>OX596211.1:688750-1998281 GCA_951394215.1 Glyphodes perspectalis | reverse complement strand
CTCAATGTTAAGAACACGTGCCTCTTAACCGAGGAGTGCGGGTTCAAACCCGGGCACGTAGGTACCTTTGGATTTTTCAAATCTATGCACGTATTTATACCACTAGCTTGACGGTGAGGGAAAACATCGTGATGAAACCTGCAAATTCAAACAACTTTGGATTTGTAACCTTGACCCAAAAATTATCTGGTTCCCCTATCTTAGGTTACGAAGGTCAGATCGGCAAAACCTGACTCGCTAATTCCTGGATCATGGTCTAAGCGGACCCCGTCTAAACACAGGATATAACGCTAGGAAGATGATGATAACATTTATTATCATTATATATCGTAACTGATATTATGAATTCGAAGGTGAATTAATTAATTTTTACGTCTTAACCCAATTATCATAAAATAGTAGGTACCAATAAGGATTCAAAGTATATTGTATCCAGAAAAAAGGCACTGTTTCAAGGTCCAGACAATTGAGTGCAGCCGAGGAAAAGCTTAGTATACAGAAAGATGATTCTTCCGAGATAGCGCCGGCATGTTTCAGCAGTTTTCAACAGATCATGTTTAAGAATCAGTTATATTTAATGATGCAAATAAATTGACTGGCTCGATGGTCGAGTGGTCAGAGACCCTGGCCACGAAACCGAGGGTCGCGGGTTCGAATCCCGCTAAGGGCAAATGTTTCGTGTGATGAACATGGGCATTTTTTGTACTGGAGTCATGGATGTTTATAAACGTATTTAAGTATGTCTATCCGTTCACCTAGTATCCATAGCACAAGCATAAGCTTAGTTTGGAACTAGGGAATTGGTGTGTCAGTCTTGAGAATTTATTTGAGAATTTAATTATTTAATTAATACTCCATCTCTATCAGTTCTTATTAGTTACAAAGTTTATTGTTCTGAAAAATAAATATAGGCACACATACTACGCTCGTAATCCCCGAAGGGGTGAGTCTAAGGAGCAGAGAGGCCCTGTAACTAAATTTAAGCAAAAATAAAATAAAATTGGGTTTAATAGGAAATCGTAAAAAAAGGTGACAAGTGGCCAGTTGGTCGCCTATACTAGTGTTCCTCAAAGTGTGTGCCGCGACACTCTGGTGTAAACTTAAAACGTAGAAAAAGCCCGTTGAATGAAAAATAAATATTTAAAATGACCGTCAATTGTCAGATTAATTTCCATGCGCTTTCCAAAAAAGGGTCATATTTTTTTTACTAGCTATTTTTGGATTAAAGCTCTCGTAAAATACTTTGTAAAACTGAATATTTGAAAAAATATTAATATTTTTTTCAAATATTCAGTATTAAAATGACCGACAACTGTCACATATTTATTTACATGCGCTTTCCAAAAAGTGTCATATTTTTATTACCAGCTATTTTCGGATTAAATGTCTCATAAAATACTTCGTGAAACTAAATATTTGAGAAAAGTATTAAACAAACACATCAATGAGTAATTTAAAATATTGCCGTCGTAATATTTCTTAATTTTATGTATCTGCTCGAAAATGGCACGATATTATAAAAGCGATTATTGTTCATAATTAACAGGCAATAAGTTTAAAACTAAAATCCAACTTTGAAAATATCAACGGCTCCTTTTTTCAAGTTCGTTAAAATTTAGTCTGAATTATGTGGCATTTACTATAATAATATAATCAAATATGTTGAAGAATCAAGTGTGTAAGGATCGTGCCATATGGCGTTCAGTCCTCTCTGCTAACCCCGCTAGGGAAGTGGCGTGAAGTTCAGTAGTAGTAATATAATGAAGCAATGGACACGTCATTAATCATAATCAGACAATCAGTTTAGGTGCTTGGTAGGACTTTAATGTAATTATGTACCTACATAAATAAATACTTTCTTAAAAAGGATAAGTCTATGTGCACTTCTTAGTTCGTTCGTTATTCTTTGTCATATTTGAGTACGTAAGACATGCTGCGCCGACCCCAGATGAACTGGGAGAAGGGCAAGAGGATGATGATGATTTGAGTTCGTAACTATAAGCAGCGTATCTATAAGTATCATAAAATAATTATATTATAAATACTATATTATTTATTGGATATAGGTATTTTCCATTCAATATAAAAATATATACCGTTCGACTAAAGAAGGTATAAAGATTACTCGTAAGTAAGTTAATTTTAAAGAAGACGATTATTACCAAAATTTTCAAAAATAAAACTTCAAAACGAAAATTCATTTACTCCTTGTAAATATTGTTATTAAAATTCTCGTTGACGTCTTTTAAAATTGGAAAATTTTATTTCCATATTCAAATTTCAATGACTCGCTTGCTATAAAGTTTCAGTTTTCTCAAAAAAAAATTCAAAGTCTAATAAAAACTTTCAACGTTTACGCAAGCCGTAAAAGTCTAGAGTTTTTCATTAAATTCAAGCAATCCTTCATTTTTACGGTCGTTATCTTATATTTAATAACGTCCATACCCACCTAGGAGTTAGGAAGCACGTTCATAGAAGTTTAACTGTTTACATCACATGAACAAATTAAATTAACGTTTTGTGTAGTATACCTAAAAGTTTCAATGATTTTTTAAAACTCAAACTTAAAATATCTTTATTTACGTAGCCCTCAAAGAAGCACATATAAATCGTCAATTAATATAATTTGAATCAACCACCGGTTTGGAATGTCGCATCTACCGATAAGAAACTGGCAAGAAACTCGGTAATTACCCTTTTCAATGCCAAAATTAAATATAAAAATTAAAATGTACTGATTATATTAATCTTTATACCAAGTCATAGAGTAAGGTAAATAGAGCTTCATCATCATCATTATCTCAGCCGAAAGACGTCCACTGCTGGACGAAATAGAGCTTATCACGTCAAAATACCTACGTTCAATATCTAAACAAGAGTTTAGCTTTCATGATTTTACAAGATACAAGATCTCGTATGTGTTAATGTTATTTATGTAATAGTTTAAATAGTTTGCTTTAAAATGGCTAATAGCAAATTTAAGACCTGATAAAGTTATTGAAAACTATAATTAGATCAATAATAAATTACCTTTTTTTCCAGGGCAGTAAAACAATCAGTTCTACATGACAAGCTTAAGCTAATTTACGACTCAAAAACTAACAAATAAACTCTTCAAAAACTTCCTTCAAGACTCAACTAAGTCTACTTGAAAAACTTATCCCTCTAAAAAAAATTACGATCAATTCCGTCCACCGAACTCACCTTGCCACCAACAAACGCTTCCAAACATTCCAGCGGTCACATCAAACAAAACACAATCACAAAACTCTCGGCAATCGTTAGTCCGATAAAAGTACGTGCGGCAACCGATTACGGCCGTCCTCGCTGCTCAGCAAGCGGGCTAAGACTGGCTGGCGAATACGTCAACCCCAGCGGGTCCACGTTCATATCGACACCCCTAGCTCAGAGCCATCTGGTGGCAACAAACTTGTGCATTATGTGCGGGCTCGAGTTCGAATTTTGAAAATGGAACGCGATTGGGAAGTTTTGGGTACATGTACAAGGTTTGCGTGTAAATGAATTAGGCTTTGCGGACTACGATCGTTTGATTCGGTAGAGATAAGATTTTAAACAAACCTTTTTGAGAATTGTGGTATGCTGAATATTTCCGGAATGCACTTATGCAGGCAATATACTCAAAGTTATTTCATGTGTAGCCTACTTGGTTCAGTAATTGCAGTAGGAAGCCAATAGTTAAAAATGTATAATAATATGGTAATATTTAAGGTCATATTTACTCGTTTATTTGAGTTCAGAGCTAGGGAATGAATATTTTCATTACCCACTTGCAGTAGTTGTGAAACTACAATTTAATTATATATGATATTGGCAACTTTTTCAAGTAGGTATGAATTTCAGATTAATGTCACTGTTAGAACACTGTGTTGCTACATTTTAAGTCCATAGTCTAATAAAATTTACTACCTATTAAAACTAAAACTTATACAAAATATAAAGAAAACCCTTTCTTTTTTAAATAAAATACCTGATTAAAGGATTATTCTGATAGGATAAATGAAGTACATTTTCTACTGTAATTAGTTTTCATATATTTTGTATAAAAAGCTTTAGTAGGATAGCTTTATTCTTGGTCAAAGGTACATTATTTAATGAATTAGGCTTTACAGAATTGGGGACAAACGGAGCTGGATCTTTTTGTATATCAAGTGAACAATTGCAAATGTAAATCAACCGATTTTGAGTATTTTTTTTTAGAGTTTCCAATTCTCCACTTTGATCTGAATTTTAGACTTAGATCCTAATGCTTATATACGTACATATATAACACTACGCCTATAATCCCCGAAGGGTGGCAGCAAGCCCCTTTAACCACATTAGGTCAAAAAAAAACTGGGCTGGGTTTAATGGAAAAGCTTATTAATGGATTCTAATGCTTATTTATATTTTAAAGGCTAAAGTAATGCAATGAATAATCTGAACGAGTATCAGACTATTAACTGATTTTTTCAAAAAACAGTCATAAAACATTGTACACATCAATTTGAGTCCAGAGAAAAAACATAAGTAACTTTTTAATTTAGAAATATCACATAAGACACATGTCCCATGTTGGTCTGGGACTAAAAAAAAGAATGTGACAACTGTGTTTCTTTCCTAGCATGTCGTAAAAGACGACTAATTGTATATGGGGTTTTAAACGTGTTGTGTGGGCGACAAGCTAGCCACTATTTCTATATTTCTATTTCTTACCCATATAGCTAAGAATAGGTAAATAAATAACAACTAGTCATTGTATTAAAAAAAATGCTTAGCCAAAAATATACTCCATACGGGCTACAAAAATCAATCATATCTTAACTAATATTTCCTTCTTTAAACGGATCCCCATAAAAAACCTGCTATCAAATCCCTTACATCAAAAAACCCCTTCATTAAACCAGCCTGTATAAACATATTTCAATCACCAAAACCGACAACTTTACCAGCGAAAAACCCAAAAACACACCCTTTTCCTCTTTGATGGTCAATTACTTTAAAAAGCCCAGAAAGGGGCCATATCTGCGCGGATCACCCTCGGGGGCGAAATTCTTGTGTTTCCAGGGATCGAGGAAAACTCCTTACGGCCTAACGACCTTCTTGTGGGTTCAATTAATTAATTCCCATTCCGGTACTGATAAATAAGAGATGAGGCGGCTGCCGTTCGTATTTTTCTACCTGCCAGCTCAAGATGCGACTCTATTTCGGAAACGAGTTTGTTTACGCGTAATTAAATTTGTTGGACTTTATTGTTTGTCGTGATCGGAACGTGTTTACTAAACACAGTGGATGGCATCACTACATATTAAACATAGCCCTTTCCGGGTCTGTCTGTCTACCCCGCTAGGGAAGTGGCGTGAAGTTTAGTTAGTTTCTGTCTGTCTGTTCGCAATAAACTCTGAAACTGCTGCATGGATTTGATAAATAGAGTGATTCTTGAGAAAGGTTTAGGTATATAATTAATAATAAATAAATAAATATCAGACAACATCACATACATTGATCTGACTCCAAAGTAAGTAGCTTAAGCACTTTTATTACGGATATCATAAACAACAGCTGTATTACAAATATATACTTAAATATTGGATATTAATACCCAGACACAGAACAGACACAAGTATTCATCATACGAATATTTGTGCTGAGTGGGGATCGAACCCACAACTCTTGGCGCATGGGGCAGGGTCACTACCGAATGCGCTATCGAACTTATCATTTATTTGTAATTTGTTACGTTTTTGTGTACATTGGCTAAAATATAATGATATTTGTTGGAGGTGTACGAAAAAGTTAAGCCAACACGCGGGCGGAGTTACGAGCTAGTGACTAATAATTTAGCGTACATTACAGAAAAGGCAACTCTTCCACAGAGTTTAGAAGAAATACTATGTTGGGAACTTGGTTCTAATTGGCTAAATGACAAGATCAATAAATTTGCGTACATTTTCTAGCTGGTAAAAGGCAATTGTTCCACTTATTTTGTTTTAATACTGAGTCAATAACACAAGTACAGATCAGTACCTGACCATTAAAAATACTTTTCTGCATAGACATATCTTCACGCCCGTAATCCCAGAAGGGGTAGACAGAGTCAAAGGGCCAGCTGGCTCTCTCAACCACAATTTAAAAATAAAAATAAAAGCATGTGGCTAGCTTGTCATCTACACAATCACGTAACCAAAACCCGATAAACCGATCGTCTCCTTTTACGGCATACTAGACAAGGAACACAGTTGGCACATTCTTTTTAAGTCCCAGACCAACATGGGATATACTTTTTCTAAAGCTGTCAACACACAAGGCTTCTATTTTTGTATAGAAAGACAGTGTGACGTCAATGTTTAGCATACTCAAGTCTTACCATACTGAAGACTAATGTTTACAAAATGTAGAAATAATCGTGGTTGATTAATGATTTAGTATCATAAATTTCAAATTCCCTTACACAAATAATGTTTTAGAAAATGTTATTATGGTTTCATTGTTCATATTTTGATTTCATTTAGCTGTTGAATTTGTGAAAAACCTATAAACATATATACATGACGTATAAAAAACTGTATTCGCGGAAATTTAATAACAAACATTATTATTAAACATCATTTAATTATATCTTATGTCCAGTTATTATTTTTTAAATAAAAATTAGGTTTTTTTATTAGACCGCTTAATTCCAACCTAGGCACTTTAGAGTTTTCAATTGTACAGTATTTATACCCCATGCCGGTGAGGGAAAAGTCAAATAGTGACATAAAAGTTTACAAGTAACTAAAAAATGTATTAGCATCCAATGGAATAAAAATCTGTGTAATTAAAACGTACAATCTTTCCAAAATTGTGTCATTAGCATTGTCCAAAAAAATGTTGAAAAGTTAAAACTATTAAAAGCTTTAGCAATCAAACTAAATTTTCAATAAATAAATGATAAATTAAACCCGCAATGAAACATGAAATACAAAATGTAATTAAGGTAAATACCTTAATTGTAAATGTAATTAAGTTATTTACCTTAATTACATTTTGTATTTCATGTTTAATTGCGGATTTAATAGTCTAATTAATTTTAATTAATACTTTATGCCAAATAAAACATATTGATTTTAGTTTTCGGTGCAAAGCTTATTTCTTTTGTTAATCAATTTCATATAGTAATAACTTTAATTTCTACGTTTTATCACGAATGTAATAAAGTGTGAAAGTTATGCAAAAAATATTGCAAAAGCAATATTGACGACCAAATTAAATATGACAACGGGAAAAAAAACAACTAAAAATTTGTTTTACAAGAACTGCAATACAATAAAATACAGTAAATAATTTTTGTCACGATTTTAACAAATGGAAACTGACGTAAATTAATAAAAAAAAATATATTATATATTTATTGACACATAATTACAATTTTCAGTAGTAAAATAACAAAAAATAAATCTCAATACCGAAACATATTTTTTTATTAAGCGTGCCAGGAATCACCTAAATAATGATTGCTTCAAAGAACAATGATTCAAAAGGTAGCATTGTGAGGTTTAAAGTGGTCAGATCTAATTTTGACCAATTTACTGCATCAAAAGGAGGTTTTAAATAATTTAATAAAAGCGGCTTGTCCTTACTTTTTAATATTCATCAGATTTTGTGTAATCTTTGTGGAAACGCAGCCGACGGAAGGTAGACCCGTTTTGGGTTCGACTGAAAGGAGCGAAATTGCGTCTTTAAATCGGGGCCTGATGACTAAAGAACAGGGGTATACAACCTAAATCCTTATGATATTATAAATGAAAGAGTAACTCCGCCTACCTGTCTGTTCCGTCTACTCGCTTAAACTACTTTATGGTGATGAGTCGGATGGTACACTGTAGTTTGAACCATAAAAAGAACATACGGCTACTTTACAAGTAAAAAAAAAAAAAATATTACTCGTCGACTCAAATATCATTAACGGCAACGCAAAGAAGTGGTATTAGAAAGTGTATATTTAATGTTGGGTAAATTGACAGGCCCGTTGCTCGAGTGGTCAGAGAGTCTCACCACGAAACCAAGAGTCGCGGGTTCGAATCCCGCTAGGGGCAAATGTTTCATGTGATGAAGATGGAAATTTGAACTTGAGTCAAGGACGTTTATAAACGTATAAGTATGTCTATCCATTCGCCCATAGGACAAGTTTTAAGCTTAGTTTAGGGTACTAGACAATTTTTTTTGATCATAACCATGATTATTTGAATGAAATGATTGAAAGATGAAAATTGTCTGCTTCCCCTATCCTGAACCTGTCTATCCTGAATTTCATCACGATGTTTTCCTTCACCGTCCAGTTAGTGGTATAAATACGTACATAGATTTGAAAAATCCAGAGGTATGTACCCGGGTTTGAACCCGCACTCCTCGGTTAAGAGGCGCGTGTCTTTGCCTTGAGCTACCATCGCTCTAACCAATCTCGTCTATGCCTGACTTTATTTAGGCCAAGGAAAACTCCCAGACGTCACTTCCTCCTATTCCAGCAGCCACGGAAACGACAAGAATTTTCCGTCACTCTCCATATTACTTGAATATACAATTTTCAGAAAATATTGTACAAATACTCGAATGTGTTCCACGTAATATAAGCAACGGAAATAAGTCGACTAATATTAGGGAAAAGGTAAATAGAAGTAAATAATACTATTTCCTGTTTACGACCTAACACGATAAAAAAAATATGAGTAAAGTATGTATTTTTTTATTTATTTTGAAATAATAGTTGTTTTTGCAATATTGTGTACAGACTAACATTCAATTGGCAAAGCGTCTATCACGCTTGGTAATGCACAAATTATTATTTTTATATTAAGTAAATCTTTTAGCAACTTTACTGCTGGTTATTCATTTGTTTCAATCATCTTCCTAGCGTTATGTCCCGTGTTTAGACGAGGTCCGGTTAGACCATGATCCAGGATTTAGCGAGTATGGTAATTACATTGAAGCAACTGCTGATCTGACCTTCGTAACCCTAAGATAGGGGAACCAGACAATTTTTGGATCATGGTTACAAATCCAAAGTTGTTTGAATTTGCAGGTTTCATCACGATGTTTTCCTTCACTGTCGAGCTAGTGGTATAAATACGTACGTACATAGACTTGAAAAATCCAGAGGTACGTGCCCGGGTTTGAACCCGCACTCCTCGGTTAAGAGGCGCATGTTCTTACCATTGAGCTACCACCGCTCTCCCACTCACATTATTCATTTGTTTGTTGTATTTAAATAAGAAAAAGGTTGGACAGCCCTGACTTAGTACATGTTGATCTGTGTAAAATCATTTTTACCGGAAAAATATCTCGTTTTGCTTTCAGGCTTAAGATAAAAAACGGTTGGGTTGATTATTTGTTAGCTGTTGATTTATCCTGAAGAAACGCCACCTCCGAGGAATAGACTACGGTTTATTTGTTTTTAATTACAACCTTTTTATTGCTATTTCAGGTAAAAGTGACCACTGAGTCAGTTTACGAAACGTCAATATATGTATTTCGGCAATTAAGTAATACCATAAAGTTTCACGTTGGTCGAGTAGTCAGAGACTCTGGCCACGAAACCAAGGGTCGCGTGTTCGAATCCCGCTAGAGGCAAATGTTTCATATGATGAACATGGACATTTGTACTCGAGCCAAGCATGTTTATAAACGTATGTATATGTTCACCTAGTATCCATAGTACAAGCATAGCTTTGTTTGGCATTAGGGATTGGTGTGTCAGTCTGGAGAATTTATAAGTGAACAATAACTAGGTACCTATATTAATTTATAAACCTTAAGGTTTATTGCACCATCACACACACAAAACAAAGCAGCAGTGAGCGTCAGAATGGCGGGTGTACTTCTCAGATTAGCCTAAACACATTACCGATATTTGGTACCTTCTGTGTACTTTTAAGTACCTCTTCTGCAAATCCGTGTACCTACGTCCATACAAAGCTATTTTGAATATTAGGTACACCCGCCATCTTGACGTCAGAACCACGGGTGTAGTTTAACGATCGTAAAACAAAAAGTATCTCAATTTACTGTCTGTCAACTTCCAAATTTTTCTCTCAAAGAATCTCAATATATCACACACATACTTTCGCGCGAACACCACCGGAGAAGTTACGACAACTTTTAATGGGGGCCATCAGAACCCGGCAGTTGTTACGAAAAAAATAATTGTCACCGAGAAATAAAGTTTCAATGGGAAATATTGTGTCAGGGGTTGAGGGGTAACCTTGCAACGGGGAGCAGAGAGTAGCAACTCCCTTTTTGGCTGTTAAACTTTTGTCTGAATTCTATTTTTGGCTATTCGGAGATGATATGATATGCGTATTTTTTGTTTTTGTAAACATCGGCTTATTCATCATCATCTTCATCTTCCTAGCGTTACATCCAGTGCTTAGTCGGGGTCCGCTTTGATCATGATCCAGGACTTAGCGAGTCTGGTATTACTTTGAAGCAACTACTGATCTGACCTTCGTTGTCTTTATACAGGGGAAAAAGATAAACTTGGTTTGAACCGGCCCCCTCAGAACCATTGTACTCAGAATGGAACATAGAACAGCTCTTCATAAATATTGACTTATTAAGTACATTTACTTAATTTGGAAAATATTATAAGTGACACTAGTAATAAGTAAATATTGAAAGTTCTTTTTGCTACTGTATTTTAATGAGCTGAGAATGTACTCGGTTATAAGCCGGTTACACAAAAAAAAAACAAAGAATTTACGGAATCTACAGTGTGTAAATTTTTCACGTCTAATCACAGTTTACATCAAAAATGACAAGTAATCTTAACACTATGTTGGAATTTTAAAAGTAACAGTTTTAAAATTCCAACATAGTGTTAAGATTAGCCAGAGAAAAATTCAGAGAAATGTACATTGTGCGCATAATCGTATAAATTAAAATGGATGATTCTCTTTCAATGTCCCAGACAAATTTTCTACTCCACTAAGATGTTTTAGGTACATACAAAGATGATTAAACTCCACGTAGTCATAAAATGCTACGTTCTGTTGAACCGCGTAAAAGAAACTGCTTAAACGCAACAGTTTCTAAAGCAAATCAAGATTTACAAGTTCACTCCAATATTCCACAACCGTCTCGAATCGGAAAGCAAATAAGCTAAAATTTCCCACACGCCAACACCAACATATCTACTTAACTGATTAAACACCAACATAGCTGCCGAATTAATTGTGTTGTTTTCTTTGTACGCTTCGGTCATTAGCAATTCAAATTCCGTGGTTGGCTGAAAGGCGACATCGCCCTGTCCTAACTTGTCGCAGACGAATTCATGAGACACCCTCTCATTATTGGTTCGCATTTGCTTTTGAATCTATTTGTATAAAACAGCCTTATTAATATACAGATTGGGGACAGTTCGTGCTTTGTATAAAGATAGTTTGCCGTTAAGATTAAACTTGCAGATGGGTTAATTGATGAGCCGCCCACAGGACGTTCCTATTCGGGATCGGTTTATTTGTGAAGTGTCTAAGTGTTCGATAGATTTATTCGGAGGGTTTCCTCGTAGTTATAAATTGATAGTTGTGATTACGAATGCGAAGCCTTTGTGAATTGCTATTGGGATTTGCCACTTGGCCTCGGTTTGATGCTTTAGAAGTCTTTGAAATTTAAATGACATATCGACGCTTAAGAACCAAGACCATCTATCTACACTTTTGGCGCTTTTTACTTTTTAATGCAGTTATTTTTATGATTAATTTACGCATCGTTTCCTTTGATCAGTAACCTCAAATTCGCATTTAATAAGAAGTTATGAAAAAATACCAATACCACCTAAGTTACGTGAAGTAATAAATTTAAGGAAATAAAACGTTTTTTTCGTCTCCTGTGAAGTCGACTTTTTGTAGATAGATGGTCTTGGTTCTTAAGCGTCGATATGTGGGGTAATCTCGCGCTTTTTCGAACTATATCAGATGTCGAGACTAAACTGTAGTCTTGGCATATATACTACTGCTTGGTCGAACAATCTTATAGATTATGACAAGCTCGATGGCGCATTCGGTAGTGACCCTGACTCATGCGCCAAAGAGTTGTGGCTTCGATCCCCACCCAGGACAAATATTTCAGGAAAAAAATCGTATGATGAATACTTGTGTTTGTTCTGTGTCTAAGTGTTAATATTCAATATTTAAGTATATATTTGTAATACTACTGTTGATTCTGATATCCGTAACACAAGTGCTTAAGCTACTTACCTCGGAGTCAGATCAATGTATGTGATGTAGTTGCATTGTAGTTGCATTGCCAAGATTATGGGGACGTTACCTAATATATCTATAAACTATATATTCTTTTTTTGGCTGAATGTGGTAACGCGGGCTAGTTACCCTTTTCACTCTACCTACCTCGTCGGGGAATACAAGCATGATGATATATATGTATTTATTTAAGTACAAACTGTAAGAATAATAACTATATTTTTTATGATACCGCCTACTAAGTGACACATAATAATTCGGCATGCCTGATACATAGCTTACAGCCTATATACATTTACAGATGTCCAAATTGAGATGCCGGCCTTGTACAGAGATTGTGAAACCAGCACTTATACTCACCAACCGTCATTGTAGTTAAATGCAACATATTGTATTTTAATCTTGAATTGGTTAGTACTAAGCCGGTTCAAGCCGGTTCAATTTATTTAAGGTACCTATACATGTTTTCACAAACATACATTATAATCAATAAATAATTTTGACCTCCGATTAACACTTCGTTCTATGTTTATTTAAATATTACACGTTATGGGATCAGTCGTGATAAAATTTTAAATGAGATGTCTCAAATTCAAATACAATTTAAAAAAGTATATTCGATCCCATTATAAACGAAACAAATGAATGACATTAGTCAAGAAAAGTGCATTAAAAGTTCTCCCAGTGTATTTTAAACTTTTGTGAAAAAGAAAAAAGCTGTCGTTGATCATTTGGGTTTGTATTGAATAATGGAAAATGCGAACAGGCTGAGGTGAATCACATAACGAATGGAGTGGAAAAGAGATTTGACAGACATTACTGAGAAGCCTTAATGCGTCCAAATTGGTTTTGTTGAATGTTTTATGCGATAAGCGATAACGACTTAAAAAAACGGTCAAGCGTGAATCTATCAAGGAAAGGTAAATGATTCCCATAATAAGGTATGATCAGTTCGCCTATATTGAACTCACACAAATGATTAATGAATAGTAATTTTTCTATAAGTGACGAACTAGCTTATTTCTTGTGAAAAAGTAGTAACTGGCACATTTTTCTTTTAATTTAAATCCGTTTTATTTTTGACTAAAAGGGAATAAAAGAGTACTCTGCTTCTTGGACTGTCCCTCTTTATGAATTACGAGCGTGATAGTATGAACAAAATAAAATTACTTTTTATTTACAAAAAAATGACTACCTACATAAGTTTGAAAATATGTGATCTTTTCAATTTGAGGTATAAAATCTGATGAATATTTTAACAATTTTAAGAATATATCTACTATTATAGCTCGACTCTAATTAAGTTTACTCAGTTTTGTTAAAAAGTTAATAAACATTCTATAGAAACAAGTACATTTTTAATAAGTAAATTCACATTCATTCATATTCTAAACGTCAGACAAAATCTTTCGACATATTATATCTAACGTTCTTAGATGTTATCTAGAAAAGGCTGCTTACAGCTACAAGATTGCCTGTGTTGTTTAGGAATGCTCATTTACATCGAAATACTTAACCTTTATTTGGGTTTTTGATACGTTACGTGAATTAAGTTCTTATTTCGCTTCAGTCTAATACACACATTCTGCCACAAAATAAAATAGTTCCTACTTGACACACAAAAGGCCACTTAGATAACGCCAGAGGCTTAGCTGAAGCAACAAGCAACAAGCTAATTAAACACATTTAGCCAAACATAAACATAGTTGGGTCATATGAAAAATTGTGAAAAAGTGGTGACATATGTCTAGCTAGTCGCCTACATAAGTACAAAAACAATTTTCAGTACACCATTAGCCCCTTTTACGATATACTAGGCAACAGACACAATGGAATAGATTTTTTTTTTTATTTATTTAAAGTCGACTGATTTATCATTACAAACAGCTTTTTGTAGTCGAAATACAGTATGTATTACATATTAAACTTTAAATATCTCCGTAGCTCTTACCATTGCAGCTACGAGACTGCTACGACACTCGTAGTCTAAGCTACGAGAATTGTTAATATTAGCGCTACGACGTTATCATATTCTACGTATAACGAGCACATTAAGCCAACACTAAACCTAATTTTGAGTTTCACTGCATTTTTAAGCAGTTGTATACTGCAATGTATTCCTCTATAATGTTAAGTATTTACAGTGCAGAAATGTTGAAATTCGCATAGTCAAATTTACAAATATATGTGGGAAAAAATAACAAAATTAATTAATTAATAATAATATAATATCAGACTACATCACATACATTGATCTGACTCCGAGGTAAGTAGCTTAAGCACTTGTATTACGGATATCAGAAACAACAGTGGTATTACAAATATATAATTTAATATTGGATATTAACACCCAGACACAGAACAAACACAAGTATTCATCACACGAATGTTTGTCCTAGGTGGGGATCGAACCCACAACTCTTGGCGCATAGGGCAGAGTCACTATCAAATGCGCCATCAAGCCAGTCAATTATTTATTTAATATAATTTACTATATTCAAGGATCAGAAGTCTCAATGTTGTTATGGAAAATGTTACAAGACTTAACGTAAACATTGATATTGAATCAAAAAACAGTCTTTGTAAATAACCAGTTACCGCGTAGATTGCTTTTCATAATAAACACGTTATCTACAGGAAAAATACTAAAATAATCAATTAGATTTACGTTTGAACTCTCTTACTCTCTTCCTTCCGAAAAGACAGATAGCGCCACGTGTCATGTTGTAAACTTGAAATTCGTTTATTGTTAAACATAATTCAGTGTCATGTTGGTTTGGGACTTAAAAATCATGTCTCCAGTATATTCCTTGTTTAGCAAGTCGTAAAAGACGACTAATGGTGTATAAGGTAGTCGGTGTGAGATGTGTAGGCGACGAGCTAGCCACTTGTCACTACTTTTTACAGTTTTCCATCTAACCCAGTTTTTTTTTAGAATGATGTCAAGGGGGCTGGCTGCCCAGTTGACTGTTCCTTCCTCTTCGGGGATAACGGTTATGATGATATGTGTATATTTATGTATAATAATTCTAATTAATGGGTAAAATGGTTTTTAATACACCTTTTTATAAATTAAAAGCAATCTTAATTGTATCCTGCTTGACGTAACGCTTTCAAACGCTATGACGTAAGACGTTTATACACATCCATAAACGACGTAACTCGTCTCTCACAGCAGGCGTCTACTTAACTGATTAGTAATTATGAAGCACCATTACACTTAGCGAAACATGCAGGTAAGTGTTCAGTAAATTTGTGCATTAATTTTGTGTAGATATAAGCTTAAGACTCCTTAGAGTCTTAAATTATTCTCCAAGTCTGTCTAAGTGATAAAATTGTCACGAATATCAATTATCGTTTGGAGTAATTAACTATTAAATAATATATTTTTTTGTCGTATAAAATAGATGTAAACCAAGTAGTGTTATTCTTAAAATTAAAAAAACGCTCTGAAATTGAAACAATATTTTTTTATCTTACCGGGCAAACAGCGAATGGTAAAGGATTTTTTATTATTGAAAAGCCTTGTCCAAATTTATTCGACCTAAATAATACCTTTGTTTTCAGTTTTTTGCATCAAGTAACAATAGCTGAATAAAAGGTCCCATTACAAAAACTTACTGCATAAATCCATACAACGTGGACATAAAACTGAATAAAGATACGAAAAAAGACAAGAATCCGCCTAAATTTGTTTGCGGCTATGTTAAACGACAGTTCTTGACCCGAAACTACTATTGCAGACTTATTCTATTTTACAGGCGGCTTTCGTTTTTCACCCTGCGAAAATATTTTTTTTACGTTGAATTTTACACTCTTCATCTTCATCTTTGTCCCATGTTGGTCTGGGACTTGGCCCATGTTGATCTGGGACAAAAAAAAAGAATGTGCCAACTGTGGTTCTTGTCTAGCATGTCGTAAAAGGCGACTAATGGTTTTCGGGCTTTTGGGTATGTGTCTGAGTAGGCGACGAGCTAGCCACTTGTCACTCCTTTTTCACAGCTTTCCATCCAACCCAGCCCACGTCCTATGTTGGTCTGGGACTTAAAAAGAATATGCCAACTGCGGTTCTTACCTAGCATGTCGTAAAAGGCGACTAATGGTATATAGGGTTTTTGGAGTGTGATTGTGTAGGCGACAGGTTAGCCGCTTGTTACTGCTTTTTCACAATTTTTCATCTAACCCAGCCCGGTTTTATTTTTGGCTGAACGTGGTTGAAGGAGTATGCTGCCCCTTTGACTCTGCCTACCCCTTCGGAGATTGTGGGCGTGATGTTATGTATATATGTATTGATCTTCATCTAATAATAAGAAAAGGAAAGATTTGATTGTTTGTTTGTTTGGATTGAATAGACTCCGAAACTACTGGACCTATTTGAATAATTCTTTCACCAATGGAAAGCTATTTTATCAGCATATAACTATGATCTAAATATTATAATCTGAGGGCTACGAAAGCTAGAAAGTCATAGCATTTATATGTTTAGGTATCACAACAAAGGAGATAGCAGTTACTGCAATGGACTGCAATAACCTGACTTACTTGATCCAGGAGCATAGACTAAGGCTTACACTATGATCCTGGATTAAGTTTAGCCTCTAATCGGACTCCGACTCAGGCGTGACATGGAACAGGACATAACGCTAGAAAGACGATAATAGTTATCATAGTAATATTATGATGAGGAAAGATTTGATTATTAGTTTGTTTTTATTAAGTAGGCTCCGAAACTACTGGACCGATTTAAAAAAATATTTCACCAATGGAAAGCTACTTTATCAGCGAGTTACATAGACTATATTTTATCCCCGTATTTCCACGGGATCGGGAACTACGTGAGTGAAACCACCACGGGGCGCTGCTAGTATTATGTTGATTACTTAATGTTGAATAATTCGATAACTCAACAATGGCATTGAGTACGTCATACTCATTACACTGCATCGGTAGTTCATTTAATCAGAACTCGGAGGAAAACGCATTTAAAGTGCAGTAATGAAATAACAATACAGCGTATAAGGGTAGACACACATGACGACGTGTATCTTAAGCATAGTATATATAGATAAGCATATATATAGATAAGCAATATTATAGATAAGCATTTCGCAAAGCTATGTTTAAGGTAAAATTAACAAATCAAGTTAGAAGTAGACCTATGAAATTGGTAATTTTACTTTATTGAGCTTTTATTTACAGGAGCGCATTTTTAACTTTGTGCTTTAAAAATTCCTGTCTCTCTATATATATATATATCTAACTGTGCGTCACTTTATCTACTGCACTGATTGTGATGAAATGCAGTAAGTGTAATGTTGCATCTTCCTAGCGTTATGTCCTGTGATTAGACGGGGTCCGCTTAGACCATGATCCAGGATTTAGCGAGTCTGGTAATAACATTGAAGCGACTGCCGACCTGACCTTCGTAACCCTAAGATAGGGGAATAAGACAATTTTTGGATCATGGTTACAAATTCAAAGTTGTTTGAATTTGCAGGTTTAATCGCGATGTTTTCTCTCACCGTCGAGCTAGTGGTATAAATATGAACATAGATTTGAAAAATCTAGAGGTACATGCCCGGGTTTGAACCTGCACTCCTCGGTTAAGAGGCGCGTATCCTTACCATTGTCCATACCACCGCTCAGTAAGTTTAAAGTTTGAACCCCTAAAAAGGAAAAATAAAACTTTTTATCACTGAAACATTGATTTGAGCTACGAAAGAAGCTGTAAAAGTTAGTGTGATTATAATATTATGACAAATTAGACACATAGTTTGAATCTCCACTGAAACACTTACTTCACATACTTGTTCAAAGTATTCACATTCGAAAGGTGAAAAAAAAATCAGTCGAATTGAGAACCTCCTCCTTTTTTTTGAAGTCGGTTAAAAAGGAAATAAATTGAAAGGGAGCCTCTTTCTCTAACATCTTGAATTACTTATCACGTTTTCAAATCTTAGATGTCGGCGCTTTGCGACCCCATGCAGGATAAAGACATGAGGTCAAGTCAAATTCAATATGGTTGCGATGAAAAATGTTATCCACGTCGCAATGTATGGCGGTGTTTAGGAATATAATTTTTATTTGCAGTTTTTATGGGCAAAATACGAATAACGTATTATAAATCATAAAAAAAGATAAAAAATCACGTAAGTACGTACACTTGTATGTAAGGTACATACAAGTTTGGTTTTGTCTTCCTTGAGTAAAAAAAACTAACTAACTAACTAGTTAGTCCGGAGAATTTATTTATTCTCTGTAACCTACAGTGTAACTAAGAAACATTGTTCAATAAAGTATTATTAACCGACTTCAAAAAAAAGGAGGAGGTTCTCAATTCGACTGATTTTTTTTTTTTTTTTTTTTGTATGTATGTTACTCGATATCTCTGAGAATTGTTAACCGATTTCCAAAATTTTTTTTTAATCGAAAGGGTTTACTCCCGAATTGGTCCCATTGCCACCAAGTCAGGATCTGATGAAGGGATCCCAGGAAAATCGAGGGCAACCCTCAAACTTTATAGGCACGTACAATGTGTTTTAGACATTTTCTAAGATTTTTCAAGTATTTACGTATGGTACTTATCATCTTATGATGGTGAGCTGATGATGGAAGGTACAAATCCTTAACGATTAGGAATTAGTTTATGATTCTTTAAATATTGATATCTTCGAGAATTGTAAGACGATTTTTAGAGTTCTTTCTTTTATTCAAAAGGGTATATCCTGGAGTTGGTCCTATTGGTACCATATCTGGATCTGATGAAGGAATCTTAGGCAAATCGAGGGAAACCCTCAAGTATTATAGGCGCGTACAATCTATTTTAGTTATTTTCTAAAACAATTCAAGTATTTACGTCTGGTATTCATAATCTTATGTTGCTGAGCTGATGATGGAAGGTGCAACTCTTTAACGATTAGGAGTTCGTGGATAATTCTTTCAATATTATACGGCCATATTGAGTGTTATTCTCGAGATAGTCTCAATTTCACCAAGTCTTGGTCTAGTGATGGGGTTCCATGAAAACGAGAGCCACTCTTAAATTTTAACGACATGTTAAGTGTTTTATTTATTTTTTCTACAATGATTCCAGTATTTGCGTCTCTTACTCATCATGTTATGTTGCTTAGCTGATGATGAAAGGTATAAATCTTTGAAGATTAGTAGTTTTAAGTATTTCTTTAAACATTAAAGGCTCGTTATACCTTTTCGTCTTTAGTCTCATAAGACCGGCACTGTCTCATTAAAGCAGCTCGTTTTGATTTGGTCTACCTACCTATTAATAAATTTCACTAAAAAGTAACAAATAAGTTAAATTTTAACAAAAATAAAAACCGACTTCAAAAAACCCCGCAAAAAATGTTTATAAAAAAACACAAGTAAAAACTGCCTTAATAGCTATTTAAATGTCTAAACACTAAAAAGTATAAAATAAATTATTTCGACTGCTTCGATGAAAGTATTAATCTTTAACACGTATTTAAATATTTACAATAATCTGTTAGTTTTGGAGTCGGTGCCAGCCAAACTAAAAAAAAAGTAGACACTTAATAACAAATTACCTTACTAATAACTATATGAAACAAATTAGTTAAAATATGAGTATATTAACTTACTATTGATTTTGTATATTCAAAACCTATTTTACCACCCTTCACCAAGAAACAAATAATTGCAAATTCCGAAATGATGATATAATTACGCGGGCTGGCACCGACTCCAAAACTAACTGATTATTGTAAATATTTAAATACGTGTTAAAGATTAATACTTTCATCGAAGCAGTCGAAAGAATTTATTTTATACTTTTTAGTGTTTAGACATTTAAATAGCTATTAAGGTAGTTTTTACTTGTGTTTTTTTATAAACATTTTTTGCGGGATTTTTTGAAGTCGGTTTTTATTCTATTCTATTCCATTATACACGAGTAATTATATATGTCGGAAAAACTCGCAAGCTGCTAGCTGGTATCTGGTTTCATTGGTCTGCTCTGGACTGGTTAATTTATGGTTTAATTTAGTAAACATTGTTGTTATATTTCGGTAGAAGCCGACTTCATGACATGGTTCAGAGGCGAATATAATCTATACACCTTTCTAAAAGATGCTGTTGAAAAGAGTACCTACTGAGTTTCTTGCCGGTAGAAGCAACATTCCAAACCGGTGGTAGATTCATATTATTTGATTTTCTTGTTGAATTGACGATTTATAAGTGTTTGTTTCAAAACCTTTGAATTTCACATTTGCAGAATTGATTGATTTTAAAATTCTACGACGATACAAGTACTTATAAAGCAACAAAATAAAAGCTTTTTACCTCAAAAACACATCTTATTATAGCCAGACTTCTATAATAATATACTTAGGTACTAAACTATATTTACTCCTATTATAAAGCTGAAGAGTTTGTTTGCTTGAACGCGCTAATCTCAGGAACCACTGGTCCGATTATTTCAGTGTTAGATAGCCCATTTAGCGAGGTAAGCTACAGACTACATAGCATTAACCATAAACGCGGGTGAAACCGCAGGCACAGCTAGTAATAGGAAAAAATAAAAGCATTTTATACCTAAGCAATATATATTTTTTCAAAGTCCTCTTGCACGCAGATTTAAAACGTCATTTTTGGAAAACCAAATTCGAAGTTCCAGTTTGTGCATGGCTAAAGCATTCTCATAAATTTTCATCATCGCTTGAGAGCCCATGTCGTCTACAATGTATGGTCTTTAGCTTCGGGAGAATCGCCAAATATCTTGCCATTTTCTGGCAACACAGAGGCTACACCAACTGGTCGTTATTTATTCCTTGGTTGAAGATGGTTTTAGGCGTGAAATATTCAGCGGGGGAGAAAATACTATTAACTTTGTCTTCAAATGAAAATTAAGTACTTTTATATTTTGGATTTTCTGAATGATACTGTTGAAATGAGAGTAAATAGCTCGATGATGACTGTTTGGAGGAAGAGAAAAAGGGAAGGCCTGAATGCAGAGCAAGATAATGATGATGATTATTAAGGTTCTAGGTAAAGACCATTACCGAAAACCAAACGAAAAGGTTATGACTTTAAATACAAAGACAGAATTATTATTATATATTGAAAGAATATCATAAAAAATAAATTTGGAAATATTTGCAAAACTAACCTTCACGATGGATAAAAATATTTCTTCCATTTCGTTTAGCCATCTAGACGAGAATATAGAAAAATATATGGATAAGAATTTTTTTTACCTATACAGGTTTCTGCTTAAAAAAAACAGAAATTTGTGCAATAATTATGTATAAAAATACTAAGAAAATCGTTATGCAAATTCTCGAGGCCATATTTGGAGTAACCAAAGTAGCTATTTAAACGTAAGCGGTCTGTAAAGGACTAGAAACCAACAGATTAAACGTTCTGACCTGAGAGAACGCAGAGAAATAAGTGATAATGTGGTAATTTCAGACGGCCATTTTGAATTCCACAATGTAACTGTTCCCAAAACTACGGATTGAAAATTAAAACAATAGTTAAAGCAGCGTTTTTGACCCCTCTTAAAGACTTAACTTTATAAAAAAAATACATAGCAATACGTAAATCATATATTTCATTAATATAATATGTTAAATAATATTTAAGAAGGTTCATAAATAACGCGCCATGAAAATAATTTTAATCTGGATTTTGATTTGAAACATGGTAGTCTGATCGCGTTGGCAGAGATTTAATCTTATAAAAAAAAGGTATATTTCTGTTCATAATAACATTTTCGATAAACAAAAACTATACTCTTATCTACAACAACAATGCATCGATGTTTAAGGACCAAATCTGTTTTAACATAACAGCTATATCTCCTTGCTCAATATTAACGATGCGACAACATCTATGTACTTCATAGATGTGCATATACACACAGTATCCATCATCCTCCTATCGGCTATTGTAAACGGTGTGTCATCAACCGCGTTCATTCGCCCATTCAACCCGGCATGTATTCGCGCCGTTAAAAAAACACGTCGGGATCCGGCCAGTGCGTTTCCCTCCTAGAATGACGTCACATAATCGAATGCCGTATTCGAATCACTCGAAAATTAAACGAACGTTAAATACATTAACGTATCTCGAGTCGAATGGAAAGTAGAATTGGTCCATCGACGTCGCGATTTGCAATTCAAATTCGACCATTTTCAATTTACAATCAACAGAATAAAATTAATTCAATAGACGCGCAGTTAAAGAATGTTTTTGGAATTAACACAAAGAAGGCATTGTGGGGTCGGAATGAATTTTTAATGGTTTGTTTTTTAAGGTAACGTGGGGTAATGTATGAATAATTTGTTTTACGGCTTTGTTTTTTCTCGCTGAATGTGAGAATGATGAATGACACTAATTGTAGTGTGGTTTATATGGTTATTTTAAATCGTATTTTCTTGGATAAATTTAAAATTTTGGAAAAGGTGGTTGAATATGTTTGCAATATTTTAGACTTAGTATTTGGATTTTTTTTTTACATAACAATTAATCTAAATAAAAAAATCTTCGTGTGTTTAATATAGTATTGAACGATTTAGTTGACATCGTCAGAAAACATAAGTATGTTTTCTATTCTGTCGATATAATTTAGAACCTTCCTTACATATTTTAAGACCAAAGATTGTTCATACGCGTAATTTTCATCAAAGGTACATTTTATTGCTCCAAGTATTTACATGTCAAAGTAATTATAAAAACGAATGACTTCATAAAATCTCGTAATAATATTATAAATTAATCAAAAAACGATTTAATTAGATGTAAAAGTCTAATTATTAAAAAAAAACTAATTTGACAAAAAACAATTGACAGGCCCGTTGGTCGAGTGGTCAGAGACCCTGGCCACGAAACCAAGGGTCGCGGGTTCGAATCCCGCTAGGGGCACATTTTAAGTGTGATGAACATGGACATTTGTACTCGAGTCATGGATGTTTATACACGTATTTAAGTATGTCTATCCGTTCGCCTAGTATCCATAGTACAAGCCTAAGCTTAGTTTAGAACAAGGAAATTGGTGTGTCAGTAAAGAAAAAAAAATATATATTATTACCCCACAAACACATTTCATTAGTTTTAAACAGCTAGACAATTATCCCAGCTTAATTGTAAAACGAAAAGCTTCAACTAAAACGCCATTACATAATTCTTAAACCCAACAAAAAAGAAAAACGCAAATTTGCATGGAACCAATCGATTTCGCTAGACGTCAGTGGCAATAACACATTCTGGTATTGAAGTGTACTAAATAGCCCCCTAGCTGGGGGCTATTCGGTAAATTGGAGGAATAATTCATTTTTCCACTTGATAGCACATAAAAAGGACAGTGCGTCTGCTTGAGGCGACGTTGGGCGCACACGGGGGTGAGTATTGGACAGGACCGCGATGTAGCCTAATAATATGGACTTGTGGACCATAGACAAATGT
The DNA here is from genome assembly GCA_951394215.1 of Glyphodes perspectalis. Classification (NCBI taxonomy): domain Eukaryota; kingdom Metazoa; phylum Arthropoda; class Insecta; order Lepidoptera; family Crambidae; genus Glyphodes; species Glyphodes perspectalis. The sequence goes on along the minus strand of OX596211.1, from coordinate 1,974,612 downwards.
GTTGAGTTTTCAATGCCAAACACAAGGCAAGTTAATACACAAATCACTATGAACAATGAGGCAATTGATGTAGTTAACTCCACTGTATTTCTTGGAATCACCCTAGATGCTAAATTGCAATGGGGTTCCCATATTGCGGCCTTGGTAGAAACAATTGGATCACAATTTATTTTAGATTGTATTATGTATATGACTTCAGAAGAGTGGTAATTCATTTATTGGTCTTAGTAATAAAATATTTAATAAACTTCCATAAAGTCTACTAGCATTACCTTCACATAAGTTCAAATTGTGCATTAAAGCGTTCTTAATGAATAAGGGCTATTATAAGATTGAAGACTTCCTAAATGATAAGCATATATGTTTAACTTCATAATGAAGTGTTCACCTGCAGTGTTGTTACCTAATAAGTCATCATCATCTTCCTAGCGTTATGTCCCGTGCTTAGACGGGGTCCGCTTAGACCATGATCCAGTATTTAGCGAGTCTGGTAATTACATTGAAGCGACTGCCGATCTGACCCTCGTAACCCTAAGATAGGGGAACCAGACATTTTTTTTGGATCATGGTTACAAATCCAAAGTTGTTTGAATTTGCAGGTTTCATCTCGATGTTTTCCCTCACCGTCAAGCTAGTGGTATAAATATGTACATAGATTTGAAAAAATGAATAGCCTATATAAATAAAAAGATTTTGAATTTTGAATTTTTTTTTGGAATAGGCGAGTATTGATTCAGACCAGGACGACGACTAATTTACAGATTTTAATACTATCTAGCTAAGCTTGTGGTGAATTCGCACCAAATTAAGACCTTATTATGTACAAGGAATATAATATAGCCTCATACTTAAAAAGATGCATGACATATTAAAACGTTTGTTTATATTTTTTATATGTAAATAGGAAAACGCATAAAAATAGAATCCTAACAGTTAAAACAGTTAAAAACAAATATATTTATTCCCCTAACAATAAATGACTTATTTATGGATATTATATGCTACTGTGAACATTGACTTGATTGATCTTGGTATGACCAATAATAAGTTACTAACTAAACTTCGCGCCATTTCCCTAGCGGAGTTGACAGAGAGAACCAAATGCCATATGGCACGATCCTAACACACCTCACTCTTTCTTCAACATTCATGATCCTTTTAATACAAGTAATAACCGCTCACAATGGTAACATAAAGAAAAGGCTCAACAACTCAAAGCGCAAGCATGAGTTTGAAGAAAATTTCAAGAGATTCCCCACCAATTCCAGGCCCGTGTGTCCCCAATTCAAAAGGTTGATCATTCTAAAATCAGTTCAGGGCGGATATGTCGACTTTTCGCGCGAGCCCGGTACAAAATTTGATCCCCGCCCGAAACTGACGTTACTCTTGCTCTATTTTCCGCTAAAACCCGTTTCATTGTATTTCTGTAATTGAATTTTCAGTACGCCATTTCTAAATTCAACGCGTGAATGTTTCATGCCGTAATGGAAAAATGGACTTTCCGATATTCTGGGTTTGCTTTATGTCAGTTGGGAATACGGTTACTCTAGTATCGTGAAAACGTACAAATTATTAATTTTCTATATTTTGGTGTTTTTTTTTTTCCTGTCGAAAATGTCGAAACAATGCTGGAAGAATGAAAAACATACGTTATGTTCCTAATAATACTGTTTCTATTTAAAAAATAAGCCTGAAAAGAACAAATCCAGTGTATTAATTAAATTTCAGTCATTTACGACATGTATGTCGTAAAAGGCGACTAATGGTATATCGGGTTTTGGGTGTGTGATTGTGTAGGCGACAGGTTAGCCTTTAGGTTAGGCTTTATTTTTGGCTGAATGTGGTTGAAGGGACTTGCTGCCCCTTCGACTCTGCCTACCCCTTCGTCATTTACCTTTGTAATCCCTAGACAGGCCTGTTGGTCGAATGGTCAGAGACCCTGGCCACGAAACCCAGTTTATAAACGTATTTAAGTATGTCTATCCGTTTACATAGTATCACATTTCTCTCATCCACATAGTTAAGTAGATACGGAACAGGGTAATCTATTAATTAAGGAAATTTACATGAAACATGAGTATTTTGCTAACGAGATTACTGCATCGTCTGAAGCGTAAAGGATTGGCAATAGCATCAAACGGAGTTTAATTAAATCAATAACAGCCAAAGATATGTATATGCGAGTATCATAATGACTCCCCAACTCGCCACAGTACAATGGATGGCAGTGTATTGCAGTAACGTTTTAACTTACTAACTAAACTTCTCCACTTCCCTAGCAGGGTAGGCAGAGAGAACTGACTGTAACGTTAACTAAACGTTTAAAGCAATCGGGGCTGAAATAGTAAAAATCTATTTTAATAAGCAATAATAGCAAAATATTTGAAAATCCGCCAGGGTATAGAGAACTTGTCATATCAGATTGGAGTTTTAATAGTATAAAACGCATTTTAACTAGTGAATCCTGGCAAAAAACACGTGATTTAAGGCGGGTTAAATTTTAATTGACTTCTATACTTTTCGAAACACGTGAGAAAACGTTATATTTTCGTATAATTTATCAAACTATAATAACAGATTATTCCTATAAGTCAAGCTATTTTTTATACCAAGCTGCATTTTTGTTTTGATTTTTGTTAGATATAGTAACTTGTTCTAGTTGCAAAAAAGGTGGTAGGACATGCAAAGTGGGATAAGAAAGCTTCTTCACTGGTCCTTAACTAAGCTATGCCATATGGCAACGTATGTGAAGTTTGTAGCTTACGTAATTAAATGTTGAGATGTCGCAGATAATTAATAAAATTACATTATATAAGCATGGAATGGTAAGACTTGGCAATTTGAACAAACCTGTATCTCAAAATTACTTTTCCTGCCCCCTATTTTGCCAAAATAAGCGTAATAAATTGTACATTTTGGCAATTCTAGTGTTTTATGTTTTTGTTTTTTTGTTAAAGAAACGTAATTCGTAGAAATGTATGTTTCGTTAAAAAAAAATCGATTGCGCATTCGATAGTGACCCTGCCCCATGCGCCAAGAGTTGTAGGTTCGATCCCCAACCAGGACAAATATTCGTATGATGAATACTTGTATTTGTTCTGTGTCTAGGTGTTAATATCCAACATTTATGTATATGTTTGTAATACCACTGTTGTTTCTGATAACACAAGTGCTTAAGCTACTTACCTCGGAGTCAGATCAATGTATGTGCTGTCTAGTCTGATATTTTTTTTGTTTTATTTATTTATAATTGAATAATAATCTGTGTATTAAGTGAGTGATATATGATGTACATAGTGTAATATTTCACTTAATTAGCGATCGCTAAAGAAACCAATATCCAATTACAAAATCACGAACACACCCCAATCTTAAATTCACTTACTCCTTGTTTTTTTTTCATCAGAGGAGGGGCATTCACCGAAGTTAATCGATTCAAAGAACGGAATATTCATCAACAGAAAAATTGAAATCTGGCAACTGGTCTCCACCTTCTTCGTCTGGGAAAAAAACAAGGAGTACCGATGAATTTTGTATGAATATTGAGTAGTCATCAATTTTGAGACACAAATTAAGCGGCAGGAAATAACTTGTCGGGACTACGAAGTCAATTTTCATTAAAATGTCGACGAATAAGATTGAGAGGCGTTTTTCTAATCCGAAAACCGGGGTACTTAGGCCCCGTCGCCTTAGGAGCCAATTATTAAGACGTCTTTTCGTCTATCTTATTTGTCCTTTTTGGATGCATTAAGACGGTAAATCAATAGTGATCTCATATGCAAGGGGATGGTTCAAATTGTTTTGATTAAAAAATAATATTTATATTTTATTTTATTTTGTTCGGACATCATACAGTGAAACAATTACAAACTAATAACCACTGCTTAAGAAACTATACACCATTAACATGTTTTCGCATATGTGTAACAATATAATTAAATAACGAAAGCCAATTCGCTTACATGAGAGAGTTAAGATCTACAATTACATTAAACAGCTGATGAACCGTCGAACCAAGATTTAGCCAATGTGTCCTTAAAGAGATTTGGTTTCGAGTTAAACATATCAAGTTCAGGAATGGTCACCAGCTAGTTCACTTCATATGCTGATCGCAAAAAGAATGAATTCTGTAATAATATTATAAAAGAACATGAAAATTGTTGCTTTTTTATTTTGTTATAAATTCAATAGAAAAAATAAATATGTTCAGTCACTACATAATACTGATGCAGTTTTAAAAATAAACGTCGTGAGGAAGTGAAATTTTTCACACGACGTTAAAATTATTTACAACTAGCTTCCGCCCGCGACTTCGCTCGCGTGGTACATCGACGAAACATAGCCTATATGTTATTCGGGTGTGTTATTAAAAACCATAGTAGTTTTTTTGTGAAAGAGTAACAAACATCCATCCATACATACAAACTTTCGCATTTATAATGTTAGTAGGATTATTAAGTTACTTTAAATAATTAACACAATTATCTGGTCCATATCTGATTAAAACCGAAAGCCCATTTCCGTCTTAGATTGAATAATAACAGACAAGAAAAAAATATGCACTCAACCAAAATAGACTTAAACCTACTTCATTCATAATCGATTTTAAACCATTTAAAAATAATATACCATTCTCGATCTTCTCCAACGCCGACGATAGCTAATTCAATTTTGAACTGCTGAGACGCAAGAAAGAACTAAGCGCTCAATACCTCGAGACGGCTGCAAATGGGGTGATATTCATAAATAATACCCCCGCCCTGCGATTGACATAATCTTATACTTACTCCGAACTTATACAACCGTCAGTCAACGTGAGATGAGCGCTGTATTTGAGAATTGGATAAGCTCGCGCTAAGTAAGGTATGAAAAATTCTGTAGCTTCAAGTTAGTGACAATGAACGCTTTATAATTTTAAATGTTCGTTGAATGGTAATGGTTTAGGAGGTTCAGTTAAAATTTATTTAAAAAAATACCAGGAAACATAAATTGAACTGCCTATGCATAGATTTAAATTATGTACATACTAGCTTCTGCTCACGGCTTTGCTCGCGTTGTACATCGATAAAACATTCTTTATTTGGGTGTATAAAGTACTAAAGTTTCATTTAAATCCATTCAGTAGTTTTTTTTGTTTATAGATTTATATAGCACAGTAGTTTAATAAATAAGAATATGATAATTGTTATTGATATTTTTGTAAATTTGCCGATAAAAAGAGTAATTATCGAGTCTCTTCATTTGTATGTACTGAGGATTTATAAGTCCTTATTTAAGCCCACGTACAAAAAAAAAAAAAAAAAATTTATTAAATTTTATTTCTTATTAAAACTACAAGACTAAATATGATATATTCATTTGCTGCTAAAATAAATAGAAAGTTCATTGAATTAAAAACCATTATAACCGTTATAACATTATTAACGATTTTAGCAACTACTTGTATATAACTACATTATATATATTAATAATAACATTACTAATAAAATTAGTATTAACACATGTTCTACAATAGTTTAAGCTACTCAAGTAATTTTGATTAATTAGTTTTCAATCAATCGATCCATTATCATAGTATTATCATAGATAGTACTAAAGAGAGTCCAATTTCGATATTTAAGTTGATATGCAATCTAAACCTATTACTCCCATTTAAACCAGAATCACCAACACCACACAGAAAATCCAAATTAACGCACGACATTAAGAAAATTCGTCAAGTGGAGTCGAAGGATCTTATGAGGATCCCGTATTTTACGCTCAATAGCGCATTCGCTAACGGGGAGTGAAGAAAGAAAGATGGCGGATGTCCAGCGAACGTTGACTCGTTAGTACTAATGAATGTATTATTTACGTTCGGTTTCGTGGCTGTTCGGGATACGCTGTCTATTGGCATTTAGTTTCTAGAGGAACTAGTCAGTGAGGTAATTTCGTTAAGTTGGGGAAAAAAAAAATGTTTTTAGTTTAGTGAAGATTAAAATTTTGAAACTATATCAATAATAAAGAATTAATAGCCTGAATTCAATAAAATAGTGTGACGTCATCAGATAATTGAGATTGCTCGTGTTTACTCACGTAGCGATTGTATAATGTTGTGTGGTTGTGTGTTACAAGGGTCTTTTAGGGGGGTGATGCCTTCCAATTAATTAAATTTTAACAAAAATAAAAACCCCGCAAAAAATGTTAATGAAAAAAACACAAGTAAGAACCTGCCTTAATAGATATTTAAATGTCTAAATACTAAAAAGTATAAAATAAATTCTTCCGACTGCTTTCATGAAAGTATTAATTTTTAACAGGTATTTAAATATTTACAATAATCAGTTAGTTTGAGAAGCTCCTCCTTTTTTTTGAAGTCGGTTAAAAAAGGAAAATAAATATCTAATGTGATGCTTTAAGATACTTGTTATCCTTTTCACGTGAATCACACACGATTTTTTTCAATATTTAGTATTATATTTGGCTGATGTTTTTTTTATCTTAATACTTACTCTTTATATAAAATGTCCTTAGAATAGATAAATGTCAAACTTGCTCATGTTTATGCCAAAAAATAGAGAATAAACCAAAAATTAAAACAGCTCATTTTAAACTCAAATAAGCTGACGCTTAGTAATTTTAAGGATCGTTAATTTCTTAACGTAACTCTAATACGTTGCCAATTTTCTAAGACCTATCACCATTCAAAAAACGACCTTAGGTCTTTATTCATACAGTACAAGTCAGGATTTTTAATTTTGGCCGTGCAAGATTTAATTTCCCCTAAGTTAAAAATATTAAGCTGTTAAGAAGTAATGAAAAAAAATGTCATAAAGATGAACTCGCTTTGAGATGTCATCGTTATTGGCAAAGTTTTACAGTCTGGATGCCAAGAAAATGTTTCTTCATATTGGGCTCTTGTGTGAAATTGCTAAACGGTATTTGTTGACGCCTGGAGGAGTATACTCTACTCTTGGAGTGTGGATAATGAATTCTCAGCGAATAAATTTGACAAAATATAGACCATTTTCATATTCGTCGCATGTAGATCTGGGACTTGGACTGGAAAAAATAATGTGCCAACTGTTTTCCTTGCCTGGCATGTCATAAAATGCAACTGATGGTACATCGGGTTTTAAGTTTGTGGTTGTAGGCGACGAGCTAGCCACTTGTCACTACTTTTTTACAATTTCCATTAACTTAGCCCAGTTTTACTTTTGGCTAAATGTAGTTTATGAGGCTTGCTGCCCCTCCGACTCTACCTTTCGGGGATTACACTATGTATTTACATACTATACTACTAGTGTGTTATATTACATGTAAAACACTTTTAAATGTAATATAACAAAGTCCCATTTTCTACTTTTTACTATCTTTACTTTGCCGTCTATGGAAACCCTTATTTAACAACCCCATGCCGTATCCAGGGAAACCTTTTAAAATCCCCGGCATAAATACTATAACATATTTAATCGCGACTGCTGGCCATCTTTTCATCGAGCGATTTGACTAAAAAAATCTGAGAAAAAACGATTCGTCTTCATGGAAACCTCTCAGATACTTAATTTTCCTGTTTACATTGTCTCTCCGAGCAGAGTTCGGTTTTTAACGACCCAGTTTCCCACGCAGTACTGTTTTATTCGATTTCGGACGTCAAATACCATTTGCATTTTATTAAGAGAGAATCCCACCAAATACGTGACGGTAAACAGGGAGCCAAGTTTTTGAGTTTTACGGCGCTAATGGAAAATAAGTGAAGTGCGTTTAGGTTTTGTTTTAAATTAATGCGATTGTTCAAATTATTTTATTAATTTCCAAAAATCTTTTTATTTATTATTTGATTACTTACAAGCATTCTGTGATAATAAATCCATTTGATCCTGTTTTTCTTATCTCACAAGAACTCATATTAATTAAATTTCTGTGAGGGCTAATTTTTCTGAGTAAACAAAGGGGATCATATTACTACAGGACTAATAAAAGATATCGTGGATATATATACATAGTTAAGTAAAAGACTTATTATTAATGTTTACATATACAAAATAATAACTTAATAGTCCTACACCTATGAATCTACGTACATCAAAATATTTTTTTTATCTGTCTATTTGCTTGTTAAAGTTTTCACCGGCAAATAGCTGGTATTTTTAAGGATTAACTTTGGCTTTTCTTCTTTAAGGAAATAAGGTAAGTGCCCTAGCAAATATTTATTTGAGTAACGAAAGTCTTTAAGTTACCGAAAATTTTACAAAACTCGGGTTGTCCAAATTTTGGTCGCACCTTAAAGAATTGAACGCTCCAAAATTAGAATTTTCAAATCTTACATACACATACATAACATCACGCCCATAATCCCCGAAGGGATAAGTAGAGGCAAAGGGACAACAGACCCCTTTAACCACATTCTGCCAAAAATAAAACTGGTCTGGGTTAGATGCAAAATTGTGAAAATGTAAAATGGCTAACTTGTCACTAGGCTAGCTTGTCGCCTACACAATATTATAATATAACTTGTCTTACTAAGTTATGAATTCATATAATATATAAATTATATAAAAAACTGATGAACTGGGAGAAGGGCAAGAGGATGATGATAAATTATATGAAAAAAAGTTTATATATAATGAAGTCTTTTTTTATTTCTGGTATGCATCTTTGAAGGCCCGTGACAAAATTCTGTACAAAGAAGTGCAATAAAAGACTAATAGATGGTTCAATTATTTGTTTTGAATGCTCAAATCTTGGATAAAACACTACTGTGCGTCATGATCTTAACAATTTTTTCAGGAAAGCTTTTATTTAGCATCTCTCGGCTCCCAAGTAATCTTAGATGATTCTCAAAGGGATTGGAATAACGTCCTTCAGTAAAACACTAAATTGAATTAGGATTAAAATATAATGTCTAAAGTAGCATTTAAGTAACTTAAGTATCTATGGGATTAGGCGCTGTGTATTCAGCATCTGAAAGATGTATTTCGTCTCTATTACATTACTTTTAGATAATGTTTTGTAATGTATTTATTGTGATACTCTCAACATTAAGAAATGTGGGTAGTATTATTATATCTGTCGTATAATGTAGACTATAATTTGATACAATGTTTTACTTTTAACTTGACTAAGATTGTTAATAATAACTAGTTATCAAGGCATTCAAAAACAGTAATTAACGAGTTTTTTGCCAGTTTTTTCTCGGTGGAATCCATATTTTGAACCGGTTGATGTCGATTTTGAGCTCACGAATTAATAGGTCATTTAAATTGATAATGATACTTAGTTTCCTATCTATGTTTTCTTTCTTTTTTCGCTCATATTTCCTCTCTCTCTCTCTCTCTCTATATATATATATATCTCTCTCTATTATATAACTTTTTCTCTCTTCCATACTATAAAATATGTGAATTAAACACTATGCAAGCCGTATGCTTGATGTCATCACCAGTAGTATATAAAATAATCAAAGGAGCTGAAAGCATTAAAGAGTTACCGATGGCTCCTAAATATTATTTACGCGTTCACACATAATTAAAAAACATCCAGTGCAACTTTTCACAAGACTATTTCGAAATAACAAACACATTATTTCTATCACGCGATAACACTTCGAAGCCAATTAAAAAATTAATATCCAATCTGCCCGCTAGTAAACAAGACTCCCGATATTTCCCTAAATTGATTTCATAGATCAAATTAACGCCCCATCAAATATTAAATTATACGAAGTACTGAGAATCGGAGCATCCAATTTCGACTTGCACCCCTTGCAGCCATGCGTAAAACGCAACGGCGCAGCTAAGTATTAAAGATATGGCCAGAGTATGGCCATACAAATATATATACATAGCTGGTACAGCAAAAAGTTAGAATGTCATGTAGCGAGTTTGTCTCATGTATTATTCTTAGTCATTGCATAGCAGCGCCCCGCGGTTTCACCTTCGTAGTTTCCGTTGTCGTGGCAATACGCGGATAATGTATAGCCTATGTTACTCGCTGATAAAGTAGCTTTTCATTGGCGAAAGATTTTTTCAAATCGGTCCCGTAGTTGCGGAGCCTATTAAATACAAACAAACAATCAAATTTTTCCTTTTTATAATATTAGTATAGACTATCCCATATTAGACCGCGGCTTAGTAAAATTAATAAATATCAGACTACATCACATACATTAATCTAAAACCAAGGTAAGTACTTATGTTACGGATATCAGGATCAACAGTGGTATCACAAATATATACCTACTTAAATATCGGATATTAACACCCAGACACAGAACAAAACAAGCATTCATTATACGAATATTTGTCCTGGGTGGGGATCGAACCCACAACTTTTGACGCATAGGGCAGGGTCACTACCGAATCCGCCATCGAGCCAGTCTTATTTAAGATAATAAATGTCTCAATTATGTTCTTAGTCTAGCACATATGTAACACAAAGAAGTGAATTAGGTTTTGTGATTATGTAAGCGACGAGCTAGGTAGTAGTCAGTATTTCTATCTTTTTGTTTACAATGGGTAAATCACCGATGCGGCCCGCCTCAGGAGGAGCAGAGCAGGATATGTCCGACTGGCATGGACTCCAGCATCATGGTAGCCCGCGATCAGCGCTCCGTTGAAGGACCCGGGATCCCCACCAGACGGGGCTCGATCAACTATTTTCTTTGTAACCCAAAACCTCCGACTGCCTCGTTGGTCTAGTTCCGGACTCAAATCCCGGGTCGGGCCAAACATTTGTGGCTGGTTTTTCAATATTTAAATTACAGAGAAATAGTTCGGAGTCAGAAAGTTAGTGGTATAATCACTCCCGTGCCTCGGAAAGCACGTTAAGCCGTGGTCCTGCGCCTGACCTCTCTCCGATCATGTCGAATTACCGTCTCACCGGACTATGAGAGTAAAGGAAGAGAGTGCACTTGTGTTTGCTTGTGCACTATAATATTTCCTGCGCAGATGGCTAATCCTCATTGAAATTGGCCGCCGTGACAGATATCGGTTAGGAGGACATTATTTTACACAACTCGACTATTTAGTGCTATATTTTTTCAGTACAAGTTGGTTGCATGCAATAAAGTTTACAGACTGTGCAATTAAAAACAATTGAAGCATGATTTATTATAAGTAATCCGAAAATTTTCCCAAGTTTCAGTTGAATATCTTCATTGTCCCTAATGTTTTGTCTCAACTACAACTCACTTATCTTATGTATACAATATATACTGTAAACTATAAACTAGATACCTTAGCTCAATGCATTTGAGAAACCGTCTTCACAAAACGCAAACCGAATAAGGTTTACGTTACGGAACGTATTCCAAATTCAATCCAGAAAATGCAACTCCACATTTTTATCATATAAAAATGTTCACACACACGGCTAAACGACCTAAGGAGCGGTACATCGAAGATCAATGGTCCAACGCAACCATCAAATTGGTAAAAGCGAATTTAATCTTTTGTTAAAATCGTATCGAAACACGTTCCGCGGATAGGGGTGACTGCAATTTTGCACCAAGAACCCTACAAACTAAATTGAGACTAAAGTTTTAGAAGCCAAAGTTGATAATGCTTTGGCGGATTTTCGGTAATACAGGGTGTCAACTGACAATCGATTTTTCACTCTGTATTTTGTCTGATAGTGTCTCTTTTCGTGTATACCGAATGATAGTATGGTAACTGGCTTCATAGGCAGTATGGGGAGGAAATTATTTTTCCACGCCGTTTCACATGCTCCTACATATAACGCTTGGAAGCAAAGCGGTCTGATTGAACAATGTTTATGAGGTTTTTATGGACACTTTATCTATAAGTGGTATCTGTCTTATTTAATAAAAGTGGGAATTTAAAGCTAACTAAAACCATCGAACAAGATTACACGTATACTCGTACAAGTAATAAAAATGTTATGTTCGTTCTTCCCATTCTTCATTAATATTATAGATATGTTAGTAACTCTGTCTCATACGTTTTCATGCCTCAATTTCCTTTCTGAGCCCTTTCTCCTTTCCTTTATAACATCTCAATTTAAATATTATTGACTTATCCTTTAAGTTTAAAGAACCTCCTGAGTTTCATAAACAACATTTAAATATACACTTATATCCAGTATCCTGTATTTTATTTAGTATTAAATCTTATTTTATATCATTTAAATTTCCTTTCTGAACCCTTACTACTTTCCTCCGTAACGTTTTAATTTAAATATGACTTTCACTAGATACGCCTAGTGAAAGTCATATTTATTCATTTATTTAAAATTTAAAGATTTATCCTTAAATTTTAAAGACCTACCGAGTTTCATAAACAAAATTTACATAATTATTAAAAAAAATACATTTAATATCCGCCAAAAATCACAGCGACTAATAAGAATAGACACATAGGCACAATATCCGATCCCTTCACTGGGGATTATAACCTGGGCTCTAAAGTTATATCCGTAAAAGCAGTTATATGTATATATATTATATATATACGAATCGGGTTTACAGCCAAAGCGTATTGGGGATCACAGCAATTATAACAAATAACCATCATTACCGTGACCTGATTCGGTGACGAAGGCTTGTTCTCAATGCGGATATTAATTAGCTGTAACTTTAATGGCCAGCCGAATGGCTTCGGAGGATCAATTTGAGCTGATGCATTCGATACAGAGGGTATAGGTACCCTTAATTTATTAGATCTTGGATGTTGTGGGAATGTACTTGTTAAATTTGTTTTCTATTTTTAAGAAAAAGTATGGAAGAAACTGTTTTCTCGCAACCAAAGCGGATTTTCGTAATTGCGTAAGAAATCGAGTTGATCCTTGAGAAACAAGTAAAAATTCCCATTTTTATTTAGAATATGTCTAAGGATTAACATCATGATTGCATCAATAAAATCTAGTATGTTTATAAGAGACAGATAAAACATTGATTTTTTACTAGTCAAATTTAATTTGCAAGTGATTACAGAAGCTAGTTCTCAATTTATTCACTCACGCTTAAAGTAGCATACTGATTAATACGGCCGGTTGGTCGAGTGGTCAGAGACCCTGGCCACAAAACTCAGGGTCGCGGTTTCGAATCCCGTTAGGGCCAAATGTTCAATGTGATGAACATAGACATTTGTAGTCGAGTAGATGTTCATAAAACATATTTAAATATGTCTATCCATTCATTTAATGTCCATAGCACAAGCTTATATGCTTAGTTTGGAACTAGGGAATTGGTGTGTAAGTCTGGAGAATGTAATATTTATTCACTTGGAGATTAATGGTTGCTAGGACTTCATATTACAATATCAACGACTGCAACATTCTATATTAAGATGAGCACTAAAATGCCCCTTAATATAACAGACACATGTGTGTCACAATATCGCTTCTTAACCTCAGAGACGGCCTAAAAGTGCTATTAAAAGTTGAAGAGCAATTTATTTTTCCGGGCGGCCGATCATCGAAGTTTTAACGATGACGAAGGCAACATTTTAGCTGCACATTATTTTTTAGGGGCGTAATGAGCGCGTGGCAGCAACAAGGCTGAATAAGAGTGTTTTAAACGTTTTAGCGTTTGAAATTAAATTTTTAAAACGCTTTTTAGAGCGGCGGCAAAACAAAAACAGAAGTTTGAAGTTGAAATTGGTTGAACGAAGTCGAAGTGGATGGGATGATTAAGTTAATTTATCAAAGTTGCTTACGGTTCCGGGGGTAGTTTTGGGAATTGTGATAATTAGGTATGGTATTTCAGGTGTAGAGTTGCTGTTCTCATTTTTTCCTATGATGACATTCACATTTTAACCGTCACATTAAGTTTCAATTCCTAATATGCAAAAGAATGCTAGAAAAACATCTTATTAATACTTGGAATAATGCGCACATTGCAATGACACACTATATTACTCACTAGCAGCGCCCCGCGGTTTCACCCGCGGGGCGCTGCCGTTCCCGTTCCCGTGGGAATATGGGGACAAAATATAGCCTATGTTACTTTCGGATAAGGTAGCTTTCCAATGGTCAAAGAATTTTTGAAATCGGCGCAGTAGTTTTTGAGTTTATTTATTACAAACATACAAACACACATAAATACAAAAATACAAATCTTTACTCTTTATAATATTAGTATAGATAGTATAGATTATACTCACTCTAACTGAATATTCAATATTATTATTGATAATAAAGTAGTTAACAATAACAGTTTCAGAACCAACCTCCATATAAAAAGAGATTGCATATAATATAAAAATAAATTTCCTGTCCTGAAATAACTTGATTGCTTTCTTTACTCCCTACGCACACGGTACCACCTTCAAAGCCTTTAGACTATCATCCTAATAACAATCTATCCTATTACTGCTTAAGCTTCAAACAACCCACAAATTCCCACGCATTGAAAAGTGACGTCAATACTCCTAAAATGCCAACGCAAAACAAGATATCAATATAAACACAATAAACATAACTTCGATCGGTGAGTGAAAATACAGCGTCAGCGAACTGATTTGTGGCGCTGGTCCTAAACAAACTGACGGGCGCTGACTGCTCACAAACAGCGGTTTGAGGCTGAAGCGTTGTCGTCACAACGTTTGTAGATACAATAAATTATTATGTCTTACTTATTAAGAGCGTCGCAAATAATTTAAAGCTGGCTTTAGAGTCTGACCCGATTGAGAAGCCTTCGTTGAAAACGACTCCGGCTGACACTTCAAAAAAGCTCAAAAATACAATTCGGGATAAGTTGATAACTATGAGCTTGTTAATATACTAAAATCCAGTTTCTGTCAACAAACTATAAAGGTAATGCTTGAGCTCATCCAAACTATGTCATACAATAAATTATTATGTTTTAATTATTATAATTTAAATTCATGTCTCTATAGATATTGCCACAAATGATTTCGATAAAACTGTTCAGGCGGACACTTGACATAAAAATGCCGAAGAACAGGTATACAAGGTCCTGGAAGCAACAAGCTCGTCCAATCAATAATCGTCTAAGAAAAAAATAGGCTGGGTTAAATAGAAAATTGTAAGTAGGCACTTCTTAAGTAGCTAGATTGCCGCCTACACAATTACATACCATGTACAACACTAGCTGTGCCCCCGGTTTAACGCGCTTTTATGGTTATTGTTATATAGCCTTCCTCGATAAATTTACTATAGTACAACAAAAAAATGATTTTTTAATTCAAGAGTTGTGGGTTCGATCCACCTCAGGACAAACATTCATGTAATAAATACTTGTGTATGTTCTGTGTCTGGGTATTAATATCCATTATTTAAGTATATATTTGTAATACCACTTTTGAATCTTATATCCGTAACACAAGTGCTTAAGCTACTTAGCTCGTAATCAGATCAATGAATGTGATGTTGTGGGATATTTATGAATCATTTATGATATGGACCAGTCCCTGAGATTAGCGCACTCAAGAAAACAAACAAACTCTTTAGCTTTATAATATTAGTTCCGATTAGACGTCTTCGTCTAGCCCCAGACCAACTTCATATCAAAAATATATTTCTATTACGACAAGTCTTCCAATTATTTATTAGTACGACCTTCACTAAATATTTCTACATTCGCTAAAGTCAGTTATCTAACCAATAAATCACTCAATAATAAAATAAACTTCCCTATCGTACACGACAAAAACTCGCTAGATAAACTCCGCTGTCCAAATAAAACTCCCATTTCGATACCAATGTCCGTATAAAAACATACTTCACCCTCAGGCAGTTAAACCTTAAGGAGACCCTAATACATAATAAGCTAGTTAATGTACTCAGATAACATTTGAAAGATAAAGAGTTGGTGAAATAATGGAGTCCGGTTTTTAGCTATTTATTTGAGGTGAATATCTCTGGGCGATCTTTTATATTTGTTTGTCTTTGTCACAAGCTTTGCGGGAAAATTAAGTGTATGAATCATCATGATCTTCATAGTATTATGTCATGTGCTTAGCCGGGGTCTGTTTAAACCATGATCCAGGATCTTGTCAGTCTACGTATCTGACTGTAGTAACTTTTCTATAGGGAACCAGTCAAATTAGATCATGGTTTGCGAACTACGCTCTTGCGCTAAAAGTGGTAGTACTTCCGCCGAGCTAGGTGTTGCTTGCTCGGGGACCTAAGTCCGAATAACCGTCTCGGTGTATATATATATACTGGGGAGAATAATTTCGTCAGCGCGATGCAGGATTGTACTGCGTTTCAGAATGTTTGATCGATGTCATCTGTTTACATATTATTGGAGCTAATCTTGACTATCTTGTGGCGCGGTTGCCACAATTGTTGCCACACTCACTATGGTGATGGACCCTTATACAACCCTTTGGTCGTAAAGGTACCCTTAAGTACCTCACCATCGTGTTTTAGGGACTATCCCTTTGGTCGATGGACCAAAGAGGTAGAAATCCATGCTTTAATTTAAAAAATTACGCAGTACGTGTTCGAGTTTTCACCAACACTCTTCGGATATGAGACGCGGGTCCTTATCGTTAAGCTACGACCTAATAAAATTAATATAAATATCATTATGAATTAAGATACTTGTAATATCAAATGCTTATAATATCAATGCAATCTCCCTTAAAGTATTACTAATGCAAAAGTTAATCTCGCTGAGATTTAAATTATTACCCAAATAAAAAAAAAATCAGAAGTATATGCTCGGGATTCAACCGAAACATCTGAAACGCTAACAGTAATCTGCTGCTTAAAATTAGAAGACAAATGAGTTTAAGCAGCAAGAGGTACTTAGGTATAATGACTAATAGCTGAAAGCATTCTCGACCTTAAAGGAAAATATAGGCTGAAAGGATGTTTCCATTCAACAATTCGCAAAATGGCTGCCTCACTGCCATAGAAAGCGTTGCGTTGTAAAAATAATTTCCACAAACGCCGAGAGTACTAGCGGGGAAGAATAAAAATTCTATTACATCTAGTATATCCACTGAGGCTTATTTCATGAAATACGTTTGTTGTATAAGCGCAATGTGGAATTATTTCGAGCGCACAGCATCGCGTTTAATGCTTTGTTCCTTAGAAGCATTTCAAACCGAGAGTGGTTTGCGGCTGCACAGATCATTATTTCTTTGGGTTGGTTGTTTCTTTCCCCAAATGCATAATGACAGGCCCGTTGGTCGAATGGTCAGAGACCCTGGCCACGAAACCAAGAGTCACGGGTTCGAATCCCGCTAGTGGCAATTGTTTGTGTGATGAACATGGACATTTGTACTCGAATCATGGATGTTTATAAACTTATTTAAGTATGTCTATCCGTTCACCTAGTATCCATAGCACAAGCTTGACAAATAAATATAAAAATACGTGTTCAATATTTTTTTTTATCTGACGGACTAAGCAGATTGCTTAAGTCACCTTGCATAATCTCTGCCTACCCGCTTAACGTTAAAAAAGACGCTAGTTTAAAAAAAAACAGTTTATCTGCAATGTTACTAACTACACTACTCACGTGTGTTTTGTTCGTATTAAACTAAAACCTATAAAATCACTCAAAAGCTTTCACAAACATTCGTATTGTTTTTTTAACACGCGTACAATACCAAAAGATCCATAATACCATTAACCAAACACCCCGCTCTGATTCGACTTGACGCTTCCCAATAATTTGATTTATATCAGAGCATCCTCTTAACGAAATCCGGTTATAAAGGACCCTATAGACACAAGCAGGTGGTCTGCGTAGAATAAGCACGGCATGTTGACACAGACCCGGGGCCCTATCAAGGGCTGATGCGACCAAAATATCCCTCCTGGTTTGAAGATCTGTGTATAGGTATTGTTTAAGTTCGTATGTAATCAATATTCATACCAGTTATAGCCGTGCCTATAAGCTATATGTAAGAGAAATTAGTTCCTCAATTATACCAATAGATGTCGCTACTGCTAGGGGTAATTATTATGTACTAATTACATCGCGGTATTGTTTCGGTTTCTCTAATTGTATAAGTAGACTCGATAAGGTGAGTCACATTCAAAACGCTCGGAGTTGTTTCATTTATAAATTCCGGGCTAGTCTTTTGGGTCGCTGGACAGGTATGATGTGGCGTTTACATCGTTAAGCTATAGATACAGTACAGTGATGGTTTAATCAGTAACGCACACATACGAGAGGCGTTAGCTGAATCCAGATTATGCTTTCATGAGCTAAGTAACATTTTAAATTTACTTAGGCCTCAAAATGGCATTTATAAATAGCCAAGTTCACAAAAAAGAATAATATGAATCTAAATCCGACTGTCTATTTCTACCGAAGTGAAACTGGCAAAACAGTAGTTAGGTCAATTCTGTACATGAAATATATTTTCAAAATAACTAACAGGGGGTGATTAGTGATCGATACTGATGCCAAAAATGCATTCATTAAAATTTTTGTCTGTCTGTCTGTCTGTCTGTCTGTTTGTCTGTCTGTATGTTCCTTATAGAAACAAAAACTACTCGATAGATTTTAACGAAACTTGGTACAATTATTTTTTATACTCCTGGGCAGGTTATAGTATACTTTTCATAACGCTAAAATCAATAGGAGCAGAGTAGTGAAGGGAAATGTTGGGAAAACGGGAGAAGTTACTCCATTTTTTAAGCTTCAGTCGCGTGTGCAGCCTTAATAATTAAAGTTACATAGAAATCATGTATGACGGAAATAGTCTTTATAATATTAACCATAAACGCGGGTGACACCGCTGGCCCAGCTAGTACAAACTAAAATAAATCAAATTTTGCCTTCTCTTCGTCCTTTTCTTATTAACATTTTGTTATACGTACTGACATTTAATATTAACAATCATTAAAGTATCTTATGCTGATGTTACACGATACTTAGCAAAAGTAATCATTACCTTGCAACATAATCTACATAATAATTATAAATTCGGCTCAGAACGTAGCCCTTTATCATAAAATGTGCGCGTTCAAGCAAAAAACACATTTTAAACACTCTTTAGCTTTATAATATTAGTATAGATTTGCGTAAAAAGCCTGCCAAGTAGACTATTCAATAGTAATGCCGTCAGTGCTATCTTTATCATCACCCATAATTACTTTTAAGCACTTGCATTATGATATACCTATTAAAACAACTTTATTAAACTATTTTTTTTTTAGCTCTGCGGTGACGGAAACCATTATGATGAAACCTGCAAATTTTAACAACTTTGAATTTGTAATCATGTTCCAAAAATTGTCTGGTTTCCGTATCTTAGGGCAAGACCGGCAATCGCTTCAATGTAATTACCAGATTAGGTAAATCCTGGATCATGGTCTTTTTTTTTTTGGACGTGAGAAATGCATTTACGCACCATCCATGTAGACCTGAGTAAGAGTCTACAAGGGTGTGTCGGACTCGGAAATCGGCTGGCAACACCAGTTCCCCTACCGACAAAACCTCACGGCTGCCATTCTTCGGGCGCTGTACGCAAAACTATCGGGATCCCCACTGTCGGAATTCTCACGAAAAGTCTACGCAGCGCGCGCCTTGCAGCCCATCTCGGGAGAGTGGAATTCTCTACCCAGACGGTGTGTGCGACAACACAGACAGCTGTGTACCCTATCCTAAAGGACTGGGTGTAACACGCGAGCTGTCGCCTTCTCTGGGATGATTGAGAGCTAGAAGGCTCCTACGCTAGCTCCCACGACCTCAAAGGCCCTTTTAGTCGCCTCCTACGACAGGCGCAGGGATACCTCAGGAGTATTCGTCACATGGTCTAAGCGAACCCCGTCTAAGCACAGGACATAACGCTAGCAAGATGATCATGATACGGTCGATGTCAAATCACAAAATTAATTATCAATAATTTAATATTAATAGGGAACTTGGGCATCACGCTACCGCGTCACACCAAAACAATATCTGTAGGGATGCGAATTTGAGCAAATATTTGCCGCTAACGCAAATGTTGGATCGTTTGATGTCCTAAGTAAATACTCGCGGTTAGGTTTAGTCAAACATTGGCCGTAGGTTTGCGGTTTGTGATTATTTGTCTGTTGCGCTTTTCGATGCATTCCGCTTTGTCCCGTTTGATTACGGCGCGTCTGTTTTTTTACCGTGTTTGTCCGGGCTGATGCTGTTGTGGACGAAAATGTGACGGTCTGTGTGGAATAGTGCTCTTTTTACATAGAAATGCTAACGACAGTAAACTTAATATTTGAGTAGGTATATTTATCTAATTTATAAAATTAATAAAAAATAAATATAACAATACATATATTTCATTTTCTACTTTCAGACAGTATAAGGAAACGTATTTCATTCCATTTTTATTAGAAGGAGTAAAAATGTATTAGTAGATTTCTAAACTAAGTGTTCAGAAATAAGCACTCTTAGTTTCTTTCGTTTTTGGTAGTAGTATAAATTTATTCATAACAAAATACCAACGCTCCTTAAGTCCGAGCTACTTCTCCGGCTATAATCTACATTTTTTTTTCTTAAAATATATAATTCCTTATGGATTTTCAGAAAATAAAGATAGAAAGACACAAACAATCAAAAGATTTAAAAAAATCTAAAATAAATAAAAAAACAGTCTTATTTTAAAGTCGGTTGAAAACTGCCATCTTACTATAGTCCCTATTTCAGCTAGCCACATAAGCATACAGTTTAAACATCAATCTGTCGACACACCCCATCTCATTTAATTTGGGGGATGTCGCATCCCCCAGCCCCGGGCGGTAGCGAGCTACAAAAAGAGCAAATATGGTGACTAAATAACCAGTGGGTGGTACCCGAGGAATGTTTATTAATAAGCGGCTTCTGTCTGTCGTTTTTATTTAGTCTGGATTGCGTATGCGTAGAGTAATGAACGTCGAAATCTATATATATATGGGTACTTATATACAAAGCTGAAGAGTTTATTTGTAGAACGCGCTAATCTCAGGAACTGGGTTGAACTGGAAAATTATTTTTTCGTTGTATAGTTCATTTTATTAAGGCAGTACATTTCATTATGTCATTGCTATAGTAAAAAAAAAAACAAGATATAGTAATACATTTATCAAAGAAACCGCGAATATTGTAAAAAAGCAAGATGTGGCCGCCATTAATAGAATTTTACATATTTTATATGTCACTACTGTAAATACAATTGTTAAGTAAAATTTTATGTAATTTTCTCTGGCTGTCTTAATAAATATATAAAAAATAAATATATCTTCGAATTGGTAAACAGATTCTGAAGCTTATTTCAATTACAAATTCGCAGTACACCATTAGTCTTTGTTCACCTTTTACTATATCCTAAGTAAGATACACACTTAGTATATTATATTTCAGTCCCATACATATAATATGGGGCATTTCATACTTAATCATTTAATCATTTTTATATAATTATAGAATATAATAGTAATACACTATGTCCAGTTATTGATGCTGGAATCCTTTATGATAGTAACTTTAAACAAAACTTACACATACACACTTAACATCACGCCCATAATCCCCAAAGGGGTAGGCAGAGTCAAAGAGGCAGCAGGCACCTTTAACCACATTCAGCCAAAAATAAAACTGAGCAGGGTTAGATGGATATATGTGAAAAAGTAGTGACAAGTGGCTAGCTCGTCGCTTACACAATCAAATACCCAAAGCCCCATATACCATTAGTCGCCTTTTACAACATGCTAGGCAAAAACACAATTGGCACATTATTTTTAAGTCCCAGATAAACATGGGACAAAGCTTATTATGAAAAACTGCAACTTTTGAATAATTTTTCGATTATAATCATCAGAGTGGTGCTAACTCAATGGTAAGGACACGCGCCTCTTAACCGAGGGGTGCAGGTGAAATATATGTGGGTATTAATACCTTTAGCTCAACGATTAGGGAAAACATCGTGATGAAACCTGCACGTTCCAACAACGATGGATATGTAACCAAGATCCAAAATTGTCTGGTTTCCCTGTCTAAGGGTAATGAAGGTGAGTTCGGCAGTCACTTCAATGTAATTACCAGACTCGCTAAATCCTGGGTCATGGTCTAAACGGACCCCCGGTAAACACGGGACATGACGCTAGGAGGATGATGATAATAATGCTCGATTAAGTATAAGCAAATGTCTCCTGTTTATATTTTCTATTATCAACACTTCAGCCGCGCCGGTGTCCATTAGTCGCGAACCACCTTTGTCCATTAGTCCACTGTGAACTCGTGAAGACTAATGCACTGATTAAAATAAAGTTTACCATATATTGTGCTGGATTACCACATTTATGTAATTTGTTTCCCGAAATTGGGGTGATGTGTTGTTTTGTGGGTAGTTAAAATTCCATTATATATTATGTTTTACAAGCGGCAATTTTGGTGGCTGGTGTATTCTATGATTATTTTTTTAATTATACTTTCAATCGTATCTATTTGTATTTGGGAAAAACATTTCTTTGAGTATTTAATACAGATTTTACTATGGTATATGCATGAATATGATGATAGTCGAGATACATAGTGTAATATAGTGTGTTTAATCAACTTTCCTAACCGGTAGTACATTGACATTTCTTATAATAGTTTTGTAGAACTGTGTTTCCAATGCCTACATAAAAAATAGTTCTATTATAAATTTGAATTTAGAAGTAATATGAATCACCAATAAAAAGTATAAAAAGACCTTTTAAATTTAGAATAATTCTTATTATTAGAAATGAATAAAACTTTTTCAGCCAGTACACAAAGAAGTGAATGCGATTTCATTCGAACTCCAGAAAAATGTTAAGATCAAATCAGTTCTTTTCGGAAGATGAAAGGCACGTCTACGTTCCTAGACATCTCTCGAACTTAAAAAATAAATTTCATTAGACAAGCCTTAGTGTGTGCTAGCTAACTTCAATCCTAAAGTTAATCTTACTCCAGCCAATTTACATGTAGATTGGGTTTGGAACTGATCCACCGAACGTTCATAGTTAATGCTGATCCCAATTGTGCATTACCCTCCAGATCCGCCAATTCGAACCCTTATCTGCATGAGAATAAGGTCTCTTGTTGGAACGCATCTATTTATTCTAACTGCAAAAACAAAGTTGCATTGAAATTAGTCAAACAATTTTATTGCTGCGATCTGATCGAGCCAAATCGATTTTAGGTGTTAAGGGATAGGGTTGAGAATCGCGTGGTATGTTGACCGATCATCCAAATACGTCAATTTGTTATAAGTTTCAACTTTTGAAGCTGGATGGGGCCTTGGGATTGTGTGATGGAGTGCTCATGTGGATTGCTTTCTGCTGTTTTTCGTATTCATAGGAAGATTTATCTTATTTCGCTTGGTTGAACGTTGAAAATGAAAATTGACGTGTGATTTTGAAAGTACAAAAATGCGATATATATATCTTTAGAGACCTTGATTAAGAAGCAAAAACTAAGAATCACTAAGATTCACATCGTGCTAGGATAAAATGTCCTACTACCTAATATAATAAGCGCAAGAGTTTGTGAGGATCTAGGGATGCTTGTTACTCTTTCACGCAAAAACTACTGATTAGGTTTTAATGGAACTCTACAATAATTTAGCTTATACACCCAAATTAGTCCCATGTTGGTCTGGGACTTGGCTCATGTTTATCTGGGACAAAAAAAAAAGAATGTACCAACTGTGGTTCTTGTCTAGCATGTCGTAAAAGGCGACTAATGGTTTACGGGCATTTGGGTATGTGATTGAGTAGGCGACAAGCTAGCCACTTGTCACTCCTTTTATACAGCTTTTCATCCAACCCAGCCCACTGTCCCATGTTGGTCTGGGACTTAAAAAGAATGTGCTAACTGTGGTTCTTGCCTAGCATGTAGTAAAAGGCGACTAATGGTATATCGGATTTTGGGTGTGTGATTGTGTAGGCGACAGGTTAGCCGCTTGTCACTGCTTTTTCACAATTTTCCATCTGACCCAGCCCAGCTTTATTTTCGGCTGAACGTGGTTGAAGGGGTATGCTACCCCTTTGACTCTGCCTACATCATGGGCGTGATGTTATGTATGTATGTATGTATACACCCAAATAACATAGGCAATTGCTTTATCGATGTAGCCACGCAAGCAAAGCCGCGGGCAGAAGTTAGTTTGTGGTATAGTAGTAAGTAGTAGAGCTTGTTTGAAAAGGATTATGAATGTTAAAAAGGCGAGTGAGGTGTGTAAGGATCGTGCCATATGGCGTTCGGATCTCTCTGCCTACCCCGCTAGGGAAATGGCGTGAGGTTTAGTTAGTTAGTATAGATTTGATTTTGTTCCATTACACTTACCTAAGCAACATTATGAAGAACATTTTACTTATTTTTCATTCCATTTCCCATAAGCTAGAACATTTTAGAAGTACGACCGCCCTTTTCCCGCTGCACCACAGTCGGGATAAAAATATGAATATCTACGGAACCCTACTGTCAATAATAATTTCCGCTCGATTAAACGCGTCGCCACGAGTCAAGTGCCACAGTGAATAAAAAGACAGAAAACACCCTTTACAATAAGGGTAAATTATAATAGCTTACGTTGCGTACGTTGTAATAAAGTTATTAGTTTCATTGTTGGATAACGTGCCATTAACAGTTTTATTAATATTTCTGAAATAAAAATTATTAATAAAAATAACCTTAACTGACGACAGGCATGAAAAGACTAATTAATGTAGAAGAAGCCAAACGTTGTGCCAGGATCGTAGTAAATCGAAGGATGTGGTCTCTGGTTAACCCCATGGCGAAGAGAGTTGACAATATATGTATCAAAGTGCTAAAAATTAACATTACGACAACGATAAGATACAAGTTACTGGACAGTTTCGTTCTATCAATAAAATTGTATATCGATTTAATCTCGTCAGTGTATTCGTATGAGTGGTTTTACTGTTGCCCTCAATACACTGTCAGAGGGCGCAGTCAGCGGTCCCAGACAATATGAAAACGCTGACACGGCGTATTACGCGCCCATAGCATATTACATTCAATTTCACCATTCGACGCAATCAGGTTTACTTACATTTGCGTGAAGGTTACATTTATTGGGTCTTTGCCTGCACGTTCTTTTTTTGAATTGGCTCTACTGGATACATGTCTTCGCTTCGAATTGGACATTTGAATTTGAATACCGTTCTTAAATATTAAGAGTTCCTTTTTTGAAAACCGGATGTTCTTTTTTTTCTAAGATATTTTTTTTTTGTAGTTTTAGGGCTAATTCCAATACTAGTGTAGTATGTTTCTACCTAATAAGGTTAGCTATTAACATATTATTAACATATATATTATTGCATAAGGTATATCCTGTAAGGATTGTGTATGCTGTTATAAATAAATTAATAGTCGCCTTTCATGACATGCTAGGCAAGGAAGTTGGTACGTTATTTTCAAGTCCCAGACCAACATAGGACAATGACACTCCAATATCTATCACCATAATATCCAAAAAGGCTTTGATTAAAAGAAAAAATAAATAAAAATCCTATTACCAAGCCTTGTTCGATACGCCATACAAAATGTTCGAAACATAATTTCATGTAAAATCGACACTCTTCGGAGCTGTAATCGGATTTGGCGCTTCAGTGCCTTGGAAATGTGTGTTGTATGGAAATAAATCAAATTCTCTAGCGGAAAATCAGAAAAATATAGCGCCGACTGGAATCTAATAACGGCTGGAATGATACAATAGTCTTGTTAAGGACTATTTGGGCGTTCCCAGGTCGATGAAGATTCGATTAGCGATGGGCGTTTGAAAGTCCGCGGGCAAGCAGGAGTTGCTTGTGACGTCATCGATTAGTAACTGTCAATGTCTATTAACCATATCTGTAAGACGACCTTACCTATTATTTTTTGTAACGTTATTTTAATTTAATGATATAGGTATGTAAGTGATTTTTTTGTTTCAGTAACTTTGGCACGCCTTAATGTATCGGGTCTTTGAAACATCTCAGTATTACGTCTTGGTATAGCAAATAGAATACGCTAATTAAGCTGCAAGCTTCTGAATGCAGTAGATTTAACTTAATGGGTGAATGACTAACTTAATTAATCGGTCAATACCAGTCCATTGCAACATTACTATCCATTTAGCTGTCAAAAAAAAGTATTACAATAAAAAATCCACTGGCTTTTCATTAGCAAAACATAGCAGGATTGGTTCGCTAATATATTTTTTCAGTACAACCACACCACCTAGAACTCCTTGCTCGGAAGTACTTGAGCATTTGTTTCCAACAACATGCACCTATAAAACTCAACGCAAACGCTCCTATAGCAACAGATGTCGGAACTCTTAATATTTTAGAACGCTATTCAAAACTTTTTTTTTTAAATTAAAATATCCAATTCAAACGAAGACATGTATCCAGTAGAGCCAATTCAATAACAGAACGTGCAGGTAAATTAACCATTTAAACGAAAAATCCTGCAAAATAAGAACTCCTTGCTAATTCCTCAACGCCGCAAGAGATAAAAGAACTATCACTACATCGCATTATCTCGTGGTTCGCTAAATAAATCACTGTATTTACCCCACGAGTGTTTATCGAGGATCACGATAATACCCCCACTTGCTACTAACAGTACTTCCGAAGTGGTGAATGGCAGAAATGGTAATAATTGATGCCGAATCGCTGTTTTTCGCATTTGTTTTCGGAAGTTTTCTTTCGTAGTAGTCTAAGTAAAAAGTTGTTAGTTCAAGGAGTTAGCGAAAGTCTGTTAGACGAGAACTATTCTGGGATCCGAACTCGATGCATGTTGTTCGGATTTTTGTTTTGTTTCCGTGTCAAAAATAAAACAGGATAAGGAATGTGCTGGTAATGTGTAATATTATGTCGAAAATATTTTTGCCATATAACGCGTTTATTAAAAACAAAATGGTATACTGACAATCACAATTAAATATATCGAAATACGGACGTCAATTAACAACTAAACCACACTGTATAGACCTTACTCAAACACGGATTCATGTCTAATTAAAAACTAACAAGACTTTATAAATTCGTAAATAATACAGAATTCTTGTTAAAAGAATATTAAATAAAAAGAACTTTTAATATTGAACTTGATTTATAACTACAAATATATAAGTTTTTCTATATTAATGTCAGACCTACTTTTATAACTTAGTTTGATTTTGCAACAGACAGGAGAATGTCATCAAAGGACAGTAAAGTTGACATAAACCAAAAGTAAAATAACTTATTCTAAGTCTCTCTAATCAATCTAGCTTTTTTTTATTATTTTTTTCTATTTTACTAGTGAAAACCACTAGACTTATTATATCCATAGTATTTATTCTTACACCACAAGTAATAAATCTCCCTTACAGGAAGAGATCTTAGGAATCAAGTTAATATTGTCGGGATCAAGTTTAATTAAATCCCTTGTGGAAATACTGAGACGAGACCGTCTTAATATTAATAAGCCGTTACGAGGTATAAAATTACATCGGTGTAAAAAGATTGAGTTGCGATACAGTGATGTAACTTTACCACAGTTAGCGTTCGCCATCGTTTTCGTCAAGTGTCAATAAAGATGCATGCTTAATTTTTTTTTTTTTAATGTATAAATATTAGACTACATCACATGCATTGATCTGACTCCGAGGTAAGTAGCTTAAGCACTTGTGTTACAGATATCAGAATCAACAGTGGTATTACAAATGTATACTTAAATATTGGATATTAACACTTAGACACAGAACAAACACAAGTAATTATCACACGAATGTTTGTCCTAGGTGGGGATCGAACCCACAACGCATCTTGGCGCATGGGGCAGGGTCACTACCGAATGCGCCATCGAGCCAGTCTTACTACCGAATGCACCATCAAGTCAGTCAATTCTAGGAGTGTTGATTTATCCAAGAACGTATCTCAGGATTATTGAAATATTTATCAAAACAGTATGCTGTAACCATGATCTTGTGTGGTTTACCTGTCTGAGGTTTATAGAGATCAGAACGTAGTTGCTTTAATAATAATTAATTCTCTAAATATAGAATTACAGTCCAGGACTCTACTAGGAACCGAATTTAGTTTTTGTATCTAATACTGTTCTATCAGGATCGAACGACAGCAACGTTCACCAAGTCACTCAACCTTCTCTTTACTTGGATGAAGAAGTCTAATTTTAAAACATACTAACTAACTAACTAAACTTCACGCCACTTCCCTAGCGGGGTAGGCAGAGAGAGCCGAACGCCATATGGCACGATCTTTACACACCTAACTCACCTCTTCAACATTCATAATCCTTTTCATACAAGCTCTACGGTTTTTATGACTCCTAACATCACCTTCTTTTAAAACACGACCAATAAATCATATTTTAAAACATATTTGTTAATAATAATCGAATCGACAGTCTCCTGTCATTTACACCACTCATAGCACATTTCATAATAACTTTTTAGTATCCAATACTGTTCTATTCATCGGCATTGGATGACGGACGACTGTTTACCAAGCCACTCGAGATAGCCTTGAACTGATGCGGCATTTACCCCCGTCTCGAAGAGCCTGATATTTTTCTTCTAAAAATTGTGTGTCTTTGAAAACTTGGAGGAGGAAAAGGTGCTTATAACAACAATCGTTTTCTTAATTACTAAAGTTCAGTAATGCACCCCATAGAAGTTTGGGTGAGCTGAGTTGTTTTTTGTGAGGAAGACCCTCGAATAAGATATTTTGACACAGGTAAGTGTAAAAAGGTTACATAAAAAGCCTTAAAAATTTGTCACAGAGGCCATTTCGTAAAAAGGTGTTCCAAATTCAAATTTTAAAAGAAAAATTTATTATTTATCTTTGTGTGGATTTTACGTAGAATGTAATATCCTTCTAATATAGGAACAAAGCGTATTGGCCACATTACATGATCAATACATAATGCAAGCAATTTTTTATTTTTTTCAGAAACTGAAATTATTCTAATCATTATTACAGTACTTATGGCCCAATTGGTACATCACTTATTTACATAGAAATTAAGTCAGAATATTTTACAATTATAACCATGTGCTTGCAATAACATTGTGCGTAGAAATATTTTTGAACCGAATGCGTAAGATTTTGGTAAGTTATATTCCATCCTTAATTGTGCTTGAATGCTTGATGTTTCTAAAGTTATTTATGGCTATAGATCGTCAGTCTGAAAAAATGTATTATACTAGTTTTTGCATGCGGCTCTGCTCACGTTTAATTCGGTTTGATACAGAGAGGAGGTATCACTCCTGTGCCTCTCTGTATCAAACAGTCCGTTCGTTTCGACACGCCAAGGAATTTTCATGTTTTTTCAGGATAAAAATGAACTAGTCCTTTATAGGGGTTTAAAATTAGTTGCAAATAAATTTCACTGTAATCAATTTAGCGATTCAGTTATATAAATGCAACAAAGAGACAGAGCTACTTTTGGATGTATAAATCTAAGTAAGATTACTCTACCTTTATGGTTTTACTATTTGTGCCCGCGTTTTATACAGCGTTTGTGATTAATGTTATATAGCTTATAGCATTCTTCAATAAATGCGCTATATAACACTGAAATATTTTTTAAATCGGACCAGTAGTTCCTGATATTAGCGCGTTCAAGCAAACAAACAAACTCTTCGGCTTTATAATATTAGTTAAATAAGCAAATGCTAGCTAAACCAAACTTGACGCAACACTCTACGCAAGTCTATTCATTTCTATTATACCCGGAACAATTGTCTCAGACACTCAAAAGATTCATCGCTAACGCAATTACAGAACGTAAATATTATTAGCGGCCAACAATTCGTCAGTTACAATTACCTGAATCCAATTCGTCGTCGTTAAATCAAAATATTTTATTTATAAACATTGAAATTAGAAACAACAGTTTGAATTAGAAAGTTTTGAAGAATAGCAAACTGATTCAAATTGGAATTTTGGATTGCTGAATTGATACAGACGGGAGGTTTTCTGGAATAATTTGATTCTAGGCTGTTTAGATTTTCTGAATGTCTATTGTGACTTTGAGGCCATTGTTACAACTTTTGTGGCAAAAAAACAATTTTATCGAGTTGTTGTTTTTTACTCGACTATGGCTAACTAAAAAAAAGGAGCGGTGGTAGCTCAATGGTAAGGACACGCGCCTCTTAACCGAGGAGTGCGGGTTCAAACCCGGGCACGTACCTCTGGATTTTTCAAATCTACGTACGTATTTATACCACTAGCTCGACGGTGAAGGAAAACATCGTGATGAAACCTGCAAATTCAAATAATTTTGGATTTGTAACCACGATCCAAAAATTGTCTGGTTCCCCTATCTTAGGGTTACGAAGGTCAGATCGGCAGTCGCTTCTATGTAATTACCAGACTCGCTTCATCCTGGATCATGGTCTAAGCGGACCCTGTCTAAGCACGGGGCATAACGCTAGGCTAACTAAAAACTCCTTTTTATGTTATGCTGTTGGGAATTTAGTCTTAGTGTTTTTCTAATAGGTATTTTACTTACCTATTTTGTTTGTGAGGTAATTTACACTCCTACATCTACCTACACTATCTACACTATTACTTTAAAGAGGAAAGATTTGTGTGTATGTATGTATGTAACGAATAAACTCAAAAACTACTGGAGCGATTTCAAAAATTCCTTCACCATTCAATATTACGTCATTATCGCCGATTAATATAGGCTATAGAATATTTTGAAAAGCGTTAGGTTAGAAAATAAAAGGTCCACCCGTGCCAAGGGGCGGGCCGCTAGTGTTTAAAAAAATTACATTTCTTATTTTAATGGATGACGTATACGTTATTGTGAGCCGAGTAATATTAACCGACTTCAAATGGCTATGGGTTATCAATATTAACAATACTATCTAACTGCCTAATTAATTATATGTCTACGGACGAAGTTGTGTACAGGCAACCGTATCAAAATAAAAAAAAAATATCTCCTGTCTATTTTCGTCGCGTACCTCTGGATATTTCAAATCTATGTTCTGATTTACATTACTTGCTCAGCGGTGAGGGACAAAATTGTCATGAAAAACTACGGATATGTAACTATGAGCCAATTTGTCTATTTCCCCTATCTAAGCGTTACGAAGGCAACATACGACTATGTTGAAATAACTAAAAACAAAAACAAAACAAACAAACATCACCCGCAATCCCCGAAGAGGTAGACAGAGTCAAAGAGGCAACAAGCCCCTTTAACCACATTCAGCCAAAAATAAAACTGGTCGTTAGACGGTAATCTTGAACAAATAGTGACAAGTGGCTAGCTCGTCGCCTGCACAATCACATACCCAAAACCCAATTTTCCATTAGTCGCCTTTTACGACATGCTAGGCAAGGAACACAATTGGCACATTCTTTTTTTTTGTCTCAGATCAACATGGGTCAAGTCCCAGACCAACATGGGACAAACCACCAAGTAACCACCGCTCACAAAAGCAACATAAATAAAACGCTTAACCCCTCAAATCGCCAGCATGAGTTTGAAGACAATTTCAAGAGATTCCCCACCAATTGATGAACACCGTTTACCGTGAACACATGACATATTGGTCCCAGACCAACATGTCATGTGTTCACGTGATGTAATAACCAGACTCGCTAATTCTAGGATCATGGTCGAAGCGAACCCCAAGTAATCATAGAATATATGGGAAGACGATGAAATATCTCTCTTTTTTATGACTATTTACTTTTCCGGCAACTGAGACACTATTTACGGGATGCTCAATCCAATCCAATGGCTTCCACGGACTATTACATCTACCTTTTGTTTACCTAACGAATCCTCATTAACCGAACAGATGAGTTCACTGGGCTTTCATTTACCCAAATAGTGTTAAGGACCCAAGAAAACAACGCAAGAAAGTGGCCATAGTGACGTCATCTGTCTCCGGTCAGCCACTTAGTTCGACAAACTTACTGTTCACTTTACTATATAACAAAATCAACCTTATTCCATTTGAATAAAGATGCACAGAAGTGTAAAAATGTGTATGCTGTTTGGAGTAGAAGCAAATGCGTTTTGCCGATTGCATTCTCAAACGTATTTCTAGAGGAATAGAGTTTAAATGGGATGTGGGAGGGCTTGTTGTTCCATTCGGAGTCACGTCCTGAAGTGAACAGATAAGAAGAGAAGACAAACGGGTCCTTTCAGCCGAACTATAGATTCGCTAAGGACGAAGATTTCAGTGTAAATTAACACAAAAACATTGCCCCGCAGCCGGTACAAACAGACCGTGGAGTTGTTTTGTCGCTTTTAGGGTTAAATGAGTTTAGTAGGTATTGTGCCTTCTGGAAGCGGTTGATTTACTTTGGTTTTCGCGCGGAAAATTGTTTGGGTGCCTTTTGAGGGTTAAAAGTGAGAAATTCGGAAGTATAATTTTGTTCGTTGCTTCGTATTAAGTCATTTGTAATTTTATTTTTTAACATAATGTAATGTAATACGCTATTTAACAGCAAAGTTTTAATAATTTATCTCTCTTTGAAATAAAAAAAAGATTAAAGGTGTTTTTATTTAAGATTATTTTATATTGAAAAATCCCATTACCTATGTATATCTTTTTCTTTGCCTTAAATAAAAAAAAATGAGTAACATCCTAGCCATTAATAAGGGTCAAACTGCAGATGAATAAACTACATATGTCTCAGGTATTATTAGATGTAAATATTTTATAAAAAAATTGCGGATCGCCCTTTAATCCAATTTTTGATTGAAATTCGAAGAAGAATGTGTTGCGTGTAAAAGGCGACTAATGGTGTATAGGAAATTTTGTATGTGCTATAGAGTAAACGTAGGCGACCTTCTAGCTACTTGTCACTACTTTATAACAATTTTTCATTTAACCAAACTAAATATTATTTCTCGCTAAATGTGGTCGCTACTTAAACTCTACCTACTCCTTAGGGAATTAAGGTAGTGACGATACGTAAATACGTCATCATCATCTTCCTAGCGATATGTCCCGTGCTTAGACGGGGTCCGCTTAGACCATGATCCAAAATTTAGCGAGTCTGGTAGTTACATTGAAGCGACTGCCGATCTGACCTTCGTAACCCTAAGATAGGGGAACCGGACAATTTTTGGATCATGGTTACAAATCCAAAGTTATTGAATTTGCAGGTTACATCACAATGTTTTCCCTCACCGTCGAGCTAGGGGTATAAATACGTACATGGATTTGAAAAATCCAGAGGTACGTGCCCGGGTTTGAACCCGCACTCCTCGGTTAAGAGGCGCGTTTTAACATCGATATCTGACTAGGTTTAAAGCGCCAAGTTTATAGCGTATGATACCTGGGTTTTGTAAATGAAAGCGATGTGATAGCTTTAAGACGAACCTGGGTTATGGCGTGTGAGTTATAGCTGGCCGTAACCTGTTGGGGTGTTGATTATTGAAAAAGGATAAGTGCTAGTAATCATCTAGGTACCATATTCGTGTGATAAAATATAATGTCCTCCTAACTGATATCGGTCACGGCGGCCAATTTCAACGAGGATTCGCCGACTGCGCAGACACACCAATTCCCTAGTCCCAAACTAAGCTTACGCTTGTGCTATGGATACTAGGTGAACGGATAGACATGCTTAAATACGTTTAAGTATAGGTACTCGAGTACAAACGCCCTTGTTCATCACACGAAACATTTGCCCCTAGCAGGATTAGAACCCGCGACCCTCGGTTTCGTGGCCAGGTTCCCAGGACACTCCACCATCGGGCCAGGCTTTGGCTGATTTAAGACAATATTTACATCGATAACAGCACACAGTGTATCTGTGGTGCGAGTATATCGTTACATTGAGTGCAGCAATTTCATTAAATTCTTATGATAACAAAATGTAAAAAAAAAAAAACTAGTATAAATTTCAGTGTTAATTTGTAATCATTTGATATGGGGTTCCGTAAAATAAAAGTTATTTGGTTGGTACTCCGTAAGTTTAGGAACCCTTGTTTTAGGCAGTATTTAAAAGATAGGGAGCAAACTGGTTTACAAAATTAAAGAATTTTACCCTAAGCTCCATTTTGCTAACTATTACTTCCTGAAAATGAACTCCATCGTGGATGTATCAAACGCAATATATTTGTATATACAATATTCGTGAATCCAAAAGTTTATATAATAATATATATCGTTTCATTTATATGTATATGAATGTGATATGATAACGTACAGCTTCCAAATGAACTTAAGTTATAGCTCTCAAGTTATGGGCAGTTGTAACTCAGCCCTGTTTGGGGATATATGACGCACGACCCCTTGCCATCCCGGTTTATGAGATTTTAATCTTTCGAGAATGGTTAAATGTTTATTAAGTGAACTAGCTTTTTCCTGCAGCTTTACTTACGTTAGGTTATCTGTCAGAAACAGTATTTTTTTTTTTATATTCTTTTTTGGCAGCCCTGACAAGATCTTTTGTTAAGTCTTTTTCATTGTACCTTTCGTAGAGCAAGAAACAGAAAAAAGCAAACCTTACCTACACTTATTTCATATAATACATATATACAACACAATACACACGTTTAATCAAAAGAAAATAGAATCATATACGTCTACATTTCTACAAGTAAACGAATCAATTTTCATATTTCATTACATATACAAACATTGGTCTGGACTTTGAAATAGGGTAAACACACACACACACACACACACACACACACACAAAGGTAGCTGCTTGATCTCGGATAAATTCAAAAACACCTTAGTAAGTTTATTTCTAAATACGCAGAGAGCTACACATGTCACCGTTCAGTCCTTTGAATCCGCGTGTGAGGACATACGGAAAGGCAACTAGTTAGCTCACGCTTTCTTATCAAAAACTTATTTGTATGTGTCGGCTTCTTTAGCCTTGCCCGCTTGCTATACTTGGAATCGACGATCCTTGTAGGTCAATTCGGTGTGTCAGTCATATCTGTTGCATATCTTTCAGCTCGCTTTATATCAGATGCTGATGATGATATTGCTATTTTTTTATAATTCCTACACACAATACTTCATGCACCGTTCGAGGGAAGTATCTGGAATTAACACGTACTTTCCAGGACCCGAAGACATTCATTTAAGATTGGTCTCAAGATCATAGACGAAATTTGTTGTGAGAGGATATGCCTTTTAAGATGGGGTAGCCAATGCGGCCCTTACGAATAATAAAAAGTGGCCCTTCTAAGCCTCTGGACCACCGTAGACAGGTTCAGAAATCGTGGTGAACATAGTAACAATTTAGGAGTCGCGGTAGGCTCAGACCACGACCAGAATGGTCGTGTGTTAACAGAAGGTTATTTCAGGAGCCATAGAAATCATGAAAAGGATCATGAATGTTGAGGGAGCAAGAAAGGTGTGTAAGGACCCCGCCATATTTCGCCATATGGCTCGGTTCTCTCTACCTACCCCGCTAGGGAAATGGCGTAAAGTTAGTTAGTCATAGTCCAGGTTTACCAGCACACCTTGCCCATAATATGAGGCCCAAATCTTTACCATTGAGCTACCACCTCTTCTCGCGTGCCCGTTCCCAATAAACACCCGTATATCCCCACCCAAACTACCGTGTCTGTGAGCAAGATTTAACGTCATGCGTTGACATGGGTCTAAGCTCACGAGAAAAGTGCGCATTTATGACGTTTTCTAAGGGAAACTTAATATTAGTCGCGTGTTTATAATACGTAAAGTAGGCAGTTTCGGGCCGCGTGATAAATGGAACTTTTTGAAGTTGAAAGCCTTTGTGTAGGTAAGGTCAGCGGTTGTAAATGTAATATTTCATGTAATGAAATTGCTTCTGACCGGTAATTTGATTTATTAAGAAAAGTATTGGGTTATAAACGCGAAGCCTTTTAATGTTAAGTGAGAAAAGGGAGTGTTGAGGAAAAATGTTTAATATTACGCATTTTTTAAAGAATCAGACCAGTGAATTCGGTTTTAATTTGTGTATATTTCTAGTCGTGATAGCTCCGATTTTAATATGCTGTGCTCCGACGCAATAGAGCGAATGAGGCCAATTTTTCAATTTCACTACATTCTGTTAACTTGTTCAATTTGTTTTTATTTTAAAGAATACGCTATTGCCAACCAAATTAAATGTTGACTGTTAATTCAAAATCACATAGAAATCTTATTCTAATGTGTGGCAATCTTTTTTGAATTCTGATTGCATTTTCATACGGCCTATCAAAATGTATGCACCAAGAATGACACTCACTTTAATAAACTCGTCAACTGCAATATATGATGACCAATTAAAATTATTCAAAACTAAAGCGTTGTCTTCGAGCAGTATAAACCCTAGTCTGCACAACACGCACTATAGTTGCAATACATCACTTGTTAGCTCTAATAGCCCCGCATGACGTACTCCTATCTTGCGCAATCGCGAAGACAAATCGAGAGCATCCATCTAGTCGTATCGTGTAGAATTACCCTTAGTTGGCATATCCCTTTTCGGATAATATAATCAGTGATACAGATATATGGGTCGTATTAATCCACTCTTGTTTCTGTGCGGATAAAGAGACTCTTGAAGTTTGTTCCAGACTTGGAAATGTTGGACCGAGAAAAAGTACTTAACGGTGCTTTCGCGAGATTACTGTTAAATAAGCGAAGTTAAAGGCTAAGTCGGCGGCTTATATTCTTACAATCTCAAGTCTCTTTTCGGATGCGGTGAATGGATCACACGCTGTTAGATCAGCTAAAGACTTAACGTAATATTGGATCTACTACTGGAGCACACTCCTGATCCTCTACTGAACTTTAGACAAGACCATATTGATTTCCCTGGTGTAGGATAAGCTGGATGACCCAGATCATCTTCCTGCGTCCAACAATCTCACATCTTAGAATGAATGTCATCTTGCAAAAATCACTCAAATTATAACTTTTTGAGTATTTTAATTCATGTTGAGTTCTTGGTCATTTAATGATCTACTAACCAACTAAACTTTACGCCACTTCCCTGGCGGGGTAGGCAGGTACACAGTACACTGGACTAAATCTTGTATTATTTTAGCAACTCGCACAACATTTTTGCAACTCGCACTTAATTATACATTTTGATATTATACATGTTCTTAACAACTTCACGCCACTTCCCTGGCGGGGTAGGCAGGCACACAGTACACTGGACTAAATCTTGTATTATTTTAGCAACTCGCACAACATTTTTGCAACTCGCACTTAATTATACATTTCGAAATTATACATGTTCTTAACAACTTCACGCCACTTCCCTGGCGGGGTAGGCAGGCACACAGTACACTGGACTAAATCTTGTATTATTTTAGCAACTCGCACTTAATTATACATTTTTAAATTATACATCTCTCTTGCTCTCATATAAACTCTTGTGGCTAACAAACTGTTTTCACTAATGTACACTGCTCCAAAGATTTGTGTGGAACATTTCCCAAGAGAACCAAATGAGGTTGGTTAACTGTCCTCAGTTGGGATACGGTGATTCAATCAACAGATTTACATTGGACTTCATTCAGCCATCGGACATGCATTTATTCCTCAGTTCGCATAATGAATGATTGGTAATTATTACCAACCATTCACCGCCTTTTAAGTTTTATTGAGTTTTAACAAGTAATCTGAATGAAAATCAAATGAACTCGAACTCAAAAATAATTTACCACGTTTAACTTATTATTTATCAATAATACCACAGGTATACACAGCAACTAGTTTCCTCTAAAGTATTAAATTTGGAAGAAAATACAATGGTCAGCGAAGCTTTGTAAGATTCAAAAACTGCATCTAGCTTCTAAAACTTAACATTGCAACATAATAGTTTTTCAAGCTACCTGCCATATTACTCGTAGAAGTGACCTCGTATGGAATTGTACGAACATTACAGCAGAGTAGAAGTACATAAAACGAAATGAGGTCTATTAAAACTTCCCAACTGCAAATACGGTCTTGTCCAATCAACAAAACATTGGACTCAGCCATTGAGCATGCATTTATTCCTGAATTTGCACGCCCAATTCCGTTCACTTTACAACGTTGTTGTCAACTTCTCACCATCTTCCCAGGTTAATTGTGCTGCCATTGATTTAGACAAATAAATAAGGTCTACCTTCGGAGCCTTGCGAAACCCCCGCATAATTTCCGTGTATTCTTTGCAAAGTTACTGGGACATTTGCAATTCCGATCGGAGCTCTGGGACGTCCCGCAAATTGGGACCATTCTGATTTGTTACGACCGAAATCTTTTGTTTATTAGGCCCTTGTAAGGTTTTAGTGGAATGTGGGTTAGGGAAATCTGACTGCGGAAAATGGTGCTCGTTTTTCTTGTGAGTATCTTGTGTACATTTTGTTTTGATTCAGACATCTTTGGGGTGTATCGATGTCTGTAAAATCACAATAGACTACTTTTTTGCTATTTTAGCAGTAGCTTTAGTAGTACTTATAATTTATATAAGCTGCTTCAGACTTAAAAATAAGTATTTATTGGTTGAATTGGTTATGACAATTCATTGATGAAACAGTCTCTGTAACAAATCAAATTATGCACAGACGGAGTTGCGTCAAAAACTAATTTAAATACAATACTAACAAACAAAATTAAATAAACTTAAAAAAGACGGAAAATAACAGATAAGATTTTCCAAATACTTGGGTTGAACAGTTTTACTCCCCAACCTCACCGGAAATAAGGATTCCTGATGAAATTAGCGATCCCATAATAAGCATAAAAACGCTTACACTCCTTTATTAGTTTCCTCAATCCACACGTGATCCAGAAAAACTTATTGCTTTCCAAACCATTGGGATCCGAGAATGCGTTAAGGCGAATCCTGTGGCATTTACTTTTGTAATTATCACAGTACACGATATTTTCTTAAAAAAATATCTCAGTATATACGTACAGTACAGTTTATAATTTAATACCAATACCAATATTCTATACTATTTAAAATCAATAACAATATGTTTGTAATCAATTGTTCAGTATTTGATTTGGAACTGGAACTCATTGAGGATGTATCAATTTCGCCTACCCCTTGGTGCATTTAAGCAATAGCACAAGACTAAAAACGTTTATTAAAATATTCAATGAAAAACTTTTTTTTTATGAAAAAATATACACCCGTAAATTAATAAAAATACAAAAAAAAATGCCATACTTTTAATTTTTTTCTTATATCTACAATAGTATATACTATTTAAAATTACTGGCAATTTTTTTCTTTTTTTTTACATATTTTTTAATATCATCACTCTAATTATAAATTATAAATTACACACAATTATTAATTACACTTGAACAATATTTTACTAATTGAAGTAATTTTTTTATTAGATTATACAAAAATACATATTTTTCGATTTAACAATTTAACAAAAATCACTTAGATAAAGAGCATCAAAATTTTGGATTGTGGGCTTGTGACGTCTCTTTCAAGTTAAAATTGTACCTTTTTTTTTTTCACGGTGAATGCGTTACGCACCTTCACTCTACCCAGGGGGGCAGAGTGGTGTGTGGAACTCCCAGGGGCCTCTGGATCAGACGCCCTCTCTCCGGCCAAAGATGGTAAGTGGCCGGGGTATACCCACTAAACCCCGCGGTACCCCTCGCTCAAGTGGAAGCGCCATGGGGACAATTCATGTCCCCTCCCATTAGAGGGGGGGGGGACGAGAATGGCCGAGGGTAGAGGGCCATTCCCATCCGGCAAGTTAAAATTGTACCTAGGTGTGACGTATCTTCTGTATCTTCGTCAGTATTTCTATAACAAATAAATGAAACAATACGGGTTATTTATTTTTTTATAGTCTAACTGACGGACTAAACATCAAAATAAAATAAAACCACCTAGCCTATTCATGTAAAAATAAAATCGTTACTTTATGATACTCTTTTAAACGCGCAAATTTACAATAACACGTTCTACCTACATCGCCTTAAACGAAATAACGGTATGTAATTGACTAGCCGCGGTTAGGGGCCTCGCCAATTGTTGGCTAATCAAACCTTCGTAGGGCCCATAATAAGATACGGGGGCCCAGATTATGTCGTTGTTATTACGAATTGATATGTTTTGCGCACAGTTATTGGGTTGCAAGGTTATTTTGCGAGTACCTGTTTAAGTGGAGAGGGAGCGGTGGTAGCTCAATGGTAAGGACACGCGCCTCTTAACCGAGGAGTGCGGGTTCAAACCCTGGCATGTACCTCTAGATTTTAAAAAATCTATGTACATATTTATACCACTAGCTCGACGGTGAGGGAAAACATCGTGATGAAACCTGCAAATTCAAACAACTTTGAATTTGTAACCATGATCCAAAAATTGTCTGGTTCCCCTATGTAAGGGTTACGAAGGTCAGATCGGCAGTCGCTTCAATGTAATTACCAGACTCGCTAAATCCTGGATCATGGTCTAAGCGGACCCCGTCTAAGCACGGGACATAACGCTAGGAAGATGATGATGACCTGTTTAAGTGGAGTATCGATAACTAGTTTTGTTATTGTTGTAAAATGTTAGTGTTGGGACGTAAATATGTAGAAAATTGTGTTTGTATTGGTGAATTTTTATCTCGTTCTTCGTAATGTTGACGTCATCGTAATGCGCTACAGCGAAGTAGGTACTGCGCCTTCTATACCCTAACAGGGTCCTTTTTATATGTAATAATTTAAACGTAACGTTTTAGGCAACAAATAGATAATAATTTGGACTCAAAGCCGTTTTTGTTAGATATTTTATGAAACAATTAATCATTTAAAGTAGATGTAATGCGATAATTGATAATTTTATAAATATAAGTAGTAAATTTCTGTCTCTGTATCAAAATGTTTCCCTTTTTCTTGCATTTGGAAAAGAAAACACATCTGCAACAAAACCACTAATTTATCAATGCAATCTTCGTCAAAACCTTACCATCCTGTAGAATAAGCTATCAAACGAAATAACTAAAATATATAAAAATATAAACATCAGCCTTCAAAAGGAGCATTAATTTATCCAGCTTTCCATCTGAAGCGTGCACCGAAAACATACGAATGTTCAACAGGCCGTATAATCTCCGCAACTCAAAAAAGCACAACAAAATAAAAATGGGATGTATAATTCAAACAGAGGAATTAATTCCCAACTACTATCCCTTAGGGAAGAGGAAATTCAGGTTTAAAATTTATTCTCGTACCGCCTCGACCGTGAATCCAGAACTCTGACAACGTAACTTTTGCAACGAGTTAATGGATGCTAAGAAGAAAAAATACAAACGTGGATTCGCGTAAATTTAACGAAGTTTCGAATGGAAGTTTTTTGTGGAGATTAAAGTTGGCTTCAAGTTAATAAAACAATAGGAATAAGCTGTTTTTATACGCACTGTGGGTGTTATTGAAACTGTAGTAAGTTCAATATTCTTAGTTTCGTAAATAAATATCAGATAAGATTACATACATTGACCTGACTTCAAGGTAAGCAGCTTAAGCACTTGTGTTGCGGATATCAGAATCAAGTCAGTTTCGTGAGTAGTCTAATCTATACTTACTAATATTATAAAGAGGAAAGATTTGTATTTTTGTGTGTGTGTGTGTATGTTTGTAATGAATAAACTCAAAAACTAATGTGACGTTTTCAAAAATTCTTTCACCATTGAAAAGCTACATTATCCGGAAGTAACATAGGCTATATTTTATCCCCATATTCCTACAGGAATGGGAACTATGC
Organism: Glyphodes perspectalis; assembly: GCA_951394215.1. Classification (NCBI taxonomy): domain Eukaryota; kingdom Metazoa; phylum Arthropoda; class Insecta; order Lepidoptera; family Crambidae; genus Glyphodes; species Glyphodes perspectalis. The sequence continues at coordinate 1,933,059 of OX596211.1, read as the reverse complement.
GGGTGAAACCGCGGGGTGCTGCTTGTTATACATATACTTAGTTGGGTATAGCAATTGCGTCACCTTATTATATATATCCTGGACCTTTCTTGGAAGTGAAGCACCTCTCAACAGCTGAACGGAACCTCTAGATAGGCTTAGATCGATACTTCAAGCCGTAGCTCTCTCTACGGTCATAGCGGTATCCGGGCCAATAACTCTAACCAAGAATGTGTCAAGCGGTTTGTCGGACTCGAACCAACTAAACCTCGATCTAACTGTTTTCCGCCTTCTGATCGCAGAGAGAAAAAACTCGAAGTAAATGTGTTTTTTCTCTTTTCAAAACAATAACCAGACCTGTTAAGTCTCTGGATCATAGTATAAGCTAGTCTGGGTCCCTTGACTAAGCACGGGACTCAACGCTAAAAAGATGATAACCATTGCACCTTAAATTGGGTGCTATTAAATTAACTAAGTTTTAGATTTGTTTGTGTATCAACATCTAAATCTTAAGCTGGGCATTATTAAATTAACACAGTCTAGAATCCTCTGTGTAACATACCAATAGAAACATCTGTCGCTGAAAATCCAACATTGTGACGTCACAGTTTTTCGGGCGGCTACGTCGCAGTATTCCGCGCCACCGAGCATGATAATTTATTCAAAATTTTAATTTGATGCTCCGCGGAATGTGCCCGATGAGAGAGGAATAACAACCGGAAATCTACCGTTCGATGTTATTTAGCGGACATTGTTGGCGAACGTTGGGTCCGCACGTTTTGATGCTGGAGGACAACAAAATATTTTTATGACAGGCTTTTATCATATTTTGAAACGTCTTTAATAGAAAACTGTCTTCTACACCACGCAGCGTTACCATGTGTCCCGATTCCTTATTACCTCCTTAGTCTGTATTTTTAATACCATAACAATGTCAGGTATAGGGATTGCGATGCTGAATCCAGCAATGCAGTGAAGCCCAATACAATTTTAGCCGCGCAGGATCTAGTGAAATATCGACGGTCTAGATATAATAGCTCGTACATGCCAACCTTTCCTGGAGGGACAAAAAAAACTTCTTTTAAAACTAACTGTAATAAATATGTTTATTTTTTTATTATTAAGACCTAAAGTATTATAGGAAATATACACACATACACATAACATCACGCCCATAATCCCCGAAGGGGTAGGCAGAGTCAAAGGGGCAGCGTGCCCCTTCAACCACATTCAGCCAAAAATAATAGGAAATATCATTATTATAAAAGGGAAATCACCTAAATTAGCAACGGCAATACTATTTGAAGCTTTGGCATCAAAATCGAATTTTTCTACTAACTGTTAGTTACGAGCGATCACATCTAAAACGACGATATGGTGGTTAAAGTTCGCTGGAATTTAATCTCAAATAGATATCGGAACGCTGAATTAATCAATCTAGATGGGAACAGCACAAGTTCAGCTCTGCTGGATTCAGCAAAAATGCCCCTGGATTGCAATCCCTAGTTAAATAAATAATAACGATTATTAACGCCAGAAAATAGGAAAGAATGTAGAAGCAAGCTTATCAAAAACATTTTTTTAATTGACGTGTCGACGCCACACACGCCTAAGAACACGCTTCCAATTTTATTGTGACCACTATATATGCAAGAAGCCAATTGGATATTAGTCTTCGAGTATGACATCAGTAAGAAAAAATAATGTGTCAACTATGGTTCTTGCCTAGCATGTCGTAAAAGGCGACTAATGGTATATCGGGTTTTGGGTGTGTGATTGTGTAGGCGACAGGTCAGCTGCTTGTCACTGCTCTTTCACAATTCTCCATCCTAACCCAGCCCGGCTTTATTTTTGGCTGAATGTGGTTGAAGGGGCATGCTGCCTCTTTGACTCTGCCTACCCCTTAGGGGATTATGGGCGTGATGTTATGTATGTATGTATGTAAGAAGTTTAGGCGTGAAGGTGTTACAGGTGGACAGAGCCACTCTGATCTCCATAGAGGTAGTTGGGACAATCTATCTAACTGATTTGATAAAGTTATCAGGAGGTAACCTCCTCAGTTGGTAAAAGTAAAGTGTCTCAACAATAACACTACAATTTCATTATATTTTCACTTTCGGTACTACTTAAGCAGAATATTTTAAGTGCGTACAAATTAAAATTGTCACCCTTCAAATTAATAATGTTGGGAACAAAATCCTTATTGGCTTTGAACCGTACGGCTTCATAATAAAGCTTTCATTCCAGCAAAAAATTCACTCCAATAAATGAAACGAGCCAAATTTAAAAGGTCTATCGTGTCGTATGTCTGTTGCATCGTTTGTATGTATTTACGAGCACGCAAATAGGTTCACATTTAAATTCCTTTTGGGATTAAATGCTACATTAATTTTAATCAACCACATACACTATTGTGTAGTTGATAACTCTTTGGCCTATCACGTTATGAACTAAGTAGCTTGCACAGGAAATTTGAAACCAAGCAATTTCAAAGAAATGTGTTTTATTTGTGTCCTAAAAAAGTACCCTATTTATCTTAAATAGCGCCTCTCGAGTAAAACATTTTATCAACCAAGATTATCAATTCCATGACGATCTGGAGTCCCACGTTGGTCCAGGACTCAAAAAGAATGTGCCTACTGTTATTTGTCTAGCATGTAGTGAAAGGTGAGTAATTGTCGAGTTCGTATAGGTGACGAGCTAGCCACTGTTGGACTTTTTCAATGTTTTCCATCTAATTCAATGCAACTTTATTTTTAGTTAAAAGTGATCAAAGGACTCCATCGATTCCACCTACGTCTTAGCAGGCATAATATTATAAATATGCTCAAAAAGCCTTATTCAGTCAACTAGTGTTGAATCAACGATATCGATGCTAGCTATTTCAGAAGCAGTTTCGTCCCCATGTTCAATTCATAGGCAACCATTATTTGTGGTGCGATGCGTTGGGCATTTGGTTCGGCTCCAAGTTGGCAACATGTGTGTCTAATTCATAAGCGTTGTACGATCATATTGATGATTCGTTTGTACTAGTAAGTGAATATTAGGCGCCTGTGACGCTAACCGGGGTATTTATATGATGGTGTCACCGGTTGAACTGTGTTGTGGTAGTTCAATGGTTCAGTGGATTAGAGGCATCGTTGATACTTCTTTTTGATTTGCTTTTAGATTCTTATAATCTAAGTAATAATTTTGACTGGCCTGTTGGTCGAGTGGTCAGAGGTCCTGGCCATGAAACCAAGGGTCGCAGGTTCAAATCCCGCTAGGGGCAAATGTTGCGTGTAATGAACATGGACATTTGTACACGAGTCATGGATGTTTATAAACGTATTTAAGTATGTCTATCCGTTCGCCTAGTATCCATAGTACAAGCATAAGCTTAATTTGGAACTAGGGAATTGGTGTGTCAGGAGAATTTATTTATTTATTTATTTAATTAATACCAAGGTGAAGGAAAATATTAAACTGAAATCACAAAAGCTAGTTAGTTATAAGTTCTATAGTGCACTGTTTAAATAGGCGCCATAGTTGTTTTTAACGATTCGCTAGGCAAGGAACACAAGAAGTCCTAAGGCAACATACGAGTATCATTACTTAACATCAAGTGACAAAGTAGCACGTTTGCCTTCTTATACATAAAAAATATCTATAGCCTACCCAGATGTTATCGCAGAAACTAGTTAGTCATATATTAACGGTTTAATCCCGATCCGCGTCCCAAGGTCAGACGATATCGGGCGTGTGCCGCTTGACACCGCGATCGGTCAACTCTCCAAAGGGCAATTTGGCCCTACTTAGGGACACGTCACGCCGACGAGGGTCGAACGACCTTAATAAATGAATCGCGGATGCGACAACTTCTCGATCGTGGGCAAATCTTTATTTTGTTTAACTGGAACTTTTGGTGGTAATTTGGGGAATTTTCTGAAAATTTTCGCGTTAGTCTTAGATTTAAAAATGATGGAGCAATGTGGTTAAAGGTAAGTAATAGTGAATCACAAACACACTATTGAAAATCTCGTATTTTTTTCCGTCATCTTGCGATGGTACAATAATGACTTTCACATTGATAAGCAACTTCAAAGATAACGTAAGTATGTTACCGATCTTGCAAGTTCCCCCCTAAATACATACATATATTTAATTAGATACATTTAATTTTAAAATTAAGTCCTAATTGTTACAAGAGTTACGATATAGCGAAAAAAATTATACAACTTAATTAAAATTTTAATCACAACAATGTTGAACGCAGCTGATAGCCCCAGAAATCTCTAGCGGCTTAAAATTACAGGGCGTACGAAATTGCCCGAAGTAATGTCTAGACTCAAAGACGGTCTTGGTTAGCTAATAAAGAGGCAGATTTCACGCTAATTACGCCATTGCTAATAACAGATGTGGATACGGCAGTCATCCAAAGCGAGCAGATTTTTTGTCTCTTTTGCTCACTTTGATGTTTCAGTCCTTTCCACATCATTTTCATAGCTTATTCAGATAATGTCCTCCTAACCGATATCGGTTACGGAGGCCAATCTCAACGAGGATTAGCCATCTGCGCAGGAGATATTATAGTGCACAAGTGTGTGCGCTATCACAGGTGCACTCTCTATTCCTTCACTCTCATAGTCCGGTGAGACGGCAATTTGACATGACCGGAGAGAGGTTAGGCGCAGGACCAACGGCTTAACGTGCTTTCCGAGGCACGGGGGTGATTAAACCGCCAACTTCCTGACTCCGGGCTGTTACTGAGTTTGGATATTTAAAATACCCAGCCACAAATTTTTGGCCCGACCCGGGATTTGAACCCGGGACCTCTTGGTCCTTAGGCGGCGCATGCTACCACTAGACCAACGAGGCAGTCAAGAGGCTTATTCAGATAACACAAATGACAAAGTAGCTATCTGTTACATATCAACCATACATTATATATGTATATTATATGACTGTCTCGATGGTGCCTTTGGTAGTGACCCTGCCCCATGCGCCAAAAGTTGTGGGTTCGATCCCCACCCAGGACAAACATTCGTATTGAATTCGTGATGAATCCTTGTGTTTGTTATGTGTCGAGTGTAGATATTTAATATTATTTAGGTATACATTTGTAATACCACTGTTGAATCTAATATCCGTTACACAAGTTTAGTGCTTAAGCTACTTACCTCGGAGTCAGATTAATGTATGTGATGTTGTCCGATAATTATATTTATTTATTTAATATCCTATGTCAGTCAAGGACTCGCAAAGAATGTGCCATCTATGTCTCTTTCCTAGCATGTCGAGAAATGCGACTTAAAGTATCACTAACTAACTAACTAACTAAACTTCACGCCACTTCCCTAGCGGGGTAGGCAGAGAGCCGAACGCCATAGGCACGATCCTTACACACCTCACTCGCCTTTTCAACATTGTCAGTTGTCACTGCTCTTCAGAATTCTTTTTTACTTTTAATTTTATCAAACCCAACGCAATTTTGGCTAAGTGTGATCAAAGGAACTCATGCTTCTCGGACTCCGCCTACCCCTTTGGGGATTTCGGGCGTGATGCTATTACGTAAATGTTAACGGCTTAGCAAATTAACTCATCGTAACAAAATTTGGCACGCTATAAATTTGAACCCTATAAAAATAAGCAATGCTAAATAGAATCCTACATCCGTGTAGTCATGGAAAAATTAAGCTATGATTTAAAATCTAAATTGTAACGCATCTATTGTTAAATATTATTGTAAGTGATATATTGGAATTCCAGAGATGAAAATTTATATCATCCGTCATAGTAAAGGAAATGCTTAGTAATATCCATTAAATGAACAAAAAAAAGATTTAAAATGAAATTTCTTAAAAACTACGTAAGATTTGAAGTGTTTTTAAAAGATAACACTTTATTTTTTGTTTTGTATTCCTTTAAACATTTATTCACATTAAAATAATAAAGCAAAACACTTCAAAGTCAAAGTCAAAGTCAAAATATTCTTTATTTATATAGGTTTCAAAAAGACACTTATAAATCGTCAAAAACAGTTCAAAGTGATATGATTCTACCACGTCATTTATTCAGAGCGTTTACGTTAACATAAAAAAAGATTAAGAACATCATCGAAAACACCAACACAATAGAAAATAACTCAAAAACAAAAAAAGATCAACCGCATTTAACCGCAAATCCGCACAAATCCCGAAACAAATAAAACAAAACAAAAAAAAATATCTCTCAATGACTGAAAACAATGGGGAAAATGAGATTTGCTTATAATCCACCCTTCAATATAAAATGACCCATTGTTCTGGTGGCGAAGAAAATAACCAACGTTCATTCGGCGAATTATGTAAATGTTGGCTGTTGAAATAATAGGGCGAGCCCTTTCTTGCAGGAAGGGTGCAATCACTATGTTTTAGAATTCAATGGTTTCATTAAGGGAGTTTTTGAAGGACCATTGGTTATGTTGCTGTGATTGATCAATTGTTACTCGCTGTTACCACGACCAATTTGGCAAATCACGTTATTTATATGTATATCTTTTAGTTTTATTTTATACATACCATTACACCTGCAATCCCCAAAGGGGGAAGCGATAAGCTCTTTGAACCACATTCAACCAAAATATAAAATTGAGTTAGGTTAGATAGAAAATTGTGAAAAAGTAGTGACAAGTGGCCAACTCGTCGCTCATCAACATTTTGTACACCATACGTCGCCTTTTTAAACATGCTAGGCTAGGAACACAGTTGGCACATTCTTTTTGATTCCCACATAAGGCAAATTAAATTTGCAATAAATAGTTCAAAGGATTTTCCCATTGAAGCAATGGACAAGACGATCCACAAAATCATTTGTTACGGGTGTATTGGAAACCTATCGCATAATAAATTAATATCAAGTAACAGGAACTCATTAACGCATCCCAGATCAAATAATACACATATTGTTTGCCTAAAATAAGTAACCGGTAATATTCTCCACAGTATACACAATAAATCAATTGTGAAACTAATTTATGTTATATATGATATTATGTTGACTGGCCCGTTGGTCGAGTGGTCAGAGACCCTGGCCACCAAAACCAAGGGTCGTGGGTTCGAGTCCCGCTAGGGGCAAATGTTTCGTGTGATGAACATGGACATTAGTACTCGAGTCATGGATGTTTATAAACGTATTTAAGTATGTCTATCCGTTCACCTAGTATCCATAGTACAAGCATCAGCTTAGTTTGGAACTAGGGAATTGGTGTGTCAGTCTGAAAGATTTATTTATTTATTTATGTCAGAAATATGATTATATTTTAAGCTCATGTGAGATGAAATTTTTATGGTCATAGATCCAAAGGGAATTTTTTTTTAAGTGAACATTGGTGAAAATTTACTGGCCCTTTAGTTGAGTGGTCAGAGATCCTGGCCACAAAACCGAGGGTCGGTTCGAATGCCGCTAGGGGGAAATGTATCGTGTGATGAACATGGACATTTGTAATCGATCATGGATGTTTATAAACATATTGAAGTATGTCTAGTTGTTCGTCTATTATCCATAGCACAAGCTAATAAGCTTAGTTTTGAACAAGGGAATTGGTGTGTCAGTTTGGAGAATTTATTATTATTTTATTAAGTTGGTTGAATAGCCTATATAGTCCGTAATACCCGAAGGGGTAGGCAGAGTCCAAGGAGCACCAACTTCTTAAACCATACTTTAACCAAAACCTTGTGTTCAGATATTTGAATGGTGATTACCTTGCAGGATCAACCAAACCAAAGCATTCAACAAACCTTGTCATTTATCCCGCTTCCAATGCCGGAAATATTAAATTCATCCTACTTATGGTGGTCCAGGATGGCTGTACTGATGTCGACAATTACAAATATATTAATAGGAGAGAGTCATACACGATGAGCGTCCAAGCAAGAGATACGATCAGCTTACTCAGAAAATGTTTGATTATAACGACAACAATCACACTTGTTCGTGTCGGAAATGGATTGATTGTCAAATATATTTTTACACTTTATCAGCTTAATCACACTTGAGAGCAGCCAAAGAATCACGTCAACCCCAATTGACAGCCGTTCAAACCGCCGTGGTGACGTTTTGCTCGCCAGTGCCCATAGGAATTTTAAAATTTAGGTTACCCTAACATGTTTACTATCACCGCAATCAATGGTATAAATTTGTACAATTTATACCATTGATTGCGACCAAAAATTGTCTGGTTCCCCTATCTTAGGGTTACGAAAGTCAGATCGGCAGTCGCTTCAATGTAATTCCCAGAGTCGCTAAATCCTGGATCATGGTCTAGGCGGACCCCGTCTTAGTACGGGACATATCGCTAGGAAGACCATGATATACCATTGATTGCGAATAGTAAACATGATAAGGTAACTTGTATTTTATAAAGCTCAGATTTACGTGCTCGAGATAAAACAACTTCCGTTTTGAGACACACCTCCTTACCGATTCAATAACAACACCAAAGGCCATCGTAAAATAAAAAATAAAAAACATACAAACATATTCCAGTACAAAGGACGATTTAAACCAACATTATGCGAACGCGTAAATAAATATTAACGCAATTACATTTGAATTAAAAGAATGAGCGTGCGTCGTCACGGAAGGGTCGGCGTGAGTTATGGCTACATGTCAACATGGACTCGTTATAGCACACAGGGTCTGTGTCCATGGAATGGACTTGACTAAGTACTTACGATGATCGAGTGGAGGGAGCGTCAGCTGTCCGTTAGAGTAAATTGTCGAAAGGTTTACACGTCATTGAACGCGTGTTATGGTATTGTAGCTTTTCTTGTGGCTTTTTATTGGGTTCTGTAATCACAGAATACCAATGGGCTTAACAAATGATTTTTAAATTAAGAATATTTCGTTGAAAACATTTGAATGTTAAAATGAACCATGCTCCATAGATTATTTGAAATCTAAGAGTGTGTAAGTCATCGCAATACAGTTGCAACTTTTTTTCGACAATTTTATATTAATGTCAAAAATTTTTTTTAACAAAATATGTAGGCTCCTTTAAATGGTAACATTATTAAGCCCATTAAACAAGTTATTTCCAAAGCATATCAATGAACTTTCAATGAAACACTCACCCGAACGCCTAACCAACCTCACCCTTTCCGTCAAAACGGGACGGGAAAATAAGGAAGATAAACAGACGCAACCGATTCCCACCGCACTACGAGTGTATAGTTCATTAAATCAACAAATTATGTGTCAAAATTTGGACTATACCGCAGGAGGGTCTCCCCAAACGGCCGGGTTGGCTCTTTAATAAAATAAAACGGGAATATTATCGAATGGTACCCGCCGGGGTAATGTGCCGTGCTGGGGTAACGGACAGGAGTAGCTGTGGACATGACTGATTTCAAAATGCGTTTAAGTTTTTTAGATAGTAGGTAAATATAAGACAATATCGCATACACAGATATGTTTTCAAAGCAAGTAGCATAAGTGCTTGTAACATTGAAATCAAAATCAACGAATTACTATTACAAGTATCTTGTTTAGTATGATGGCTTAATTTGGCAATACAAATTTAGAGCACAGTAAATAAGTATCTACATAAAGAAAAGAAAACTCCATGTCAAATTTTTATTTATTTATTTATTATATTTTTACCATCATCAGTGTCAAAGATACATAAATAACACTGTTCTCCACACCTCTCCTATTCTGACCACAGAAATCATAATGTCGCGCCTATAAATCCGTGTCCGCCGTCAATACCCGCTTAACGCGCCGGCGACCACAATGAGGTATATGAGCCATATAGATCCTGTTGACGCGCACTTCATTTAATGCCCCTTTTGATTTATACTTGTTACTTTATAAGTAGCTTATAAATAAACGATTTCATGACAATCTTTATGGCTATATATTTTGACTGACAAGATGGCGCATTCGGTAATGACCCTGCCCCATGCGCCAAAAGTGTGGGTTCGATCCCCACCCAGGACAAACATTCGTGTGATGAATACTTGTGTTTGTTCTGTGTCTGGGTGTTAATATCCTATATTTAAATATATTTGTAATACCACTGTTGATGCTGATATCCGTAACACAAGTGCTTAAGCTACTTACCTCGGAGTCAGATCAATGTGTGTGATGTAGTGAGATATTTATTTATTATTTATTATATAGCAACTATTTTATATTTTAAATTTTAAGAATAGTGACACAATTTGGCGATACAAATTTTGAACACTCCAAAAAAGAAAGAACCGTTTAAAACTCTTTTATACGATTGAGTGTAAATTATATTAACTTTATAAATGACTTTGTATATTTCCACTAATAATAGTATCAACGCTGTCTCCACACCTCTCCTAGTCCGACCACAAAAATCCTAATGCGGCTCCTATAAATCCGTGTCCGCCGTCAATACCCGCTCGTCGCGCCGGCGACCACAATGAAGGATATGAGCCGTTCAAATCCTGTTGACGCGCGGTTAATTTATTGCCCCTTCCTGCCGTGTCGATACAAATGCGATTTTTTTCTTTAAACTGCTTGCTGACGAGATTTTTGTCGCAGGGTGTGGTGAATGATGTCAGTCACATTAAGAAGAATGATAAACAAATGAAGCGTTTATTTTGTAATAGATCTATGCCATAGGGTTAGAAAACACACATCATATGCAATATTGGTCTTAATTCTGAATTTCACATTGTTGTTCTGTTTTCTTTTTTTATCTAACGGCTATTTTTTTATTTTCTTTTTTACCTGTTCATCACTTCATTATGTTTAATGAATGTATATTAAATGTTTCTCTCTGAAATCATTCCATCGTAAAAAAATCATTCAGCAACGCATAAAAAGGAAAAATGAAATAAGCATCCATAATTAATTGTCTTCTTTAACGTTTAAACACCAAATGAAAAAAAAAAATACTATTCAATTTCCCCGAAACATCTACCAATGGCCAGGCCATTTCGAATTTAGCTCCAGTCAAAAACGTTTGAGATAAAAACCTTCAACTGCGTAAGGTCGGGTCGGGCCATCGAATATGAATGGGTGACAAAAGGCGGGAAGGAAACATTAACCCTTTTAGTTTCCAGTGACAGGCCACGACCGGGGCGAAGACGTGCCACTCGCATTTACGGGTTAAACTTATTTATACTAGTTCTATAGTCACAGTAGCCTTTTTAATACTAATAAAATATAGTGTCTTCTTAACTTTAGTATTAGCCATGTTTGTTTTGGGAACTAAAACAAAATATTAGTGCAATAGTGTTCCTTGCTTAGCATATCCTAAAAAACAATTACTGTGTTCGGTATTGAGCTTATGTTTGTATAGGAAACCTGTCGCTACTTTGCACAAATTTCCAACTAACCCAGCTTTTTGGCAATATGTGGTTTAAGGAGTTTGCTGATCTTTGGATTCCGCCTATCCCTACGTGGATTGCAGGAGATATATATGTAACTAGTTGTCCCGGCGCACTTCGTAACGCGCTTCTCGGATTTTATTACCGTACAAACAATCCCTGGAAGATTTATACAAATATTTTAAAATCAAAATCAGCTCAATCGGTCCAACCGTTCTCCAGTTTTAGCGAGACTAACGAACAGCAATTCATTTTTATATACATATAAGAAGATTATATATATATATATTTCACTCTGAGATCAGGCGAACTATTTTGAAACTGACTAACAAGAACCTTATTCTGTCTTCTTTGTAGAACAACTCACATAACCCCAATCGCAGGATATCTTTACAAAAATGGTTACCATAGCAAAAAAATATTAATTAGTTAAAGGGTTAACGAACTAGTTTCAACAACTTCGCTCGTTAGACCGTAGACAAGTTGTCACCTGTATCCGGTGGTCTGCCCTATATTCAAACTTTGCCTCTATGAAAGTCCGTCGAAATGAGGTAGCCAACTACCTGTCTGACATAGGCAGAGACAAAAGACTATACGGACGTACTCTTAATAACTGCATTGAGACGCTTTATGAGTCAAAATCATCTGATCTTCCTAGCGTTATGTCCCGTGCTTGGACGGGGTCCGCTTAGACCATGATCCAGGATTTAGCACGTCTGGTAATTACATTGAAGCAACTGCCGATCCGACCTTCGAAACCCTAAGATAGGGAAACCAGAATATTTTTGGATCATGGTTACAAATCCAAAGTTGTTTGAATTTGCAGGTTTCATCACGATGTTTTCCCTCACCGTCGAGCTAGAGGTATAAATAAATACGTACATAGATTTGAAAAATCCAGAGCTACGTGCCCGGGATTGAATCCCCACTCCTCAGTTAAGAGGCGCGTGTCCTTACCATTGAACTACCACCGCTTCTAACTGAATGTAATTTATTCTTCTTCTTCATAGCGGTATGTCCCGTTCTTAGTCAGGTACACTTGGACCATGATCCCGGATTTAGCAAATCTGGTTACATGGGAACGTCCCTATATGTACGTAAATTGCTGAAATCATAACATAACCGAAATGAGGGTTTTAAAAATATAAAATCCGCCAGATGGCACGAGGGAGTCTCGTGGTCTTATCACTGTCACTATTGGCTCATTGTTGAGAGAATGTTAGTATATTCTGAAAACTTATCAATGAATAGGGTGACAAGACCGTACGTCACAGTTACAACATATATCTAATGTGTTATTAAAAAAACCTCATAAGATAAAAACAATAATTGGAGACGATACTAGACTATTGGAATACAAACATACATACATTATCGTTGCGCCTAACATCCCTGAAGGGATAGGCAGAGTCAAAGGGGCAGCAGGCCCTTTAACCACATTCAGCTAAAAACCAAACTGGGCTGGGTTAGATGGAAAATTGTGAAATAGTAGTGACAAGTGGCTAGCTCGTCACCTGCACAATCACATACCATTAGTCACCTTTTATGACATGCTAGACAAGAAACAGAGTTGGCACATTCTTTTTAAGTCCTAGACCAACATGTGACAATGGGCTGGATTAGAATGAAAATTGTGAAAAAGTAGTGACAAGTGGCTAGCTCGTCGCCTACACAATCACATACCCAAAATCCCATATACCATTTGTCGCCTTTTACGACATGCTAGACAAGAAACACAGTTGGCACATTCTTTTTAAGTCCCCGACCAACATTTCCTGGTTCCTTCCCCTATCTATGAGTTAAGAGGCTTAGATCGGCATTCGCTTCAATGTAATTACCAGACTTGCTAAATCCTGGACCATGATCAAAGTAGAACCCGACTACGGCACGAGTCATAATGCTGGTAAGATAATGATGTCTTCGTCTATATAATGAAAGAAAAAGATATTCAAATAATCCCATCCCATCTAATAAATACTTCTATGTACCCAATAAATTGAATCCTCTGATATCAACTGCGCAATTAATATTCCAACAAACATCAATTACTCTTAATTAGGTTTAAGATAAGATCCCTAGTTTTAATAAAAGGCCATGCAGTTAAACAGAATTTAATGTTCTCCCAGTAAATCCGATTGGGACCACAGGCCAGATAAGCGATGTCACATGAACAAAGGCGGACTTATCGCTTATTTTCGGATTCCGGAAGGTTATGGGCTAACTCCCTTGGGTTTTGCAAATTCGATTAGCGAGAGTTGAATTACTATCTCCGTGCGATTTGCATGACGTAAAAGGCGATCGTAGGCTACATGTGTAGATGAGGATGTGTGCATACATATATACATTCCATCACCTGAAGTATGAAGTATGAATAAATTACTGTTGTTGAGTTGAGTATAAATAAAAAAGCATGTGATATCTAACCACATAGATGTAACGCCCCATCTGGCTAATATACAGTAAACGTTTTACTTTGTGTATAAAGATATTTAATAAAATACCAAATGAATTTAAATTAATGAATCTAAAATTATTTAATAAGAGATTGTATGAATGGATTGCCGAGAAAAAATTTATGACATCAAAAGTTTTTAAATAAATCTTTATTATTATAAATATATTTGGCTGAACATGTTGCACTGTAAAAATGTCTGAACATCTTGTATACAATATTGTGTTTTATGCAAATACATATTTATGTTTTTTTTTATGATTTATGATTTTAAATCCCTGAAGGGAAAAGGGTTGGCGGAGTTCCACGTGCGATTAGCTCGTAATACCAGTTTTAGAAGCGGTAGTAGCTCAATGGTAGACCCACGCGCCTCTTAACCGAGGGGTGCTGGGTCGAACCTAGTTTCAAACCCAGGATTACCTCTGGATTTTTCAAATCTATGTACGTATTGATAGCATTAGCTCGGCAACCTGGACATTCAAACAAGTATGCATGTGTAACCAAGATCCAAATTGTCTCGTTCCTTAATGAGTTACGAAGGTCAGACCGACAGTCGCTTCTATAATTACCAGAATTGCTCAATCCTAGGCCATCGTCTAAGTGGCTCGATTCAACATAGTACATAACTCTTGGAATAGGATGAAAAGGTGACGGTGTACTCAGTATATGGTTTGTGATTATGTAGTCAATGAACTTGCCGCGCGTCACTGCTGTTTATTTGGGTTAGGAGGACCTAACCCAAATAAAATTTATTTTGGCTGAATGTTGTTTAATGTGACTTATACTCCTTAGGCTCTGCCTAAACCTTCAAGGATTATTGGCATACTAGTATGTATGTTAAACGTCCTAGTGGTTATTTATGGGTTTACCATGGCATCTTAGTAACCCTTAAACAATAGAGCTAATTTAGAGCGGTGGTAGCTCAATGGTAAGGACCCTCGCCTCTTAACCGAGGAGTGCGGGTTCAAACCCGGGCACGTACCTCTGGATTTTTCAAATCTATGTACGTATTTATACCACTAGCTCGACGGTGAAGGAAAACATCGTGATGAAACCTGCAAATTCAAACAACTTTGGATTTGTAACCATGATCCAAAAATTGTCTGGTTCCCCTTTCTTAGGGTTACGAAGGTCAGATCGGCAGTCGCTTCACTGTGATTACCAGACTTGCTAAATCCTGGATCATGGTCCAAGCGGACCCCGTCTAAACACGGGACATAACGCTAGGAAGATGATGAAACAATAGAACTGGAATGACCATGGATACTGATTTTTGATGGATATCTGAATATTAATGATGCTTCACAACGTATCCTCTCAGCTAAGGTGCTACCTAAATACGTACATACGTTTGTGAAAATTTCAAAGCTACGTGCTCGGATTTCAGCCAAC
Organism: Glyphodes perspectalis; assembly: GCA_951394215.1. Taxonomy (NCBI): domain Eukaryota; kingdom Metazoa; phylum Arthropoda; class Insecta; order Lepidoptera; family Crambidae; genus Glyphodes; species Glyphodes perspectalis. The sequence continues at coordinate 1,917,912 of OX596211.1, read as the reverse complement.
ATACCTATTTACTAATGTACAACACCTCTCGCAAGAAAACCTCGCGTAGTATAACATGGATAAACCCATGTCTGGTCAGTCAAATATATTTTAGATTTCGTATAGACTTGACACAGTGAGAGATAAAACCGAATAAAAACGTTATTTTTTCACTTTTAATAAATGCTATTTTCATAAAATAAGTTATTTACGTCATTTCTTGGATAATTTATTAAATTTAAGTGAAAAACATGAATATAAAATATTTTCGTCAGAAGCAAACGTCAGTTATAGCAGTAACTTTTCAAGTATGGGCAGTGACCCTCTGTTGTACGTAGTATATTATTACTCTGTGATAAAACTGAAAATCATTGCACCAACACAGTAACTCAAGCTCATTACACCAATTGAAATTTAGTTCATAATTTCGTCATGATGCATTGAGGGCTATCGCTTATGAATTCGCCGCTAGAGGCGCTTGTGTAGCGTAAGGTCTCCAAAATGTCAAATGTGACTGTTTGTGGGTTGGCTATGGGGGTTTATTTATATTTATTAGCAACAATTAGCAATATATTAGATTAATTACGGCAAATATGAGTTTAGCCACTGCTTTAAGACAGTTTTATTCCCGTGAAAAACGGGACTGCGCAACACTGTGGCATGGCCAATACGTTTATTCTACGGTTATATTGTACTTGTATTAAATATGATTCAAATGAAAATTTTTGTTTGGCGCCCGTAAATACAAACTCTACAGTGGCGCCACCTGGTAAAACAAAAAACGATAGTCCTTATTGTAACAAGTGAGCCGTGATATTCTGAGTGTAAATCTTTTCTAATCCTCTCAGTCCTGTCTAGTGCGCTATGCACCACGAAAATAAGTGGGTTAAAATAACTGGCTCAATTTACTGAGTTGGCGCAATGGTACAGTGCAATGTCACAATCATCTAGTAGGTAAAGCACCACGAGTTCAAATTTATAACAAACTAGCCACCCGCCTAGCTTCGTCCGGATTTATTGTATTCACTGTAAAATTTCATTCCCTTTATCCCGTTACTATGTGAGTTTTGATCTCGTTCTTGGGTCTCCAACTGTATAGGTTAGATGATAATTACAGATACATTTACAGATATATTTTTTAAAATCTAATAATTTCTAAAATCCGACGACATCACTAACATTGATCTGACTCCGAGGTAAGTAGCTTAAGCACTTGTGTTACGGATATCAGAATCAACAGTGCTATTACAAATATATACTTAAATATTTGATATTAACACCTAGACACAGAACAAACACAAGTATTCATCATACGAATGTTTGTCCTGAGTGGGGATCGACCCACAACTCTTCGCGCATGGGGCAGGGTCACTACGGAATGAGCCATCGAGCCAGTCATTTCCATTGTACACATTTAACACCACACAACACAAACACAAAACTAATTGTCAATAGACATTCACCGAAACTTTGCGAGCTTTTGTGCTCAAACACTAGAAAATCATTCCATACTAGTTTACAATAGACTTAATTTATTCAGTGGGTTAATTTAGTACACAATGTCGCCCCCTAAGGGAGGGTGGGCGTTTTTGATACAAAACATCCCTTTCATTTCACTATTCCAGAGGAATGAAACGGCGTAAATTCGACCGCAGTGAACGATGAAATTATGCTAATACTTCTGATAGAAATGTATCTCGAATGTTAGTTTTGTGGGGAGATGATAATTTCTATTGTTTTAGTGAGCGGTCTGTAAGGATGTAGAAAGAGAAATAACACGGTTGAACTGAAATGTCAGTAGTTGTCCTGAGATATTTTATCGTAAAGATTTGTAATAAATATTGTGTTTCGATATTGCTTGCCCTGCCCAATGCGCCACGAATTGTGGGTTCGATCCCCACCCAGGACAAATATTCGTATGATGAATACTTGTGTTTGTTCTGTGTCTGGGTGTTAATATCCATATGTAAGTATATATTTGTAATATAGGTAGATAGAAACTAAACGTTGTTACTGCAGTGTAGTAACAACGTTTAGTTTCTATCTATAGGTTAGCTGACTACTATTATATCTCTTATTTTCATTCGTATAGGATATTGACAAGCTCGATGGCTCATTCTATAGTGACCCTGCCCCATGCGCCAAGAGTTGTGGGTTCGACCCCCACCCAGGACAAACATTCGTGTGATGAATATTTTGTGTTTGTTTTGTGTCTAGGTGTTAATATCCAATATTTAAGTACATTTGTAATACCACTGTTGATTCTGATATCCGTAACAAGTGCTTAAGCTACTTACCTCGGAGCCAGATCATTGTATGTGATGTAGAAGGATATTTATTTATTTAATAGTGGTACACCTATTATTCCATGTTAGTTTGGGATTTAAATAAAATATTCGAATTATGCTTCTAACCTAGCAAGTCTATAAGAAGACTAATGGGGTATTGGGTCTATGATTGTGCAAGCAAGCGATGAATTTGCTACTTGTCACTACTTTCATAATGTTCTGACAATTGAAATTTTAATGTGGACCAGTATACGTTCGGTTTTTTCTGCCCAGCCCACTATGAAAGTGACTTGAAGTTTAGTTAGTTAGTTATTATACTATTCATAGGGCTTAAGCCTACCCCTTTGGGGATTGCGAGCGTGATAATCATCAGTACTTATGCAACAAGCATATCATCGTGTTATAATGACATTCCGAGTCACAAATACAGCGACGATATGCATACAAAGCTCTATTGCATTATATTTCCACAGCCCAACCGAAGACCATAACAATACAATTTAATTCACCACAGCCACAACGGTCGATTCGTCCATTCATACCTCGCTGATCGCTATGATTTTACAAGTGTATGCGAGTCCATTCCGATAATGCGATATGAAATTAGCCGACATCATCGCTGCTCTGACAATGGATGAAATTCGTGAATGATTAGGCACTATCTGTTCGCTAAACAGACGGTAGGTGGGCTCGATTTTATGTGATGTACCGACTCCATTGAAAAAACATTACTCGATTTAAATCGAGTTGGAATTCGAATAACTCGAAATTAACTCGTTGCGTGGCTCGGGATAAGAAAGTAAGTAAATTATTTATTTTTATTAATCGATTTCTTGCGTGAGCTTCTAGTAAGAAATTTGGGACTATATTAAATTTATATTGAGACAAACTATAATTATATCCTTTCGACATGAAATTATTTGGGTGCCAATTCACTGTTGATAACTTTAACGATAGTCCACGATGAGGTATAGTCGATTCTTATTACTATAGAGAAATTTCATTGCCTCAAAGGCAATAAAATCGGCCCTTGTAAAATATTTCTTTGATTTTCTCAACTATTTATTAGAGGTAAATGACGAACGACTATCATAGTTAAATGCCTTTATAAAACTCGAAACATAGAAACCACAAATTGTGGCCTCACAAATGCCATCTTGAATTTATCAATTACCGCGCCAATCCAAATTCGAGTCGGAGAGAATTAACTCGAGCTAACTCGAGTTAGGTGCTCGAGTTGACCATCACTATCGATTTTGTTCAACTGAAATGGAATGGCAACATTTGCGAGGCATTTGCTCGTAATTAACTCAAATTAGCCACGTGATTGTAGTTGTAATTAGATATGTCATTTTTGGATTTTCAATGCGAATTGGTTGGTGTTATAAATTTTATCTTTTTATACCTACACATTACGTGTGACTTCGTGTCCGTGTGTGTCCATGTGTGTGTCTGTGTATCTAGGTGTCAGTGTGACTTTGTGTCTGTGTGTTTAAGTGGTGGTACTTTGCCTGTATCACTAAGTATCAGGCTGTCTATGTTTTCGCGAATGTATATCTATATATTATTATCTGTGTGTCTGTTCCTGTGTGTGATCAGAAGCTTGATCTAATAGGTATCTATTTATACAAGTGGTCACCCAGTGGTCGAAATTCGATCATATTATTAAAAAAAATATTAGCTTTCTACACTCCTCATCTATATAAACTTCAACTGTGCCAAATTGCATACTACTCCATCCGCAATATGTTCGTAAAAAGTGGTACACAGATAAATGCTTCACGTATTAATATATAGATACCTACCTATCTACAAACATATATACATAGATAATGTCACGCCTTTTTCCTATCTATCTAGGACATGATAAAACCCACTCAAAGTAACTTATTTGTCGAAATGTCTTATCCCAGAAAAAGAAACACTCCTCATTCACTCCTCATTAATTTCTCTTAGGTACTTACGTAACTCTAAAAATAAACCAGCAAACGCAATTAGCAATGCAAAATTAATTTCGCTATACCTAACTCCCGGAATAAATAGGATTAATTGTTATTCAATTGTTGCCGGCGTTATTCGCTCGGAAGTGTGTAATTCGGGTAACATTCGAACAATTTTATTAATTAAACCCATTTGAGGGTTAATGTAGTGTGTCCGTGTGACGGGGACGGACCGTTCCCGCGTTTTGTGTTGTTACAATGTGCGTCACTCTGTATAGAAGGTTATTTTTAGTGTAATACGATACTCTTACCGACTAATTTAACTCATTATTATAAGGAACTAATTAAAAGGATTTCAGAAAATGAGCAATACCTACATTTTAGCCGATCAACTGTACGGAAAGTAAAAAAAACCTAGACAGATAACAACGTCTGCATTAAAAAAATATATGAGAATGTGGTCGCTTGTTTTTGCGTACCAGGTCGCTTAAAAAGCTTAGGTACACTTTACTTTTAATACTTAAGTATATAAATACAATAAATAGATAAACCAGACTGACACACCAATTCCCAAGTTCCAAACTAAGCCTTTAAGCTTATACTATGGATACTAAGTAAACGGATAGACATACTTAAATACGTTTAATAACACCCATGACTTGAATACAAATGTACTAGGATCATCAGACGAAACATTTGCCCTAGCGGGATTGGAACCCTTGGTTTCGTAGCCAGGGTCTCTGACTATCGACCAACGGGCCTGTCAAATATAATATACAATAGCTCATATCACATTTCTACGTGTAGCTAGTGACCGCAACACTTAGTCAAATGCGCCGGCGCCGAGTCAGGTTACGGGCGGGCAGTCGGTCTGCGGCCGGCCGCAGTAGCCGCGCGCGCTGCGGTCACACCGGCGCATCATAGACGCCCTAGGATTAGAACACAGACTAACTATTGCCTGCGACTTTGTTTGTGTTTATAACAAAAACCTTCATTTTTTGCTTCGACTAGATTACTCCTTGCTATAACAGCTGCCTTTCAGTGAAAGATTTTCAAAATCGGTTTATCCAGAAAATTTAAGTAAACAGACTGACAACTGCATTTTTTTATGTAAGTAACTCAATAACTGCACATATACTAGATCATAAAGAGCTACACTCATCTGCATAAACAGATGTGTGGCTACAACCTACAAGCGATTCGGACCGATCGCGTCTGACGTCAAAATGCAAGTGTCACGAAACGTCAATTTGTAAAAGACATACTTTTGCCGCCAAATACACCCGAGGCTGTACGGACGTAACCAGAGTATTATTTCAGACCTGAACCCTAATCGAGGAGTGAGAACAGCTCCCATCATAGATGTTTATTATCACAGTAAAATCTGTGGATTATGTCTACAATACTGGTCTTGTCACCAGTCAGTTAAAACCACCCTTAACTTAGAACATATAGAGTGAACGAATTAATTATACGAAGTCGCGGGCAATATCCTGAGACTTTGTAAATATAATTTTTGTAATTATATTTGCACTCCAGTTGAACCCCAACTTTTTTTTCTAAAATAAAAGTCTAACTTAATCCTTGTACCAGATATATATTAGAACCTATACGGACTTACTGTTATTCACTTCGCGTGGAATAAAAAAAAACATTATTATTTTAAGTTAAACTCTAATTCTTAAGTGAAAGTAGTCTGATTTATTCTTCGTAATACAAGCCACCTGCCATATAAGAGTTCCATCAAAAAGACTGTTGTTTTACTTGCGTGTGCTTGCGTTTCAAACCTCGAATCTAACTTATAAACGGTACAGCGTGTTCACACTACCTACGTATGAAACGCTCACCAGTCAGTTAGTTCTGCAGGGCAATCAAAGTGAACACCTGCCATTTGGCATGAGGTGTGTGCTCGTAAGAGGTGATCCGCTAATCTGACTCCATAATAGTTATTGTAGCATTCCCATACACAATCAATTGCAGTAGGTATGCAACTCTAAGCTTACCAAGCAACTCTAACCCAATACAGAATAATGTAACTGCATGAACTGTGAGAATATAAGTAGTGGAGAGGTGAAAATTATAATTTTTCCAAATAGGGTATTTGACCAATTTTTTAAACCACTTTTACAAGAGGTAGGTACAAAATTAACACAAAAAAAAATGTTTTTCATAAGCAAAATAGTTTAATTTAAAGATAAAAGTTCATTTTAAATCAACTGGTATACATTTTTCCAATTACCTAATCGCTACGAATTGACGTTTCAGTTCGCATAGACTACTATGGTGCGATAATGACGTCATATTCGGATCGGTTCGGTAGATTCTATAAAACTCATATTCTGTTATACTCAGGAGAGAATTTTGGACATAATGCTTTAAATTTGTTGCTAGACTTGCTGGAAATAATGTCATGGAGTTTTTAGCCACATGATGATAACGCGCTATTTGTAACTTTTCTAATGTGTTTATAACTAACTAACGAACTAAACTTCACGCCACTTCCCTAGCAGGGTAGGGAATATTAGGTATAAGTATCTCACACATATATAAATATATCAACAATATCTTACACATGCATAAATGTGGCTTCAGGTTATGTTATGACAGCGTGGAGCCCTTCTTTTTTTAACTAGTCCGTGGTTTAAGACAACAAAAATATTTAATAAACAAACTTTTTGTGTGCTCAAAATTTTAGTTCTAGTTACAAATTTCTATTAGGCGACATCTAGCGGCTGCCATCTCAACTACAACTACTAACCAGCACGAGTGAAAGGAGGATAACCTAATCTTACTTATGGAAAAAGTACAAATACCTGTCGTAAGATGTCGCTACGGGAATTTTTATCCGGCGTTATTCGGCAGTAAGCAAACTTTCTTTTCGAGAGGACATTAGAAGTTTGGTGTGGCCTCATCATCATTACCAGACAGACGAATACCGAGAACTCTTACCCCTTGAAGGGAAGATTTTGTATCTTGGAAAAAGCAAACACTGATACCTAGTAATCATGTTGCTGTAATACTGTCAAAGAGAGAATAATGTCTAAAAATATATGTTATGCTATGCTATAATGTACCGTCGTGGTAGCACCATATAATGACTTTACTTGCTTGTGCCCGCGATTACAGCTGCGCTGACTTCATTATCAAGACAGAAAATTACTAGAAATTGTATATTTAGTACATAATAGGTATGAATATTTGTGTCACAGCTTACACATATCAACGTTATGAGAAACATAACATAAAACGTTAGTGTGTATTTTTCATTTTGACTATTAGATATTGTATCCATTTGTATATAATATATTTAGATTTGTATTAATATTAGATTGTTATTGGACAAAAAACGTTTCACTTAATTTTTCTTTTTATCTATTCATCATTTAACGACTGTTTGATATCTTCAATAAGGACAAGAAAATAAAAGTCTTTTTTTTATATCAAATATTTTATTTCTGTATTTACAAAAAGTATAAAAATAACGTTATATTTAAGTTTTAAAATAAGCACCTCTTAAGTAATAATACAACAATAGAATACTTTCATACAGTTGTAAAAAAAAAATGTTGTCGCTACAAATACTTGAGTTAATAATAGTAACTGAAGAAATGCGATCTTAAACAAATATTCTATTAAATATCATTAAAATTATCACAATATAAATTCAGTAGGCTTCCCTCAGATTTTTGATCTCGGCCGAGGAAAACATTCTGAAATTATAAATATACATTACACTAAATCTGTATTAATATACATTACTCCTAATAGCCAGTGTATTTTTTTCTGTTCCAATTCCCACTATTCTTGTCTTCTGCAACATAATCTAAAATATATTTTATTTTAGTCAACAAAAATGTTTAATTGTAATTTTTCAATGGGAAACAGTTTTTTTACGTGAAAAACATAATGTTTGAACAATTGGTAAGACTTTATACAATCTATAAGTCTTGGTAGTAACATAAAAATGTAGTAGATATAAAGTCGTGTCGGTGAGTATCAATGCTTTCTTAGCCTAACTTAATCATACTCAATTCGATGCTTTAGCTACCTTCTGTACTGTGTCTCCCATACTACGCAAATATCTATTCAAGTTATCCGACGTAGTCTGTAAAATGCTAAGGCCAAGTCTGTACTTGAATTCAACAAGTCGTTTTAGGAAAGAAAAGAATCCACCTTCTTGGTTCAGAGGAGGGTAAGTTATCACTTCTGGGTGGAGAGTAGGTCTTGGCCTGTTAGTTGAAGAAGGTGGCAATTTAGTTTCAGAAATCGGAGAAGGAGACGGTGGCATAGTAGAAGTGGTTTCTGACTTAAATTCTGTTGTAGTCTCCGTCATCATATTCTTGAATTGAGTCGTCGTGTCTACTCTATTCGCATCGTCTTTATACGTTTGGCTTTTCTGATCAGTGCTTTCTACTGGAGTGTTTGTGAACACTTCGTATATTCTAAAACCTTTGGTTGTCACTTCTAGCTCGTTTGCAGAATCAGTTTCTGTTGTCTTATCAATTGGAACTGTTGACACGCTCTCAATGATGACATCTTTAACTGGAGATTGTTCAGTTGCTTTCTCACCCTTTGGATCTACAGGCATTGCGTATACTGTGTATACGTCTTTTGCATCAGGTGTACTTACTTCTTCTTTAAAAGGTGCAGGGTCAGTGGAAGCGGCTAAATTCCGTATGAGCAATCCAGGTGTCTCATCAATTTCGTTGCTAATGAAGACATCCTTATTGGCTTCTTTCAACATTTCTTCAATAGACCCTGCAAGTGCGCGCTTACGGTAGACCGCATGCCTCTTCTTTCTTATATTCCTGGGTCCGTGTTCTGGTACCACGGCTGGAGTTGCAGATTCTACTAGCTCTTTCGGTACGTTCCCAACCACGAACTTGTTATCAATGCCTTGCTGGTCCGTACTAGTGTTTGCATTTTCTTCATACTGACTTTCTTGAGGTTCCTCAGAATCGTCATTCGAGCCTAAGTACATCGATGTAGGTGGGTAAGTAATAGGATTGCTTGTGGTTTCGCTAAAAATTTTTCCTTCAAAAGGATAAACCGGTCTGAAATCTGTCTCAGCTGATGGCTTAACACCGTAAACTACGGAGTTTGACTGATCGTTAGAGCTACCATAGGAAGAGACACCTGATGGCCCAGTTTGAGGAGCAGCATAGATCGGTTCAACTGCTGGATACGGTGTATACGCGCTTGGTCCTTTGTCATAAACGTATTTAGCCTCAGTGGTGTAAACGTTTCTAGTTTCATACTGCTGCGGTCCATAGCTAATGGGCTTTGAGTAAACAGCGGCATGAGCTATACCAGTCTTCTGCTGAGGGTAATGTAGGTTGTAATTTGGCTCATAACTGGTTGCAACATGACGGTACCTAATGTCTTGCTCCTTCTTTACAGGATATCTACTGACACTGACGTGAGTTTGACTAACGTGGGTTTGACCGGCATAAGGATTCAGCTTCTGCTTGGAATGAGCTGGCATTCCAGCTAGAACCGTGCCGAGCATTTCTTCTTCAGCTTGTCCATTGCCTTCATTGGCGTACTCTTCAGCGTTGTTTCGGTATATGTCGTCTTTCTTGTCAACTTCAAAAGTCCTTCGAACGGGCGTTGAAAATGGGTATAAGAAGTAACTGGCCAATCCGACTAAACTAGCTAGACCAATAACGCCTACGCCAACAGATGGCATTACCTCTCTAGAAAGATAATTGTATATCTGGGTTGTGATTGGTCCGCTTTGAGCAGCGGGTTTCTTCGATGGTTTCGCCGATTTAGTTTTATTTGACGTCTTAATCTCGCTAACAGCAGTTTCGGTTTCGGGTTTGGGCTTGGTTGTTTTGCGTTTTTTAGTCTTATTCTTCTTCCTTGTTGAGCTGCGTTTTGGTTTCTTAGTAGTGGTAGGAGGTGTACTGACTTCTAGTTCGATCTCTTGTTCTTTTGGCTCCATGGGCAACAAGGCCGATTCTTGAATGGCAGGCGCTTCAGTTGTTGTCGGTTTTGTTTTGTTCTTATTCTTCTTTTTGGGTGGCTTTGCGGTGATCTTTACAACTGGAATTATTGAGGCCGGCGCTTTAGTTACTTCTTTTTTTGTTGTAGGGGCCTCAGTAGTTGTAGTTGTAGTAATCACTGTTGTTGTAGTACGCTGTGTAGGAGTATTCTTATTCTTCTGGACGTTGGACAGAACCGTATCTTTTATTTTGTTATAAACATTTTCATTTATTGCTGATCCGCTAGCAATCAAATCCGATTTATTTGTGCTGCCAATAATGGGACGTTTAGCCGAATTTACTTTGTTTGGGGGTTTCTTATTTTTATTCTTTTGCAAGTTTGGTTTCTGTTTCTTTTGATTCTCGTCTATTTTGGTTGGTTCTGTTGAAGTTGTTGCATTTGGGGGGTTACTCAAAAGTATCCAAGTGGAAATTCCTTCGTTCGATGTTGACGATTCGCTAATTTTGTTTTCTGACTCTAGTTCCTCCATTGTCATTGGAACTGCGACACCAACGTGAGCACTTTCTGTTGGTTCATCACCATCTTCGTTTCTCGTTTTGATTTTGTGTTTATGGGCTAACTGGTTCTTAAGCTTTGGTGGTATTCTAGTGTCAGAAAGGATTGGTGTATCTGAAACGTTCGAGGGCTTTTCAAGCAATTGGCTAGTAACCAACTTGATGGAGTCACGAATGAGAGGCCCCTTTGTTTTGACATCTCTGGAGGTTTCTGGCGTTGCTGACGGAGTGGTGGTAACATCTGAGGGTTTGACGATCTCTTCTTTCTTGGCGATTTCTTCTTGTGGTCGCACACTGGAGTTCCTGGAAATTAAGAAAGCCTCAGTGAGTACTGGAGTTCATTTTTAATATTCAAGATTGTTATGATTTTTTTTTTTGGTTTTTATCATTCATTATTAACTTTATAACGCACAATAATAACCGAAACAATTTATAGATATTTTTTTTATAAAATGTGGCATTTTATTATATAAATTAATCGTGATGCAGCGAATCAATAATTTTCATCATGCATATAATGAAATATACAATATAATATAGTATGACTAGATACATAATATATTCCACAAAAATAATGGCACTAAACATCCATTTTAAGTAAAATTAAAGGGTAAAAAAAAGCCAAATAATTAGCTACTTCCATTTTAATATAACTTATGAAAAAAAAATAAAAACACGCGCGATAAAAATTTACAAAATAATATCAATACCATTATAATTTCAAATTAAAATATAACAAATGTTCAACTAGATAATATAATTAATTTATTTATTTACAATAAACTGAGAGAATATAAATAGTGTCCCTTAAAATAATTTAGTTTACATCCTTACATTTTAATATAAACCCTTAGTCATATATGATACAATGTCTTAATTAGAACAAGATCATACTTAATTTGCTAAATAACAAGAAGTAAAAAGCATATTGAACAAATAAAATTTATTAATATTGATGTTAAAATAAATTATGAAAAGCGCATCATTAGATATAAGATAAAAGGTAGGTGGCTAATAACTAAATAAGTATATTAATACTGGCCTCAAATTAAATAAGAAAGTGATTAACATATTATATTTTCAGTCATTTATTAGATATATATTTTTTTATTAGGAATTTTTTGAAAATTCTTCAATTAATTACATATTTTATAAATATCAGTTACTATCAAAGGTCGAAAAAGGTATATTTTTGAGTGCATAGGTACATTAATCATAATAAATATCAGCCTACACGAAATTACAGGATCATGAGATATTAACATTAAAGTGTTGAAATATTGATTTTCTTTCGTTTAATCAGACAACAGTACGATTGGTAACTGTCCCATGTTGGTCTGGGACTGAAAAAGAATGCACCAACTGTGTTTCTTGCTTAGGATGTCGTAAAAGGCGACTAATAGTATATCGGGTTATGGGTATGTGATTGTGTAGGCGACAAGCTAGCCATTTGTCACTACTTTTCCACAATTTTCCATCTAACCCGTGTTATTTTTTGCTCAATGTGGTTGAAGGGGCTGCCCATTTGACTCTGCCTACCCCTTCGAGGATTAAAATGATGTGATAACTGATACTATCTTTAGCTTAATTATACTACATGTCTCGAAAAGGATATCAAGTTGTTGGTCCTGCGCCTGACCTCTCTCCGGTCATGTCGGATTGCCGTCTCACCGGAGTATGAGATCGCACCAGTGTTTGTGTGGAACTTGTGCACTCTGATATGTCTTCAATAGATCGCTAATTCTTGAAGAAATTGGCTGCCATGGTCGAAAATGGTTAAAAAGATTTCATTATTACTAATTATTAGAATATCTTTGAATAAATGTTATCTTTTGCCACTATGCCCTGAGAAAGTCTAAAAATTAAATAAAATATGTGCAACATCAGTGACTTACATCTTGTGATACCTGACTACTGTCTATTATTATAATTACTTTTAACGCCGATATTACATTATGTTATAAATCGTATAATAAGAGTATAATACTGATAAATCATGAAATTGTACCAAGTTCGTGTCATGATAGTGTGATATATATTGTGTATAAATGAAGTATATTTTTCCCGCGGCGTCGCTGGAGTTTTTTTTGGATTTGTCAAACCTCTGATATTAGGTCTGGGATTCAAAAATAATGAACCGACTATGGTTCATGTCTAGCATCTCGTAAAACGAGACTAATGTTATTCTACATAGGTTTTGGTTTTGTTCATTGTGTAGGCGACGAGCTAGCTACTTATCACTCAATTTTCACAGTTTTCTTTTCAACCCAGATTTTTGGTTTAAAATAGCTAAATAAGCTGACTGAACCTTGAAATCTGTCATGATACGTATAGGCAAAATTTTACATGAATGATTATAGAGTTAATCCTCGAAAGAATAAAGAATAAACGCAATGTTTTATGTATTAGAATAATATGTTACTGTATCGCCTAAATTTGTCATAAAAAAGAGGCATATAGAGTTATCTCATAAGTACTCTGCCTCGTTGGTCTAGTGGTACCATGCGCCGCCTAAGGACCAAGAGGTCTCGGGTTCAAATCCCGGGACGGGCCAAAAATTCGTGGCTGGGTATTTCAATACCGAAATTACTCAGTAACAGCCCGGAGTCAGGAAGTTGGCGGTTTAATCACCCCTGTGCCTCGGAAAGCACGTTAAGCCGTTGGTCCTGCGCCTGACCTCTGACTATGAGAATGAAGGAATAGAGAGTGCTCCTGTGTTTTGCGCACACACTTGTGCACCATAATATCTCATGCGCAGTTGGCTAATCCTCGTTGAGATTGGCCGCCGTGACCGATATCGGTTAGGAGGATATTATTAAGTACTCTCTAGAGCGTGGTACACAGAACGCTCCAATCTAATTTATATTTTAACTACGTCATCAAACTTGAATCCGCGCCACATCAATATGTATCAAGCATAGTATATTGTATATAGTATGCATGCATATTAATATAATCTTATCTTTGAACTATTAAGTTGTAGTGTCAGAGAACGTGATGGTTCTAAAGCTATTCATAATAAGAAAACCCTGAACCTTTTTTTGACGCGTGGAATGCCTTTACGCATCGTCACACCGATCAGGAATGCTATTGTATTCGCCTCCCACGAAAAGGAATAAGTATGCCCACTAAGCTTAGCTAGAAGTTTTAGTTTTCTTTTTATAGAAAGTATCAGCGGGTTAGGATAACTATATCACGATTTCATTTAATATATAAATTTTCTTTATACCACCAGATAATTAACATAATACCTGGTACTAACAATGGTGGTAAGCACGCTTAACCTGATTGCTGGCAAGCAGTTGGTCCTAGTGCATTGCCAACCGATTTGGTTTTAAAATGTCTTTTTCAAGACCCTTCCTTTATTCTGTGGGACTGTAAAGTGTTTTTGAATAAATAAGAGAATTGGAAGACATCATTTTGATTACTTGGTGAGGCCACCACTTGGAGAGTCTTTTATTAGTTTCTGCAGCGTAGGTACATCAAACCTAATTGATCATGTCATGGGGATCAGGCCTTGACCTCAAAACGAGGAAGAATTCAGATCCTTGTCACCCTGGTGAGCATGAACCCGATATTGGTATGAATACGTAAGTATATATACCTATACGTAATTTCAATAAACATAACTAGAAATCTACATTCCATTTTCGTAGAGAAAATATTACTAAACATTTTCAGATTCTTTGAAAAGCTCTACTTAATACGGGTAGTCCAAGTTTCCCGCTTTTTTCTTCTATTTTTTCGATTCGTCACATTCAAAGTTGATTTAATACTGTCAATGCTTCGTTGTCTTAGCCTCTGTGTTGCTGTCTTCATCCATTCCTTTAATTTGTAAAACAACGTTGGCTTAACCGATCCAGTATTTTCACTTTCTTCTCTGCTGTTTCTAGCTATCCTATAATTCCACCTCCTCGTATGTGGGAACGAATGTAAATGCCATGTTTTTATTTCATCATCCCAATGCCAATGAGGTCTATACACATGAACAATTTTGGGTGCTTCCCTGCCTGAGAAAGCCCACGGAGCGAATAATGCTGTTATACCAGAAGTTCCGCTAAGAAGAAAGACTAAAGGAGCTAACATCAGAGAAAAGAACCCAAAACCTACAGGACTTATTGTCGATAGCCAACCTAAAGCCTTTATCGCAGGTTTGAAAAATTGGACGATTGATGAGAAACTAAAGACATCGTCATCATCATCGTGATGGTGACCGGGTCTTGACAGAGTCGAGTATATTGAGCTAGGAGATCCGTAATTCCCAGCTTCAGAAGAGTCTCCACCAGTTGCAGCATTATAATTGGTCAATGCTTGCCCTTCGATTGAAGCGCTCTCGACTTGCTCCTCATTCTCATCTGAATCATAGCCATGATGATCCGTTTGCCCACTTTCATCAGCTGATTCACCGTCAAAGGGTATGCCAAAAGGATCACCAAATAAACCATCCTCATTTTCTTCTTCATCCGATTCCACTACCACGTTCTTATTAACTACATTAGTATTAACAGCTATGTTTAAATCTGGACACGCTTCTTTCCCTTGCCCTTGAAAAGTATTGTTCAAAGTTAGAAATATAGTAGGGCACTCATCAGGCGAAGCGGCATATTCTTCCGGTCTTATTACTATTCTATCCGCGTAGGCATTCGCTGGTTGGAAAGTGGTGACCTCAAATTCATGACCTGGGTGTTGAGGATAATTATGTACAGAATGATGGTAGTTATAATGGTCTTTTAACGGTTTAGTGACAACGACTGGTCTCTGCGTGGTAGGTTTACGGTGAATAGCGTGAGTATTGGGACCGTAGTGATATGTAGCTTGGATGTTACTGGGCGCGGGCCATGGAATGGGGTTTCCTACATTGGTTATTATAGGGGTTGGTGTAGGGGTAGTGAAAATGTAAACTGGTCTAGTGGGTGGATAAGAGTAGGTGGCTGTAGCGTGAATGTTGCCAGATGTGACATGTGTTTCTTCATCATATTCTGGTTTTGGCCTTTTGTGTCTGTGTATTTTATTTTTTAATTTACTAAGCAATTGATTAATAGGTTTACCGTAAATTTTCTTGGGATCAGCCGTGGACAGATCGTTTGTATTTTCAGTGCTAGTATAGTCTTCGATGCTTTCATTGATGATAGACAATTTATTGTCGTTTTCCTCCGACGTTGTAGTTTCGTAACTGAAGTCTATGTCCTCTATATTTGTGTTATCAGTCCATTTTGTAAGGACTTTTTTAATTTCTGGTTTCTTTGTTTTAGATCGTACAGGCAATATTTCGTTATGTTTGTTAGATGGTGGTTTAGTTGAATGAGACGTATCATCTTTACGATTTTGAGTTTTCCTTATAATTTTCTTTCTAATTACGCGACTTCGTCTATTTGTCGAGTTCTTAACTGGCTCTTGTTCATTGATTTCGAAAAAATCAGGTGGGTTTAAATAAAGTGGATTGGTAGAATTAAACTTAGGCCTAAGAGTTGCAATGATTACATTTGTAACATTAGTGACTAAGGGTAACTTATACCTACTAAAACTTAATCTATCATTCCTATATCTATACCTTATGGGGTTTTCTGTTGTTTCTACATTTTCACTTTTAGCAACACTAGTTTCTGTAGGCGACGCGTCTTGAGGTCGCGAATAAACATACGGACACAAGGTAACTACTAATAAAACTAAAGTCCATTTTGAACAAACACTTTTTCGCCTCGTCATCGTGGAGTACACGTTCGCTACCTGCAACAAAACAAACGTACAAATTAATTATATGATATTTGAAAACAATTGTCTGACCCGTTGGTCGAGTGGTCAGAGATCCTAGCCATGAAACCAAGGGTTGCGAGTTCAAATCCCGCTAAGGGCAAATGTTTCATGTGATGAGCATGAACATTTGTGCTGATTCATAGATGTTTATAAACGTATTTAAGTATGTGATATGAACTATTGTATATTATATTTGACAGGCCCGTTGGTCGATAGTCAGAGACCCTGGCTACGAAACCAAGGGTTCCAATCCCGCTAGGGCAAATGTTTCGTCTGATGATCCTAGTACATTTGTATTCAAGTCATGGGTGTTATTAAACGTATTTAAGTATGTCTATCCGTTCACCTAGTATTCATAGCACAAGCATAAGCTTAGTTTGGTACTAGGGAATTGGTGTGTCAGTCTGGAAAATGTATAATTTATTTTTATTATTACTTTCTCCACATAAAGGTCTTATGTATATTACACATGTCATATACATGTATTAATACATTTATTGACATAAACATGTAATTATTATTGAAAATTTATTTGATAATTATAAAATGTATTATTATTATTATTATGCATATTATGTTTCTCGGCACAAACAACGCACAAGCCCGGGCCTTTACGGGTATGTTTATCCTCTTTGATGATGAAGTAATATGAAAATTGTCTTAAGTAATTATCAGATATAGTAATTCCTATAATATACATCTATATATATATATATGAATTACCGTAAACAAATAAATTTATTATATACATTATTTTGACAACTGTTTATAAAATGAAAACCGCGTTTGGAGGCATGCCAAGGAAGGTTTCTTTATGTGGTTTAAATAAATTAATATTGGAAATCCCAACCACATATTTTTACCAAAACATTCCTTTAGCATTTTCGGTATTTGCATATGTGTCAGCAGGAAAAATAGATTATTGAAATGAATAAATCATCCCAAAAAAATATTATATTTATCGTCACGTTTCAATAGCAATAACGGTCTGTTTCACATCTCAGCTTAACGATAGTTAACGGATGAGCTATCCACATTCAACGATTTACCGTTTTCCGTGAGCTTTTTATTTATTTTAACTATACTTTTTGGGTTGACCTAGTCTTGGTGTCATTATGGCCAATACAGTAGACGATTAATGGCAATGATGATTGTTTTTTATCGAGACGAGAAAGGTGATAATGGAATGATTGCCTTTTGAGGTGTGTTTTTGTGTTCAACAGGGATTTCGAAATGAATGTGGGAGTGGTTATATGATGGAACTTTATGTGTGTTTTATGCTTTTATTATGAAAAAAATAACAATTAAAGTTACGTACAAAATAATCGGGGGGCTAACATTTTATTGACACTTCATAACAATAGAGAAAATAATTTATCTGTTTTTTCTAATTCTATTTTTATTATATCTATCAGCATATCCAATGTCAAAAATATATTTCCTTTCTTGATAAATATATCTGCCTATTTTCACATGCCATTATTCACTGGGTGCAAAGTAGAAAGGAGTATGCGATTTGGCACAGTTAAAGTTTATATAGACAATGAGTGCAGAAAGCTAATATTTTAATAAATAATGCATCAGAAATACATTAAATTAAAAACAAAAATTAAACAAATTTTTCGATTTGACGACTAGTAGAGAAGAATCGAGATGCGTATAATGAAAGTGTATTGAAATAACCAACTAACAAGAAACTGAAAATTATAAACGGCAAGATCCTTAATGGAAATAAAACGAGTGAAGATTTCATTGCAATCAATTTCTCGTCACGTACGAATTACCCACGTAGAGCACTTAGTTCATACATTAGTGTATAAGTACACAATGCCTGGTAATGCCACAGTGTTTCATTTTCAGTAAGGCAAGTAGGCAGTTGCTTAAATATATTACGATGTTGACTGGCATGAAATAAATTATAGTCAAGTCAAATCAAGTCTAATTTGAAGTCAGCTATCAGATTATGAGCTTCGTATACTGTTCCTTAACAAATAAATAAATTGTTCACTCCCGTCATACATTAAATAATCAACAAAAGATATAAATATATTTAAGAAAGGAAAAAGGATTTTAATAGCCAATAGAGACACAAGACAGCGTGATCACAGTAAAGTATTACTATAGTTTTTAATTAGGTATATGATTTAAAATTATAATATTGTAAGCTTCTATAATAAAAAAAACTATTCTTTACCCATTACAATGAAATTTTTTTTTTCTGTAAAACACAGCTTATGATATTATGATATTCTTGCAAAAAATGTTGGTCATGGCATAAAAGTACATTTTAAAAACGTCTGTCACTTCGTCTTACGTGATTTATAAACATGGATCTATGTCAATATGAATGGCATAACAAATTCTCTTCAGCATGATGATAGATAGCCATAAGAAACCATAACACGAGGGGCTAGTAATGGAGTTGACATACCGTTAGATTCTTTACCAAATGTGCTCGGTGCAGCTAATCTCATGGGTGACACAATAATGGCTAACGACATCGAGCTTCTGTACGGAATGTCAAGTAGGCTTATGTGGGGAGAGGTTGCATTTTAATGGTACAATTTAGATTACTAGGTTTGGTATCAAAGAGCTACTGCGTGAATTGACGCTTCACAATAATGGTGATGGATACATAGATTCCTAAGTCGCTAATCACACGTATTATTAACATTTCCAAAATTTGAATACTTAAATGTTACTGTTATTATGATTTAAATAAAAAATCTGTACTAATATATAAACTTGAAGAGTTTGTTTGTTTGCTTGAACTCGCTAATCACAGAAACTACTAGTCCGAATTGAAAAATTATTTTTGTGTTTTATAGTTAATTTATTGAGGAAAGCAATAGGCTATAAATTATTAACCATAAACGTAGCGAAATTGCGGGCACAGCTAGTTTTACTATACTTGTGGAATGCATATTCAAACATATCGCAAGTTTAAAAAAAATGCTTTATTTTATGTTAATATATTTAGTAATAAAAATTATAAAATGAAAAAACTAAACAGGAATTGACAGAACTTAGTATATTTAAAACTTAAAAAAGATTATGCGCAATAAACACCTATTTAAGAGTCTTTATTGATTAATATGAAATGCGCTCCCATTAAATAAATCGTCCCATGTTGGTCTGGGACTTGGCCCATGATGATCTGGGACAAAAAAAAAGAATGTGCCAACTGTGGCTCTTGTCTAGCATGTCGTAAAAGGCGACTAATGGTTTACGGGCTTTTGGGTATGTGACCGAGTAGGCGACGAGCTAGCCACTTGTCACTCCTTTTTCACAGCTTTCCATCCAACCCAGCCCACTGTCCCATGTTGGTCTGGGACTTAAAAAGAATATGCCAACTGTGTTCTTGCCTAGCATGTCGTAAAAGGCGACTAATGGTATATCGGGTTTTTGGTGTGTGATTGTGTAGGTGACAGGTTAGCCGCTTGTCACTGCTCTTTCACAATTGTCCATCTAACCCAGCCTGGCTTTATTTTTGGCTGAATGAGGTTGAAGGGGCATGCTGCCTCTTTGACTCTGCCTACCCCTTCGGGGATCACGGGCGTGATGTTATGTATGTTAAATAAAGCAAAGACAACTACACCAACCGAGCATAAAGCAACATTGAGGTTTCCTGCAAGTACACACCTACAAGTTGCAATTAATTGCACGTTATTCCGACTTTCGTCGTAACCGTTGGTACCTCCAATTGCTGCTAATGGGATTGTGTGAGTACGCATGATTGACTCAGCAACGTTAGTCTGCATGCGACTGGAAGAACACCTTCTGGTTTTGTCTATTTGGATGATATACTTATGTTTTCATATTTATTTTAATTAAAAGAGAGGTGGTAACTTAATGGTAAGGACACACGCCTCGTATTACTGGATTTTTCAAACCTATGTACGTATTTGTACTACAACCTCGGCGACGAGGAAAAACATCGTGATGAAACTTGCACATTCCAACAGCTATGTAACCATGATCCAAAAATTGTCTGGTTCCCGTATCTAAGGATTACGATGGATTACGGCCAGGTAGGTAGTCGCTTCAATGTAATTACCAGATTAGCTAATTCCTGGATCATGGTCTAAACAGACGTCCTAATTCATAATCAGACTCGCTAAAGGTCTTGGTTGAAGGTGGACCCCAAGTAAGGACATAACCCTACAAAGATGGCAATTATTATACTTATTCACTTATTCCATTCCCCCATAGAACTATCGGAAGGCGTGGACCTGCGCGCGCGCAGATCAGGTGAACGACCCCGCGGCCCTGACCGACACCGGTTTCGGCCGCGACGCCACTGACCCACATGCGGCTGTTTCCGTTACGGTAACGTCCGTTAATCGCTTTTAAGATCGCCAGAATCATTTGGAGATATCCTTTGCTGTCTTAAAACAGAAAACCTTTAATCTACATGTTTACTAATGTTAAATAACTTATACCTAAATATGTAAGTAAAGTAACCCTATATTAGATAATAAACCGAAGAGCAAAAAGCTTCTTGAACTATATTCAGCTAAAAATAAAACCGAATGGGGTTTGGTGCATGATAGGCTAAACCAGGCTAATTATGCGAGGATAAAGCCGCAAGAAAATGAGGTAATTAAATAAAATATATTAGACTGTATCACATATTTTTTTCATCTGGAGCGGTGGTAGCTCAATGGTAAGGACCCGCGCACAACAAGTATAAAAAACATATTGTACAAATATTTGTACCATATTATTGATCATAAAAAAAAAAGTTTGACGTGCAAAAGAATTTGTTATGAATCCACTTGCAGAACAAATTATTTCATTTCATTTTCATTTCATTTCATTTCATCTTCCTAGCTTTGTCCCGTACTTAGATGGGTCCGCTTACACCGTGATCCAGGATTTAGCGAGTCTGGTAATTACATTGAAGCGAATGCCAGTCTGACCTTCGTAACCCTAAGATAGGGGAATTAGAAAATTTTCTGATCATGATTACAAATCCAAAGTTGTTTGAATTTGCAGGTTTCATCACTATGTTATCCCTCACCGCCGACATAGGGGTATAAATACGGACATAGATTTGAAAACCCCACCCCGCTCAATGAGCACCCCTCGGTAATGAGAAGCGTGTCCTTACCATTGAGCTACCACTGCTTAATTTTCACCTAAATATGACTCTAAAAAAATATTTAAAAAATGTTACAAATAATAATTACTCACGTGACGCCTTTGTGATGGTTTTTTGGCATACGTAATCAAAGAACAATGAATTTTAATCATATGATTAGGATAATGGCACACTCTAGCATTTGACAGAATCTTTGATGCAATAGTTAAATTGCGCATCAAACAAAATTAAAACTTATCATAAAATCTATACTTATAATAAATCTGTAGAGAGGTCAATTCTGTACATGAAATATATTTTCAAAATAACTATCAGGGGGTGATTAGTGATCGATACTGATGTATATGACAAAAATGCAATCAGTAAAATTTTTGTCTGTCTGTCTGTCTGTATGTTCCTTATAGAAACAAAATCTACTCGACGGATTTTAACGAATCTTGGTACAATTATTTTTCATACTCCTGTGCAGGTTATAGTATACTTTTCATCACGCTACAATCAATAGGAGCAGAGTAGTGAAGGGAAATGTTGGGAAAACGGGAGAAGTTACTCCATTTTTAAAGCTTCCGTCGCGTGTGCAGCCTTAATGGTTAAAGTTACATAGAAATCATGTATGACGGAAATTGTCTTTATAATATTAACCATAAACGCGGGTGACACCGCTGGCACAGCTAGTACTCAATATAAACATTATAGTTTACCCTTTGTATTTTCAAACAATACTACTATACAATTTTCTATTCCTATAAACACTTTTATATTCGAGCGATCAAGTGACCTTATTACTTATTCGATTTCCTCCCATAATTATCTTATTTACCCCTTTATGTTTATGATGTCTAATAGCTGTTTCTAAGCCGTATTTACCGTACATTTATTTACCATTGTACATACCGCACTACTTACAGTATATTATATACAATAAACAACCCGACACGATCACATCTTCAAGTCGTAACAGGTCGTTAAACCACAATTTTACCGCTAAAAGCTATATTACTAAAGGTCTGAGCGAGTCTACCTCATTTCCAGAGGTTTCTTAGCAATTTTCCTTATTAAATATTTATGTTCCTATCCTCCTTTTTCCTATAACTTCTTAAGCGATGCTTGACCGTAACATTTAAGTTAATTATAGCGTGTAAGGTGCATTCACTTCTCGTCTCAAGTGATGAGATAATTGTGGGTAATGTGTATGGGTAATTCTCGGTGGTAAAATGTGTTGCCTTTTTTTTTTATTTGGGCATTGTCAATGATGTAGAGTAAACATCAAGAAGTATTTCAAATATTCACATAAATCGCATTGACAATATTTTTTAAAAAGATTCATTTGTGTTTATTCAAACAAGAAGCTTAGACGTTTAGTAGAAGAGCGTTGGCGTAAAGATAATTACATCTCATCACATTAACGATTTAACTATAACTGAAAACAGACCTTAGAAAATTAGTCAAAATTGTTCAATTGAATTATTTGGAGGTTATTAATTAGAAATACAAATAAGCATGATGAACATTTTCTTCTCTTAAATGTTTTTTAATAGTGCTGCTATTTTCACAAAGCAAAAACTAGAGTTATAGACTAGCCTGATAGCATTGATAGACACAAAATGAGCCTAGATAATTAGTCTTCCATTTTTTTCTAGATGAAATATCGTATAAATTTATAACGCTGGCACTACCACCGCACCTTGCGCGACTCTCATCGAGCTCCAAATCCATTTCTAAGAGAAAGTCGGAGTGTTGTTTTGTTTTGTTTGCAAATATTGACGCGTTCGCCCGTCGCTTACACGGACAAACGGACAAGTCCGCTCAATTATTATGTTAATGATATAACTGAACGCGTGCGCTTCGGTATGCGTTTCTAGCTCTCTGACAGACGGACGGACGGTGTAACCAGATTGACGGTATCTTTTTTGAATGGCGTTGGCATTTTCTTTAGCATATCTAGTTATAGAATAATTTCTAGTAGAATAATTTGATTTGAAACTTGAATTATACTTTCTATTGAACTTATCTAAGCAATTGTTAATTCTTAGATAAAAATGTCATTGTTAGAATATACAATCCTGATAAGTTTAAATATAATTTCTTATCACCACACATAGCTTAGAGTATGATTTTAGTTGAAAAATCAGTTGAAATAAGAAATCTTCTAAGTCTCAATTCACTGAAAGAAAATGACGGTCAATCATATAATATTATAGTATATTTTTCTAGAGGAACATCAACTAAGTCTTTTCCGTCGTTGTCTATACTATCTGTATCATCCTCAAAGGCAGGTCTTAAAATAAAAATACCTTCTACTACACTTGAGATGCGTAGTAGAAGCAGTCAATTTACTACATCCAAGTGTAAATCAGTCAACCGTTACTTACGGTGCACAAATAAAATGACGTAACTACAGTTATCGTGGTCGAACTGCAAAACGGCGTAACGTATAATGGACGAGCCACAACAAATAACAACTTGTGTGCAACGCGTCACACAAATGACAACTTGTGTGCAAAGCCGGCGTAATAGGAAACACTTTCGACTTTATGGTAGTACATGACATATGCAATCGGTGAGCCATAAAAACTCTTTAGCCCTATCAATTTAAAGACGAAAATAGCGTGCTTCAATTTTTTTTAAGAAATTGCTTTGCAAATAGGAAGGCTCTGTGACATTTTTTGCAATAAACAAACACTGTCTTTATGGTGTTTAGGTAATGATAAATAGTCTTTATGCGACGTATGTAATTTTGATTTTATTTCCTATATGTAGAGCTAATTGTGCCATTGGGACCGTGACGTCCGAGTACCCAAAATATCAGTAACCAATTTTAATATAACATGGTCTAAAAACTGGCGGAAAGTAGGCCAGTCATAATCTGTGTAATCTGTGTGACTGTGTTGCCATATGACTTCAATTTCATTCCGAAGATATTTTAATGATTGCACAAAAATCATTTTACAGTAACCGTACATACGCTCAAAGTTATGTTTATTTTATTATAATTCAGTTTCTAAATACCTAAATGTACAAAATTAAAAAAAAAAAATTATGCTTTGGAAAATATGTTTACAAAATGCGCATTAATATTAAGATAATCGATTAAAACTGTCGTATAAATTAAAATAACATACATCATACCCTTATTTTTCGAATAACTAAAACCTCGATTCAGGTTGAGACCCATCACACATGATTTATGATAAATTAAACAACGCCCACAAAACCTTAAACTTGCTTTTCCGTTTCCAAATTTGTTATAGCATTATAAGTATTATTCTGTTCTCAGTTCAAACCATGTCACCATTGTTGATGCCTATTATGTCCCGTTGATTCGTGATCGGTATTTGGCTCAGGGGGACATAGTACCTTGTACCACAGAATCGTTGAAAGGACTGCCAGTTCATTGTCTTCAAGATGTGGGTTAGACTGAATGTCAGTGTCAAGAGAATGTCGGTAAAAGTGGAGCTTGTCTTAAGTTTTTTGAGTAAGGATGGTAAGCTTTGCAAATTAGAGATTCTATGATCCTATTGACTCTACCACTTTGTTACTTATCATATTGAAATGAAATAAATGATTTATAACTGCAAATAGATCCGTAACAACTTCTTTTGCATGGCTAATAAAAATTTGCCTACTTTCCTCGAAACGTTGAACAACAAACTTAGGGTACGTAAAAAATACATATCGTCGTTCGACAGTGAAAACCTCGGAGGTCGCATTAGCTTATTTTTTTTTAAATCTATTTTGTAAGTCACTTCAGACTCATTTACCCACGAGATATTTGAATTCTTACAATTATGTATCATTGATTACAACCATTCTTAAAAAAAAATAACAATAAACAGTACTATTCCGATACATAAAAAAAAATTTAGGAGGCAGTTTTTTCTCCCTTCTGTAAAATTGTGTCAAAATCATTTACGAGGTTTTCACTTCCGAACAACGATATACAGATAATATCTGGCAAGAAACGTACAAATAAGATATTCTGTTAGTTTTGAAAAGTACTAAAATTGACACAAAAATAAAGTGAGATTTTTGGTAATAATCGAATTGGCTTATTGGTTAAGCCAATAAACTTTCCAAAAAAAATATGTTGAATCAAAGGCCACAGCAGGTGGCAACATAAAATTATGCTTAAGATCGTAAAAGCAAGTGAAATTGGATCTAAAGATCAAGAAATCGATATAAGCTCTCGGATCGCTGCTATTGATACAACGAAGAAAGTGCCCTTAAAAGCTACGAAGGTTTGCTCTCTGCAGCGAAAGTGACCTTAATTTTCTAGTCTAAGCACTTAATACCTAGCACGAGGGCTTGCAATAAATGTAGAAATAAATTCGCTTGTATTATTGATATGGGTTTAATTAACTTTTGTATTGTTTATTATTGGCATTAAATCTCATAACATAGAATTACCTTGTCAGAAAGGCCCATGTTGTAATGGGACTAAAATAATGTACCAACTGTGTACCTTATCTAAAAGGTGACTTATGGTGTATTGCTAGCAGCTAGCTCATCTGCTACATAATTACAAACTCAATATCCACTTGTCACTATTTTCCATTTAACCTAATTCCATTCTATTTTTGCCTAAATATAGTTTGAGGACCTTATTATTCCTTGGACTCTGCCAGCCCCATCAGGGAGCGCAGGCGTGATGGCTTGTATATTCTTAGAAAATTAAGTAAAAGATCAAGTAACATAAGAAACTACTTTGTTTCGGACGCTTGTAGATAGAACATTTTCTTCAGTGGAAAACCCAATGAATTCCTCGAAAAAATTTCTGATTAATTTTCTAATTAATTTTAAATAAAATTTTAGGATTGCTTTTAATTTTAAGTATTCTGTCTGACAAAGATCAAGGACCGTCAAGATATGCAGGCTTGCAGGCTGCAGCCCTAATAAGTATGAGTGTGACGGCTGTTATTGAATGCAATGTCAAGAACTTACTCATTGCCACTTTCACCTGCCAACAATTTGTGCTAAACATTCTCGTGGATGAATCACGATGCATATTACTGCGGCTACTAATTTGTATTATGTCCGCTATCCTTAGTTTCACTTGGAAATAAACTAAATTAAGTTGGCTAATTACATCATTTCCTGGTCGTCTTCGTCCTTTCCACCCATTGACATCTGTTCTCGTTGATTACACATCCATACAATCCACTAAGATATTAACTCATCTCTCTTTTTACATATTTATTACTCCACTTTGATTATTCAAAATAGATAATTTTTAATTGATTTGAATATTTGTGAATTCACATACCAGTTATATGTACTTACTGAAGTAACAAAAATGTGTTTTTCCGGAACAATCAGACGATACGATAACACTGCCTTAGAACTACTAAAGTCATAGACCTACCACTTTCGCCTTAAACGTGTTATTGTTTGTTGAAGTTGTTTGAACAACGTATGGTTAGTGCCATGTTGATAAAGCACATTAAACATGAAATGTAACGTTATTTCTGTGTTTGCGCATCGTTTAGCCTTAACAATTTCCTTTTCAGAATCTGTTTAACCGTTTTTAAAGTACTATGGTATATTATGGTAATGGCGTATTTTCGTAAACATGGTTAAAATTTAGGTTAGTAGTTTCTGTTTGTGTTAACAAGTAACTTCTACTGCGACAAGTCTTTTGTCTTTGTGAAAAAGTGATTGGAAGTCTTGCACGAGTGTGGAACTAGACTCAAATTGACTTCAAATCAATTATTTTGGGATGCTTGCTTCCTTGGTATATTTGTCAATTTATTGTCATCAATAAATATTCTGAAGGCTAGTGTTTACAGTGAATAACTTAAATAACTTTATCGTACATATGTACGTACATGTATCTTGGGGTCCATAAAATACTTACAATTTTCTATATTTCTGATAAAAATATTCAAATACAGCTACGCTGTAAGTATGTCGTAGATGATCGGAGTTGAGAAGTTATAATTAAATTAACTATTATAGGCATAGCACAACAAAAATAAACCCAAAAACATCATAGAAACCTGCAAAGTCTTTTTTTATGCCCTAGTACGATTCAATTACTAACTCGGCAATGAACATGGTATGGGAATCAGCACATTGGAATAACTATGAATGAGTATCCTAGTTTCATGTATCTGGTTCCCCTGTTTTAGAAATTACTATGGCTTATTCAAGCTTCAATTCCAGAATCATGGTCCATGTGGGCTCTGATTAGGAACAGGACATAACAATAAGGAGATGATGAAAAATGCATGAAAATGACAAAGACAAAACACACTCATAAAGGAATCTACCGAAATCCAGTCGAGTAATTGTTTATCTAAATCCACGTCCGTTCTACGGCACCGGTACAATGTCAAGAATTCCACACGTGCGTGCGCGCAGCTTGATGAAACCGCAATGTTCTGTCCGTTTCTAGATGCAATGGCTCACTGAATGCTTCTTAATTGAACAGGTGAATAGTCTTCATTTCGTTTACTTTTGTATTTTTCACTTTAACACGAATTTTATCTCTTTTACACGATTAAATAATGTAACTAGATTTGATAATGCATCAGCTATTGTCAAACATAAAAAAAAAATCTTCTCTTTATTGTTATTAAGTGACATTTGCACGCATACAAACAATAGGGGACATATTATGTGTGTCGAGAATTTGTCCCTTGTGCAATCGGTGAATCCTCAATAAAACCTGCAATCCCTTATCTTACAAGCGCCTGTAGGCTAGAATGACCGCTGGCTATCAGGCTGGCTAACTGGCTATCAGGTATGCTTATTTACCGCCTTCGAGATATTAAACATGGTTTGTTTTTGGAATCTATAATAATTACAATGAAATACTTCGGAATGCCTACATATTATCACGTTTATCAGAAACCTAAAATTGCGCCCTTTTGGACTCTAATATGTGCCTTGTGTCTAATATAAGCCTTGTGTTTCTAAGCAGCTCTAAACGATTTAAACTGTCTGCGACAAGAATAATTCATCATTTGTCAGAACAAAAATCCGGAAACGTCACAATGGTCTGCGTATGAGTTTTCAATTTAAAAGCATGTTGTCGCCACAAGAAATGGAGCAACGATGGAGTGTAACTGACGCAACCGACCGTTAGCGACGCTCCGTTACCTTAATGACTAACTTAGGACCTGGTCGTCGTTAAGGTATTGCTTATAGCTAGTTCAGTAACATGAAGTTCCTGGAAAGAGTTAAGAGCTTGGCTACGGTTTGATTGGCGAATTTTTATAACTATTGTCAGTATAAAGTTTTTTCAATAGCATACCAATACTTTTGCTCCCAATAAGTATATACTTTGCATACACTGAAACATACTTTTAATGCGCTAAAGAGCCACATCT
The DNA here is from genome assembly GCA_951394215.1 of Glyphodes perspectalis. NCBI lineage: Eukaryota > Metazoa > Arthropoda > Insecta > Lepidoptera > Crambidae > Glyphodes > Glyphodes perspectalis. Next base: position 1,889,013 of record OX596211.1, on the reverse strand, counting down.
CAAGTATGATTGACTATGTCCATCATACAAACATTTTCTTGTAATGTATTCGTAAGATTTACTAAGCATATTTGGAAATGTCCCATACTAATAATATTTCCAGTGGCTACTTCAACTGAAAATATTTCGGCAATGTTTACAAACATACAAATATTAAGTATGTTTCAAAGAATTTTCTTAGCGAAACCAAAAACTATGTCATAATAGCAGATGTATAAGAATATGAATTCTTATATCCACATCAAACCATCATAGTAAAATCTTTAACTTATTGTTTATCTTCTAATAACTTCGATTAGCAAGTACTTTCTGCGCTAATCAGTTATGTTAGAAATATGTTTAATATGTTGGTTCCCCTGCCTTTGGATAACAAAATCAGCTGACAGTTGCTTCAATGTAGTAAAGAAATCAGCCGCTAAATCCAAGATGATGTTCCAAATGAATCCAGACAAAAAAACGGGATATAACACTAGGAAGTCAAAGGTAGTTGATAATTCGAGTATTACAACCATAAATACTTTAAAATGTCCTGAATAGTCTGAAAATAACTAAAAGAATTTCAGGAAGTTAAATCTTTTCGGAAGGCCTTCTTATTATGTTTCCTGTCCAATCACCTTCCAAAACGATAATGAAAGTATTGTTCCAATATACAACCTCTTTTGCAGGCTTTCGACGCCTACACAAAATAAAGAAATGTTTAATTTAAATGTCATCCTTTCGTTTTGTTTATTTATTTCCTTATTACGCTTTCACTCAACAACTCGACCATAATTAGACATATCATATGCTTATCATCCAGTAAAAATATAAGTCCCAATTGTCCATTATTACATTTTAGTTAAATTGGAGCACCTAATAATAATAAGTCACATAATTAATTAAGTTCAAATGTTGGAAAATATAGAATAATCATTAACTAAATAGACTTATTTAATACGTCTTTTACCATTTTTATACTTAGTTTGCAATAAAAATCTCCGCATATAACTTGTTATAATAAAACTCATGCTTTAGTATAGATTGTTCTGGTTGAATAAAACGAGTTTTAATTTGAAAGCTCTTGCTTGTGTTGCCTCCAAAGCTTTCAATACTCTCGCGCGCTTTTGGACTTTATAAAATATGTACCTACGTATTGTTTTATTTATTTTTTTGCTTAGACACACAAATTAAAAAGTGAATTATTAATTTTTTTTTTATTATTTCGTTTGATTTTTTTTTCATTTCTTAAAATAAATATTTAAAATTAAATATTATATTCTTGACATTTTTTATTTCACTTGATTTTTTTATTATATTTTTTTCTGTTTTTTAATTAAATATATATTTTTATACTTAATTAATTAAAAATTTTAAGTAAAATTCAACTTACCGTAATAGAAAAAAAAATATCACCACCCTAAACCACGATAGCTAACTCGCGTATCCCGTACTCGCGTGTCTCTCGCTACGCACACGGACAGACTGACAGACGGAGCCGAATAACGGTACTGTGTACTACTTCCGCGGTGTTTTCTTGTTATACATATACGCTGGTCCATAGGCGAGTAAAGACAGTAGGCGAGCTTGAGAAGAAATGTGTATAACCAATGTTACGGTTGTCAACAAAAATAAGTACATATGTAATAGCTACAAACTTACTACATACTAAGGAGCTATAAGCTACCTGGACTCGGCTTTCTACATAAGCCAAATTTAGCAAAAAATGTGAATTGCTTTCGATGAAAAATAATAATTGTGAAAAGCTGTTACAAGTGGCTAGCTCATCGCCTACACAATGAGACACCAATACCCGATATACCATTAATCGCCTTAACGACATGCTAAGCAAGGAACACAGTTGGCACATTATTTTTTCCCAGATCAACATGGTTCTACCTAATTGTTACACAACTTTAGATATAGTCACTATGCCTCTATCGCTACTTGGACTCCTACCACTTCTAAGATTGGCGGCTCTATGGTATGTATGTATGCCATGCCAATCTATAATATAAAAATAAATCGCTGAATGTGTTGCTAAGCGCAAATCTCAAGAACAGCTGAACCGATTTCGCTAATTCAAATTTAGTTGTGTTTGTTATTATCAGGTGAAGGTTCCCATGAAAAAAAAAAAAAAAGTTGCACGGAAAAAAATTGGGTCTTACTAAAAGTGTATATTAAAAGTGAGCCGGTCAGCTAGTTTGAATAATATAAGTATGTGTATATACCTGATTGCTCTTCCCCGTGCTTTAGTATACTTACACTTCAAAATTAAGCAAAAAAGGAAAGAACTAAAAAAAAATACCCTAAATTCCATAGACATACAGAAATACATACTAAGTTACATCAATATTTGTATGTATGCACAGTTAATTCTCTTTACCTCTTAAAGCTTGATCAGAGTGGCAAATGTCCTCCACTCAAACATTCGAATGCGTGTTGGTTTAGATAGTTAAACATACAAACCTTCACATTTATAGTATGTACTAGAGAGATTACAAAATCAAAAAAATACTGATGCATAAAATTGTATTTCTCTGGCCGCTTTCAAAACATCTAGCCGTAGGTACTAATTTGCTGTTCACGGCTATACTGTGATCCATGTTCCTAACTAGAGAGGCTGAGTAGTAGCACAGTATATAAACAATCGCAGTGAAGCAGCCTACATTCTTGTCTATTGTCAAAGATTCCGTTTTATTTTTGATTCCACCATCTAGAATAAATAATTATTTATCGCTGTCTGAATTACTATGGATAGTGAGATAGACTGCGGCAGCGCGTATTAAATGCCTATAAAATAAACTCTATAGTGCAGGATATATATTTTTTGCTGCATCATCTAAATATATGCTGTTAATTAAGATCAAATATAAACTGATTTAATGTGGTCCAGAAATATTGATTCAGACGTTGTTTCAAACATATTTATTGTTATATGATTTTAAACTTTCGCGTTGCATTATTACTGGAAATAATACTGACAGGACTAAACGCGATATGCATTATGTAGTACATGAGTACTTACAGCTTGACGTTTTGGCCGTGTTGCAACGTAGTAGCTTAGCTTTTCTATCAATCAACTTTGCAATGATTTAATTAGCTAGCACCCGATTTTTCAATTATATAATTGAGTTTTCCCACTGTTGTTCACCGCTTTGCGTCGCACGCGCAGGTCCCAGCAAGTGGTCGCCGTTCATCAGGATGTATTGAGGGTGTTTCCGGAATGTGGAATTTGTTTACTAAGCTTATTCATATATACCATATACCTGTCTTCCCTACGCATTCTGGTAATCCCCATAATGTATAATAATTAATATTCGATCGAATACAGTAAAAGTCGGAAAAACCCGGTCAAACATCTGCTTAGAAAATATCAAGTACTTACTTATTCAAACGGGAACTGGATTGTTTATTTTCCAATATCAATTTCCATGTTCTCATTTCCATTTTCCCAGTATCTAGACTTAAAAATATAGTACTAGATAACTGTGTTCTGTACCTAGCATGTCGTAAACTGTATTGGGTTTGGGTTTGGGATTACGTGGGCAAGCTTGTCACAACTTTTTTTTGACAAGCTTGATGGCTATTTCGGTAGTGACCCTGCCCCATGCGCCAAGAGTTGTGGGTTCGATCCCCACCCAGGACAAACATTCGTGTGATGAATACTTGTGTTTGTTCTGTGTCTGGGTGTTAATATCCATTAATTAAGTATATGTTTGTAATACCACTGTTGATTCTGATATCCGTAACACAAGTGCTTAAGCTAGTTAGCTCGAAGTCAGATCAATGTATGTGATGTAGTCTGATATTTATTTATTTTCCCGACTTACCCAACTCAATTTGATTTTTAGGTTAAAAGTGCTTTTTTTGGATTCTGTTTTGTGATCTGTTTCCCTTCAGGGAATGTTGGCGTGATAGTATATATGTACAAACATATTATTATGTAGTTAGTATATACTTATACTTACTGCGAGGTACCAACCTATTTACAGTTTAGGATAATTTTATTTCCCGAAACATTTTACGAATTCGCTTGTTCGCGAAATACGATATATCTATTTTTAGGATTACCTACGTATCTAAAGGGTAAAAACGGCACCCTATTACTGAGACTCCACTGTCCGTCTGTCTGTTTGTTTGTCTGTTACCAGGCTGTATCTTATGAACCGTGTTAGGTAGAAGGTTGAAATTATCATAGATGATGTATTTCTGTTGCTATAACAACAAATACTGAAAAGGTTTTTTTTAATACTCAAACACACACGCCGCGTCATGTGGACATACAATATCAAAATCTGTTTCAATTAATATTATAAGTGCGAAAAGTACTTTACTCTGTCTGTCTGTCACGTAGGTACTTACGCCTCAACTACGTACATGAAATTTGGAACATTAAAAGTTTAAACTCTGTGGAAGAACATTAATTACTTTATACTTGAAAAAAAGAATAAGATTCAATTAAAAATGTTCAATATTAAGTGACAATGGTTCACAAATTTTAAAAATAAGTTAATCGTCTAACTATAAACGACGGGCAACTAAAAATCTCATAAACTTTTTACAATCAACAAAATTTCTAATTTGCCTGTTAGGCGCCACCTAGCGATGTATTGCTGAACTAACCAGAGATACGGCAAATAGCACACTTGCAGTGCTGTTGTGCTTAGGGTTTTCTTAGGTAACATATAGATGGCGCTGATAGCTTCCTATAAAATATATTAGATGTCGCTACTTTACGTATGGTACAATCACAGAGTATTAATATACTGTACAATCAAACCAATCATGTAGCTATGTATTTAAAAAACAAAATAAAATTGCGATGCTTAAATGTTGTACCTATTTATTATTTTCGAAACTTTTTAGTTACTTGTTTAAAGATATCCAATATCAATAAGAACAATGTCTTGCATAAATACTAGATTAAAATTTCTATAGGTCTCTCTTCCTCCTGTTAGAACCATTAGAAAAAACTTTCTGTTAACATTTTTTTAGCTAAAAATTTTACTGTTGAATTTTCTCAAAAATGATAAATGAAAAGTGAGTTCCGTGATATGCTTGTTAAACTCCTACATTTTGACTTATCACATGAAGTATTACAAATTCGTTGTCATTTGTAAACAAAACAGTAAAATTTTATCTAAAAAAATGTAAACAGAAATTTGTTGTCACAGTTCTGACAGGACGTAATATAAAAAAAAAATTGGAAACTTTTTAATATCGACTCATTAAAACCCACTCATTTCAAAGCAATCTCACATCAATCCACATAAATATCGGAACAATATTACCTCAACGCAATCGTGACACAATAAAAGCACAAATCACATGAAAGCGAACAGAATCGAATCCCGGACACTTTCCATGGTGCTGCAGTGCGAGTGAGATTTTACTAACAGTAGCATACTCGGTAAACATGTACACGGGGTTTTTGTCATGCCGTGAAATTATAATTTCACTAGGTTTAAGTTGATTTTCCACCAGAGGGGCGGACGAGACGAAGCGTGAAGAGAATTGAAATATGTATGGCAAGTTTTCAATCCTCTCCTAGCGCATTTTTGGTAGATGGAATTTGCCATACATATTTCAATTCTCTTCACGCCTCGTCTCGTCTTAGCCCTCTGGTGGAAAATCACCTTTACGGTTCATGACGAAATTAAGATGGTTGATAAAAGTATACATTAATCCAACCTTTTTGGCGCTTCTTAGTAGAATCGACGTTCCGAATTTGTCAGTAGAATCATTTATTTGTATTCTGAAATTTTATAGATTGTAAAGCCTGCACAAAGTTCGGTTATTCTATTCCTGTTGACTGGTCTGTTGGTTGGTCAGAGACCCTGGCCACGAAACCAAGGGTCCCGGGTTCGAATCCCGCTAGAGGCAAATGTTTCGTGTGATGAGCATGGACATTTAATGCGTTTATAAACATCCATGACTCGAGTACAAATTTTGTACTCGAGTCATGGATGTTTATAAACGTATATAAGTACGTCTATCCGTTCACCTAGTAATTGAAACTAGGGAATTGGGCAAGACAGCGATATGGTCACAAGGAAAAGATATATCGAATCGTTGGTTTTTAATCAATCGCGTTAGTTACTCTGAAGGCTCTTGATACTTTAATGAACTATAGATAGTTAATGAACAACCTGTTAATTAGTAATTTTAAATTTTGCAAATATAAAGATTAAAATGAAATAGAGATTACTAATCAAATTGTTTGGTTGTTCTTTGCGTATCTACACCTGAATAATTTTTGTTTTCGCAACAGGGGTAATTACCTTAGATTTGGTACTACTGTCTTATGCTTCTGTAGACGATATGAGACTGTATAAATGTCTGTGTCAGAATATAATATATTATACAAAATTCTCGCAAAACGTCGGACAGAGTGAGCATGCAGCCTTAATCTTTGTTTGCGAGATACAGTTCGATGCGCATGAGCACGAATTGACCTATGACTGGCACGTAAACTACACAGACTACAATATTGCTCAGAGCTACAAAGCATTTAACTAGTTTTTGCCCGCGACTTCATCTGCACAGAGTTTAGAATTATGGAACAGAGGTATATGCTCGACATGTGTATTTTGACGTCTGCAATTTTCGAAGGGTTCGGCAGAATCCAAAAAGTAATAAAAAAAATAAAAAAATTAAAATTAAAAAAAAAGTAATAAGATCCTTGAACCACCTTTAGTAAAAATAAATTTAACTAGGTTAGGTTCGATGGACAATTGTGAATACGTAGTCACTAGTGGCTGTTTTTTAATATTTCGATTCTGTTTTTTATTTATTTTGTTTCAGATTTTATGGTAGCTTAACCCAATAACTACATATTACACCGTCAGCGGTTTTTTACGACATGTTAGAAAATTAATTGGATAGTTGATATTCTTTGGAAGTCTCAGACCACCGTGGAAATTCACAATCTTCAAAATAATATAAACGTACCAATCATTGTAAAAATAAATAAATACAATATCTACAAATATATTCAATTTTATAACCTTTAAAATGAACTTAGATTAAACAATATAGGTAGGTACTCAATTTTAAAAAAAATTGTCTCTTGCATTCTGTCTATCCCCTCAGAAATTGCGAGCTTGATGATGTGATATATTTGTATAGCAATATAAAACGGACCAGATTTTACCCAAAAATTTGCATACAAATAATTACACCGCTTCGAATAAAAAAAGAAAGACGCACCGTGCGACGGAACTGACAATTAACGATCAAACGCAAGACGTTAATGAGGCAACGAAACAATTATTTGGCTTATCAAGCGTTTTATTACGTGGCCAGCCCAGCAAGTACTCAAGTGATGATATCTCAGACTTTCACGGAACTAAAGCTTTCGAACGCGAATACCAAAACTGAGAAAACTGAGACATGCACAAAAATAGAACGAGTTTGTGCGTCTGAGTCACTGCCGTTTTTAGGTTCTGTGCTCTATAAGGAAATCGGAACCTTTATGAGTTCACTTTGCGATTTCTCTAGATATCCGTAGCAGATTTCTTCAGAAACCAGACGGGGAATTTGAATTCTTAATAATATATTTTACATCCGTATCTTTTTCTGCTTCACCTATTCTACCTAACTAAATGAAATACGATTAGTTTCGCCAACCGTCTAACACACAAATTAATATATCCCTCGAAGATCCCATCCCTATTTGCACATAACGGTTTTTATTTATAAAAGCAACAAGAACCATTTCTACAATTCAATGGGATTGAGAATCAGGCTTTTACAAAATCGTCGCAATAATTTTTGATCTTGATTGCTTAATACTGCCATAAATTAACCATATAAAAATAGTACACATGTCACAACTGACAGAGATAAATTTGGGTAAATAAACAAGTTATATTACAATGCGAAGCCTAAGGCGGAGCGCCGTGTAGGGCGTAGCCCTGAGCGGCCAAACAAATAATGTAACCTTACGAAGTCATGGATAGAATATGCGGCTATTGTCCAAATAGTTTTGTACCTCCTATATACCTAGTGTAAATACATATATCTAAGATCACAAATCCAGATTCCGATTAGCAAGGGCTAAACAAGCACAGAGCCGGATCTGAGAAGTAAATTAATTACAAATCAAAATCTGACTTACCAATCAAAACCATTTGTTCGGCCTGCACCAGACCCCTCGCACGAACTCAGTCTTCAATTTTCCGGACGCCACGATGTTAATACATTTTTCTTTAGATCCATCACTCCCATCTCCAATTACTCTCCTAGAAAGTGTTTTAGTAAAAGTGTCTGTTGAAATCACTTCAACGGTTACAATGCTGCGGTAATTTCTTAGTTAACCTTTGTAAAGGTTAAGTTATGGTTACAGCAAATTGCTTTTGCTGCCGTAGAATTACTGATCATCAGTGTTGGATATCTTGTCTCGATTTACTGTTAACTAGTCCGAATTCGTCACATAGTATTACATGATCATACCTTGATTCTGTCTTTTCTTTATCTATTGCGTCACTTCCTTTCAATCCATACGGTTCTCAAGATTGCCAAAAGTACTATCTAGTAAAATACGTAACGATGCGTTTTTTGTATATAATTGACGGCTTAACACATCCAATTTGTGGAAATGACTCGTAATCTTTTACGAGGTCCATTTGTAATTCTCTATGCATATGAACATTCGGAAGTTTGGGTCTGTACAAATTTGTCGGATAGCGTGTAATTGCATTTACGGAAGGCAGCTGAGAAATCTTTTATTGATTCCGTTACGTAATCTTTGTGTATTTAGCACGTATTTTTGTTGATGATGTGATGTTTGTTTTGGATTTGAAGTTCGTTCTATAAGACGTGTTTTTTCTTTAACCACCAACGACTTGCATCCGTTTCGTTGCTTGTTCTATCTCCATTATCATTAACACCTTAACGGGTTTATACGGGTAGGTATTTGAAAACTTAGTACAACATCCACGTAATTCATTTAATTTCCTCTTGTCATTTGTTTTATGTTTAAATCTTCATTTGTTTTTTCTTCGGTCGAATGATGTATTGATTGTGCTGTAACAAGAAAATTATGCTTAATCATCTAATTTCACTCGTCGTTAATGTCAATTTAAATGTATAAAACGCAGTTACGATATAACACTGTGAGCTTTTAAAGTTGTAATAGCATGTAATAAAATTATATCTATTTATCTACCGTCTTTATGAGATAATGAAAGTTTATAACAAAGATTAAGATTAAATCTCTGCTATATAAAGCATTGTAATCTTTCTTTTATATTATGTTGATGGATATCATATACGATAACGGACAATATTGTCTCAAGTTATTAACATTTTAGAGTTGTAAAATTAATGTTTAAAACATTTTATTTCTTTCATTTGTCGCATTATGTTGAAGTGGAAAGGAAATATTACTTTCTAAAGATGTTTAATATAAATATTTTATAGAAATCGTGCGCTTAGATAATAAAGTTACATCCTAAATTCATTATTTTAGGCTTTAATTACTCTTGTTTAGTTTTTATTATGACTCAGGTCATGCGAAATTATCTTTTTCAACCTCCATTTTTTTATTTTACCTAAACCTTGAACCACATATTCAAATTTAGCAAGCTATGTGTCAATTTATCTAAGTATTATAAAGAACCGACATGAATCGACTTTAAAAAGATAAACGTTTTATACTTTTCAAACGTATTTCTTACGATGGGTTTGAATTTTTATAATTTTTTGCACATAAATTGTCAGGAGTTTCCCATGCCATAGATATAAGTTTAAGACGGTCAGGAGGTATAATATTTCAGACATTCACAGGAGTTAAACGCTAAAATAAACATGCGAACTCCAATTTAGAAACATATTGTCTTAATTGGAAAATTGATAAACAACTAGTGCGTATTAACAATCATGGTAACAGATGATGTTTCCCATAGAACAATACGTTGTAAAGTGTCTTTGACTTTCAAAGTCAAAAGATTAACTTGTTTCGTGACGTTAAACACTATTATCAAGATAATAGCAGCCATGTTTCTTGGTAACAGCATCTGCTAGTCTTTTGTTTTGAAAACAGTACCAATTTGAGAAATTTTCACTTTCAGCCATCCCACTGGTTTGTAAATGTGGGAATTCTCGTTCAATACAATCGTTGTTGGCGAATGCAGTTGTTTCTTGATAAATAGATTTCTAATTTATTTGTAGGTGTGATTCAATGATGAAGTTAAACGACGCTGTGGTTGGGTATAAGATGGGTGACCTTTTTAATAAAATTTTACAACATTTTGCACAAATACTTTATATTATTATCTGTGCAGTATTATTTTCCGTTATTTTTTTTAGTTTTTGACCGTCTGTTTCGCCTATAGTGTCAGCGCTTTGAGAACTATGATGCTCAAGCATACGTCTCCAAGCCATTCGCCCTTCGACAAAACTTTTAAAGGGTTGGCAACATGCGAGTGGCACCTTTTGTAAAGGCCTAAAGGGTTTGGTGACCGCTTACCGTCACATCGGTAATATGATTGTTTGCCATCTTAATGAAAAACCTCACAATTTATGGTAGATAGTAATTTTGCATTGACGCAATTCTATGATATTAGATTACCTCACTTAACTTATCTCGTATTGTCTTGATTCGTAAAAGAAAAATTCAATTTTATTTTAGAAACGAATAAAAATTTCCTAATTACACGAATCCGATTTCTTTTTTGGTAATTAGTAATAGAGACATTAAAAAACCAAAATCTCGTTATATTTTCATTTTTATTCGTTCACCGTCTGTCGCATATGAGTCGGCAGCAACTGGGTCAATAAACGCACGACTTACCCAAAATTTGGGTCAAAAATAATCGCTTAGCGAAAGAAATCAAATCTGACGCGATTCTTTGAGTCACGAAGTACGATTAAGAATATCTCTTAGAGTATTGTATCAATAATGTTTACATTGAAATAGATTATTAGGGTTCTGTGCCTCTATGGAAAAGTACACCTATTTGGAGTACTTACAGACCCTGTGGTCTGTAAGTACTTCAACGGAGTATATTCTGTAATATACTCCGTCATGAGAACTTAGAGCTTGTCGTTTCGGCCGCGTTGACGACCTTAGTCACAAGCGATCTCGAGTCCTCTAATGCAACGCGAATCTGAGATGCAATACCAGAGGCTTGGCTGATCTATTAATGGTCTTCAAAAGGGTTAGGTCTCCGGATTGATTCATCACAGCAAAGGTGCTGTGATGAATATAATTTTCGCCGATTTTCTGTCAGATGTTGGTACGACCTCGTTCAAGCAATAGCTGACGATAAATGGTCACTACGTAGCTACTACACTAAAATACTTAAGCTGCTAGGCGTAGAAGTGTACTTAATTTTAACATACATACATATTATCACCCCCGTAATCCCCGAAGGGGTAGACAGAGTCAAAGGAGCACCACACTTAGCTTAAAACAAAGTCGAGTTGAGTTAGATGGAAAATTTCAAAAAAATAGTGACAAACGGCTAACTCGTCGCCTACATAATTACGAACTCAATACCCAATACACCATTAGTCGCCTTTTACGACATGCTAGAAAAGGAACACAGTTGGCACATTATTTTTAAGTCACTGACCAACATGGGACAAAGTGTATCACGTATTACTCCTTATATCGCCTAACGGTTGATATATAGAAGACGATAAAAACACAGTATCGTATAAAATGAGATGCTGCCAGTATAATGCCATCAACGTGACTAATGATCGCTTTAATGGTGGTTATTAAGTGTCCGGCAGGCGCGATTACGATGTAGTCGGCTAGTCGTACATCGTGATCGAGGTGATAATGACGTCATGACAGCTGATGATATTGAATGATTGTTTATTAATGATAAAACGAACTTACCTGTACGTGAAGTTCTATCATAATTATGCGAGCTGCTCAATTCGAAGCGATTAATTTACATGTAGTACTGTTTCGAACTCTTCGGCCATAACCACGAATTGTTTAAATAATAAAAGTATTAAATTATTAAAATTAAGAAAAAAGTATCTAATTTGACTTCTCTCACTCGTTCACACTGCGCCGCCATCCAGACGCCATGACACTTTCATTATGTTTAAAGTTTTCTGTAACACATTAATTGAGTAATGCGACATCATTGACGGAACGCAGATTTTTATTTGCGTCAGCAAAGGGCGGGATGCCAGGGAGGGTGACCATTAATCGCTTCGAATTGAGCAGCTCGCATAATTATGATAGAACTTCACGTACAGGTAAGTTCGTTTTATCATTAATTATGCTTCGCTGCTCAATTCTCGCGATTAATTTACATGTAGATGTTTAAAGAGACAAAAATCCAAGCTCCGTCAAATTGTCACATTATTGCAGGACATACAAAATATATTAGAGGTGAAAAGAAAATACCAACTATCAAATCAAAGAAAAATATATTTTCATAATATATTACAAGTAATATATTAGAAATTATATTTAATATTTAAAATTATAAAATAGATAACAATTAAATACTAGTATTTAATATAGAGTGTGCAAATGTTACATCACTTTGAGCAATTATTTCTCTATTATAAAATTTTGCAAAAACAGATGAGGACGTGCTCCAGCCAGCGGTTCTCCTGATTTCATCAACGCTAAGTCCAGCTGATTTAGCTTTAGACGTAGACGCATGACGTGTGCTATGTGAGCTAAAAATCGTTATGTCAACACCGCTCTTCTGCAACACATCCTTTATCCAGTGGCTCAAAGTCTGACTAGTAACAGCTTTGTAAGGTTTTCTATAACTAATGAAAAAATTAAAATTAATATCATCTTTCCTTAACAATTCAGTCCTTGTTTTATAACTACATAAGGCACGTGCTGGACATAGTTCTGGTTTTTTATTGTAATATGGTAATTTTAACAAAGGCTGACATGAATTAGGTCTAGAAGTTTTAATTAAATCAGGAATCATTACATAAATACAATCATCTTTAAAGATTATATTTTTTGATTGTATCTTTGACAGAGTTTGCACTCTGTGTGCAGTAATCAATGAAATTAATGTAATTAACTTTTTTGACAAGAGTTCAAGACTGAGATGATCATTAGGATATAAATTAGACAGGTAATTAAACACAATATCTGTATTCCAAGTAAAATCATATCTTGGCTGTGGTGGGCGAGATTTAAATACACCTTTCATAAATCGTTTAACTCTGTCATCATTAGTAATATTTGATCCTAAAATAAATGACAGAGCAGACCTACAACAATTAAGACTACCATAATTGTAGCCAGAGTTAAAAAGATTAGTTAAAAAATAGAGAATATTTGGAACAGACACTAAAAAATGATCCATATTTAAATTATTACAAAATTTGTACCACTCTCGAAAATAGCAATCATATTGCTTTTTAGTATTATGAGCTAGTGAATTAAACATTATATCAATGGAGGAAGGGGGTACACTTCTTCTTAGTAAAGCTTCCCTGATAAAGTTGCTGCAGCCAGGGTAAGGTTTTTGTGAAGGCTGTGTAACCTGGAATCGCCGGAAATCAATAAATTACTATTTGGTTCAAAATATATTATATCAGATGTTAATAATTTTTTAAATATTGGGAACCATGGCTGAGTGGGCCAGTAAGGGACGACTACTATTCCATATGATTGATCGGAAATGATTTTGTTAAGTGTTTTTAAAATCATTGCAAATGGTGGAAATGCATAAAAATAAAAAAATGACCAATCAGTTGTAAAAGCATCAACGCAAAATGCATATGGATCAGATTTCCACGAAATGTATTTGTTACATTTTGCATTAGATCTACTTGCAAATAAATCTATCTCAGGCTCACCAAATGTTTGAAGAATCCTAGAAAATGCATATGGTGCCAACTCCCATTCCGTCTCAGATTTAATTTTTCTAGATTCAAAATCAGCTATAGAATTATCAGAAGATTTTATATAAGAAGCAAATATGTAAAGATTTCTTTGCTCACAAAAGTCCCAAATATCCCTTGCGATTTTATTCAGATGAGGGAATTGAACACTACCCATGCGATTTATACATGAAATAGCAGTAGTATTATCCACTCTTAACAAAACTTGAATGTTTTCTAAGTCACTTACAAAAGTTTGTAAAGCAAGTAGGACAGCTAACATTTCTAAAACATTTATATGATAACCTAGTTCTGTTACAGTCCAAAAACCACTTGCACGTTTGTCACCACAACATGCTCCCCAACCGGTTTTGGATGCATCCGAATACACTTCTAAATCATAGCAAGTATTGCGTATGGGACCTGAACGTTTATCTATATTATTATACCACCATTGTAAGTCTGGGTTCAGTTTATTTTTGTCTAATGTCATAATCCTATTGTAGTCTTGATGATCCAATAAATTAATAAATTTTTCTCTTTCAAAAATTTTGGTGTGCATCCAACCATATTCTATGGCTGGACACACAGATATTAATGTTCCAATAAACTTTGCAAATTCTCTTATTTTACATTTTTTCAGTTCTGTCATTTTTAGAATTTCATTCTTAATCCTTAGTATTTTATCTTGTGATAGCCTAACACACAAGTTTTCTGTGTCTAAAACAAATCCTAAGAATTTGCAAGTTTTACTAGGTTCAATACAACTTTTGTCAAAATTAATCAAAAAACCTAACTTTGATAATAATGTTATTGTGACATTTATGTTCCTTTTGCATTCTAAAAAATCCTGACCTATAAGTAGTAAATCATCCAAATAAATAGTAGATAAAAAACCATGCAAACGTAAATGTTCCATTACTGGTTTCATTGTTTTTGTAAACACTAGTGGTGCAGTATTTAAGCCAAAAGGAAGGCAATTAAATTCATAACATTTTCCTTCAAATTCAAACCTTAAATATTTCTTATGTTTTGGATGAATTGGAATTAAAAAGTATGCATCTTTAAGATCTATGGTTGCTAAAAAACAATTAGGTGTAATTAACTTTATTGCAGTTCTCAAATCTTCCATTTTAAAATGTGAGGTATGTATGAACCTGTTTAGATTTTTAAGGTTAAGGATAAACCTTTTTTCCCCATTAGGTTTAGGCACTAAAAAGATACTAGACAGAAAGTCCCCATCTACTCGGTTACAATGTGAAATTGCACCTTTTTCAATTAATTTACCAATTTCAAGGTGAAGCGTTATCAAATCACTAATATTACTCTGTCTGTTTTTCGGATAACAAGTTTGAAACGGAGTTGAGGAAAAGGGTATTTGATACCCCTGGATCCAAGATAACTGTGTTCGGTCATGAGTTAAACTACGCCATGTGTCAATATAATATTGCAATCTACCTGAAAGCTTAATCACCTGGTCATCTAAGATCTTTTGCGGTTCGAGTATTGGGCACTGGTCTTGTGTGCACGTGGCATGGGTTTGCGAGAGACTTCGTAGCGGCGGGATATTATTGGTGCAGAGCCCGCAGTCCGAGGAGCCGCTGATGCAGTCTTTCGATTTGCTGGATGTAGATTCGGCTGCGGGTGTTTCCAGTTTAAATTACTGGAAGCGTTTGTAAGTGGAACATTTTTAGTAGCATTATACGATCTATGTTTGGGTAATTTTAGGTCTTGACTGGACTTTGTTACAGCCTTAGATTCTCTTAACTTATCAGGTAATGATTCACCAAATAAATTCTTGTCTCTTTTTGTCTCTTTTAAAGTGTCCTTCAATGTATTGTTCAGTGTAGATATTAAAAAATTTCGACGCATTTTAGTATCAATGAAATGGGAATCACATAAAAGACGGGTTGCATCACTCAAATATTTAAGTAGTGTTTGGTTCACCTCAGATTTTTCAGATACTAAGATGTCCATAGCTCGAGTCAACGCTGTTAATGCTACACCAACCTGAGTCTGTCTTGCTGCCAATGAGGCATCTTTTTTCTGCAAGATGTCAGATACTGCAGCTTTTATTTCAGGGTTTAAAATAGGTGCTTTAAACATTTGACAGTTAGCAGGTATGAGATATTCATCATTAATTTTAGTTTTAAGTTCTTTCTTTAATCCATGCTGTAATACATCTTGCAGTCTAGTTGCAATATCTTTATGGATATCTTTTCCAGAGGGGGATTCATCTTTGGGAGCATCGCCAAGCAAAGTCAAGATCTCTTCATCTAGCTGAACAACATCTGAGGTTATCTTTTCATTACCAGTATCTATAAGTGATGTAGAAGGTTGTGGACCACATTCATTGTGAGTTGACGCAGACTTAGAGGTATAATCTTGTCCGGAGGCTTCTTCCAAAGGTACTTGGTCATTGCTCTTGTCAACTTCGTTTGCTAGGACCAACTCTACATCCGATTCATCATGCAGATCAAGAGTTTGACTTGTATGATCAGATACTGAAAATAATGATAAAAATCATTACACTGTGAAGGCAATGATCCCGAAAATCATTCGCATCACTTTAAGGTATCAATAAAGAAAAAACCACAGATTACTTAGTAATGTGGGTAGAATTCTATGTGAAGGTAACAGTCCCAGTATGTACTGTTCGCATCACTACAAATTGATACACCTTCATACCGCTTCATAGCCTAACGAATTGTTAGTAAGTTTCATGCATGACCATGAACCACATTGCATAAAAAACACGTGTTAAAACAAACAAGGTAGGTACCTACGTACTATACATTAGATGTCCGTACGCAGGTGACAAGACCGAAATTAATCTTAAACAGTATGTAATTATTTACTAATTACTCACCAGGTAACGATTCCGACGTACTAGAACTTGAACGACGACGTTTTTTCCGCAATTTTTTCTCTAACCTTTGCAATTTCTTTAGTATACGCTCGTTACTGTAATTATCACTGTGCTTGCGCTTTTTTCCCATGTTTGAAGATGTAACCGCAAACACAACACACCAACACAATCAAAAATTACCGACACTTGTAATTTAACGAACTAATGACACAAAACAAACAAATATCTTGATTTTTGTAAAAAAAAAATTCTTTAATTGGTACCGGCCGCTTCTGCACGAAAACAGATAATGGAAGTGTCATGGCGTCTGGATGGCGGCGCAGTGTGAACGAGTGAGAGAAGTCAAATTAGATACTTTTTTCTTAATTTTAATAATTTAATACTTTTATTATTTAAACAATTCGTGGTTATGGCCGAAGAGTTCGAAACAGTACTACATGTAAATTAATCGCGAGAATTGAGCAGCGAAGCATAATTGGGTCTTAGTCGACTAGGACGAAGCAAATGAGGGTTATTTCTGGCTTTTGATGAAGGGCAAGGGTGGAGCACTGGGTGCTTATTGGGATCTGCATCTATATCAGCAGGATTACATACTTATTTATGCTATAAATGCGAGAGAATATCTTTCAATTTGTTATGACTTTACATTGCAGCTGCTGCCTAATCTATCTAATAAATATTAAATAAAAAACTAAATAGTGTGTACTTTACACACAACTTTACCGTCACGCCCGTTCTCAGAAGGGTTGGTAGAGGCCAATAAAATATCACAGATATTGTTTAAACAATGTAAATAATTCCGGTCCCCCTCCAAGAAGTTCCTGATTTTGAATAATATAAAATAAAATACCTATAATTTAAAAGAAAATATAACTATCGGAGATGATCCTGGAGACTTCCGACGATTCCCCGTTTTACGTAGATATTCATTGATGCGAATAAAATACTTAAGTAACAAATCGTCCAAACTACTTTTTGACAAGCTCGATGGCGCATTCGGTAGTGACCCTGCCCCATGCGCCAAGAGTTGTGGGTTCGATCCCCACACAGGACAAATATTCGTGTGATGAATACTTGTGTTTGTTCTCCAATATTGAAGTATATATTTGTAATACCACTGTTGTTTCTGATATCCGTAACACAAGTGCTTAAGCTACTTACCTCGGAGTCAGATCAATGTATGTGATGTAGTCTAATATTTATTTATTTACTTTATTTATGTAAACTAAATTCTAATTCCAATATCCTGCGTCTCAGTAAACATTTCTATCTCAACATATTGCATCGAACAGTCTCTCAAAAGGGCTAGCCTTTCACCTGTGCATTATGACTTATTATGCACCATGCACCCAGTTCGATGACCCAGATATACGCCACTTTCTAGGGGACAATGGGACATGTATATTGTTATTGCTAGACTAGTTTGTGTCTGCGACTTCGCCTGCGTACAGGTAAGACAAAGAGCAATGATTGAGAACATTTTAAATTGTCGTTACAAGTTTTATTATATACTAGCTGTGCCTGCAGTTTTACCCGCGTTTATGGTTTATGTTATATAGCGTATATAGCCTCTATCGATAAATTAACTATAGAACACAAAAATAGTTTTTTAATTCGGACTATCAGTTCCATTTCCATCAGCGCGTTTAACTTAACAAAAAAACTCTTTAGCTTTATACACATACTAGCTTTTTCCGCGGTTTTACCCGCGTTTATGGTTAATGTCATATGTGACATAAACCATAAACGCCTATAGTCTTTCTTAAATAAATGAGCTATTTAAGACTGAACAATAAATATAAGTACCGGGACAGACGATAAATTCTGTCACACGCTGTATTCCAAACAGGCATACTGGCAGACGTAAGCTAGTTTATAATATTAGTAAGACGTAGAAGGATTTTGCCATCTTAAATGTTTACATTAAAAAAGATGCTTATTCTTCTCTTACAGAAGTTAAACTCCAAACTTTCATTTGTTTATTATGAGTTTCGGATCGAAATTGAAGTCGATACAAAAGCCTTTGTTGTTTATTTTGATTTTAAGATTACTTTTCCGATAGTGCCACATCTCATTACAGAGGTCAAAAGATAACGTTAGGGTAACGTTAACAGCTATTTAAAATCAAGCAACCTCAACAAAGTTAGTAGTGGGATGGGTAAACAAATTTAAGTTTTATAAAAGAGATTATGAATGTTGAAGAGGCGAGTGAGGTGTGTAAGGATCGTGCCATATGGCGTTCGGTTCTCTCTGCCTACCCCGCTAGGGAAGTGGCGTGAAGTTTAGTTAGTTAGTTAGTTTAAACGAGATTACGTTTGTTGGAAATGTTAGATGTATAAATAAAGATGAATGGGTTTCTGATGGTAATATAAAACTCTAACGTAGGTAAGTAATATTTTAAAACGGCTCTTTAGTCAGTTGATCCCACTCCAAACTTATTCTGGAGGATGAGATGAAATAATTAATTTTATTACTTTGGTTTTCTCTTGATCCCACTTAAAAAAGAAGTAATTAAGCATTGTTTTGTTTGTTTGACTGACCCGTTGGTCGAATGGTCAGAGACCCTGGCCACGAAACCAAGGGTAGCGGGTTCGAATCCCGCTAGGGGCAAATATTTCGTGTGATGAACATGGATATTTGTACTCGAGTCATGGATGTTTATAAAAGTATTCAAGTATGTCTATCCGTTTACCTAGTATCCATAGAACAAGCTTATAAGCTTAGTTTGGGACTACGGAATTGGTGTGTCAGTCTGTAGAAAAAAATATTTGAAATATATGTACACTCGTGAACAAAAATCTTTGGGGAAAAATTAAACACCATAACTTGGTTATAGGGTTATATTAAAAATCACAGTCGTTTGATTAATAAAAAGAATAATAAATCTAAATAAGTCGTGTTAAAACTTTAAGCGACAGTAGCATAATCCCTAATCGTCAGGCTACTGCGGCTATAATGATTCTTTGAAACAAAACAACTTTTTGCTTTAAACAAATGTGTCCAGTTACTTTCATTTCAGACTATACTTTTTGAAATAACTATGTGTGTACTGTTATACGAATTTCCATAAAACCTAAAATGTACTGTAAGCTGTTCACATTTAAGTCTATTTTCTGTTCACATAAAAAATAAATATCAATAGATTTATTCCATATTTCAATTGAATAGTCCCTACAACAGTCATATTGTACTGTTGTCAATCTTCATCAAACTTCTTTCACAGATAAGTATTGCGTGGGATTCTGTTTATTTGCACAAGATCTATTTCCTCTAGAAAACATTATGTTACGTTTAAAAAGTGAAACTTGTACCGCATCACGTAAGATGATCATTTATGTATAGATAACTATTCGATTTGTAGTATGTACCATTGATGACAATCATTCTTAAATAATAACAATAAACAGTACTATTCCGATCCATAATTTTTTTTTCAGGAGGCAGTTTTTTCTTTCTTCTGTAAAATTTGGTCAAAAGCATTTACGAGGTTTGCCGAACGACGATATGTTATTGGCGTATAAGCTACATTATTATAAAGTTTCATTAAGTAATTTTTGCGTGAACGAGTAACAAACATCCACACATCCACACAAACTTTCGCAATTATAATATTTTGAAATACTTACACAATGACTAACATTATCATAATCTAATACAGGGGTTTCTAAGCTTTAAATATAATACTAATCAACTAACTTTAATTTTACGGAACCCCATCTTCTATCTATATAAATAAAACAAAGTCGTGTTTGTTACACCACTTATAAGTCGAGAACGGCTGAACCGATTGACGTTGTTTTTGATTTGTTGGATTTGTCTTCATCCAGAATAACAGAATAACTATTAAAAACATTGAAAAATTGACGATAAAACAAAATAAAAGCAAAAGTATTTTCTCATATAAAACGGTGGGATTCGTATCTGTCGATGTTAAATGTCAATCGACAAATCAATGTCAATTTTCATTTACTGGGCGATACGAAGTTTGCCGGGGCAGCTAGTTTAAAATAAATTTTTTGCTAACTATCAACCTACTTGCGTAAAAGTAAAGTAATGAGTTCTTCTGTTATTATGCTATTCCAAAATAATATTTCGACCTGTGGTATTACCTAAATAATAATAATAAATAATTTTACAGGCCCGTTGGTCAAGTGGTCACTCTAGCCACGAAGCCAAAGGTCGCGGGTTCGAATCCCGCTAGGGGCAAATGTTTCGTGTGATGAAATTGGACATTTGTACTTGAGTCATGGATGTTCATAAACTTATTTAAGTATGTCTATCCGTTCACCTAGTATCCATAGCACAAGCTTATAAGCTTAGTTTGGAACTAGGGAATTGGTGTGTCAGTCTGGAGAATTTCTTTATTTACAATTTTAGCACAACCCTGATGACTATTCTACGGATCCCTAGGTTCCGGGGGACCCACTTTTGGAATCCCTGGTCTAATGTATACGTTTGTATTAAATTATTCATGTCACAGCTTTCCATCCAACCCAGCCCACTGTCCCGTGTTGGTCTGGGACTTGAAAGGAATGTGCCAGCTGTGGTTTTGGGTGTGTGATTGTGTAGGCGACAGGTTAGCCGCTTGTCACTGCTTATTCGCAATTTTCCATCTAACCCAGCCCGGCTTTATTTTTGGCTAAATATGGTTGAAGGGGCATGCTTCCTCTTTGACTTTGCCTACCCCTTCGGGGATTATGTTGATGTTATGTATATTTGCAAATATAACACAATCAATTAATAAATTCTTTGAAATTATTACCACTTATTTTCTTCCGAAAAATCCGTCTCAAATGCATCGCAAATGAAAACGATGCGATTGCAGACATGAAATGATTTACTGTATCACTGTCGAACACGCAACGGATAACAGTTTGTGTGTACAATCAACAATGATGATAATGTTTACCTATTAATGGTATATCGGGTTTCGGCTGTGTGATTGTGTAGATGACACTAGCCGCTTGTCACTGCTTTTTCACAATTTTCCATCTAACCCAGCCCGGCTTTATTTTTGGTTGAATGTAGTTGAAAGGGGCTTGCTGCCCCTTCGACTTTGCCTACCCCTTCGGGGATTATGGGCGTGATGTTATGTATGTATGTATGTATTAATGGTATAGATTATAGGTTCCTAATATATAAACCTATACTATAAGACTGAGAAACTGATATATAAGATATTCTATTTCTATTTAAAAGTCTAATAGCAATGATAGTAAATCGTTTTGTTTGAAATCCCAGCACTGAACTGTTTTTAAAGCTCTAGGTACGGATTTATAACACTAGGTTGGCTCTAGAGAAAATTACGTGAGAAAAATCAAGTTGAGCTAGTTAAAGATATACTTCACGATCTTGTTTGTCAAATTCTTTAGTGTTTGTAAAATATTGTGATATTGTGTGATATACCTACCGACTTGTAACAAAAATGAAATCAACGGATGTCTAATTATCTAATAATATACTTAAACGGTATATCTAGAAATCTCATCTTCTAAGAAACTGGGAAGTTGGCTCTCTCGGCAATCATAATGCAGGGGTAGCAAACCATTGGCACTTATATCGTAGATGTAAAACAAATTGTTAGGTATGTTTGCTTTGAATGTTGAATAAGCGATTGCAGTGTATAAGGACCGTGCCGTTTGTGCGATTTTCTCTGCCTAGCCCGCTAGAGAAATGACCGGAAGCCAGTTAATCAGTAAGGTATGTATCTTCTTTGGAGATAAAATCAATTAAAATCGATTATAATATAAATATTGATATGCTACCACTTCTGGCACTTGATGAATCAATTATATTCGAACCATAGAAATGTGTGAAATTTTTCATCCCATCCCACAATTTCATCTAAACTAGCTATTTTTTGGGGTAAATGGCAGATTTCAAAGAGTAGTAAGATGTTTAAACTGTATCTTACTACTCCTTGAAATCAGCCTACTTCTTAGGGGATTGTAGGCGTGGTGAAAAGGTTGACCATACCTGATATGTCGGATCTTATCCTTCGAAGAAAACCCGCTTACACCATGCCTCGTTGAACATGCCTATTTACCATCATTTCCATGATCTCGCATACTTCTAGATAGCTGTAATTTACATTACAATCCAGTAGATAACGCTTAATTACATTAATACCATGTAATTTGTAACATCTATGGATTGCGGAATTAATGAAAATGTAACATTCCTCGTTAATGACGAATGCATAATTCACTTTAATACTTAACGGGTAAGATCGATGTTTGAATGAGGTAATACTATTTGGATGCTGATGGATGGAGATGTTAGCGGAGTTAATATCAGAATCTCATTAAGCCACAGCCGAGGAGATATCAATTAGTCTGTGTATTGCGGTGCTGCTTGTAATTTTTTTCGACTCATAAATTTGCACTAATGCAATCCAATCCGCCTTTGCTTCAAATGTATTTTCATAGATATCAGGGAACTTCGTGGGATAATGTGATGTACATTATTCGAATAGCTTTTCTTATGACCCATGTTGGTCTGGGACTTAAAAAGAATGTGCAACTGTGTTCCTTGCCCGGCATGTCGTTAAGGCGACTAATGGTATATCGGATTTGGGTATGTGATTGTGTAGGCGACGAGCTAGCCACATGTTACTTCTTATCACAATTTTCCATGGACCCCTGCCCAGTTTTATTATTGGCTGAATGTTAAAGGTGCTTGCTGTCCCTTTGACTCTGGATACCCCTTAGGGGATTACGGTCGTCATGTTATATGTCACTAGTTTTTTGCCGCAGGTTTATTGTATTATACATGTCGATATACTATACAACTAGATTCTGCAATAACCAAAATAGTTATGATTTCGGTCTATTATAAATTATAGACGTTATCGTATTAAACTTATTTTCGAAATATGAATATTTTACGGCTTTGGCAACAACTGAATTTCATCAATACCAGTCACGGAGTTGAAGTATGAAAACTTAACGAACAGACGTCAAAGTCACGTTAATTATGTAAAATATATTATGTGAAAACAAAATATAAGTAATGAATAGAATTTACAAAAAAATGTGGTACAAACGCTCCTTTTCCGTCAATCAAAATGTTGATGCTAAGACAAATAAAACACAACCGAAGTGATCCTAGAACGGTTCCTTTTTAAATGTCCTTTATAAAGAACATCAACAAAAATCAACAATTAAACATCTCAACATGACAACATCACCAACTCACGCTTGACCGCTCTCCGAACTAGTATATTGCATAAACAAGTTCACACGAAACAAGACGCATACGAATATGCACTTATATGCTGAATGCGAGTATTCACCTCAATTACTATGTAAACTTAAGCGCACGCGCAGGTCCGATACTAAAATAACGTGACGTGTTAAACGATATGTGACTGCGATATCTGATATTTATCGGTTGGAATATTAAGTAGACTAATTAATATCGTTTAATGCTTTGTTAATGCTGGCTACTGGATAGCAGAAAAGGCGATGCATGTGCATCTAATCATTTGAGTCTGATTGTCGGTCAAAGACTAACATAGTGCCTTTTACGTCATGCTGATAATGAAGACAATGGGTACATAATTGTTTTTTTAATTTATTATTTCTTTTTTTGTGCCGAATATCATTGTTCAAATTATATGAAATGGTTTATTCGCTTAGTATCTGCAGTTAACTGGGGGGTGGAGCTGTGGAGACCTGTAATAAAGGTTTTTCAGAAATCCTATTTCAGGCTCCAGTCTCACACACAACGGCAGATATTTATGTAATTTAGTACTAATTTTATGTAATCTACCTGTGAGAGAAAATAAATAAAGTTTTTTATTTAATATTTAAAAAAATCGTATTCCCATCCACTTTTGCGTGAAAGTGAAACATTGGCAACTAGTTTCACGTTTATAAAATCAGTAAGAATGCTTAAACCTGATCAGTGATAATGAATTGAGAAACACCATTGAAAAACTAACTCTAGCATCCTTTATTCCGTTCCAGGCTAAGTCGCAGTCGGAAACTAGTTTCAAATAGATGAAATCTAATACTCGTATCGCGATCTAATCAGGAGAACTAAGTTTATGACATATCAGAACAACCATTGAATTGAAAGCACTTAGGCTATAGAATTCGCTCAGGTGCTCTACTTAGTCTAGATGTAAGAAAGTACTTTACTTTTCTAGTGATATAGCGCGGTAATATCCATTTATTTAACAACAGCGTGAGCTGTTTTTTTATTTATGATATGAAAGATAGCAAACATATAATCATTTGAATAAAAAGTGTAATTAGCGCATTCACAATGTTAAGTTAGTTACTTTAAGTGACCTTGTAGAATTTTTTGTTTTTGAAACTTCTTTTTTTAGGTTATAATTAAGAACCAATTGAATCATCTTCCTAGCGTTATGTCCCGTGTTTAGACGGGGTCCGCTTAGCCATGATCCAGGATTTAGCGAGTCTGGTAATTACATTGAAGCGACTGCCGATCTGACCTTCGCAACCCTAAGATAGGGGAACCAGACAATTTTTGGATCATGGTTACAAATCCAAAGTTGTTTGAATTTGCAGGTTTCATCACGATGTTTTCCCTCACCGCCGAGCTAGTGGTATAAATACGTACATAGATTTGAAAAATCCAGAGGTACGTGCCGGGCTTGAACCAGCACTCCTCGGTTAAGAAGCGCGTGTCCTTACCATTGAGCTACCACCGCTCTAAGAACCAATTGAATATAATGAAGAAATGTTATATGAGTTTCATTAACAGATTCCGGTCACTAATATAGCTTCTATTTTTATCTAAGCAGTAGACAATAGAAAAAAACACTCTCAGGTATAAAGTATTACAAAATAACGAAAAGACCTTACGTAGTCTTTAGATCTTATAAGAAATCGTTTTATCACATAGTGACATATAAATGTTTTTGAACACCCGTGTACATTTATTATTATATTATTAGGTACAGTAACAACATCCCTTTTGTTGACACAAAAACGGCTACTATACGAAATAATGGCTTCTATAAATTGTGGCTTTACACCACAAGTTAGTTCCTGCCCATTTAATCTGCACAAACCATGCTGGGTCACTTTCAATTCGCCGTAGGGTGCCAAGCCAGTGATACTTCGTTGAAAACCATGAAATACATTCAATTTGATGTACGTCATAGAATTATTTGAGGTTGCTAAGTCAGCCATTCTTTGTATAATGCAATTTTAGATTCACTTTGTTTATGCCAACTTATTTATGGTATTTGTGTTTGTATGGTTTTGATGTATTTATGTTTTGACGGCACATTTAGTGTAGTGGATAAAGGACCTGGTTACAGAACCAAAGGTTTTGGATTCAAAATCCATAAGGGTAAAATATTAGGGTAAAACTCAGGGTAATATCCACGGACTAGTAAAAAAAGCAGGACTCCGCGCCACTAACTAGACATTGAAGCTCCTCAGGTGCTCCACCTTGACACGCAACTTACGTCACACATTGATTTAATAACTGATTCAACTGACAGATATCCGATATCTGGTGGTATCCATAAGTATCTCACTCACACATGCATAAACTTGGCTTCACGCTATAGTATGACAGCGTGGAGTCCTTATTTTTTTACTGTTCCGTGGTAATAATATGTAATCGGCTCGAGGATAAACAATAACATCATCAGGACATTTAATTACCTACATTTTTTTTTGTTTCTTGTTATAATATCTGTCTAATTTGTCTTTATTATTATTACTTATTTCATGTGTTCAGTAAATATTGTTTATATTTAGTTAGTTATTATAAATCGTAATAACAATCGGAAGCAGCATAGACTAGTGGGAGCAACTAGTACCAAACGCCACCAATAGATGGCGTTGGCTATAGTTTACTGCCGAAGAACAAGCAACGTCGAAATTATAACAATTGATCGAGTTATAGCCTTCGGCATAATACATAACTGCGAGCGTTTTTAAACTGAAGACGCCGTATGTAAACGGCGGAATCATAGAAATTGCCTGCGACAGATACAAAACATCGAGACTCCATCAATCAAAAATCGGACCTAGATCTCCCAAACGCAAAAAACCTAGCTCGGCGGTAGTACTCACACTTTTAAGCGAGCGCGTATGTAAGCAAACATTTGCTGTCGTTATTTATGACCTAAATTATTAATCTAATCTTGATTTATAAAGTCATAATCGAATCTTTATTGTACTCCAGGTGAAATAAGTTTTATTTTAACCAAACTTCAAAAACCAATTATTATGTATTCAATATTTTTTTACGCAGTCGGGTTGGCGTTTTGAGCTCATTAAAATACAACTGTTATATTGTGAAAGCAGCCGGGACAAACATTTTACGTATTTATGGAGGAGTTGACGATTTTTATTTTAATTATTTGGAACTTGAACCGGAACTTGATCGCGGCCGGAGCTGCTCGGATTTCGTGAATGGAAACTGAATGCAGGTACTACACAGTCAAGTTTTTATGCACTTATTAACATTCATAAGCAAGTTTTATCTCGCAGTTTCGCCCGATTTAAATTTGGTTACCTACGGAGTCTGTATTGTATTTCATAAGGGATCGTAAATTTTTTTTCGCGTTAAAAAATAAGTCAATAAAGTAAGGTTCAAACTTTAAACATATCAAGACTATTCCAATAGATTATGCGTAAAGGCGAAACATAATATGGGCAGTTGTTCGGCATTTCTTTTTTGTATATTGACTATTATATATACTTAGTGCTTTCTTGAAGCCTAAATAAATAAAGATATATATATATATTTAATTTTAGTAGGTATAAAAGCGATTAAAATATATACGGTCAAATTGAGAACGTCCTCCTTTTGTGAAGTCGGTTGAAAATTTAAAATAAACGATAATCAACAATTTTAAAATGCATGTAGCCTTTATTGTAATTAAATTTGTTGTAGGTAGGTACTCTTCAAACCGTAATTTATTTAGACTGAATCCGGGTAGTAACTTTTAAAACCTATTACTTACATCATCTTCCTAGCGTTATGTCCCATGCTTAGACAGGGTCCGCTTAGACCATGATCCAGGATTTAGCGAGTTTGGTAATTACATTGAAGCGACTGCCGATCTGACCTTCGTAACCTGATAGGGGAACCCGACAATTTTTGGATCATGGTTACAAATTCAAAGTAGTTTGAATTTGCAGGTTTTATCACAATGTTTTCCCTCAACGTTGAGCTAGTGGTATAAATACGTACATAGATTTAAAAAATCTAGAGGTACGTGCTCGGGTTTGAACCCGCACTCCTCGGTTAAGAGGCGTGTGTCCTTACCATTGAGCTACCACCGCTCAAACCTATTACTTACACTAAGCTACCTCCATTTTCACAGAACTATCCATATCACCGATAAACATTGTATCAATGTCGTTTTAAAACAAATTTCTCAGCCTCTCCCTAAAGTAAAAGTTGTTTATTTTTATAAATGCTCTCTCTTTTTTCACTCGGATATGCTTCCATTTACTTATTTGGCGTAAAAGTGATACAAATAATAATAAAAGAGGATATTACGATCTTTAATATTTTACTAGCGACCCGCCCCGGCTGCGCCTGGGGTATGTAAATATTTTTTGACAGGCCAGTTGGTCGAGTGGTCAGAGACCCTGGAAATAAACCAGGGTCGCGGGTTCGAACCCCGCTAGGGGCAAATGTCTTGTGATGAACATGGACATTTGTACTCGAGTCATGGATGTTTATAAAGGTATTTAAGTATGTCTATCCGTTCACCTAGTATTCATAGTACAAGCCTAAGCTTAGTTTGGAACTAGGGAATTGGTGTGACAGTCTGGACAATTAATTTATTTATTTTAAAAAATCTTTAATAATATATACCTAAACCTTCCTTATAAATCACTATATCTATTGGTGACAACCACATGAAAATCCATGCCTCCTGCACCTTTTAAAGTTTATCGCGAACAGAGAGACAGACAGACGGGGTGGAGGACTTTGTTTTATAATACTCGTATGTGGTGATGACAAAAATGACACGTAACTATAGGTATTATGATACTTTATCTTGTTATATAACCTAATAATAATAAGTATTTATTTTTAAAAAATCCATACAATATTGTTAGTAAAAAAATTACTTCAATAACTATGTTAGTAGGCAATTAATTTCGCATTTACTGTAATTTATTTCCATCGCAGTAATAATTATGCCTACTGAAATTGTGTAATTTTTTTATTTATTAAATGATTTATATCAAACTACAAATTATTATCAAACAATATTGGAACGTAAAATAAATATCTTATAGTCTAACATAGATATTATATAAACTTGATTTTAAACACTATGTAACACGTACGTACGTAACCACAGACCACGAAATACGTAACCATAAATGTTTTAGTACGCTGATGAAAAATATAAGTATATTTATATACTTTCTATAGAAATATACTTTCTATAAAACATAGTAGGTTTTAAATGGCATACTAGCTTTTCTTTTGGCTCCACTTGCGTAGAATACTGCCTATTACACATAATCGTGCGCCCCGTTGGTTCTTTTGTCCGGGATAAAACGCATTCTAACTCCATTATATCTCAAACTTTTGCCGCAGAATCGGTTAAGTAGTTTAGATGTGACAGCGTTATAGACAGACAGACAAAGTTAATTCCGCATTTATAATATGAATTTTTAAATTTGCATTAACCTACAGTCAGTGGCGGACTAAGCCTGTTTTAGGCCTGGCAAAGAGCTGTACGAGGTCCCTAGTAGGAATACGAGCAGTGTTGCTTGACCGAAATAAGGGGAGGGGGGGGGGGGGGGTTGTTCCACTGTTTGATTTAGGATGACGAGTACATGGAGATAATATGAGGCTCCCCAGGACCAGAGGCTCGGGGGACCGCCCCTTCCGCTCCCCAGTTAGTCCGCCACTGCCTACAGTACTCTATGAATAGGTACGTATGCTGTTTTTGACTGGTCCGTTGGTCGAGTGGTGAGTGACCTTTGCTATGAAACTAAGGGTCGCGGGATCGCATCCTGCTAGGGGAAAATGTTTAATGTGATGAACATGGACATTTGTACTAGAACACGAGCATACATGCTTAGTTTGGAACTAGGGAATTGGTCTGTCAATCAGGAGAGCTTACAAAATGTTCCCGTCTAGATTTTTACTCTATCGCCACAGGTTTGCTGTTGCTTTAATAAGCAAGCAAAAAAGCATTTTCTAAAACAAAGTAGGGATCGCCCCACAATAAAGTGGGGCGGTAAACCATGGCGCGCAATTATGGGCTCCGTTCCGTCATTACGCGATAGCATCGCACGCGCAGGTGCTCCGAGCGAAAAATATTGTGAAAATTGTCGACACGGGGCTAGTGTCAGCTAATTGTTTGTGGATACTACCAAATCCTGTATTGGAATGCTGTTAAAATACTAGAGTTCCGGTTCACTAAAGACTGGTGCTGATGTGGGTACCTATTTTCTCTGGACTGACATACCAATCAAAGATGTATGCTA
The DNA here is from genome assembly GCA_951394215.1 of Glyphodes perspectalis. Classification (NCBI taxonomy): domain Eukaryota; kingdom Metazoa; phylum Arthropoda; class Insecta; order Lepidoptera; family Crambidae; genus Glyphodes; species Glyphodes perspectalis. The sequence goes on along the minus strand of OX596211.1, from coordinate 1,858,881 downwards.
GTACTATGAGTACTAGGTAACCCACACACCACGTCTTCCTCTTTTGGGAGGCGTGCGGGGCATAAAGCATTCCCCGCGTCAAAAAAAAAAAAAAAGGTAACATGCTTTAATATGTTTTTAAACAAACATCCCATGTTGGTCTGGGACTTAAAAAGAATGTGCCAACTGTGTTTCTTGCCTAGCATGTCGTAAAAGGCGACTAATGGTATATGGGGTTTTGGGTATGTGATTATGTAGGCGACGAGCTGGCCACTTGTCACTACTTTTTCACAATTTTGCATCTAACCCAGTCCAGTTTTATTTTTGGCTGAATGTAGTTAAAGGGGCCTGCTGCTTCTTGGACTCTGTATGAGCGTGATGTTATATGTATGTATGATCTTAGTAAGATACATACAAACAATATCATTACGATCTTAATCCCTGAAGGGGTAGGCAGAGTCAAATGGGCAGCAGGCCCCTTTAACCACATTCAGCCAAAACAAAACTGGAAAAAAATATTCGGGAAAAGTGCTTATGGGCATGATGTTATGTTATGTTTTTTCCGTATTAAAGGTATAGCTCCCTATAGCTCCGACATTGTCAGTCGTCGAAGCGAACAATCAAAACAAACTCACTTTCCACATACAACAATAGGTAGTTAGTTAATCAAATCGCAAGCAAATCTATAACGTAATTAATACCCTTATCCGCAATAAAATCGCGGAAAATGTTATTTACTTTAAACATTTACGAGTTAATTTTAATTTTATGAGCACGTACTGTTGATTTTACAGCAAACAATTAATAAATAAATCAATTTAATAATAATAAATGTTTCCTGTTAAAAATGGGCAAGTCTGAATTATATTTGGTCGATTTGATTGATTATAATTGTTTTCATATATTCACGTTATATAAAATCTTGTAATATCAATAAACAGGTTAATTTTATCTTTCCTGTAACTATACAAACGTAACAGTAATTATGTAAACCACTTTTAAATAACATAACTTCACAAGTATAACAGTATTAAAGTATTAGTGAATCACATTTTAGAGATAAATTGATAACTTTGGCCATTATTAATCCCTTTGTCCCATGTTGGTCTGGGACTTGGCCCATGTTGATCTGGTACAAAAAAAAGAATGTGCCAACTGTGGTTCTTACCTAGCATGTCGTAAAAGGCGACTAATGGTATATCGGGTTTTGGGTGTGTGATTGTGTAGGCGACAGGTTAGCCGCTTGTCACTCACTGCTTTTTCACAATTTTCCATCTAACCCAGCCCGGCTTTATTTTTGGCTGAATGTGGTTGAAGGGGCATGCTGCTCCTTTGACTCTGCCTACCTCTTCGGGGATTGTGGGCGTGATGTTATGTATGTATGAATCCCTACTTTTATTATGCTCACTATTTTAAATGCAAAAATAACTGTTTGTCCCAAGACCACTAAGAGTTGTGGGTTCGATCCCCACCAATAAAAACATTCGATTGATGAATACTTGTGTTTGTTCTGTGTCTGGGTGTTAATATTTAAAATTTAAGTATATGTTTGTAATGCCACTGTTAAATTTGATAATACTACCAGTGTCAATGGGGTTCCCATATTGCGGCCTTGGCAGGAAGACTTAGTTCGGCTGCATATGCAGTCAGGAAAATACGACAATTAACAGATGTTGAAACAGCAAGATTGGTGTATTTCAGTTATTTTCATAGCGTAATGTCATATGGTCTGCTGCTGTGGGGATCTGCGGCTAATATACAAACTATTTTTGTATTGCAGAAAAGGGCCGTTAGAGCCATATACGGCCTTAGACCACGTGACTCTCTTAGATATATTTTTAAAGATATTAACATTTTAACAATTGCATCACAATTTATTTTAGATTGTATTATGTATATATATAAAAACATTGACCAATTTCCTAAGAAGTCCAACACTCATAGTTTTAATACTAGAAATAAACACAAACTTGCTGTTCCAAACCATAGACTCCAGAAGAGTGGTAATTCATTTATTGGTCTTAGTATTAAAATATTTAATAAACTTCCAGAAAGTCTACTAGCATTACCTTCACATAAGTTCAAATTGTGCATTAAAGCGTTCTTAATGAAAAAGGGCTATTATAAGTTTGAAGACTTCCTAAATGATAAGCATTTATGTTTAACTTCATAATGAAGTGTTCACCTGCAGTGTTGTTACCTAATAAATACCTATAGAATATTAAGCTCGAAATTGTAAATCTTTGCATTTAAAAGAGTAACTATCGAGTTTCTTGCCGGTTTCTTCTCGATAGATTCTACCTTCCGAACCGGTGGTAATCCTTTTTTCTGTTTAAATTGACTATTTATAAGTGCTTTTTTGAAGCCTATATAAATAAAGAGATTTTGAATTTGAATTTGAATTTGATATCCATAGAACAAGTGCTTAAGTTATCTTAATCTTATCTTCTTGCTTAAGTTAGATCAATATATATGATGTTGTCGGATAGTCAATAATAATAAATAGTATTATTAAATTCTCCAGAATGACACCATTTCCCTAGTTCCAAACTAAGCGTAAGCTTGTGCTATGCTAGGTATGCTAGGTTTCTATATACTAGGTGAACGGAACTCCATACACATTTATAAACATCCATGACATGATGATAAAGAGCATCAAAGTTTTGGAGTGGAGGCTTGCGACGTCACTATTTTGTAAAATTTTACAAAAGCGTGACGTCACGCGCAAATTTAAAGCGTAGTTATTATGTTCGTCAATGTTTGTTTGACAAATAAATAAAAAAAATACGTGTTCTATATTTTTTTATAATATAACTGACGGACTAAAGAGATTTTTTTCGTGATCTGACCTATTTTCCATCTAACCTAAGTCAATTTCAATTTTGGCTGAATGTGGTTTAAGGACCTTATCGCTACTTAGACTGCCCACCCCTTCTGGTATAATAGGCGTGACGGCATATATATGTATAATAGTATACAATATACTACAATTATACGTACACAGATCAATTTTTCTTTTAAACCGACTTCAAAAATAAGGAGGAGGTTCTCAATTCGTCTGCTTTTTTTATTTTTATTTATTCTCGTTAATATATTATTTCCAATAATGGTTTCAATAGTCTTGGCGACATCACTGATTACCAGATAATTGTTCATTGATATATCTTGCTATATAACTAAATAGATAGACGAATAGATGAGAGATCTGACTCAGTTAGATATATACTTAGATAGGTAAGTCGGGCACATAATATGACAATGTTAATCTCACGACTGTGAGACAGATGCCACCATCAGGGGCTGGTCTGGTCTGCTCTAGTTAACCTTTTACTTATAATAATACTTGCCTAGATCTAGCGAACATTTGCTGTATGACTTGGTATATATACTTAAGTACCTACCTATGTATTTTACACGTTTTTTTATGACAGCGTTGAAAAGAGCAACTATCGAGTTTCTTCTCGGTAAAAGCAACAATTCGAATCTATGGTAGATTTACCGTGTTATTTTTTTGTTGGAGTTTTATGATTTGTAAGTGTTGAATCCTAAATAAACGCGTTTAGAATTTTTACTTTTTATTCCTGTTTTTTATAACATCACGCTTAATCCCCGAAGGGGTAGGCTGAGTCAAATGGGCAGCAGGCACCTTTAACCACATTCAGTCAAAAACAAAATTGGATTTGGTTAGATAGAAAAATTGTAAAAGGTGGAAAGTTGCAAACTCGTCAGGTGTGTGATTGTGTAAGCGACGACTTTGCACATATTTGCAAATATAATTGTAAATATATTTGCAAATATAATTCGGTTTTCCAAATCTACCATTACCGCTTTTTATGATCCCATACCATTTTGTTCTTCGGATTTTTTTAATGCTGGTTCTCTGTTCGTGGTATTTTTCATTAATTCATTAAAATGTCACTTAACGATTTGTTACGGGTCACTAAGAAGTAACAGAAAGTCATACTACATAACAAAACAAACATACGTAATAGGAAACCCTCAAATATAAATCTGTTTCATTTTACTTGCAAACGACGCCATTAATAATTCCTCACGAACATTACGTCTGTTTTATGCGCGTTAATTCAGACTGCTTATTAAAGACTAGCTGTGCCAGCGGTGTCACCCGCGTTTATGGTTAATATTATAAAGACTATTTCCGTCATACATGATTTCTATGTAACTTTAACCATTAAGGCTGCACACGCGCCGGCAGCTTAAAAAATGGAGTAACTTCTCCCGTTTTCCCAACATTTCCCTTCACTAACTCTGCTCCTATTGATTGTAGCTTGATGAAAGTATACTATAACCTGCCCAGGAGTATGAAGAATAATTGTACTAACTTTCGTTAAAATCCGTCGAGTAGTTTTTGTATCTATAAGGAACATACAGACAGACAGACAGACAGACAAAAATTTTACTGATTGCATTTTTGGCATCAGTATCGAACACTAATCACCCCCTGATAGTTATTTTGAAAATATATTTCATGTACAGAATTGACCTCTCTACAAATTTATTATAAGTATAGACAACTGACGTGGATATTGCACCTTTGTCTCTTTAATTTAGCAGAACGATGGTAGCGTAGTGGATGAAGAGGGGTCTTGCGAGGGCTGTTGGTTCAAACCTAACCACGAGTGCGTTTTTCATAATCTAGGTACAGATACCATTAAATCGGTTTTGAGATAAAACGTTGTGAAGAAACCTGCACACTTAGGTGACTATAACTGCTCTGGTTGGGTAATTTTATTTTGTTTTTAATTTTATTTTCCCTAGTAATTATAAATTTTTATTTTCTTAATTCACACCAGGCCCACTCTGAAACATGGTTTAAAGTTAAATATGATTCTTACAACTTTGTTAATAGTATTGTTGAAAAGAGTAACTACCGAGTTTCTTGCCGAATTCTTCTCGGTAGATGCAACATTCCGAACCGATGATAGAATCTTTTTAACTGTTTTGGACGATTTATAAGTGTTTCTTTGAAACTTATATAAATAAATAATATTTTGACTTTGACTTTGACTAATTATGATCTAGTGTTGCCGAAAAATCGATAGTTAAACGCTAAAATCATCTATATAATCGATAGGACAATCGATTGTATCGATACTATCGATAGAATTGCTGTTTATCGATAGTTTTGCAGTATCGATATACTATCGACACTATCGATTTTCTTCAACTATTGAAAAGCTATCGACACACCATCGATATTGGCCTATCAAGCGGCAACACTACATGATCCATTTACTCTAGTTCCCTGTGTAAAGGTAGAAGGTTGTATCGTAGATTTAATAAGTCCGGTTTTCACATTTAACTAACTGCCTGCTAACCTTCATAACCATTTAATAAGGTATCCAGACGAACTGAATTCTCGTTACATCTACAGTCGTTTGAATCTGCAGGATCCATTAAATGGACCCGTAACTAAGGTCTTAGCGGTAGCCCTGCGTAGGCATCTTAATATTTTGTAGTTACACAGACGATGTATAAATTTGTGTTAAATAATATTTTCATTGATATTTTATTTATAAATATTGAGATCGCCATTCCCACAAATGTTACGTAATATGGTGCAGTATTTTTGTTTTTATTTGGATGTAAACAATTTTTATTCTTAATTATTTTTTATAGTATGTCTATATCAGTATGTACTCAACAGGAACATTCAAATATATTTTTTTTAGATTATTTTCAAAGGACATTCAAATAAAAATCTTTACATACATACTTTACAAAATTATGCTAAGTACTTACGCTTCAATGAATATTAATAAATAAATACTCACATCACTTAATTGATTAATGCACAATTTTTTCACCCACACAAGTCACAATAAAAGAATTAAGAAAATTAACTGAAAGACGACTGAGCAGTTCCGTTGGTGATAGCGTTGTGGTAGAGTCGCCGAGGATCGGTCTCTACAATCGCGACTTTCCCCACTCTACAATCGACTCTACATATAAAGTCGATAGAGACGAATTTCGTAGAGTTCAGTAAGAAAAACATTTAGCTCCCAGTAAAAGTGAGTGAAGTTTTCTTATGGCATGTTTTGATTGTACAATAAAGGCTCGAATCGGAATAGAGCCATTGTTGTTTTTAAATAATTAATTTCGATGTACCTCTAGTTTGAAGGGTTAGAATTGGGATTGTTAGAACACGTGCGTGATGAAGAAAGTAAATTGGTAGAGATTGGTAGAGACTGATAGAGATAAGGAGATTAAATTGTTTTGAAGGTAGTTTAATGGTATTGGTATCAAGTCTACTAGAGCTTTTTTTTGTTTTATAATGAATGGAAAATTTGTACAGAAGCAATTTCGTTAAACTTCAAATTGTAGGTGATCGAAAAGCTTCTTGATGCAAAAAATATGTTTTTTTTTTATAAATGGCCTTTGACATATATTACAAATACATAAAATTATTTAAATTAACATCATAAACACAACTACTTCGTTAACTTAACCTACACCACCAGTTACTTTCAGTAGTCTCGTTACTAGAAAAGTAGTTCTAGGCTACTTTTCTAGTAACAACGAGATATCCATTCGAATTAACGCATTTGGTCTCTACTTTTGGACATTTTAAAATTCAAGTTCACCATAAATGTTCTTGTCATGCCATTTCAAATTGTTTGTCATTTTCGAGAGCAACATTGCAAAAAAATCTAATGGCTGTTTATTTTAATAGGCAGATATAAGTGCAGTGCTTTAAATTACGATCAAACTAATTTGAATAGGTATATAAATTTACTAGCAGCGCCCTGCAGTTTCTCCCGCGTAATTCCCGTTCCCGTAGGAATACAAGGATAAAATATAGCCTATGGGACTGCCTGATAGGTAGCTTTACATTGGTGAAAGAATTTTTCAAATCGGTCCAGTAGTTTCGGCGCCTATTTAATACAAACAAACAATCAAATGTTTCCTCTTTATAATATCATATTATAAAGAGGATAAATTTGAGAGGAGGATATAAGATTACCTAAAGGATAGATTACCTAAAGGGCATCCAAAATAAATAAAAAAAATTCAATGCGTTACTATTAATTCATGATGGTGAATCATTACCGTGATTGCTGAGAACACATAAACCAAATTCTCCCATGTAGAATTAATTACCTTTAAACAATTTGGTAAATTCACCATACGTCTTGCGTAACTTGAATTTAATGTTTCTTTTTTTAAGTAACATTCATACATAATTTCGAGAAAAATATAGTCCCATGTTAGTCTTGGATTTTAGAAAAATGTGCCAACTGTGTTCCATGACATAAATGCGACGGATAGTGTATAAGATCGGTTTTTACGGCGGCCAATCTTAACGAGGATATTATAGTGTACAAGTGTGTGCGCAAACACAGGTGCACTCTTTGTTCCTTCACTCTCATAGTCCGGTGAGACGGTAATTCGACATGACCGGAAAGAGGTCAGGCGCAGGACCAACGGCTTAACGTGCTTTCCGAGGCACGGGAGTGATTAAACCGCTAACTTCCTGACTCCGGGCTGTTACTGAGTAATTTCAATATTAAAATAACCAGTTACAAATTTTTGGCCCGACTCGGGATTTGAGCCTGGGACCTTTTGATCCTTAGACGGCGCATGCTACCACTAGACCAAAGAGGCAGTAAATATACGTATGTAGTATGTATGTGTACTATTTTATTTACTTCTTTAGTAAGTTAATTATTTAAAAGGTACTTTTTGCTCCGTCTGCAAGTGGAACTATAAATAACAAGTAATGACTATATCACATTAATTGAAATAAATACCTCTATCTCCAAAACAAACACCTACCTGTTAATTAATTTAACGATGGTAATTATCGTTTGCTCAGACTAATATATGAGTGCAAATTTGTATTTAATGTGAGAACCAGCCTAGCTATTGTCGGGCTAAAACAATTTGTATCGAATCATGTGAAAGTAACACTTCTGTGTGAAGATTGCATTGTCTCCGGATCTCGATGAGTCCGTTTTGCGAATAATTATAGTGTATTTTTGCGATTTTTTACCAAACGCAAGTGAAAAAAAGTGGAGCGGTGGTAGTTTAATGATAAGGACACCCGCCTCTTAACCGAGGAGTGCGGGTTCACGTACCTCTGGATTTTACAAATCTATATAGGTACGTATTTATACCTCTATCTCGACGGTGAAGGAAAACATCGTGATGAAACCTGCAAATTCAAACAACTTTGGATTAGTAACCATGATCCAAAAATTGTCTGGTTCCCCTATCTTAGGGTTACGAAGGTCAAATCAGCAGTTGCTTCAATGTAATTACCAGACTTGCTAAATCCTGGATCATGGTCTAAGCGGACCTCGTCTAAACACGCACACACTTGCCACACACTTGCCAGGGTTTGAACCGGCACTCCTCGGTAAGAGGCGCGTGTCCTTACCATTGAGCTACCACCGCTCTTAAGTTACCTATATCTAACCCAACTTAATTTTGTTTTTGGCTAAGTGTTCCTTAAGCAGCCGTTTGCTTGGACTTAGCTTACCCCTACGGGGAATGTGGGCGCGATGGTATGTATAAGATCACTTCTTAATATACTAATTCATTATGGTATAAAATTCCCTATCGGTTTCGATGGCAATCGATCACCATCCATATAAAGCAATGTACACACAGGTGCCACGGTAAGTAAATTAGGGCAGTCGCACACAGCTCGCGCGTGCCTTATTGACATTCGACATTGTCTCGGCTCGTACGGAATAATTACCAATGGAATACTTTCTAGGCGTGACTCTTACTTTTATACTTTCTGGTCGTTGAGTTAGGTTTCTATAGGATTGAAAAAGGATCTAGGTTTAAAGTGCATGTCTTACTGATCGCCGTGAAGGTAATAAAAATAAGGCAAAGTATATCTTTGCAGCCAAAATCCTGAGTAGTGATAGTATTTTCAAGAAAACAAATGAAACTTTATGTAAAAAATCCCAGATAATCCTTAATCCTCAGGATAAGGTAAGGATTGAGTTTTTAGTGGGATATTCCTATTTTTTTTCTGGGTCACTGAGATATATAGTCGAAAAGGTAATAGGTACTCTTATTTTGTCTTGTCTTGTCATGATGTTAATCGTGTTTTAAACTAAGATTCAGTATTGAAGAAGTAACTCGACTGCCATTGTTCATTTTACCGTGTTTTCGCATTAAGCGTCATCTGTCAGTTATAACGTGAACTACATCATTATCAAAAGCAAATAGCGATCAAAAGCGCTTCAGGACATTAGTTGGTAGTACAATAAAAAACCACTAGATGGCGCGGTTCTGATATTTTATACAAGTTAAACTTGAGGAACTCATGGGCGATTTTTCGATAAAGTAATGTGAAAAAAAATAATTAAATAACGAATACAATGAAATTATGACATTTTTTTTTTATCCTTATTTTAATAATATTTACAATGCTATTAAAAAAATATGTTTAATAGATAAACATTCCACCCAGCCTCTACAAATTTTTTTCTTTGTGGCTCATTAAAGTAAATGCATCTTACATAACATGACGTCAGAAATCAAAAGTTCATAGTTGTATTATAGTATCCATATCCGCCTGATTTCTTTACGAGTTCAAATAAGTATGGGGCGTGCTTTCCTTTTCAATCGGTTAAGTAAATAGTTTCGGAGTGAAAACAAAACATACAAATAGACATATGTAATTAGTTTTGCATTTATATTAAGTAAGTATTTTCCACGCCCGAGAGAGTAAAGTGGGAACAAAATAATAAAGTAGATTTTCATTACATAGTGATATTTTTTTTAAATCGGCCCAGTAGTTTCGGAGGCTATTCAATGAAAACAGACAAACATTTTTTTTCCTCTTATAATATTATTATGATTATGAAGATGTAGGTAGTATGTTATTATTTTATACAGAGCGCTGGTCCCATATAAATAACTATAGCTTTATAGAAAATTGCTGAACATGTTGTTTTAATTTCTTGGTACATGTGTAGGTACCTATGTCTTAAAAAATATAGATCATGAAAATCTAGAAGAGTTAAACCACAACAATTATTCGTACTTGTAAAAGGTATATTACTTCAGGTACATCTACCATACTATACATATTAGATTATTAGGCTTTTTTAGCTCTAAGAAATTATGAATATTGAAGAATAATTTTAGGTACAAAAAAGCCTCATGAATAAATTGCTTTTGTTACTTTCAGAGTAAAAAACATTTACCCAAATACTAAAAAAGTAAAAGCCCACGAAATCAGAGCTCCTAATGTAAATGTTGCATCTTCAAGTCTAATTTAACGCATCCATTACCGAAAAATGCTTCGCGCCATTAGCTTAAAGAATAATTTACAATATTTAAACAAATAATTTAATTAAGTCCCCTTCTCTTAGAAATTTCAATATAGGCGCCCTCCGTTCCGTACCATCTGAATATTATGGCGAATTCACTTAAATGTACCTACGCTTTTTCGGAAAAATGGGAGAGAGATAATTTGGGTAAAATATTGCTAGTTATGAAGAATTTCATTAAGTCCCGTGGTGAAGGCTTTTTGTTTCTATTTTTTTAATGATCAATATTCATCTTCTTATTAGCATTATGTATAGGGATTTCAAATACAAATCATAATCATCTTCCTAGCGTTATGTCCCGTGTTTAGACGGGGTCCGCTTAGACCATGATCATTAGGATTTAGCGAGTCTGGTAATTACATTAAAGCGACTGCCGGTCTGACCTTCGTAACCCTAAGATAGGGAACCAGACAATTGTTGGATCATGGTTACAAATTCAAAGTTGTTTGAATTTGCAGGTTTCATCACAATGTTTTCTTCACCGTCGAGCTAGTGGTATAAATAGGTACATAGATTGGAAAATTCCAGAGGTACGTGCCCGGGTTTGAACCCGCACTCCTCGGTTAAGAGGCGCGTGTCCTTACCATTAAGCTACCACCGCTCAGGATTGCAAATACAAAAATATTTATTTCAAATAACAGGTTTAAGGGTACAATAAAAATTGAATTCTCCCTTTAAGCAATTAGAAGCCTGTGTTGGGAGAAACCAGCTCTTCTGCCAGATATTACACCTGTACAATATGCTGTTGGTTTTGTAATATTAAATGTTATACATAGGCAATGAGAGTATTAATATAAATAAGTATCTAAATATCCCAATTTGTCCCATGTTGGTCCAGACCAACAACAAACATGGGCCAAGTCCTGGGACTTGATCTTGGACAAAAAAAAAGAATGTGCCACCTGTGGTTCTTGCCTAGCATGTCGTAAAAGGCGACTAATGGTTTACGGGCTTTTGGGTATGTGACTGAGTAGGCGACGAGCTAGCCACTTGTCACTCCTTTTTCACAGCTTTCCATCCAACCCAGCCCACTGTCCCGTGTTGGTCTGGGACTTAAAAAGAATAATGCCAACTGTGGTTCTTGCCTAGCATGTCGTAAAAGGCGATTAATGGCATATCGGGTTTTGGGAGTGTGATTGTGTAGGCGACAGGTTAGCCGCTTGTCACTGCTTTTTCACAATTGTCCGTCTAACCCAGCCCGGCTTTATTTTTAGCTGAATGTGGTTGAAGGGGCATGCTGCTACTTTGACTCTGCCTACCCCTTTGTGGATTATGGGCGTGATGTTATGTATGTAGGTATGTATGTATAAGTATCTAAATTGCAATGCTGGCTCCAGCAATAAAGATTGGCCCATCACAGTTTCAGCTGTGCTGGAATCCAGGGACATGTGCTGGTTCAATGCCGCTGGATTTAAATCCTTACTAGAGATTAGAATGCTGGATCAAGCAGTTTAGCTGGGTCTAGAACGATTTTAACTCTGCTAGGTCCATTATCAAGGACTGGATCAAACAAAAAATGCCGCTGGATTGCAATCCCTAATTAAATTAATAAATAACCGACGACATCACAAACATTGATCTGACTCCGAGGTAAGTAGCTTAAGCACTTGTGTTACGGATATCAGAATCAACAGTGGTATTACAAATATATACTTAAATATCAGATATTAACACCCAGACACAGTACCAACATAAGTATTCATCACACGAATGTTTGTCCTGGGTGGGGATCGAACCCACAACTCTACGCGCATGGGGCAGGGTCGCTACCGAATAAGCTATCGAGCCAGTCAACTTATTATATGATGACTATTAGTAGGCGTATTCCGTAATGGTTATATCAGGATCCTTTCTGGTTAAGACCATACCATCGCGCTTCAGAGGAGCAATATGGCTATGAGGGGATCCCATGACTCACCCACGAAACTAAGACTTTACAGGATACAATACCCACATCTTAAAAACGCCACAGGATCCTATAAATAAACACACGAAGAAGTTAAGATCCATATTCTCGTTAAGATCCATATGACCTTAACGAGAAGAAAAATAATAACTAACTAATGAACATACATACATAACATCACGCCTGCAATCCCCGAAGGGGTAAGCAGAGACAAAGAGGCAGCAAGCCTCTTTAACCGCAATTAGCCAAATATAAAACTGGGCTAGGTTAGATGGAAAAATTGTGAAAAAGTTGTGACAAGTGGCTAGTTCGTCGCCTACACACACATACCCAAAACCCGATATACCATTAGTAACCTTTTACGACATGCTAGGCAAGGAAACTGTACCATTATTAAGTCCCAGACCAACATGGGACTAACTAACGAAGATAAGAAAAAGTTCAGTTTCGTTTAGCGTATCTTGAAGTTCATTGTCAATCAATGTTATATGTAATGTAAACATATTTTACATTTATTTTAACTTTCAATTCGCCTCGAACGGTTCAGTGGTTGTGGTCAAATCCGGTCAAATACAAGCCCGTAATTAAAACGTTAATGCATCATAAACCGCATTATACCCGACTGTTTTTACGAATCGATTTCATTGGTAATCGAGTTCCACAGAATTGGATTTCAATATTTCGTAATAAATATCTGGCAATCGTATTTTTCACTCAGGCAGCATTCAATTAACAAATATCACTCAGTCTGGCTCAAGAGTTCCGAACCAATTAATTTGTCCGAGCGAGCCCTTTGATTTTCCCTTTTTCCCAGCAATAAATCAAATTAATGGACTTTATTGTAAAATATAACTAGGTATAATAATATCTTACAACTATAAGAGAACTGTTATGGTCTTACACTCGACATGTTGGTTTAAATTTGAGCATGTAAATTTTGGATTTTTAAATTCAAAATGTCTTTATTTATGTAGGTCTTAAAAAAAGCACTAATAAATCGTCAATTTTACAAAATCTTTAGAGCAATGTGAATCTACCACCGGTTCGGAATGCTGATTCTACCGAGAAGAAACCGGCAAGAAACTCGGTAGTTACTCTTTTCAGCGTCAAAATATACATGAGTAATATACACTTTTTTTAATGTTTTAAACCAAATCATACAATTAATGACTGTGGGAGATGACATAATATGATTACAATAAAAGATTATTGGTATACCTACTCAGAAGAGTACGTACGTGTGAGACTGAATAGTTGGTGGTGAAAAACACATTCAAATTACTTCTAATGAAGAAGCTTAGTAGGCTTTACGGCACTGTAATTTCACTTTACTAGCACGGACTAGTAAAAAAAGAAGGACTTCACGCTGTTATACTATAGTATATATATATATATATATATATATATATATATATATATATATATATATATATATATATAGTTTATACTATAGTATAACAGCGTAAAGTCCTTCTTTAGCTATAGCGTAAAGTATATATAAGATACTTATGGATACCAAATATATCTGTCAGTGGGAGTACTTATTATGTCAATGTGTGACGTAAGTTGCGTGTCAAGGTGGAGCACCTGAGGTGCTTCAATGTCTAGTTAGTGGCGCGGAGTCCTTCTTTTTGTACTAGTCCGTGTTTACTAGATACTATCCAGTCAGAGGACGCTACTTTTACGACTACGCTTTCCGCTCAGCGGTAACAACTTGGTGCGGTAATATTTTAAAAGATGTCAGCAACGTAATTGCGATAATTAATTAGACATAACTTGTGTTGATTGTAAGCTAATTAAAACAAAAACAGTCTTTACAAGGAAGTCCGCAGGTCATCGAACCTTCCTAGCGTTATGTTCCGGGCTAAGCCGAAGTCCACTTAGACCATGATCCAGGAATCAGCGAGTCCGATCTATTAAATTAAAACGACTAACCGTCCTCTAGATAAGAGAACTCAGTCAAAAGACAAACTATGCAATTTTAAATATTGTCCCTTTAAATGCAGATTAAATAATAGTAATATACAGTTTTAGATTACTAGTTATGAAACTCTACCACTTAATTCCAAATGAGGCTGAATTACCCGGCAACTTAACGAAGGCGATTACACAGGAGGCTTAGTAGGCATTACGGCGCTGTAATTTCACTAGCGCGAGCGAGAGGATTATGCTCTGCTCTCAGTGTAATAATTTCGTGCGGCGTTGTTTTCAGAGGTGCTAGCAACGTAATTTAGACTATTGATTAGACGTAATCTTAGTGTTGAATACAGAATATTGAAAAAAAATAAAAAAAAACAGATTATAAAAAGTTAGTAAATTAGTTTGAACTCAGCCGAAAGGTATCCGAACAATTTGGAATGTTGTCATTATAAATTAAATAAAGCATTGTATGTCACCAATACTTTATTGAATTTCCAGGTTACTATAATTTAAAATGGTTGCTTTCCCTAGTGTGTCGGTCGACCTGATTAAGGCCTCGCGAAAAATACTGAATCTGTCAAATCCGCCTTCTTAGAAATATGACGCGAGTCGATGAGATTCGCAAAATTACCTAATTCGCAAAAATATTCCGCGGGTATATTAAAATGATACAAAACAAGAATATTCATTAAATTATCTATCCAACGATATATAATACATATATGTTTTCTAATTAATTATATTACTGAAGCTGAATTACCCCGCAACTTAACGAAGGCGATTACACAAGAGGCTTAGTAAGCATTACGGCGCTGTAATTTCACTATTGCGAGCCGGAGGATTACAGTCTACGCTTATTGTAACAATTTAATGAGATCCTCTTTTTATGGGGTGCTGGTTCTGTGATTGAGATGATGTAGGTATAAGCTCAAAGCAATGGCTGTATAACATTCAACAATTAAGAAAATATTGTTAACTAAAAAACTGTATTCTACCGCATATTGTGCTCAATTTCTTAAATAAGCAGTTGTAGAAAATTCGAGAGGAGAGTAAATGTTTGTAAGATATTTTGCCATTTGAAAAAAACTTAAAAAAAAGGTGTTTATCACTTTAACGCTTACATACTTTCACAGTCGCGGACAAAAGCTCGTCTATCATAAAGCTAGCCAACTAAGTAAGTTTATATTATAAATACGAAAATGAGTTGCTTTGTTTCTTTAGCAAATAGCAATAAATCAATTATAATAAAATCTTGATTAACTAAACATTGTCAGCGATACACAAAATTCAGTCGAATTGAGAACCTCCTCCTTTTTTTGAAGTCGTTTAAAAAGAGACTTTTCTTTTTGGCATCCCTAGGGGACATACGTTAAGTCGCCAGCTGTTAATTTATCTATTGAAATAAAATTGGATTTATAGTCGAGTGGTCAGAGAACCTGGCCAGGAAACCAAGGGTCGCGGGTACGAATCCTGCTAGCGGCAATTGTTTCGTGTGATGAACATCGACATTTGTACTCGAGTTATGGATTTTTATAAACGTATTTAAGTATGTCTATTCGTTCGCCTAGTATCCATAGCACAAGCATAAGCTTAGTTTGAAACTAGGGAATTTGTGTGTCAATCTGGAGGATTTATTTATTATTTAAATAACCACGATTAATATATATGTCCAAATTCGCACAAAACCGCGTACAATAACTAGTTTACTAATAAAGGTAAAAGGCTAAAACACGTGCCGACACTCCCAGTAGGTACACTAGGTAAGTACTTAGTTTGAATAATAAATCAAACCCATTCCATATTCCAGCGCCTTAGGTATTCTAAACTACCTAACCCCGAAACACGAGTAACATTCCCGCACTTACCCTTAGAACTTGTTTACTCAGCCATAACACTCTGAAATCTCTCATCGAAAAATTTACATGCATCCAAATTGATTCCGTCATATCACCTCTATCAAAAACGCAAAGCATTTTCAACCTTATGCCTACACGAATAAGGGACTGAAGCTTCGGATATGAGTGATTTACGACTGTGCTACACGAAATTGAACTTTGACGCATTGGTTGTAAGACGCAAATTGTCGTTGTTATTTATGAAGGAACAGATCCGGGCCTGAACGACTCTCGTGTATTCGTTCTCGAATAATCGATAGCTGACGTCTGGCCGCCCCCCGCTCAGGTGTACCCCCGCTCGCATCCTGCTGAAATGGGCGGTTGCGTGGTGGCGACTTTGTCTTGCGATTTAGTCGCAGCAAAGCCCTATGAAGCTTTTATCACTAATTCTGCTCTAGATGTGGTAGATACGTTAAATAAATTACTCCTAGATGGGGAAATCTTCGCTTTTAGGGGATAATGTACATAACATACATACATAGCATCACGCCCATAATCCCCGAAGGGGTAGGCAGAGAGCAAGCCCCTTCAACCACATTCAGCCCAAAATAAAGCCGGGCTGGGTTAGATGGAAAATTGTGCAAAAGCAGTGATAAGCGGCTAACCTGTTGCCTACACAATCACACACCCAAAACCCGATATACCATTAGTCGCATTTTACGACATGCTAGGCAATAGCCACAGGTGGCATATTCTTTTTAAGTCCTAGGCTAAAATGGGACAGTGGGCTGGGTTGAATGGATAATGTAGAGATTATAAATGTCCAGGCCAGCAATTTCAAATAATGAGTTTATTTTGTTTTAAGGCACTAAACTATTTGGATTTCTACTTAACAAACCTAAAACTTCATTGGTATGTAATTCTCACGAAGATTGCCTATAGATTGTTATATCATACCTATCGATTAATAGATATTTTCCGCAATTTCATTCAAGTGGATGTAGATTTACAAGTTACGTAGATTTTCATAAAAAAAACCCACAGTATCGGAATTCTACAAAATGATCATGACACGTCTCGTGAAAAGATGAAGCATAACGTCATAATATTTGCGAATGGTAAGAATAAAGTATCATGGAGCTGACATATTATATTTTCTAAAATCAGTACAAACCGCTCTTGTGGCAAAACATATAATTATCGTGTGTCGACTTCATGTCAGACGTTCGATAACGCAATGACAAAGTATCATCTAAGGGTAACCGAGAAACACCGACCTTGGTCCTCAAGCACACCCTACGAAGTTTTTTCTGTAAAGTTTGTATAATTTCACTTCTTAACTAGATACCTTAGTCTTGCTATCAAAATGGAACCTTAAGGGCGTGCAGACGAGCGTCTAACAACTGCGCGCTTGAGCGAGCCGTTACGTGTTGCGTTCGGTAATTGGTCTTAGTCTCGCGTCTGCATTGTGACGGCGGGTGTTGCCGGTCCGATGCGCGGAGACCCTTGGCTGAATTGAATGCGCTGTGGACTAATGATGTACCAAGGGATATGCCATGTGCTCAGCGTCAGGATCAATGGTGGCTATAGAACATTCACCATAATGACTGTTACCTAGACCTGATAAAGAAAAACTGTATTTTTAAGACACTAATAAACGCGAAAAGCAAGGAGGAAGACTTAAGTGAAGTCTTGAACATGGATATATTTATGTTGTAAAAGCGACCTGTTGTGTAATTCATGTTTAATTCGAAAAACATCAACGAGACTAAATGTGATATGCATTAAATGAGTATAAATAAAGCATGAAGTTTTGACTAAAAAGTTATTGACTATTTTTGAGTTAAAAATAAAAATATATTAGTTTGTATGGAAAATTTACAAAAAGTAGTGATAAATGGCTAACTCGTCGTTTTTACAATTACAAATCCGTGTATTAGACTTAGTCATGATTAGCCTTTTACGACTTGCTAGACAAGGAGCTTAATCAATTCATTGTAAGTCCCAGACTAAAAATATTTACCTACCGATACAACAATGTAGCTGATACTTAAACAAGTACACTTTAAATATGGGTGTTATTCGTCAGTCCGATGGCAAGTGAAGCAGCTTCAATGGGGTTGCGTCTCCGACCCGCTTCAAAGTTGACGTTATCTATTTACTTCCCTTTGTTTTTCTTTGGACAAATAAAAAGGCTTCGAATAAGGGTGGAGGGACATGAAAGGGGTTTCGTATGAAAAATCTTGGAAAAAACTGACGTGGAAATGTTATTTAAAAAACGGCAATGAAATATGGTACTAATACCAATGAATAATTTTGATAAACTTGTTAAGAAATCTTAACACAATACTTCTGGATTTTGTATGGAAATATTCAAGAATGAAGTTATAATAAAAAATAGGCTATAAACAACTGATTCCTTCCTTAAATTAATTTGGGTTATAACAACTGATCAACGAAACAAAATCGGATCAGTATCTATTTCGTTATAGTAAAAAACTATTACATTGTATACTTAACTAAACAAACAGACATACATTCAGTACTGAAACATACATAATAAAATAAATAAGTACATTTCCTTTTGTCTTTACCGCAAGCAAATCAAAATCAGGTAAAAAATTCATAGAGTAAATAGTTTTTTTTATGTTATCTACATTAGATTACATTTAAAAAAAAACATAAAAAAAAATTAATAAGATTTAGTCGATATTCTCATTTTAATATTGGTAGGATTTCTTTTCTATTTTTTTACCTAATTTTGACTTGATTACAATCTAAAACAAAATAAAATGTTTTCAAATTGAATACATTTTGTATCTTTCAGTACTGAATTTATGTTTGTTTTGCTTGTAAAGTATGTACCTAATGTAATAGTTTGTTTTACCATATTACAGCCAAATTATTTAACGAAACCGCAAGTGTACATTAAGCCTAAACCAGTAGGTATATTAAACCAGAGGAAAACCTCACTGTATAAAAACGGTCTGATGTATGCTCATTGTGTTTGTAATTAATTGCTTTTTACACTCGCAGAAATTCGGGACACCCCTCTTTTGTTTGCTAATCTGCGTCTGTCCTTTGAGGAACATCCTGTGTTCTTTAGGGTGGAAAAATATTTTTAACGTAATTTAAAAAAAAAGTACAACGTAAGGGAAAGTTGTTTTTCCGTTGAAAAATGTTTTATCCTATACTTTGAGATTTTGATTTTAGGAATTATAAGATAACATAACATCACGCCTATAATCCCCGGAGTAGGCAGAGTCAAATGGGCTGCAGGCCACTTTAGCTACATTCAGCCAAAAATAAAACTGGGCTGGGTTAGATGGAAAATTGTGAAAAAGTTATGAGAAGTGGCTAGCTTGTCGCCTACACAATCACATACCCAAAACCCTTATATTATACCTTTAGTCGCCTTTTACGACATGCTAGGCAAGAAACACACTTGGCACATTATTTTTAAGTCCCAGACCAACATGGGATATCAAGATAATTTTATTGTGAATATTGTAGTACCACCTATATTTAAAAAAAAATAAGTTTGTATGTATCTTTGTCACTCAATCACAGTCTTCGAGGATATTGGAAATGGGATATTCAATGAAATGAAATAAAATAATTTATTTCTGTATATTTACTTATCTTACATAAATACAATAATTTGGATGGATGTTTAGTACGTAATATACATATATAGTCTGGAATACCACATAGCTTAAACCGACCAATCGGACCGAATGGTTCACAGACCAAGATAAATATTACGTGATAATATATGAATGACAGTATGACAGACTGAATTCTGACCAGCCGTGGTTAAAAACCATAGCTATATACATCAACAAATTTGTTGTATGGGGTGTTTCAAGCTATCAAACACCACAGCCTACGCCCAACACAAAACGCCCTTCATAACATACTTCTCATCTCCATAAAACGCTCCCCATACTTCATAGGGAAAACCGAAAGTGTTTGAACAAAAGCAATTCGCACAAGCCTTGGAACAAAAGTTTATAACAAATATAAAAATGACAAAGAGCGTCTCGTTCGATCAACGAACTGAATATTTGGCAGGTGGTGTAAAATAAAAAAGCGGTAGGATACGAATTGAGATCTCAGTTCAGGTTCTGTTCGTGATAACTCAAATTGAATTCCGTACATAGACAA
The DNA here is from genome assembly GCA_951394215.1 of Glyphodes perspectalis. NCBI lineage: Eukaryota > Metazoa > Arthropoda > Insecta > Lepidoptera > Crambidae > Glyphodes > Glyphodes perspectalis. The sequence goes on along the minus strand of OX596211.1, from coordinate 1,838,758 downwards.
TACGAGCTTTTATTTAACCTGCAACGCTTTTATGTACTTATTTCTTTATTTATTTTATTCAGAAAACCAACAGCTTATGTAACAATATTTTTGTTTATACAATAATTTTGAAAAGTTTGGCCAATAACAGGTTTCCCTAAATACTTAAAAGTTATGCTATACATAATATATATGGGTAAACAATATAACACAATTACTTATTACACAATTATGTACAAGTAAGATGTCTAATTAAAAACTTACAATCTAATCAATTACTTTATTTAGTTAAAATGGCACTAAATGAAATCTGAGCGTTTCGAATGCTGGAGGTATCAGATCAAACGTATTTATTTTTAACTAGCTGTAGCCCGAGGCTTCGCTCGCGTTGTACATCGATAAAACATAGACTTTAAGTTATATTATTATAAAGTTTCATTAAAATGTCATTTTTGCGTGAAACAGTATCAAATATCTATCCATTTATACAAACTTTTGCTTTTATAATATTAGTAGGATTTTGTACGAATTCATATAAACACCGACCACGGATTTTTTTTAATTCTCGAATAAAATGTACTTATCTAGAAATTGAAGCATTAACTCATTACCAGTACGTCAGATTGACGCTGTAATTCTTAGATTGCATATCATTGCGTGTGGGGAACCCTAAAAACGGTAAATAGCCCACCATACCGGTTGTAACCGGATATAACCGGATGGTGGCAGTAAAACTCGCGTCATTCGGAACAGGCCGTAAATACAACCGCATGCTCTCCGGATTATGAAGTTAGATAATGTGATGTTTTGTGCATATTAACTTGATGGATTGTAAAGAATTTTCGTTTATCAGTGTGGACGTATTTTCACGCCCGAGATCCCTAAAGATGTGAACCATTTTTACCCCAAAATAAAATTGAGTTGAGTTATCTAACTCAAGTTATGAAAAAATAGGCACAAGTGCCTAGCCTATACGATCACAGTCCAACCATCGTCACACCATTAGTGGCTCAGGTAAGGATACAATGCGAGATATCTAACAAAATATGTTGCATGCATTGTGACAATCAATAAAAAAATATCTATTTTGTTATAGTATTTTCAGAACTGTATTAATATTAGACAATAATGTGACAAAATTGTTATTTAGGAGTAATAATAACCCCTAGCAAAGTGAAAACAAACCGAGAAGAAATCAATTCTCAAAAATGTAATAAAAAAATAAAAAAAACCTAACAATATTATTAAAGCTGTTAGTATTGAACATGTAATAATACTAAAATCGTCTAATTATTTTAATAACTAACCAACTAACTTAACTTCACGCCACTTCCCTAGCGGGGTAAGCAGAGAGAACCAAAATGAATAGAATATTAATAGAAATGTACTATTTAAGCTAAAACTAAACATGGCGAATGCGCCTATTATTATTTCGGCATTAAGTTAATGAGAAAACGAAGTAAGTAATTAAGCGAATAGAGGCTCGTCGAGATCAAACGCGGCATTAACCATTGTTAGTTAAGCAACCGTATATAACATGTGTGCTTAGATATTAAATCTCATCCTGTATTAATTAATTTCATTACGAACAAACATATTGCGAATATGGATAGTGTCTTGCTTTGTTATTGTACTATTTGCCAATTAGGTTTGCCTTAGTGATAATTTTAATTAATGTTAACCTTTGTATGCGCAGTCGTCTGTGTATCTCATTATATTATGTAAAGGGAACGAAGTTATAGTTTGAAAATGTTTATAAACGCTCTCGTAAGAGCAGACTTATTGTTGCCCGCGATATCGTCTGTGTGAAATTTAACAATAGGTGTTTTTTGCATAGTACTGTTTTCTAAGATGAAAATTAGCCTAATTTTTATCTTTGTGGCACTAACTATAGATAATAACAAACTCTTCAAAATAGATTCAGCCATGATAGACAGACCGACAGGCGGACAGACAAAGAAAAACTTGTCTTTCAGCTGAACCTGATGGCAGCCGTTAAGAAATAGATGATTGACCTGCAACCCTTACTCACTCTGTAACATGGTTGTTCTTTACCAGACTTCCCCTAGTCTTCAACCCCATTGGCGGCTCGGTAAGAGATGGTAGTTTTACAGCTCGCCGGGGAAAACTTTATGTGTCAGGCTCCGTACTCTTAACCCTTCATTTTGGGGTTCTGTTCAGCGTTATAGCGGCTACTGAAAGTGCATTCTAAAAGTGCGCTTGTATTTTCATAGGGTGAAGGTTTAAATTGCTTTAGGGGTGTGATGAAAATTGATGCTAGGTTCTTGTACTGAAATATTCGAGCTTTGGTCGTCCTGAAAAGCTGTATATTTGAACTTACAACGTAATGGAGTGGAGTGTACATTGAGAGACTGGACTGCTAAGAGTATAATTTAAACTCAGATGCATTTGATACGTCATTGAAAGCGAAATAGAGTTTTTACAATTTTCTTCTTCTAGTGTTTATGGCTTTTTTTTAAACAGTAAGTAATTTTAAAAATGTGTTGCATATATTGGTTAATTAAATGCATCTGATCTACCCAGCGTAAGTAAATATGATGAATTTGTTACAATTTGAGTACAACTATTTATAATAATAGTTGTACTTATTCTGTCTACGCATGTTTTTTTTTGTAATTTGAGGCTTTCTTTATTTTATACTAGTTTATGTCCGCGGCTTTGCTCGCGTAGTACGTCGATAAAACATAGCCTATATGTTATTCAGGTGATAACTAGATTTTATGATCAACGTGTTTAAACAAATCGTTATATCGTTATATTAATCGTTGTCTTATCGCTGTAAAACCATTATAACTCCATTAATTACTCCATTTCACATTTAAACTATTTCATACGACCCTAAAATACCTGTACTATACGAAAATATAAACTAAACACATACAGGATGGGTAAGCGTGTCTGTGTGTAACTGAATCCGCTTTCTATAAATAATAAATGAAATGTTAATCGAATTCCCTTGTAACGTAAAGCTCATTTCTCCGCAGATTTTCTCGTCCGTACATCATGAAAATGTTTTTCATGCATATTCTATGCGGTTTTGCGGAGGAAATGTTAGACGAGGATTGTATAACGGGCTGGGTAGAGTATTGCATTGTATTAATTGATGGTACTTTATCTAGTGCAGGGTTTCTCATACTTATGGCTCCACGTACCCATTTTAAAGTCTCCAGAGGACAGCGGCCAATCCACCAATAGAAAATTTCCACTGAAGAGGAGCGCAGATTTTATGCAATACTATTGCCGGATTTTCGACACACTCACCACTCCGCTGTCTCGCTCCGCTTCGGTCAATAGGAGCCTAATTAGTATTAGGCTCCTGTTGACCGAAGCGGAGCGAACAGATAAACAAAAAGCTGTTAACCCACCATCTAGATACCCAAAAACAAAAAAATACATCCAACAACAAAACCACTCAAACGAACGACCGTACCGAGACTCGCAATAGTCAAGGCTTACAAATGCCCCAGAACTTATTACATTTAAAGTAAATAATGGCGCTGAAAAAGTGTGGCGAGAGATTCTCCTAAGAGAGTCCGCTTAATCTGGTGGAGCGATGCTAGATTGCGTACATCAATCTCGGCAATTACCGCTGTTTCTTAGCGGAGTGTATTGCTAAGCCGAGGCTGTGTTGAGATTTAAGATCCCTAGCTAGCAAGTAACCTGTAAAACATAAGTTTAATACAAGTAGTTAGAAAATAAGGACAGCCTCTCAAGCGACTGATACTGGTTTAAACTTGAATATGGTACTTTTGGATTTATGATTTACGATCCAGTTTGATGGTATGAAAAAATAAGGAAACTGCATATGTCAATAACGACGGATGTTTAATCATGAGCCAATTTGTTTGGTTCCTCTATCTAATGATTACGAAGGCTTTTTGGCAAAAACATTTCCCAGGGAAGCTGGCTGAAGTAATCTGTAGAACTTAATAGCTTCGGAAGTAGTTACTCTTTCACGCAAAAACTACTGAGTGGATTTTAATGAAACTTTAGAATAATCTAGTTTATATACCCGAATAACATATGGGCTATGTTTTATCGACGTACCACACGAGCAAAGCCGCGGGCAGAAGCTAGTATAACATAAAGACGGCCTTAAATTACAGAAAAAACATGTGTAGACAGAATATAATAATTACCCTATTTCTTGGTCTACACCAATGATAAGACTCGATGCTCACATGGGCCAAATCAAACTTAATAAATCAGCCTTTAGCTGTGTTGAGATTAGAAATCCCTGGCTATTGGCCAATAGTCTTTAAAACTGACTGGCCCGTTGGTTATGTGGTCAGAGACCCTGGCCACAAAACGTGAATGTGGTTAAGGGGCCTGCTGCCCCTTTGACTCTGCCTACCCCTTCGGGGATTGAGGGCGTAATGTTATGTATGCTTACGTCCATAGGATGTAATTTGCAAAAGAAGTCTAATAACCACTCAGGTAGTTCAATGTCTAGGACCTTATGTGAGAATAATGCTGGTTTTAACTTGTGTTAATAAGACTGTGTTAAGATTTGAGATTGGCTATCAATATATTTTTAAGACATAAGTTTTAATAGCTTCGGAAGTAGATAAATGATAAGGAAAGAAGGCTTCTTGCGAATGATGCTTGCTGAAACTTGGATACCAGGATTTGTGTTGGGATTCCTAGGCAATGTCATCATCTTCCTAGCGTTACGTCCCGTGCTTAGACGGGGTCCGCTTAGACCATGATCCAGGATTTAGCGAGTCTGGTAATAACATTGAAGCTTTGTAACCCTAAGATAGGGGAACGAGACAATTTTTGGATCATGGTTACAACTCCAAAGTTGTTTGAATTTGCAGGTTTCATCACGATGTTTTCCCTCGCCGTCGAGCTAGTGGTATAAATAGGTACATAGGTTTGAAAAATCCAGTGGTACGTGCCCGGGTTTGAACCCGCACTCCTCGGTTAAGAGGCGTGTGTCCTTACCATTGAGCTACCACCGCTACATTTCACCGATTCCTGAGCAACAAGTAAGCAAACTGAACCAAAAAAGCCGTGGTGGCCCAATAGTAAGGACACACGCCTCAAATGGGAGAAAAGCTTGTTCAAACTAGACGTACGTACGTAGGTACCTTTAGATTTCGCGATGCTACCTAGGTTAGGTAGTTGAGTTTGATAGTGAGTGAAAATGTCATATGGAAATCAAATTTATCTTGTAACTGTTACAAAGGTTATTTGGCAAGTATAATTCTAATAGTACTAAAAGTAGGTTCTAAGTACAATAATGACAAGTTTGTACTTCACATTGTAACGAAAACTATATCTAAGTGTAATACACACACAATGTATAATATACATAATATTCCACATTCAATAAAACCGCCACATTTAACCAATTACTTGTAATTTCCCCCCGTACAAGTATCTACATAAGGACCTAAGTAAGTTTCCATGTACCACACGCGGTGGATAGGAATAAAATAATTAAACCCGCCGTACAAAGTTGCCCAGAATTGGGTTTTAATTGCATTATAATTGAAATAACTTTACCTCGCTTTACGGAGTAAGTTAGCTGGATGTGATTCGGGCCGTAAAGTTATTATAACATTTACTTAGCGTTTGAAGACCTTACAAGGATTTCATTGAATTATTGTTTACTAGATGGAGAGCAGTGGCTCAGTGGTATAAATACGTATACGTAATACGTATCTTATAAAGGGTTGCTAGTTCAAACCGAGGCAAGTACTTCCGGATTATTTTAATTTTATAACACGGAATAATTTTTATTTATAGAAAATCTGCACATTCTAATATGTATGGATGGGTGACCATAATCCGATTTTTCTAGTTGCCTATAAAGTTTTGTAAGAACAGATGGCAGTCACGTCAATGTACCCAGACTCGCTAAATACTCAATCAAGATTTAAGCGGACCCCGACTAAGTATGGGATATAACGCTAGAAATATGAAGATAAGCTATTCTAAATTAGTTAAATGTAACAAGTTACCTTATAGTAGGAACCTAAAGCCTACCTTGACTACCTTGTTCATCTAGTGGTAGCATGCGCCGCCTAAGGACCAAGAGGTCCCAGGTACAAATCCCGGGTCAGGCCGAACATTTTTGGATGTTTATTTCAATATTGAAATTACTCAGTAACAGTCCGGAGTCAGGAAGTTGGCGGTTTAATCACCCCCGTGCTTCGGAAAGCACGTTAAGCCGTTTTTCCTGCGCCTGACACCTGAGTCTCACCAGACTATGGGAGTGAAGGAATAAAGAGTGCACCTGTGTTTGCGCACACACTTGTGCACTATAATATCTCCTGCGCAGTAGGCTAATCCTCGTTGAGATTGGCCGCCGTGACCGATATCGGTTAGGATGATATCAAAACCTACCTTTGCGATATTTCAGTATCCCTGACGATGTACATTCCACAACCATCTAGATTCACATCAACGTTTTTATCTTTGTAGAGTTTTATTTCATGCTTTGTCGGGATCTGCTTAGACTATTATTCTCCACAGAAAAAGCAACCCTCCACAGAATCCTTCCAGTTAGGCTCTAACTCTTTTATCCATGACGTTATTAAGAGGGTCTCCTGGGGACAGAACCAAAATAGCCGGTGACCGGAATTCCGTTTGATCGCCAATTTAATCGGTTGGTCCGACTGCGCATCATTTATTAGTAGGGGCGCTTAAAAGTCCCACTTCAGGGGAGTGCGGGTAAGGGTGGCGAATCGCTCCTAAAACTTTTACACTACTTTCTATTACATTTCGATATCAATTTTAGGATTCTAAAATTATTTTTTAGAAGTTTAAATTATATATTAAGACTTGTTTGATTAGAAAGGGTTATTATAAAAAAGAAGATTATTGGTAAGGATATATGGCCAATCGCAGAATAGGCTATTCGCCAGCACTGATAGATTTAAATTTACAAAAATTATAAATACATAATATCTAGTAAGACTTGGCATTTAAAAGGGTTACTATCGAGTTTCTTGCCGATTTCTTCTCGGTAGAATGTGCTTTTTGATTTATTTTGTTCTGATGATGAAGTGCTTTTTTGAAGCCTATATAAATAAAGAAAATTTGCTTCATTTCATCACCTTTCTTGGGAAACAATGCTTGAAAGGTCGAGGTGTTTGTGGTTTCTGCAAATGCTTCTTTAACCGTGATCCCTTGGCTTGTTTGCTTCGCCATTTTGTTGCTCTGTCGGGGTCACCACTTTAACCGAGTATAGGACTGGGGTAATTGACACAACAGTTGGTATAAGTCTCAACTACCCCAGCACGTCGGGTTCGCCGCCAAATATCACCGATATGGGACTGGTGTGGAATGAGACAAAGGTTAATAGATGTCTGTAGGTAACTGAAGATGACTGATTTATTTAACGTTGTATTACAGTTTATATATCACTCTATCTGTTAGTAAATGCTTGATCATGTTATATCTCGTACGTGCGATACGTGCTATATTTTACTACGTGCGGCAATGCGGCACAAAAGTCTAATGACACTTGTTTGGTCAGGAAACGAAGGACTCTTAAAAGTCAATTTGACGTAAACCAGTATTAATGGTTTGTGTGTTTTGTTTTCTATGAAAAGTTTCAGAAGATCATCAGAGACTGATTGAGGAAATTTTATTTGAAACCTCAAGTTACAATGTCTTTTGCATATTAATTAGGAGTGCATTAAATAGATCCTAATCCCCTTAAATTAAGTAAGACTTCCTTAAAAATCCTAAAGATGTAACAAAAGATAAAAGAAGCGAAGAAAATTAACTGAACTTAGTGGTTTCGTCATGTAAAGAGAATTATGAAGTCAAAATAGTCACTCTAAGCAATACCAAACATAGAATCACAGTTAAACATATATATCTTGAAGACAGAACCACGAAAAACTCCAAGACGAATATTTCCATCACCCAACTCAGAATTTAACTTTCAAACCGTGAAATTACACGAAGATAGCTCCCACTAAACATTTTTACGCGAGGAGTGTTGAGTCCCCCCCCCCCCCCCCCCACAATAAAACCGGTATTTCAAACATGTCAGGTAATAAACTCGGCAGGAGCACTCTGCACGTAGATACATAAATTGTTTAGAGAGTGCGGACGACCGTTGGCCAGCTCTGATTTACTGCTGGGCTTAGTATTGGGTGAAGAGGATCATATTTTACGATCTGTTGTCCGATGTCTTAAGGATCAATGGGATATAAACACCAGCTAAAATAAATGGAGAATAGGAGCTCCAAGTAAAGTGTCTGTTTTAAGGCGTTTTGTCCCATTTTCAGTCCATCTTTGAGATGATAGAACTTTAAAGTTTACGGTTTGTTATATATTTATTGTGTGATAAAAACGTCTGCCGTCAGAAGCTACGGTATATTTATTCAGAGAATCTTCAGAGTCAGGCAGTCTCAGAAGCAATAAGCTTGACTTACCTAAAAAAAATTGTTGGGTTAGATGGAAAGTTGTGAAAAAGGTGTGACAAGCGGTCAGCCCTTCACCTTCACAAGCACAAACCTAATACCCAATACAACTAGTTTACGACATACTGAACAAGGAAAACAGTTCCATCCTTGTTCAGTCCCAGACTTTTGTCCCATGTTGGTCTGGGACTGAAAAATCTTACAAAGCCTATTTCCACGAGCGTGTCTCCGCGTTTCTCACTCTACCTCCGCATAACTCAAGCTACCTGGAACGCGGCAATATTTCTACGGCAAGCGAAACGTAATTAATCAAAAACTTTTCAGCCTGTGCCCTCTCCCTCGCGTCAACGGTGACGTCACGTCTCCCAGCTTCCCGAGATGTTTCCAAAGTATTATTATGACGTGCCAAGCTGTTCTGGATTCGGTAATTTCTTTTCGGTGTGAAATTGCTGTTTTTAATGCTTCCGGAGTGATGAATTGGCCGCGTTTTCGCTACTTTGTTATGTAAGCTGATGAGATTTAGGTCTTTTGTGAAAGGTGCTCTATAAATCAATGTCAATTTTGGCGTTTATGGGATAGGACTAAATATGATTTAGGACATCTAAGGTCTTGGTCAGTGCCTGTGGTCAGTGCCAAAAGTTTTGGGTACAATTTTTTTCAGTTTAGTTTGGATATCGTCCAAGTTGAAATGGAAAATGAAAGATACATTAATGTTAATAAATAACAAAAAATCTATTTGCAATTTTTAGGCCAGGAACTATGTAGATTTTAACAGGTTTCAGCACAGTATCGCATCATATAACTTTGTTCACATAGGTTTTGTGAATAATAATAATAAGAATTGATAATATTTTCAATCAAATTACGTGCATACGGATTGTATAGGCATTTCCTATAGAAATAAATCTTTGTTATGTAAATCAAAATCAATTGATTTAGATAGCTGAAGTAAAAAAGAAAAACTCTTTCAGAGAGACGGAAAAATATATAATTTTACAAACCGAAAACAGTGCTAGATGAAAACATAAGAAAACGCCTAGACATTAACGGCTTAACCGTAACGTTTTCGAGACGAAAATTGGCGAAACTTCTAAGTCTAACAGCAAAAACAACGTTCAAAATTGTTTAATACTCGCTCCCGCTTATTTGAATTTGTCTCATAATTTGTTTATAACAAAATAGACTGTGTAAGAGCCACGTGACGGGTGACAGAGGAATTTTGAAGTCGTCAAAATTACTAAACTTCGCGCAGTCTGTCACATCGTACTTATTCTGGAGGAATAACTTGAATAACTTGTCTCCATAAAATACTTTAAGGACGTGGGAGGAATGTCAAGCGAATGTCGCGTAGGCGCCTTGCTTCGGAAGAATAGTTATGGAGCATGCGTTGCTAAAACTATTACTACTGTTTGTAAAAATTTGTTCATAATACATTGACCTGACTCCGAGGTAAGTAGTTTAAACACTTGTGTTACGGATATCAGAATCAACAGTGGTATTATAAATATATTTATATACTTAAATATTAGATATTAACACCCAGACACATAACAAATACAAGTATTCAGCACACGAATGTTTGTTCTGGGTGGGGATCGAACCCACAACTCTAGGCGCATAGGGCAGGGTCCCTACAAACGCGCCATCGAGCCGGTCAGATTTATGTATTTTAGCACCAACATAGCCCACTCTCATCAGTGCTATTTTGTCTTTGACGAGGAAACACTCTTCCACAAGTCATGTAGACTGAACCATGTCTCCCACTTGCCAGCACCGAGTCCATTTTTAGTTCATAAAATATTCCGAGTCGCCAGAATACCGGTGGCCAAGTTCCAGGCGTCCCTGATCTCGGTAACAGTTAGTTCGGAGCACCTGCGTGACTGAGGCGGAATTTTAACAACTCACCCTGTTTCGACTTGGACTGTTGCTAAGTATCGGGTGTTGAGACAGATATTATGAGATGAGACACTGTGATTATTCGGAAAAACGGAAAACTGATTATTATTTAGTTAAAAATAGATGAAAAATAATGTTTTTTTTTCGCCAATTCGAGTTTCTTTTTGACTAAATGTGGTAGAAGAAAATTGATAAAATTCTTGGACTGTGCCTACCCCTTAGTTAGAGGATATGTGTGTAATGGTATGATGAAATGATATGAAAAATGTATAATAATATAATATGTAAATATTTTAATAATTTTTTTATTCAAATAACCAGGTATTAGCGCGTTATAGTTTACAATAATAAGGCTGTTAAAAGAACGATCTTAGCTTGTATTGCCATTGCATTCTTATTAAAATATTTTATCATCTACTTTACGTACTTTCTGAAGTTGTTTCTTACGGCAGTTGAATATACAAACTCTTTTATTTAAAAATACTCTTAGGATAGGATTACGCTTTTGCAAAAACAAGAAACCAAAATGTTCTCAGTATTCCCTTGAGACGCATTTAAATAGACCTTTAGAATATCCTAGACCAGAGATAGTGAACCTTTGGCACGCGTTTAAAAAAATTTAAGCACACAATTTTTTTAAAGATTGCTTTAGTAACACTAATTGGTCTCTTGGTGAGCCGAGGAGCAGAATGCTACTGCAGCCATTCTCAACCAAAAAAAAACTGACTTCACATGGGAAATTGTGAAAAAGTAGTGCTTATCACTTCCTTGCATTAGCATAAGCTAAATATAAACGATTCATCAAGTAGCATTAGCCACGGGGGCTTCGAAATTAAACAGTCTGGTAGAGAGACTTGTTATCGGAATCATTTTTCCTATGGGATTTATCAATGTTTTGTTTATAGAAAGTAGTTTTAATTCTTTCTTAGGGTTTACACTTTAACCATTCCTAATTTCATTGTACTACTAGTCAAGATAGTTGGCAATAATATTGTCGGAACCCACTTTTCCTTAAACCTTACATACATACAAAATCACGCCTATAATCCCTGAAGGGGTAGGCAAGTACCTTAAACCTTACCTTACACCGAAACAGTTGTGTTTACATTTTGAAAACTTTAGTATCTCTGTTTGGAAAGGTTTGCCTTCTCTGTCCTAGGTCTAGCACTCCTGGCTCGCCGCCAGGCACGCCGACGACACCGCAATCCAGGACCCGATGGGAAGACTTTGTCAAAATTAAATTTGTTATTACTACTGGCTTTTCACACTGACCTCTCAGAATTAGTTTTTATTTTATAAGTATTTGCGCTTATTAGTGTACTTTGGGAAAGTTTCTATCCAACCCATTTGTACTATGTTGGTCTGGGACTTAAAAAGAATATGCCAACTGTGGTTCTTGTCTAGCATGTCGTAAAAGGCGACTAATGAGATATCGGATTTTGGGTGTGCGATTGTGTAGGCGATAGGGTAGCCGCTTGTCACTGCTTTTTCACTATTTTCCATCTAACCCGGCCCGGTTTTGTTTTTGGCTGAATGTGGTTGAAGGAGCATGCTGCCCCTTTGACTCTGCCTACTCCTTTGCGGATTATGGGTGTAAGTTATGTATGTACGTATGTATGGGGAAAGTTGCAACAATTTCGTTACTTGCCTAGCATGTCGTAAAAGGCGACTAATAGTGTATTGGGTTTTGTGATTATGTAGACGATGAGCTTGATCCTTGTACACAATTTACCACTCAACCCAACTCAATTATATTTTTGGCTAACTGTGGTTTAAGAACTTATCGCTCCTTGAACTCGACACGATCTCTAGGGGTTTGCGGTCGTTTGACTGCCTCGTTGGTCTAGTGGCAGCATGCGCCGCCTAATAACCAATAGGTCCCGGGTTCAAATCCTGAGTCGGGCCAAAATATTTTGGCTGGTTATTTCAATATTGAAATTACTCAATGTTACTGAGTAAGGAAGTTGGCGGTTAACTCACCCCCGTGCCTCGGAAAGCACGTTAACCCGTTGGTCCTACGCCTGACTAGTCATGTCGAATTGCCGTCTTACCGGACTATGAGAGTACACCTGTTTTTGCGCACATATTATCTCCTGCGCAGATGGCTTATCCTCGTTGAGATTGGTTGCCGTGGCCGATATCGGTTAGGAGGGCATTATTATTAGGGGGTCGCGGACGTGATGAAATGTGTATAAGGAAAATTAACACTCACTGCGCGGATCCAGAGACTTAGAAATATAATAAAAGGGCGATGCTGATATATTTACCTACATGTCAATTAGCAACCATCCAAATTCGTTATTCTGTCCAAAACATTCCGTCTCTAACAATTTTCTCTCTGTCACTCAAGAATGCTATTTCTCCTTAACATTTTCATATAACGCGAAGTAAATCGACAACAAACCTCTCTAACAACATCCTCTTGTAGGTTTTTTCGCGAAATTCCTTCACAAAAGTGATAAATACGACACGTCCCCAAATTGAGTTTCACAGAAATACATTTTGCTAACGTTTAGGCGCGACGACATTTTCTGCTCTTTGAGAAAAAAATATGTTTTTTTTTTGTGTTTAACTTCCACTTGTCCTGAATACGGGGATATTAAATATTCACGTTTCTCGCTGAAATCGTTTACGTGTGATAAACGCGTGGAATGAATTACGTGAATGTGCGTGGGAGCGGTATTCAATACTTTTAACGACTGAGAAAATTCTATACAACACTCAAACTTAGTAACAATAGGTTTTTGAACTTGAGTCTATTCTATTTTAATTTATTATAAAGACTAGAATCCTAAGCACGTAGTTAGTGAACGGACTTATTTTTCGATGAAGTATTTATTAAACAATGTAATTTGCTCGCGGCCCACATTTCATCATTATCGGTCAAGTGGTTTAGGCGATAAATCGTAATAGACAAATGATTATTTTCGCTTTATAAATTAAAACGAGTATATAAAAATATGAACTTAGTTATATAGGCAGAATACGAAAATCCATTTATTTTTTTCGGTGTCATTCATACAACAAAAACAATCTAAAATAACCTTAATCACAATAAATAGTATAGGCATCATCATAGATCATTGTGTCATCACACAACATCATGTTCCTTGATCTAAATCCTAAGTACATACGCACTTGTATTATATAAAAAATCAGAATTAACGAAGGTACCAAACACCATGGCACAAGTATCTATTCGTCTTTCGTCCTTATTCGGATATCGACAGAAGAATTGCGTTTGACGCCAAGACTTGTTAGTTCACTAACAGGGCCGTCAATCATATTCACTTTCTTTCTGTGACATTCACATAATTAGTCCTATATCCCCAAAAATGACAACAAAGAACCCTGTTAATGCCACAACGTCATTATCAGCCCCACTAATAGCAATCTCTATGCACCCAAACCGTTCGCAAACATTTTTCTCGCGTAGAAATCGCCGAAAACACCCCCAAGGGAAAATAACAATAACGTAACGGGTCAATTGTTTACCCACCCTACGGAACCCCAAATTAATATCGGTTCCGTCGAGCACATCTGACGTTTGGGGCAAAAACGACAATTACTGCCGACGATTGGCTCGTCTAGTGGTGAGTGACGACTCGTGTCGATAATGTGTCGTGCGTGGGAGTTTTATCGATAATATTCTTTGGTTCATGAAACTTTTCTCTTGATTTGTATACTGTTTTATATTTGCTGATTTAACCGTCGTTGATTTGTCAATTTATATAAATAAAAAAAAATATAATATATAGGTTTTATTTGTAATATATAAGTGAAGCAAGTGTTTTTAATTTTTTATATGCTACTATGGTTGACAAAAAAGCACACAGCCATAACAGCCTTATGATCTGCGTTCACCGTAGCCTATGGAAATTTATAAAATCCCTCTAATGTTGCACACATATGTAATGTTGATATTCCGTAGAAAATATAAGCTTTTTCAGTTTAATTTTTTTTTATCATAACAGAGTCGGTCAATATGATGTGAACCATTATTTACTACTTTATCGATCTATTGATATAACGATTGACCCATCACTACTGCCCGTTGTTCTGTTTGGAAAAATGTTGTGCCAATAACTCAACCCTTTCGGGGAGTGACCAGCTGATGGACCAATGATGTTTTTTGCAAGTGCGATTGGGGAAGGAAAACTTATCGGGGTAAATATTGTGACGCGTGGAGTGGCGTTACAGATAATGCTGCTAGAAAATAAATATTGCTTACAAAATAACAGTTCTGGAATTATGATGCCCGCAATCTTCGAGAGAATTTGGATTCTTTGAACGAAAATATAATTTGGTTGGGTTAAATAGAAATTTATTAACAAATAGAAATATCTTTATTCATGTAGGCTCCACAAAAGTACTTATGAATAGTCATAATAATACAAGAAAAAAAATCTACCGCCAGGTTCGGAACGTTGATTCTACCAAGAAGAACCGGCAAGAAACTCGGTAGTAACTGGCACGTCGATAAAACATAGCCCATATGTTATTGGGATGTATAAGCTACATTATTCTAAAGTTTCATTGAAATCCATGTGGTAGTTTTTGTGTGAAAGACAAACAAACATCCAAACAAACTTTCGCATTTATAATATTAGAAGGATTAGTAGGATGTAAAATAAATACCTAACATCACATATATTGATAACCTTGCAGAGGAAGTACTTTTAACACTTGTATTATGAACATTATCACAGAATCACAGGAGTACAGACAGACACTCACATCCCATACATATCATAATCAACATCAAATTCAAATTCTTTGCATGTCACATTACATTAGAGATGGTACAATGGAAAAGTGCATGGGACGCCCTGGCAGGGCACAGCAACTCAAGAGGGCTTCCTGCTTATTATATTCTTAACTAACTAATAGGTATCTTACATTTAATGTATATCATATTTTTATAGCATTAATATTACATATTGCACTTAATAACAATAATAATACTTAATCAGTTATTATAGTTTATCAAATTATATAAATATTAAGTGATATATAACAGCAACTTTGTATATACCTGCACGTTGATCGAACCAGTAGTGCGCTACTGGTTCGATCAACGTGCAACGACTGTTCTTCTGAAATAACATCATCATCATTCTTAAATATCATCATCTTCCTAGCGTTATGTCCCGTAATGGGACATAAAGTTTACGGGACTTAACGGACATAATATATATTAATATAATATAAGTTATTGCACTTAATATCAATAATAATAATAATCAGTTATTTTACATATTTGATAAACTACATAGTTTATCAAATTATATAAATATTAAGTGATATATAACAGCAACTTTGTATATACCTGCATATTGATCGAACCAGTAGTGCGCTACTGGTTCGATCAACGTGCAACGACTATTCTTCTGAAATAACATCATTATCATTCTTAAATATCATCATCTTCCTTGCGTTATGTCCCGTAATGGGACATGACGTTTACGGGACATAACGGACATAACCTTAGACGGGGTCCGCTTAGACCATGATCCAGGATTTAACGAGTCTGGTAATATAACCCTAAGATAAGGGAACCATACAAATATTGGATCATGGTTACAAATCCAAAGTTATTTGAATTGGCAGGTTTCATCACAATGTTTCCTATTACCGCCGAGCTAGTGGTATAAATACGTACACAGATTTGAAAAATTCAGAAGTACGTGCTCGGGTTTGAACCCGCACCCTTTTTATATATGTATATCTTATATGGTCTGATTCGGCTTATTAAAATATTCAACAAATATTGAACTACACTAAACAAAGAAACGGGAAATATTAACAGTAATATCGCGAAAAAAATCCCAAACAGTAAATTGGCTGACATCCAATCCCACAGTGGTTAGAGATGTGCAATTGTAAACGAAGACTATTCGAATAAAGGTTATGAATATTTCCGATCGAATAATTTTCGGTATTTGAACCGTTTTTGAAATTTGAAAAAAACATTTCCTTTTGAATGATTTTTAGTATTGATATAATTAATTTGAATAAAATTAATTTTCAGTACATACTGCGATTATCAGTAAAGATAGATAGATTTGTACATAATTCATTCCGGAAAACTAGACTTAGAATAAAACACACGTGTAGACACGTGTAATAAAATTTTACTCTGACTATCCCTTCGGGGATTATGGGCGTGATGTTATGTATGTATGTTTGTATGTATAAAATTATTCGGCAGTATAACTAATATTCAGTACAAGGTTAAGATCTAAACTAAATAATAACCTAAAATCAAAAAAAATTTATGCCTAGTTACTAATACAAAATTTGTACAATTGTGATGTTTTGATCGGTCCCTATAGTTCACATACCTAATAATGCAGAAGACAAAAGATTATGTAATACCTTTCAGATTACGAATTGTCGCCAAAAAAACTAAAAGAACTTTGTAAGAAAGAAAAGGTCGACAAATCTTTATTGCTCTTAAGGAACATTTATAAATTTGTGCAAATAGCTAGTCCGCTTATGTCTTTTTTTTCAGACTCAATGTCAAAGATATTGTTTGTCTATATGTCAAGTCATCGTCGTTGGTCACACATAAAGTCCGTAGCTTTATTCGAATAACCAATATTAACGATTTCGTATAAACGCCCTTCACTACGAGCGTTCATCGGAGAGAAATTCTGTAATCGCATATAGCTTAGGTTACTATTCGATTGGGAATTGGGAAAGAACGAACAATATCGTATAACGGAACGTTGGGAATAAGTATTGATAGCCCGTTTTTAAGGTTTCCTTATTTATAAATACGTATTGGATTTCAAAGCTAAATCGAGCCTACGATTCAGTGAAAAGTTGAATATGAATGAAACCGTACTTTCTAGGAAGAGGCATTTAAAACTGTCATCTTTTTAATACAATATGACAGTTTTAAATGCCGTGCTTAGATTATGGGCGTGATGTTATGTATGTATGTATAATAATTATACATATATACATAACATCACGCCCATAATCCCCGAAGGGGTGGGCAGAGTCAAAGGGACAGTAGGCCCCTTGAACCACATTCAGACAAAAATAAAACTGGGCTGGGTTAGATGGAAAATTGAGAAAAAGTAGCTAGCTTGTCGCCTACACAATCACATACCCAAAACCCGATTTACCATTAGTCGCCTTTCACGACATGCTAGGTAAGAAACACAGTTGGCAAATTCTTTTTAAGCCCCAGATCAACATGGGACTTGTTAAAGATATTGATACTTTTCGATCTAGACAAGATGAACATATAGATATCGCGCCAAGTAATGGGGTGTTTTAGGATAATATAATTACATATTTAACAAAAATTTGCATTTTTTATATAAGTGCCAGTGTCGTATTGGAGGTGCGATGGATATAGGGGAACGCAATCTGAAGTACCATAAGTTTTGTCGGTCTTAACCCACCTACCCTAAAATAATGTTTGAAGTCGCCAGTAAGTCGGTAACTCGAATTCTTACTGCATTCTAATGTGAGTTTAAATACCATGGGTCACGTATTATTACTGACGATCCATCCCCATTTCAACCACAGTAAACGACGCTTAACTCTCAAACCCACGACTCCCTACTAGGAATGGAAATGCTTGATCTAGAAATTCAGCTGCAACCAGCTCAATTTAGCGGGGCTGAATCCAGCGACATGTGCTGGTTAAATATCGCGGGACTCTAAGAAAAAAAATTTATAGGACTAGGTTGGGCCAAAATTCTCCCATTATCCGTCTATCTCGTTTATATAATAATCTCACAAGGAAATTGCCTGAACTAGATGTACATTTTCAAAGCCACCCAAAGTTTTTAAAGTGCATTAAAATTGGTGATGTACCTCAGCATGACTAATTAGTAGTGAGTAATTATGTATTGTTTCTTCTCTTACAACAAAAGTTATATAACTGTTTTTAATATTTGTTTGAATTGATTCTTTTGTTATCATCCATGTCCCTCCCTCAGGGCAACACTTTTTGCATTATTGTCTTGTCTATGTTTTTTTTTAACTAGCATGGTGTGGTTACCTTTAATTGTAAGAACAGGCCTTTAATTTGATTTTAATTTATTGTTAAACATATTTATTTGATGTGTCTTATGTTGGTAATCCAATATTATTATTATTATTTTTTTTTAATTCTCCAGACTGACACACCAATTCCCTAGTCCCAAACTAAGCTTATAAGCTTGTGCTATGGATACTAGGTGAACGGATAGACATATTTAAATACGTTTATATACATCCATGACTCGAGTACAAATATCCATGTTCATCACACGAAATATTTGCCCCTAGCGGGATTCGAACCCGCGACCCTTGGTTTCGTGGCCAGGGTCTCTGACCACTCGACCTTTTGCCAGTCAATAAGTAAATTCCAATACCTACAAAAGATGGAATGCTGGAGCAAGCAATCCAGCAATCGTGCTGGACCCCAAATGCTGCTGGATGCAATCTCTATTCCCAACTCCAGCCTCAAGAGCAATTGTTTGTTAAACGTCCAGTCGAATATTCATCTTCATAAATTGTTCAAATCGCTATCAGACGAGGCATCCAGCCTTATTTATGGGCTTCGGTAATAAGGCATCCATCTTGCCGCCTCGATTGCTTGTAAAATTCTCAGCACAAATACCAGTTCCTTTAATTAATTAATTTAAACAATTTCAACCGTGAATAATTGGCACTGTTTGTTGGACTGGGAGGTAACGTTTGTTACTATTTATAGCTGTTTCATTATTTATTCAATAAGTTTAATAGCTGGATTAGGGGCAGAAGAATAAGATAATTTTAATAAGAGAGCGGCGAGGTTGGTTTATTTTACCTACTTTCATACTATGTATGATGTTGTATATAATATTGTGTTGGGGGTTGCCTTTCCTTATTTACTTATTGGGCCAGCAAGAAACATTAAAATAAAAAGAGCATGTTTATTTTACATCTTGACACATTTAAAGCATATTTTTTTAAGTAAATGATAAACAACAAGGATGCGAAGATTTTAGTGAGACATATGATGGGCGAGAATCCTTTGCGCAGAATTCCAAATCAGACATGATTATTTTTTGTATCTTACCTACATACTGCTTTTAAGGCCGACAAGGATAGGAATATTTTAACCTTTAATATTTAACACATAAACACACAAGGACACACACACACACACACATACACATTTTGACACTCTATATGGTATCATCATTCCAAATAATAATTGAATGATGTGCTGCTTATTTAAAATTTTCTTACCAAAATGTTTGCGTCTCGTTTATTTTTATTAATAATATCTAGTATTTATGTAAATTAAATAAATAATAAATAACGTGGTCGTGAAGAACAGAAATCGTGAACAATCTCTAGCTACTGCGAGCCAAGTGCAATAGTTATTGTAACCTGTAGTCTGTACTTTTGCTACTGGTAAATAAATAATTTTATTTATTTACTAGCAGCGCCCCGCGGTTTCACCGGCATAGTCTCCGTTCCTGTAGGAATATGAGGATAAAATATAGCCTATGCTACTTCCAGATAATGTAGCTTTCCAATGATAAAAGAATTTTTAAAATCGGCACAGTAGTATTTGAGTTTATTCATTACAAACATACACACACACACACAAAAATACAAAATTAGTATAGATTTGTGAATTAATGTCGCTCGCAAACAGAAAACATGACAAAAATATTTTCAGGAAAATAACAAATGGGCGTTTTCAAGTAGCCGTAATGATCTCCGTGGATTTCTAAAGCCTGAATTAGACTGTGAAGCCTTGATCCAGCCGAGGAGTGCTTCAAGGAGGCAACTTACGTACCCAACTATTGATAAAGTAATAAAAGCTCAGCCGTATCAGAGTCTGGCGAGTAAATCCCCTGAAAGTCCGTCCTCAAAGAGTGAAATATAATTGGAGACGAACTTCAGTGTCCACCGACACAATATCAAAATCCTATTAAAAGGGCTTACGGAGTCTGCGCGGATGGAACGATGTGAGAACGATATAAAAAACTAACGATATTAGAGCGATATGAACCGATACCAGCCGACTGCTAAGTTAAAAATAATGTAATGTTTGATAAATGTGCATTTACTTGGGGTTTAAAAAAGACAAAATATTTAAATTATCAACTAGGACTTATTGTGATAGAATTAATTAGTTTATTCGTCCATACATTCGTATTTGCTTTTGATAACTTCTAAAAGTAGATAACGTTCTTCTTGTGCTACATCTGATATTGCAGGCAGGTCGTATGATTTTTTTCCACCTTAGTTTTGTAGTACATGAGATTATATAACTTTAAAAACATCTTAATTTTCATATCATTTTGACATTATCATACTAATATTATAAACTAGGAAATATTTGATTCTTTGTTTGTTTGCATTGAATAGGCTCCGAAACTTTTGAACCGATTTGAAATTTTTTTTCACCAGTAGAAAGCTACTTTATCAGCAAGTAACATAGACTATTTTTTATTCCCTATGGGAATAGGAAAGGAAGCTACGAGGGTGAAACCGCAAGGCGCTGCTAGTATCCAACAAAACAAGGCCTTACCTGACCTTGTGTATTAGTTACAAACCATCTAAATGTAAAACTGTCGTCTCGTTCCTCTGAATCGGTCCTCACGCCACATTCAATCTAGCATTTTGAGCGAGCCCTACAAAAGGACAGATCTCTGCGGATGAAATTTCGAAAAACCTGTTACGAGCTATTGGGAGGTTTCAATATGGGCCGCGTTCACGTCGAACGTGGCTGGGGTGATAAGTTTGGGAACCGGGGACCTTTTTCATAAATCTCGTAGACCTAGTACTAGGATGAAATAATAGGTATGACCCTGCTGTGAGTTAGTCTGTGCATGTAAGTCACGTGCTGGGTTGAAATATATTTCTTTTCTATTCTCAATGTCAGATAAAAGTTAACGGACTAAATAGTGTATATCAGTAAAAAAATATGTTTTAGAAGTTTTGTAACAGAATAAATGGTAGATGACACCATTCTTTGGACAGACTATTTACGAATGCGACTGGCCCGTTGGTCGAGTGGTCAGACCCTGACACATAAATATTAAATAAATAAATATCAGACTACATCACATACATTGATCTGACTCTGAGTTAAGTGGTTTAACACTTGTGTTTCAGATATCAGAATCAACAGTGTCATTTTACAAATATATACTTAAATATTGGATACTAGCTGTGCCAGCGGTGTCACTCGCGTTTATGGTTAATATTATAAAGACTATTTCCGTCATACATGATTTCTATGTAACGACGGAAGCTTAAAAAATGGAGTAACTTCTCCCGTTTTCCCAACATTTCCCTTCACTACTCTGCTCCTATTGATTGTAGCGTGATGAAAAGTATACTTTAACCTGCCCAGGAGTATGAAGAATAATTGTACCTAGTTTCGTTAAAAATCTGTCGAGTAGTTTTTGTTTCTATAAGGAACATACAGACAGACAGACAGACAGACAGACAAAAATTTTACTGATTGCATTTTTGGCATCAGTATCGATCACTAATCACCCCCTGATAGTTATTTCTAAAATATATTTCATGTACAGAATTGACCTCTTTACAGATTCATTATAAGTATAGATTAACACACAGACAAAAATACAAGTATGCATAACACGAATGTTTGTCATGGGTGGGAATTGAACCCACAACCCTGAGCGCATAGGGCAGGGTCACTACCGAATGCGCCATCGAGCCAGTCAAAACATAGCTCAAGTCACTCAAAAATTCCTCTAAGATCCTCCGACTCCGCGAACCCTTAAATTAATCCGTTTACCTGCTCAAAGCATCGTTTCCTCGCTATTAAAAGGCAGTCTCCATCAAATTGATCTCGCCATAGCCCTGTTGTAGAATAAATCCTGTAATCTATTTACTTTAGGCGTCTACATAGGCGTTTACAGCGAGTGGGCTTACGATGTGACGTTTATACGTCACGATGCGATTAATATCTTACTAATATTATAAACGCGAAACTTTGAATGGATGGATGTTTGTTACTCTTTCATGCAAAAAGTACTTTATGGATTTTAATGAAACTTTACAATAGTATAGTTTATACATTAGAATAACACAAGCTATATTTCATCGATGTACCACGCCAGCGAAGTCGCAGAAAGAAGCTAGTACATCATAATTCCATATCACCCTTTGACACATAGTGAATAACTATACATACAAAACATGGCTATTGTTTAAAATATTTCAAAAATTCTGGGTCTTTTTTCATCAATTAAATTATCATTCGAATAGTATTTTTTAACGAAATCCATTACCAGTTTCGTGTGTCAAATAGCTTCTGAGATACAAGGCTCCAAAAATAAATTTGAAATAAATTTTCAAAGGTATTGCAATTGTGAGTTTTGTTGTGTGTGTTTGAGTACATTAGTATAACTTATGTATATTTGTGTCATCAAAGGTCTATTTGGTGATGAAAATATAGTCCCATGTTGGTCTGGGACTTAAAAAGAAATTGCCAACTGTGGTTCTTGCCTAGCATGTCGTAAAAGGCGAGTAATGGTATATCGGATTTCGGCTATGTGATGTGTAGGCGACGAGCTTGCCACTTGTCACTACTTTTTCACAATTTTCTATCTAACCCAGCCCACTGTCCCATGTTGGTCTGGGACTTAAAAAGAATGTGCCAACTGTGGTTCTTGCCTAGCATGTCGTAAAAGGTGACTAATGGTATATCGGGATTGGGTGTGTGATTATGTAGGCGACAAGCTAGCCACTTGTCACCACTTTTTCACAATTTTCCATCGAATCCTGTCCAGTTTTATTTTTGGCTGAATGTGGTTAGAGGGGCCTGCTGCCACATTGACTCTGCCTACCCCTTCGTGGATTAAGGGCGTGATGTTATGTATGTATGTACCAAAGATCATTAGCACGCACGCATTATTAGCACGCAGACAATCTTGAGAAGGGGGTGGACGTCCAGAATTCTCATTTACCGGAAACAACAGCATACATTATTAAATACTGCTTCTCTTGGTTTGATCTATCAGAGATTGGCATTGATTCTTGAC
Organism: Glyphodes perspectalis; assembly: GCA_951394215.1. Lineage (NCBI taxonomy): Eukaryota > Metazoa > Arthropoda > Insecta > Lepidoptera > Crambidae > Glyphodes > Glyphodes perspectalis. The sequence continues at coordinate 1,815,447 of OX596211.1, read as the reverse complement.
GTCACTGTTATTAATGCTTGGCATTTGGCAGCCTGGCTCTAGCAAGGTTACCTTCGAGCCAAACCATGCATATTGTAAGTAGTGCTTGGCAACGTTAAGGGCAAAATCTACAGAATCATTATAAGACCTGCCAATTGCCATACTGTATGGATCGGAATGTTGGGCCGTGAAGAAGACGGATGAAAGACGAGTGCATGCTGCGGAAATGAGAATGTTAAGGTGGATGTGTGGAGTGACGCGAATGGACAAGATAATAAATAAATACATATATTAGAGGAAGTATGAAAGTGGCACCAGTGATAGATAAGATAAGAGGAAACCGTTTATCTTGGTATGGGCATGTGATGAGAAGAGAGGAAGGACATGTGACAAAGAGAGTGATGAGTATGAATTTTAGTGGATGGAGAGGAAGAGGAAGACCAAATAAGAGATGGATGGATTGTGTGAAAGATGATATGAGTGAAATGGGAGTGGATAGCTTGATAACGGCTGACCGGGACGTATGGAAGAAGAAAACATGCTGCGCCGACCCCAGATGAACTGGGATAAAGGCAAGAGGATGATGCTTGGCAACGTGTCTCTGGCGCCAAAGATTCAGGCCGGTCCATGTTAACCAGTTCTTATGTTAACCAGTGCATGGCTACGCGACTCCAATCGTGACACTAATCGTGATAGTATCGTAACGTATAAACAACCCTGAGCTTAGATAAAGCCTCGCAACGAATGGGGCAGCGAGGGGTTGGTTTAATTGAAACTTAGTCGCACAGGGAGCGGTTCGTCGGCAGGTTATTTTGGGGATTAACGTACTTGTACCCTGTGGGGGATTAGGTGGTGTTTTTACCCCGGTAATTGCTGGTGTACACGAGTTTCTTTATTTCTAATGTAAATGAACGACAAGATGAAACAGTGGGCATTTTCTTTCGGCATATCTACGAGTACGTCTATCGTTGATATTGATTATCACAATGGTGCATATTTCAACCTCAACTTTTTTCTTTTTTTTTTATGACATGTTGACGGATAGATGAATACTCTTAATAGCACACCTTATATAAGAATGTTTATTTACTAACTAAATATGTAAATGTTTCCTATTTTTTTTTAATATGTAAAATTTAATAAATTCAAATACTAAATTCATATTATTTTTTATTCATATCCAAAGTATTTTTAAAATTAAGGATATATATTTATTTAAGTAACATTTCTTATCTCGCGTTAACTTAGGTTCTATTTGTAAACTTAGGGAAACGTTTTATTTCTATCGGCCAATTTGTATTTCAAAGTTAATTTGTAACGCTTTTTTTGTTTATTTTTTTTTTCTTTGTTCTTATTGATAACTGCATGTGTAATAATAACTATTGTTGATATTTTAAATTATATTTGGTTGTCCAAGATACAGGCACAGCCTAGTTTGGGGGCCTCTGTACAAATTAACAGTGCACTTCTTTCAATGCACAATTCAATTCCTGCAATTTATTTCTGTTTTCTGTTGTAACGTGTTATTCGTGTTTTTTTTTTGTGCAATAAACTTTATTATTATTATTAACGCTTGGTTTTCTTAATTAATTAATAAATAAACAAAACAAGCTATTGACGATACGATGACGACAGAAAATTAAGTAATCGTGATTAGCTAAAGATTTTTCATTCATATCCTGATGGACGTAATACTTCAGGCATACTAAAACTGAAACGCAAATGGTAGACTGCGATTTATATCGCAAGAAAATACTTAAAAAAGTTATTGATGTTGAATGATGTATAAATTAACTATGAAATTGATAAGCATATGCCAATATGGCTTATGTTTATAACGAAATACTTCTCCGTTGTAGGAAGACGCGTTATAAATTATTTTTAATTATAGTATTCGTGAAGCAAACTAAAAAATTATCAAATACATAAAATCAAAATGTTTTCTCTTTCTGTACAGTACAGAATGGCACGCACCCAAACGGTTAACATTGCTTACTTCTAATAGTCCAAATAGAACCCGCACCTCATCAAACTAGCCAGGTCCATTGACAATTAATCACTCCTCTCCCCATCTACGCTGTCATATTATTCATAGCTCAGTCCACGCCAGACGATGAGGGCAGACCGGCCCATAGTAAAATTTAAAACGGAAAAATATCTCCAGTGGAATATATATACCGTGCGCTCTTCTTTTAACTACATGTGTCTGTCTTGATTATTTTTATGTCGTATTAAGTAGGTACTTAAGTAAATTTGTAGTGAGGGCTGCATATAACTAAAACATAATAAATTAATAGCAATATTTTTTTGAAGAATTTTATTAAGGTATTTGTATCATCCGGGAGTTTTGCAAATCCCTCAAATTAATAACTGCTCTTTATAGGTACAACAAGATTATACTATGCTTATTGGTTCATTGTCTCCTCAGAAATCACTCGCTCATTATAAAGTGTAAATTATTACGCCACCTTTTATTTAATCACAACACGTAACGATAATAATACGCAGTAACTTGTATTACAGCAACAGATTTTCAAGTATACAAAAATATGTACATACCATAATCTTTTTGGTCTTACTGTTTCATTCTCTGTACTGTGGCTAGGTGTCCTGAAGGGTATATTTGGAGGGTCCAGTTTCTAAATTAACGGGTTGTTTTAGAGCGCTGATTGATGTCAGCTCATATACTGTACGTGTATGTTGTATAAATATGTGAAGTTAATATATAAATACATAGGTACAGTATAAATTCGAACGAAATGGTGTGGCGTTGACTCTCAATTCAAACATGTTTAGTATTCAAAAACTCAAGAATGATAAAACATGGATAATTTTGCAATTCGCGATTTGCTAGTCCCATGTTGGTCTGGGACAAAAAAAAAGAATGTTCCTACTGTGTTTCTTGCCTAGAATGTCGTAACAGGCGACTAATGGTATATTGGGTTTTGGGTATGTGATTGTGTAGGCGACAAGCTTATGCTTGTGGTATGGATATTAGGTGAACGGATAGACATACTTAAAAATTCGTTTTTAAACATCCATGGCTCGGTTACAAATGTCCATGACACCACACGAAACATCTGCCCCTAGGGAGATTCGAACCCGCGACCCTTGGTTCCGTGGCCAGGGTCTCTAACCACTCAACCAAAGGGCCAGTCAATAATAAATAGATCACACATGAAAGGGCCGGCAAATACAGGGTCCATAAAGTGTTTACGACAGTCGAAACCGGTTAAAAATCATTACTACTACTACATATAAACTGCATATTATATTTGAAACAGATAACAGGTAAATTTGCATAATATTATATTTGTTTATACAATGCCGGACATCTATCTCATATATATTAAGGTATCCGCAGAATTCCATTGTCGTGGCACCCTGTATCACGGCACATGCTGAGCTGGGACCTACTCAGTCCTTTATTGGTGGATTTTGTTGTTTGTATATTATTGTAAAGTTATTGTATTTAAGTGTCAAATATACGTTTATACATTCATTCATTCATTCAATTATAATAGATAAGTATAACCGTGAATGGGATGGTGTGGCATGAGACGAAAGTCAATAGATGTCTGATTTAATTACCGTCGTATCGCAGTTTATATATTGCTCAATCTGTTAGTATTGCTTAATCATGTTATATCTGCTACGTGCGCTACGTGCTGTATTTTACTACTTGCCAAAATGCGGCACAATAACTAGCGTATAAAATACTACACTAAAGAATCGGACAACACTACAAAGTTGTCAAGCCTTTCACAATCCAATGCTCGACTGCACAAACGAAACATCGCATTCCCTAAGACCATGTCAAAGACAACATAATCAAACTTCTGTCAAACACACGTATTATTCCTATTAGAACCATGTTATTGAACTTTACATTATCTATTAACGAATTATTAATTTGCATGTAGACCGATATAACAGCTACCATCAACATTATTGCTCGAGTCTGGAGATTTATCGCCGGATCTATCGTTAACCTTATGCAGGGAAGTTCGCACGAATATCAGCCTTATGCCAGAAGTGGTAAGAGTGACAGGATGTAATTGAGTTTGGCTGTGTACAAACTTCCGAATTTAGTCGACAAATACCTATTTGCCGACGCTTTCGAAGTTTGTCATTTCGCGAGCATGGGGGCGGTTTGTTCCGCTTGTAACCGTTCAGAATCAACGCCGCGCGAGTGTCTGTAATTTCTTGTATGAAGACGAAAAGGCCAGTTTCCTGATGTTGAAATCTGAAATATATTCTGTTTAGCAGTGGAAATTCTGGCAACGACAATTTGGTGGCGATTACATAGATTTTGGACATGTTGTTGTAATTCATTTTGATTATTGTTTCAGTGTCTTAGATACGTTCATCAGTGTCATCGCTTGGTTTTCATTATGCATGCGGAAAAAACAGGGAGTGAGAAGAAATCCTCTTTCAAACTTATGTATTTGGATCGAACTATCAAACGCTGTAATACTTCTATTATTTTATAATATAACTCCACAAAATTACATATAAGTACTAGCAATATTGAAACTTCGAAACTTTATAGTACAAAGAACTATTCAAACAAAAGCCAACACGTTCGTTTGCATATACAAAGGCTTTATCGTGCAGATGTTGTATCGATAGGGTCAAGTCTACCAGAAGCAAGAGGAGTAAACTAGCAGGAGGCGTACAAACTCTCTATTAATTATATCACACGGCTGCGACAGAGTTTGAGTTTATTAACTCGCTCGCTGCGTGCGCGCTCGGGATGCGCAGACTGCTCGCAGATCGTGTGTGAAGTAATACTTATACATTCAACTTACACTAAGTCATATGCGCCTTTTGGTATGTAATAAAGGTTATTATTACTGAATACAAAAAGTATAGGGTTGAGTATGGATGAAGATTTGTTTACTTTCATTTTGAAAAAAATAAAATATTTGCTTTCGTACACACATACGGTTGATATGTACAAATGGTAATTTAATCATAAAGTGCAAGCCATCTCATTTATTAAAGGTAAAGAAAAGCAAAGGCCCTAGGCTCGAGCCTTGAAGCACTCCCAATTACAAACGAACCAGAAGAGTATTACCACATTGAAAGGACTATACGATACAGCTGCTACGAAGTTCAAGTTTATTAACTTACTGTAGCTTAACTTAGCCGCTTTCACTCATTGCACAAAAAACAGAAGAGGAACGAATAAGTATTCGAACGCCTTTCACTCTTCTTCGGCTTTCCAAATTGAGTTCTAAAACTAAACCTACGAAACATCTACTTCATCTTAGCTATTCAAAACATTTGCTAATTAAACCGAGCCGGCCGGCAGACTAGAGTTGTCCATCGATAATCGACATTCGATAGTCTAAGTCATCATAGTATCGACAGCCTATTAATAATGTAATGGAGGACAACAGTGTGAGTATATGCAATATTATCGATAGTATTAACATCGCTAAAAATAATATACTATCGTTGTTAATATATCTTAATGTAGCAAGCAATAAAGTAGTTATAGCTAAACTGTTATAAGAACTATGACACTATGATGAGCTTTACATATTGTCAATATGGCATTTAATATCATAAAACAATAGAATTAAAATTATTGATAGTGTTGCATATAAACTATCGGTCATATTGATAGTATTAGTACATTTGTTCTATTGACATTTTTCCTTGTTATCAAGGTCAACTATCGACAGTCAAATCATCGATACAGCAACTCTACACCAGACGGATACAACGAGAACTTTTTAATTAAACAAGTATTGACGTTTCTTAAAACTTCGGACGGAGATTGATTTCAATTAAGCATCGGGAGGTAACCGATTTATTAGAAAACGCCGATTTGAAGCCGGCATTCTTGGAGTTTTCTCGGGAGTTTGGATATTTTTGGAGATTATTGTAATTGGAAAGCTCGCCTGGAGCTTTTGTTAAAAGCTAATGTGGAAGTTAGAACGAGTGGTGTCTTTAAGTCTCAAATGGGTACATTCTGTATTTGTACTAGTCGTTTCTTGTGGCTATGCTTGCAATATATATATATATGTATATATATATATATATATATATATATATATATATATATATATATATATATATATATATTGTAATACAGAGATTGTATGTTCACCCTATCTTTATTACTTTTATTGATTTTTTTAATTGCAGATTTATTGTAGATTAAATCACACCTAATCTATACTTACTTTACTAATATTATAAAGCTGAAGAAATTGTTTGTTTGTTACGCGCTAATCTCGGAAACTACTGGTCCGGTTTGAAAAATTCTTTCAGTGTTAGATAGCCCATTTATCGAGGAAGTCTATAGGTTATTATAAGATTAACTATAAACGCGGGTTAAGCCGCGGGCACAACTAGTTAAATTATATAATAATCTTCTTTTTTAAGTAATAAGCCATTATACCAAATATTTTATCAAATTGTTTTATCGTTATAAGAAAACTGACAACGCGCGACAGTAAGATTCCTATTCAAAGCATACAGAAAGCATCCCCATAGGAACCCCATAAAACGCCCCGTTTAAAACAGTGAGCCCGCTCAACAGACCTGATGTGAGCACTCCACGCCACAAACGTCGTATAAGTGATTTCCGATCTACCCTCAAGACATTGGCCATGGATGTAGAGTTATACTGGAAGTGACTGTATTTACATGTCACTGCAGTAGCAACTACTACATATGAACGGTATTATTACAGCGATCGCAAGCTATAACAGAGGCAGTTGCCGAATTTTTAATTCACTACGAGACCCCTCTCTATTCCTTATGTCATAACAACAGTTTATATTGAATACTATACTGATAAATATGTAAGAAAAATAACTGAATGTGCGGTACATATGGCATATAATATTTTTTTTAAAGTTTCTTCTTCCTGTTCGTTCCGGGCGACCTCTAAGGTAATTTTTATATTATATCAAAAAGGAATTGGATTCCTTGCAAAAAATACTTAAAAACGTAAATCGGGTTTTTTTGGCATATTCCGCCCGAGGAATTGGCTAGTCAAATATAAGCTTATTTATATAAAATATAATGTATGCTCTCTTCATTAAATGTCCGATCCAGTTATTCTCCATCCGCGTCAACTTTTGTCCGCCTCCGCTCGATCGAGCGCTTATTCGCGATTGCGCTCGTTTCGCTCGCTCGCGCGCTGACTCGGCGAGGTGCTGTGAACCGGCGGTTTTAAAGCTTGCTGCGAATACTTTTGCATTTTGAATTAGCTCTTCCATTAGAACAAATAGTCAATGTTGGTTTGAAATTAAATGAAATGATATTTATTTACATATGCTTAAAAAAAGCACTTATAAATCGTCAGAACAAAATAAATATAAACCGGTTCAAAATGCAGATTCTACCGAGAACAAACCGGCAAGAAAGTCTTAGTGTAGCTATTATGTAGTTAAAATTTTTAGTCACTTTAAATCTATTAGTGCAGGCGAACAGCCTATTCAGAGACTGGCCATATATTCTTATCATTTAAATAATCTTCTACCTTATAGTAGCCCTTTTTAATCAAACAAGCTTTAATAAATAATTTAAACTTATCCACAGGCCAATGAGACTTTGTGGCAGCTAATTAAAAAATATTTTTTAATTTTGGCTGAATGTGATTAAAGGGGCATGCTGTCCCTTTGACTCTGCCTACCCCTTCGGGGATTATGGGCGTGATGTATGTATGTATATAATTAAAAATGTATAATTAAATACCAAAATAAGGTGAAATTAGGGTATTTTTTTATGTATTATTTAGCTACGCTTACCAGCTAACAGCACAAATGGTTACACATAAGAGGAGATAGGAAATAAAAGTTAAATTCCAGGTTTAAATTAAATTCCAGGTTCCAAAAGTTAAAGTCCAAAGTTAAATTTAACTTTAACTTTGGACCAGGGTCTTTAACCACTAGACCGGTGCAAATTGGCTTTATAAGCTTCTTCTTGCAGCGTGATGACGTTCTTTATCGGCATAAATTTGACCCTGATTAAAGATTTTGTGAGTTTTGATACTTATTCATGTAGCCTTTAGATAAGAGATAAGGAATAGGGGAACCAGACAATTTTTGGATCATGGTTACGAATCCAAGCAGTTTGAATTTTTTAGTTTTCATCACGATGTTTTTTAGTTTTCATCACGATCACCGCCGAGCTAGTAGTATAAATACGTACACAGATTTGAAAAATTCAGAAGTACGTGCTCGGGTTTGAACGCGCACCCGTCGGTTATGAGGCGCGTGTCCTTACCATTGAGCTACCACCGCTTGTGTTGATAGTTATTAATAATATAATTTTTTCAGGAAAGCAATAATTCACATAGCTTCACACAGTTCAAACTACCCTAACACAAAAGCGAAGTCACTCTCATTTTACCTATCGAGTTACACTAACACTAACATCCTAATTACATATTCAAACACAAACCACTGTTCCTCTAAGCAGAGCCAGACTTAAATTTCACCGCGGATATTCCGCACGGCGGCCGCTTAATTCGGACGTTTCCTGAAGGCAGCGTGCAAATTGGATGTAGTCATTTTTATTAACCACCGCTTCGGAAGCGGATAAAACCGGAATACGCCAGCTAGGCCTAGTAAATGAGATGTTTTTTTAGCTTAACTACTGAAATATGAAAAAAGTGGTGGATACTAATCTTTGTTGTATAGTAATGAAAAACTATCTGTAATGAAATTGCACCGAAGGTTCAAAATAATTCTGTCCAAATATTATTATATTATTATCTTTTGCAAGAAAATGAAATAAGCTCATTAAATGTTGTCAGGCACAGACAAAAGGTATTCTATACTTGTTTTTTTCCATTACTTCACCATTCATACTTTATGAGTATTTTTAAGCTACTTTTTTAGTGAAGTCTTGTAATACAGGTTTTGGTATGTTTTCAGATACGCATGAAGTATCCTATTTGGTTGGAAAGTAAATACCTGTGCATAATCATTCTCCAGACTTTTCTGCCATCCTTTTATTAAAAAATCTACAAACTCCCCCCAAATGCCGTATGCAAACACCCTAACACAAAATTTGATTCTCTCGCGCCACTGTTTGCCGGCCTCCTCCCAAATCAGACCCGCGCTTAATTCGCACAAACTCGCCGATTTCGGTTAATTTAACGGGTCTCACGCTTAACGACATATTTCTAGAAGCCGGGCGGGAGATCCGTGAAATCCGCAGCTGGCCACAGTTTAAGGCGGTTCTTTGGGTATAAATGAAATGGGTTTCGGTTTTTTTTAATAATTGAATGGAAGGAATTAAATTTTACTTCAGAAAAGAGACTAACATTTAGGGCAATCAAAAGCTGGAATAAACGAGAAACGCAAATGTTTTTAACGCATGTTTTTCATAGGCAAAGACTATATACATATATACGATGTCTCACAAATCAAATCTATAATGTTACCGAATCCTTTAACTTATCAATCCAATACACACATATTGTTAAAACGGGGCTAGCTTTGCCAAAGTAAGCAGAGTCAAAGGGGCAGCTCGCCTTTAGCCAAAAATAAAACCGGGCTGGGTCAGATGTAAAATTGCGAAAAAGTAGTGACAAGTGGCTAGCTCTTCGCCTACACAATTACATACCCAAAACCCGATATACCATTTGTCGCCTTTTACGACATGCTAGGCAAGAAACACAGTGTGCACATTCTTTTGAAATCCCAGACCAACATGGGACAATGGGCTGGGTTAGATGGAAAATTTTGAACTAATATCTCTTTGCCTCAAAATATTCCAGCTCGTGAAGTCTATCAAATGTTGCCTTTGTGTTCATTATGCATGTAGATGTTTCATTTTTCTCTTTGAACATAATTTTCGTTTGGAACGTAAGAACGAAAGTATGAAATCTTTTCAAAACATAGAGATGTTTGACCACTGAAAATAAATAGTTTAATTCGTGTAAAACATTACTAAGCGCAACTTGCATCGCAGCGACGAAGTTGAGTTCCCTGCTATTAATTAAAAAAAATATCTGAATTTAAAAAAAATAAGAAGGTTAACATATTTTTTATTATTATATTAACATAACACACTAAAACTATAGAAAACAATAAAAATATATACTTAATTACTAACAATAATATTTAAAAGTTGAAAAGTTTGTTTGTGTGCTTGAACCTGTTAATCTTTTTGGAACTAATGGTCTGATTTGAAAAATTATTTCAGTGTCAGACAGCCAATTTATCGGGATAGGCTATATAACATTAACCATAGACGCGGGTGGATCCGCGGGCACAGCTAGTGTAATATGAATCGCTAAAAGTAGCCGTTTCAGACCCCTGTGATCCCCTTAACTGAGTACTAGAACTGGAGTGTAAAACCCGTTAAATCCACAGGAGCCGCCTTTGAACCGAGATTATAGGGGTTTTTAATGTGTGAATTTGATTTAGATAATATGGGACGCTGATTGTTAAAGGGAGAACGGGGTGGATTAATTTTTAAAGTTAAGTCTCATGGAAATGATGAAGGACCGTGGATTGCGTTTTGAAGAGGCGTTATAATTTTTGTTTTAACTTAACTAATATGTTAGCAAAATATTCTTCAAGGTTTGTTTATTGTATCTTAAGATATTTTACACCTATCATCACGCATGCAATCCCCAAAGGGTTCGGCAGAATCCAAGTAACGATTGGCTCCATAAATAACATTTAGGTTGGATGGAAAATTGTGAAAAAGTAGTGTATAAAAAAGTAGATAGTATTTGTGTTTATGTAAGGGACGAGTTATATAATCCCAAGTACGATACCCAATACACGGTTAGTCGCCTATAGGATATGCTAGTCAAGGACCACAGCTGGTACAGTTTTAGGTTTTCAAAATTACGGCGAAAATATTAAAAATTAAATGAAAGAGAAAGCGAATAGGTATATAATCGATACGATATAGATCTGGGTAGTATCAAGTCTTTTGATATTTGGTAACTTGATTTGCCCGCTTCGACCCCACAAACTATTCGCTTTAGAAGTTCTTTACACATCGGTATGCCATGACCTATTTTTACTTGAAAACTGAAGAAAGTTACAAAATTTTTCAGAATTTATACAGTCTCACTTGTTAAAACAACACAGAATTACTATTCCAAATTCAAATTATGTTGTGATAAATTGTAAAAAAAAAAAAAATAAAACGGAAAATTCTTATTTAACTCAATGATAGACGAACTCTTTTGCATCGATTAAAAAACTACATGAACTATTTTGCTTACAAGTTCCTCGAGTTCAAGGCAAGATATTTTAAAATTTAAAATGCTACAATAGTTTATTGCTGCATAATTAAATAGTGCATCAGTTACACAACATCTGATGGTAGAATAGATTAACATTTTACATAACTAGACAAAAATAATTAAGTGAGAAAAAATCTGTCTTCATGTTTTTCATACTAGACGAACTATTTTGCATCGGGGCTCGTAATTACCAACTTAGTATTTCCACTGATCGATAGTAATTTTTTTTTCTACAAGTTCAGTTATAAACTCATTGCTTGCTAACTTTGGGGCAGTGTCCGGTGTAAATAAGTAGGTAGGGCTGCCTAAGACTATTCTGTTCCGAATTGCGAGATTAGCCCTATAAAGGTTTAAAACCATTACCTAGTTACTATTTTGTACGCTTGTGATTCAAACGCGAATTTTACATACATACATAACATCACGCCCACAATCATCGAAGGGGCAGGCAGAGTCAAAGGGGGATATTTTATGTTTCATATTGCTACAGTAATGTCAAAGTCAAAGTCAAAGTCAAAGTCAAAATATTCTTTATTTATATAGGTTTCAAAGAAACACTTATAAATCGTCAAAAACAGTTGAAAGAGATATGATTCTACCACCGGTTCGGAATGTTGCATCTACCGAGAAGAATCCGGCAAGAAACTCGGTAGTTACTTTTTTCAACAACAGTATTAACAAAGTTATAAGAATCATATTTAACTTTGAACCATGTTTCAAAGTGGGCCTGGTGTGAAATAAGATAATAAAAATTTATAATTACTAAGAAAAAATAAAAATATGACCCGACCAGAGCAGACCAGTCTCCAAAGGCGGCACCTGTTCCCAAGCATGACGTATGTGTCAGCCATCGCTTCACTCAACCATATTTTAGGGAATGTAACGACCCGCCACATAGCGCCACCACCCCAGCGACATTTTAGTGAGCATGACTACTCGGGTTGGTCAGAAAAAAATGGAAAATTTAAAATAATAATAACAAGCCAACTAAAGAACACAGCTCAAAGCTTCTTAGGCAATGTCATATAATAAAAATTCATTGAATTATTACATAAAATTGTGATGTCATGATTTTAATTTATACATAGATAGTTGAAACTATTATTAGTGACTAATTAATCACTCGTAGACCATCGGTTTTTTAATATCAATTGTACCTACTAATTAATCAATAATTTGTCTTACAACTGTAATACAGTTTATAATTTTTCTTACTAAACATTCAATTCACACTTCAAATATTTTTCTAATTCTAGCTGTGCCCGCAGTTTCACCCGCTGTTTAGCTTTAGTAATGTTATATAGCCTATAGCCTTCCTCTAAAAATGGGCTATACACTAAATGATTTTTTTAAATCAGACTATTAATTCCTGACATTAGGGCGATCAAGTAAACAAACAAACAAGCGCTTCAGTTTTATAATATTAGTATAGATTATGTCTCCATCCTATTTCAGATAGATACCTGACTGATCTGTATAAACGACTCTTAAACCGTCTTTCCAGATAGCAAAATAAAACCACTAATCTACTACTACTAATCTACCCAAAAAATATACCAAAATCCAACCCCACCGCCGTCAATGGCTACATTTAGAAAGGGACGCCATTAGCCCCTCTTTATCTGCGCATTTATTAACAAATCTCGCCAGCTTCTCAAACAGGCAATAACGGATGCAAATGATGTCACAATGCAATAATCTATCCGAGCCGATGGGCACTTGGGTGTACGCACTGGGCGAATTGTACTCGCGTTTTAAGGCAGTCTTTATATCCGTGTTAGTACATAATATCACGCCCGTAATCCCCGAAGGGGTAGGAGAGTCAAAGGGACAACAAGCTCTATTAACTACATACACTTAAAAATAAAACAGGGCTCCCATACAACAGTCATGCCTTTTTTGCCATTTTTATAGATAATGATGATGTTTTTATAGAAATTCAATTCAATGTTGATCTATACAGCCACTAACAATCACGTATACAATCTAAGCAAATTGTGTAAGTTCTCGACGTGGAAACGGTGTGTTGTTTGAGAAACGTGACGTCACGCCACATGACGACGATGGGTGTTTCACGGGGCAAAAGTTTAATTTGATTAGTACAAAAATCTGCCGCGTCTCTACGGCAAGTGCGTACGTCAAGTGTCATTTCTAATTGGACGGAACGCATATTTGCATATAGATTGCATCGGGGCCCCGGACGAATCTGGATCTCCCCACTTTTATCCTGGAGGGTATTCTAATATCTTGTTAGGGTATTCGGATTCTACTTAACGCCCTATACACGAGTTTGCATGTAATTTTGAGGTTCGCACTTTACAAGTGATTTTGACAAGTGTTTGGAATATTAATTTTGGGAATATGTAAGCTTATGGCCGATTCTACGCAATTATTCATGTTATAGATAGTATGAATAAAGATAATAAATTGAAATGAAGCCTAAAATAGTAGAAATAATCTTTGGAGTTCCTTACAAAAATATATTAATGTTAGTATGTTAGTATAGTTACTAACATTAATATATTTTTGTAAGGAACTCCAAAGATTATTATTAATGTTAGTATAGTTACAATTCTCCCAAACTACTTAATTATACTTACAGATAATAATTAAAACGAAACATAATAATAATGATCCCATGTTGGTCTGTGACTTAAAAATAATGTGCCAACTGTTTTTCTTGCCTAGCATGTCGTAAAATGCGACTAATGGTATATCGGGTTTTGGGTATGTGATTGTGTAGGCGATGAACTAGCCACTTGTCACTACTTTTTCACAATTTCCCATCTAACCATGCCCAGTTTTGTTTTTGGCTGAATATGGTCAAAGGGGCCTGCTCTCTCTTTGACTCTGCCTACCTCTTCGGGAATTATGGGCGTGATGTTATGTATAATAATAATGTCACACGCTAGAAGCTGTAAGACCAGTAATCCAAAAATAAAATTAAGGTGGGTTTGATGGAAAAATTGCAAAAAGTACAAGTTACAAACCAATACAGCATTCAATGTTTTACAATATTCTGCCCTGCGGTTTCACCCGCGTAGTTCCCGTTCCCGTAGGAATACGGTGATAAAATATATACCCTATGTTATTCGTTGAAAAAGTAGCTTTCTATTAGTGAAAGAATTTTTCAAATCGGTCCAGTAGTTTCGGAGCCTATTCAATGCAAACAAATAGTCAAATCTTTTGCTCTTTATAACAATATAGTAGCGCCCCGCGGTATCACCCGCGTAGTCGTAGTTTCCCGTATTTCCGTACGGGGATACAATATAGCCTAGTTACTCGCTGCTAAAGTAGCTTTTCATTGGTGAAAGAGGATTTCAAATCGGTCCAGTTGATTCGGAGCCTATAGCCTTTTCTCTTTATAATATTAGTATGATTAGTATAATAGAATACCCTTAGCCAAAGCAATCTTATCGAAGATATCGATTTGATGTATTGCGTCAACATAACCGAATATAGTATCTATATAATTTCATGCTCATGGAAAAATACCCCAATAGGACGAAACATATAACAAGATACACAAAATAAACACCGCCTAATTGGCCCCACATCGAGAACTCGAGCTATCCAAATAAATTAACCAAGAGCAAGTTTTCAACTCGTCTGATTAGCCCATTCATTATGAGCCAAACTAATATTGGACGAGAAAAAATCCCGTCGCAAAGGAAACTGTTGAAAGTTGGCTGCGGATGCCTCGTTTGATACTCCACAACTATTGCTTGCGGTGAGTTTCACGTAGGCTGCTTGTGGTCCAACGCTGAAGAAGATAGCGTTTTGATATAGATCAGTCGCCAAAAGACAAATCTATTTCATAAATACATACATAGATAACATCACGCCCATAATCCCCGAAGGGGAAGGCAGAGTCAAAGGGGCAGCATGCCCCTTCAACCACATTCAGCCAAAAAGCCGGGCTGGGTTAGATGGAAAATTGGAAAAAAGCAGTGCCAAGCGGCTAACCTGTCGCCTACACAATCAAACACCCACAACCCGATATGCCATTAGTCGCCTTTTACGACATGCTAGGCAAGAACTACAGTTGGCACATTCTTTTTTTTTTTGGTTGGCACATATTATCTCATAAATAAATATAAATAAATTGGCCAGACTAACACACCAATTCCCTAGTTCCAAACTAAGCTTATGCTTGTACTATGGATACTAAGCGAAAGGATAGACATACATATTTAAGTAACATCCATGACTCGAGTACAAATGTCCATGTTCTTCACACGAAACATTTGCCCCTAGCGGGATTTGAACCCGCGACCCTTGGTTTTGTGACCAGGGTCTCTGACCAGTCGATCAACGGGTCAGTGAAATCTTTGTTCTGTCTCCTTCTTATCTTATCCTGTGTAGACTAGTCTCTTCATAACGTGTTGTCCCATGTTGGTTTGGAACTCGAAAATATTGATCCAACTGTGTGGTAATTATCCGACAAATATTTTAAATTTAATTACATTAAAAGTCTATGGAATCTATGGTAATTACCAAGCTCTTTTGAGAATGTAGGTATATTTTTTGTTTTAGCCTTATTCTAGGTCAGGTTTGTGAAAATCTTGGTTTTATATTTAACTCCATAGCACTTATACAAAGAAATCAAACCAATTAGATCATGGTAGTGTGTAACTATAGTTCTATTTCCTTTGAATACCAAGTTTACTTATACTTCTGAATTCCCATATTCTCCATGATGCTTGCTTTATCACTTTCAACGTCACACAATAACTACTCACAATTCAACCAACATAAACCATTACAATAATTAAGCTTTTCTATTGGACCACACTTCTTAAACGAGATCAAAGCATGTCGTCCACGGCATCATTAAATGACGAGACATGAACAACATTACACATTTACCGTCCTATCACCTTTATATCTAAGAAGCTAAGTCTTACTTTCCCTTGAAGTAACTGTACTCCAACTTTGTTGTACATCCGTGCGTGATTTCCTATCGGCACAGCCTACCATAATTGTAAGGGATAGCTCGAGGGGAGGTATTTTGCTACGGATGGATTTTTCATGAAAATATCTCGAATACCGTGTATGATATTGCAGTAGGAACGATATCTCATGTAAAAAGTATAGGGACATCAATAGCAGTTTCCGTTTTAAACGTCTTCAAAGCAGACTTGAGCGGCATATATATACAATGCGAAAGTGGAAGGATGTAGGAGCTGCTGAAGTCCCAGGCTTACCTTCCACGACCAGATTGGTCGTGTATTAACAGAAGGTGATGTTAGGAGTCATAAAAACCATAGAGCTTGTATGAAAAGGATCATGAATGTTGAAGAGGCGAGTGAGGTGTGTAAGGATCGTGCCAAATGGCGTTCGGTTCTCTCTGCCTACACGGATAGGGAATTAGCGTGAAGTTTAGTTAGTTACAAAGTATACGTTAGGAAGTTTGAGAAAATGTATTGGGAGTTTGGTATTTTTCCTTTTACCTTCTTCGCGGAGAAGTGCCTCTTATTTTGAAGGAGAAAGATAATTATTTATTAATTGTACAGTTAAAAAACTCTCGTAAGCTTTGTTATACATTTATCTGAGACATGTATAATGGTTAGTTTCGAAGTATTTTGGTAAGAAACGTTGAATAAATAAGCTGTTATGTCAACGTAATCAAATATAACCTCTAAACTATCGAACATACAGCTCATTGGTTGATAAATTGATTAATTTAGTCCGATAATAATCTATATAAATAAAACAAAATCGTGTTTGTTACACCACTTATAAGTCGAGAACGGCTGAACCGATTTACGTTGTTTTTGATTTGTTGGATTTGTCTTCGTCCAGAATAACAGAATAACTATTAAAAACATTGAAAAACGATAAAACAAAATAAAAGCAAAAGTATTTTCTCATATAAAACGGTGGGATTCGTATCTGTCAATGATAAATGTCAATCGACAAATCATGAAAATCTCAGAACGGGGCGTTACGAAGTGCGCCGGGTCAGCTAGTTTAAAATAAATTAAAATTGTCTGGTTCTATATACTCTTACAAAGGATGTTGTATATACTCTTACAAATCCATGCAGTACTTTTTGCGTGAAAGAGTAACAAACATCCACACATACATCCATCCATCCATACAAACTCAACAACTAAGTACAACTTTCGTGTTTATAAATTTAGTAAGATATTTTGATACCCGTAACTACTTAAATCATTCTTTAAGTGAGATATTATGGGCGAAATACCAATTATTTTATTACTAATACCTACTAGTATAGTAATACATAATTCATTAGATATCTAGGAAGGTCCCAAGGTATCTAATGAATTATGTAAGTTTTCGCAAGTTATTAGAATTTTTACGAACTTCCATACAAAGTTTGTTTTATATATATATATATATATATATAAAGTTTGTTTTATATTTTATATATATATAACTTCCATACATTTATCCTCCTTTGGGAAAAAATCTTGAAAATACTATTTAATTGTAAATTGGTTCCAAGAAGAATTATGGCATGAAATGACGCATAATAATAATTTCAATTCATCATCATCTTCCTAGCGTTATGTCCCGTGCTTAGACGGGGTCCGCTTAGACCATGATCCAGGATTTAGCGAGTCTGGTAATTACATTGAAGCGACTGCCGATCTGACCTTCGTAACCCTAAGATAGGGGAACCAGACAATTTTTGGATCATCGTTACAAATTCAAAGTTGTTTGAATTTGCAGGTTTCATCACGATGTTTTCCCTCACCGTCGAGCTAGTGGTATAAATATGTACATAGATTTTTTAAAATCTAGAGGTACATGCCCGGATTTGAACCCGCACTCCTCGGTTAAGAGGCGCGTGTCCTTACCATTGAGCTACCACCGCTCAATGGTAAGGACACGCGTAATAATAATAATTTCAATTGTCTTAAATAATGTCATAATATGATTTGTGGGAAATCTTTTGTAACAATGCTACATCCTCCTAGCATTATGTCCCGTGCTTAGTCGGGTTCCGCTTAGACCATGATCCAGGACTTAGCGGGCCTAGTAATTACATTGAAGCGACTGCCAATCTGACCTTCGTAACCCTTAGATAGGGGAATCAGACAATTTTTGGATCATTGTTCTAACAACAATGCTGTATTATATCAAAAACAATATCAGTTTGTGGAATATATTTTTATCTATAAAAAGACGATTGTACACGTCGCGCCCTACGTGTATTAGGGCGAAGGGATATATCGTAAACAACATACGTCCGGACCCATTTCACGGTTTGTTTGTTATGTAATGTTTGTGACAAGGTTCTCAAACTTACGGCTTTAATGTACCCCATTTACTAGGCAACCTTTTTCATTGAACATGTAAACCTTTGAAAAAGATAAACTTGCGAAAGTTCTTGTTTTTGATAAATGTTATTGTTAAGCATATAAAACTATAATAAGCATGTCGTAAAAGGCGACTAATGGTTTACGGGCTTTGGTAGAATCATATAGCTGTGGCTTTACCTGTATTTAACGATTTAAAAGTGTTTCCTTGAAACCTATATAAATAAAGAATATTTTGACTTGACTTTGACTTTGACTTTTGGGTAGGTATGTGACTGAGTAGGCGACAAGCTAGCCACTTGTCACTCCTTTTTCACAGCTTTCCATCCAACACAGCCCACTGTCCCATGTTGGTCTGGGACTTAAAAAGAATATGCCAACTGTGGTTCTTGCCTAGCATGTGTAGGCGACAGGTTAGCCGCTTGTCACTGCTTTTTTTAAATTTTCCATCTAACCCAGCCAGCTTTATTTTTGGCTGAATGTGGTTGAAGGGGCTTGCTGCCCCTTCGACTCTGCCTACCCCTTCGGGGAAATTGGGCGCGATGTTATGTATGGATGTACGTATAGAGGATGTAAAAAATATTTTTTTTAATTAAAATTAAACTAATACAACTATGTGATCCGCGATGGATCTCGGTATGTCTATTACTGAATCTATATATTAAAATTGGCTATTACAATGTATTGCAGTGTCAGCCAAACGGCGCATGGAAAATTCCTATTGCTGACGCTGCACCTTCATTATTTTATACGAAAACAACTTATTGAACAAATGTTGCGAAATATGTAAAATAAGGCTTTGTTTCTATGTATGTCTGGGCGTATGTATCACTTAATATGTTCTATATATTCCCTATCGTTACTACGTACTTAACAATGGGTCCTACTAATAAAATCTGACTCTAAGCTTACTCTTTGCCTACGATGGGAGTAGAGTGTAGAATTGTATGAACTAGATGCTTAAGTATTACATTTGACTAAGAAAAACCATCAGACCTAATTAAAAGTAAGACTTTCGTCTAATGGTGCTCATAAATGTTTAAAATAATACTCAAACATTGGTATTACAGGATTGTAAAAGACGGGCAATTCCAATAATTAGTTGTTGTGTACCCCACTTTGAGAATCAATGGTTTAGGACATTTGTGTGCCCTTGGGCTGGGCTACACGTGCCGAATCGAATGAGTAAAAAAATATAGAGTGGATATTAATTTTACCCTTTTTATTATTTTTACGCTGTTGTTTGATTTACGATTCGCTGTGAAATCCAAATGCCTCCGATTCTCTCTAGATTGGGTTTAAAACGAGTTTAATTTTTTTTTGTAATTAAGTTATTGATGTTTTTTCTTATTTATCCTAAAATTTATTTTAAATTTATTTAAACTTTGTGCTTAATATACATATAATAAATAAATATCAGACTATATCACATACATTGATCTGACTCCGAGATAAGTAGCTTAAGCACTTGTGTTGCGGATATCAGAAACAGTGGTATTACAAATATATACTCAAATATTAACACCCAGACACAGAACAAACACAAATAAATCCGAAGACAGCATATAAATAGTTTAGGTATTTGTTATTTAACATCGGATATAACTTCGAATGACGGTCTCTTTTGCTATCATTCACTATGTATAAGAAAACATATTTCCATTTCTTCCGTTCAGTTAATAATAGGTAAATATTGTATCCGATGAAAGGGCCCTTTGGAACGGAAATAATATTGTTTTGATACTGTCCTGACTCATTATGCTCCATTCCACATGATTACCGCGGTTGAATAAGGAAAAAAAATAATGAATAACCAATCTATTTCAAGTCGATGACCCTGGTAGGGAAAAATCCTGCGTAAAATGGACGATTTGACTTGACTTTTGGTAAATAAATATTTTTTCAGACTGACACACCAGTCCTCTAGTTCCAAACTAAGCTTATGCTTGTACTATGGATACGAGGCGAATGTATAGACATACATAAATACGTTTATAAACATCTATGACTCGAGTACAAATGTCCATGTTCATCACACGCAACATTTGTTTTTAGCAAGATTCGACCCGCGAACCTTGGTTTCGTGGCTAAGGTCTCTGACCACTCGACCAACGGGCCAGTTACCGTGCAAAGAATCTTCTAGTGAAATTATAATCTCAAAGAATTATAAAAAAAAAAATGCAGTCCAACGTTTTATACCTATTAATTAAATCCTAGAAATAAGATTTACTTTTTAGTCGTAACTAGAGCTAATAGTTTTTTATCGTTCCGATATCATTTCTATTTATCAGTTGAGTCTCCCACGTCGTGACGTCACATAGTGCTATATGGCGTTAGCACTTGATTTACAAAATCAAAGGAGTCTTCTGAAACAGATAATTTCCACACATGAACAATGACGGCAGACACGGCTGAATGCAAACGCTGCGTACAAAATAACCGTAATAGTAAATTAAAAGCTACCACGCGAAATGTGTTGAAAACATTCATAAATGTGAGCGTTTATCATTCCCATCGGAGCCGAAATGGAAATGAAGGTTATTTTTCCAAGTGGCATAATTTAATTTGTATGAAAATTGCATTTACGCATCGGGGAACGGCGAATACTTAAATGCGAATATGCTCGCTTTAAATAGGCTCGGGTTTTATGTAATTGAAAACATTTAACGGAAGCTCTTGATACTCTTATGGAAGTAGGAATTAATTAATTAATACATACTTACATAACATCACGCCCATAATCCTTGAAGGGGTAGGCAGAGTCAATTAATAAATTAATTAATTAATGAATAATAAAAATCTCCTTACTAACACACCAATTCTCTACTTCCAAACTAAGCTTATAAGCTTGTGCTATGGATACAAGATGAACGGATAGACATACCTAAATACGTTTGTAAACGTCCATGACTCGAGTACAAATGGTCATCACACGAATTATTTGCCCTTAGCGGGATTCGAACCCGCGACCCTCAGTTTCAAGGCCAGGGTCACTGACCACTCGACCAACGGGCTTAATATATTACATTTTTATACTTATATTTATACCCGCAATCCCTGAAAGCAGAGAGAGAAGTCCAAAGAGAAGTCATTTCATTAAACTATATTCAGCTTAAGCTGAAATAGTGTCAGGGCCCGTGGTTATAGATAGTGTAGGTACCTATATAAAAGTAATAATTTTATGAAGCTTAGCATTAAGTTATTTAATAAGTAACCAGATAAAGTAATTTAAATGCTCGTTCATACAAATCACATATGAAAAGATTTCTCATGAAAAAGGGCTATTATAGTATTGAAAATTTCCGAGATGATAGGAATCTACAGTCTGTGCTCTAATTCTTGCATGGTCTACTCTACCATTGTATGTATTACAATAATTGTATTTGAATTATATAAATTAGTAGAAGTTGATATTAAGTAACATTGTTATTATATGTCGCAGGCAATTTGTATGATTCCGCCGTTTACATACGGCGTCGTCAGTTTAAAAACGCTCGCAGTTATGTATTATGCCGAAAGGTATAACTCGATCAATTGTTATAATTTCGACGTTGGTTGTTCTTCTTCAGTTCTGGCTGTAGGGTCGCAGTTGTACCTAAAACTCCTCCTCTCTTCGCTCGTTGTCGTACCTAATATTTTAACTACTACCTAACCTGATCTAAACTAAATACTTGCGACATTTGCCTTCGGCATAATACATAACTGCGAGCGTTTTTAAACTGACGACGCCGTATGTAAACGGTGAAATCATACAAATTGCCTGCGACATATACATGGCGATTTAAAAGAGTCACTACCGAGTTTCTTGTTGTCTTGGTAAAATCAACGTTCCGAACCTGGCGGTACAATATTTTTTTTTGTGCTTTTGTGAAGCCTACATGAATAAACATATTTCTATTACTAACACCCAATACACCACTGGTCCTTTTATTTGACATCCGAACGAATACAGCTGGTGCATATTTTTTAGTCCCAGACCAACATTGAAAAATATATCAAAATACGGCATACGCGCCACTGATTTTCAAAGGGCGACGTTGCGATATTATGACACAGCCCTCTTCGTGTGAGTGACACGTGGAATAAAAAAATATGTGATATCACAGTGACGTGAAACCGGGATCAAGTTCGATTGATGGTGCTTAAGTTAGAATCTGTCAGAAGCAGACGTTGAAGTTACTTGTAAATTCATCTATCCGTGCTGAGGCGGGGTCCGCTGATACCATCATTCAGGATTTAGCTAGTCTGGTAATTACATTGAAGCGACTGCCGATCTGACCTTCGTAACCCTAACAGCGGGAAACCAGACAATTTTTGGATAATGGTTACAAATCCGATTTTAAGTTTCTGTTTCCATATAAAATGATACAATGCTATAAATAACTTCATTCGACACTGTTCTCTACACGACATTCTGCAAATGCTCTAAGTTCGCACCTCCACCAAATTGCTCAAAATCTTAATATCCACGTCTCAAAGACGACCAGCTCACACTAAAAACTTGGCCACGTCCAAATAAATGAGGGAACAGCCGTTCGCGAAACTCATCATAACTCGGGACGCTCCCAGTTTATTACAAGAGTCAAGTAGCGTTAATGACGTGACAGCGACGTGGCACAGCGGGATGTGTTGCAGTGAAGTCACGTGACATTAGACTGCGTGCACAATTTCTTAAGAAGCTAGAATGAACTCGTTTCAGGCTCGTTTTGATGACTCCAACTGAAGATTAGAAAAGAACAGAAAATAATATGTTATACTAATATATTAAAATATATATATATAAGCTCATCAAGCGGTGGTAGCTCAATGGTAAGAACACGCGCCTCATAACCGAGGAGTGCGGGTTTAAATCCCGGCATGTACCTCTGAATTTTTCAAATCTATGTACTATGCACTAGCTCGACGGTGAGGGAAAACATCGTGATGAAACCTGCAAATTCAAACAACTTTGGATTTGTAACCATGATCCAAAAAAATTGTCTGGTAACCTTAGGGTTACGAAGATTAGATAGGTTGTCGCTTCAATGTGATTGCCAGACTCGCTTAATCTTGGATCATGGTCGAGGCGGCCCCCGTCTAAGCATGGGACATAACGCTAGAAAGATGATGATCCAAAGCCAAGATATACCATTCTGCTTTTCCCTCCTATTGACTGCCTGGTTGGTCTAGTGGTAGCATGCGCCGTCTAACAACCAAGATCAATCATTCAAATCTCAGGTCGGGCCAAAAATATGTGGCTGAGTATTTCAATATTGAAATTACTCAGTAACAGCCCGGAGACAGGAAGTTGGCGGTTTAATCACCCCCGTGCCTCTGAAAGCACGTTAAGCTGTTAGTCCTGCGCCTGACCTCTCTCCAGTCATGTCGAATTGCCGTCTCACCGGACTATTAGAGTGAAAGAATTGCGAGTGCACCTATGTTTGCGCACACACTTGTGCACTATACTTAATATCTCCTGCGCAGTTGAATAATCCTCTTTGAGATTGGCCACCGTGACCGATATCAGTTAGGAGGAAATTTCCTTCTATTTTAGTGGATTCTATCTCTCACCACTAGTAATGTCGTACTTATGAAGAAATTAAAAATTCCAATAGCGTTTTTGGTCTGACCATATTATGTTATGCCAATGCTTTTCGTCTTAGCTCGTTTTATTTGACTGGCTCGATGGGGCATTCGGTAGTGACCTTGCCCCATGCCCCAAGAGTTGTGGGTTCGATCCCCACCCAGGACAAACATTTGTATGATGTTGATTCTGATTTCCGTAACACAAGTGCTACTTACCTCGAAGTCAGACCAATTTATGTGATGTAGTCTGATATTTATTATTTATGTTATTGAAATGTTCTATTGAATTCAACTTAATATTTCTATTTCTTGAAGAACATGGTTAAATGTGGTTACCTGCTTGAGCTCTGGCTTCAGGAGTTACGAGTATATATGTACAATATGTGTTTGACGATTCGGTTAGGCTTTCGATAATTCAGAGTGGAGCTACTTCACTGCCACTTCTCTGTAACCAAGTTGATGCTCGTCACGTAGTCGTCACGTCGACGTAAACAACCAGTTTACGGGTACCATGGCCGGAATATAGATTGAACCTGTGGCTTTCGTTAGTGTGTCAACTAACAACCATTAGGAAACAATGTTGCTGACGCCATTTGAAACTTCAACGCGGAAATGGCTGTCACAGAAAATGTATATGTACCGCAAATTTTGCATTTTTGACTTATTTAACTTTTCTCCTGAAATCTATTCGTATTTGATTCGAAAGTACATATTTTTAATGTTCAACATTTATTTTTCAAAATTATAAAATAACTTATCCGAATCCAATATTTATAATAAGCGAAACCGCTTACCTACTTATGTAACTCTTTATTAAAAAAAAAAACAATTTAAAATATATATATTTTTTATATATTTTATTAAAATATTAAATAAAATCATTTTTTTACTTTCACACATTGGCTACCATTTAGCTGATCAACTTTTGTGTAGAAAGTAAAAAAAACTGCAAATTTTCTAAAATCCTAAAATGAGTTCCTTAGAACAATGACTTAAATAAGTAAGTAAGTTGTTTTGCTTATACTTACTAAAAATAGCCTTGTATGTGCATTTTCAGAAAAAAGAAACAAAATAGCCCAACACTCCAGTCTAGCCATGTTGTCTCGTCAGCAGGCTCCGCATCCAATACCCGTCGTGTCAAGCTCAGCTGAAGGTCCAAAGGCCTTGACGCCGATGAGGTTTTATTTGACGGCGCCGAATGAAGGCGTGTCCGACAGGAGGCTGTTTGCAGCAAACACTTTGATGCAGGTATATGCTGCGTTTGAACACATATTGGAAAAGGCAATGACACGTTTTCAATATAAATTAAATATTAGAAACGTGACTTTACACTTCCCAAATTCCTGGCATGATCACTCTCCGGCCATGTTTGGTTGCCACCTCAGAGGATTATGAGACTAAATGAAAAAGAGTGCACCTGTGTTTGCGCAAACACTTGTGCACTATTATATCTCCTGCGTAATTAGTTAATCTTCGTAATCTTCGAAATTCACCGTCGTGTCCAAAAGCGGTTAAAAGGACATACATACATAAATATCATCACGCCCATAATCCCCGAAGGGGGAAACAGAGTCAAAGGGGCAGCCCTTAACCACATTCAGCCAAATAAACTAGACTGAGTAAGATGAAAAATTTTGAAAAATTAGTGATAAGTAGCAAGCTCGTCGTCTACACAATCGCAAACCCAAAACCCAATATACTATTAGTCGCCTTTAAATTTGTGTTGGCTAGATTACATTACAGCGTATTCAAGTCAACTTTCCCATTTAAACAAGCCACAGGTTGTGTCCAAACGTCGCATCTGACATGGCCGGGTTATTGAGCCAGCACAAAGGTGCATTCAATCAGCTTGCCTCAAACGGTACAAGAAATAGGCTCCTGCAACACTGCCGGTGCATCACAGCTATGACATCATTTCGCAGTCTTTGTTCGGCATAGGTGGCTGGTAGTGAAGGCAATTGATGACTTAGTAGAAGCGTGCGAGAATATTGTTTATTCTGTTACAATAGGGAAATTGTTTCTTGGTTTCGTAATGTAATAAAAAGTAATAAGCAACGACAAACCTATGAGGAATAGGCAGAATTCGAGAGGCAGGACCTCTTATAGCAAAAAACGTCACAAATTACTATCCACCCCAACTGAAAGTTGGATCAACTGGTAAATTTTGAACATACATACACACATAACATCACGCCCATAATCACCGAAGGAGTAAGCTGGGTCAAAGGGACAGCTCCTTTACCCATTCAGCCCAAAAAAAAACTTGCCTGGGTTAGATGGAAAATTGTAAAAAAGTAGTCACAAGTGGCTAGCTTGATGCCTATACAATCACATACTCAAAATCCGATATACTATTAGTCGCCTTTTATAACATAGATACTAGGCGAGAACCATAGTTAGTACTTACATTATTTTGAAGTCCCAGACTAACATGGGACAATGGGCTGGGTTAGATGGAAACTATACTCTCTCGGGGATTATAGGCGTGATGTTATAATATAAATAATAATAAATAAAGGACCAACGGCATAACTTGCTTTACGAGGCACGGGGGTGATTTAACCGCCAACTTCCTGACTCCAGGCTGTTACTGAGTACCTAATTTCAATATTGAAAACCCAGCCACAAATTTTAGCCCGACCTGAGATTTGAACCCGGGACCTCTTGATCCTTAGGCGGCATGCTACCACTAGACCAAAGACCCAGATAACATAATAATACGTATGCATACAAAACGCTTCATAGACTGAAACAATGAAGGGGTTATACCGGACCTCTAACATACTATAACAGCAATACTCTTCTCCAAATACCATAACTCTTCGTGCAAAGTAAATGAAACACTCGCACATCGCTGACGGTCCGTAGTCGGTACGTCGGCAACTAAATCCGACAATTAGCCAAACTTCGCGACTGGCACAATTAGATTAGGCCCTAAACAAACAGCCGGGGCTTATCCGAATATCGGGGAGTAGGGCTGCCGTAGGGCCTCTATAAAATGTTTTTATTAGTTTCGTTTGTACAAGCACATAAATTGGTAGTCAAATTTCGGAAACAGTTTGCACTATACCTCCAGCCATGTAGATTGAAAAAAAGTTAAAATATAACAGATCCTCCGTCACAGCGCTTAAAAACGTAAGATGACATACATTTTGTGTAGATACATAAGTTCATTACATGTAATATACTTTAAGAAACTACACAATTTATTTAATAAAAATAATTAAGAACGCACAAGAAAAAAATTTAATATTGAAAATGATGCAAAAGATAACAGTCAACAAAAATTATTCCTAAGCCCAGTGTTCCAAGTACGCAACCGTCGTCGATTCACACCGGAGCTGACATCTATCGCGCCAAAAACACACGTCGCAAAGTGATCCTGCCTTTTTCTTGACCAATCAAAGAAGCAACGACAGCGCCATTGTTTACTTTATTCACGATTTGTGATCAATAATACCATTGCATTTGTAATCCCAAAGGAGTAGGCCGAGTTCGTTCGAGTAAGCTCCCGAAACCACATTCGTTTAAAAAGTTTTATTCACCATTAAGGTTCATTAAATTATAGTAAATAAAACGCAATGCAATCAGCTAAAAAATTTAATAAAACAGAATGTCTTAAATCTGTTTTTGCCTAGCAAGTCGATGCAACGTTATCCTATGATGTATTTGGAATTGAGTTCAAGAATGTGTATTCATTATAGTATGTACCCTCGCCCGAGCGTCCGAATCTGTTCAATTAAGGCCACTACTAACATCTGTACCAACCCTATTGTCATTGTTTGAGTTAGTGTGGAATCGGCCTAATGTTTGCACAAATTAAATTGCTGCGTTTTATTTGCGGTTTAGTAATTTGGCGCTTAGCACTTCGTTAGCGATGTTTAGTTTCTTGATTGTGCGGCCATATTGTCTCGCTATTAGCAATTGTGTAATGAATGGGTACTTTGTTTCATGAGGTAAATGTTACAGTTTACTATTATTACTATATTATTATGGGACCGGTGGTAAGGAAAAGGGTTCATGTGTAAGGGGTGCGGGTTATAACCCGATTACGTATCTCAGGATATTTCAAATATATGTTTGTATTTATAAATATAATTTGAAATTGTTGTCCGATTTTGGTCTCGGACTTAAAAAGGATTTTCCAACTGTGTTTCTTGCCTAGCATGTCGTAAAAGGCGACTAATGGTATATGGGACTGTGGGTATGTGATTGTGTAGGCGACAAGCTAGCCACTTGTCACTACTTTTTAACAATTTTTCATCTAACCCAGCCCATTGTCCCATGTTAGTCTGGGACTTAAAAATAATGTGCCAACTGTGTTTCTTGCCTAGCATGTCGTAAAAGGCGACTAATGGTATATGGGACTATGGGTATGTGATTGTGTAGTCGACGAGCTAGCCACTTGTCACTACTTTTTAACAATTTTTCATCTAACCCAGCCCATTGTCCCATGTTAGTCTGGGACTTAAAAATAATGTGCCAACTGTGTTTCTCGCCTAGCATGTCGTAAAAGGCGACTAATGGTATATGGGACAATGGGTATGTGATTGTGTAGGCGACGAGCTAGCCACTTGTCACTAATTTTTCACAATTTTTCATCTAACCCAGTCCAGTTTTGTTTTTGGCTGAATGTAATAAAAGGGGCCTGCTGCCCCTTTTACTCTGCCTACCCCTTCGGGGATTGAGGATTATGGGCGTAATGTTCACTAGCTCGGCAGGAAAAAAACGTAATGAAACCAGCACATTCAAACAACTATAGATGTGGAACCATGATCTTAATTATCTGATTCCCATAAGGGTAACAAAGGTCAGATCGGCATTACTGAATTGGCATTCTAGCTTTCGCCTGTGGCCGCGTGCGTTTTGGTTAATTATAAAAGATAACAAAAAAAAAAAAAAACATAACATCACGCCCATGATCCCCGAAGGGGTAGACAGAGTCAAAGGGGCAGCATACCTCTTCAATCTCGTTCAGCCGAAAATAAAGTTGGGCTGGGTTAGATGGCAAATTGTAAAAAAGCAGTGACAAGCGGCTAACCTGTCGCCTACACAATCACACACCCAAAATCCGATATACTATTAGTCGCCTTTTACGGCATGCTAGGCATGAACCACAGTTGGCATATTCTTTTTAAGTCCCAGACCAACATGGGACAGTGGGCTGGGTTGGATGAAAAGCTGTAAAAAAGGAGTGACAAGTGGCTAGCTCGTCGCCTACTCAATCACATACCCAAATGCCCGTAAACCATTAGTCGCCTTTTACGA
Organism: Glyphodes perspectalis; assembly: GCA_951394215.1. Lineage (NCBI taxonomy): Eukaryota > Metazoa > Arthropoda > Insecta > Lepidoptera > Crambidae > Glyphodes > Glyphodes perspectalis. The sequence continues at coordinate 1,786,104 of OX596211.1, read as the reverse complement.
CATGCTAGGCAAGAACCACAGTTGGCACATTCTTTTTTTTGTCCCAGATCAACATGGGCCAAGTCCCAGACCAACATGGGACATTATAAAAGATAATTATAATAAGATTGTTTGTGGTTTGCGAGTTCCATATTTTTTTCAGAGATTAAAAATATCATGTCAAGTATTGTGACGTACCGATTTTGATGACAATAGGCATCAAAGTATAACAAACAAAAAGACATTCAGATTTACTTTCACATTTACTAATAAAAACTAATAAGAATTCTACAACACAAATCCAAATATTGCCCTTAAATATTTGACATGATCATACGCCCCCGCCGATAGTTCCAACCCTCCACTTATATCACATAGAAAAAGGACCGCATCAAACGGAAAAAACTAAACGTTTTTGTGGAGGGCTCAATGGCGCTTGCAAATTGCCCAACGCGGTGTGAACCGGCGATACCCGGGCGTGGGGTAGCAGCCCTCGCCACGCCCTGACAGACGGACGCTATGCATAATCGTGGCAGCCGTGCGACAAGGAAAAAAATATAAAAATTGCATATTACATGTCAAGAGAATGAGAAAATGGAATTTGTTGTGTTTTGTGGGGGGGGTTCCGTAGTTTTAAACAGACCCAATATTAGAAGTGCTTACTAATATTATAAATACGAAAGTGACTTCATTCTTCTTCTGTTAAGTTTTCACGTGTAAACTATCTTTAATTTCCTTTGGGCGTATGCGTCTGTGTATATACTATTAAAGAGAGAAAGTTGTGGTCATAAACGTATGGCGTAACTTTTATCCGGATGCACAATCAGTTTTTTTTAATTATCACTATATTAACCCTCTCTTGTCGCAAACATATCACCAGGCTGGCCATATACATGATACCTTCTTGGTACAAGTACGATACTGACTGCCTCGTTGGTTTAGTGGTAGCATGCGCCTGACCTCTTTCCCGTCATGTCGATTTGCCGTCTCACCGAACTATGAGAGTGAAGGAATAGAGAGTGCACCTATGTTTGCCCATACACTTGTGCACTATAATATCTCCTGCGCAGTTGGCTAATCCTCGTTGAGATTGGCCGCCATGACCGATATTGGTTAGGAGAACATTAATGCTATACTATACTATAAAAAAAGTCAGATAACCGCAACGAATTCAAACCGCAAGATTCAACACCACGAACTCGGCGAACTAACTTAATTCTCCCAGTAACTCCAAGTCATTTTCGAAACGCATTTGCAAAATCCACTTACAAAAATGCAGTCGCCGCGAAATTATAAGAGAAAAGTCTATTCACCGGGAGCAAATGGGCGGGGTCCTATTAAACATGGGAAAATACTCCCGGGCAAAGTTTTATCGTGTCCCGGATAGCACTAAAATTCATAGCGGCGACATAAAAATTAACTCGACTTATCGCCTTGGAGGCAGGCACGTATTTAGGGTGGAGGGGGGTGCAGTTGTCGTCAGAAGAAACGTTTATAAAGTTGCTGCAGAATTCTTTAGGTAAATGTTACTTTACTTATTTTTAGTGATAGTTAAAAGTTAGGTATCAAATATACCACTATATTTACCTAAGTTGGTTTTGTTTTTTTATCCTTTTTTTTAGTTGCTTTACTACTTATCATGAAGAGGCGTCAGAAAAAAAAATCTGTCTTCACATTTATACTAGTGCCATCTAGATTTTCTTCGTATTTCTCCACCATTTCTATGATTCGCCTTTGTTACGCCATTAGATCTGTTACTGTATTCTTTAAAAATCATTAAAAAGACAATTGTTATAGTATAATTACCTAGGTATATTGGAAAACTAACTACTATTAGCAACGATTGAATGAACATACAAGTGAACACTCACACTTGAAACCTCGATTCGTCTCTGTAAAAAATCTGCAGGTATCGCTTTAGTAAATTGAAATTTCAAAGCTGTTAAAATATAATGACTTAATGGAAGTTTAAATTAAACATTGCCAGAGGAGGCTGGAAAGAAGTTATTATATTGCATCATAAATTTTTACTTTTATTTTTTTCTAGGTATTCGTCCGATTTTATGATTTTTAATAGACGTGTAATTAGTATTGCTTATTTGATATAACATTCTGCAGCCGAAGCGAGCAAAGAGTTTGCTCTTCAGATGACTGATAATCCTAACAAGGTAATTGTTATTGTTAAAAGTTAGTGTTAAGCCTAGCCAAGAGAAAAGTAAAATATTGTAAATTGTTATTACAATACGAAAAAGTAGTAGGCATATGCATATCAAATTATATTCAGCCGCCATTTGGAGAAGCAATTTCAAGATACGTACGATTTATATAGATACACCTCTATTATACATAAATCTATTTATATCTACTATAAATAGAGTATCAATTATGCTAATATATTTTTTTCCAAACACACACACACGACTGTACAAGTAATTAAAATCAGTATAGTGTCAACCACAATTAAGGATTAGAGTATAATCACGAAATTATTTCACCGAATTTCCGTCACACAATTTCGTGCTTACATCGCGAAATTATATATCACCGAATTTCGATCAAATAATTTAGTGCCTAACACCGTGTATTTTCCGAATGCGAATTCCCGAAGCAAATACTACCGCAAATTCCGATAGTTGTAACGCTGCGGTTTTCGCCCGTTCGCTGCGGATCCCGCCCGTCAACGTCATGTTCCGTGTCATCGGCATTCAATTAGCCGCGGACCCCTCGGGGGCGCCGTCTGCACAGTTTGAGGTGTGTATTAGAAGGAATGTGTGTGTGTAATTTTGCATCGTTCGTCGAATAACATGAGATCGTGAGAGAGTAATTTCAGCGGTGGTAGCTCAATGGTAAAGACACGCGCCTCTTAACCGAGGAGTGCGGGTTCAAACCCGGGCACGTACCTCTGGATTTTGCAAAATCTATGTACGTATTTATACAACTAGCTCGACGGTGAAGGAAAACATCGTGATGAAACCTGCACATTCAAATAAATTTGGATTTGTAACCATGATCAAAAAAAAATGTCTGGTTCCCCTATCTTAGGGTTACGAAGGTCAGACCGGTAGTCGCTTCAATGTAATTACCAGACTCGCTACATCCTGGATCATGGTCTAAGCGGACCCCGTCTGAGCACGGGACATAACGCTAGGAAGATGATGTGAGCGAGTAATTTCATTTGATATGTATTATTTGTACATATGAACTCAATAGCATATAGGCGTTTTGTTTCGTTTCATTGAATCGATGAAAGAAATTATATATTAGGTATAGGCGTTTCATTTCGTTTTGCTGAATCGTGCGGTTTTATTGAATCCATGAAGGAAGGAAATTTACACAAATCCCCGAATAACAATTTTTATTATGCCCAGTTCCAATATACTTCAAACGATTAGACAATTTTTTATCGGAACCTGTTCAATTTTATTTTTGGCTAGAAATAGTTGAAGGTCCTTTCTGCTCATAGAACTCTGTATACCTCTTCAGAGACTGTGGGTTTGATGATATGATGATGAAGAACACATTAATTAGGCCATTTATCAATTTCAGTTATTTGTACCAGGAATGTGGCCCTAACATACTAAACAAGATTGCGTTTCGGCAGTTTGTATAAATACATTAAGAATCGGTGCCAACTGCCCAAAATATTTCAAAGAACATTGACTTGGACCAAGAGAACTCAAAGAACATTGACATATTATTTAAGACCTTGTTCATGTGTTGCCTACCACTCCAAAACCTTCGAAGCTCGTATGCAAACGCTTACAAGCGCTAACAAATCGTATCATTAATGGAAAATGGGGAGTTTCCTTCCAGTCACCTTGCGCTTACGATCTAATACAATAACGGGGCTTATAAGCGCGGAGGAGCGACGATGGAAATCGCTCCTTTCTGCCTGTAAATAACATTTCCAGGAGTGCCGTAAAATGGATAATAGACACGTGTCGTCTTCGACAAGCTGGGACCAAGATGTAGGGTGTTTGCGGAAGGGTGCCGCTGGAATGGACTTTAATTTGAATTATAATGATTAAAGGTGCCATTGTGATTTTATTATTAGCTATTTTTGTGTGAAAAAAGCATATATTGAGATATGTGTACTAAAGTTGAGAAGGATCTAAGGAACAGGAAATAGACAAGCATCATTCCATATAAGGTGTGGCTTATCATTTATTTTGCTAATTTATTGTTTCATCATCTTCATCTTCCTAGCGTTATGTTCCGTGCTTAGACGGGGTCCGCTTAGACCATGATCCAGGATTTAGCGAGTCTGGTAATTACATCGAAGCGACTGCCGATCTGACCTTTGTACCCCTAAGATAGGGGAACCAGACAATTTTTGGATCATGGTTACAAATCCAAAGTGGATTGAATTTGCAGGTTTCATCACGATGTTTTCCCTCACCGTCGAGCTAGTGGTATAAATACGTACATAGATTTGAAAAATCCAGAGGTACATGCCCGGGTTTGAAACCGCACTCCTCGGTTAAGAGGCGCGTGTCCATACCATTGAGCTACCACCGCTCAATTTATTGTTTATAGGCTTAATATTTTACTTTACATAATTAACTGTTCTGCCTTTTTAATTTTGCACATTTTTTACGGCGTTGTGGTCTTTTTATGGTCGGGATCTGCTCTGACTTGTTCGTAGTTCTTTTCAGCGACTACTATTTTACCTTCGTAATCTTTGGTGATCCGGATTAATTGAATCATGATTTCAATTCTACCGGCATTTGAATGTGTAAATTTTGAATTATTCCAAGAAACATCTGTCTGTCTGCGTTCGTAATGCGGTGATGTAATTTATTCACTATATAACATCTTTATAAAAAGTTTACGTATACACCGAGACATTTTAGTGGTTGTTTTCCTGCAGTAAAATGATTCTATCTTAGTAGTGCAATAGATTTGTGAAGTTTGTATTGTTTGTTGCGAGGCGGTTCGCTTTGAGGAGCGCGTGCGCTGCAATGTATGCTGTATTATTTAATGCGGGAGCTTCTTTTACTTTTAACAATGATTTCGTGCGGCATGCAGTACTCAAATACGTCACATCTCGTAAAAGAAACTATCGTTTCTCACGGTTTCGAGTTAACGATTATTTTTTTGATTAGTTGAAAACATAAATATTTTTATTTTCAAAAAATAACTCCCATGATTTGATAGTACTACTAAAGGTAAATCGTTCTGCTGCGGGAAAATAACTACTAAAATGTCACGGTGTATACCTATAAAACTTAAGTTAAGTTTAAGAATAAAGTTAGGTTTCGAAGGGTGAGGTTGGGTTAGGTTAGGTTTTGAAAAGTTGGGTTTAAATTTTTTATTTTTATTTAAGGTTCAATTTGCTCTTATTGCTGGAAAGTTTCGCCGGCGGACGTATATACTTGTAACTGAATAATAAAAATGTATACCTTGTGTTAAGTAACCGTAAAATCTAACGTTTCTTAATAGAAATAAGAACACATCCAGAAATTGTATATCCCCACGTCGTAGCCCATTTCACGCGAAGCGGCTTCCAGAGACGATTTTGTGCCGACAAAGGAAAACAGCATCTATATTTTTATTATAACGCAAATGGTTTTTATCTTACACTTAATATTTTATTGGCCTGTCGAAAGAATCGGTATTTCGTACAATAAGACAATTCAGCGAATAACGGATCTTTCGCCTTCGTAATTACGGTAAATCCGATCAGTGTACCGCTTACGTAGATGGCAGAAACTGATAAAGCGTTTTGATTTTCCTTTGAACTCAACAGTCTTATGTATTTTTCTTTGAAAGCCTCTGTTATGCGTGGTAGTAGCAGGTCGTATTGACTTTATTGACATTGAGAGGGGATCGCACGTTATACCTATTGAGAATCGGAAATATTTAATTCTACTAATATTATAAATGCGAAATTTTGTATGTATGGATGGATGTTTGTTACTCATTCCCAAAAAACTACTGAATGGATCAATAATAATAATATAATATAATAAATTCTTCAGACTGACATTCCCTAGTCCCAAACTAAGTTTATTAGCTTGTGCTATGGATACTAGGTGAACGGATAGACATACTTAAATACGATTATAAACATCCATGACTCGAGTACAAATATCCATGTTCATCACACGAAATATTTGCTCCTAGCGGGATTCGAACCCGCGACCCATTGTTTCGTGGCCAGGGTCTCTGACCACTCGACCAACAGGCCAGTCAATTTTAATTTAACTTTAGAATAATATAGCTCATACACCCAAATAACATATAAGCTATGTTTCATCGATGTACCACGTGAGCGAAGCCGCGGGCAGAAGCTAGTTCTTAAATAATAACATGATATTTGACTGATTCGTGAAACGCAAGTCATGAAGGCATTATAATCTAATCAAGATTAATATTAAGTACAATATGAAATAAATTATCGCAATCTTATTTTTTCTTTGCTTCTTTTTCAAAGTTTGTAGGTCTAATACCTTTACTGAACATTTAAAAAGAGTTAGTTATGAGTATATTGTTATGAGATTTTTACAGTTTGGTTTGAATATTCGTACTCAGGAGTATTTCGTAATGATCTTACTGAATAAGCTAATAAAAAATTACAGCCAACTAAATATTAGAATATAATAGAAATATTAGGATCTTAAATCATCGCAATTTGAACATAATTTTCTCGCTAATCGAAAATATGGACCCTCCTTCACTGCAAACCTAATAGGCACTCTCATACATAATATACTCAAAGCACATTCCCTAATCGCGACTGAAAATATTAATATTCTTAAGAAAATTACCAACGTATTTTCAAGCCGTCTCGATGCAAAGTTTTCACGAATTTACACTCTATTTCACGTGTAATAAGGGAGAATATAAATCAGACATAGACGTCGTTTCTCCCATATTGGGCAAGGTAAGCGCCCAATAATAGCAAGGAAGCTACATATTGGATATAAAGCCTGGGACACACAATATCCTTTTATGTGATCGAAGATCTTTAACATTAAAATTCATACATACTTGCATACATATATCAATACATATATCATCATGTCTGAAATCTAGAGGGCTAGAAAAAATCCAAATATATATATATATATATATATATATATATATATATATATATATAATACATCAGACTTCATCACATACATTGATCTGACTCCGAGGTAGGTAGTTTATGCACTTGTGTAACGGATATCTGAAACAACAGTAGTATTACAAATATAAATATACATTAAATATCCAATAATAACACCCAGACACAAAACAAACACAAGTATTCATCATACGAATGTTTGTCGTGTGTGGGCATCGAACCCACATGGGGCATGGGGCAGGGTCACTACCAAATGAACCATCGAGCCAGTCCAAAAAGCAATAATATGTTCCCGTGGGAATATGGGGATAAAATATAGCCTATGTTACTTCCGGATAATGTAGCTTTCCAATGGTGAAAGAATTTTTTAAATCGGCTCAGTAGTTTTTGAGTTTATTCATTACAAACATACACACACACACAAAAATACCAATCTTTCCTCTTTATAATATTAGTAAGTAAGTATAGATTAAAGTACTAATATTGATTGTTAAGCTGTTAGCTCTATCGTTGAGCTCAGGTAATGTATCAATGGGCGCAAAACAGCTATAGCAATATTTAAAATTACTCCTAAGTCAGTGCGCCAATCCGGTACCATCCCGGTAGGTAGTAAAGGCTGCCCTCGGCCCAATACCGATTGTCCCCTCCCAAAAAAAAGTTCGCCTATACAATACCAAATCCCTTTTGAAATACACATATGTCAACGACTACACCATCACAACACCCAACACCCGATATACCATAAGTCTCGCTCTACCATGCCATGCCAGGCCAGGCACATAGTTGGCACATACTTTTTAGGTCCCAGACCAACACGGGTCACATGAAATTCTTCTTCCTAGCGTTATCTCCCGTATTTAGATGAGTACTGCTTAGACCATGATCCAGGATTTAGCGAGTCTGGTTATTACTTTGAAGCGACTGCCGATCTGACCTTAGTAACCATAGATTTAGAATTTTTTGACTACGCAATTGCTGCTATTAATCAGTTTAGAAAAATATGTTTACAATAGTATATTGATTTTAATTCACCTTTCTAAGTATACATCGTGATTATAAACAGAATTGGGGAAAATATTGTGTAAAATTGTAAATAGTTTGGTTACGCTAGTGCTTGACAAAGCGGTGACGTCACGAGTATCGATAAAAACTTAATCGTCTTTTAGCGACATCATGACATGAATACAAAGTTATTTAGCCAAGTTATGTTGAAATATAATTATATTCACATTGGGAACTCATTATCTCCGTAAATTTGTTAGTTAAGTAACTGATAATTTTTCTAGATTTCCAAGCAACCCAGCATTGTGTAAAAAGTGGATGCGGACTATGGACAGACCAGATTGGACTCCCTGTAAGAACTCCACTATCTGCGGCAAACATTTTGACGGCAAATGACGGCAACAAAAAATTTGTTGCACTACATATTATTTTTAAATAACTAAATGACACCAAATTAAAAGTTGCTAATATATTATTTGTTCCATTTCATTCCATCAGTCAAAGCAAAAGTCATATCTTTTTGTCTTAGTGTAAATCATAGAACATATTTCTATTTTTTTAATTTTTTACACGCTGAATATACGAAGAATTTTACCATCTCATTGTTTATAGAACTGCTTAGAATGAGATTTCTTACCTACGAATTCCAATTTACCTAATATATACAACTACTGATTTTAGTCAATGCCATAAATAATTAATCAAAAGTATAAAAAAGCGTATTAAATACTTATATTATTAGTATACAACTGAATCAGTCGATAATGTGAAAGTGCGTCTTTGACAACACTATTTTTAACTCACACATAAACGTCAACCAACACATGCTTAAATTTATTTTGGTCATGTCTCCGAGCCGTCTTTGTGTATCTTGTACATCCTAAATCTATGTTAGTAACCCTAAGATAGGGGAACCAGACAATTTTTGGATCAAGGTTACAAATCCAAATTTGTTTGAATTTGCAGGTTTCATCACGATGTTTTCCTTCACCGTCGAGCTAGTGGTATAAATACGCCCGCAGAACTCACATGAAATTGTTAGAACCAAAAAATAAAGCACTTTTAATATCTTGTCTTAAGGCTCAATGTCTTTTATATTGTTGCTAAGTGTATCCTAAGGTTTACAGAAAGGAAGCTACTACAACATATTGGATATAAAGAGTGTCTGGAGAGGGAATTAAGGAGTCCTCCCGAGCTGGAGGTAAACAAAGCACTCCACATGTTATTACAGTTTAGTTTAAAACGTGCACTTGTACGTAATTGCAAGCTTTGAAAGTTGAACGTGAGTTTGAGGGAGGTACAACGTATAATTAGAAATTATACGACTTACAACTGCAGTTGTTTAACTTTATTACGTCATTACCTATGAACATAATGAATTTTTTTTGTAGATTTGTGTATGGCGGGTCGATCTATTCCCTTTAATTTGGTTTAGTGAAACGATGGTCAGCCATCGCTTGTGAACAGGAGTCAGTATTGATGATGACTGGCCCGTTGGTCGAGTGGTCAGAGATCCTGGCCACGAAACCAAAGGTCGCGGGTCCGAATCCCGCTAGAGGCAAATGTTTCGTGTGATGAACATGGACATTTGCACTCGAGTCATGGATGTTTATAAACGTATTTAAGTATGTCTATCCGTTCGCCTAGTATCCATAGCACAGTTTGGAACTAGGGAATTGGTGTGTCAGTCTTGAGAATTTATGTTTTTGATGTTTAGTATGAATATTAAATACTACTTTTAAAAATCATTACCATTAAGAATACTGAGAGCAAATTAACATTACATTAGTTACCATGGCTCTTGCTATATGATAGTATTATATACTATACTTGTGTTTGTTCTGTGTCTGGGTGTTAATATTCAATATTTAAGTATACTTACTTATATTTGTAATACCACTGTTGTTTCTGATATCCGTAACACAAGTGCTTAAGCTACTTACCTCGGAGTCAGATCAATGTATGTGTGTGATGTAGTCTAGTAATATATTTATTGTATTTTTGATCTCTCCTTTTTATATCTAACCCAACAGTTTTTGGCTAAGTTTGCGGTTGGCTTCAGGTGGTCAAAAATTCCAATCACTTCTGGAGAATGCGGGCACGATGCATATACATGTATGTTATTATTAATAATAATTACTAGCCTGTCAACTGCAGTTGGTAATGCAACAATGTCACGAGGGCTTGCAAGTGCAATCAACGCATGTCTAACACCTGCTATAGGCAGGTGACTGACATACATTGAAGCTTGCATCAGGCAGTTTAGGGTTAATTGATTGGTGGGGTTGTCGAGCAATGTTAAATATATATTGCATCAGATAATGTACTTAAAGACGACTTATACGTATTAAATAAAGAAACTCATCGTTGGATTGATCAGTTTGACCAATTTTTTTATAATAATCGTTTTTTTTTTTAAATCTATGTTTTTTTGTATAAATGTTTGAATCTTCCATTCTGCACTCGGCCAAGTAATTATTTGTATGCACTAGTGCAATCATCAGAAAAATATTCTAAGGAAATCTGTGCATTTGGATAATTGTATGTTGTAACAATAATTCTATTCGTCAGGGTTCTCTGCCCAAAGCGTATGTAAGCTAGATGGCAGTTTACACAAAAAATAGATTTCTTTGGTATATTTAATATTTGTTGGTGCTTTCCTGAGCTACATGTACATTAATATAGGTACTTAATCATTTTTAACATAGAAAAATTATATCTCTTATTCCAAGAATCCTTTATACTTGAACTGAAGTATTGACTAGACTATGGCAAGTGCAGTTCCCTTTGAGAGCAAACAACAATTATGATCTGCAAGTGACTTGTGCTGTTATCCATAAATTAGATTGGATGGGAAACGTATTTCCAGCGAAGGTAGTGCAGGCGGATGTCTGCGGCGCATCCGCGTTTGAAATTACGCCGCGAAGCAGGGCTGCCAACAACGAAGGCAGGGGAGGGCCACCATGTGAAGAGGTCTGTACCAGCAAAACGACCGAGGAGATCTGGTTCACAGTCAGGGACAGATGTGCAACTTGTCTGCTTCATTTCCAAAATAATCAATTTTTTCTAGTTCATTCCCCTGTGCATGGATCCTCCACCAGCTGAAATGACGTCAGCAAACCTGCGCAGGTAACTATTGCCTTGCAGCCATTATTCAATTCGTCTAGTTATTTCCCCTTTATCAGTTGATAGTGTAGGAAAAGTACTGACATGGCCATTTCAAGCCTTTCCTGACTATTCCAAGCGTTGTGTACTATTTTCTAGTTGGAATCTAGTAAAAATACCATCATAGTTTCGTTACTACTAGATAGGGGAACTAGCCAAAATTAGTTAATATAAGATGCAGTTATTTGCAAACAAGTTTTCTCACGATGTTTCTTGCCACTAACCGCACCACCAAAACCACTGATCTACTTGCTACTACTTCTTGGTTGTGAACTACCAGTGATGAATGATAAAACTTCCAAAATGGTACTATATTCAAATGTGTGTCAACCCTAATCTGTTGAGGTGAGGTACGGAAATGAACGCCTGTTTGTCTTCCCGCTGAAACGGGCTGAATTTCCTGTTTCTTTTGATATTGCCAGCTTTGAATATCCCGAGCTTACCTTGTGAAAATGGAAACCATCAAAAACAAAGCGGTTTTTAATTAAAAAAGTTATGAAGTGCATTTTAATTATAATTAAAAATGTATTTTATAAAAAAATACTCTTGGTCGGATCTGCTATGAGAGGTGGTAGTTAAATGACTGAAATGAGTCTTGTATACGATTCGGTGATAGATATAATACAGCCACGTGTCCCTCATTTATTATAGTTTATACAGTTCACCCGCGTAGTTCCCGTTCCCGTAGGAATTCGGAGATATAATATAGCCTATATTACTCTCTGATAAAGTAGTTTTCCATTGGTGAAAGAATTTTCCAAATCAGTCTGGCAGTTTCGTAGCCTATTCAATTCAAATAACCAAACAATCAAATCTTTCATCTTTATAATATAAGTATGAAGTATAGACTTATACCACTACCATGGACCAATCAATTAGTTGTATTAATATGACAGTTACTTCTATAAACATACTCTCTAAATCCTAATCATAACCTAGCGGACTACGTCTAGAAAAGAAAAGACATAACGCTAAGAAGGAAAAGTTTAAAAAAGCAAAATTACTGCTCCGGAAAAGAGAAATATCCCTTTTTGAATATATATTCTGGTATTTTTTGTAATATTTTTATTTAAATAAGTTATGTGATATCTAGAAAATATATTTCCTATGTTGGTCGGGAACTTAAAAGTAAAATAAATAAATATACAACTACATCACATACATTGATCTAACTCCGAGGTAAGTTGCTTATGCACTTGTGTTACGGATATCAGAATCAACAGTGGTATTACAAATATATACTTAAATATTGGATATTAACACCCAGACACAGAACAAACACAAGTATTCATCACATGAATGTTTGTCCTGGGTGGGGATCGAACCCACAACTCTTGGCGCATGGGGCAGGGTCACTACTGAATGCGCCATCGAGCTAGTCAAATGTCCTAACCGTATTTCTTGCTTAGCATGATGTAAAAGGCGACTAATGGTATAACTGGTTATGGGTATGTTATTGTGTAGGTGACGAGCTCGTCACTTGTAACTGCTTTTTCACAATTTTCCATCTAACCCGGTTTTGTTTTTTTATCTGAATGCGGTTAAGGGGCCTAACTGCCCCTTTGACTCTGTATACCCTTCGGGAATGACGGGCGTAAAGATATATATGTGTGAATGTAAGAAGTACATTGTACGTACCTATATTGCGCAGTAAATACATTGCTTATATACAACAACTTCCATCTTGTGATTCTTAGACATGTGCCAGCTATTCTTCGTTGCTGCATCGATGGATAATATAAACTAATCTTCCCTTACTCTCCCAACATTTCTTTTGTCTCTGCCAGCCACTCGCTATTACTTCAGTCCACCTGGTTTGGTCTCTCCCGCCATTTAAGCTAGGATAACCTTTTTCCGATAGCTGTAACTTTTGTTCTATGTCTCATTTTAGCGTTAGGAATTCGATCGAAGAGTTTCATGCTGAGCGTGAATCGCTTCATATTTTTTCTCTATTTTAAAATTGCGTATTGCTAGTTTTAGTTCAAAAATGATGACGTGTCGATATTCCGTCGATTATGGTCATTGGTAGTGGTATTTTGAACTTAATTGTCTATTTGTTTTGGAATTCTCTGGTGCCTGAACGTTATGACGACACGTATGAACGTTCTCATTACACTTCACATTTCTAATTCCAATTCAATTATTTCAGTACCTAATAACTATTATTATATATATAAATTACAATATAAATATATAAATTCCATAAATGTTTCAAAAGGTAGAATTCCGTCTGTGACAGAGATACAAAATTACGTCCTACGTTGCATCTTCAGGAATACATAATATTATAATCCATATGGATTATATGCCTTTCTTTTGAGGTATGAAGCAGCTTAGATGGATAGTATAAACTATAATCACTATTTATCCTATTTTACGGTTCAAACTTTTGGAATGAAGTGTCATCACATTAATTTAAGTATTTTATTTAGGCTTCAAAATATACGAAAGAGAAACAAAACAGACAGAGACAGAATTACTTTTGTATTTATAATATTAGGTATTCATCATTGATCATTATTAGTCTTAATGTTAAGAACAAATTAGGGTGGTTGCGTGTTTAGCCTTTTGCTACAAATAAATGTTCTTATCGTTCCCCACTTTTAGACAAATGCCCACTAACAGTGCAATTCCCACTGGGAATACAACTTAACCCTAATAGAACCGTCTCTGAGAGACCCTTAAGATATACCTTCAAAAAGTTATTCTCCAAAAGCAATTAGCAACAGGACTTACCCAACACTCGGCTTAATCTTCAAACGGGCTCGAACCCACTACCCGACTTAATCCAACGTTTCTATATGACAAGGGTGTCGCCAGCCAGTATAACTTGACCCCGCCTAACTTGAGACCAGTTATAATCCACGTTTTACGGTTAACTGTTAGTAATTAATTATTCTTAACTTACTTGTGAGCAATGGTGAGGGTAAGCACCGCATTTGTGGAAAGGGTTTTGGATGGGTAATCGTGGTATAACGCGAATATTTTCACAAATATGATTTTAGAGCGATGCTAAGTCAATTTAAATACTTCTCGATAATAGATAAGCATTCTTTTCCGTTTGATAGAAATGCATTAATTTAAAAAATGTTTGAAAAATTTACCGATGGTTTTTGATGTATAACACGAAATTATGTTTACACTTTTATATTACTTTTATATTTTATCAAAATTATAAATAATAAATAAATAAATTCTCCAGACTGACAAACCAATTTCCTACTTCCAAACTAAGCTTATTCTAGTACTATGGATACTAGGCGAACGGATAGACATACTTAAATAAGTTTATAAACTTCCATGACTCGAGTACATATGTCCATGTTCATCACACGAAACATATGCCCTTAGCAGGATTCAAACCCGCGACCCTTGGCTTCGTGGCCAGGTTCTCTGACAACTCGACTAACGGGACAGTCACAGTAAACAAAAGGCTATTGCGTAGAATATACGAGTTAGGAAGTCTAATAATAAGCTAGCTCCTAGTCAGGAGCTACCCGACCAATGTGGGACAAAAAAAATACAATTAACTTAATTTACATAATAGAATAATATTTGCTTTAAATGGTTCTGTACTTGTATTTCTATGTGTCTAGTTCATTGCACAATAAGCAATAGCTAGCCTTCAAATGGATGAATTTAATATAAAGGTTGTTACACAATACAGCTGAGGAATAATGTAACCTCTGTCTAACGATAACGCCCCTAGGAGCAATATTTTACACCTCATAATGAGGATTATTTCCTCCTATTGTTCCTAGAGTGCCGCAGTTAGGGCAAGGTTGGGTACTAATGGCAATTTTAATATTCCAGGTATAAGGATGACAAGGAATTAATGTCCTATTTCTTCGAAGCATTATATTTTATTTCCATTTTGCATATTGTTAGTCAGTGAGGGCGGTGGTAGCTCAAGGTTACGGACACGCGCCTGTTAACCGAGGAGTGCGGGTTTAAACCCGGGCATTTTTCAAATCTATGTAGGTACGTATTTATACCACTAGATTGACGGTGAGGGAAAACATCGTGATGAAACCTGCAAATCCAAATAACTTTGGATATGTAACCATGATCCAAAAATTGCCTGGTTCCCCTATCTTAAGGTAACGAAGGTCAGATCGGCAGTCACTTCAATGTAATTACCAGACTCGCTAAATCCTGGATCATGGTCTAAGCGGACCCCGTCTAAGCTCGGGACATAACGCTAGGAAGATGATGATATTGTTAGTCAGTGAGTAGAGTAAATACCTAAGTACTAGATTTTGCTAAAGCCAGCGAATTTAGTTCAGTACTTACCCGATAATGATTTTCACCAAAATGGTATTGTTTCTGTAGTGACATACATGCATACATATGCATGCATGTATTATGCATATTGTAAAAGCTGGAATTACTTGACCTTATATTACTTTATGTAGAATAGTGATCAGGGCTTAGGCAAACAAGGTATCAAACATAGATCTGTATAAAAAGTACTTTTTAAAATTAAAAAATTAAATTCTCTTTTGGAAATAACAACTTACATAGCATTGCTTTTCGCATAGCTTATTTGATATCTCTCCTTTTACAATACAGGAACATAACAGGTCTAGTACGTAGATTTGCTTCGAAATGTTGAAGTTTCAACTGCCTTCAAAAGAGAAGTTTACAGATAAGCAAAATTTTAAATAGTCCATTCAAGTAAGTATATAACACGATTTATTTTCACGACCTCAACTTACGAGAGCACCAAGCTAAACAGCGAAATATTCGTCCCCATCCAAGTTTCACCGCGTGGAGAACTGCTTAACTTTTGCTATCTGGGTGTTTGAGACGCTGAGTACCTACATTCATGTTTCCAAAGTTAAGGCATCCTTGGTTCCTCATGACATGCCTCTTGCCGATAAACATTTATCCCAGTTTCGCCTCCGTAGAAATCAGTCTATTAGGGAGACATTATATATTCGTTTTCCATAATGAAAAATAGCCTATATCCTTTCGCACAGTACAAACTTCAAACGTCATAAATTCCGGCGCATTTGGTTTTGTAGTGGGATGGTGAAAAATACCTTACATCCTTTTCTTATACCTACCAAATATTTAAAAAAAACATTGAAATCGGTCAAGCCGTTTCGGAGTAATGCTACTACAAACACCGTAATACGAGAATTTTATATGATTAAGGAATCTTTTCCCCAACGCTGACCATTCCACTATTCGCGTAAACAAAGTGTTACCAAGCGTTACCTACCAAACTCTGGGTCGAACCAGCGGAATAGCCGTCTAATGATGATAGATACTTCAATATAGCTCGCTCGCTTCGCTCATCCATTAATCATTCGCCGCTAAGATTGCTATCAGGGCCACTTGTTGCGGCCAATCCATTCTGACTAGTTACGTTTCGAAGAGCTTGTAATACGTTTTAGAAGTTCGACTGCAAAGAGTCTGGAATTTATGTGCAACTCTCTAGTTTTAGTCTACAACTAAGTTAACAAAACCCAGCCAAGTTTTATATTTGGCTAAATGTGGTTAAAGGGGCTTGCTGCCCCTTTGACTCTGCCTACCCCTTCAGAGATTATGAGCGTGATGCTATGTATCAAAACCTCTCTCTAATTTGATTAGCTTAACAGAGACAACTTCAAACGCTCGGTACAGTATATTTTTGGTTGATACTAGAAATTGAATAACAATAAAAATATTAGGCAGAGAGGTAATGGATATTTAAAATTTCAAAGCAAATTTTATATTTGTAAAACTTTAATGCCTCCGCTCCGGTATATAATTCGGTCTACCACAATGATTAGATCATGCGTTCCGCGCAACCGATCCCCTTTTCCGTAATGAAAATAATAATAATTTATATCACACTCTCAAAAGGCCTCTACATATTGGACTCATGTCCCCATGCAAGCCTTAAAGGCCCGGGTTTGTCCCGTGATTGTGCCGAGAGACATAATAATAATAAATGTGTTACCACAAAAAGTATATTATAAAGGTAACATGTTTGCTGGTCCTCATACTAGGCTAAACCTGTCATGTGGGGTACGAGTAACAATTTAAAAAACAATCAAGAATAAAAATAGTCGGTTATCACAAAAGGTTAAGGTTTGGAAATATAGCAGATAGAGGAACCACCCCATCCTTTATATACCACGGAATACGGATATAACACGGATTACAAACTCGAAGTAAGCCTATCTATTTTTTATTCATTTGGTTTATTATAATATCTAACAATAAAAAGCCAAAAAGAACCCACTGATATTAACAACAACCCATTTTTTCTATCGCGTTACGCGAAATTCCTCTCATTCAAAGATACTTGAAGCCATCGCCTTCGCATTATATTAAATACTAGCTGTGCCAGCGGTGTCACCCGCGTTTATGGTTAATATTATAAAGACTATTTCCGTCATACATGATTTCTATGTAACTTTAACCATTAAGGCTGCACACGCGACATAAGCTTAAAAAATGGAGTAACTTCTCCCGTTTTCCCAACATTTCCCTTCACTACTCTGCTCCTATTGATTGTAGCGAATGAAAAGAATGAATGAATGAACGATGAAAAGTATACTATAACCTGCCCAGGAGTATGAAGAATAATTGTACCAAGTTTCGTTAAAATCCGTCGAGTAGTTTTTGTTTCTATAAGGAACATACAGACAGACAGACAGACAAAAATTTTACTGATTGCATTTTTGGCATCAGTATCGATCACTAATCACCCCCTGATAGTTATTTTGAAAATATATTTCATGTACAGAATTGACCTCTCTACAAATTTATTATAAGTATAGACTAAATTCTCAAACGTGTTCGGCAACGTGTTCACAACTTTAGCTCGCAGCGCGCAAATAATTTTATATCAATTTGCATCGCGTTGTGGAGTTTGTTCATCGCATTTTCATGACGTCTTACTCAAACATGGCAGGGCCTACTTGAGGATTCGTGTGTCAAAACCGTATACGGTTTAAGTTTGGAGAGGATATGGTGATTGGACAACTTGCTGGTTAGGAAAATTGGAAAAGGGTCTCATATCTGCCGAGGTGTGCATGTAAAGATATGGTAGTTTAAATAAATAAATAAATTCTTTACTAACACTACAATTCCCTAGTCCCAAACTAAGCTTATAAGCTTGTGCTAAGGATACTAGGTGAACGGATAGACATACTGAAATACGTTTATTAACATCCATGACTCGAGTACAAAAATCATGTTTATCACACTAAATATTTGCTCCTAGCGGGATTCGTACCGGCACCCTTGGTTTCGTGGCCAGGGTCTCTGACAACTCGATCAACGGACCAGTCAAAGGTTGTATGTGTATTTATGTTTTTCTGGACGTATGTAATGTCACTGAATTCCTACTTTTTTATTGTCATTCTATAAGGTTTGCGTCAATTTTGGTTAAATAATTTGACTAATATACATGTTTTTAACCGACTTCAAAAAAAAGGAGGAGGTTCTCAATTCGACTAAATTTTTTTTTTTTTTTTATTCTTTGATTCTTAGGGAAATGCATGAACATACCACTCACTCAAAGGTCCAAGGGTTTTTTTTCTTTTCCTCACCAGTAAGGCATATACTCTTACACCTTAGAGTGCTTCGTAACATTGCTTTAAGGAGTAAGTCTGCAATCATATTTCTTACCTTAATCCTCTTAAGACAGCTGCGATGAGTAGACTTCTATGACACACCTTGGGTTAAAAAAATTAAAAAATAAAATATAGAAAAAAAAACAGTTGAATTGAGAACCTCCTCCTTTTTTTTTAAGTCGGTTAAAAAGGATAAATCCTTGTTGCAATTGTAAAAATTTTATGTGACTGTGTGGGTGACAGGCTAGCCACTTGTCACTACTTTTTCACTATTTTCCTTTTTTCACATTTTTTGTGGTCAAAGGGGCCTGCTACCTTTTTGACTCTGCCTACCCCTTCGGGGATTATGGGCATGATGTTATGTATGTATGTGTGCAATTGTAAAAAAAATGCAAAAGTGCATCTATCTGCCTGTGTTTATATCTAAGCTAATCGATCCATAAAATTTGAGCCTTGAGAAGGATTGCAATAACCTAAGTAAATACAGTGACTTACTTTAGCATTTACTATATTAACTAACCAACTAAATAACGAAACTAAATATTAATAACTATAGTATCACACCTTCCATAGTTAAGTCGGCGCACACGCACAGCTGCCGTCCATACCTTGCACCACACGCTGGATTTCCTCAGAAATTCCTATATTGGTCTGATGAAAACGTGTGCAAACATCTGTACGTGATGCTCTCCCAATCGATGGGGGCTCGCGGGCAGATTGAAGCGACGCCTAGTTTCAGACGGGAGTGGGGTGAAGCATGTTTGCTTTCAAAGAATTGATAGTAAAACTGTCTTTATATGTACTATGTTATTCAATGTAGCCGCGACTTTGTAAGTTAGAATTTTAAAAAAATATTTTTTTTATGGAACTCTGACCCTTTGTTCTTTTTTTTTTGTTAGTAAGAATCCTTTGATAATAACAAGAATTCTTAATAGTTTTTCTTAAATAAAAATCCCTAAATGTAATCTTATAACACTAGGGAAATTAAAGGACTTCCCGTTTAGAAGATTATCTGAAACAAACGGACAGACAGACAAAACCTTTATAATTTATTTTGTTTTATTAAATATCACGCGGTAGTTTCATTTTAGCAATAAGCAGTTATTTTTACACGCCACAATTTTACTTTAAATTTAATTACGTATCTGATGATTTTTCTTGCGACGTCGTCCCCTGCTAAATTGATGAAATAGAAAATCCAAGATAATTGTTTTGATAAAAATAATTAAATAAAACGACATGTATAGTGCCACAAACGTGCTTTATTGACAAACAGTGGGCATGTCCGTATATGTACAGCAGAGGCGAGCTCAAACGGCACCTTGACTAGAGTGACCACGCGTACGCGGTAGAGCTGGGACAGGTAGACGGCGTAACTTGTAACGTGTAGTATTACGCGTAAAATGTAACGTTTAACACATTAGAAACGTTTGGCGTGTAATATGTTATGTTCGGGGCGAAAAAATCAGTTTTTTTTTTAAATTAATTAAAATTAAAACAGAAAACTATTACTACAACATTTTTAGTAGATTAACAATTATGTATAGATAAAAGCCAATATTTACCCTTGACTTATATGTATTTTTGCTCAGTATTTACTGTGCCAGTTTCTTCTACGTTGACTTTGATAACATATTTCGATTCACACAGGCAACTTACGAAACGCCTTGCATCAGATGAACTCAATCACACCCAGAGTTACATTACTCGATACGATACATCCTGGTGTTACGCGTTACACCATCTAAACCCAGCTTACAGGATATTACGTTATAGTAAAGTACCAATCTTGTTACCGCTTGAGTTCCTGCATGGTTAATTCACATCAAGTATTTAAGTTTAATTCAAGTAAGTAATAATGGAGGTCATACTTTCATAGAACTTTTATTTGGTTTAGATTTTGAATTGAATTAGAATTTAAAAAGTAAAAGTAAAGGAAATCTATCTTGTTACTTAAGCTGAGTGGTACTATTTCATTGATATTTCTGAAAATAAATGAAACATAAAAAACTCAAAGGATTACTTTACCCCTTAAGTTAATTTGATTTTAATTTTAATCTATTGTAACGTTATCACTTAAAAACTTTTAACTTAATTTAAACTCTACTAGTAACTTGAATCACTATGTTAACGACACATTGAGTTAGGATTACGGATAAAGTTAACGTTGCCACTCAACATAATCAATAATTATAGGTAAATGAAAAAACGTTTGTTTTTTTATACAATCATTTTAAGTGGTTTCTTTCTAAATACAATATCGCTTTGTGTTATAGTAAGTAACGTTAACGATTCCGTATTGAATTTATCCCCAGCTGTATCGATAACGTTTTAATTTTTATCCAAACAAGCTGTTGTTGTATTTCGAGAGATGACCTCCAAAGTCTAACTCGGCATTCGATGTGAATATACCACCAAAAATAATTTACACATTCGAAATGTATTGAAAGTAAACATTCAACTACGATAATTCGGATTAGAACCAACTTCGATTTCGTGCTTTGAGTTACATACCACAAGATTCAAATTTGAATGCACATCGCTCAAAAGTTTCCGGAAAAAGAGAATGAAAGAACAGGAGTCGGGGCCGTTACACAGAAACTTCTGAGCGGACGTGCATTCAACAAAATCAAATGTACTCAAATATTTCAATTAATCAAAAAAAATGTACTTTCCATTTACAAAGAACAAAAATTTCAAAAGATAAACAGTTCGACCTAAAGTACAGTCAGAGTAAACGTTCATATTATCACTTTTAAATCTGAACTACACATACAAAAATTTTTTTATTTTTTTTAAACAAATTTCATTTACCATGACTGCATAAATTCTGTACATTATATTTCTATCTCACCCATATAAAGGACTCCATGACATTGTCACACATTCTTTTTCATGGGATTCTAGATATAACGCAAAATCCCATGGCTAATAACAAATAAACTAAGACAGCTCATATTGGGCACAACAGCACATTTACTTCTTATGGCTTAGGGAAAACGCAGACGATAGACTTACAATTACAATATGCAAGAAAAAGTATTCAGTACAGGTTTCATTCTGTAAAAAACTTAATTTTCTGATATTTATATATTTTTTAATCCTAAACAAACGAACAATAGATAATTCATTTTACTTATTCTTATTGCATGGCGTTCCTAATTTTGACATTCAAAATACGGGCAGGATTTCTCATATCATGACGAAATTCATGATTAACGTATTATTTAATACACATAATATTATACAATACACATTTTTATATCAAACTGTGACACAATCATTTAAGTATTTTTAGTACCTATATTTTCAGGAGCTAACAGAAAAGTTAAAAAAATCATCAATCGTCTGCAATTCACCTTAGAAGCGTCAACCTCCATCGTAATACTATTGTCAAAACTCGACATTTAATGCCGATCTCAACAACACGGTATTATCATTAGAAAATAAAAAAAAACGCATTAAGTCTAGAAGCAAGTTAAGACGCACAGCTCTTACGACATCGAAAGCATCACAAAATTCATTACTTGCCTACTCTCAACTTAAATACAAAACAAACTTAACTAAAAAAAAAAAAGAAAGATAACAACTTAAAAGTTATCACACTATCCCCATAGTAACTTGAAAAGTAGTAAACAAAAATTTCGTTACAATTATTTAGCCTAATTATTTAATATTAATGGTGATTTTTAATTCGTGTTTTTTTTTAATTGCAAATTAATTGCCAATCATACTTGGTTAACATTAGGGTAAAAATACGATCATTTCCTTAAGAGACTGAACAAGTAAATATTTACATATGTATTCATTCAAAGAGGCGATGAAAAATTCTTCTTTTTAAAAAACACTTTCATGTGACATGAAATGTCGGCATTTCATTTATTTTTTTTTGTTAAAGTACTTTATAAACAAAAAGATTTAGATATGTTTTTATAGATTTTCACATTAAGGGAATAATCATTGTTTACAAAATATTCACCCAATTATATTATGATAATGGCGCTTTAAACATATTGTATTAGTCCAAATATATATAGAATTAATCCCTGCTTACGATGATTTGTTATGAATATACGAAAATAAAAGAGAAATGTAATTCATATCCATTCATATCCGTCTGAGTTCAGAATCTGTAAAATATTAACTAAGCTGTTTTAGTATGATTTCTATGTACTATGTATGTTATAAATGTAATAAAATTTTGTACGTATATGATGCATTTATCTAATCAAAATATCCCAGTGATGGGTATTTTAAAATAATTTTAAAAGCTACTATTTTCATTGAGAAAGGCACGATTTTTGGACAAAACAAGGACTTGGTCGGATTGTGATTGTTAAAATGATCACGTCTCTACGAAATTAGCAAACGAACCGCTCTATCTTGTTAAAACGTTAACTCTTATTGACCTATGATTAAAGTGGATTTTTTTTCGTGAAGAACACATTGAAACCAGTAATGAACATGATGTGAATAATCTAATAAGACTCTTCCTTTTCTTTCGTAATTTGTGGGCATATGTAATATTATTGTGTAATATTCTGATGTAAGCGTTGATTCAATTGGTCCAATATTTCCAATGAACTCTTATTGATAAAAGAGTACTTGAGTATATTATTAGGAATGAAATTAAAATGATGTAACTAATAAACAAAGACATACTTCATTTGTAAAATTACCATTTTTCACAGCCATAATAAGACATTATAATTTCCCTACATTCATTTCTAATCAAAAGCCTTGGCTTATCTTACGGTCAATTCAGTTTTTAGTGTTGAATTAGTCCTATTACATGTCCGTTAAATATTGAATAGTGTGGTCACCATTTAAAGCAATACCAAATTAATAATAGTTATAATGAGTCAAACTCATTCCATGTTCATTACTGATATCGTTACGTTTAGGATAATACATTTATTTGATTTTGTTATTCATTTATTTTCTATTACATATGGCTTTTGAAAATATAATTAGAGAAACTACTGATTTAAAGTCCCGTTCGTTATCTATGAAATTTCAGCGTTCAGTTCATTATAAAATACTTATAATAAGTAAACTCTATTTACTTCCAAACATTTTTAATTATATCATTTTGGCTATTTACAAAATGATTTTCATATTAAATGAATAGCTAGTATTCAGACCAAGGCGGTTTGCGAATTCTGTCATCAGGTGTGTAAGGATCGTGCCATATGGCGTTCGGTTCTCTCTGCCTACCCCGCTAGGGAAGTGGCGTGAAGTTTAGTTAGTTAGTTATTAAATGTTAGGACATCTAATAATTAATTACACACGACAATAATAGGCGAAATAGTTATTGTATCGATTTCCTGGAGTACAAGTATAAATAAGTTAACAACACAAAAGCCTGGACCTTTTTTTAACATGAATTACTTTTAGATTCTGCAAGGTTATATTTCCATCGATTTCATTCCACAATTTTCCATCAGTTAGATGCAAAATTATGAAATACTAGCTTCTGCCCGCGACGTTGTACATCGATTGAACATAGCTTATTTGTTATTCTTATATTTTATAAGCTATACTAATGTAAAGTTTCATTAAAATCCATGCAGTGCTTTTTGCGTGAAAGAGTTACAAACATCTACACATCCATCCATACTTTCGCGTTTATAATATTAGTAATATTCTGAATTCGTTTGACACGATCTTATTTTTGAATAAAGTAGTTGAGTGATCTTTTTCCCGAATTCGCAAAGCGCATTGATGTGTCTACTACCTTAAGCCTATATCGAATTAAGCCTAGGCACTTTCGGCAAATATGTTTGGCATATTTTTAGTATTAATCATTCTGATTCACAACAAATTATTTCAAATTTTCCAATATACATACACGCATCAGAATAACTGTACAATGCTCTCGTCAGGACTGGACTCCCCAATGAATATAAGGAGTCTTTTATCCTAATGTTAAACTTACATTTACAGTGACTTATACTAATTTAGACATTAATATAGGTTGCAAAACCTTACTCCCCTATCCAGTGACGATGTTGAGTAAATTCGCAAAATGTCATACTCGAGCACGCCGTTAATGGCTCCGGAAAAACACGGCCCCGACTCTAAATTCCGCGCGATTCCGGAAAAATGTCCCACGTGCCTGAGTCAAGATTTTTTTTAAAACATCCCCATCTGGACAGATCTACTTAGTTTAGAATTCCCAACGGGTATTTGACTCGAGAATTCTTTGTAAAAGAGTTTTTTTTATTAGTTTAAATACAAACTTCGAAGCGAGAGAATCTGATTAAATAGAATGTGGAAAAGTGATAAAAGTGTGAGATAAAAGGGCTTGTCTATTTTTTTATTGTCACAAGGGATCAAATCTTGGTTCAGCGCAAAGCACAATTCTTATGCTAAGAGTTCACTTACATATTGACTTGTATGTCACAGCACGCTTTGATAAACACATCCGTCGAAAACAATTGGACACGACCAGTTTTTCAAATATTCCGGAGAATTTTCATTTCCGGATGAATCGTCATCAAATTATCGGTGTTCCAATGACGTTAGTTTGTTTCCGGTCCCTGTGAAATTGCTTTTTTAAATGTCGACACTGCTCAATGTACATTTTAAGTTGCATTTTCAAGCTACTTCTTTTAAATTGTTAGTTTCAGTGTCTAGAATATACATATATATATAGTTTACTGTAGCCGTCTAAGCAAATTCTCAAAAAAATCGAAATTATTTTGTCATAATGATAATCTATTTTTGGACCCTCAAATCATACCTATATTTATTATGAGTACAAAATCGAACATTCAAGTCCAAAATTGAACTTGAATATACACTAAAAAATACAAAACTACGTTTCAATCATTTGATTGAATCTTTTTCTAGCATCGCATTAACAAAATATCTTAACTATTCTAATGTAATTCCTGTGTAAACTCACGTAAATTGTTCTTTAATCTTTATGGGACTCCTTATTTTAAAAACTGATCGTGCACCTATTACGCAACTTTGACTAAAAGAAAGTGCTCTTATTCATCACAACTAACCGAGTCAGAGGACTCGATCGAGTCATCTCGATATGTCAATACGAGGTAACATTAAAAAACAAAACCTAGACTACAACATAAACGAAATTAAAGTAAAATAAATGTACTTCGCCACGCACCTCAGAATTAGTGCAAATTGGAAGCTTCTATCATTAATGGTTTCGACTTTTAAGTAGCTATAAAATTGAGAAGAAAAATATTGAATGTACCTACATAGGACTAGCAAACCAATTTCTGATCTCCAAACCAAGCTTAATAAATACTTCTTCTATGGATACTAGACAACAGATACATACGTAAATACGTTTACACACATCCAGGACACGATTACGAAAGACCATCATCAGAACGTTTGCGCCTAGCAGGATTCGAATACGCGACCTTTGATTTCGTGGCTGTTTTACACCATAAACACACAAGCTAATGGCTAAGACTAAACTAAATTTATATTTAGATTATGTATATAGTTCCAAATAAAAAGGTAGCCATTAGTGAAAGTAATTTTAATACGCCAGCTTTGTTACAGTATTTAAGGCGTCACAAAATTATCAAGATTTAAAAGCCTATTCTGTAGTTTTACACCCAGCACTTAAATATCTCCCAGTTGATTAGCAGGAACAATAACACCGGATTCTTCTTATTATTTTAATTTAAACATCTTCAAAGACACAAGATAATAAAAAGCATCGCAGGTAACCTTTACATATGTTAAAGAAATACAAACCGATTTTCCCATAGAGACAGAAAATCTGAATGTTATATTATTGATTTGGGTAGCTCAAATTTTGTAATAAAGTAAGCAAATAATTAATCGATATGTAAATTGAGACAAAGCTAATCTTCTATTTGAGGTAATTAGGCAATCATAAATGATGCATATTGATAAAGTTACTTAGATATAGTTTCTAAAACAATGAGAAATGCTTGCTAACTGCAAAACCGTCAATGATAGAAACTCTATAGAACCATGTCAACAATAACACGCACTCAATCATTTGCTAGCTAGTCGTGAAATATCTTTTGACTTTGTAAAAACTATTCAAAGTCCTGTTATCTTTATACTCATAGGCATTGTACAAAACAATATTTAGTCTACGTCTTTAAGAATGCCTGTGACGTGTTGGGCTCTTATAATTCAGTTGTACCGCAGACAAGTAATGATACACCCATTAAAATATGTTATGTAAAATATTTTGGAATAGGAACATTACAACAACTTATTCAAGAATCCAAGCAAGTAAATACTAAACATACTTGTATACTCGTAAATATAATGGGTATATCAGATAATCTAGTTGAAAAATACAATTAAATTAGTATTAGAAATAGTATTGTTGCAAATACTTTTGTTAAACAAAATTTAATTCCTGTCTTATTGCGGCTAAAAAAATGTACATGTTTTCAGTCATCTTGTAAAATACCCATTAAAAAAAAATAACAATGAGAATTTTTGAGTCAGCACCAAACTATTCGCCATGTATATTCTTAAAATGCTGATACCAGCATTCTCCTATCCTAAAATCCGACAGATGATATAGAACCAAAGCAAAGAGAATTCACGACCAACTTCAAGACAAACTGTTACCAGAATAAACCAAAGAGCGAACTAAACATCTTATATTGTACAAACGTGGATGCTATGAAGAAGAGGTGCAGGATCAAATACCGGAGGTTGTCCTGTCTGACCTGCCGCGATACTGAGGTAGATCCTGAGGGAAATTTGCCGGTGCGGTAGAATTCTTCGAGCATCTTGTCTTTTTCTACGAATCTGTCGTAGAGCCAGTTGGTCATGCCTTCAGTGTCTGTAGGAACCTGGATGATAAACAAATTGGTAGTAAATTGTAAACTCACTAACATACCAATTCTCTAGGTCGAAGCTAAGCATATATGGTTGTGATGAAGATACTACTGTAGATGAAGGAGCGACAAACTTAAATGCATTTATAAACATCCAAGACCAGCTCGGTCATCATTACAGAAATATGTGTCCTTATCAGGATTCAGACCCTAGGTTTTGCGGGTGTACTAGGGTCTACCAAGACTACTATCAACCAAAACTCAGAGGCCCAGTATAACCATCATTTGTTCCACAGAACTATAGTTTGTTATTAAGTTCCACCCAATTTTTGACGTCTATAGAGTTTCTTTAACCAAACCCAAAGTAAACTAATAGAATACATATGTATATAGAGGAGAAAAGACTATCGCTTTCTCAACAAGAAGCCTTTTGCTGAGCATTTCTCAATTTGTGCTTCTCAATATGTGGAGTGATGTTTACTAACTAATCTCAATTATTCAGGATGATAGGTTATCGACTGATGTTACTTATATTAGAAGATTCTCACCTCACTGCTAGGATAAAGTCTGTAATGCAAATGCGTGGTGCACGGAGGTCTAATGGCGCAGACGATGTCCTGAAGGTGGAGCGGGATCCTGTCGGGGTAGGCTATGGTGACGTCCAGGATCCACTCGATGGTGTCCCCGATCTTGTGGTCGATGACCTTGTTTGTGGTGCTTTGGTTGAAGTTGCCGTCTGTGGAGTAATGGAATATGTTACTTGTGGTATTGATAAAGCTTGTGAGATAAACTGTTTGCTATACAATCGAGATGAAATGACTAAACATGATTAGGTGAATGTTAGTTCACACAATAAGAATGATAAAAAAAATCTACTCTAACATTTCCTATGTTGTATATTTTTCTTATTTAATACTTGCGTATTGATGTTCTTGTAGTAATTGCGTATTTGATACCACAACTCTTAATTTATTGAAGTACAGTATCTTGGGAAATGTTTTGTTCTAACAAATTTTGCTAACTTCACAGCAATCCTACTATCTATAATACTATTTATTATACACTATTTATAATATTTGCGAAAAAAATTATATTTAAATGCGAAAGTTTGTTTGGATGTGTGGATTTTTGTTACCTTTTAACGCAAAAACTACTGAACGAATTTTAATTAAACTTAAGAATAATGTAGATTATACACCCGAATAACATATAGACTATGTTTTATCGACGTACCAGGCGAGCAAAGCCGCGGGCAGAAGCTATTATATTATATTTATGATGTAAAATTTGCAAAAGATACGGTATATATTTCATTTTATATGTTTAGACACTATAATAACACATGTAGAAACATCAAACAATAATAATAATAATATATCATAATATGCATTGTCTCGTGAATTCTAAAACTTATAAAAATATTTTAATAATAAACCAAGCATGCCGATATATCAATCTGATTGATATTTTACGTAGTATATAATATTTATCAATCAATATTGAGGACTTTCCTGTCAAAGCGATGACAGGCAGAGAAGATAGATTATTTGGCTGGGACCCAATCATAAATATTTTCATTTATTTATAGGGTTCCATACTTAGATGGTAGCAACGAGACCATAAATAAACCTATGCTATCCGTTTGTCTGTCTGTCTGTAGGCATGTTCTTATGAACCGTAATAGTTGTTGAAATTCACAGAATGTGTATTTCAATTCTATTGCCGTAAGCTAATGCTAATTTTCGATTTGATTTCCATAAAAACTTAAGACTTTAACGCCTTGGTTTATAATTGGACACAAATAGATTATATGAATATTCTCAACAACATTATATATTTAGTTATTTCTGGCGTTGCCTTACTTATTAACATAAAATTTAAAAAAATCAAAATTCAAAATGTCTTTATTTATGTAGGCCTTAAAAAAAGCACTTACAAATCGTCAATTTTACAAAAATCTGTAGAGCAATATGAATCTACCACCGGTTCGGAATGCTGATTCTATCGAGAAGAAAACCAGCAAGAAACTCGGTAGTTACTCTTTTGAGCGTCAAAATATACATGAGTAATATACATTTTTGTTTAAAGTTCTAAACCAAATCGTAAAATCAATGACTGTGGGAGATGACATAATACGATTACAATAAAAGTGTATGGTTTAACCAGAGCAGACCAGCCCCCAAAGGTGGTACCTGTGCCCAAGCATGACGTATGTGTCAGCCTTAGACGATTTGAACTGACCTTTCTTAGAGTTATCCTTGGACGTGCTGGCCTCCTCCCCCTTGTTGGGTCCGATCTCCTGCATTATAACCTTCATGGCCCCCGCTCGTGGGAGGGAAACATACTCTAACTTTGGTAGATTATTTTTCTCCGCAAACCTGTGAAAGGTCATCAGAATCAGCATTGTTTAAAAGTTGTGACAAAGAAGCTCCTCGTCCACACAATCACAAACTCTTGGGTATTTTGTGATTGTGTACCATATTAGCAGTTTTTATGATATGCTAGGTAAGAAATACTGTTAGTACATTTTTCAGAACTAGACCTGCATTGTACATACGTACATCATCATGCCCGTGGGCAGAGTCAAAGGGGAAGCTAGCACCCTTAACCGTTAAGCCAATAAATAAAAATGGGTTAGGTGGAAAATTGTGAAAAGGCTAGCTCGTCGCATACTCAAGGTACCTGTATCGTATGTATAAAACTCCCTATTTCCAAATTTCCTGAAAGTATTTCGTCAAAGAATCTATTGCTTCTTCCACAACGGTTACGTTGAGCAAGCGAATAAAATCTCGGATAGAAAACCGTTCCGCCGTGTTAGCAGTGCATCTCTATACAAACTCATGGAAAATGTATGGGGCCCGTAAAGTCGAACAAGCCAAGAGTTACTGTCGCCGTTACCACCGCCTTCAGAATAGGATTTCCCACTATTGCGAGTGCGTTGACTTGGATTCTGATGCTGTGAAAAGACGCCTAGTAAAAGTTTAGATAACAAAAGCAAGATTTTTTGCGACAACGCAAGACTTATGTATGCCGAATTAAGTCTGGCAGACTACGCGCTAGATCATTGAGTTAAGTAAAAACTGCGCCAAGACGTAGCAAAGTAGGCTGCACCGATAATTTTGAAACTATAAGCAAAGCGCAACTTAGTACATTTCGAATTATTTCTTCATGTTTAGTATCAAAACACATGTTAATCTGGGACTTAAAAATAATGAACCAACTGTGTTTTTACCTAGTATGTCGTAAAATGCGACTAATGGTGTATTGAGTGTTCGGTTTTGTAGGCGACGAGTTAGTCACTTCTCACTTCTTATTTACAATTTTCGATCTAACTCAACTCACAATTTTTTTCGGCTGTATGTGATTTAAGGAACTTATTGCTCTTTGGACTCGGACTTACGGGATTATTGGCGAAATGGTATGTATGTAATAAGAAAATCAATACCATATATTTTTTAATAAGCCTTCACGACATTCTATCTACAAGAATCGTGTATCACGTGCACGATCTAATCGTGCTTTTTAAAAATCGCAAATAAATAGTGAAATAAATATCAGACTACATCACATACATTGATCTGACTCTGTGGTAAGTACCTTAAGCACTTGTGTTACGGATATCAGAATCAGCAGTGGTACTACATATATATACTTAAATATTCAATGTTAACACCCAGACACAGAACAAAGACAAGTATTCATCATACGAATGTTTGTCCTGGGTGGGAATCGAACCTACAACTCTTGGCGCATGGGGCAGAGTCACTACCGAATGAGCCATCGAGCCAATCATCTGTAGTGACGGGATGGACTTAAATTAAACACTCTAAGGCTGGTTACAAACTGACTGTATTTTAAATAGTGATATTGCTTATATACTAAGTAAATAATAATAATCAAGGATGACGTCAGGGTGAGTAGGTAGGTTTCAGGAGTCGTGTGTTTACAAACAGAGTCTTGTTACTTATTCGTATTACAACCTCATTTACCAAATATGGATCGCAGTTTACATGGTTTCTAATTTCAAATATTATTATTCTCCATACCTACTCCACATCACAGAACAAATAATGGCTAGAAATAATATGACTGTGATCTTTGAGTTCACTCACCTCTGGCTAACTTCCCTCCTCTTATGCAGGAACCCTCCTTCAGGGAACAGCACCATGAACTGCCTTCCCAGGGGCACATAACAGTCGTGGATGTGCTGCCTCAACTCCTCCAGGGACACGTCTCGCTTCGCCTTGCCCTGGGGAAGAGATAGGAATTTAGAAAACCTGGAATTTTGTGATGAAACATGGCATCCATTCCAGAACTATTCCACTTCTATCAAGAAGTGAAATTATTTTAGTTGTTTTAGAAACTCATTAGCTGACACTTGTATTTAATAACCCAGCCCGATTTTTTTTAGCTGAATGTGGTTCCTTCCCCTTAGGGGATTATGTGCGTGATGTTATGTATATATGTATAAAAACTGACTAAATTTTACGCCACTTCCACTTCTATGTATGTATAATTAATCTTAATATCTAATTCGATCAAAGTAGTTCTATAATAATATTAGACGTAATAAGCCAACATAATATAATTTTTTTTCTCTTAATAGCACTTAAGTGGTTCTTTAGTCGGAACCAACGACACCATCTTAAAATCGATAAATAGTCAAGCCTAAGAACCACAAGTCTTTAAAAAAGATTATAAAAAAGTTTGATAGCAATATATATGCTAGAAAGATACACAAACTTGCTGTTCCTAATCATAGACTCCAAAAAAGTGGTCATTAATTTATTGGTCTAAGTATTAAAATGTTTAATAACTACCACAAAGTATTGTAACATTACCCCTACATAAGTTCAAATTTTCATCAAATCATTTTTAATGAGTAAGGGCTATTACAAGATACAAGATTATCTCAATGACAAAGATTTATGGTTAACTTCACAATGAAGTGTTCACCTGCTGATATCTAGTCTAAGTATAGATTAATTAAGTACAATACAAATTTGCAAAATTTGGCATTTAAAAGAGTAACTTTCGAGTTTCTTGCCGGATTCTTCTCGATAGAATCTACCTTACGAACCGATGGTAGTATTATTTCTTATCGTTTTTTTATGTATATTGACTATTTATAAGTGCTTTCTTGAAGCCCATATAAATAAAGATATTTTGAATTTGATTTTTTAATATGTGACATTTATGTGTCTTGCAAAGCCTATATTGACCGCTTACGATATAACTGGCACCTATAGCATAAAAATAACAACGTAGGAACCGTAATGGCGTGACAAAGAAAAACGTAAGGAGCCTTCGATTGAATCATTGCGACGGGCGCAGGGGTCCAAAAGTGCACGCTCATCGCTCGATGTCGATAATATCCATTAGTACTCCAAGGGCTGGCAGTATCGACATATTAGAATATATTTATTTATTCGTAAAGCACTGCCCAGCATACAAATTATAGTTTTGGTATTTTACTGGTTAGTTTAGAATACATTTCTGATATGACAATAGAGATGTTGACTGGCAAATCAATTTAGATAAGTGACTAAATTTTAAGCCGTTTTTGTGAAATTAAAAATCGTAAACTCAATGTAATTCAAAATAATAAATAATTAAATATCCGACAACATAACATACATTGATCTGACTCCAAGCTAAGTAGCTAAAGCACTGGTGTTACGGATACATAATCAACAGTGGTATTACAAATATATACAAAAATTTTAGATATTAACACCTAGGTGTTAATATCTTAGTTGAGATTTTGGGTTTTATGAGAGTTTTATGAGATCTTAGTTGAGATTTTGGGTCTACGTTATGGTGAAACTGACAACGGTATGCTCCAGGGAAAAGCTCCGTACCAAATCTTTTGCCACAAGGATTATATTTACCCAGAAAAACTAAATTAGAATAGTACTTTTTGAACTGTAGATGGCGCTGCACTGTTAAGTGTCTTAAAGTGATGTGGAAATACAGACCTTCACAAATCACGAGCAAAGCAACGGGTAGAAGCTAGTAATACTTAGGACTGTTACATACATACACCGCTAAAATCGTGACCATCTTTTTTCTGCTGTAGTTAAGTAAAAGTAAGTAGGCGACAGGTTAACCGCTTGTCATTGCTTTTTCACAATTTTCCATCTAACCCAGCTCAGCTTTATTTTCGGCTCAACGTGGTGGACATGCTGCCCCTTTGACTCTGCCTACTCCTTCGGGGATCATGAGCGTGATGTTATGTTTGTTTGTTTGTTTTATTTGTTTGTTAGTTAAGTAAATATCTTGTTGAGAGCCAACCCTACATCGCCCTTGGGTGTTCCATAGGGGCAAAGCGAAAAATACCGTAACAGTTAACATATTGTGTTGGCACCCGCATTCCGAATGGATCGATTGGACCCCATCGGCATTAGCCACGGATTAACTATGAGTGGATTAGTTAGAATAGGTTTTAATACTTTTTGTAGGCATTTTATTTTCTTTCTAGCGTTCCGTGGAATCTATACATTTTCAGTTCATAAAAATAGTAATAGAACATAGGCTATTTCATATTATAATTTATCCCTCTGCTAATATTCATTCCAATCTGTTCATTCAAGCTTTTGTATTTAAAATACATTCACGTCCCCAATCCCCCAATGCGCAGGCAGATTCGAAGGGGTATTATGCTCTCTTAACCAAATAACATGTCGCCAAATAATTAGTTGGGTGGAAAACTATGAAAAAGTAGTGACAAGCGACCACTTGTCACTACTTTTTTAGTTTTTCAATACGGCATTAATAAATAAATAGATATCAGACTACATCACATACATTGATCTGACTCTGAGGTAAGTAGCTGAAGCACTTGTGTTACGGATATCAGAAACAATAATGGTATTACAAATATATACTTAAATATTGGATATTAACACCCAGACCCAGAACAAACACAAGTATTTATCACACGAATGTTTGTCCTGGGTGGGGATCGAACCCACAAATCTTGACGCATAGGGTAGGGTCACTACCAAATGCGCCATGGAGCCAGTCAAAGGCATTAGTTGCATTTTACGATATGCTACACAGTTGATATATTTATGTACTTATACCATCACTTATGAGTCCAATACCAACATCAGCATTTATAATAGAAGTTAGATTTGTATGAAACATATACTTACATATATAACATCACGCCCATTATCCTCGAAGGTAAGCAGTCAAAGGGGCAGCAAGCAAGCAAAAATAAAACTGGGCCAGGATAGATGGATTGTGAAAAAATTGTGGCAAGTTGCTAGCTTGTCGCATACACAATCATATACCCAAAACCCCATAATAACATTAGTCGCCTTTTACGACAAGCTAGGCAAGAAACACAGTTGAAACATATACTCATAAGAAAGGCAAACTATATCTAACACTTGAGGATGACACACCCCCCAGTCGTCATCTCACCCCCAAGTTATTAACAACATTTTTCACCCCGTACTGGATAGATTACACGGCTAAACGTTCGCATTTCGGAAGGCGCCCGTCACGCGAGCTAAGTGGAAAAGTTTTAAGTATTGCACGCCGTATCCCGGTCCAAGGTTCGATGCCCGCGCGATTGCGCTGACGCGGGTGAGCTCACGACGGGCGCGGTTTACCACTGGTGCCGACATCGCTACATACGAGTATTGTGTATTGCACTGGCTTTTTGTTCGTTCCAGCAAATCTCGTGATCGGATTCACCAATGGCTCGCGATTTTATCCGTCTGGAACGCCAAAATAAAAATAAAATATCTTATTGTACAGACCACTTCATATTTATATTTATTTATTTATTTTATTTATTTACCACTTATTTCTTTTCTTAAAAAGAAGTAGTCAGAAATATCATAAGAAACACAAACTTTTTTGCCAATCAAGGTTCCGTTGAAATTCAGCCGTTTCGGAGATCAGCCAAAAACCACAGACAGGCAAATAAGATAAAAAATAAAAAAATCTGGTAAATACCATATAAAATTTCATAAGCATAAAAATCGATCGAGCCGTTTTGAAGAAATTCGACCACGAACACCGTGACCCGACATGTTTATATAAAAGAAGATGTATAGACAAATATACTATTATCATTATACCTTACCAAAAGTATTGGTATCAGTGGAGAAGCGCCCCCAATCCAGGTCGTTAGTGTTTTCAAAAGTGGCTACGCAGACCTCCGGGCCGCCTAATCGCTCGCCCGTGGGAAGGCTGCGGGCTCTATATGGTGTATTCAATTTACCTTGCCATATGAGGTTTATTGTTATCTAAAAACATGGTACTGGGGAGCGGTAGATATTTGGTAAGTAGGTAATTATACCATAAAGGTGACAACACCAGCAAACGGCTGGTCTGCCGTTATCAAAACCTTAGCGTATAAGTTTATGAGTGCTAGCAAGAGGCTATAGGCTGTTGGAAGATAAGTAATGTCACTCACGTGTTGCCAACTAAAAAAAATATTTATAACACCACGCCCGTAATCCCCGAAGGGGTAGGCAGAGTCAAAAAAGCAGCGAACCCCCTTAACCACATTCAGCCAAAAAATAAAAAACTGGGCTGGGTTGGATGGAAAATTGTGAAAAAGCAGTTACAAGTGGCTAGCTCGCCGCCTACACAATCACACACCTACAACCCGATATACCATTAGTCTTCTTTTACAACATGCTAGACAAAGAACATAATTGGAAAATTTTTTTTAAGACGCAGATCAACATGTGGCAAAAGTTTAAAGTAAACCCTAAGAAAAAACAAAAGATACTTTTTACCACGTGAAAATTGTAAAATTCAAAATAAAATGAATTTTACAATTTTCAATGATGCACAATAAAATCTGTCATACAGAGTTGTATGTAAAAACTAGTGTCATTGTCTCATAACACGCTAAAAAGGGAATCAACACACATTAACCGAACGCAGGGAATGACGACTGAATTCGCAACTCGTCATTCCCTGCAAACCCACGTAGCTGTAACTAACAATGTTGGTAGCGAATTAGCCAATCAATGACCCGAATTCTGCTGTGTTTGATCAGAGCCAGATATCTCAAGCTCGGCATATTGTGGATCTGTGAGCACACTTTGATATGTACATACGGTTATATACTAACTTACACATCGTTGGACAGAATATTAGATGATGTATGTAATATGCAGATCAATAGTCAAATTGTATTAATTGAAATATTAGCTTTCTGCACCCCTTCTCCATATAAACTATAACTGTGCTAAATCTCTTACTCCTACGTCCGCGTAATTATCATAAAAAGGGGTACAAAGTTTTTGCTTCACGCATTAATTTGTAGATTATGTGTTTGAATCAACCGGTAAAGAAGTAATAAAAAAAAAAAATATAGAAGAGTAAACTCATTCCCTAGTTTCAAACTAAGAAAACATGCATGAACAATAGATATTAAACTAAGAACTAAGTTAGCTTCTCGCCATTCCCCTGGAGAGGTAGGGAGAGAGAAGAGTGTTCGATACTCAAAACTAAAACTCAAACTATATATAACAAAATATCTTTATTTACGTAGGCCTCAAAAAAGGACTTGTAAATCGTCAAATAATAGATACAAAATAGAACAACTTGAATCTACCACCGGTTCGGAATGTCGCATCTACCGAGAAGAAACCGGCAAGAAACTCGGTAGTTACTCTTTTCAATGCCAGATTGAATAACAACGATACTAAGTAACAAACATATTTCTTGTAATTTCGTGTGTTAAGG
The DNA here is from genome assembly GCA_951394215.1 of Glyphodes perspectalis. Lineage (NCBI taxonomy): Eukaryota > Metazoa > Arthropoda > Insecta > Lepidoptera > Crambidae > Glyphodes > Glyphodes perspectalis. Next base: position 1,748,779 of record OX596211.1, on the reverse strand, counting down.
ATGACTATGCTAATCTAAGGAAGTCTTACCTTTGGCTGGATTTGCTTCCGTAATCTTTACTTTGGAGTCCCTGATTTGTTTTCCGACTCACGGATAAAAAATTGTCTGCAATTCATTGATATTATTTATCATCTTCCTAGAGTTATGTCCCGTGTTTGAACGGGGTCCGCTTGTACCATGATTCAGGATTTAGCGAGTCTGGTAATTTGAACCTTGAAGCGACTGCCAACCTGACCTTCGTACCCCTAAGATAGCGGAACTAGACAATTTTTAGATCATGGTTACAAATCCAAAGTTGTTTGAATTTGTAGGTTTCATCACGATATTTTCCCTCACCGCCGAGCTAGTAGTAAAAATACGTACATAGATTTGAAAAATCTAGAGGTAACTGCTCGGGTTTAAACCCGCACCTTTGAGCTGCCACCGCTCAATCCATTGATAATATTGTTAGATAAAATAGACAATCAAACAAAAAAATAAATAAACATAAACGCATAAAATCGCCAATACAACCAAAGGACAACATCCCTAAACGAGATCTACGGAAACTATTACACTTCGTGCACATAAAAAATGTACACAAAAGTGTCCAAGGAAATTCGTTAAAAGAAAACTCCGGTTAGTGACGTCAGGGACCCTTAACGATGGCATCTAGACGCGAAACTTTCGCCTCGTTACGCCTCGCGAAAGATAAGAGAAAAATCTTAACGTAATGTGTGTACTGGGGGCCAAGAAAACAGGGCATTATTTGACTATTCATATTTTGTTAAAGAAAAAAATTAATGTCATAATCACATTGAGCTGATGCAAAAAAAAATTGTATTTGTAATAGAAAAACTGAATCAACGAAAGTACCAATAGCATACAAGACCGAGACAATAACCTATTTTGATGAAATAGGTAATTGTCTCGGCCTTGTATATTCTTTGGGCTTCTAAAAAAATCTCATGGGATGACCCATTGCCTCCCCAACTTAAAGCCGATTGCTTAACATTCTTAAAATCACTGTATTCCAAGTTGGTCTGGGACTTAAAAAGACTGTGCCAACTGTGTTTCTTGCATAACATGTCGTAAAGGGCAACTTATGGTATATAGGGTTTTGGGTATGTGATTGTGTAGGCGACCAGCTAGCCACTTGTTACTACTTTTTCAGAATTTTACATCTAAATCAGCCCAGTTTTATTTTTGGCTGAATGTGGTTAAATGGGCCTGCTGCCCCTTTGACTCTACCTACCCCTTAGGGAATATGAACGTGATGGTTTGTATGTATGTATCAAACAGGGCAGTCGAATATCAAAGTTTTATTAAATAACGATATGCATCGGAAAATTTACACCCAGTTTCTGAATTTAAATTTCTTTAACGGGTTCAATAAAATATACATTTTAAATATTTTTAGTTCTGATGTATCACTAAGAAACTGCAAAAGCCACAGCATCGTAATAATTTCAGATATAATAAGTTTAAGCAAAAATTATGTGAAATTTAATAATAATGCCCACGCAATTTGAAGTCTACGCAAGCTTTCAATTTAAAATTTAAGTCAATAAATTGTTAGGCATGGTTAAATAATCGCTAGCGTGGGTAAATAAGGCGAAGATTAGATTACTACTGAGTAAATATTGTTAAGGCTAACTAACTGCTTTGCGAGGTAAACTAATAAACTCGGAATTTCTCCCAGTAACGATAACAGTTTGTCTTTAGAGAGCTTAACTTTTCCGCACAGTGAAAATCGCGTCTTCGCGTCTTGGAGTATTGAAGGATAAATATTTAAATACTTTTATATTTATAACTCGTTATGTGTATAATATGGCCTACTAGTGACTAATAAATAATACATATTTGATGAAATGAAATGAAACTATCTTTATTTACGTAGGCTCAAATAAGCACTTATAAATCGTCAGTACATACAAATGAAAATGAAAATTTACCACCGGATTCGAAAAGTAGCTTTTACCGAGAAGAACCGGCAAGAAACTCGATAGTTACTCTTTTCATCGCCAAATTTACAATAAGTTTCGATAACAATTATCATATTCTTAAGCTACTATGCTATAATACAAATCTAAAAAAAGTAAATATGTATAATAGCAATTACAAATATTTGTCACTTAAAAAATCTTCTATAGTATAATAAGCCTTTCTCATAAGATGATCTTTAATGTGTAATTTAAATCTCTGCATAGGCAGTTCAATTATATTGCCTGGTAATTTGTTAAATAATTTTATACTTAACCCCCTAAATGAACCACTAGTCTTGTGAAGTTTTAGATACGGAACGGCAAGCTTATGTTTATTTCGGGTGTTAAAATGATGACAAATAACTATTGATATTGGATTAATAGTTATTTGACAGCTCGGTTACATAGTGAAATGATTTAAATTTGCGCAAAATTGATCTCCGTACCACCAACATAAAGAACTTATTGATGGAACAAGTATTTACCTTAAGTAATTTATGGGACCAACGCTGATTGAGATTTAACATAAGACTAATGGTAAAGCTGGGTTATTACTTCGGAATCGGATCAAAGTATGGAATGTCATTTAATATGTGCCTATTATCAAAATGAATGTTTCGGTTGACTTACGTAAAATATATAGTCAGACCAGCCGCCCAATTTCGCCATTTTAAAATAACTATATTTAAAAAGGCTAAGAATTTTGTCACTACTTTTTAAAAATTTTCCATCTAACCCAGCCCAGTTTTGTTTTTGGCTGAATATGGTTAAAGAGGCCTGCTGCCCCTTTGACTCCGCCTACCCCTATGGGGATTATGGGCGTGATTCTATGTTTGTTTTGAAATTTAATACGTACATTTATGTTTATTTCCGATCTAAACTCCAGATCAGCCACTAAGTGCACGTCCCTTTAATGCATGTTATTGGATATTATATTTTAACGTGTACCCTATTTCCCTGTCCCGCAGTGCACAGCTGAAGCTGCTACGTGCACGCTCTCTACGGCGGCCTAATTACCCGCGGCCGAGTTCCCCACATTATTTCCCGAGTAATTGCGGACATAAAAACCGGCGAAGAGTGTGTAACATATCTGTCAAACTCGTGACACACATAAATCTGACGTCCCAGTGAGCTTTGAATTACGTCAGGGCTTAAGGGTTTATTTCAGCTGTTCTACGTTCTAATGTAATGTAAGAAACAGGGCCTCTCTACGTTGCGACTTTTGACAGCGATACAATCGCGCGTTTGGGAGCCGCGCGAATGCATCGCGACCACAGCGATCAACATGAATTTGTATCGATACATACGCAAGTTTGATACAACAATTTAGATAGATATTCGCACATTCAAACATAACATCACGCCCATAATCCCCGAAAGGGTAGGCCGAGTCAAAGGGGCAGCAGGCCCCTTTAACCTCATACAGCCAAAAATAAAGCCGGGCTGGGTTAGATGGAAAATTGTGAAAAAGCAATGACAAGCGGCTAACCTGTTGCCTACACAATCACACAACCAAAACCATGCTAGGCAAGAACCACAGCTGGCACATTCTTTTTTTTTGTCCCACATCAATATGGGCCGAGTCCAGACCAACATGGGATAAATATAATAGATATTCGTTTTTGGATAGACGTTAACACAATTTGACAATCCTGGTAGACAATATCGGAGGAAACAATATAATAACAACCTATTACATTTAATGAGCAGATAATAAGAAAAAAAACTTTTTTTTTTTGTTTTTTTCTTTTGTTTTGTTTTTCTTTAGTTTGTGTTTTGACGTAAGATATATAAATAAAAGCCATCAAAACTGAGTAAATTATAAAACGCTTTAATAATTCACATTTGTCAATGTTCGGGAACGAACCCGCACTCCCTGGGTCCGCCGTTAACTCAGAACTATAAAACACATGTATATTGTTATATTAAAACCTACATAGCATTGAATAATAACTTTGCATTTAACTTAAAATTGTGTTGTACAAACTGTGAAACTGTTAATTTTAACAAAAACTTTTTTGATATAACTTCCATCGAGCCAGTAGCCGAACAGAAGTGAATAATGAACCAATTCCGAGTCACTCTTTATCTACAAAGGGAATAAGAAGTGCTTTAAACTTGTTTTTTGTTTCAGAAAATGTTTGAGGGCAGCTGCTTTTGTTTAACTTTTGCAACTTTATTTATATTTATATTGAGTGACAGCGTAAGGAGCGAATTTACTTACTTTATGTTCAAGATGATGATATCTTATGTGCGTTTTTTTTTTATTGTTTTATAACATTTTGTCCCACGTTGGTCTGGGATTTGGCCCATGTTGATCTGGGACAAAAAAAAAAGAATGTGCCAACTGTGGTTCATGCCTAGCATGTCGTAAAAGGCGACTAATGGTATATCGGGTTTGGGTGCGTGATTGTGTAGGCGACAGGTTGGCCGCTTGACACTGCTTTTTCACAGTTTTCCGTCTGACCCAGCCCGGCTTTATTTTTGGCTGAATGTGGTTGAAGGGGCTTTGGATTTGTAACCATGATCCAAAAAATTGTCTGGTTCCCCTATCTTAGGGTTACGAAGGTCAGATCGGCAGTCGCTTCAATGTAATTACCAGACTCGCTAAATCCTGGATCATGGTCTAAGCGGACCCCGTCTAAACACGGGACATAACGCTAGGAAGATGATGATGTGGTTGAAGGGGCTTGCTGCCCCTTCGACTCTGCCTACCCCTTCGGGGATCGTGGGCGTGATGTTATGTATGTATGTAACATTTTGTAATCTAAGTTACATATGAGCCACCACGGTATATTTAATTTTTTAACTCAAAGTCAAAGTCAGAATATATTTTTATTTACATAGGTTTTAAGGAAACATAATATAAATCGTCAAATACGGGTAAAACCAAAGCTATATGATCCTACCACCAGTAACTGACGATAAAAATATTTATTTAAAGCTTATAGATTTAAATACAATTTTATTTCATATTCGCTACAATAAAGAAAAATTGCCAACCCCATAATATGACCTCACCCTTACATCACTTCGGTAATCTATAATTAGAGTTGACCCCAACGTGAATTCCTGTGAAGCGAGTGCCGTAACATCCCGATATCACCGCGCGTATCGAGTGACGAGGTAATTGTGCTTGTAACGCTTCGGTATCAAGTGACCGGCGAGCGGGCTTCACTGGCGAACGCTAAAAGCGCTTGTGATACCTACACTTTGCACCTATGGGTGTAGAAGTGAAGAATGTCTTTGTACTTACCTCATGTACTACCTACTCTGCGAGTGAATAATATTATTTGTTTATCACACAGACAAACTATGTTCCTTAGAATCACAATAGATTCAAAACTTCAATGGGCTCCCCATATTGCTGCCCTGGCAGGGAGACTTAGTTCAGCTGCATATGCAGTGAGAAAAATAAGGAGTCTAACTGATATTGAAACGGCAAGGTTGGTATATTTCAGTTACTTTCACAGTGTGATGTCATATGGTCTGCTGCTGTGGGGATCTGCGGCCGATATTCAAGCCATTTTTATATTGCAGAAAAGAGCCATCAGGGCCATATACGGCCTCAGACCACGTGATTCACTTAGAGAAATATTTAAGGAAATCAATATTTTAACAATAGCCTCGCAGTTCATTCTGGACTGTATCATGTATGTGTACAAAAACATACACATGTTTGCTAAAAAATCAGATACACATACTTTTAACACTAGGAATAAACACAAGCTTGCTGTTCCAAGTTATAGACTTCATAGGAGTGGTAATTCTTTTATTGGTCTAAGTATCAAAATGTTTAATAAGCTGCCACAAAGTCTCACTGATCTACCTGAGCATAAGTTTAAATTATATATTAAAACTTGTTTGATTAAAAAGGGCTACTATAAGGTAGAAGATTATTTAAATGATAAGAATATATGGCCAGTCGCATAATGGGCTGTTCGTCTGCACTGATAGATTTAAATTGACAAAAAAAAAAAAATTGTAACTACATAATATCTATTAAGTCTTGGCATTTAAAAGTGTAACTATCGAGTTTCTTGCCGGTTTCTTCTCGGTAGAATCTGCTGTTTGAACCGGTTTATATTTATATTTATTTTGTTCTGACGATTTATAAGTGCTTTTTGTAAGCCTATATAAATAAAGATCATTTCATTTCATTTTAAACACATACTCACTCAAACATACATACACTTACACACATACATACATACACACACAAACCAATACACACTACCTATTTAATATCAACATAACTACCCAAATGCTCAAACATTCGAAAACAAACCTTTATAATACTTTTTTATTATTTTTTTAAACCCAGTTTATCAATACTCCATTTTTTTGTTGGCCAAGGGCGAGTCGAATTCGCGCACGAAGTGTTTCGTACCAACACCGAACAAAAACGCTAATAAAATTGTTATATGGGAGCCCTCCTACATAATTATTATTGTTTCATTTTTTTTTTTTTTGTAAATATACAACTAAATTTTCTGTGAATATTTCAAGCGTCTACCGGTAGCCGTTATTAAAATCGACCAAAAAAAACCGTCAAAAACTTACGTTTATTGTATGGGAGTCTTAAATACTTCTTTTATTCTGTTTTTAGTTATAGTGGCATCAGAAATATAATATCATATCAATTGTCTTACTATCACGGTTTATGAGATACAGCCTGGTGACTGACGGACAGACAAACGGAAGACGGACAGACAATCCCTTTGAGTACGGAACCCTAAAAACGAACAAAACATTGAGAATAATTGTTGTGACATTTACATACATATTTTTATAATCTAAAACTTAACGTACTTTAGTATTAAAAAAAATAACCACATAAAGCCGAACCACACATCTTACACGTGTGTTTCCCGCGAGAGCTCAACCAAAACTGGTCACCTTACCACACCAGTTTCCAACAAATTGCGCTAATCGCCTCCGCTGCAATATCCGTATCAGGCGACCAGGGACTAATTGGTTCCAATATCGGTTCCATGGCCGAAGCAAGTTTGCTTCTTATTTTTACAATAAGAGCTATTTTATGAGTCTTGTGGCAGAGGAACGTATTACAAAGCTCATAAAATAGCTCTTATTAGAAGTTGCTTTGGGTAAAAAGGATATTTGGTATAAGTATTTCGAGATAATAGAAGATTAACTTATTGTTAGACTGATGATAGCAAAGGATTCGATTTGAAATGATCTTTATTTACATAGGTTTCAAAGAAGCACTTATAAATCGTCAGAATAAAATAAATATAAACCGGTTCAAAAAGCAGATTCTACCAAGAAGAAATCGGCAAGGAACTCGATAGTTACCCTTTTAAATGCCGAGTCTTAATAGCTATTATGTAGTAAATCTTTTTTTTGTTACGTTAAATCTATCAGTGCAAGTGAACAGCCTATTCTGAGACATAAACGAGGAGTAGGTCGAGTATCTGGTGGTGAAGAAAAAATCTTGCGAAAGCTGCATATTAAGGTATCGATGTAGAACTATGATTTTTAAGAGTTATAAAGTAACACTTTTTTTTTTATATTAGTTAAGGTCGCAATCAAACATTCGGCCCGCCTGATGGTGAGCGGTTACCGTAGCCTATGGACGCTAGCATCACCAGAGGTATCACTCGCGCATTGCCGACCCTGTAAAAACCTTTTGGGAAAACCTCGGCGGGGAGCTCATTCCACAGCCTAATTGCACGTGGCAAGAAGTTTCTTTGGAACCGCACAGTACGCGACCAATTTGGCTCCACTGTATGTGGATGAATTGCCCGTCGATGGCGAGCGGTGCGACTTAGATATCATGATCTGCCTATCCCTTCGGGGGTTACGGGCGTGATGATAATGTGTATGTATGTACAAATGAAACGAGGGTAAGTAGTGGACCTGGTAATACGTAGTGGTACGACCTGGTAATAGGCATTCGTAACGGTGATGATGTTACTAAATCGAGCATCAAGTCAAAATTCATTTTGAGCGAAACGTAATTTAATAAAGAAGATTTCATGGCCTTATTTGTCTGGTTCATAAATGGAACACAATCCATGGGATTCGATGCGTCTATCCACCCAGGGATCTGCATCAGTTTCCTAAATTCAAATAAAAAAAACATCAAAACAACTGCCTTCGAAACATTCACCAAAAAAAAGTTGATTCTAGGTTCGAATCCAGTGTAAGGGATTGCTAAGATTTTATTTACAGTACATCCAAATAAAATTACGCCTACTACGACCTGATTAATCGTGTGATGTTAAGAGCCATAAAAACAGTAGAGCTTGTATGAAAAGGCTCATGAATGTTGAAGAAGCAAGTGAGGTGTGTAAGGATGGTGCGATATGGCGTTCGGCTCTCTGCTTACCCCGCTAGGGAAGTTTAGTAAGTTAGTTACAAACTGTAAAAATAAATTAAAACAATTAAGACTCACTAGGATTAATTTTTTGTCTCATTAATTTTTTATAAGACTTTATGTGCTTCTACGAAAACATCAAGCAGAAACTTTTCTTTACCAACATCCTCATCAAAAGAAAACAGATTTGCGCAGAGCCACAATAAGAAACCCCTTTGTGGTCCCAATCAGAGCGGGACAAGAAACAGAAAAATTCCAAACTCCAAAAAAAAAAAATTAATCACATCAACTCGAATGAAAGTGAAGAGAGCCGAAGTATTTCACCAGTTAATTTCCTCGGGAACAACTTTTGTGGGGGGACGGCAAATTGGAGCGAAAGTTGTGGTCTTCATTTCCTGTTGGTGTCCCGCGTCTTGCCCCTGTTGGGGCAATCAAAGAAGGGATTTTAGAGAAAGTCCTGTTGTCACACTACTTTAATACTGGTTATCATTTAATGTAGTGTTATTCAGTAGTTTTTATAGCGCAATCCACTTGACTTAACAGCCGAGCACCTGTAGGTACATATATTTGCTGGGTAACTATATAATATTACTTAATCTAGTAATTGGAGATGCAAATAAAATGCTGTAAGTCTTTATCCCGCAATCAAGATAAAGGCAAGTTGTTGATTTAAGCCTTAATTATGTCAATTTTTTGTTGAGTAGAAACAAGTAAGTAATTAGTTAGTTAGTTAGTTAGGAAATGGCATGAGTACTTTAAATGCTACATATATAAGCAAAAAAAACATTTACTATTACTCATAAAACCATATCTCATCCTTTTTATTTCGCTAGTCAGTAAGAGTGGCGCTGGTTTCTGCTTAAATAAAAATAAAAATACAAGACTGACTTTTTATAAAAGCAAAGTAACTAGGAAAAAGGGTAAAACAGGGTAGATAACATACACGAGCTATCTCGTCCTATCCTCGTCTCGATTACGGAACATCTGGTCCCCCCATTCCTAAGGGATGAATCGGGTAGAAAGGACCCACCCCCCATCATTACGTTGCTTTCGCCGAGTTCATCTTTGTCTATGTCTGAGGGTCTGGGAGCTCGCTGAACTAACGCTATTTTATAATCTATGGTTTTTTAAGTTCGCTTAGTCATAACACTAATAATACAACTTACAAAAGTTGTTTTATTATATAAATATGTTCTACAGAATACAATATATTACTGAAGTTAGTCTAACAGGTATGAATACAGAAATTTAAATTGTTTCCAAATATATAATTTTTACTTAATAACTGAAATTCCAAAAGAAATGGTTTCATTTAGCTGCCTTAAAATGCATGTTTTTTAATATTAACGTGTTTACAGTGTAGGGTCTAAAACACTTATTTGCTTTTGGTAAAAAGTTATATTTAAACAGACTTCAGAAAAGCAGGAACTGCATTCCAACTCGCAGTTTTTTTAAAGCCCAAAACCACATAAACTGGTTTAAGCCAAATAAGTACCTTATAAAACGCACTGATTTATTAACCTATCACCGCCCTTCAAATCATTAGGGTAAGGTACATTGATTAAAACACCCGCGTTGCCTCAAAAATCTTCCCAAAACCTTTCTCAGACTCTCTAGCTCTGCATTCATTATAAAATACCTTGCATCACGCGCCAACACCAAACACAAACACAACAGCACATAATTCCTTAATGGAAATCGGAAATCAACATACTATTAGCATCTAAATACATGGGACCGATCCTTTCATCGGGAACAAAGCGAAATTCCGACGATTGTCGGCCAACTTGGCAATCAGCTATTCAAAGTAAAATTATATAGCGAGCAATTATTGGGACGGAAACTGTTTCTGGTGTAGAGTGTGAAAAGCTGGAAGCGACAAGCTTGTAACTAGATAAGACTGTAGTACCACTGTGGTAGTATCCATGTTGGTCTGGGACTGAAAAAAAACGTAACAATTGCCGTCCTTGCTTAGCATGTCGTAAAAGGCAACTAGTGATGTAACGCAGGTGGACAAATGGGATCACAGTTAATTGATTGATGATTTATCAATGAGTAGGTATCCTTACGTTATTTCTCAGTGATATAAATACAAATATATTATTATACTGTAATTTGCTACCTTCTACGTATAATTTCTTAATTTACCTTAATTTATGTATCTTAAAATTAGGTACAGTCGTTTTGTTTTGGCTTAAGTAAATGTATACCAGAAGCGGATTAAAAAATATTACGGTTTTACCGGGGAAGATTTTATTTCTTTTTTCCGCCTGCAGATCCTTATAATATGTAATGTAACAGGTATGGTCAAAATTCAAGCAAATAATTATTGCATATTAAATATTTTGATTTTTAATTATGAAACCTATTGATTTTGATTTTTCAGTCAATTATTTTTATACAATCAGATTTTTTGTATTTCTTAAGTCATTTTTTATTGAAAAGTACCCCTTCTATCTATTCGTATATGCGCAAAGGGCGCAGGGTGGTTAGGTTACACCCTACCCTCTTTGTACAGTTCAATCGGTTGATTAATACAAAGTCGCCATTATTGTAATTGAGGTATCCAAGTTTCGAGATGTTTTAATTAATAATTTCTGTTGTCCCGTTCCCGTTTAACTTCGAGCGAGAACGCTTTGTATGAATTGGTGCCTTTTGGGGCAACTGAGGTGGAAAGAGGGAAATGTTTTTGACTCGATTCTTGGTAGAGCCACAGTGTAGTTAAGACCTGTGAAATTGTGAATGGTACGATTCAAACCGGTGAAGCATCATATTCATAGATCTTAGTCGGGGTCTGCTTTAACAATGTCCCAGGGTGGTAATTACATTGAAGCGATTGCCGAACTGACCTCTGAACTCTTAGATAGGGGAACCAGAAAGATTAGATCATGATTACAAATCCATTCATATTTTTGACATGCAGGTTTCATCCTGACGTTTCTTTTACCTCACCGTCGAGCAAGTTGTATAAATCTGAATTAGTATTTGAATTAACAAAAATAAAAACCGACTTCAATAAAACCCCGCAAAAAATGTTTATGAAAAAAACACAAATAAGAACCTGCCTAAACAGATATATAAATATCTAATCACTAAAAAGTATAAAATAAATTCTTCCGTCTGCTTAGATGAAAGTATTAAACTTTAACACGTATTTAAATATTTACAAAAATTAGTTAAGTAGTTTGAAGTCGGTGCCAGCCAAACTAAAAAAAGTAGACATTTTATGACAAATTACCTTACTAATAAGAAGGACGAAAAAAAAAATTATTTGTTGAATTGAGAACCTCCTCTTTTTTTTAAGTCAGTTAAAAATTCAGAGTTACCTTCCGGTTTTCTGGCAGCCCTCGAATATGAGACGCGTATCTTTACCATTGAGCTACCACCGCTCTATGGTTACATAAACATAACTGTCCGAATTATAAAGCTGGAATACATTTTGTAAAATCAAAACCTACTCGTATTTGAACCTGTCGTTCCTCGCACGTAAGCCCATCTTTATCAACTGCGCAAACTTTAACACATACGTACTTAAGTACGTTTATACATAGTACACAGCAGTCACGTAGGGACGTACAGAAAAATGTATTGGCACTTGAAACACACCTGTTTCAGTGTATATGCGTTCATTAGTATTCTAGCGCACGTCGCAGGGACGAGACTGGGGGATTTCATTCCCGCATCTACTGACTACATATTGTGTACTATGTACATATATGATGGTACTTGTGTATATTAAGTGTTTTGTATATTTCGCAATTGGGAGAAGAATGGAAAAGTTAGGTTGTGATAAATTTACTTTTATTAGATAAAGCAAAGTAGTTTCATAAGACCGGCTCAATATGTAAAGACACTTATTTTATGTACGAGGTTCTAATGCATTTCTAAAAACTACGGATTATATTATATATCTGACAGGCTCGATGGCGCATTTGGTAGTGACCCTACCCTATGCGCCGAGAGTTGTGGGTTCGATCCACACCCAGGACAAACATTCGTGTGATGAATACTTGTGTTTGTCCTGTGTCTGGGTGTTAAGATCCAATATTTAAGTATATATTTGAAATACCACTGTTGATTCTGATATCCGTAACACAAATACTTAGTGCATATATCCTGAGTTATTACGTTAACTGAGGTATTAGATTAGAGCATTTTGCTTTCAAAAGTACTTTTAAGAAAGTATGGGTTTTCGCGGAATGATTTCAGTTTATCTTCTTGGATTAAAAGGCAAGACCATGTTATCGGCATTAATTGACTATCAACAGCTTAATCAGCAAGTAAAGCTTGCAGTTGAATTGTTTACTAGATGAATATTTTTTACTTCTTTTTTTTTTCAAAATATATCTACGCTAAAATGCACAGACAGGCGTGCAGTTCACACGTAATAATTACAATTAATCACCGTAAAAACCGATTGCAACAATCCAGTGCGTTCCCTTTGTAAAAGTGCTAATTTGCAATCGGCGGTCGACCGTGCGGGGTTCAAAATGCCACCACGCGTGGTGGAGCGAGTGGTGGCGACAATTAAAGCGTTTGCGACGGACCATTTGAGGGGTCCGTAGCTTTGTGATGGCTGTTAGATGATGATATGAATGGCTAACGATAAGTTGGCAGTTGTGAAAAGGAATGTCAAGTAAAATTTGAAATTCGAAAATCAAAATAGCCGCCGTGATTGAGTTGACTGACGATAACACCAACTGGTGACATGGGTTAGAAGAGAATGTCTTGAGAAAATTTTGTACATACATATATAATATCACGTCCGTAATCCCCGAAGGGGTATGCAGAGACAAATGGTCAGCTCCATTAACCACATTCAGCCAAAAATAAAACTGGGCTGGGTTATACGAAAAATTGTTAAAAAGTAGTGACAAGTAGTTATCTCGACGCCTACACAATCAGCCTATCATAGTTATTCGGGTGTATAAGCTATATTATTATAAAGTTTCGTTAAAATCCATTCAGTAGTTTTTACGTGAAAGAGTAACAAACATCCATACATCCTCACAAACTTTTGCGTTTATAATATTAGTTGGATTGACAAATATCTGCTTGTTCATTTTTAACGTACATTGGGACTCATAGCTAAAGTACAATGAGCTAATAATTTTGTTTTCTTTTTCGGACAATATTCAAGTTTTTAGTAGATAAGTATGGTTCGGTGAGCCATAACATCGAGGTCTGCAATTAGTTCTAGCATACAAACTAAATGACCTGGTGTACCACATTTTGTACTTAACCCTAATCACCTGAGCCCCATAACACGTGCCATCATTGATGTGCAAACGAGCGCGGGCGGTCACGCTCCGCAGATGCGCACGCGCAGACCGTAAACTAATTTGCATATCGAATTGAATATTAATGTACAACACGTGTCTTATTCAGAAATTGATATAACGACATTTAATTATATTAACTTTTCGTTTTACAAGTTTAATTTGGAAGTTTTTAGTTTTGATTTGATGAAACAATAGTTTAATATTATCATATAAAAATATAAATTAACAAGACAAATAGCGTGAAAAGGTACCCAATAAACAGACCTATTCGTAGCACATATACCTTTTTAACTATATCCACATGTACTTTTTTAATTATACTTTTGCATCCAAAGTATTATAATAAATACAAAAGTATGTTTGTTAATCTACAGCGATTTTACGCTTATACTACTTATCCGACCACAATAAAATTTGTTACGTTAATTTTGAGTTAATTTTTAATATAGGAAGAATAAAAAAAGTAAAACAAGCATATAGGATATAATACATAAATCCTGCGAGTCACTTTACAAAGTCTCCAAAACAAATTCCGCACACAGCCGCAGGCCGAAGCTAGTTCAAAACATTAGTAAGGCTCTCTCAAACATCTGTTATTAGTCACTTGATCCGTAACAGTGTAAGCGGCAACATGCGCGCGCGCAGAGCACGCGTCTACTTTTTGTCCATCCGTATGTTGAGCCACGCGCCATGGAAGAGGAACTACGGATCGGTGGACATGAGCTGTTATTACTATGGCTTATGGTTATGCATATGTTGGATTGATGGTGCAGTGCATGGTATTTTATTTGTATGAGTAATTAATGAGTTGGAGCATCATCATCATAAAATGAATAAGGAGCGTTAGGTCTATGGTTAGGACATGCGCTTTAAATAGGAGGTGTATATGCGAAACACGGGGTTATTACAGAAAATGCTGATGATTTTAGTAACATGAGCCGAATAGTATGGTTCCATGTGGCTACGTGTAACATGATTCCAAAAAATACATTTTGTATCAAGTATACTTTTACCAAATTTTAATCTTGTATAAATTAAGTGTACAACAAAAGTTTAACTCCTCAAATGGTAATGTGCAAAGTAAGTCGAGGCCAGATACTAGTAAATAATATAATGAGCATCTGCATTCTGGACTAGAGAACTGCGTTCACGAGCTTGTATCATACATACATACATACATACATACATACATACATACATACATACATACATACATACATACATACATACATACATACATACATATACATAACAACACGCCCGAGATCCCAAGAGAGTCAAAGGGAAAGAAAGCCCCTTTAACCATATTCAGCCATAAATAAAACGATCTGGGTTAAATGAAAAATTGTGAAAAAGTAGTGACAGGTGACTAGCTCGTCGCCTACACAAGCACATACCCAAAACCCAATAAATCATTAGTCTCCTTTTACGACATGCTAGGCAAGTAACATAGTAAGTAACATTATTTTTAAGTCCCAGACCAACATGGGACTGGCTAGCTAGCTAGTATAATTTAGTTATTATATGAGCCACATCAAACCAGAGTGGTAATTATGCAAATCGTCAACATCTATCCACAGATTACCAGGCCGGATAGCACAGCTAATGTAATGAAACCAGTCACTCCATCCAGGCTGGCACATTTTGTGGCGGGCTCAGCCAATTTCATTTTGATGCCTAAACTGCGGTTTGATAACGTTAAATGGCCGATATGTTGCATGGAAACTAATTTTGATGAGTTAGTAGTGAGCTTGAAACCCATGTTGGTGTGGGATTTAAGAATAATGAGATAAATGTATTGCTTAGCGTGTCTTAAAAGGCGACTGATGGTGTACCTATAGGGTTTGTGATTAGTTAGGTGATGAGTTAGCTACTTATCACTACTTTTTCACAATTTTCCATCTAAATAACTTAAGGCCTAAGAACCTTGCTACCTAAGAACGTGGTGATATGTATATATGTAGGTAAATATAAATATACATATCAAATAATAAAAAAAGCGATAATGAATAGCTTGGTTTAAAGTCCAGGAGGTCCTGGTTTCAAAAATTTTGTATGTATTAGAATCGATTGCTGTGTTGTGATGTCCAAATCTAGAAAATGTTTCTTTCTTTCTTTCTTTCAAATCCAGAGTCGAGGTTATGTTAATGTTGAACTGGGAATATAAATTTTCTAAAGTTCTAATCAAACCATACAATCAATGACTGTCGGAGATGAGATAAAAATTATATGAATGCAATGACAAGTGTATAATTCACTCTAGCAATTGACCTTTTAAGGACAACAATAAATACATAGGACTTCTTAGATGAGAATTAAATATAAATACCTGACTCCGAGGTAAGTAGCCTAAGCACTTGTGCTACGTATATCAGAATCAACAGTGGTATTATAAATATATATTTATATATTAGCTATTAACACCCAGACACAGAAAAAACACAAATATTCATCTTACGAATGTTTGTCCTGGGTGGGAATCGAACCCACAACTAATGGCGCATGGGGCAGGGTCACTACCGAATGCGCCATCGAGCCAGTCAAATCAAATCATCAAATTTCGTCGCTAGTTAAGAATTAAATACCTTTTTATAATATATAATAGCCGACTTCATGACATGGTTCAGATGCAAATATGATCTATACACCCTTCTAAAATATGTTGTTGAAAAGAGTAACTACCGAGTTTCTTGCCGGTTTCTTCTCGGTAGAAGCAACATTCCGAACCGGTGGTAGATTCATATTATTAGTTGATTTTCCTGTTGAATTGACGATTTATCAGTGTTTATTTCAAACCTATATAAATAAAGAGTATTTTGACTTTGACTTTGACTTTACGATTGTTAGTCAGAGAAAACTACAAATAATCTTAATCAAACAATCTGCATGATCCACCCATTCATATCGTCTGAGGTTACCTACTGAATCGAGTTTCATATACATATTCGCTTCACGCAAAGCTTTTATATAAATAGAAACACCCGAAAGTACTTTTATTTTCAGTTAAAAGTAAAATATAACAAGATACGTTTCCCGCTAAAAGCAGTGGCAGGTAAATATCAATTTCGTTTAGATCACTCGGTGTTTGGAAATAAACACTGTATTACAAGAATTTCGTTTGTAAACGGAGAGACAATTAATAACCCAACTCATATTATCATCGCTAAAAGTGGTTGCTGGTCTGCTACTTTCAATTCTGTTTGCTCTTTCGAGGTTTGCAATTGTGACGCTATACTGTTTGTAAAATAGTGGTATTATAAATAACAAAAACCTTTCCAAATTCAAAATTATGAGTTACTATCTGACCCGGCGCACTTCGTAACGCCCCGTACTCGGATTTTCAATACCTATTTTTTTTCGTGCATCTTTTTTAATATTGTTCTCTCATAAGAACCTTTATCTGATATAACAAACACAACTAAAAAAGAATTAGCGGAATCGGTTCAGTTGATCTCGAAATTTGCGCTTAGCAACATATTCAGCGATTATTTTTTATATTATAGATTATAAATGCAGGCGATGCACCTGATACCTAATAAAATTATTGGTCTACGTTATATTTTCAAAGTAGAAAAAAATAATCATATCGACAGTAACATTAATACCTGTTTTTATTTATCTTAAACCGATTAACATAATAATCAGATCACTATCAAAAGCTAGATTAAAGCAACCGCCACATTATATACCCATCACAGCAGTTTCATAAAGCTGAATACACACATTCGGCAAATTACCTGTGCTTAATTATCAAAAATGTTGCCGACGGGCCCCGAGGGCGAATCCGAGCCGGCCCACACGAGGGGAGACCGACAATGCACCTCGTTTGCCCAATTGCTATATTGTTGCATTTGCAACAAGCAACCAATAAAACAAGACCTCCCAATCTTGTAAATCCAGCTACATTTTACTAGAAACGTCCCTACGGCGGAGGTCTGTCAACACTGGACGGTAGACGTGTCGAATTTTTTCGCGAGTCGCAAAATTCCATTTGTTCTGCCGCCGGCGTCGCCCGCTGTCTGAACAATTCGGTGGAGTTACCTTTTTTTGAAAGTTGAAGTATACAGGATTTTGTGCGCGCTGGTAATTTTGTGATTTTTTTTTGAATAAATATATGTTTCTTTTTTAAAATGCCTTCTTTCTAGGTACATGAATAATATGTTTCGTTAGTAGCATGAATGCTGAATATATTCTGTTCTCAGAATTGACGACACATTAAAATTGTTTAACACTTTTGTTGCTATAGAAACTAACCTATTTTCATCCCAAATCCTTTTATTAATCGAAGCGATTTTACAAAGCTCATAGGAATAAAAAAACATCTATTTCAATTGTCTTTAGCAAGAAGCAAGTTAACAAAAAAACACAATTCCCAGCACCCTGCATTCAGGTAATAATAAGTTGCACCTCGGGAAATGCGCAAGGGAGACAATATTAGAAAGAAAGGAATAAGGGCGATATTTCAATAATAAATTATTGGGGAGCGAAACGCGCCCCTAGTCACCCTCGCGTGAGGTGTGCGCCTCCACAGTGTGAACTTAACCTTCGCCAGTGGTCCAATTTTATGAAATATTTCAAAGACACAATACAATAATTAGGAAACATTTTCTAACGGTTATTTCATTTGCGAAGATTTTATAATCGAACCAAAGAAAGACCATTGAGAATTATTTTATTTTATAGCCAAAACAATCATATGAAAACATAATCAGAATAAACATTAATGCGAAAGGATAATATGGTTTAATATTTTATATGTGAGCAAATTCCAATCAATTGAAGAAGATGCTATACGTATTTATCTAGTAAGAAAGAAATACCTTTAATCATTTAAGAATGTCATACTTTTATTTGCAAAACTGTTGATTACATTTCAAAATCATCCTATTTCATTCCGTTATCTAATAAGCAAAAAATAAATAAATCAAGTCAAAGGGGAAGGATTGAGTTATACTTCATTTCATAATCAAAACAATGACCTGAAATCATAAAATCCGAATAAAAAATGCATTCAGAAATCTACGGATGAATACGATACGGATTTATATGTAAGTTCAATTCTCTAGTAGGAAGGAAATACCTTAATTAATTTAAGAATGTTATAAGTACCGTATTTTATTAACAAAACAATCGATGGAATTTTACTACTATTTTATACCAGATTGTTTTAACATTAGCCCATATCTCACAAACAATGAAGGTTCACTGGTGACAAGATACTTCGTGTTGCTGGCTCGTCGCCAAATCTCAAGCCTTAGACCGCACAGTGGTGCGCTCACGTAGAAGTTTGAAGACATAAATTAGCGTCCGAAATAAGACAAAGAAAGCGCCCGAAGCCAGTCGGGGGACAGAATCCGTATCATGTGTAGCGTTGATTGATTCTCTTTTGAGCGCCTTCGGGAGATTTCACGCATTTTTGTCTTTAAACACGTGAGGTAACGAAATTTGTTGATCTATACGTATAAAAAGTACGTAAAATCTAATAAAACGGTAAAAGTACGGCTAACTAACTAACTGAACTTCACGCCACTTCCCTAGTGGGGTAGACAGAGAGAGCTGATTGCCATATGGCACGATCCTTGCACACCTCAATTGCTTCTTTAACATTCATGACCCTTTTCATACAAGCCCTACGGTTTTTATGGTTTATATAAAATATAGCATTAATTAAAATAGGATAAGTCGGCAAAAACGCAGTTAAAGATAAAAGTACAAAACATTTCTAAAACTCATTATGCAGTTAAAATATGACCAAGTGTATACTGGGTATATGTACAAAATATTAAGTTATATACATTCGGACATAGGCTACCGATTGGTGATTCTGAAAAAAAAAAAGCAAGTTATACAGGGTAAAAAATATATTAAAAAAAAATGAAACTTGATGAGAGAAGTCGAAATAGAAAAAATATTCCCAAAATCTTTAGTACTGCATTAGTAATGTTTTGTTGACCCAGGGGAATGCGTTGCCAGGCGCATGTTCCGGGGCAAACATTGGGGTGTGTGGGACCTCCAGGGCCCTTCGAAGTGCAGGACCCTCTGCCCTGAAAAAAAGGAAGGAAGCCCCCGAAAATATACGTACTAAATCCCTAGGGTGGAACCTTTTTTTAAGTATAGGTAACTTTTAATTACGACTTATATTTTTCATTATTCATACTTAGTTACAACTTACATATGCAAGAAGTCTGTTGGGTAAGAGAAAACGAAAATAATTTTACCAAAAATTTATAAATACTCCTTAATTGTAACTTAAAATTTTTTTTTAAAGAAAAAACTTAGGGCCATCTACGTAATGCAGACTGGTATTAAATATTCACCAAACAATAAAAAATAAACAATTTTACTAAAGTGACCGATACTAAACAAAAAATCAAATGAAATGCATTTGAAATTCTTGATTAAAGTATTAAACAAATGAAAATTTACCATCGGATTTAGAAAATCGATTCTACCGAGAAGGACCGGCATGAAATGAAAGATTGATCAATAATCCGTTTGCAATGAATTATGAATTACTTATGCCCGCCACGATAGGGAATTCTTAACCCACGGGAACACAAAAGAAGATATAACGGACTGTATACTCGTATTAATATAGTTAAATATGTTACCAACACCATTTTTGGCTAAATGTGGTTTAAAGAGCTCTTAATTTATTGGTATCGTCTCTGCCTATCCCTTCGGGAATTGCAGGCGTGATGATATATCAATTTATGTGTTTATGTATACAAGGTTATTTTCATTATATGCGATACCTCTTACCTACCTATTAGTCATTGTTCTGAGGAACTAATTTAAAGAATTTTAGAAAAAGAGCAAAATATATTTTTTTCATACAAAATAGCTAATCAGCTGATCAACTTTTGTATCTAAAAAAAACAATTTTGCTTAATTTCCAACAATGCTTTAAACACGTTTCTTAGAATGAAGAGTTAATAAAGTAGGTAAACGGTTTCGCACACATAAACTAGAAATAACTGTGTACCTATAATATTTCTACCAATAACGCATATATAGCAAATTGGAGATTTACCGGTAGTAATGTTTTTTTTTTGGGGTTTAAATTGACTATTTATAAGTGCTTCTTTGAAGCCTATATAAATAAAGAGATTTTGAATTTGAATTTTTAATTTGCAACTAATCTCAAAATGAATGCAAAATTAACATACGTAAAACGCCAATGAGGTTCCTCCTGAACTAAGAGATTTTCCCATTCAAACGATATACTGCACTGAAATAAATTAACCACAGCGGTAATAAATCACCGGGGATAATAATGTTTTGTTTTTTCTTCTACACTTGGCTCTTATTCAAGTGAGACCTTTTTATTTGTACGGGTATGCAGCTTAATGCTGGGATGGCTGCTTATTCCTTGTGCCAATAAAAGGTAAAAAAAGAAGTTAGAAATATAAGAGCAAGAAGCAAAGGATTAAAACTTGATTTATTTTTTAATGATACTTTTTCTTTATCGTCTAAATATTTTTTACTTCAGATAGAAATAGCTTGAATAAAATATACTCGTAGTGGGAGAACATACGGAGATAGACGATACCACTTATATAATTTTTTTTCTTTTTAATTACGAACTGTCACAATAAATTATAATCCTTCAGATTTTGTACAGAAATACGAAATCGTAAACGTCACAGTTTAGCATACTCAACTAATCAGTTGAGTATTGTTATGAATGTACAATTGTTAGGAAAATATTTACAGGTTATCAGCCAATAATGAACAGTTAAAGTCAAAGTATTCAAACAAAGTAAATTGATGAACGATGCGGTGGCTTTTATTTGTGTTTTAAAAAATATATATAAATAAAATAATAAATTCTCCAGATTGACACACCAATTCCCTAGTTCCAAACTAAGCTTGTGCTTGTACTATGGATACTAGGTGAACGGATAGACATACTCAAATACGTTCATCAGCAGTTCAGCAGTCGGCACACATATGTACAATGTTCCCATATATATAGCTAAACTCATTACCCTTCCTTCGTTACCGTTGTCGGGTATAAGTGCTTTGTACACTCAACGAATTGGAACTCATTTTGACACATGCCCGGAGTTCGAGGAAGCTCGTTAGCAAATTTCATGAATGCCTTATGGAAAAGTTAAACACGTGTTAAGAAGATGTGTAACCGTTAGACGTGTGACGTAAGAGGGCTCGATAAACCATTTCGAAATGATTTTAAAAGGAAATGTGAATAAGGTTCATGATATACTAAAGATATTTTACTGGCCCGTTGGCCGAGTGATCAGAGACCCTGGCCACGAAACCTAGGGTCGCGGCTTCGAATCCCGCTAGGGGCAAATGTTTCGTGTAATGAACATGGACATTTGTACTTGAGTCATGGATGTTTATAAAACGTATTTAAGTATGTCTATCCGTTCACCTAGTATCCATAACACAAGCTTATAAGCTTAGATTAGAACTAGGGAATTAGTGTGTCAGTCTGGAGAATTTATTTATTTCTTACTTCTTATGAATCCATCCATCATTTTCAAAATTAAAAAAAATCATATCGCGCATCTCTTACATTTAGCACAGATTTTATAAAATCCCCTTAACTTAATGAGACTATCAACCATGCCTAATCCTTTTAAACAAGCCCAACTGCATCCATTTCATCAGGCCCTGATAACCCCTGTTAGCTTGCTAATCCTATTACACCAATAGACAGAAACAGAAGCCAGGTTATTGAATAAGGGCCTTTTCTTCGGACCAGTCCTGCAGGGTGTTATTAAAGGCACTTTGGCGGTGTAGAAGGGTGTTCTTAAGTGAGGCTCTTATGGTGGAATTAGCGATGTTATAATAACAGACGGGGACGGTAATGACTTTGAAGGACGCGGTGCAAGAATAGACTGAAAGGGTCTGCGAAAATATGCATTCGACCTTATAGTTATTATTATGGTAACTTTTTGGTTATAAGTTTGTTATTTGAAAGATGGTGGAGAATTGCCCATTGGATTTGTACTGTTTGGACGGAGACTATCGAGGCAGGACCTCTTAAAGAAGATCGGCGTAATGTAGCGGTTTTCAAGCCATATACAAGAAAAATATGTCTTGTAAAATACAAGTAATGCGTATTGAATTTCTAATTGTGCAGGCGACAAACTAGCCACACATCACTAGTTTTCTCAATTTACACAAATGGAAATTTATTCTATTTAACTTCGTTTTATTTTGGCGAAAAGTGAAATTAGAGCTTCTTGGACAATATATACTTAGCCAGGAAATCTTCCTAGCGTTATGTCCCGTGTTTAGACGGGGTCCGCTTAGACCATGATCCCGGATTTAGCGAGTCTGGTTTACATTGAAGCGACTGCCGATCTGACCTTTGTAACCCTAATAGGGGAACCAGACAATTTTTGGATCATGGTTCAATTATTCATACTATACAATATTTACAATTCTCGAGAGGCTTCTCATACCGAATGTGCTATTACAAGACGTTGGCTCATCAATTAACAAAAACTACAGAGAATTATGACTTATCACAAAACCTATTTCTGAAATAGGTATAACACAACATCAACAGACAAACGACGCCACCGCCACCCGCTTTTCGGATCGTTGAAATCGCCGGGCGTTTTCAAAGAAAAATCGTTTATATTAAATATTTTCTTCTCAATAAAGCTGGAATGGCGAGCGCTAAATAGCAGGGATGCCGTTCGATCGCGAACGCGGAAAATTTGAAATAAATGAAAATAGTACGGCGCCCGCGGCGGCGGCGGGATATTATTTTTGCTGGACTAATAACGCAACGGTAAAGGAGGGGAGAAGGGGGCGCTTTGAACGTTTGACGTTTGTACGACGTATGTAAATCAATTGAGAATGTCAATTGTGAACAAATTTCTATTTTTACAATTGTAAAATAAAAGAGTCGATTTGTTATGTCCGACTTTATCATCAATCATCATTTAATTTTTTTAAAGGCTTGTGCCTGTCTTGCCAGTTGTCACGTCTTATATCCAAAACGGCTGCATCGATTTTGTTGAACTTTTCTCTGAAAGATAATTGACATTTCAAGGGGTACTTACCCCTACTAATCTATATTGTCTTTGGATTGGACTTACTAAAATTTTTTTTTAAATAAAACCACGCGGTTCTATTGGCGTATTTCGTCACACGAAACGAACGGTAGAGTTACATACATAACATCATAACATCACGCCCATAATCCCCGAAGGGGTAGGCAGAGTCAAAGGGGCAATAGGCTCCTTTAATCACATTTAGCCAAAAACAAAATGGAGTTTCTTTGTAATAAACCAAATTGGAACCAACGGAAACAGTAGCTTGTATTATGTGCAAAATAAATACCGCAATTAATTAAAAGGTCTGGTAGGCATTTTAATATTACAAATAACAGTTCAACTTATTATGTTAGTAAACAATAATAAAAATCGCTATTGAACTACCAGTTCGATGAATATAATTTTTTCACTTGTAAAACGCCAATTCGCATCATTCCCGAAACGAGATCCATAATCACATCTCGCAAACAACATGAAAACTTATATGAGCGGACATTCACGAATCGACCATTAATATTCCATCGGCATCGTATTTACATTACGGCCGCTATTATCGCGATTGGCAAAAGCGTGATGTTACATTTACAGCGCTAAATGAAATAAATGTTAGCCCCGAATTCATTACAGTAGCAGAATTGACCCCCGGCAACTATGGTGTCGAGTTTATAAAACACACAAATTTGAACTCTATGTAGAATGCTTTAAGAAAGTTGATGGTGAACAATTACGTTTGTTGCTAGTGTAAATAATTTCGAGCTTGGAATAAATAATCCGCAATGTTCTAAATTCGTAGGAGAATTTAATTTTGCCTACGGTCGAATCTTAATATCTTCCGTTGCTAGGCCGAAGAGGATTCTTTATACGTCCCCTAATTGCAATAGGTTTGTCGGTGACGAAGAAATTATGGAGCGCAGTGTCATCTTCATCTTCCTAGCGTTATGTCCCGTGCTTTGACGGGGTCCGCTTAGACCATGGTCCAGGATGTAGCGAGTCTGGTAATTACATTGAAGCGACTGCCGATCTGATCTTCGTAACCCTAAGATAGGGGAACCAGACAATTTTTGGATCATGGTTACAAATCCAAAGTTATTTGAATTTGCAGGTTTCATCACGATGTTTTCCCTCACATAAATACGTATATAGGTTTTGAAAAATCCAGAGGTACGTACCCGGGTTCGAACCCGCACTCCTCGGTTAAGAGGCGCGTGTCCTTACCATTGAGCTACCACCGCTATGGAGCGCAGTGTATAAGTATGGAAGTGAGCTACTTGTTGATATTAGATTCGTCTACGGGAGAAATCTGTTACGTCATTTGTGTCAAATCGTCGAAAAAATGTTACGTAATTATAGTGAAAGGTCTACGCGACTTCCTCGTGCGTAATATTCATTATAAAAACACAAATTTTACCCGAAAAGCTATCTACGTTATGAATTAAGATGAACACTTTTGAATCATTGACTTATGAAGATACTTTTAATAGCACTGAACAACAAAGGTAATGTTGGAATGGTAAAATGTATATACAACTAACATTAGAATTATAGCGTTCATCGGTAACCGATTAAAATAAATCTAAATCTTAATATTTAATATTATCAACACGCGAAAGTAAACGTCAAACTCGCTGATTATGATGAAATTTGGTACACCAAATGTCAATTTTTTTTCTAACAAAGTACATAAGTAGGCTTTTTTTTCGGGATATTAAATATAAAATACTTATCAAGGATATAAAATTACTTATATAATTTTAATTTTAATAATTTTAGTATTTATCTGTAAAAATTTTTTTTTTTTGGTTTTTGTAGTCTGTATGATGATCGAAAAATATCAATATTTATTATATATTTCTTTTTAATAAATATCTCATGCGACATCATATAACCGGTAGTCCTTTATCACAAAAGTACATTACCTTTTAACATTTTATACCTCCAAATTAGCAAATAGGGACACTCATTTATGAAACTGCATCGTCAGTCACATCCATCCCTCGATCTCGGAGGGTTGCTCTGCACAACAGGGAGGGACGGTCGACCGCTGACCCTCAGGTGAATGCTTTGTCCTTACCCTAATTGTTCATCCCTTATTGTTCATTAGTCAATGATGTTTCGCTGTCACAACGATGATGGTGGGATAATTAGCGAGATCAGCTGACCATTGTCATGAATCCTTACTCACATATATACATACTTCCACCTCAAACCTCATCCAGAAAAAAAATAAACGAACTAGCTTAGTTGGAAAGTTTATACTGTAACTAAAATAATCCTACTAATATTATAAATACTAATATTATAAACGCGAAAGTTTGTAAGTATGGATGGATGTTATTTACTCTTTCACGCAAAAACTACTTAATAGATTTTAATGAAACTTTACAATAATATAGCTTATACACCCGAATAACATATAGGATATGATTTATCGATGTACCACGAGAGCAAAGCCGCGGGCAGAAGCTAGTATATACATACCTTCACGCCCGACATCCCCAACAGGATACACAGAATTTAAGAAGCTATAAGTTCTTAAAACCACATCCAGATAAAATTTAAATTGAATTAGGCTAGATGGAAAGTTTGTACCATAACTAAACTAATAACTAACATTTTGAGTAAATGCGAAAGTAATTGCCTCTCTGTCAGTTAAGTCCTAACGCCTAAACTATACCTATTATTGATTCATTGCTATAGGAGTTGTTGCGCCTCTATGGTGCGCCTAAACTTTGAACCATATAAAAATACATCTACTACTATAGCCAGGGTCTATGAGTATACCCAAGTGATCCGACAATAGTAATAACTTGGCATTATCGATATTTCAACTATTAACATAGTGTTTTGCTAAATATTAGTAATTCTATTATATTACCAGAGAGGCAAGCCCTGGCAACTGTTAAGAGCAACATGACATTTTTAATTTTAGCACTAATCGGCGAAAAGTAAACATGCTTATCTGATATTTCTTCAAATATATTCTTCCTCATTTTACCCACTCTTTACGTTATATAACATCAAGGGTAAATGTTACATTCGTACTGAAAATGCCTTGTTCCATTCCCCAAACATTCAGTGTATTCATAAAACTACTAACTGACGCACGCTAAAATATTAATTTTAGCGTGCGTCAGGTACTGATGTTTGCCAGTCCTGTATCTACCCGATTCGTCTTGTTACCTAACTCCGTTGGTATTCCAATAACGTATAAACAACAGTTTAATTAAGCCAGCCAGAAGACTTTCAGGATCATAAAATCCGAGGCCCATATTATTCTTCCTTAAGAGATGTTCGTCACACCAACTGGGAAGCGTTTTTGCGAAATAGGTACCTATATGTGTTAAGTAGGTTTTGTTCTAAAAAAATATGTGTGTAAAAACCTTATTACTTCTAATTGCATATTGGGTAATGGTTATGTAGGCTAGCAAGTCGATATCAGTACCTTTTCAATATATTTTATCTAATCCAACTCCATTCCATGTTATTTTTTGCTACGTCTGGTTAAAGGACCTTTCTGTTTCTTGGTTTCTGTTTATCTTTCGAGGATTAGGGACATGACAGTATATATATAACTGTTTGTAATGTATATTATTTTGAGATAGGTACTGTTTTTATCAAGCATTCTGTCTTGTTTCTAATCGAAGTCAGTTTTGATTAAGGACTGATTTAACATGTCATGCGCCTTCTGTGATTTCATAACACTTGTACAATGAGATAAATTGGATTATATTTCCATAATATTAGAAGTTTATTCAGTGTTGTGTACATTTCTTGAATGTTAAGTAGAAAAAATAAAAAAATTTAAAGCCTTTCAAAAATTTTATAGCAAAAACTGCACATAACAAAAAAAAAACACATACAAATAAATCATACATACATACATAATGTCACGCCTTTTTCCTATGGGGGTAGGCAGAGATCACGTAAATTTGTTACGATCCTGACATACACCTTTCGCTTCTTCTACATTCATAAGTATTTTCATACACGCTCGTCGGTTAAGGGTGCTGTTTACAAATAAATCAACTTAGTATTGAAGTAAATACATACTTTTGTGGATTAAAAAATCTATGTATGGAATTATTACGGTAAGGTATATAATAAATCCATACATAATTTCGCGGTAGAAAAAAAATATAATAACAATCCAACCAGCCCAATCTAGCATCTCAGTCCAAGCACCGACAATGAATGGAACATAAGCTCCTATTGTGTACATCGCTTTACCAAAATAACAAAACACTCATAAATTGTAATAAAAGATATCAACTGTGTATATTATAAGTATGTACTGTATATTTACGTATAAAAACAAAGCCACAAGAATGGCTTGCCCAAAACCTACCCGATCCCAGCGCCTCATACTTCGCAAGCAACGCCGCCGTACCTTATAAACTAAAAGGTGTGTATTGGTACCCAGATCACGCTCTCCTCGTTTGAGTGGCCCGGCCCGAGCACGATATTAGGACGTAAAGAGGGGTTTTTTAACTTATTATTGCTGGCCGCGGCCATTTTGTCTTTCGAACGATAAAATAGGTCTCTTTATAGTGGCATTACCGAGTTTTTCGCGCTTCGTAAAGTTTATTGTGGATTTATTAATTTGAGCGGAAATTTGATTTGTGTAGGGCCAATGTAAGCGGTAGGTTTGTTTTTTTATAACTCTTTCTTTTATTGAGATGACGTTCGCTATTTTATAAGTATACAGTTGCAGTATTTTTTTATTTCTGCGTCAAAATTCATAGATATAATTATTATTTAGCATAAATTTAAATGTGGTTTTTGTCCCCGTACAAAAACAAATATGTGTCTTGATCTTTTCGTGCTTCAAAAGCATAAAGTTCCTTTGATTCTCTGATATAGGGATAATGAAGTAAGCTGTTTTTGACTAAAATAAGAACGGCTAATCCAGCTTACTTTTTATCTGTAGTGTAGTATGTGATTAGTGGCGTATTTACGCGAGTTTGGTTCTCATACTAATTTTGTGAAATGCCATTTTTACTAGTATTTCTGTTCTGTGGTCGAGAGATAATAAAATCTACTTTAAAATGAGCGCAGGAAAAGTCAGTATGTATTTACAATATACTGTAAATACCACCTAAATGTTTTTCCCTTATCGTCAAAAGATTAACTTTCAAGAGCATTCATTGTTCATTTAGCAGTTACCCAAAGTTAAACAGCAGCCTCATTTCCCTTTATAAATATCGGAATAAAAGAAAAAATCTTATACTAAATTACATAAACAATATACAAACGAAGAACAAAGAAATCAAATAACTCAAGTGTCACTGTGAATCCGAAGTGCTATCTTGAATAATCTGTGAAAAATTGCCAAGGGGGAGGGGGGAATGAAGGAGGTTCCGTATAATTTCAATACGATTGAGTACTCCAAATGATTTCTTCTTGCTTCATAGCAACCAAATCTATGGCAGGTATATTTATGCTAATATCAAAAAGTAAAATTACTAGATAAAAATATTCTATGTTTGAATAAAATTATATTTTCATTCGACTGGCCGTTGGTCGAGTGGTCAGACCCTGGCCATGACACCAAGGGTCGCGGGTTCGAATCCCGCTAGAGGCAAATTTTTCATGTGATGAACATGGACATTTGTATTCGAGTCAAGGATGTATACATATGTTTATAAACGTATTTAAGTATGTCTATCCGCTCACCTAGTATCCATTTAGTTTGGAGCTATGGAATTGGTGTGTCAGCCTGGAGAATTTATTTGAATTTATTCACAAGAAGTCTAATGTGGAATATGTTCAGGATTATATTATAAGAAACCTAACGAACTTAACCTTCCCCCATTTCACTATGATCAAAAGCAATCCCTAATTGTACCTAAAACACCTAGATTAGGTTTATTTTCTTATGATTCCATTTTTTGTCGTAATTTCAATTTGCTAGCGTTGATCCATGAAAATTCAGATAATTAATGTCATGTTGACAGTAAGTATGAAATATAGTATTCGTGCATGGCTACGAAAAGTTCCATAATAAGATTCCATAATCGAAGAAAATTCACGATTAAAGTTAAACTTTATCTTTAACTGAAAGTTTAACTTAGCAAGTCATTACTTGCTATGATAAACAAAACGTACAAATCGCATCACCCGATAAATTTGCCCCACGCTAGCAAATCAAAAGCCCTCAAACTGCCGTAAATTTACTGCCGTGAACTGTCACTCCCGGGTAGCGGCCATATTTGACAATAACGATTATAAATTATCTGGCGGAGCCCTAAAAAAGGTACGCACGTGAAGCGATCGCGTTACGTCACAGGAAATTAACATCCCCCCCCCCCCCTAACAGCCCATCGAATCTGGAGGTACATATAGCAGATGGAACATCATCATCTTCCTAGCATTATGTTCCGTGCTTAGACGGGGTCCGCTTAGACCATGATCCAGGATTTTGTGAGTCTGGTAATCACATCAAAGTGACTGCAGATTTGGCCTTCGTAAACCCTGATCCAAGGGAACCAGACAAATTTGGTTACACATCAGATTAGATAAAATTTCATATCCCTTTATTAACTTACAGGACAGCAACGGCATTCGTACTTACATGTATCTTACAGAACAACAAAAGCATTCTTTCAAACCCCAATCTACTTCTGGTTTTAAAAATCAAAACAAAACTAACTAACTAAACTTCACGCCACTTCCCTAGCGGGGTAGGCAGAGAGAACCGAACGCCAAATAGCACGATACTTACATACCTTACTCGCCTCTTCAACATTCATAATCCTTTTCATACAAGCTCTACGGTTTTTAGGACTCCTAACATCACGATGTTAATACACGACCAATCTGGTCGTGGTAGGTGAGCCTGGGCCTTCCACGGCTCCTACATCCTTCCATCCTTCCATCCTTCCAAACAACAAAACAGACAAATATTAAAACTAAAAAATAATACATACAGACGAATTGAGAACCTCCTCCTTTTTTTAAGTCGGTTAAAAAACATGCTTATCGACCTTTCGCCTTTTTTAAGCTAACCTGATGAGTCCAGATCTGACTTTCTGGAATATTATATATACTTACACAAATTTTCCCGTTGGTTCTATCCTTTTAGCTCAAAATGGCAAAGTCAAAGCTTTACTGGACTATAAATGGTTAACCACCAATCATGTTTCGTTTCGTCATCGTAGCGTGACACGAGCTGTTTGCATACTCATTGCCCTAAAACAATTCAAAATCGGAACAAATCTCGCGAGTAAATGACATTACGAAGACAGCGGTAACAACTTGTAGGAATTTATTTACTACGATAAGACACTAAAAGTTAACTATCGATAAGGCTTGGTTTTCAATAGAATTTTTTTTGGAGTTATTTGTTTAAAGTACGCCAAATCCTGTTTACTAAGGACTCATTGTGCGTTTATTTGTCTGTCGAATGTAGACGCTTGAATTTATTAAAATTATAATCATGTCATGTCATTTATAGATTACTACGCTAGATGACTAAAAAATTATGTTTAGTCCGTCAGTCAAATTATAAAAAAATATTGAACACGTATTATTTTATTTATTTGTCAAACAAACATTGACGAAGATACAATGCATTCAAGTTGCGCGTGACGTCACGCTTTCGTACAATTTTTACAAAGTAGTGACGTCGCAAGCCCCCACTCCAAAACTTTAATGCTTTTTATCTTTGTGATTTTTTGTTAATTTGATAAAGCGAAAAATATGTGTATAGGTAGTATTTTTGTATAATCTTACTGACGGACTAAATAGGATTATAGTTTTTTTTTTTTTTTAATGCATTTATCATCCCTATTCACAAAGGAGTAGACACATTTGCAAAAAATAAGCTGAGTAAAAGAAAATGGTGAAATATTTGTGACAAAAGACTGACTTGACGCCTATACAACCTCAAACCCAATAGTAACTAAGCATTTGTCACCTTTTTCGATATGCTGAGCGTTATGTGATCATGGATCGAAATTAAAATAAACTTAAATAAATTTTCCGACGCCAAAAAAACACAAATTCGTCTGTCCCTTAAATGATTAATTTGCTTTGTTATAAAAATAGACCTGACACCCGACACAACAATAATAACAACATAAATTGTTATTAAGCGAAAAGCAAAACGAGTCCTTTGTTTAATAATTAAGTCCCAAATAAATACGGACCTGTCCTCAATAAATAGAATAGAAGCCTTAAACTGAGCCAAAGGCAGAATCGCCCGGCCGTACTTGAAAAAAATAACTTAATTTGATCCGTTAACTGATCGAAAGATCCTATTATAAGTTTCAGTGGTGAAAATAAATCTAAAGTTTTAGTCAGAAAAAATATATTAAAGAGAAAGTTTCGAACGAAAGTAAAGCATTGTCTACATCTTTTAGGAATGCATTCATCTTGCTTAAGCTGTGTCTAGACAGATGGGTTTAACTAATATGATGGAAGAATATTAAATGTTCAAAAGGAAAAAAGATGAATGTAGCGAAAAAAATGGCTTTGAACAATATTTAAATGGTTTATACTTTACGGAGTAAAATAGTTTGTTATTTTGACTAAGCTTATGATATTAAATGAAGTGATTGCTTTACATATTAAATGCCGAGAACTATTTTTAAGACTTCAAATATATTTAGAGGCGGACATGTTGTCCATCCTGATAAGTAGTTTTATGCTTAACGAATGTATAATAATATAGAATACGAATGACTAATATTATATTTTTCTATTAGTCTTATTCAAACAATTTGTCTACTCACTCATTTAGTTTGTTTATAGACAAACTATCTCGTCGCTCTATAGAGCGAAGCAATTCTAAAAACAATTCTACCAACCTGTTTGATATTGTAACATAAGCATACAATAAGAGAGTAACTCTTTCACTTGTGACGGCATTTCTGCACATCTAAGAATGCGCGTTAGTATTTAGCGAAAATTGTATCTCAGGCGTCGATGGACCGTAAAAAACAAAAGACGAATCGCCGGCCAATACCGCACCCAATTGCGTCCGAAACAACGTCGAAATGAATAATCGCACTTCCAGGGGGTCCCGTACATTTATAGGAATGTTTATACTACGCGGGCCCCGCCAAGTTGCCAATAAAAACATTTCATAGCGCGCATTAAAACAGTGGCGAAAGTGAGCGCCCCCCAAATAATCAATACGGACCCCCCGAGCCCTGGGCGCAGGTACGGCGCGCCTCGCCCCTCGCGCGCCCCTCCCGCGCCCGCCCGGCTCGGCGTCCCCTCGCCGAAGACAGTGATGCCAACTGGGTAAATATTTTCCCCTAAACATGTATCAGAATCTGCTAAATATAAACTAGTTCCAACTAAAATACTCCAATCATTATTTTCGCGATACATAAAAAGTTAAGAGAACAAATGAAGACTAAAAACAGTCACCGCTTCAGAATTTTATTTATACGTAACTTTGACAGAGAAATGCAAAGTAAAGAAATTCTTTATTTCCATGCCTAACAAATAGTCTGAAAATGTTATCCTTCAAAATACCCTATTCGAAATGATTCCCCCTAAGTTTCAGGGGAAAATCTCCCACATTGGCATCACCGACCAAAGAGTAGCGGACGTGTGAGAGGGCCGGTCATCCGTCGACTGCCTCTCTGAATGCACTTCTAGATTGACGTGAAGCGATCTTGAACGAAAATAGCGATCTATTTGCAACGATGCTATATTTAGAACGACTGGATCCGCTTGATCGCCGATATCGACTGTTGAGTTGGTATCAACTGCTTACGATATGAATATATTAATCTATTTTCGGCTCATCTGAAGGAAATGGAGCTCGCTCAGAAATAGCTCGGTAAATATATAACTTTCCGGATATTTATAAGAGGAATCATTTAGATGATAAACTTAAACATACATTTTTAGGCAACATGGCCAGTTATTAGTAAAAATTAAGTTAATAATAATAAATGACGTATTCCGTACTTAAGAAAAACATTTTCTTATTTTATGCGGTATTCATTGTGATGCAAATTAACATATAAACTTTAAATAAATTTTTAAATATAAAGCATAATTTTTAAAACAACCTACACCTATAGTAATTCTAACAGAAACAATAGTCTCAATACTAGCAATACATGAACGTTGGTAAACTTAAAAAAATTATACATTTACATACTCGTAATATAGAAAACTAAATAAACATATCGGCGACAAAGTAGCTATAAACGTATTTATTGGAACCTAGCTAAAAAGAGTCAATAAAATAGCTACATGAATGGAAATATTAGATACAGCAGAAAGTGTATTTAATTTAGTACTTATAACAATCAGTGTTATTAGCATTCAACATATTTTATTTATGATTGTTATGTTGTATTTACGATTGTTTATATAAAAAAATTATATGTCTATTTTACGACAGAAGCGATAATGCATTGAGCCTTATTAGTTTTAGTTTTTTTAGCGTGTAATATTCAGGATGCGCTTATGACGTAACTACATTTTTTTATAAGTAACAAATCGTAGCTTATGCGACTTATACATGTAGATTATAAAATGTATGCACTGTTACAATTTTATTTTATCAGCATATATTTATACCCAGTGTTTCCATAAATTTTCCAGGTAATATAAGCCAGACGTTCATTGGCTTCGCCATTAAAATTAAATGCAAAAGCTTTTATCCGACATGTTTGTTACATTTGAGCATAAAAGTAAGGATGATTGATAAACATGGGACTAGATTTTGTCTGTTTTTACTGAAATATTTTAAGTTGATCTTCTGAGCTAATGAAACGCGCGATTTCTTTCCTATATTCAAAACACTATACATATTTTTAGCTTATTATAGAATAACTTGATTACTTTAGGTGTCGTATTCGTAATCTTCCTTATTTGTTGGGATGATCCAAATGAATTAGTTGAAAAATTAAAATTATTAGTAGCCTCCGAGGACGCAGGAAACACGGGACTAGTTATATATGTATATAAAAAAAATCGTGGCACAGTGTTGGTTGCCATACTCCTCCGAAACGGCTTAATCGATTTTGATGAAATTTTATATGTACACTGTCTGAGAATAGTTTGTTATAAATTTTTCATACCCCTAAGTGATAAGGGTGGTCCACCCAAAAACTATAACTTGAGAATGGCTTTATCGATTTCGCTAATTATTTTTTAGTTGTGTTTGTTATTGTCAAATGAAGGTTTTATTGAAGAAAAAAATAAAAAAATTGCGGTAAATAAAAAACAAAAAATGGGTATTGAAAATCCGAGAACGGGGCGTTACGAAGTGCGCCGGGTCAGCTAGTTTCCTTGTACTAAACATCATTTTACTAAACCTCCGGGAAATGTCGGAAAATACCCAGCCTTAATACAAAACGTACAGATCTGCGCTGCGTACTCTATGACTCAGCATCCGACCAGCGCCGTCTAAACCGATTGATGCAAGCGAATTTCGCGAACGAAACGCAACTCTGTTTCATTTCTAACAAGATAAAGAGCTTCGGGGTTAACAAACTCATCTGTGTACTCTGCACGGGAAACCGGCGTAATTACCGCAAAAATAAACCAGGTATTAATAAATTTAAATCTTCCAATCTATGAAAAAAAGCTCCAGTCTGCTACACAATCGGAAATGGCCCTTATTTGCAAAGCCGTAGTGTTTGTTGTGTCTGAAATGAAAATGTTTAATACAGAGGCCGCGGAGTGCTAGTTGGTTTAATTAATCATCCGTTGGGGCGGAAAATTGTGCAGCTGTTCCCCGATAACGACATCGTCTAGAAAGTTCAAAATCCGACCAAGATTTTGAGGAAACTTTCCAGTGAGCATCATACACTGTCTCCGGCGTTTTTCAAGCCGAAGGACATTCTTTAGATGAAGTAGTAATGGAATGCGTATTATTTTTGATTGTGATAAATTTGGTTAATAATTTATAGGTATTTGAATGTAGCCGGGGCTGCGGTCGGGAGATGACAAATAGATTGGTTAGGTCTACAGTCGGTTGCTTTGACAAAAGTTAGATTAGTTGTAGATTACTTGAGAAACAATAATGCGGCTTGAACCTAGAGGCAGGTAATTAATTGATAACTTTGTTCGTCGGAACTTCGACTACTATGAGTTATGCTTTGAAATTTGTCCAATTAAGGAGATTTCGCCAATTAGTCTGAAAACAGAGATTTGATTGTTATTTGGAATACGAAATATCACTTTGTTTTTTGTTGTTTGGTTAGAAATATGTTTGCTTTATAATATTGATTGTAATATCGTGAATTAATTTATACATGGATAAATAAATGATGCACACAACCTTCGTTCTTCGATAAATTGCTTTTGATTAGCTTCATTATGGCCAAAAAGTATTGGTAAGCTTATGAGGACACCCTGACCAGATTTTACGATTGTAAATTTCCTAATTTGTCCGGGCCGATTTTTTTTTAAACCAAAGTAGAAATAACTCAGACCCACAATCAACGTCATAACAACAGCACGCGATGCCAACAAAAAACATTAAAATGTCGGAAATGCATCAACTTCACTGTGTCATTGCCATGTTTTTTGTACCACGATGATAAGTAATAGAGTGCAATAATATTATATTTGTTATGTCGATTTTTTTAATTTTATTTTATCATTTGAAATATTATTTTTTTATTTTTTCGTAGAGATTAATATAGATGTTTTAATAAACTGTAAAATATATCTAAATGATTTAATTTTTTGCACAATCTTTTTTACAGTACAAAGGTAGGTATATAATGTGCAAGTTTCGTCTCTATGTTTCCCTCATAGCGGACTACTAAGTATGAATCCTAATAGATTTGTAAAATCTAGACGTCCGAACCAGCATCCTCGCAAAACAAATGCGTGTCCTTAACATTGAACTACTACAGCTCTTTTAAACTCAAAACTACCGCTAGCAGTAAATTCAAACCAAAACAGCGTAAAGTCCGACTATAAATTAATAATGATAATGCTCCACTTCACGTGGCGTGCCTCGGATGCGATGTTGGCCATTCATTAAAACTTACAACAATAGCCATGGATGAGAGCTAATTCAATAAACCTCTGGAGTTCGACCCTAGCTCGCAACTTGAACAATATTTTACAAGTGCGAATGAAGGGTTATGTGGGATTAATGCGCGAATTCGGAGGGACTACCGAGCCCCATACGTTAGGCGGGTGATAAAAAAATATTGCATTATTATTGTTGGCAATAATTTCGGGCTGACTAAGATCATGATTCTGAATGAGTGAAATATGGAAACAGCTAAATTTTTTTTCTTTTTTTAGTAACAAGCGCAAATATATAATATTATAAGTTACTAACGTTATGGTTTCAATATCTACGTCAAAATATCTTTTTTTATTTTTTTGAGAAAGTAATCTCGATTCTGTCGCAATATTAGTACGATTGTATTTTTTTTTGTACCTACATTATATAATATTTGTCTGCACATGGTTAATTGATAAAAGTAAGCAGTTAGAATTAAATTTAATTATAGCTTCCATTTGACCTTACAGTTTACGAATGCAAAATCAGTTCTTTAATAAAAATTATCTTACAATTCTCTTAAATATTTTCGATGCTATGAAGGCTTGTAATGTACATTTATGTTTTATGAATAAATCAATTTTCAATATAAGTATAAACTTATCTAAATACTTACCTGATATCCGTATCCTTTAAAATATACCAGCTCGAATATGGGTACATACCTGGAAAGAAAAAGTAAAGTTAATTAAAACTTGCCGTCCAAACAAACCAAACACCATGTATCCCACACATAGCTCATGTCGGACGCAAAATTCTCTTTGGCCAGTCTAGGAACTTTAGTATCGTACAGTGTCGAAATTAAATTGTGCAAGTTGCGGGCCGCAGACCGCCGGCTGGTAACTTCTGATGTATACGAGTGTCTCCATAGCACGGTGTTTTGAATATCATGTGATAATGTGCGGAGCGATTTTATCGCAATGGCGAAAACGTTATACGAAAATTTAATGAAACACAGCGTTGTTCGAATTAAAATACTAAAGCAGGCGGATATTCAATTTATACTAATGTTATGGAGAAAAAAAGGTTTGTTTTATTATTTACGCTAGTGTATAATGAATAACTTTCAAAATTGATTACATTAAATTACGCCCATAATACCCGAAGGGGAAGGCAGCAGGCCCCTTTAACCAAATTCAGCCAAAAACAAAACTGGGTTGAGTTAGGCGGAAAATTGTGAAAAAGTAGTGACAAGTGGCTAGCTTGTCGCCTACACAATCACATACCCAAAACCCCACTATACCCCACTATACCACTAGTCGCATTTTAGGACATGCTACGCAAGAAACACAGTTGGCACATTCTTTTTAAATCTCAGACCGACATGGGACATGCTTAATTGTTTTAAAAAAAAATACTTCTTTCTGTAGTAACAATAATTCGCATTCGCACTCAAAAATAAGGTACTGTGTCCCTTACCTATCATGTCGGAAAAGGCGAGTTAGCAATTGTGTAGGCGACGAGCTGGCCACATGTCACTACATTTTTACAATATTCTATTTACTGTGCTCCATTCTATTTTAGGTTAAAAGTGGCTAAAGGTGGTCTACTCCTCTGCTTACCTTTTAGGAGATTTTCGGGCGTGATCTAAAGTTAAAGAAGCTAGTCAATACTAAAACATCAATACAAAACCGCCATAAAAATAAATAAATATCAGACTACATCAAATACATTGATCTGACTCAGAGGTAAGTAGCTTAAGCACTTGAGTTACAGATATCAGAAATAACACTGGTATTACAAATATATACTTAAATATTGTATATTAACACAGAACAAACACAAGTATTCATCATACGAATATTTGCCGCGGGTGGGGATCGAACCCACAACTCTTGGCGCATGAGGCAGAGTCACTTACGAATGCGCCTTCGAAAATGCGAAAATGCGAAAGCTTGTCAAAGTAGAAATACTTTAAAGACGCATTTAATATTAAGTCTCCCACCGAATACAATGATTACGGTTTGTTGCCCATTATATTTTATAGAAATACTAGCCGCACCCTGCGACTTCACCCGCGTGGAAATTTTGACATCTAAAACTTTTTGGAATATTAATTATCCTGTATCATTAGGAAGATGATTTTAAAACAGTTTAAATGTAGACCTTAATTGGTGACTAAAATTTAACATTTGCTTCGTAATATTCGTTTCCAAAATAATCTATGACAGAAGCTCGAATCTTCAGAAGTTTAACAACGAGATATGCCCCAGGCAGTATAATCTTATGAAAAGTATAAGTTTACAGTATTGGGCCAATTCTCCGTAATACAAAAATTGTTGGTATCTAAAAATATGCTTCATTTAACAGTTATCTACTAGACTGAAAAAAATGGAAATGGAAAATTTATACATAAAGTGGCATCAAATTTGATTAGACACGATACATATCTCCAGATCCCAAAATATTGGAGCAAGATAGATTATTGTTAACTGGATAAAGAGCTCTTCAGATAATCATACATACAGACGATTTACCTCTGAACAGTATTAGTATAGATTTATAAGTCTACCGATGATCACTTCTACTTTATGCGAATATTGCTCTCGGATCCAATATAAACGTTTCTCATTCGACGATCATAAAAAACCCAATAAATTATTGATGGAAAAATAACAAAACGAAACAGTTTTATTGAGATCAACGATCATACTTTACGGCGTCTACAGTAAAAACAAAAACATTGTAATTTCGTTATTTGATGGCTGAAATGAAATTCCACTGGATCTCCGTATTGGCATAACAAATTTAATCTTATCTAACATAGATACGAACGCACTTTGAATAATAACCGTTTAGTATTAATATTAAGGTATATTTTGGGTTAATCTTTTACGTTCTCGCCAAAGATCAATTCAATATCAATATTTAACCGAGCTGTTATGTTTCACTCGGTGTGTCAGAAGAGTTGTAGACGCGCGACCTGCTTGAAAGTCGGCAAGGCACTTGCGATATCACTGGTGTGTCCAATATGCGTATGCTACGGGCATGCTCCGGTGGTTCGAACATGTGGAAAGAATGGATGACAAAAGATTGACTAAACAGATATACAATGCGAAAGTGGAAGGATGTAGGAGCCGCAGAAGGCCCAGGCTCACCTACCACGACCAGATTGGATGTGTATTAACAGAAGGTGATGTTAGGAGTCATAAAAACCGAAGAGCTTGTATGAAAAGGATTATGAATGTTGAAGAGGCGAGTGAGGTGTGTAAGGATCGTGCCATATGGCGTTCGGTTCTCTCTGCCTACCCCGCTAGGGAAGTAGCGTGAAGTTAATTTAGATATTTAAGACACAAGCCAAAAAAGTCCCAATTATTTTTACCTTTTTTTTAACCGTATATCTATTGCACTATTACTTTATAAAAACAGATGAGCTTACTAACGCCTAAATAAAACCTTACAATAATAACAATATTCAAATTAAGCTTTCATTTCCTTCTATTATATTCCCAAAAAAAAACAGGTATTTACAATCGCTAGCTCTTAGAGACCGTGAGTCCAGTACAAATTGTAATAGTTTTAATACTAAATGGTCACTGCCAGACAAGCCAATGGGTTAGTGCAGCGACCGTTTGAAACCACTGTACAATGTATTTGTTTTGTAGAAATAAACTTTACTTTCTTTTTTTTTTAAACCACTTTGAATTTTT
Source organism: Glyphodes perspectalis (assembly GCA_951394215.1). Classification (NCBI taxonomy): domain Eukaryota; kingdom Metazoa; phylum Arthropoda; class Insecta; order Lepidoptera; family Crambidae; genus Glyphodes; species Glyphodes perspectalis. The sequence goes on along the minus strand of OX596211.1, from coordinate 1,708,506 downwards.
ATCCATGATCCTAAAATTGTCTGGTCCCCCTATCTTAGAGTTACGAAGGTCAGATCGGCAGTCGCTTCAATGTAATTATAAGACTCGCTAAATCCTGGACCATGGTCTAAACGGACCCCGTCTAAACACGGGACATATCGCTAGGAGGATGAATAATAACAATACTCACCCACAACACTTAATGGCATAAACCTCTAACATTTACCCAAAGGTTACCAAGATGGATTCCACCAGGATCAATTGTTTCGTCATCTCATCGGATAATAAAAATATCCCCAGATCCTTACCTTTCCTGTGTAGGGATTAATGCCCGATAGTTTCGGGTTAGGGGAAACGCGGGGGCTATCCCGTAGGGAGCGGGGGGTGGCAGGAGAGGAGAGTGGGGTAATAGTATTTATAATGTCGAGACGCAGGATTAGTTTAACGTACATGTGCGGTGCGTTTTGTTGTCGAATCGTCGGAGTTTGATATAGTTTTGGGCGTTTTATGTCTAGTACCTGGATCTAAGAGATTACAGGTAATATGATAGTGTAGCTTCATTATTTAGGACATTATGTAGATCTTTAGTTAAGTGTAGTTCTTATAAGGCTGGTCGGTATTATATTGTGATTCTCAGAAGCCAATTAAAAATTGCAAGAGGTATACTGACTCACATAAAAACATACAACAAGCTTACATTACTTGAAAACATAAAAAAAAAATCAATTTGGCATATTATTTAGAAGGTTTTAACAAACTTACCTTGGGTGTACGGCATAATTAGATGAGTATTGATCGTATTCAATTATTTTATTAACTGATATAGAGATATCCGGCACTAGAAAAAAAAACCATGTCCATTTTACATATTTATATGAAAGTTAATTGGATTGTCTAATTATGATACGAGATTTTAGATATCCCAAGCTTCCCTGACGCGAAAATGTATCTTAAAAATCTATTGATTTATTATAAATGATACGAGCGAAAATTAATTTTCTGATTTTATATACCTCTTAACAACAACACCTCATAGCAACACCGCTAACCACGAAATTAAATGTTGTAACGTAGTCTCATCAACTGCTAACCAGCCTGCACACCACAACCTAGCAGGCATACACGCCATTAAACACCAGAAGAAAAATAAGGCTTTCAAAGCGCATTATTCTAAATTTAAAATCAGTACATCACGCCGCCCTGCTGACATCTGACGGATGCGGCACACGTAATCCCGCCATTGCTCACGCCCGCCCGCGTAATAACGCGAGCAAATTAGGTGCCCGATGAGATTACACACCTTTACGGCTATTATGTAGCATACGCACATACGCACACAGGCAAATAAGTACATAGGCACATATACGCACAAAGATATAACAGTGGTGTAGTCATTTACTATCCAGTTTGGCGACGTTAATCAAGAGTATAATATCTATATGAACTAACATTGCCATTTGTCCCTAAATGGGGGTTGATATGTGGCGCATGTGGGAATAGACGAGTGTAATACTACATCATCTTCCTAGCGTTATGTCCCGTGTTTAAACGGGGTCCGCTTAGACCATGGTCCAGGATTTAGTGAGTCTGGTAATTACATTGAAGCGACTGCCGGTCTAACCTTCGTAACCCTAAGATAGGAGAACCAGACAATTTTTGCAAAATTTGCAGGTTTCTTCACGATGTTTTCCCTCACCGTCGAGCTAGTGGTATAAATACGTATATAGATTTGAAAAATCCAGAGGTACGTGCCCGGGTTTGAACACGCACTCCTCGGTTAAGAGGCGCGTGTCCTTACCATTGAGCTACCACCGCTCCACATGCTCAAAATTTATTTACTGTTCATAGGTATTTGAATCTTTTTTTTTTGGTTTACGGCAAACCAAAAAAATTTGCTGCTAATGCCAAACTCGGGCAGAAGCATGATTGTCATATTTGTCATTAACGAAGAACGTAATAATACTAAGAAACTTTATAGCATGAATTAAAAAAAATCCTACTACCAATGATTTTAAAACAATACTAACCTGTCTGAACGCGATATGCATTATGTAATGTAGCACCTGAGGTGAGGACCGCTTCTGACCATGTTGCAACCACGTGGATTGCAACACGGCTGAAACGCCAAGCTGTAAGTACAATGTACTATATAATGCAGATCGCGTTTAGTCGCTTTAGTATTGTTTCTAGTGATAATAAATAAATAAATATCAGACTATATCACATACATTGATCTGACTCCGAGGTAAGTAGCTTAAGCACTCGTGTTACGGATATCAGAAGCAACAGTGGTATTACAAATATATACTTAAATGTTGGATATTAACACACAGGCACAGAACAAACACAAGTATTCATCACACGAATATTTGTCCTGGGTGGGGATCCAACTTACAACTCTTAGCGTATGCGCCATCGAGTCGTCGATAATGCAATGAGAAAATATAAAACCATATACCAACGCTCTTCCTCACAATAATAGCAAACCAATGACTCATAAACAACATTTCCAATGCACCAACTTCCCAAAACCATTATCCACGCACAATAACTTAACCTGCTATGTTTACTGCCAACTTTAACAAACTGCAGAAACGTCTCGAAGTCGGCCTCACAAAAGATTTTTTTCATGTTTATTTATGAAAGTGGTCTCGGTCCGGCGGCCGCGTACGCACGGACATAAACAAAACCCTCGTCTTTATATAGAGGGCCTGTTTGTACAGGGGAGTATAAAACTGGATAGTTTCAGCTACTGCAAAAACTCGACAGCACACTTGATGTGGAAGAATGGCGGCGTGGAGTCGCGGTTCCGTAGAATGGAAATAAATGGTTTGCCCCTTAAATGTCTTGCTTCAGAGCTGCCTTTATTTGAGGCTTTGCTGTTAAATAAAAAAAAAATCGGACAGAGACTTTGTAGGGCGCACGAAGCAGCACACCCGGAAAGTGCGTAAAGCAAGTACCGAGTGCGTCTCCCGAGATTCGGTCCGTCTGTCGAGAGGCGGGCAGGACCATGGGTTGGTGGTGGGATATGTTATATTAAAATTGTGTGAAAACGAGTACAAAATTTTTTAAGTAGCATGTTCCAAATAACGTGTTCGTAAATCGGCTTATAGAGATGATGATACTACACAGAAGTCATTACAATACACTATTTATTAAGTCATTTAAACACTAAGTTTGCTCTAAATAAAGGAATTGATTATTCACTTAAGTATACTAAGTATCTTCTCGGTAGATGCGACATTCCGAACCGGTGGTAGATTTAAATGGTTCTATTTTGTATCCATTATTTGACGATTTACAAGTGCTTTTTTGAGGCCTACGTTAATATAGATATTTTGAGTTAGAGTTTGAGTTTGAATTTGAATTTTGAGTTTAAAGCACGACGTCACATTTTCGTATTTCTATGCAAAATACATAGAGTTTTTTCTTCATTCTTTTGTGAATTAAGGACATAAGGAAAACTAGAAAATAGTTCGATAATTCTTGTTTTGTTATTATATAGTAGAAAAAAACATGCTCAATGAACGTGAACAAGCCCACTAATTGTCCAAGTAAGTTATCAGTCGATCCTTCGCTAAACCTTAACTCTATAACAAATTAATTACTCATATTTCCCTCCACAAATAGCCGCCTATAATGAAGTTGCCGACTCCAAATAAGATCTAAACATGTGTCTGCGAAACGGAAGCGCGGACGTGACGTCACAAAGCTCCCAAATTAGACCGGGGACCCCTGAAAAGGGAGGATACCTTCGAACCCGGTAACGCGCCCTATTCACTACTCATAACTTCTGGTAAGGCTGCGTGCACATCGCTACAAGATATCAAAGGCATTTTTTGTTCAGCGCACAGTAAGTCAGCTGTGAAACGAGTTGCGAGTGCCTTTTGAAGCAATCGACGTTTTACGTTCGACTCGAGAATCGACTTGAGTTTTTGACCGTGTCTGAGGGCCCTTAAAAGTCGAAACTCTCTTTCCGTCAACATTATAAACAAGATTGTTAGCGTAGCAAGATAGAGGAAAATTTTCGTTTGTGGAGAGATGGATGTTTTTAAACGTATTTAAATAGATTTGTCTACCAATGCAGGTACTGCACAAAGCACAAATTCATAGGTTCGAGCTTAAAAATTGGTATGCTAATCGGAATAGAAATAACTACAAAACCTTCCTGCATAAAGTGTCAAAATTTCTCGCTTTTTAAGAAGACACTCATTTCTTAATATTGCAATTAGATTAAAAAACATGATGTTCTTCTGAGCAAGTTTGCCACAAATCTGGCTTGCAGGTTCAAAACAATTAACCGTTTCATCAACATCTACAATATTTGTCGCAGTGTGGGAATCGAACCATCGCATCTTGTGTTCAACGCAAAGTCATACAATCGCACCAATTATATCAATAACTTATAAATTTTTAGAGTATAATTATCTATATATCCTGCATAATAATATTATAAAGAGAAAGATTTGATTGTTTGATTGTATTGAATAGGCTCCGAAACTACTAAATCGATTTAGATAATTCTTTCACCAATGAAAGCTACTTTATCGATAAGTAACATAGGTTATATTTTATCCCCGTATTCCCTCGGGAATGGGAACTACGCGGGTGAAACAGTGGGCGCTGCCAGTTACATATACATTTCGATCAAGATCAATAATAATAGTCAAATATATTATTGACAATCATTAACGCACATGCGTAAACGCGTCAGTGTGGCCACCGGCGGAGGTGCGCGGAATTAGATTTACGAGTTCGGAATTGTTCGGAGTTTTTCGGCGCCCGAGCCGGGATCAGTCGCGGGCGCGTTACCATACAAATGCGGGGGCGACGCGAAAATATGGCGCCCACCTACATCGGAGTACGTGAGCCAAATAACGCCATGTTTGGTTGAGTTTAGTTCTAGCATTAAGCGTGGCCTCTTTCTAACCCTGACCGTAGGGTCAGGTAGGTAGTCAGTCAGGTAGGACCGTAGGGTAGGATAGTGTGGCCGTAGGGCCACATTATCGCAATACCGTCATTCCATTTATCTTGCTCTACAAAATATAGACTGATAGAGTAACAAATAAAATTCGCGATAGTAGATAGTATAGACACAGCATAATAAATAATAAATATCAGAAAACATCACATACATACATCTGACCTCGAACTGAGTAGCTTAAGCACTTGTATTACGGAAATCAGAAATTGTATTACAATTTGTATATTTAAATATTAAATACAAAACAAACCCAAGTATTCATCATACAAATGTTTGTCGTGGGTGGGGAAAACTCTTGGCGCGTAGGGCATCACTAATAAATGCACCATCGAACCAATCAAGACATGCCTACATACATACCGACACGCCTGCAATCCCCAAAGGGGTAAGCAGAGACCAACGAACAAAAAACCATTTAAACTACATTTAGACAAAAAGAAGATTGGGCTGGGTTAGATGGAAAATTGTGAAAATGTAGTGACTTAAGTGGCCAGCTTGTCGCCTACATAATCACAAAGCACAATTAGTCGCCTTTTATGACATGCTAGGCAATGGACAGAGTTGGCACATTCTTTTAAATCCAACTAACATGGGATCAATTAAGATCTTACAAGTGCTAACTGTGTTTCTTGCCTAGCATGTCGTAAAAGGCGACTAATGGTATATGGGGTTTGGGTATATGATTGTGTAGGCGACGAGCTAGCCACTTGTCACTACATTTTCACAATTTTCCATCTAACCTGGCCCAATTTTATTTTTGGCTGAATGTGGTTAAATGGGCCTGCTGCCCCTGACTCTGTCTGATTATGGGCGTGATGTTATGTATGTATGTATGTAAGATCTTAAATATATATTTTTATAGAATAATACACGTAATCAAAGCTTTTGAATTCATTACTCTCAAAGCTGAGGGCTCAAACTAATTATTGATTTGATTATACGGACGACTTGAAATTATATCCATTCAACCGCTTCAATCATCGTTAAGTAAATGAGATCTGATTTAACATTACTAATATATTTATTTAAGGTCGTATAATTAAACATATACATATATTATTAATGTTACCCATAAATTTAGAATTTTTTGACTACGCAAAAGATACATAAAGCGTGGGAGCGAGAAATCCTGCTGGTAATACAAACCGCCCGAGAGAAAAAGAGACAGCGAATGAAGTACCTATATGTCAATGTTTTTGCGAGTAAGAGGCCTTAGCGTCCCGGTCTACTCTACGTCGCAGTGAAATTTGTGCATTTATGTATTAAACCTTAGATTATAATCGAGAATATTAAATGTCCAATTGAGGTGACTTGTTCTGTACGTGATAGTGAGGTTACACGACGGAATAATCCGAATAAATACACTTTTCACAGGTAAATACGATTTTATCATTAGATTTTTTCAAACCATATTTTGTCAAAATGTTGTTAGTAATCAGTTTAGAAAAATATTTTTACAATAGTATATTGATTATAATTTATCTTTCTAAGTAAACATCGTGATTATAATCAGAATTGGGGAAAATATTGTGTAAAATAGTAAATAGTTTGGTTACGCTAGTGCTTGACAAAGCGGTGACGTCACGAGTATCGATAAAAACTTAATCGTCTTTTAGCGACATCATGACATGAATACAAAGTTATTTAGCCAAGTTATGTTGAAATATAATTATATTCACATTGGGAACTCATTATCTCCGTAAATTTGTTAGTTAAGTAACTGATATTTTTTCTAGGTTTCCAAGCAACCCAGCATTGTGTAAAAAGTGGATGCGGACTATAGACAGACCAAATTGGACTCCCAGTAAGAACTCCACTATCTCTAGCAAACATTTTGACGGCAAATGACGGCAGCTAAAAATTTGTTGCACTACATATTATTTTTAAATAACTAAATGACACCAAATTAAAAGTTGCTAATATATTATTTGTTTCATTTCATTCCATCAATCAAAGAAAAAGTCATATCTTTTTGTCTTAGTATAAATCATAGAACATATTTCTATTTTTTTAATTTTTTACACGCTGAATATACGAAGAATTTTACCATATCATTGTTTATAGAACTGCTTAGAATGAGATTTCTTACCGACTAATTCCAATTTACCTAATATATACAACTACTGATTTCAGTCAATGCCATAAATAATTAATTAAAAGTATAAAAAAGCGTTTTAAATACCTATATTATTAGTATACAACTGAATCAGTCGATAATGTGAAAGTGCGTCTTTGACAACACTATTTTTAACCCACACATAGACGTCAACCAACACATGCTTAAATTTATTTTGGTCATGTCTCCGAGCCGTCTTTGTGTATCTTGTACATCCTAAATCTATGATGTTACCATATCTAACTATTAACGTTATTATATAAAAGTTGGATAGGATGCTAGTTGCGCTTTTGACTCTGCCTACCCCTTTGGGGATTACGGGCGTGATGATATCTTTATTTTTATATAATTATATAACAATTTTGTGTCACAGTGTTCGTTGCCATATTCCTTCGAAACGAGACGAACTAGGGAATTGGTGTGTTAGTCTGGAGAGTTTATTTATAATTATAATTATTTATATGATTATTAAATACCTACTTCGATTTGAAAAATCTAAAGGAAAAATCCAGTATAGCCCGATTTTGAACCAATACCCTTACCATGTGAAGTCTTACCACTGAGCTACGTCTTTTTTTCATTAATCTGACTTTATCTCAAAGCCGAAAAACTCAGAAAAAGGGCTCCGTCTTTACCGTGAAATATTAAAAGGGGCAAAACATAATTATTTAACGAGAAAAGTTACTGCGCAGAGGCGTCAACTACTTTCGACCCCAATTTTAACGGACAAAGTTAAAAATTCAAAAAATGTGTAAAATTTAACCCCCCCACATTCCTTCCTCACCTAATCTCTTACAGATATTAAAGAGGTGCGTCACGGTGGAAAGAAGGGTTGGCTAATTCGATCCCACCCTCTGTAAGGCACAGTGGATGAAATAATAGTAAAGAATGTCATCTGTGACTTTTAAGACTTATTAGTAAGTACTTATACGCGCGGATTGCGTTAAAAACGGTCTGCACAAATGTTAACATGCGCACCGCAGGTTCTATACGTTTTCCTGGGATAAAAATTATCCTACATGTAAATCGAGGTATAAAGCTAATTCTATACAAAATTTCTGACAACCCCGTTAGTGGAATGGTTCAGACTTTAAATTCAACGTCAAGAGTGCGAGTTCGAAAGTCATCATCATCTTCCTAGCGTTATGTCCCGTGCTTAGACGGGGTCCGCTTAGACCATGATTCAGGATTTATCCAGTCTGATAATTACATTGAAGCGACTGCCGATCTGACCTTCGTAACCCTAAGATAGGGGAACCAGACAATTTTTGAATCATGGTTACAAATCCAAAGTTGTTTGAATGTGCAGGTTTCATCACAATGTTTTCCCTCACCGTCGAGCTAGTGATATAAATACTTACATAGATTTGAAAAATCCAGAGGTGCGTGCCCGGGTTTGAACCTGAATTCCGCGGTTAAGATGCGCGTGTCCTTACCATTGAGCTACCTACGCTCTTATATGCGAGTTCGAAAGTCGACTGGGAGATATTTTTGAAACAGATATTTATCTAGGGTCTAGCTAAGTTTATGTGGTACCTACGTGGATTTCCAAAACCACATGTATTTATGCTACTAGTTTTACTTGACTGGCTCGATGGCGCATTCGGTAGTGACGCTGCCCCATACGCCAAGAGTAGTGGGTACGATCCCCACCCAGGGATCTCCGCAAACATTCGCGTGATGAACACTTGTATTTATTCTGTGTCTGGGTGTTAAAAATATCTAATATTTAAGTGTATATTTGTAATACCACTGTTGATTCTGATATCTCTAACACAAGTGCTTTCGCTACTTAACTCGGAGTCAGATCAATGTATGAGATGTCGTCGGATATTTATTTATTACTTATTATTTATTTTACTAGTAGTAATAATCAGTTAATGCCTAACTACTTCTTTAATGCTGCCTATAGTTAATACTTATTTACTATTAAACAATGCTTTTGCAAGACGCAAATTTCCTATATTCATTTTATTTTATTATTTGTATTGTATTTATAAATAAGATATGACGACTTCACTACATGTTACCTGCATTGTGTCGAAACCGGAGCACCGCGATAAATTACATTAAATGCCAAATTAATTAAATCCGCGGTGGACAAGCCACCGAAACGTTTTTGTGAGAATCTAATAAAAATTCATAACTCGCAGGATTCCGGGATTTTCGGGACGGGGCGCGTGGAGGCTCGCCTCGATCGAATTAGAAGGATCTTGATGCGACTGGCGAAGTCGATCGGGAAGTCAAGCAACGCCCGTCGCTGTCTCTACTCGGATGGGTGACCATTGTTATGATATGGCTAATGTTTCCATAGTTTGACTGGCCCGTTGGTCGAGTGGTCAGAGACCCTAGCCACGAAACCAAGGGTGACGGGTTCGAATCCCGCTAGGGGCAAATGTTTCGTGTGATGAACATGGACATTATACTCGAGTCATGGATGTTTATAAACGTATTTAAGTATGTCTTTCCGTTCACCTAGTATCCATAGCACAAGCATAAGCTTAGTTTGGAAATAGGAAATTGGTGTGTCAATCTGGAAATGTTGGTAGGTGTGCCACGATGTTAAGACATCCTCAGTTAGCACTTGCACATCAATTATTATTCCATAATAGGGATAAATGCTTGTACTTCTGGATATAAAGCGTTACATGGTATCCACAGTCTAAGCATTTATATTGTAATCCGTTGATGGACATACCTTAGAGCGGTGGTAGCTCAATGGTAAGGACACGCGCCTCAAAAACTAGGGGTGCGAGTTTAAACCTGAGCACGTAGGGGGCTCCCCTACGTGCTAGTTGTAACAGGGGCACATTTTTTTTACCTAGATAATAGAAAAATATTTATTTGATTTTCAACCTAACCTACTATTTGATACCCATTCTATCATGTGAGCGCGGTCAGTATCCCGCTGGATTTCGCAGGAGGCATTTATTTTTACAATAAAAAATTGAAAATTGTTACAACTAGCCCCCTGCTCCCCTACCTCTGGATTTTTCAAACCTACGTACGTATTTATACCACTAGCTCGACGGTGAGGGAAAACATCGTGATGAAACCTGCAAATTCACAACTTTGGATTTGTAATCACGATCAAAAAATTGTCTGGTTCTCCTATCTTAGGCTAACAAAAGTCAGATCGGCAGTCGCTTCAATGTAATTACCGGACTCGCTAAATCCTGGATCATGGTCTAAGCGGACCACGTCCAAGCACGGAACAAAACGCTAGGAAGATGTTGATGATGGACATAACTAAATACGTCTTTGATAATAAACATACATAGAATCACAGTACAGATCAACATTGACTCCTAGCGAGATTCAAACAAGCTGCCTTTGCTGCCGTAGCAAATAATATAGTTGATAACAAAACACAATTTTCCATGTAACCAAACTAGATTTTTGGGTACATATGGTTTAAGTAGTTCATTGCTACTTGGACTGCTTACTTTGGGGATCACAGGCGTGATTGTATGTATGTACGACATGGACTAAAAAAACAAGATGGACTCCGCGCTGTTGTACTACAGATTGAAGCTACATTTATGCATGTGTGCGTGGGATTCTTAGACATACCAGATATCAGAATTATTACTAACTTACCTGTTGAATGCGTCGATTCCGTCGCACTTTATTACTCTTAGTGATATTTTTTGCAGCATTCCACCACACAGCAGCGTTTTGATAATTCGGTAAAATTTTAATACCATGTGACATAAATTATCAAAACTGATAGAAGCTGTCATTGGGAGCATCGAAAAAGCCCAAACGTGTAGTAGTGGCGTGGAGTCCTTCTTTTTTTGCTAGTCTGTGACGTACGACATAATACTCAACCCGCCACGCCTTTTTACACGCATCCCGTGACCCACATAAACACCTAACCCCATTAAGCCATTAACGATTGGGTATCAATCACAAAACAGGTATAGTGAGGAGCCCGCGATCCCGGCATCAATCCCGGAGCACGGAGTAGGAGCGAGCCGTCCCGCCCGTTAAATTTGACAAATGAGACATTTATGGGGGGAGACGAGTTGAGTACTAATCTTGGGACAATTCGTTTGCTTAGGTGCTCGTATAGTCGTGAAAAGTTAAACGAGGTATTTATTGACGATTTTTTAAAAGTACATTTTTGGGACCATCAAGTCAATGAACATCTATTTAAGAACGTTATATGGAATACCATATAACGTTCTTAAATAGATGTTCATTAGTATTGGCTTCTATGCGGACGAAGTAAACTAATATTTACTTCGTCCGCATAGAAGCCAATAGGCAAGGTGACTAAAAATTCTGTTTAGTCCGTCAGTTAGTTTATAAAAAAATATTGAACACGTATTTTTTTATTTATTTTTCAAACAGACATTGACAAAGATCAGCATAAGCATAATAATCCATTTAAGTTGCACGTGTCGTCACGCTTTCGTAAAATTTTTACTAAATAGCGACGTCGCAAGCCCCCACTCCAAAACTTTGATGCGAAAAGTGTCTAGTATTTTTGTTTTAATCTAACTGACGGACTAAAAGAATAATAGTTTTTTATGCAGTCATCATCCCTATGTGTCAAATAATGTTTATGCAAAATTTAAAGTCCAATCTACTCCCAATTAAGGAACCGAGTTGTCCCGGACAAACTTTGCCCCCCTTTTTCACCCCCTTAGGGGTAGAATTTTGAAAAATCCTTTCTTATCGGATGCCTGCGTCATACAAAGAACGCACCTTTCAACTTTCAGGTTTCTACGATCAGTCATTAAGGGCAAAGCATTTTGAATGTACTTATAGATTTATAAATATCTTTGAAACCTTTTATATTTTATCAGAACTTTATTTTTTACCTAACCGTCAATGAATCGTTTTAATAAAATGACATTATCCAAAATTACTTATACACACATATAAGTACATAGCATTGAAAACCCCAAAGAGATATGCAGAGTTCGAAGAAAAATAATCCTAAGCACATTTAGGGCTGATTTTCCAACAGTCGGATAAAATATATCAATCGAATAAACCACTATCCGGATCAATGTATAATATCATTGCCTGTTTCCTAAGCAAAATACCGTATGACATCGGAAAATTGGTGACGTTATACTTTATCAATCGGTTAATTCTTATCTGACCATTAAAAAATCGGCCCTTAGTCAACAATAAAACTGAGTTAGATGGAAGACTGGAAAAATAATGCCAAGTAGCTAGACTGTCGCCGAATGATTTAGTATATCATTAGTCGCCTTTTGCGACATAGAAGGAACAGTTAATACATTATTTCAAGGCCCAAACTAATATGGGACTACATACATAAGTTTATACTTTTGTATACTTATGTACATATAATAAATAAATAAAATAACAAATATCAGACTACATCACATACATTGATCTCTCTCCGAGGTAAGGTAAAATCTCACTCCAGAACAAACACAAGTATATTCATCATACAAATATTTGTTCTGGGTGGGGATCGAACCGTTGTGGGTACATATGGCAGTGTCACTACAAAATGCGCCATAGAGCTTGTCAATGTATGTATGTAGTTTAATGTCAATTTATGTGGTCCCATAATAGCTACAGCTTTTTATAATACAATAAAACATACAAGGCGATAAAGCCCGTCATGTAAATTAGCGAAATCTCTAAACCAAATTTACTTTAATGAACCCGAGCTCCCCGCTCCGATTTTGTTTCTCTCATACGAACACCTACCCAGGGCGCCCGTCTGGCCGCTTTTCAATTAAACAGCGAGCAAATCCGGCGAAACATTCTTTAGCCTGGGGTGTTTATAAAAAAATGCACAAAAATTTCACACCGGCCCGCCGTTGCCCACTCACGGGAGAGCCTTCACATTTCATACACACAAACAACACAGGTGTATGCAAGGCGACATGTTGCCACAGTGTAATCAACAAATACAGTGGGTTATACACATAATTCACCGTATGTGTTACAACACAGTGGGAAAAAAATAGTGTCCTGTTTTATGGTAAAAATGTGACATTTCACTATTTTGTTATCTGTTTAAGAATTGCAAACATATAATAAACGGACTAACGTCACATTTGTCCGTTTATTATGTTGTAACATTCATAATTCATGAGACCGTTGCAAACAAAGTCCACAGTAGATAATAAAAGTTTCAGAAAAATTAACTTTATTATATAACTTTAAAACATGAAAAAGCAAAACTCAACTTAAACATCAAATCAATCAAAAACTCACTATAAGACATACTGAATAAACAAGCGTATATAGTCTTAGTCTTTAGCCATATGTTGTTTGCGACTTTAAAAGAATGTTTTTCTAACTGCTTTTCTTGCTTAGCATGCCGTAAAAGACGACTAATGGTATATCGGGTTTTGGGTATGTGATTGTGTAGGCGACAAGTTACTTGTCACTACTTAATCACAATTTTCCATCTGACCCAACCCACTTTGATTTTTGGCTGAATGTGTTTAAAGAGACCTGCCCCTTTGACTATGCCTACCTCTTCAGGGATTATGGGCGTTATGTTACGTTATGTTATTTTATCAGTCTTGTCGTGAGTTTCGAATTTATTAAACTTTATCGTAATTTACAGACACTACTAGCGGCTTTCCACGAGACGAATAAATCTATGCATTGACCTCACATAGGTACGCATAGAAGAAAATACATGTAAATACGAACATGTCTCACTGTCACCAACTTTACTATACCTGTAGCGACGAGTTTGAAATGTCTCGCGACACGCGTAGGTGTTTCGAGTAGGGGAGGGAAAATAATTTAGATGAAAAAGAAATAACGTTTTCACGCGAGAGATTATTTATTAGGGTGGACGTGCACGAACGAGTCGATAGACGCGGAATAGACACATGTCATATGTGGTTTAGTTTTTGCATTAGGTAATTCTAATTACATTATTGTAGGTAAGTACATTTGTTTGAGTGGAATTCAGGCTTATTGGTGCGTTTCTTCAAAAGTGTCCTTTTTGTTCGGGATGAAGTAGATTTCGTATTGATGTAAATAAATTTGCAATGTTTTATTACTAACATTTATTTTTATTTGAAAATCTTCTGTGAATGTAGGATTCAAGGATTAAGTAGTCAATACGAATGTTGTACCGGGCGACCATCTAAAAATAATTTATCTATATTTAAACCTATTTAAATTCTCCAGACTGACACACCAACTCCATAGTTCCAAACTAAGCTTATGCTTGTACTATGGATACTAGGTGAACGTTTACAAACATCCATGACTCGAGTACAAATGTCCATAATCATCACACGAAATATTTGCCGGATCAAAAGCGGGATTCGAACCTGCGACCCTTGATTTCGTGGCTAGGGTCTCTGACCACTCGACCAACGAAGCCTGAAAACATGTGTGCAATTTTTTTTCATGTTAGCTATGGTAGTTATAACGTGAAAGCGTTATAAAAAAGTCTATGTATTATTATGTAAAGAGAAATACATACATACATAATATCACGCCCGTAATCCCCGAAGATGTAGGCAGAGTCAAAGGGGCAGCAGGCCCTTTTAACCACATGAAAGAAAAATTAAGAAAAATAAAGGTAGCAACATAACGTTTAAATACATATATATAATAAATATTGTACGTCCCTTTTAAACTTGAGAACAAAATGTCACGCCCTGAAATTGGTGTCTCAAGTCGAAAGGTTTTCTAGGAAAAAGGAGATAATTAAATAAAACGCCTATTCACAACTGGGATGTTAGCAGCAACAAGGCAACAAAGCGACGACGTGGGTAGAACACGCGAAATGTCTCGCGACACCTACGTACCTCACAAACGTAATGTGGTAACAGGGAAAAAGTATTTTGAAAATAATGACAAAATAACATTTCGATGTCGCGAAATAATGAGAAAAGTACGTGAGTAGGAGACTTGTAAAGAGTTTATGCAAATTGCTTATGTTGTAAACGGTTCTAGGTGACTCCAAAGATACTTGACAAATACCTTCTGGGTGCTGTACGATCGATTAGGATATTTCAGAGCTAATAGGGGTGTTGACTGGCTAGTCAATTGAGATACTTTTTAAGAGCTCACTTCATAGATTTTTTATGGGCTTGTCAACGTGTGACGTCAATAGTTTGTATAGTCAACTGACTTAATATTGAGCAGTTTTTGTAAAATTAACAATCTTAGACTCAATATAATACAAAATCAATAAGGCTTAACAGCATACTACGATACTTTCTTTTTCAGAATTGATACTTTAAAATTAAATATAAATGGTGTCAACATCCCAATTTAGGGCTGATCAGACTAAGCGGCGATGTGTGTGTGTTCAAGATAAAAAACATTAGGAAAGTCTACTAATGTCTAAATATCAGTCATTAGTAGTTCCTGAAATTAGCACATTCGATCAAACAAATAAACTCTTCAGATTTATAAATTATAATAAATAATAATAATAAATTATTCACACCCAAACTAAACTCAAACTCAAAATATCTTTATTTACGCAGGCCTCAAAAATTACGCAGGCCTCCTTCAAGGATGGTGGATGAGACGGTAAGCATATATACCACACATGGCGAAATAAACAAACATAGCATCAGGCCCATTATCCCCAAAGGGGTAGGCAGAGTCAGTCAGTTAACCACATCCAGCCAAAAACAAAACTGGGTTAGGTGGAAAATTGAGAAAAAGTAGTGACAAGTGACTATCTCGTCGCCTACACAATCAAATATCCACGACCCCGTATACCAGCAGTTGCCTTTTACGACATACTAGCCAAAAACACAGTTGGCACATTATTTTTAAATCCCAGACCAACATGGGACAATAAGCTGGGTTAGATAAAAAATTGTGTGAAAGTAGTGACTAGTGGCTCGCTCGTCGCCTACACAATCACATACCCAAGACCCCATATACCATTAGTCGCCTTTTACGACATGCTAGGCAAGAAACACAGTTAGCACATTTCTTTTCAAGTCCCAGACCAACATCGGACACATGGCGAATGTTCGTAGTACTTATAATTCATACCAAAAAATAATCACAGAAAACACATTACCACTGGTCGCCTGACAGACATATGACTACAATACGCAAGGAAACAAATAGAAAAACTTATTGAACCTAAACCAAAATAACGTCAACACTATGAAAGATGACGTGCGCCGAGTTGTAAAACAAGCGCGATTGTCACTCATCCCGCGCGACCGACAATAAAACTATTGCCGAAACAGATTTATCATCATTGAATTGACATCCCTAAACGGACGTGAGCCGACACGCTTGCACAAAAAAATCCATCATACCTTTCTAAGTAGTATCGAATGTAGAAATTTAAGAAGAACAAACTATACATGAGAAAATGTCCATCAGCAGACTTTCAAATAGACGGGCACCACTATTACTAGAATTCACATATCAAAGAAAGCGCCAGTAATTACATTACTATTAAAACTATAACAGGGAATTAAACAACGCAGAAGAAACAACTTCAGCTTTCGTTAATAAAATTTGACAACGATTTAACTATGTTTCATACATTAGATACTGGACAATATTAAACTGGACAATTTTACCCGAACCCGTGTGAGTTGCTCTCCACCCTTCTCCACTCCACACTAAACAGGGGAGAAAAATAAATAACTATATCCAGGACACAAAGAGCCTGTCAAAAACATCGAACCTTTGAAATAATTGCCGGCCGCTCCGACAGAGAGAAATGCTTTGTTCGTGTCATTTATTACTTAGGTAATTTTAGGGCACGCTATTTAAAAGGACCCGACGATTTGTCATTTCCGATTGGGCCCGTCGCGGGTTTGTTTACGATTCAGAAACGAAGGTGTGCTTTTTATCATGGAACCCTTGACAGCGTTGCATTGTTCGTCAAATGTTGGATAATATCTTGTTTTCTTCTTAACTCCTATTAAGATTATGTAGGGCCCGATCGGGTTTAAGTAAAATGTGGTAAAAGCAAAATAATTTGATTCGATTTGAAAACTTGCGATATTATCCCGACGATTAAGTGGTTTATTATTTGTTTTATTTTAATTCATTAATTAATTTGGTTTAAGCGGCGATTATTATGATTTTGTTTTGTTTTTTATGTAGAATTGTTATTTATATTCCGATGTTTAGTTTAATGAGAAAGTTTATATGATACAACATTATTCACAAGAGCTCATGAACAGGACGTTCTGTATTAATTGGTAAATAAAATAACGTGTTAAAATGAATTAGATCCTGAGTAGGAAAAACATTTTTTTTTTGTATTCGAGAGCTGAGAAAATAATTATGTTTCAGATCATTGCAGAATTAGAGATTAAATCTCACAAGCGTGAATTTGTTTAATTTAATTATGAATTATGTTATCTACAAAACTGCATATTTAGAACTGCATGTTTTAGGACTATTTCCATTTTTGTTTATTTATAGAATTCAACTTTACTTATAGAAAAAGAGCTCAATGTATATCCACTTCTAAAAGATAAATTTAACTGTTTTAAACAAACGTAAGCATAGTAAAAATCAATGTACGAACTAATTAAAACAATCCTTTGATATTACCCTCCATTGTATCACTTAAATAACCATTAAAATTCACCGCCACACGTATTCAAACAGTAAAACATAAATATCGGAACGACCTAGTTCCCTTTGCAACGGCTCCACAAATCATTATTGAAAGTATTCAGCATTATTGCCTCAGAGCGAGTATTTCATTGCTCTCTAGTGATATTTAACGTTCGCGTAATCACAGCTCTCGCAGAAGCTTATTGCGCGATTTTAAAACATGTAATAATGCTTTTATGAAAATTATTATGATGCGCAGCAGAGTTCTGCGAAGCGAGGTGACTGGAGCTAGGAATAAGTTGAATTGACTTGATTTTTAAATTGTTATAATGTTAAAAATCAGCAAAAAATCATTTAAATCCAACATACATACAAATCATCGCGCCCGTAATTCCCGAACGGGTAGACAGAGACCTAGGAGAAGTGTCTTCTTTAGTTACTTTTAGTCAAAAATAAAATGTAACTGTACTTATTTATTTATTTTTATTTATTTATTGAGGTTCTCCAGTGTTTGTTTACATCACATCAACTATATATCATATAATAACTATTAATCTATTTAAATGTAACAAACTTTTAAGGTGAACACAACTTGCAAACAGTGAAGAAAAAACTTACTACTAAATACTAAATTAAAGGTAAGTATAAAGAAAAACAAAATACAACAAATCAAGTCATTGTCGACAGAACAAAGTATGTCGGTGTGCTTGGCACACAAAAAAAAAATTATCACACACCACACAATCACTAACTCAAAACCCTTCCAGACCAACATGCATACATACATAACATCACAGCCGTAATTCTCAAGGGGGTGGAAAGAGCCAATGAGGCAGCCCCTTTAACCACATTTAGCTAAAAATAAAACTGGGTTGGGTTAGATGGAAAATTGTGGAAAAGTAGTGACAAGTGGTCCGCTTATCGCCTACACCATCACACACTCTGCCTACCCCTTCGGGGATTATGGGCTTGATGCTATGGTATGTATCAATGTATGTACCATCACACAACCAAAACCCAATATACCATTAAGTGTTGCCTAATAGGCAAAGCACATATTAATTTTTATGTCCCAAACCGACATGGAGGGCATGTTTAAATCAATTCTGATATATAACACATTTAAGTAACAAACACACCAGCTCTAATTTCTTAACATAAACGTAACATTTTTCATTTAAGATCAACTCTTCTACTGCAAAACTCATTTTAAAATAAATAAATAGAACAAATTAGCAGTTTCAAAACACGGGAAATAAAAATGAGAAAATACTTGCTTATTAAAGCAGCTATAAGCTAACACATTTCCTCTGTTATTTAAAAATTTACCCGTCACACGACTACATACAATCCTTGCATACTAGTGCATATAAGTTTATCCAATTCAGACTTTATTGACTTCGCCTTAAGAGCTTCGAGTCGAGAACGGCAAGTAGCATACCGGCAATAGTTCGTAGTATCTTACGATCTCAAGTCGACAAATGACTACGAACGCTACGTGCACATTCGTAGCTCGCTACGCGCTACGGCGCGGCATGTGCTACGGAAGCCGGACGCAGTGAGTAATGTAGCACGAATACTGTACATCTACGAGAGAGAATACTTCGTATATACTGCTTGTAAGTGGATATCTTTGTCGGGTTTTTACTCGCTCCAAATGAGGCTAAGACCTAACTAAGACCTTTTTGACTTATTTTTTTTTTACCACGCGTTCGATATTTGTATTTCAAACGTCTTATGTTTTCATGAAAATTTCTTTGCCTACCCCGCTAGGGAAGTGTCGTGAAGTTTAGTTAGTTAGTTAGTTAACATTCTTCTTATTCTTAGCAACCTCAGCCGTGTTTTGTACCATTTTATATTTTATTGTACACAATTGTATCGTTAATTGTTTAACTACCTTGTATTTTGTATGACGCATCATGCCTCGGCGGCTAACATATTCATCGCTACAAACTAGTTTTTTTTTTTTGATTAATTGAAATTGCTTTTGATGGTATTTACTGAAATATACAACTATATTTTTATACAAATGTGCTTTTAGTGGAGTATTTTTTAATTTATTTATATATGGAGTTGGTTCAATGAATTAATCGAAATTAATTCGGACTCAGAATAGAAGCAAAACATTAATTTATAAACATCAACATGATCGTCTTGTGATATTATTATTCAAGTAATTGGCATATTTTCTTTGTCTACTGGTATTCATAATATCATCATACAACGCTAGGTGTATTTGTGTACTAAAAAAAGTATTTTCTTTTCACCTATTCAATTACTTATCTCATATGCATATCAATACGCAGCTTACTCGTTGATACCATACGTGTGTTAAAAAATCATATAACCAAGTTTGTGTACGTCTCCAGAATTAATAATCCTATCCATAGGCTTCCAATCACCTTGCACAAATATCAACAGGTCTCACAATTATAGCCACGTGTACAAAAACCCGAAAACCCCCACACATGTGAACACACATCAAGGATCCCATCCGCATCCATACAAATACGGTTCCATCCGTCACGCACCGATACCGTAATCGCACGCAAAAACATTTCGCCAATAACATCCAAAGCCTTTAGCTGTTTAGAAACTTAGAACAGCGACACCACCAATCAAAACTGAACTATATATCCAGCGGTGAAAACTCACAATCCAGTGCGACCTGCAAAATACTGCCTGAAAACTGTCAATAAAATTTCAACTCTAAGTCTTTAACTTACAGCTCTCAAAATTGGAAGGCTCGCCGAGTGCGGATACCAATTTCCGTGCTGATATAAAACAAACGAAATGGGACTCTAAATTGGGGGAGATAGGGTTTATGGTGGTGCGAATTGAGGTCGGCATGCGTCTGACCAGATAGGGGCTTTGTTGACGCCATCAATGTTTGTTGGACGTGTCGGCGCAACTCACATAGGAGAACTCTGAAAGATGATTTCGTAATCATTTGATTAAGGTAAAGTATTCCTGTAATCTAGCTTATCAGATGCGGTCAACCTTTTTATTTGTTACTAACGTCATTAAATAACATTAAGTTGGCACCAAAAGTAGAAGTGCTTTATGTCAGATATTGTATCTTCGGGGACCAAGGTCCAACAAATCCTCTTGATCCATACTTACAGATGAGAATAAGTTTGACTGTACGTTGTAGTTATAACCTCGACAATTCCTTATATACATATTAACACAACCACAAATCCAGAAGGAATAAAATAGCAAGTTTTTTTAAACACTTTTATATAAATAAAAAATAGCAGGTTTTTTTATACATTTTTAAATAAAGAAAAAATAGCAAGTTTTTTAAAACATTTTTAGACATTACTTGTGCCGTGCTACATACGTAACACAGTTGGTATCTTATCTTTATATCCCTGACCATTACAGAGTAAATAAATGATTTTAAAGTATTTCTTGTTTCTTATTTCTTATTACATGCAGTATACAAGGGCTTGAAAAAAAATCGGTTAGCAAACACTTATAAAAATGCCATTTCAAGAATATGTTCTTTTAAGAATAAGGTCCCATGTTAGTCTGGGACTTGGCCCATGTTAATCTGGGACAAAAATGTTAATCTGGGTTTTAGGTGTGTGATTGTGTAGGCGACAGGTTAGCCGCTTGTCACTTTTCGCAGCTTTTTCACGCCTGGCATGCTGCCCCTTTGACTCTGCCTACCCCTTCGGAGATTATGGGCGTGATGTTATGTATGTATGTATGTAAGAATAAATCTTTCAGTGAAAGAGTCCGAAGTATAATAGGGTATTTTTAGAATGAGGATTTAGCGAATAAGTCCTGAAACGACTGCAGGTCATTTTGCAAATAGGTTCAATACAATAAAGCGTATTTATCGTTCAAGACACCAGTGCAAATGTACAGTCTGAACATTATTCAAGTCCCAGACGTACATGCAACGATAGTGCCGTTTGTTCAAAAAACTTCCAGTGCGTGCCGATCCTAACTTTGAGAGGGATGTGCGAGAGATTTGTTGGCAAGCAGATGGCGGCGAGGCTGCGAGGTCTCTCGCTCTCATGAAATATCGCCGGACCGACTTCACACCCGCCCGAGTGTACCTACGTTTGTTTAAATGTACGTGAACGTTGTTTGGCTTCGGTAGGTGTAGACTGAGTGCATCTCGCACGAGATGAGACAATAACTTCATTCATGCATGCATTGACTGGCCCGTTGGTCGAGTGGTCAGAGACCCTGGCCACAAAACCAAGGGTCGCGGGTTCGAATCCCGCTAGGGGAAAATATTTCGTGTGATGAACATGGATATTTGTACTCGAGTCATGGATGTTTATAAACGTATTTAAGTATGTCTATCCGTTCACCTAGTATACATAGCACAAGCTTATAAGCTTAGTTTGGAACTAGGGAATTGGTGTGCCAGTCTGAAGAATTTATTATTTATTATTATTATAGTATTACGCCTAACCCCTGAAGGGAGGAGTAGCGACAAACATGAAAAAATTGGTATTCTCAAATGTGACAGTTATAATTTCATCCATTAATTGACTGCACTAATTTTATTTTATTTACTAATTTACCAAATTCCTTTTTAAAAATCATTGCTTGAAATATTTCTTATATGTTACCTTTACTAAAAAAAACATATTCTGGCAGAATCCTACTAAAAAATACGTTGTTCACACTCAAATTTTTCGCGTCGTCAACCGCCATTAATTACATATCACCAAATATGAAACTTACCAATAAACTGAAAAGATTCCAAGGTTTAAACCTTTTATTAAAAACTTGGTTAATCCATAAACACTTAAGCACAATCTGAGTCAATCTCAATGATTATCAATCCAGCAGTCAAGCGCAATTACGTTCATCAAATTGTTTTTCCAGCGACACCACAAAAATCACGTCTTTCGAAACAATTTTTTGTTCACCTCTCCATTATATATCCTTCTCGCCCAATCAATATCAATCCGGAGCCGGCAACGCGTCGCTCACGGACGTAGTTACCGAAATCGCTTCCCGCGCCAACTTGCCTTAAACGGCGATGTTTATCGGCGACATTTTACGAGCCTTTTTGTAAGGCGGTGGCAGCTCAATGGTAAGAGCACGAGCTTCTTAACCGACATGAGCGTTTAAACTTGGACACGTACCTTTTTCAAATCTATGTACCTACGTATTTATACTAGCTCGCACATTCCAGCAGCTATGGATGTGTAACCATGATCCGAAAATTGTCTGGTCTATCTAAGGACAACAAAGGACAGATCGGCAGTCACTTCAATGTAATCATAAGACTCGCTTAATCCTGGATCATGGTCTAAGCAGATTCAGTCTAAGCACTGGACATAACGCTAAGATGATGATGATTATACGAGCCTTTTTGTGTTTTTAGGATGTTCCAAAACGCTTAGTTACGTGGGGACGTTTGTGGTTTGTTATCTCTGCCCCTGTATTGTGTATCTGCGGTTTTATTGCGTAAACGTGTTCCGTGTTCGGATTTTGAATTTACAATCTGATGTTGGATTGTTCGGAGTGTTTTTCTCGGTCGTCGATTTGAAAAGATTTTTTGTTTAGCAACTCAGCTATTTTTTCCGGATTTTGAATTTGGAATTCTTTATTGGATTGTTTTTGATATATTTTCTTAGATTTTATTTGAAAGTAACAACACATTTTTTTTTTGATTCTGAGTTCCTTCTAATACAGATTTTAGAACGAACTTAGAATAGAAAACTGAATCTTTTAGGACTTACACCAAACTTGTGCATTTTTATTAATATTCAAATTCAAATTCAAAATTTAATTAAATTAGATGGTTGTTTATAAAAAAGATAAATACTATGTAATTTATTACAATACCAAAAAATCCTAGTGAAAACACTCTTTGTTTTCCTGATTCTAAGATTGAATTAGGTATAGATAATTGTAACATTCAACAAAATACTAGGCAGATCAATACTTTATTTTGATATGATTAATCAAAAACAAATAACTTGATATTTACGAATCTCGAATAAAATATTAACCAGTTCCGTGTATCGGATATTCGGCGCAGTCCATTAGCGCGGCGTCCGGTTATCGGCGCGCGCCACTCGCAATATCCGGACACTCGTTCTGCTAATTGATTCCGCCGCTAGTGGTGCGCCCACGGATATTGGGATGTGTGGAATGCAATAAGTGACACATATTATATGTAGAAGTATAAAGAAAAATGGCTTAAATATGTCTCTTGTAAATCGTTTCAATATCAAGTCCTATAGTTAAAATAAATCCTAAGGTTTAACTTTTTTTCTCATTATTACACCAATTTTGTAGCTTCAAACTATGAGTTTATAATAAGTAGACAACTAATAGACATCCTTACAATAAACGTTTACAATCAGCCATGACTCAAATACAAACAAAATATGACACGTGTTCAACACATGTTTTCAACATGTTAACAACCACAACACCGAACTCACGATATTCAAATTATTTAAAATCTACAATTAAAATGTATACAAACCAGCATCTGATTTCGTTTGTGCTGAATATCCGATATGAAACCCTCATATCGGACATTCGGCGCAGTCCATTGACGCGTCCGGTTATCGGCGCGCGCCACTCTCAATATCCGGACGCTCGGTGCGCTAATTAATTCCGCCGCTAGTGGTGCGCCACGGATATGAGGTGGGCACCAACAAATGTCCGTCGGATTGACATACGTTTGCGGTTTTTAACATTACATTGGACATTTTAAACGAAAACATCTGTATTCTAGTCAGAATATTTCTGAAAATTTGTATACGCTATAATATATTAACATAGTTTTTTTTTATTTACAGAAAATACACGTAAGTACAAAATAAATTGTTTGCTTCGTAATTTTTTGTTTTTATAAACACATATCTATTTCATAATATGCAATTGCTCTTTGCCTATGAAGAATTAATGAAAATCCAAATAATTTAACTACAGGTCAAAATATAAACACAAGCCATTTGTTCTGAAGGCACTTGATGGGCACAGTCATATAAACGAGTCATAGATGTTTATAAGCGCATTACAGTATACATCTCTTGTGAAAAATCCAACGTACAAGCATGTATTTTCAGTTAGGAGCTATAGTATTGGTGGCATTGTAAACAGGACATTAATTGTCCCATGTTGGTTTGAGACTTTGAAAGAAATGTGCCAACTGTGTTAATTGCCTAGCATGTCGTAAAAGGCGACTAATGGTATATTGGGTTTTGGGCATGTGACTGTGAAGGCGACGAACTAGCACTTGTCACTATTTTTTTACAATTTTCCATCTATCCCAGCCCAGTTTTATATTTGGCTGAATGTGGTAAAGGGGCTTGCTACCGTTTGACTCTACCTATCCCTTCGGAAAGCAGGGGCGATAGGGGATGTATGTATGTAAACAGAACTAACTATTCAATTCATTTACACATTTTCCGTAATCCACAAAACCCCCGGAAACAGTTTCCCGGCACATCACTAGGTTAATCACTCAAATATAAATGGGACTTTGTCAAAATTGGTAGCGTAAGCGTTATCGCTCCATCGCTGGGCCGAATTGAAAATATCACTCCATTTCATTTGAACGGCGTTCATTGGAATCGGAATATTTTTATTTGTACTATCGGAGGATGCAGGTATCGCGAAGGCCCTCGACTCATCTACCATGCCCAAATTGGTCGACTCATAACATCGCCCTTTATGTAATCCAAGGTGATGTTAGGAGTTATAATGATCATAGAATATACAAGAGGCAATTAAAACTACTCTACTTACAATATTGAAATACCCAGCCAAAAATTTTGACCCGACCCGGGTTTCAACCCGTGACCTCTTGGTCACGGGTTTTCATTCTTATCGCTAAGATATATAGATAGATATTATTCTTTATTTCACGACAAACCGATACGGAAATAAAAATAGAGACAAATACAATACCATTTAGGCGGTCTTATCGCTAAAATCAATCTCTTCCAGACAACCTTCAGGTAGAGAAAAAAAAGCTACCGAATAGAAGGGAGTAGGGCCGTGCAGTAAATCATAATACTTAGATAATAAAAAGGGATATAAAAGAAAGATGATACAATACTTAAATTAATTATATTTATACATACATACATTAATACAAATGCATAATTGTGTAAATATCAAATAATACATACAAGCTAACCTAAGCTTACAAATCAAAAAGGTAGGATCCTTTCCCTGTGCAGAGTCCTATGAGCAGTAAGCTCCCCTTTAGCCAAAGATAAAATGTATCTGGGTTAGTTGGGAAATTGTGAAAAAGCATTGGCAGGTGGCTAGCACAAACTGAATAAAATTAAAATCATCTCCCTATAATGAAACACCCCTTCGTATTGCATCGAGCGTTACAATCGCTCAATTTCTATTTTAAACAAATTCAGCTTAATACCGTTCACGTAATCATAAAACAATACGAAAATTTTAAAACCGGAAAGGAGATTGTTGCCGACGCTGGCTCTTTTAGTTTTATATTTATACATTTTACACCTTTTATTATTTTTGTATTCAAGTTTAGAATTCCAATTTTATTTTGATATAAAGCACCTATTGTTTTTCTACAGTCTTTTGGAAAATATACGTCTGTTTAAAGCTTGGCAGTTTTATCATTTATAGAGATATCTCTTTCTCCTCTTATTTGGTATCGGTTTTCTCCTCTCCTCTTATTTCATATCTGCGTCAGCGAAGTTTTCATCTCCGCAGCGCGAGCACTGATGTAGGTAATGTATGCGTCGTATCGCGGCGGGACCGGGCGGGACGATTTATGCCCCTAATACCGCAGCTATGAAAACGCAATCGAATTTATAAACAAAGACATTAAGATTGTACAGTCGGACACGTAAATTAGTGTGGAGAAGTTTTGGAATATAATTTATTGGAGTGATAGACGGATAGGTTAATTTATGCGTAATTGAGGTACATTTTGAAATGATTAATACAACTATAGATATAGATCTGAGCAAGTGTCTGTTATGGGGTTCACATTATTATTTGCATGCTTATGTATGTATATTTTTCGCCTCTAGCTTCGTATAAAATCGCTGCACTTTTTTGACCCTGTCAAAAGTGAGTTCTGGATTAGGTACCGTAATTTGTTTTTATTTGTATACAAAAAAAAATGGTCGCACAACTTGAAATGTTGGCTGTAACCAAATAAAAAAAAAAACTAAAACTAACTTCGCGCCATTTCCCTAGCGGGATAGGCAGAGAGAACCGAACGCTATACGGCTCGGTCCTTACACACCTCACTCGTTCCTTTAACATTCATAACTGGGTGTTTAAAAATATATATTGTATACAACATTTTTTATAATACATTAGTAACACTAAAGCTAAATATAATGGTGCTATATTTAATGCTCAAAGATTTATCCACCTCATTAGAGCGAAAAAATCTACCAACTCTTGCACTTCCCTCGCCGACTGTACCGAGTAATATGAGTCGGAATCGCGGTATAAGTAATATTTATTGCGCAAACTGCTTGTAATTATTTAGGAAGGAGCACCTCGCATTAAGTGGGGGGAAGGGGGGCTATTAGAAAGTGCTGGCTGAATTAACTTGGACCCTCAATGTTTGTACAGTGGGAATGTACCAGTGTATTGATGAGTTTGCAGGCAGATGATCAATGGTAGATGGTAAAAAAGTCACCTCTAATAAGGTGTTTGTTTAATAGTTAGATTTTAAACATGACATGTGATCAGTAATGATAGATCTAGCTAATATGTGAGGTATTAGTTCTAATTTTTTTTTTAGAAGCGGTGGTAGCTCATTGGTAAGGACACGCGCCTCTTAACCGAGGAAAGCGGGTTCAATCCCGGGCACGTACCTCTGGATTTTTCATCTATGTACGTCTTTTGAATCTATGTACGTATTTATAGCACTAGCTCGACGGTGAGGGAAAACATCGTAATGAAACCTGCAAATTCAAACAACTTTGGATTTGTAACCATGATCCAAAAATTGTCTGGTTTCCCTATCTTAGGGTTTCGAAGGTCAGATCGGCAGTCGCTTCAATGTAATTACCAGACTCGCTAAATCCTGGATCATAGTCTAAGCGGACCCCGTCCAAGCACGAGACATAACCCTAGGAAGATGATATAAATTTTTGAATTTTTCTAACCGACTCCAAGAAAGGAGGAGGTTCACTAATCTTATTTCCGTAAATAGTTTAATTAGAATTGAAGATGAATAATCACATTATACAGCGCGCGACAACAGGTGCCTTGGTTGAATGGAGACAGATCCTTGCCACAAAATGAAAGGTCACAAGACCAATTACCGCCAAAGACTAATGTTCATGTGAATTACATCGGCATTTGTATTCGAATTATAGCTTTTTAAGTAGGTATGTTTATTTATCATCTAGGCAGTATCAATAGGAGACGAATAAATACTATTGGAGCTAGGGAATTGGTTAGTCTAAATAAATAAATAATTGATAAGACACGAAACACAACAACAATTGACTGGCCCGATGGTGGAGCGGCCAGAGACCCTGGCCACGAAACCGAGAGTCGCGGGTTCGAATCCCGTTAGGGGAAATGTTTCGTGTGATGAACATGGGCATTTGTACTCGAGTCATGGATGTTTATAAACGTATTTAAGTATGTCTATCCGTTCACCTAGTATCCATAGCACAAGCATAAGCTTAGTTTGGGACTAGGGAATTGGTGTGTCAGTCTGGAGAATTTATATATTTATAATTGTCGCGATTGCAGAATATACCATTCCTGAAAAGGACCAGGTCCCATCAATAATCAGCACCAAACCCCCCACACACGCGAAGCCGTGAACGACAGCCAACTGACAACAAATAAACATACACGCATCAGCTATGTCGACATAACTGATTAGGCTTTCAGCCCCAAAGTAGAAGCCTCCGAAAGCAGTAAAACAATAAAACTCCCGCGCATGTTATGATTTGGGCTTGTCAACCGCGGGGTTGCTTGGACCGGGATTATGCAAATGGTATGAAAATGCGGCCGTGTTGTGCCAGCCCTGGCGCGCCGCTGGGAATAATCAAGCCCATCGGGAGTGTCGGACCATCTGTGGGCCTGTCGGAATCCTAATAGAATTAAGTCAGAAGACTTGGTGCGTAAGACAAAGCTAAAAGCTAAATCAACGGATGCATAGTTAAAAGAGTTATATTTAAAATAATAACTTTACAGGAGAGCAAAATGATTGAAAAAGTGGTCAAAGTTTTCTTATTAATCACACGGACTAGTAAAAAAAGAAGGACCCGCACCACTAACGAGACATTGAAGCTCCTCAGGTGCTCCAACTTGACACGCAGTTTACGTCACGCATTGATATAATAAGCGCTCCAAATGACAGATATCCGTTATCTACTAACAATAAGTATCTTACTCACACATGCCTAAACGTGGCTTCACGCTGTAGTATGACAGCATGGAGTCCTTCTTTTTTTACTCGTCCGTGATTAATCAGTAGTTTTTTTTTTAAATTTACATTTCATATAATCATTGCTTATTTCAACTCTTTATTACTTTCATATTACGTTGGTTCAGATAATTTATTGTTAATTTACATTTTGCAGTTATTTGCATCTACATTGTATTAGAATAGAGACAACTACAAGTTGATCGTTTATACACGGAATATTAAAGTTTGTGATTTTTTATCAGTTTTAATACCTCCTTTGGATATTATAATAAATCCTGGAATTGCTACTTAAATCAGTGATAAGACATTTTTTGATTTAAAAATGTGCAATAGCCGGCGAAGCGCGTGTAAACTTGCGGAAGACGTTTTGTGTATGAATATCCCGCGCCCCACGTGAATTCGACCAACGGCACTTGGTCGCATTTTATTCGTACTATTTGAGAACACGTAGCTAGCTGTTTTTTTTTTAATGCACGGAAATTAATAAAAATTACGTAAAATATGCAAAATACAAAATATCATGTAGTGCAGTCCAGTTTAATTATAACGATAAACAGTTAAAAGAAAATCATGGTTTTGTAGTTGAACTTATTAACTTTGCATCGGTCGAAATGTAAAATGGTGAGCCAAGTTCTTCTTCAATTCAAAAGTGGTAGTGTGTCAAATGTTGGCACCCATTATCGACATTCAAATCAATGACAACCCCGTTGACCCAAAAGGTGAAGTTCACGTAAAAAGCAAGAAAATACAAAAACGACAAATAGGGTTTTGTTCAATTATGATACCTTCGTTAGTATATTTTTTTTTAATTTGTCAACAAACATTATACTTTTGCCACATTTAAAAAAATTAGCAAACTGGTGTTCGTAATGTACTGAATATTATGAACTTCAGCTAGCCAATAATTAAGTGTCTGCTTCTATTTTTAGCGCTTTGTATATCATATATCTAGATTTTTATTTTTTTTTATTTAGAAATAAGATTGTTTAAGTGTCCGAACCAAAAATCTTCACTCCTCATGTTAACACTGTCTGTATCCACTGAACTTCTTAAGGGAGACATAATATGTAGCATGTAAATATTTAACATTTGAAACCCCTTGCGCTTTCGCCAGACACTCGTTAAGAATACTTACTCCCCGACTTTGATATTAACATTTAAATATACTTTGTTCATTTTTCAGTGACATTTCATATTTGTGAACCCCAAAAATAACACACTCAACCCTTAATGAAGCCGATATACCCCTCACACATAAACAAAACCTTTGAACAACAAAGGGATGCAACCCCCTACCCCCTTGCCTCAATCAGGCGCAAATTCGACGCTGATTTTAAAATAATTCATGTGTTGTATGATCTCTTTGAGTTGTCATCATTATGGGAGGATTACCCTTTGTTTTGCCTCTGAATGGTGGTACGTATTGTATGTTTGTTTATAACACGTAATGAGATAGTCCGTTTTAAATAAATATGCTGAGTTAAATATGTTACGATTTGCTGCATGCAATTATAAATATATTTCGAGTCAACTTCAGATCACTACATATAAAACATAGTCCTACGCTGCGTCTGTCTGTCTGTTCACGATAAACTCTAAAACTACTGCACGGATTTTCATGCGGTTTTCACCAATAGATAGACTGATTTTTTAAGAAAGGTTTAGATATATAATTTGTTACGTTTTTGTATACATTGGCTAAAATATAATGATATTTGTTGGAGATGTCGGAAAAATTTAAGCCGCGAGCAAATGCAAATAAAATACAATATGAATATTTAAGTGCTATAAGATCCCATTAAGTAAGCTGAAGAACTTTACCTAACAATTACAAAACTGAACTTGGCAAGTCACACTATCATGTATATTTCTTTTTGTTATATAGCTCAATTAATAAAATTACAAGATACACTTAAATTAAGGAGTTAAAATATTCACAACAGTAACCTACCTCTATGCACTTAAACAGATAAGAACAAAAGACCAGAGATAGTTAGTTAACCTTAAAACTCCACTCATCATCAGCCCAAAGAACCACACAAGAAGTTCACGAACTTATTAAACATGAATCAAAAAAATCCCTTTAATCGCATCCCCGGGGCCCATGGAAAGTTCCGAACCCGAATGCGATTCTGCGTTGTTTCGGGATAATGTTCGCTTTGTTCGAAACGAAATAACGCTTTACGTTGTTCCGGGAGACGTTATGTACGAAATAACGGTTTTATTTCACTTGGGGACCAGTTTGATTTGGTACGGACGCTTGCTGGTAATACAAGTAAACAAAAGTATGGCCCGGCTTTGTACGGAATTATTACATTGCGTTCTATTAATATATTTTTTATACCAGGATTTCTTTGTTATAAAACCAAGGAAGAAGGCCAGAGAGGCAGACAATTCAATGTAACCAGGATCATGACCCAAAACAGAGCCCTAGAAATAATACTGACGGAACTAAACGCGATATGCAATGCAATATGTAGTACATAATATTTTGAGAACAACTTTGTTTAAAGAAAACACAAAACTCAAAGATTTTGTTTCTGATTCACGTTCTAACTAATAACAACATACAAATTGTAAACTGTTACCTACTTATATATTTGCTAAGCCCATAAGGCTAGTATCATGACGATTCTATTTATGTTTATGTTTTATATTATTTAAGACCTGCTGTATACTCATGAATACAATAAATTACTTTGACTTTAACTTTGACATGAGTACTTACAGCTTGACGTTTCGGCCGTGTTGCAACGACCGTGGTCGCAAGCGGACTCATTTCTAGTGATAAAACAATGCGAAAGTTAAAAATAAAATACTGAACAAAACCGGACAAACACGGAACTAGCGCCCTGTTCCGTGTTTATCGAGTTTTGTTTTGTATAGGGCTAAAGAAAATATTTCATTTTAACATAAGAACGTCGCAAAATGTTGCTATAGAAAAAAGCTACAAAGGGTACCAGACAAATGAAAATTTCTCACGTTATTTATTTCCTCAACCCCAATAGTAACCTGTACTTCATTATTAAAATTCAAAATTCAAAATGTCATTTTTTTTATGTAGACTTAAAGAAAGTACTTATAAATCGTCAGATTTACTAAATCCTTAAAGCAACACGAATATACCTTCACTTCTACAAAGATTAACATCAAACTCCGAACTCAATTCTCATATTCGAAAACGGAACAAAGTACGAACCGTCAACACGCGTGCGGCATTCCGCCTGTCAGATTAAGAACTTGTACTGCCAGTATAGTGCCAGTATACCGTTCGCATTATACTCAGTGTCCCGTAGTCGCGTCGTTACGGCGCATTCAACGGGCCTCATTAGTGGAGTCGCTCTGTTAGTTTGTTCGTAGTTGGATAACTCCCTGTGTATACACGTCGTACGTGTATAAGTCAGTTAAAGTGGGTTTGAGAGACAGATAGGTGTGCAGCATTGGCTGGTAAATAGATAATTACAAAACAAAAGCTCTATGTTTTGACAAGCTCGATGGCGGATTCCGTAATGACCCTGCCCCATACGCCAGGAGTTGTGGGTTCGATCCCCACATTCGCGTGATGAATACTTGTGTTTGTTCTGTGTCTGGGTGTTAATATCTTATATTTAAGTATATATTTGTAATACCACTGTTGTTTTTGATATCCGTAACACAAGTGCTTAAGCTACTTAGCTCGGAGTCAGATCAATGTATGTGATGTCGTCGGATATTTATTTATTTAAAATAAAGGACATTGTATTATTATGTTGTCAAATATAATGTACCGACAACAAAAATAAAGTACTAACTGTCATTAATTTATTTGGCGAGTCTGGCAATCACATTGACTGTCGCTCTGACCTGCGTCATTCTTAAAAAGGGGAACCAGACAAATTTAGAACATGGTTACACATTAATAGTCATTTGTATGTGCAGGTTTCATCACGCCGTTTTTCCCCATCGCCGAGCTAGTGATATAAATACGTACATAGATTATGTACGTATTTTTTTTATTCATCGAACCCAGCCCACTGTCCCATGTAGGTCTGGGACTAAAAAATAATATGCCAACTGTAGTTCTTGCCTAGCATGTCGTAAAAGGCGACTAATGGTATATCGGGTTTTGGGTGTGTGATTGTGTAGGCGACAGATTAGCCGCTTGTCACTGCTTTTTCACAAGTTTCCATCTAACCCAGCCCGGCTTTATTTTTGCCTGAATGTGGTTAAAGTGGCATGCTGCCCGTTTGACTCTGCCTACCCCTTCGGGGATTATGGGCGTGATATTATGTATGTATGTATGTATAGATTATGTCAGTGTTTGACCTTTGAGCTACCATCGTTCAAAATTTAAAATCATATATTAACTACAATAGGGATGTTGATACATGTTACCAATTCATGTGAAGTTATGTGTTACACATCAAAGACAGTATTTAAAAACTTACATTAACATTTAAAAAAATATTTATTCGTCATAAATTAAAGAAAATTAATTTAAATTGCGTTATTTATTACCCATTATCACGTGACTGCGAACGCCATCAAAGCGCGATGACGTCACTGACCGGCAAACAAGCTGACATATTCGTAATAATTCACTCAAGATCAGAGCGAGCGAGATTTTTTATTGAAATTTGACGTAATTTTTCTTGAAATTTTTATTTTCGTGTTTGAATAGGGTCTATCTATGAAAAAAATCAATTTGAAAAATTTGTCAACATCCCTTTTAACTGAATAGCGATTACAAATATTAAGAGCAAGTGTCATCAACACAGTTCACAACATGCGCAATGAAACTCAGAAGTCACTATTTCCATACCAACTGGCTGCTCGGTCGTGCGCGCACAAAGTACTATCTCGGCGGGATTAAGTGTCTAGTTGACACTTTGTCGCACTAACGGAATTGAATTAACAAGGCAATGCAGTAAGTAGTGCGGGGGTGACAATAAATTTTGCAGGAAAAAGGGAAATGGCTGGTGTAGTGTAGAATGTGTCTTAGAACATACAGAATTTTAATTAACTATTTAAATAAATATATATGAGCAACTATATATTTTACTATTTTATGAAATGTTTTGTATATTTTTTTAAGTGACTAAGTGATAAATATAGTTTTTAATGTCTGTCCATTTATTTTGGTAGAAAACTCTTGTCAGTTGAAAAATCATCATAACAGAAATGATTTCTTATTTTAATTTTCATAAGTACAGAACATAAGTATATATTACTTTAACTATATTAGGAAAATGATACTGTCGCATTAAGATTAACTGATTCTTAACTAAAAGGGTAAGCGTATAGTGCATGCATATTACGCAATATGTAGTTTTTACATGCACAGAGCACAAGTAATCTAAAAAAAAGGTAATAAATAAAAAAAATACTTCTCAACTTGTATTTTATAATCCCAACTATTACTAATTGACTTCAATGTGCATCCATTTCTCTTAATTACTAATACCACAAAATTTTTCATCACCTCCTGCGCTAAAATCGGATTGCTCAGCTCTGCGCACGTCAAGTTTTACCGTCTGTATAGTTTTATTACTCTAGTTTGGATTGCAGTTCCACCGACTTGGCCTTTAAACTTCCGTGCACGTAATAATATATTGCTCGAGGAATGGCCGGGTCAAATTTACTATGATAGTAACTTTCTTCAAAGAGATTTAGAACCTGGGTATAGTCGGGAATATAATTTTAGAGGTGTACTTATTTTATCATAAGAACTTACGATGTATTCAGGTCTCAGAATGAACCGGCTATATTGAAAAAATATCTAATTTCCTATATATGAAAACAATTGGTCTACAAATAAACTGTATAAAAACAAAAAGATATATTGAATTAAAAATACGTTATTTATTTTTTACATTTTTGTCTTGTTTTTTTTTTATAATACATTCTAATGAGGGTTTTTCAAAATTACAAAAACCCCCGGATGGCACGAGGGAGTCTCGTGGTCTTATCACTGTCACTATTGGCTCTTTGTTGACAGCATGTCAGTTTGTTCTAAAAACTTACCAATGAGGAGGGTGACAAGACCGTACGACACAGTTACGCCATCTGTCTGATGTTTTAATTTAAAAAACCCTCATTATGGAATGTTTAGGCTAGCATGCCAAAATATATTGAATATAACACCTGAACAGTGAAGGTGTTTAACAATATAAAAGTGGTGCCTGCCTCATGCACATAACATTTCATTGATAAAGAGTACTGCAAATATTTTTTTATTTTAAATTTCACCCACATCCTTGATCTACACAAATAATCCAACAAAATCAGCTTCATTAAACACCAAATCATCCTAATCCTAATCAGCAATTAAACTGAAAATCAAGACCAACACGCCATTGCCAGCACAAAGCGCTCAATCCCGTACTGTTTGTCCATAGACAATTAATCCCTACTATTTACATATGCTCCCTCCCATAACGTTCGGTGAGAGGCAGCCCTGTGTTTAATTAACTCTGTGCTTCAAAAAAGATAGAAGGCAGCTCATTATCACATAAAACAAGTGGATCGCCCCTCGATTCTGTTTTAAGGGCCCTGGTGCACTCCGACGCCGTACTGATACGCAGTACGGATGGTTACACTAACTAACTAAATAAACTTCACGCCACTTTCCTAGCGGGGTAGGCAGAGAGAACCGAATGATTATACTACTTATGACTAAGCTACAGTACATCATACCTATATTATGATAACTGCAATACTAGAAAAAAATAATTAAAAATCAAACCAATAATCGCTATGAAAAAAGATTACTGTTTATCAGAAAAGGATAGCGATAGAAATATGTTTCTTTCGATAAACGAGTATTCCATTTCAAGTCGGAATTTCATAATTTATTTTAGAGTTAATAAGCTTGATCTATTCAGTAATAGTTACATTAAACAGTGTGCAAATTTGCTTATAATGTAGTACATAAATGGCTGTGGATGTGTAACCATGATCCAATTTGTCTAGCTCTTTTGTAACAAACGTCAAATTGGAAGTTACATCAATTAACCAGACACACTTAATCCTGGATCATGGTTACCCTATTACGAATCGGATATAATGCTAAAGAACGAGATCAACTACCTTTCCGTTATTAATATAGTAATTTCTCACAAATTTTTCTCATCTTTTTTTTACAAATTATGGACAATTGGTGACTAGGTATTGTCTTGTATATACAATATCCCGGTGTGACAAGTCCGGTCCTAAACAACCCGAACGCTTCAGCCCTAGCTGCAAACATTTGTCTAGCGCCAGTAGGGCTGTCACATTGCGAAATTACATTCATTTGTATGCAGATGTCAGGGCGAGGAATTAAGTCGACTCCTTTGACTCGCGAATTATTCACGGAAATTAAGCCATCGATTACAACCCTACTGTCTATTGTCACAGGGTGACGCAAGGTGAAATATTTCAATGGTGAGTTTTCATATTATAGCAAAGTTTTGAATTGTATAGCTGTTAGTATAGATAACATCTGACTGAAAAAGAAAAGCCTACTATAAAAATTATTTTTCCAACCTGTTTCTTGTTGGTTGTTGTTGGTAGAATAAATTAAATTTATACCTAAACAAATGTTATTTAAGTTAACATAAATAAAGATAATTCATTTTATTGAATAAGTCATTATTTAAGAGTCCCATCCCTTAAAAGAAAAGGATTTCACCCTCGTGTGTCCTTATATGTCTTCATTGTCCGTCCATCAAAACCCTTTTCTCAAGAGCATGTAGAAGGTTTAAGTTGAAATTAATATCAATTCTGCAATTACTTGGTAACTGTACATATAGCCATGGTATAAGGCAGCTATTTTCCTGTATAACAATAACAACTACCTTCTGATCAAAAGGCAGCTGTTTCATTCCGATTACACCAGACATTCTAAGTCCAGATCAAAACTGACTCCAGTTGGAAACAGAATAACGCGTTAAGAAGGCGACAATGCGTTAAGAAGGCGAAAAAGCGTTAAGAAAGTTTCTTGCGTCATTTTCTTTTTAATTTGCATTTCCCCTATTTGTTCCCGGTGTTTACAAATCATACAAAACGTTATAAAAAGGAACCCCATATTTGCCTGCGTTCAGACGAATCAGCGCTTTCTCTCAGTGCGTGTTTGACAACTGCCACAGTATAAGAAAAATAACAGTGAAGCTGTTGGACTGACTTAGATTTTGACCGCATTAAAACGTTGAAACGTTTGTACTCTATACTGTAAATCTATAGGAAATGTATAATAATTTCGATACCAAGGATGCATTTAATCGATCTAATAATAAAGTAGTCTATATTAAGCAGCATCAATCAGCACACATTACGCTTTGAATCCAATAGAAGTAGTGAATGCATTTTAATAAGATTGATGGCCCGTATAAAGCAACAAAATCGTGTACCTACATTACCTATCATTCATAAGGATTTTTCGAAGATATCATTTTGAAATGGTAACTATAGGATATTAAATATCATTTTCACCGTTATCCCCTTTTATACCCTTATTATATAAGGGAGTAGCTTTCACCTCCCTCATCTATACTAATATTACAAAGAGGAAAGATTTGTATTTTTGTGTGTGTGTATGTTTGTAATGAATAAACTCAAAAACTACTGTGCCGATTTCAAAAATTCTTTTACCATTGGAAAACTACATTATCCGGAAATAACATAGGCTATATTTTATCCCCATATTCCCACGGGAAAGGGAATTACGCGGGTGAAACCGCGGGGCACTGCTAGTACCTCATATGTCTATAAGATTGATTGGCTCTGTTTTAGAGAGTGAAAAAAAAACAAGAACCCTTCACCAGACACAATAGCAGTTTTCGAATGCTTAACCGAATGGTTTTTAAAGCTGAAGAAAAAAAAAGCTGACCGGAGTTACTTCACTGCTTCTATACGCCTAAGCCTCAGTTTGCTCAGCCTATTGTGCCCTGCGACGCGCACAGGCGTTGAAGACAAATAGGCCATCAGGCGTGCTGCGTACACTTGATCGCGCTGTTTATAAGGGCTGGAGTGATTTAGCGTGCGTCCTCTCACTCACACCGCTGCGACTAGAGTAGGACGGGGATAGATAGTAGAATTTGTCTGAATGAGGCGTTAGGATTCACTCCTTTGTTGTGGCACTAAATGATGGCATGGGGTGACAGTTACACGCCGGGGTACGATTCCAGCGGTGGATTATCACAGAGGAACATCTTTATACTGAATAAATATTCATATATAATAAATTTATTCATCGCATGAACATTTGCTCATAGAAGGATTCGAACACATGCCTTTTTTGCGTGGCCAAGGTTTCCAGAGTCAATAAAAGAAGTAGAAAAAGTGGGCTAAATATATTATACATACGTACATAACGTGACGCCCTCAATGTCAATAAATGTTTCTTTCTTTTCCTCAGTCCCTGAACGGGTAGGTAGAGTCAAAGAGGCAGCAAGCCCCTGTAAAATTATTAATAAAATCAAATATTTATATATAATAATCTGTAGGATTGTGTAAAAGATGATATGAGTGAAATGAGAGTGGATAGCTCAATGACGGCTGACCGGGACGTATGGAAGAGGAAGACATGCTGCAGAAGGGCAAGAGGATGACGATGAATCTGTAGCACAGATTTTTGTAAAAATATATGTATACATGTATACTATCATGCCCGTATCTACGATGTACAGATTGCAATAAGCAACAAAATACTTGTAAAATTTTAGTCTAAAATAATATATAGAAAGAGATGTGAAAAAGTAGTGACGTGTCAACCACAACTCCTGTACAATACCATTAGTTGCATTTTACGACATACTAGGCAAGGAACACAGCTTCATTCCTTTTTCACAGACTAACATAGGAATAGTCTGTAGCAGCTTTATATCAGAAAATCTCATCTCGTTTCTGTAGCAGACGAGTACACATCACGCGCGAGTAGACTCGCGACATTAATTAGCGACATGCGAGACAGACTTGTTGCTCGACTAATTGACTCATTTGTCGAGTCGCAGACAAGTTGGGATTATTCGTTACAGCCATAGACTGGCGGGGCTATGGATCCGGTAGAAGTTACGCAACAGTGAGTAGAGGAATGGCAAATACTTGGATGAGTTCGATTATACTGGACTGGCCCGTTGGTCGAGTGACCAGAGAGTGTGATGAACATGGACATTTGTCTCAAGTCACGGATGTAAATAAACGTATTTAAGTATGTCTATCCGTTCACCTAGTGTCCATAGCACAAGCACAAGCTTAGTTTGGGACTAGGGAACGACATTGCCTGCGACCTGTTCACATATCTAGAAACTCGAAGATTATTTAATTTTTATACGGATCACATTGATGATGCCTTTTTGAAACTAGTAAAGTAGAATATACCTCCTCATTATGTGAAGAATGATAATGATGACACTTACCTGAAAAGAAAAAAACATTTTTGTTAAGACTATATGATACTAATGACACAGCAATGGTATATATTAAAGTTGTTATGGGCGATTCATAATGAAACTACTGTTAAAAGCATATATCTATACTTACTAATATTATAAAGCTGAAGAGTTTGTTTATTTTATTTATGTGTTTGCTTAAACGCGCTAATCTCAGGAACTACTGGTCCGATTTGAAAAATTATTTCAGTGTTAGATAGCCCATTTATTAAGGCAGGCTAAAGGCTATATATAACATTAAGCATAAACGGGTATGAAACCGTGGCACAGCTAGTCGTAATATATGTTCACTTAAGACAATTTCACCTCCAACAAAACAAATTTAAAAGCAACTAAATTATCATCTTCCTAAGCTAAACAATAATTACCATGCCACTTTCAGCTCAAACACAGAACTAGCCTTTTTTGTCGTCGGTCTACAACGCGAACACACAAGTTGTGGAGATATGAAAAGGCAAACTAAACATGTAGAGCCTTTGCAAAGCTTAATTAAAATAGAGCCGCGGGCAGAGAACAATTAATTACTTGGTACAGAGTGGACAAAGAACGCTCCTATGTTCAATGGCAGCAGAGGAGTTATGAGTTATATGTTACTTACATAATTAGTCCCATGTTGGTCTGGGACTTGGCCCATGTTGACCTGGGATATAAAAAAATCACAGTGGCATTCACTGAAAGAGTAATCACCGAGTGTCTTGTCGGTTTCTTCTCGGTAGATGCGACATTCTGAACCGGTGGGAAATTCAAATTGTTCTATTTTATACCTATTACTCGACGATTTACATCGCTACCTTAATTATGAAATAGGCTAGATGACTAAAACATTCAGTTAAGTCCGTAAGTTAGATTATAAAAAAATATTGAACACGTATTTTTTTATTTTTGTGTCAAATAAACATTGACGAAGATACAATGCATTCAAGTTGCGCGTGACGTCACTCTTTCGTACATTTTTTACAAAATAGTGACATCGCAAGCCCCCACTCAAAAACTTTGATGCTCTTTATCTTTGTGATTTTTTGTTCATTTGATAAAGCGAAAAATATGTGTCTAGTATTTATGTATAATCTAACTGACGGACTAAATAGAATTATAGTTTTTAAATACAGTCATCATCCTTATTAGCATTAATTTTATAAGTGAAAACAGTATTTCTTTAATACAAGATCCCTTTTTCGGGAAACATTAAATAGCCGAGCCAAGTATAAACCCTTTGCGTCCTACTTAAACTCTTCATCATAAATCAGGATCATCTTGCGTTACCGTACAAATCCGAAATTGCTTACACTAATAAATTAAATTAATTATTTTAATAAAGATCTAGAAGACGTTATTAATAATTTTCTGCTAATTAAATTACTTTACGAGTCGAAATTTCCCGAGGGCCTAAATAGGGTTTAATTACATTATTTCGGTTGGAAACAGTTAAAATTGGATAGCTAGTTTTCTAGAAGAGAGCGATGTGGAGTGACTGGAGATTTAGTGACTAAAATTGAGAAAGGCATGTTTCGATAGATTGGGCATGTTGAGAGAATGGATGAAAGAAGATTGACGAAAGAGATATAAATACAAGGCAAGTGTAAACAAAGCCGTCGGGAGGGGAAGACCTAGACAGACTTTCAACGACCAGATTTGTAAAGTGTTAACAAAGGTCAGGTAAAGAGCACCCTTAATCGACATGTATGTCGTCGATAGTATCGATACTATGGATAGTATCGATGTCTGTGTTAATGCAATACTATCGGTAAAAAGCAATACTATCGATAATAGTATATATCGAGAATAATATCGATAGTTCGTTGATTAGCAGCGATCAAAACTATCGATACAATCGATAGTATTGCTATTTACCGATAGTTTTCAGTATCGATAGACTATCGATTCTATCGATTTTCTTCAACTATAGATAGGTTATCGATAGACAATCGATATTGGCCTATCAAGCGGCAACACTAATGAAAAGTCTTATGAATGTAGAAGAAGCGAAAGGTTTGTGTCAGGATCGTTGGAAATGGAAGGATATGATGTCTGCCTACCCCCATAGGAAAAAAAAGACGTGACATTATGTATGTATGTATGTAGTTTTCTCAATAGGGATGTTGACACCATTTATAAATTATTTTGAAATATCAATTCTGAAAAATAAAGTATCGTAGTATGTTGTAAAACCTTATTGGTTTTGAATTATATTGATACTACGACTTTAAATTTTACAAAAACTGCTCAATATTAAATCAGTTGACTATATGAACTAGTGACGTCATATGTTGACAAGCCCATACAAAATATTTGAAGTGATTGCGTTTTGAAAGCTCTTAAAAAGTACCTCAATTGACTTTCCAGTCAACATCTCTATTGAGGTTATTGTGGAAATTTTCATTACCTTGGAAATACCCTCAATATCTTTAAGCCTATAGAGAATAGACATAGACTTTCGGCATTTCATAACTTAAAGATATTAATGAGACTATGTAAATAGCAGTCTTTGCTTTAATAGAAAATGTAATACAGTATCTCTCAAACTTCTTTGTTGAAAAACGCTGATTTATGTAAAACACTTTCACGTAAAATATGAGAACGTCAAAATTAAACAGACTAGAGAACCTTTCATGTTCTTAGCTTTACTTAAATATTACATGATATTCTTCTTCATTAAATTAAGAGCGGTGGTAGCTCAATGGTAAGGACACGCGCCTCTTAACCAATTAGTGCGGGTTCAAACCCAGGCATGTACCTCTAGATTTATCAAATCTATGTCC
The DNA here is from genome assembly GCA_951394215.1 of Glyphodes perspectalis. Classification (NCBI taxonomy): domain Eukaryota; kingdom Metazoa; phylum Arthropoda; class Insecta; order Lepidoptera; family Crambidae; genus Glyphodes; species Glyphodes perspectalis. The sequence continues at coordinate 1,666,340 of OX596211.1, read as the reverse complement.
GTATTTATATCACTAGCTCGACGGTAAGGGAAAACATCGTGATGGAACCTGCAAATTCAAACAACTTTAAATTTGTAACCGTGATCCAAAAATTGTTTGGTTCCCCTATCTTAGGGTTACGAAAGTCAGATCGGCAGTCACTTCAATTTAATTACCAGAATCCTGGATCATGGTCCTAAGCGGACCCCGTCTAAGCACGGGACATTTACGCTAGGAAGATGATTCTTCTTCATTATATATTCATAGCATAATCTAGATGTCCTCTATATTTTTTTTCAGTCCAGTCTGCATTTAAGGTTTGTGCCAAGATTCAGTCCTATGCGAATACGAAATGAAGTTCAACTAAACTATGTAAGTAATGCAACAAGCTATGTAATGCAGGCACGCAAATGTTGTAAGATTTTTTAAGCTACCATTAATTTTCTTGTCATTCTAACTCACTTTAAATTTCGTGCGATTTTACGAACGTATATAATTTATATACCTGTATAATTTACCTCATTATTTGGATAATGATCATGAAGATCATTCGACTCATTTATATCAAAGTTTTTGAATGGATCACAAAAAAATGCATGTGTAAATTCGTCATAATTCTATTTATGTGTAGTAAATTTACCGCACTCGTCTTTAGAATTGTAGCGAATTTACAATGCCGTGTAAATTCCGGTACTTGTGACGAATTAATGTTTTACATTGTGGCGAATTAACTTTGTGGCAAATGTATAATAACCCCATTTGTGGATTATTTCTGTCTCATCCCCACCAGTGGAGATAATATGAGTTTCAAAATATGTAAACACTGCCTAGTCTGTGGCCTGGAATGTTCTAGGGCGGGCGCCGCGGGCCATCGGACGTCCGTTAGCGAATCGTGTCATTTACACACGCGCGGCGCAGCGGCGGGGTACACACGGGTAATATGACGTAGCGACGTACTGCCGGACAAACGTAGTCCGATAATTAATATTTGCCCCAGCACCCTCTGAACCCTTTGAACGTAAATTACTTTATTTTTTTTTACAAGAGGCATCAAGACTTGTGATTAGAATAAATATTGATTTGCTTAAAGATGTTCACAGACACATTTTAGAGTTTTTTTTATCAAACTATAGATTAATGTCGTCAATTTCATGACTGAAAAACAGATTTCAGTGTAAGAGTTAATATGAGATAACATGACGTGTCCGACTATGTGCACACGACATCATTTCAGGCTAAACACTGCGGACTCTTATTCCGTTGTGATAAGGGCTGTTTCGCAACAAAAATGTATAGCCTAATGTGGTGCCGTCTGTACAAATCGCGAAGAAGCACTAACAGACAAGCAAACTTCGATAAAGCTGGTATGTATTTATGTCCCATGTTGATCTAGGTCTTATAAATAATGTGCCAATTATGTTCCTTGTCTAGCATGTCGTACAAGACAATGGTGTGTTGAATTGAGTTTAGAGTTGATGGTTATGTAGGTAACGAGTTAGTTAGTAGTCTCACTATTATCAATCCAAAATAACTAATTTTTTATTTTTACATACATACATAACATCACGTCAATAATTCCCCTTTAACCAAATTCAGCCAAAAATAAAACTGGGCTGGGTTAGATGGAAAATTATTGATTCTTGGGCTCTGCTCCCCCCTTCGGGTATTTGGTTGTATTTGTATGTATAGTAGCGGAGCGGTGGGCGAGATATAAATCCACCAATATATAGCATTTTTTTTTTCTATTAGCTGATTTTTTCTCGCTCACCGCTCCGCTCCGCGGTGGATAGGCAGCCTTAAGAGGTTAATGAATTATTTGAAAACTTTATGCTCCATATTTATACTAATGTCGATTATATTTTTACGAAGACTTTACAAGGTCAGCAAAGCCTTTGTGATCTGGCGTAGCAATCACCCACAGGCTAAGATAGCTGCTTATTATCAAGCTCGCCGGATTTTCTTTTTTCATCTTAAGTAGTATAATAAAATTACATTCAAAAGTTTTTAATTAATTACCACAGTTATTGACTACCTCCACCTAACTTCACTCATCAGGTGAGCTTAATAATTATTACATAGCTTTGACAACTTTATAGGTATTTCCATTCTAATTAGGCGCAAATTTTCAAAATATAAATAATGATGGTATTAAAACGAAAAAATAACAATGAAAGGTTAAAAGTTTCCAAATTGATCACGCACACATTTCAACATTTTCACGCGACTTTAACTGAATGCAAATGAAGTGCATTGGAAATATTCTAACCAATTAATACTCATAAATACTGCTAGCTGTGAATAAACATATACAAACACATATTTGGTAGAACCTCATCCTTTTTTGAAGTCAGTTTAAAAAATATTTTCTAAACTAACCCAAAGCCGTCACAATTTCTCGATTTCAGCCGTATATCGAACGTTGGGTCGACATACGGTTGAGTATTAACAAATCTGGAGGAGCACAGATTTTCATAAATGTTCCATTTCGCGCTTACCTCTCCCCGACCCTTGTTAGGCGGGATAATTGGCGCAAAATATTTGACGAGCGCTCGCCGCTCCCACTTTTTCAATTTCGCCCGGTGGCAACCTTAGCGACTTTTTTTTCGCGTGTCGTCTCGTCCGCTCAGCCCGCGCGTGCACAATGCAGCTTAATGAATGCATTCCGAAGTCACGCGGCAGGGGCAGCTGTAGGGTTGACACTTTTTGGGGAAAACATTGTGCATTCTTTTTCTCTTTGGTTTGGTTCAAAATTTGTAGATGAACACCAAATTGTACATAAATACGTATGTATTTATGTTAAATTTGGTGAGAAATGCATGAGCGGCGGTAGCTCGATGGTAAGGACACGTGCCTCATATCCGCGGGGTTCAAACCTGGGCAGGTATTTATGAATTAAACAAATCCATATACAAGTACGTTAACACCCCAGTGGTATTCACTGGGGTGTGGTGAGGGAAAACATCGAGATGAAACCTGTACATTCAAAACATCTGTGGATGTGTAATCACGATCCAAATTATCTAATTTAGGTTACGAGTCGCTTCAATATAAGACCAGACTCAGTTAATCCTAGATTATAGACTATGCGGGATCCGACTAAGTATGGTACATAGTGTACGTACAATTATACCTAATGCATTCGTGTAGATGATGTATGCGCATAGACAATGTTGTTTATATAATAATATCATATTCTCCTAAGTGATTTCGGTCACCGCGTCCAATCTCAACGAGGATTACCCTGATACGCAGGAGATATTATAGTGCACAAGTGTGTGCGCAACCACAGGTGCACTCACTGTTCCTTCACTCTCATAGTCCGGTGAGACGGTAATTCGACATGGTCAGGTCAGAGGTCAGGCGTAGGACCAACGGCTTAACGTGCTTTACGAGGCACAGGGTTGATTAAACCGCCAACTTGCTAACTCCGGGCTGTTACTGAGTAAATTCAATACTAAAATACCCAGCCACAAATTTTTGGCCCGACCCGGAATTTGAACCCGGGAACTCTAAATCCTAAGGCGGCGCATGCCACCACTAGACCGACGAATCGCTAAGTCATTGTGTGTATATGATATATATATATGATACATATATCTACATATAATGTAAACGTAGATGATGTATGTGCGTTTTGTATTTGTCCTGCGGACGCACTCGACGCAGCGATTTCGCTTTCCACGTCTGCGCAGCACGCGTGCACAATGCGGCTTAATGAACGCATTCCGAAGTCACGCAGGGCAGGGCTGCGATGCGGGGTTTGATGGGGATGGTTTTGTTTGAAAATGTATGGAGATGGAGATAGGTGTATCGTTTACAGTAGGGCTGCTGTAGGTTTAATGTCATATCGAGTTTGATTAATTGGCGAATGACGTATAAAAGATCTACTTACATTTAGTATTTTTACAATAATTATGATTTTTCACGTGCCTGCCTCTAATAAATAATTAATTACTAGTTTATAGGAGAGATAATGAAAATAGAAATAAGTATTGAAACTCTTAACTATAAATAAAAGTAGAATATGTATTTACAATTATTTGGATAGTTTCCATTACTAAATTAGTAATCTCATGTTAGTCTGGGACTAAAAAAGAATGTGCCAACTGTGTTTCTTCCCTAGCGTATCGTAAAAGGAGACTAATGGTATTTATCGGGTTTTGGGTGTGAATGTGATTGTGTAGGCGACAAGCTAGCTGACCCGGCCCAGTTTTGTTTTTAGCTGAATGTGGTTAAAGGGGCCTGCTGCCCCATTGACTCTGCCTACCCCTTCCGAGATTATGAGCATGATGTTATGTATGTATGTATGTATGTATGTGCTACATTAGATACACAAAAAACTACAACTAATTTCACGCAAATTCTCTCTACCTGGTTAGGCACTTACGTAGAGAGACTGTAATATACCAATGTATTTTGCAGTCTCTCTATTAAGGTACCACTGTACCTCACGCATATATTTGACATTCACAAATATTTTCAAAAATAACATTTCTAAGACCCCCATTTTATTCCAATTGTTTTGCATACAAAAGCGTTTTCTGTCATAATTTATTTTCTTGGAATTAGTTCAATATATTTTTGTAGACACAATGTTTTTCCATCAAACGCGAAACATAATCGTCAACCCTGCGCCACTCCCGGAGGCCTGTGTCCCTCGGGAGGCGCGCACGAGGGGAGCCCGCTAAAGGTCAATGCAACGCACACCGGTCATTTGAGAGCTTTCATAACGCACGCGCGGACTGTATTTCCGCTTGCTATTGTTTTACGAGCCTTTTCTTCCTAGCTGCAAGGATAACGCCAGGCTTCGTCCCTATCTAGGTAGATATATGAAGACATATGTACATGGATGATTCAGATGTGCGTGGTTTGATGCAGTGTTTAACAGGCTTGAGAGGTGAGAGATTCTGGCCACGAAACCAAGAGTCGCGGGTTTGAATCCCGCTAGGGGCAAATGCTTCGTATGATGAACGTGAATATTTGTACTCGAGTCATGGATCTAAGTCCGTTCACCTACTATGCATACCACAAGTTTAGTTTGGAACTAGGGAATTGGTGTGTGTGAAGATTTTTTTTTTATCATTCAAAGTTCAAGGAGAAGCTCCTCTAACCACGTGTTTAAATTAATTTGGGTAAGATGAATACAAAATCACAAACGCAATACTCAATAGACTTAGGATCCAATGGACCTTGGTAGGTACTCTAAATAATTCTACATAAGTTAAGCAATGACCCATAATATGATAGGTATAATAGATTACTGTTTTTTTTTTCAGTGTAAACAAATATATTCCGAACATACTAATAATGTCTCTAGCTTGATAAACATGTTTAGTATTTAATGTAGCTTCATTTGCTTTGTCCAAATTCAATTAATGCCGATCAGAAACACAAAGCGCTAGGAATGTGTTTCTATGTTAGAGCATGGCTTGTTCCTCAATTGTGTTCTCATTACCGCGTTTCTAGGTAATAAGCATGTCAATTGTTACCTATTATAATTTGTAATCGGCGGTGGTAGCTCAATGGTAAGGACACGCGCCTCTTAACCGAGGAGTGCGGGTTCAAACCCGGGCACGTACCTCTGGGTTTTTCAAATCTATGTACGTATTTATACCACTAGCTCGACGATGAAGGAAAACATCGTGATGAAACCTGCAAATTCAAACAACTTTGGATTTGTAACCTTGATCCAAAAATTGTCTGGTTCCCCTATCTTACAAGCCGACTTCACGACATGGTTCAAATGCAAATATGATCTATACACTCCTGTAAAATATGTTGTTGAAAAGAGTAACTACCGAGTTTCTTCTCGGTAGAAGCAACATTCCGAACCGTTGGTAGATTCATATTATTAGTTGATTTTCCTATTGAATTGACGATTTATAAGTGTTTGTTTCAAACCTATATAAATAAAGAGTATTTTGACTTTGACTTTGACTTAGGGTTACGAAGGTCAGATCGGCAGTCAGTCAGTCAGTCTGAATGATTTATGAAATATTTAAGATGATGATTATGATAAGTATATTTGCAACACAATCACGTTTCTTTAATACTATTAAATGTATATTGCAAGTGTGATTGAAATGTATTATTTAATGTGTAAAAGAAAAAAGAAACTACATACATACATACATACATAACATCACGTCCTTAATCCCCGAAGGGGTAGGCAGAGTCAAAGGGCAGCAGGCAATTCAGCCAAGAATAAAACTGGGCTGGGTTACATGGAAAGATGTGAAAGAGTAGTGACAAGTGGCTAGCTCGTCGCCTGAACAATCACATACCAAAACCCCTTAAAGCATTAGTCGCCTTTTACGACTATTAGCGACAAGAAACACAGTTGGCACATTATTTTTAAGTCTTAGACCAACATGGGACTAAAGCCTAAAAAGGGAACTAAGGGCCGAGAAATATATATATTCCTGATTCTAAGGGCATTTTTTTATATTTACTCTATCCTAATATCTCTGCCGGGTTCCAACATTTTTTTGTATGTTTTTATCGTGCAATCAGTCTATTTTGACTATAAGCGGATATGTAGAGTGCTTCATGGCGTGCGGTGGACGTCTTCCAGTGAAGATCGCCACTATATTAAGTTACATACAGGCTTCCAGCCCGTTTTCTCAGTTACGTTATATTTTTACGATTGAGGCGTCTCGTATGGTTTTGTGTAGCCAATTCTGTAGCCTTTTCTTATATTTTTCTGTGCTGGAGCGTATTTCAGCCTTAACTGTTCATCCTACATTTATCGTGTATTTCTGAATTTGATACAAACCAACATAAACATGTTTTTATTGAGAAAAAAAAAATCTATTGAGTTTGATGCGGTAGGTACCTCTTCTCAGAAAGCCATTCACGTGGAGGTGCTGGTAAGAAAAAAAAAATACGAGCAAAGGAATTCGTTATAAATCTAGTTGCAGAAATAGATCATTTAATTTAATTTCAACTAACAAAAAACGATGTAATCCTACACGTATTTCATTTCTCCTGGGTTACAGAACCCCAAAAACGAACTAATCCTTCCATTCCCATTCGTCACTGCTATCGAACCAATATCCCCTTCTTACAAACCCATCGATTCTGACAGTTGCACAAAACACCATAGAAGAAAATTACGCAATTCCCATGGGAGTGGGGGAAGACACCAGAATCAGACCGGCCACGACATTCGGAATGGATGTTTAAATAAAACATCGCAGTCTCGCCTGGATGGTTATAAATGATGGTGTGGGCGCGGGGAATTGAAAATGGCCGTTAATAATTCAATTTTTAGATCACAGGAATAAGGGAAATGGGCTAGTATGGTTCTTAATGCGTCTGTCTGGTGTATCATATTATTTTTTTTTATTCAGCCCGTGTTCCATGATAATCAGGGACTTAAAATGGCGACTTCGACTGTGTTCCTTGCCTAGCATGCCGTGAAAGGTGCATCAGGTATTGTCTTTGTGATTGCGTCAGAGATGTGGTAGCTACTTGTCACTATTTTGTTCACGATTATCAATCTAAACTAACTATAATTTAGTTTTGACTAAAAGTGGACATTAAACAAAAAGAACTCTGGTCCGTGGACTGCCATCCCCATCGGGATTACGTCCGTAATTATGTGTATGTAGTCACGTAATGAAATGAAATGAAATTATCTTTATTTACGTAGGCTTCAAAAATGCACTTATAAATCGTTAGAATGAGATCAATACCTACCGGTTCAAAAAGTAGATTCTACCGAGAAGAAACCGGCAAGAAACTCGATAGGTATGTAATGTACGTAAGTGTATATATCATATTTATATCAAGTGTATAAAACCTTTAATTTAAAATATAACCTACTAGATTCAGAACTCTCGCATAAAATTTATCCATAACTAGCAACGCCCCGCTTTTTCACACGCGTAGTTCTCGATTCGGTGGGAATACGGGGATAAAATATAGCCTATGTCACTCGCTGATAAATTAGCTTTCCTTCGGTGAAAGATTTTTTCAAATCAAACTAGTACTTTCAGAGCCTTTTCAATGCAAAGAAACAATCAAATCTTTCCTCTTTATAAAAGCAATATGATAACAACATTAAAATTCATAATACATGACAATAGTCACACAATTCACATCTCGTCAATAAAACACAACGCTATTAATTAAATCACTAATTAACACAACACAGGGTTTATTTCTCCGTTGGCATAGTGATATTCACCACTATTGCCCTTTGATTGCAACTAATATATCAAAGGCGTGTGTTGCCACGTGTACTCAAAGGGCTCGGTAACTTGATATGTGTAATTGGTTTGATAACATTAATTCCGTTATGTCTATAACAATCATTCCGAACGTATATATATAGCTATAATTATTATTATTTTGTCTATAACAATCTATGTTCCGGACGTATGTATAGCGATAATAAATATTATTTTGTCAATAACAATTTATGTTCCGGACGCATATATAGCTATAATAATGATTATTTTGTCAATAACAATATATGTTCCGGACGTATATAAAGCTATAATAATTATTAGTCAATAAGGTTTCATAGATTAGCCGGAAATGACAGACTAGCAGACGACTCACATTTTATTTTCATTATACCGAAGTACCGCATGTACATATTGCCATATGGACTTAGTTAAAATTTGTTATTTGGACATTACAAACGGACACTTTTTTACTGTTTAAATCTGTTTAGATATAAGCCTTATGTTGGTCTGGAATTATTTTCACGACCCAAACCAACATGGGATAATATTCGTTACACAAGTGATAAACTACTTCATTGGGCATCATATAAATGTATGCGATATTGTTTGATATTTACTTATAGCGAGAAAGAACGAACTATTTTACATCAGGATTTGTTACAAGACTTCACTTTTAATTGGCAGTGTTCACTTCGCCGGGCCGCGAGCACTCACAATTACCGCGTAGCCTTGTGCAAATTTGAGTTGCATTACTGCTTCCGTTCCGTAACCTAGCTTTGTTTCAACTTCATTCCCTACATAGACGTACATGAACATCAAAGTACCTAGTGAATGAAAATGGTTATATTACGTTCTTAAACCGTCTTAAGAGGAAGAAAGCTTTTTGCTCATAAATTGTAGGTACCAAGTGATTATTGCATATTGAATTATTTATGTATTTCATTGAAGTACATACAGATTGTAGACACATTAACATTATAACATGATTCGCTAAATCTATAATCATAGTCTAGGATGATCCTATCTAGACTTTTCATAGGACATAGTGTCACACTTTTAAATACGCATATGAAATATATAGACTTGGCACCTTTTTCATCCGACAGTCCCAAAAACAATTCCATACACTTTTTTCCAGCGCTTGTTGAGAGTCGTCAGTTTTAATTGGCGCTGTTCACTTCGAGCTCGCGCCGTAGCGGGCACGCGGGCCGCTCTCATTACAACAGCCGCGTGTTTTAATAGGCGTAGACTTAAGCGATCTTTGACGCACTTTTTTACATAGCACGTAATCCCCTTAAAGAGTAAAAAAAACTCAATATACTTCTACATTGAGCCAAAAACAAAATTGAGGTGCAATAAATGGAAAATTTGAGGAAATGTACTGACTAGTGGCAAGCTCATCCCTTACATAGACAAATACTCAATCTATACTTATAATAAATCTGTAGAGAGGTCAATTCTGTACATAAAATATATTTTCAAAATAACTATCAGGGGGTGATTAGTGATCGATACTGATGTCAAAAATGCAATCAGTAAAATTTTTGTCTGTCTGTCTGTCTGTCTGTCTGTCTGTCTGTCTGTCTGTCTGTCTGTCTGTCTGTCTGTCTGTCTGTCTGTCTGTCTGTATGTCTGTATGTTCCTTATATAAACAAAAACTACTCGACGAATTTTAACGAAACTTGGTACAATTATTCTTCATACTCCTGGGCAGGTTATAGTATACTTTTCATTACGCTACAATCAATAGGAGCAGAGTAGCGAAGGGAAATGTTGGAAAAACGGGAGAAGTTTCTCAATTTTTTAAGCTTCCGTCGCGTGTGCAGCCTTAATGGTTAAATTACATAGAAATCATGTATAACGGAAAAAGTCTTTATAATATTAACCATAAACGCGGGTGACACCGCTGGCACAGCTAGTAAGCAATAAGTCGCATTTTACGGTACTTAACCAAAAAACGCGGTTAGTACATTTGTGAGGCCCAGAACAACATGCAAATAAACTGCACGTTACTTTCCAAATCCAGTCGTGTTTGGGACTGTCGAATGAAAAATTTGTCTTTTTTCCAAAAACGACTGAAACAATCCCATACACTTTTTCCAGCGCTTGTTGAGAGTCGTCGGTTTTAATTGGCGCTGTTCACTTCGAGCTCGCGCCGTAGCGGGCACGCGGGCCGCTCGCGAGCCTCTCATTACTACAGCTGTGTGCTAATTTGAATTCCATTACTGCATTTTTGTTCTTTTTTAGTATTACATGAGGTTATTTTAATTACAGTTTAGAATCCAAGTAGTAAGCGGTCTGAAGCCGTAGGTTTAGGCATGGCTCGATCGGATTAGGATTGTTACATACATACATAACATCTCGCCCATAATCCCCGAAGGGGTAGGCAGGGTCAAAGGGGCAGCATGCCCCTTCAACCACATTTAGCCAAAATAGAGCCGGGCTGGGTTAGATGGAAAATTGTGAAAAAGCAGTGACAAGCGGCTAACCTGTCGCCTACACAATCACACACCCAAAACCCGATATACCATTAGTCGCCTTTTACGACATGCTAGGCAAGAACCACAGTTTGGCAGGATTGTTATTTTAGAGAAAACCGGCGTATTAGAATTAGCGGTTCTTAAGCAGCTGCGTTTCGTTCGACAACTAAGAGTACCGATGACCATACTCTGAGGGTTAGCAGTGCTGATGATGTACCAGAACAACAAGCTTTAAGCAGCTGGCTATCATCCTACAAATATTATAAATGCGAAAGTTTGTATGTACGGATGGATGTTTGTTACTTTTTCACAAAAAAAACTACCCAATTGATTTTAATGAAACTTTAGAATAATATATCTCATACACCCGAATAACATATAGGCTATGCTTCATCGATGTACCACGCGAGTGAAGCCGCGGGCAGAAGCTAGTAACATTAATAAAGTCAGCCTACCTATGTGAGCCGTCCAATGAAACTGATTGCAAGCGCCTAAAAGCTATGGCGGCCCGCTGATCACCAGACGAGAAGACTGTTTGCCAAATTCATGGTTACATAAATATTTACATATCCATAGTAATATAGCCTAACTACTGTTCAAAGCTTGTCTAGGCTACAAGGACTATATGAAAGTTAAATGAATAAACTTACACCTCGACTAGGCATAGGTTAAAGCTCTTTAAATAACACTTCGTCCATGTATTACTTTCATAGTCGGCATCAATCAAATGACACCTTAACATGGATACGACATCAAATATTTATAGGCATATTTTGTTTTACGACGTCTCAACTTTTATTCCACAACATTCTGACCGGCAATTAAGTACCTACCTACAAAAGAGAGACATCATATGGTACAATATAATATAATAACAGTAACGTATTTACAATAAAGATATATAAATATTTTCAGCTTCCCTAAGCTAAGTGAACAGATAAAAATATTTATATTTGGATACTAGGTGAACGGATAGACATATTTAAATACCTTTATAAACACACAAGACTCGTAAAAATTCCATGTTCATCACACGAATCATTGCCACTAGCGGGATCGAACCTGCGACCTTTGGTTTCGTGGCCAGGGTTTCTGACCACTCAACCAACGGGCCTGTCAAAACATACACGTTTGTATGTAAGGTCGAATTGTTGAGAAGGCTTGAGTTGGCGCAAGTATTAGGGCGGGGTGAGTCATGGATTTATATTAGTGTGCTTTCAGTCTCGTTTTTCCCGCATCTATGACTCACATAGGTGAAGCAGAAATAATACTACTCCTTTTCTTGTTGTTATGGTAAATTGAGGATAAATGAATATTGGTAAAGTTTGAATGAAATTTACAATATTTACACTGTGAATTTTACCTGAGATGTTTTTAGGAAATAATATTTTTAAACAGAAAAAGAAAATTGCTAAAAAAGATTACTTCTAAAAACGCTATTTACAATTTTCAAAAGCAGACTAAATTTATCGTTTTATTAAAAAAGCAGGTTGCAATCTTTTAGACATAAATAGCCAATTTAGTGCTAAGTAACACAAATTTATATTTATATATTTATTGTGTATAACAGGATTAACTGTATATATATATATAGATATATATCTCATAAATCAAGGTATCTAATATATCAGATTTCATAGTGAACTACATAAATAATAATAATAATAACTCCTCCAGACTGACACACAAATTCCCTAGTTCCAAACTAAGCTTAAGCTATTGCAATGGATACTAGGTGAAGGGACATACTTAAATGACATACTTAAATACGTTTTTAAACATCCATGACTCGAGTACAAATATCCATGTTCATCATACGAAACATTTGCCCCTAGCGGGATTCGAACCCGCGACCCTTGGTTTCATGGCTGCTGTGGCAGTATCTAACCACTCGACCAACGGGCCGGTCAACTATAGCAATAAATAAGAGATGCTGGTACACTGGTAATCTAACGTGCACTATGCCATCAACTAGTACGGAGGTAGGCGTGCGTGGGCGCATATCGCGACGCAACCGACCACAATGCGCTTACGCAACTAATATATGGGACGATGTACTCGTACTGTGAACTCTCAATCCTTTAGTACGCATTATAGACATACGAAAGCAAGGTAGCCCTATTAGCGTAATGGTTCTGAATATGCATCAAAAGCAAGGCGCAATGGTTCAACCCCCGTTTGGTGAAGTATTTGTTGACGAAACAGGTACTATGTATGTGATGTCTCCGTTGTTCAAACAAGTGCATAAGCTACAGTTTTCAATGTTGTTATCTAGTAAGTGTAGATGATTAATTAAATAATTGTAAAAGTTGGCATTTTAAAGAGTAACTATTTATAGAGTCTACCTTCCGAACTAGTGGTAATATTTTGACTATTGCTAAATGCTTTTTTTGAAGCCTATATAAATAGGCTATTCAAATACAAAAAAGAGATTTTTAATTTGAATTTACTTGCTTGGCTTGATGGCGCATTCGGTAGTGACCCTGCCCCATGCGCCAAGAGTTGTGGGATCGATCCCCACCCAGGACAAACATTCGTGTCATGAATACTTGTGTTTGTTCTTTGTCCGAGAGTTAATATTCAATATTTATGTATATTTGTAATATTACTGTTGTTTCTGATATCTGTAACACAAATACTTAAGCTACTTAGCTCGGAGTCAGAATGTATGTGATGCTATCTGATATACTTACTTTGAAGTCAGATCAATGTAATGTTTGATTGTTGACCAGTTACGAAGACTATTGTCCATTCATGTGTCATTAGAAGCATTTTATATAGCAAATTTATTTACGACATGCTAAACAAAGAACAAAATAGAAGCGGTGGTAGCTCAATGGTAAGGACACACGCCTCTTAACCGAGGAATACGGGTTCAAACCCGGGCATGTACCTCTAGATTCTTAAAAAAATCTATGTACGTATTTATACCACTAGCTTGACGGTGAGGGAAAACATCGTGATGAAACCTGCAAATTCAAACAACTTTGAATTTGTAACCATGATCCAAAAATTGCCTGGTTCCCCTATTTTAGGGTTAAGAAGGTCAGATCGGCAGTCGCTTCAATGTAATTACCAGACTCGCTAAATCTTGGTTCATGGTCTAAGCGGACCCCGTCTAAGCACAGGACATAACGCTAGGAAGATGATGGAAACAAAGAACATAATAGGTTCATTATTTAAGTTGCTTGTCCCATGTCGGTATGGAACATTTGAAGAAAGAACATGAATATATTTAACGAGACTTAGTTAGTATACATTTTCCTTAGTGAGTGGGCTTATAGAATTTGATGGGGGCGCACACGGCGCGGCGGGAGCGGCAATCGCACGTCCATAAAGCGATCGGTGAGTCGAGTTAACTCGAGAAATACCCTCCGTGTACCCTCTTACAGAGGCAAAGACTTGAAAGCTACAGAGTAGACATGCTGTATAGTTTGTTGCCTAAAAGACTTGTAAGTTTACTAGCTACCACTCGATTTTGCCAGCGTAGATAAATAGTATTCTTATTAATACTATAGGAGCGGAGGTAGCCCAATGGTAAGGTCATGCGCCTCTTAACCGAGGAGTGCGGGTTCAAATCCGGGCATGTACCTCTGGATTTTTCAAATATATGTACGTATTTATACCACTAGCTCGACGGCGAGGTAAAACATCGTGATGAAACCTACAAATTCAAACAATTTAGATTTGTAACCATGATCCAAAAATTGTCTGGTTCCCCTATCTTAGGGTTACGAAGGTCAGATCGGCAGCCGTCAGTCTTCAATGTTATTACCAGACTCGCTAAATCCTGGATCATGGTCTAAGCGGACCCTGTCTAAGCACATATAGCGGGACATAACGCTAGGAAGATTATTAATATAAATGCAAAAGTAACTATCTATCCATTAAGTATTTACGCCTAAACGACTTGTTTCAGATTAATGGTAGTTAATTAGACAAATTATCTTAAAAAAGTGTTTTAGAATTATGTTTACTTACCTTTTTTTTCTATTGTGTGAAGAAAGCACAGGCTGTTGTTTTTTATCTTGTTTCTAAGTAAATGCTAAGTTGTGGCAATACAATTCCTGATTATACATACCTATAAAACAAATATATATGTGGAGTGTTCTCTAATTTTACTCATTTATTTTACGCATTACTTACTAATATAGTTAACACCTCAGATTACAGAATCTAATCTGAGGTTAACACAATAAATATATAGGTGATTACATTACTTACCTAGACCAAAATGAAAGAGATGTTTCTGTACGTTATCTAATCTATGACAATTTCAACTAGGAAAGGGCGCGCAAAGAAACCGGCCCGGTATTGCCCGTAAACGTACGTCGATGTGCAAGCCTCCCCCCCACAGACCAACCCCACCCTCCCCTTCGCTAAGAACTCGGTAATATTTCTCGGTAAATGCATTTAAGTTATATTGCCTTACGATTCAGGAACTGTATAATGGAAAAATTGCTGAAATAATTTCTGTTTGCTGTAACGACCGTCGAGACGAGATGAAGTGTTGTGGAATAGAAAATGTTTCTTGTTTCACATATAAGTATACCTAAGTAGTCTGTAAAACTGCTAGTTAAAAACTTAAGAAAAACCATTCCGGAAGAACTGTTTTTTATCTACTTTACTTCTTTAACTATAAGAATAGAGCGGTGGTAGCTCAATGGCAAGGACAAGCGCCTTTTAACCTAGGAGTGCGGGTTCAAACCCGGGCACGTACCTCTGGATTTTTCCAAAACCTATTTACGTATTTATACCACTAGCTCGACGGTGAGGGAAAACATTGTGATGAAACCTGCAAATATAAACAACTTTGGATTTGTAACCATGATCCAAAAAGTGTCTGGTTCCCCAAGCTTAGGGTTACGAAGGTTAGATCGGCAGTCGCTTCAATGTAATTATCAGACTCGCTAAATCCTGAATCATGGTCTAAGCGGACCCCGTCTAAGCACGGGACATGACGCTAGGAAGATGAAGATATTTCTTTAATTATAAGAGTCAAACACGTAATTCTTATAAAAATCCAGTATTTAGAAACTAACTAACCCTATCTTCACCTCAGTATTTATAAACTAGGGAAATTATCCAAGTTAGAACAATTTATTTATTATGATTCAGTTTATTTATTACATGCTGTGCCCGCGGTTTCACCTGCGTTTATAGTTAATATTTTAAAGCTTTCCTTGATAAATGATATCTATACAACACATTTTTTTTTTTTTAAATCAGACCAGTAGTTCCTGAGATTAGCGCGTTCAACCATACAAAAAAACCTTTCAGCTTTATATATTATAATTTATAGACTAGCTGTGCCCGCGGTATTATCCGAGTTCATGGTTAATGTTATATAGCCTATAGCCTTCCTCGATAAATGGGCTATCTAACACTGAAAGTTTTTTTTCAAATTGTACCAGTAGTTCCTGAGATTAGCGCGTTCAAACAAGCAAACTCTTTAGCTTTATAATACTAGTATAGATAAGATTTCAACTTTAAAGCTATTACTATTTAGTAATTTAAAAAACATCTGTACAGCCATAATAAGTACTTAAACGGATAAAGATACGCTATCCGTTAAGGGATAATTAGTCCTTGACAAATAGGACTCCCCATTCAGGTACAATCAGTTAAAGAGAACTATACAATTGACCAGCCGATGGGCAATCTATATAATATACCTGACATTATCCATCTAACAAGCGAATTTATTTTCCACGAAAACGAGACATCAAATCCGCGTTTTGATCACACAGTAAACGCATTAACAGGGGCCGGAATTACTCCGCCGATAAACCGCCGGCCGCGAAACTAAACGCGGAAAAGTCCAATTACAAAAATCTCATCATTTCTCTTTCATCGCGGATCAAAGTCGAATCTCTTTGCCGCGCAAAAAATACTCAAAGGTCCTGGAAATTGAAATCTCCAACGGAAACGTTCTAATTTCAAAAATACGGGTCAAGCGCGAGCTTGGTCAAGTACTGGAGAGTTCAGTAGGAATAAAAAAATCTATGATATGGTATTTTACAATATAAGCCCTGTTGGCAGAGGAATAAAATTCCTTGAACGCAAAGGGCGCAAGATCGATTTTCACGACAGGACAATATGTGAAGTGTATGTGTCCTTTTATTATTATTTTTATAATTATGTCTTCTATTATGTCTCTTTTTGATTGCAATAAAAATAAAAGTATACCTAACTTAGTTGTTGCATATAAGAAGTAGTGGTATTAAGGAGTACTAGATAAAAAATTTAAAAATCTAAATATCCTTACTGGAACTCCAATACTAATTTTAAGTACGAACCTAGATTAGATATTTAAATTTTATTACTATAACTCAAACTCAGTCCCCTTGTTTCCAGCGACAACCCAGACTAATCCAGAAATCATGTTAAATGGCTCTAATTAACTATAGTGTCCGATCCTAATCTATACTTCAGTGTCATTATCTATATCAGATGGACTCCCGCACCCTAACACACGTCTTACCCCCTCATCAACCACGATCGATTAACGCAACAAACTAAAGCATAACGATTATATGATGTTATCTATGTCAAATGACAAGTACCCTCCACAAACAATTAGGTCAAATAGGAAAATGTTTCTCCGAGCGATCCGGGAATTTACCGGGAACATTTATTACCGCTTTCTAATTACTATAAATAAGCAATAGGCACGATACATACACAAAAAACACCCAAGATCTTTTTTTTTAATAACATTTTATTTAAGCCATATAATAATTCAACTTTTTTTTAATGATTACAATTGAATAGTTTTTTGACAATTGATCATGCCATGATGTTACATCGCAGCGGTTTTTCGATATAAAATGTGAAAGCAATCTGGCTGTTCATACAAAGTAAGCCAATTTATTTAGTAGTTTTAATTGATACACAATAAAATATTAAACTTTAATAAAATAAGACATTATTATTGTAAACTAGCTTCTGCCCGCGGCTTTGCTTGCGTGGTATATCGATAAAACATAGCCTATATTCTGGTGAATAAGCTATGTTATTGTAAAGTTCCATTAAAATCTATTCAGAAGTTTGTCAAAGAGTAACAAGCATCCATACATCCTCACAAACTTTCGCGTTTATAATATTAGTAGCATATTTGTTTCAGTTGGTTATTAAACCAATTCTTTGTTAAAATAAATTTTAAATGTTGGACATATATGAGTTATTTTAGGTTCAGCACCTGTTTCATGACTATATCAAAAATATTTATCAAAGCACCGTTCCACAAGCCCTACCGAAAACGGCAATCATAGATTCCCATTTTCCATTACAACAGCGGATCGCCAAAAAACGTTCGCTCGCGTTCTAATTTTAAAATTTCACCGCGGCCAATCACCGGCGGGTGTTAGGGCGCTCACACAGCACCCACTTTGTGCAGAGTGCAGAGCCGTCGCCCGGGAGACGAGCTCGCCCGGGCGACGGGGGCCCGCTCGTCCGTGTACACAGCCCTTTACAGCCCCCACGTTTAAACAAACATACAATAATAAACCGTTACATATAGGAAATAGGGTCCGAAATGGTTTGACGGGCACCGGGAAAAGTTGAATTAGCGATCTGTATGCTATGCAGCAAGGAATACGGTTTGCTTTCCGAACACTAATTCGGTTATTGCTCTCAGGCCGGTTATGCAAGAAGGTGTTTTATGAGATTGTGGTAAGGTCGCTTGTTGCTCGGCTGGAGGGCGGGCGGGCGCGTGGGGGGTAGGGGGAGAGGTCGCCTCATTCATAATCGCTGGGATGTCGAATGCTCAGGTGGTTTAGGTTTTAGATTTATCGCCACGAGGTGAGATTGTCTACCGCGATATAATCTGTATTGTTTTATGCGGGCATATTGTTTTATTTTCTGGCTTACGGTGTGCGCGGAGAGTAAACACTGTGTTTCGCTATTTATTGGAAGCTCGCCGGTTTGTTTATAGATCGCGTACATTTTGAATATTAATGTTGTTAATACAGATTACTATAAACAGTACTTACCGGGTTTTTGGACCAGATGGTTGACTGGAGTAATTACTTACCTGAAAAAAAAATATAACTTTAATATAGCTAATTGATTTAATAAATAAATTATTGTTGTTACACCACTGCATTATAAAGCTGGAAGGTGAGTCTTCTGATGAAAGATGAGTTGGGGTATATCTTTTTCCAAGTCAGGGTCTGCTTGGACCATTGGACCATACTGGATTTAGAGATTGCCGTCTAACCTTCATAACCTTAGATTAGGGAACTGGTCAATTTGGGTCGTAGTAACGCATGATTGTCTCGTTGGCGCCATGGCCAAGAGGTCCCAGGTTCATATCACGGGGGTCCAAAAATTTATGGTTGGGTATTTCAATATCCAAATTACTCAGTAACAGCCCGGAGTCAGGAAGTTGGCGGTTTAATCACCCCCGTGCCTCGGAAGCACGTTAAGCCGTTGGTCCTGCGCCTAACCTCTCTCCGGTCATGTCGAATTTCCGTCTCACCGGACTATGAGAGTGAAGGAACAGAGAGTGCACCTGTGCTTGCCCACACACTTGTGCACTATAATATCTCCTGCGCAGTTGGCTAATCCTCGTTGAGATTGATATCGATTAGGAGGACATTATAATTATTAATAACGCATTTATAGTTGTTTGAATGTTTGAATGTGAATTGTGAACCTCACACTCACCGCAGAGCGTTTAAATTTCATTTCATTTAAACGCTCTGTGGTGAAAAATTCACAAGTATATGTCTGTGTTTGTACTTAAGTGTCCATCTCTTTTTGAACATCTATCTTTGTGCTACCACCGCCTCATAACGCTAACCAAGAATACACAAAAAGAAAAACAAAAACAAAAGTACAACTGTTTTATATCCTTCAAGTTAATAAGATATCATTTACATAAAGGTTTCCTGAAATGAAATCAGAATAACAGGACTGAAGGCATGCCGAGCCGCCACAAGTATAATATGAACTTATTTTACTGCCCAACTTGAAGTTAGATCGGGGTCAGAAAAAATAATACCGCGACCCGCCTGCTATGAACAGCCTATAAGGTAAAAACCACAAACTCCGTTTTACGACTAGAATCTACTAAGAGTACCCCATTAAATACCCTAGGAGAATCTCGTAAAGTCTTCTTAGGCTCACCTTCCTACACCAGGGGACCTTATTACAATTGCAAAAGACTCAAATTTACATGCACCGACCGAGGTGAGTATTGGTGCCTTACTCCCGTCATCCGCCATTTTGTTCATCGTAAAAAGTTAATGGTCTTCTCCGTAATTTCACGTAGCAACAAGTAAAATTAAATACGTAATTACGGAAAGAATAGTCTGTTTTGTACAATTACGCGGATGGCGCGGGGCGTTCGGTAATGTTGCCTATGGATAATAAAATCTGTGTTCTGATGCGTTGGGATTAGCTTCCCGGCTCTGGAGTGGGTAACAACCATTTTGCTTACCCGGCTAATGAAAATGTAGAAAATTAGAATTTTAATACAAAATTAACAAACACCATCAAGATATAAGTAGTACATATGTATATCTCAATGACAAACACCTATATTTGTATAAAAATGAAATTTATGAGATTTAAATTCTCATTCAAACTTCTGTAAGTCATGGATTTATTTTTTATTATGCGTTATACATGTTTTAAAAATACTTCCTTGTTTAAAAACTAATGAACTACCTACTAACAAAAATAGCGTTCTTGAAAAATTTTACCTAATTTTTTAAGTCACTTAAACTGTAATCTATTATTGCCCGAAGCATACTAAACAGACATATTTTTTTATTGAATAAATTAATAGATAAACATCCCACAACATCACATTCATTGACTTGACTCCGAGCTAAGTAGCTTAAGCACTTGTGTTACGAATATCAGATTCAACAGTGGTATTACAAATATATACTTAAATATTAGATATTAACACCCAGAACAAACACAAGCATTCATCACACGAATGTTTGTCCTGGGTGGAAATCGAACCCATAACTCTTGGCGTATAGGGCAGGGTCACTACCATAATCATAGAAATCATCATTACAGTAATTCAGGCGTTACCGTTCAACATACGTGAATTAAAACATACTCACATTGTCTGCTGAAAATCATAACCTATTTGACTTTGCAGTAGTCAGCTAAAATACACACAGACATAACGGTCGACTATAAAGAGACGTAGTTGTATAGGCCGACAAACGGACGCGCTGACCAATTACGGACATTTATAACAACGTCCGGGCCGTGTATCGGCGCCGCACACCCGGAGGACTTTTGAAGGCTGTACTCCTTAATTCATATCTACGAATTCTATAGGCAACGTCAAGAGAAGCTATACGTATTGTAAACATATATACAGTGGTGTAAAAAAATTAAAATCAAACAAAATTTTGACAACATACACAAAATTTTAAGCAATATTCGAGTATCGAAATCGAATTCGTATTCGATATTCGAATATTGAATTCGTATTCAGTATTCGAATATCGAATTCTTATTCAGTATTCGAATACCGAATTCGTATTAAATATTCGAATATAATTCGAATACGAATTCCAATATTACGAAGCTTGTTAGCGTTATTTCAAAATGGTCTACAATCCGGAAGTCGGATGCGGTACAGAAACATCTATACGTGCCGTTATTAAAAATTACTCAGTATTAATATTAAAAAAGTTACATTTACACAAATAACTATAATTGACAGGACGCTTTGTATAAACATTTTAAAGCACGAAACCAGAAGTTGCGAATTAGAATCCTCATAGAGGCAAATGTTTCTGTGATGAACATATTTAAATAAATCTATTTGTTATCAAGCATACATAGCTCAAGCAGAAATGCTTAGTTTGCTGCTAGAATTATCGCATGTATAATATAATGTAATTTATTACCGTAGCAAATGTTCGCATATACCATTAATAAGATAGTAAGACAACATACATCTATATATAAGTCCGTTCACCCTAAGAAAGCGAAATGGTACCAGTTAGTAAAATGATGCACAGGTGGTTTGTATAGGAGGGGAACGGATATTAGCCCATATTAGGGGATGCCAGGATAGTTGCAGCCTATTCGAGACCCGCCGTGGCCTATTATGAGCCTATTTGAGACCGGTCGGAGGCCTATTATGAGCTTATTTTGTTCTTCATACTGAGGTGGGATGAATATGCAATAATCGGCGTAGATGTTTTTTATTACAGAAATAGTCGAAGTAATTATATTTTAATAAGGATCTTCTTGTTCCCGAGGTAACTTGATAAAATTTTTCATTAAATAAATGCATAACCAAACTTTTTGGTAATTTCGTGTCCAAAACGCCAGCAAGCCATTCTGAAATCGTATAATAAGAAAACTTAATCTACATATTGAATCATCTTTCTAGCTTTATATCCCGTGCTTAGACTGGGTCTGCTAAGACGATGCTCCAGGATTTAGCGAGTCTGGTAATTAGGTAATTCTGGTAATAAATAAATAAAAAATTACATTGAATCGACTGCCGATCTGACCTTCGTAACCCTAAGATAGGGGAACCAGACAAATTTTGAATTATGGTTACAAATTAAAAGTAGTTTTAATTTGCAGGTTTCATCACGATGATTTCCCTCACCGCCGAGCTAGTGGTATAAATAATAAATAATAAATAAATTCTTCAGACTGACACACCAATTCCCTAGTCCCAAACTAAGCTTATGCTTGTGCTATGGATACTAGGTGAACGGATAGACATACTTAAATACGTTTATAAACATCCATGACTCGAGTACAAATGTCCATGTTCATCACACGAAACATTTGTCCCTAGCGGGATTCGAACCCGCGACCCTTGGATTCGTGGCCAGGCTCTCTGACCACTCGACCAACGGGCCAGTCATACTTACAAAGATTTGAAAAATCTAGAGGTAGGTACATGATCGGTTTTTTTCAAATTTGTTTGGTTTCTTCATTTTCTGGATTGGTATTGATTAACAAAGACTTGATTTTAGAACAAATTTATGTACATATATTCCACATGTATGTACATATATTTCACAGAACCAAGACTTTGAATTTAATGAATAAAATATCAATTGATGCTTGTCGTAAAAGGCGAGTAATGGTATATGGGGTTTTGGGTATGTGATTGTGTAGGCGACAAGCTAGCCACCTGTCACTACTTTTTCACAATTTTCCATTTAACCGAGCCCAATTTTGTTTTTGGCTGAATGTGGTTAAAGGAGCCTGCTGCCCCTTTGACTCTGCCTACCCCTTCGGGGATTATGGGCGTGATGTTATGTATGTATTTAGTTAATATAGTCTGGGTGACATATGTCATATACCACAATTTAACCTTCTCCAAAATGAAACCATAGTATGAAAATACTTTTAGAGCGCCTTTACTTTTAAAACTAACTATTGAAGAAGTTATTTAAAAAGGGGTGAAACTACCCCCAACCTGCACCCTCGCACCCGCGTAGACGTATTCGGCTAATTTTTCACTAGCGATAAAAACGCTCCCAGCCGCACTAGCGGGGTCAGCAAAATGTCCGCCAAGATGGACGACGCTCATATTTTGTTACGAACCCGGTAAAAACGGACTTCGCGATGTAAGCCGCCTTCGAAAGTCGTTCAAGAAGATAATAAGTAAACCCTTTTTTCAATAAAAAAGCACACATAGATACCACCACGGTGAGAGCGGTGGTAGCTCAATGGTAAGGACACGCGCCTCTTAACCGAGGAGTGCGGGTTCAAACCCGGGCACGTAGATCTTTCAAATCTATGTACATTTTATACCACTAGCTCGACGGTGAGGGAAAACATCGTGATGAAACCTGCAAATTCAAACAACTTTGGATTTGTAACCATGATCCAAAAATTGTCTGGTTCCCCTACCTTAGGGTTACGAAAGTCAGACCGGCAGTCGCTTCAATGTAATTACCAGACTCGCTACATCCTGGATCATGGTCTAAGCGGGCCCCGTCTAAGCACGGGACATAACGCTAGGAAGATGATGACATAGATTCCACCACCCCTGAAATATCTGTAAGAAGTAGGCTGAGTCTAAAGAGCAGAGTGCTCCTAGACTAGAGCTATCTGGTCGCGTATACAATAACAAACACATTATTTATGTATGTATGTACACCAACTTTCCGACAAACATGGGAAGTTTGATTTAAGTGCTAATTTGCGACATAAAAAAACGATGCAATTATTCCTTAATTATACAATTTTAAATTGTATATGTTATTGTTCTTTATAAAGCCAGTTATAACCAATTGTTTCATTGTATTTACATGTTTTCTAATATGATGTGTGCATAATTCGTTCCGTGTTGGTCTGGGACTTAAAAATAATTTGCCAACTGTGTTTCTTGCCTAGCATGTTGTAAAAGGCGACTTATGGTCTATGGGTTTTGGGTATGTGATTGTGTAGGCGACAAACTAGTCACTTTTTACTACTTTTCACATAATTTTTATATAACCCAGCCCAGTTTTATTTTTGGCTGAATGTGGTTAAAGGTGCCTGCTGTCTCTTGGACTCTGCCTACCCCTTCGGGGATTATGGGCGTGTTGTTATGTATGTGTGTATATATGTTGTGTGCATATGGCTTCTCGTTTCTAGCTACTATACAACTTTTTATCGCATCATGCTACTAATTCTAAAACCTAGGTAGTTTGAATTAGCAGACCTATCTACACCACCTGGTTATAGCACACCATGCTTGTATCCAATACCATACTCGTACACCCGTCGCATAGCTACGATGGCATTACGCATCGAATGCGACTAATATAGCGCTCAAACACACCGACAGCGCTTTTGATTTCGTCGGCATCCGGACCGCAATAATTCAGCCTTTGAGGTTTTCGGTGCGTTACTTTATCTAGCCGGCTCAAAGGCCTGCTCGCATTTGTAATTCAAAACGTTATGGGACTTGTGCTAATACGATTTGTTGGCTTTTAAGCGGGAGTCTGGATTAACTGTTTGTTAATATTTTGATTAAGCGTTTTTTTATTAACGGCCCATATTGATTTGTATAAAACTAACGTATGACCTTTGTCTAGCATGTAGTAAAAGGTAATTAGTGGTATAATAGGTATCCGCCTTGTGACCACGAACAAATTTTCTGGTTCTATCTAAAAGTTACGATGGAATAACAAGATTTGCTAAATGAAGAATGGTGGTATAAGCGGGCCCTGATTAAACCAGGGACGATGACGATGATTTTTATCTCTGAAAGAAAACAATTTTGGACCGCTCCTACTCGAATGGAATTTGGACCAAAGCTCACTAACAAGTAAGTAGTGGATTATTTACCGTCGTCGTTATCCAATTACATAAGTCAGAGACTAAATTGAGTTTTTTTCCCGGACATCATGTCCCGGATTAGGCAGGAATCTATTAAATTAATCCAGACATTTTACGTAAAAGGTTCATCTTGTCCTTTTGAGAAGCTACGGCATTTTCTCCATTCAATACCATGTTAGATAATTCGGCAAGTGAGATTTTTAAGCGCCCTTTGGAGTAATTATTCTAGAAAGGTAGACTATCATTTTGTCCGCAGACTTCAAGGTAGAAACTATCGTGATCAGTCTTTTTCCGAGATAAATGATTATTGAAGCTTCAAACTTTTGTTATTCCAGATTTTAAAAAAAAGCGATCAGGAAATTCAGGCCAAACGTAATAGGTGCACACATACCTTGGCATTCCCAATATAGAAAGTATTTATGTTAGAAAAAGCAGCTTTCAACAAATACACAGATTTATCATCAACATACCTAAAGTTTATCGAAAAAGCTAATCCGACAAATAAAGTAGACATTGTTGTACAAAAAGCGATCCATCATAATTAATATAACTAAAGATACATATTAAGAAAACCACCTTCATCATTACTACCTACCTAACGTAAATCGAAAACGCGAATCCGACATAAAAAGTAGGCTTTGTACGCAGACCCATCGTAAAACCGTATCGACGGCTCTGGAGTAAGCCAATAACCATTCGGGCAAAGTAAAGATCAACATTGGGCGGTCCTAAATTCGACGCGCGATAAAGACGCTGTGTTTGTGTCATTTAACTTATTCGTCATAATACGATGCAGAGAATAAGGTCAGTGACCGACACCACCAATCATTTGATATAAATAAATAAATAAATTCTTCATTAGGACACACCGATTCCCTAATCTCAAACTAAGTTTATAAGCTTGTGCTATGAATACTAGGTGAACGGATAGACATAATAAGGTAAATACGAATATAACAACCAACACTCGAGTACAAATATCCATATTCATACATACATATATACATAATACTTCCCCGCTAAGGAAGTGGCGTGAATTTTGGTTAGTTAGTTATAAATACATAATGTCACGCCTTTTTCAATGAGGGTAGGCAGAGATCTCGTCCTTCCATTTGCTACGATCCTGACATACACCTTTTGCTTCTTCTACTTTCATAAGTCTTTTCATGCATGCTAGTCGGCTAAGGGTTCATGTTCATAACACGAAATATTTGCCCCTAGCTGGATTCGAACCCGCGACCCTTGTGTGGCCAGGGTGGTCAGAGACCCTAGCTACGAAACTCGACCAACGGGCTAGTCGACGTACCTATATACAAGTATGTACATACATCCATCATGCCTGCAATCCCTGAAAGGATAGGCTGAGTCCAAATAGTGTAGTAATAAGCTCCTTGAACCACATTCAGCTAAAAATAAAAATATATCAACTTTATGTTAAAAAGCAATGTATGTAAAGATATATATTTTTGGTCGAGTGGTTAGAAACGCTGACCACGGAACCGAACGTCGCGGGTTCAAATCCCTAGAAGTAAACGTTTGTGTGATGAAAATGGACATTTGGACTCAAATCATGGATGTTTATAAACGTATTTAGGTACGTCTATCCGTTACCTAGTATCCAAAAACGAAATACGAAGTATGCATGCTTAATTCGAAGCTAGAGAATTGGGGTGCCAGTTTGAGGAATTCATTTTTTTGTAAAGAAATTGGAAAGTGTGATTGAGATGGTGTCAGTCACGGTTTAGCATACTCAACTAACCGGGACTGACTTTATTTCAATTCAAATTCAAAATGTATTTTTTATATAGGCCTCTTAAAAAGCACTTATAAATCGTAAAATTCCCAAAAAAGCAATGTGAATCCACTATGGTTCGAAATGTTGATTCTATCAGGAAGAAACGGGCAAGAAACTCATTAGTTACTCTTTTCAGCTTCAAAATATACATTAGTTACTCTATTAAACCTAAGTCAATGTCGACGCGAAAATAACACAAAGAAGAACATCGGCTAACCTTCTCTGCCGACGAAGTTCGCGCACCTCATTCATTATTGCCGACAAAGAATGTTTAATGCAATACAAACGTCTACACACGGAAGGTGGAGAGCGCATCCACTGGGATGAAAAACAAAAGTGAAGGAGACATGCATGGTGCCACGTTGGTCTGGGACTTAAAGAGTATGTACCAACTGTTTTTCTTGCCCAGTATGTCGTAATAGGCGACTAATGGTCAGGTTTTGCATGTGTGACTGTGTGGGCGACGATCTAGCCAATTGTCACTACATTGTCACAATTTTCTATCTAACCAGCCCAGTTTAATTTTTGGCTTGCTGTCTCTATGACTTCTTCAGAGTTTACGTGCGTGATGTTATGTATGTGTTCTTGGCCTAGAATATCGTTAAAGGCAATAACTGTATTGAGTTTACGGTTGGATAACATACGAGTTAGCCACATGACACATTTTTTCACAATTATCCATCCATATAATAGTAGTGACATTTTTCTGGTCCTTAGTCTCTTATTTTCGTTGAGGAGATGGTATATATGATTGTATGAAGTTATGCGTACATCAAATAGTCTTAACAATTTCGATTTCAGACTCGGTAAGGTAACTTACTAAACTTCACGCCACTTCCCTAGCGGGGTAGGCAGAGAGAACCGAACGCCATATGGCACGATCCTTACACACCTCACTCGCCTCTTCAACATTCATAATCCTTTAAGGTTCATGAATGGCTACGTTAAGGTGTCTTAATAATAGCATCGGTTTCCATTCCAAATTAAATAAAAGACAGGCGTAGATTAATTTATTATTAAAATGTTCTTTCTACTTTATCGTCATATCAAAAATGATTGCTTATGTTTTAATAACAATAACTTTCAGAATCACAAGGACCTTCAATAACATTTTGGCAATTTAAAAATTGCCTTTATAAAGTAAAGAAAAAGATAAGCCAATGCTTGTAGATTGGTTTAGACACTGAATTAAGATTGTTTAAGTAATCAAGTGCCTCAAAAAATCTTTAAAAAAAACAACGCTTCGAAAAGCTCTTGAGATGAGATAAGACTTGTTTTTCTAAACCTAGTACAAGATCAAATTAAAACGTCTCAAATCCTTGTTTCGGGCTAATCCGCTGATCCCTAAGTAAACCCTCCCTCGGATGGTGGGCTAAAAATTCTTAATCCACATCAAGGTGGCGAACGTTTGCAAAGTGTCCTCCCCCCAACCCACGTGACGTTTGATTACGGCGTGACAAAACACGTCACGGCGTGCCCTCATCCCTTTTTTGCCCTCCGAACTGGATTACACCCGTCGCCGCTTTCGTTCGGATTAGTGATGTGAAGGCTTGTGTTGCTACGGATTTCCGATTGGCGATGGATTTCAGACTAGATAGTGTCTATGTGTGTGATTTTACCTAAATAAGGTAATATAAACTCGTCAATCTTACTTAAATTGTAGGATTAATGTGAGTCTTAAGTGTCGTATAGGTCCTTTATTACTATTTTTGTCAACAAAATTTGTGACCTCTTCAACAAAATTGCAAAACAAAAACACCTCAACTATCAGGAGTGACTTTGGTAAGGCGACTGCCTATCTGAAATTCATAACCCTTCGAAAGGGGTAGCAGAAAAAGAGGATCATGCTAACACATTCTAATTTATTTTGGATGCCCGGGCTGGTTTTATCATGATGTTCTCTCTAATAGTCTAGTAATTGGTACAAATCTTACTTGAGATAAACTGAGGTACGTGCCTTTTCCACCAACAATCCTCTTATATAAGGCGCCTCCTAACCATCGAGCTACCGCCACTCCTACACCGAAATCACCCATGACCGGTAAAACCGATTCACCCCCACCTCACATCCCTACCCCAAACACCGTCCAAACGGCAACATGTTGTTTTTAATTACGAATGTTTATGTTGATTCGGATAATGCGTGTCGCGTGATTGCGCTCGTCACGACCGGTTTGATTTGCACCAGTTGTATGTTTTGTTTTCGTTAATAGGATATTTTATTTTTGATTTAAAACAAAAACAATTTGGGAATAGGATATTTTGTTTTGATTTAAAACAAAAACAATTTTGTACAGTTGTACAACACAGGTGGTAGAACTGTTATATATAAGTATAATGCATATGCGCTTTTTAATCGAGAGGTTGATTCAAACTAAGGTTGTACGTTCAGTAGCGCGCGCGCCGACAAACTTGTCGCACGGGTCAATCGTTTATCCTCCTTTACGTAAATCTTCCCGCGAACCCCCCATGACCGAATGGGTTTCATTCGGTCATAGGGGGTTCGCGGGAACATCATAGGGATCATAAGCGCGTATCCCCCTTTGAGAAACGCTGGTCTTAAAGTAGTTCTACTATAAATGAATAAATAAATAAATAAATTCTCCGGACTGACACACCAATTCCCTAGTTCCAAACTAAGCTATAAGCTTGTCCTATGGATACTAGGTGAACGGAGAAACATATTTAAATATGTTTATAAACAGCCATGACTCGACTACAAATGTCCATGTTCATCACACGAAACATTTGCCCCTAGCGGGATTCGAACCCCTGACTCTCGGTTTCGTGGTCAGGGTCTCTGACCACTCATCCAACGGGCCTGTTATAATGTACTATGTACGCGTATATGCCACTAGTTTGGAGTTGAGGGACCATGGTCAAAGATTTTGTGAGTCTGATAACTACAATGACAATGACTTGCCTTTGGTACATACATAATATCACACCCGTAATCTCCGAAAGGGTAGGGAGATTCAAAGGGGCAGCAGGCCCTTTAACCACAATTAGCCCAAATTAATACTGTGCTGGGTTAGACGGAAAATTGTCACATACCCAAAACCCCATATACCATTAGTCGCCTTTTACGACATGCTAGGCAAGAAACACAGTTGGCACATTCTTTTTAGGCTCCAGCCCAACATGGGACAGACATTGGTAACAATGTTTAAATATTGTAACTATATTTTTTCTCATTGCTGAGGTAATAGTTTCAAACTGTAACTAACATTGAAAAATTAAATAGATATACATAGATTTAATAGAATTTATTATGCGGGTTTAAATCAACACGCCTTACATTTATGCCATTAGTCCCTATCATTAGGCTATCACCGCTCATATACATTTGGCCCGTTTCAGAGCAACATGAAATTGGTGCGATGTTTTTCTAATACTTTCTGAATAAACAAACGCGTTCTCTTTGTACCAAATGGACTGACTGAATAAAATATTAGGAATGTACGCACTTTAATGGTTTTTGCTTATATTATATATATTTGACAAGCTCGATGGCTTATTCGCATTGACCCTGTCCCATACGCCAAGAGTTGTGGGTTCAATCCCCACCCAGGACAAACATTCGTGTGATGAATACTCATGTTTGTTCTGTGTCTGGGTGTTAATTTCCAATATTTAAGTATATATATTTTGTAATACCACTGTTGATTCTGATATCCGTAACACAAGTGCTTAAGCTACTTAGGTACTTCGGAGTCAGATCAATATATGTGATGAAGTCTGATATTTATTTATTATTTATTTATGCAATATTAAGAGCCCTAAATGCATAAAATTTTAACTTTTGTTAAAGTAGAACTCTTTAAATAAATGTATAGCAACTTAAACGTAAGTTATGAATTATTTCATCAAGTTACATTTAAGTTTTATTTATATATACAATGAAGAAAGAAGAAGAAATAATATCAAATTAAAACTTTAAGAAATAATGCGATATATATTTTTTTCGAAGTAAAACAGTAATTTCTTGGGAAAACTTCATACGGTTTAAAACATTTTTAGGAAAACACTATATAATAGCTAACATTATTCCGGTCGCCCCAATGTTTGGGAACCGCTGTCCCAGACTATTGTAGAGCGAGCTCCTCGGGCGACAGATCCTTGCGCGGAACTTATTTAGCTTTACTACAGAAGTGTTCAACTTATACAATAAATACTCATACATGTTGACTAGCTTTTGACTGTGGCTTCGTACGGAAATGCTTTGAAAGCTTTGTGCGAGTCTATTGCGAAGAACGATTTTCTGTACAAAATTGGAATTACATACATACGGCCATTGTAGTACTATACAACATTGATTTTAGTGTATGCAAAACCATGTCCATGTCCCATGTTGGTCTAAGACTTAAAAATAATGTGCCAACTGTGTTCCTTACCTAGCATGTCGAAAAGGAGACTAATGGTGTGATTGTGTAGGCGGCGAGCTAGCCATTTGTCACTACGTTTTCACAATTTTCCATCTAACCCAGCCGTTTTAATTTTAGTTAGATGTGGTTACAGAGGCCTGCTGTCCCTTTGACTCTGCCTACCCCTTCGGAATTACGGGCGTGAAGTTAAGTATGTACAAAACCTGAAAACATGTTATTTTATTAGCCTTATTAGTTTTTTACTTATGGAGTAATGAATTTCATGACAATTGGGTAAGTAGTTTAAAAGCGTGAGGGCAATAAAGTTCTTTAGTAAAAACATTTCTCCAAAGTCGCCTCTTTTAAGGCTCAAACTTTTGCTATGTCACCTTTCATTATGGTCAAGCAAGTAGCTAACATAACAGACAGAGAGTTGCTTTCACATATTATTAGTTAGATATAGAATTCCTGGATCAAGGTGGCTCTAAACTAAACTTCACGCCTCTTCCCTAGCAGGGTAGGCAGAGATAACCGAACGCCAAATGGCACCTCACTCGTCTCTTGAACAGGCATCTTTCACATAAGTTGTCTTTAGATAAGTAAATAAAGTTTTTTTAATACAGTTGCTCAAAAAGTGGCGTATTGCCGGGACGTATAGCGGGATGTGGGCTATTACATACTCGTGCTTTTTTTATACCTTTTCCGAACTCGTGCGTTCTCTTTCCCAACTGTCAAAATAATGTCTATTAAATAGAAAAAAAACTGTACCAATGTCAATGTATATGTGAATTATAACTTTTATAAGAATTAAATGATTAGTTAGTTGAGTTATGGTGTTTCTATTATTTTATTAAATTGCTTCATTTTTTCGCAACTGTATTAAAAATAGTCGTTCAGTACACGTATGGAACCGTCATTGCAACTTGTTCCGACTGTCAACCACAGACATTTGTCGGAACTCTTTGCAATGACAGCCTTTCCGTACTTGTAATGAAATATACTATTACATAGATGTATTACTTCAGGAATGTCCACCAATTTTACAGTCTTTTACCTTTATAATTTATCATCATAATCTGCCTAACTTGGTGTCCTAGGCTTAGCCGGGGTCCGCTTCGACCAAGATCCTGGATTTATCAAACGTTACTATTAAAACAGTAAAATTTTCCCGACGACACAAACGTTTCTAATTGCCCACCACAAGAAATAATACTGACGGGACTAAACGCGATATGCATTATGTAGTACATGAGTACTACATAATGGTCGTTGCAACACGGCCGAAACGTCAAGCTGTAAGTACTCATGTACTACATAATGCATATCGCGTTTAGTCCCGTCAGTATTATTTCTAGTGATAATGCAACGCGAAAGTTTAAAATCGTATATTGCCCATCACAGTTTGAGAACCACTGGCCCAGACACAAAGATAGTAAGTAACAGCGAACCACCCTGTAGGTTGACGGCGGCGCCCCTGGCGGCGCTTTAGTGAAACACAATCTCTGGATTTTAATTAAGCTCTATGTACTTTACACTTATTTACCGACGCGAATGTGAAAACAAACGAAAAGTTTCGTCTAATGAAATTTAATGCGCACGGTAGTGTGGGGCCAAGTGGAGTGTAATTTGAGTTGTAGGACTGTCGAGACAGACTTCCCTTAGTCTTTTATGCTTCAGAAAATAAGTTACTGTTTATTGAAAATATAAACTTATGCATTTTTTAATGAAAAAACTAAGATATGTTTATTCCATGTTGCTCATAATCCTCTAGCCCTTCTCTCAGGTCACCTGGGGTCGGCGCAGCATGTCTTTCTCTTCCATACGTCCCGGTCAGCCGTCATCAAGCTATCCACTCACATTTCTAATGACCGTGTTGATCACACCACTTATGCCTTACACGGGATTCAAATGCACGGTCCTCGCTACCGTGACCCTCCAATCATTAGACCAAGCAACCTGCCAGAACAGTACAAAAGGTCGACAATTTGACTAAGTGTACATATTTTTGTACACTCATTGAATACCCATTTTTATTATTTTCCGCGCAACTTTTTTATATTTTTTCTTTCATAAGAACCTTCACCTGCCAACAACAAACACAACTAAAAAGGAATTAGCGAAATCGATTCAGCTGTTCTCGATATTTGCGCTTACCAACACATTCAGCGATACATTTTGTATATTGTAGAGATGTATGAATAAAAAATAAATCCTATAAACAAATTTATATAACCTACATTTGCAATACAAATTGACTAAGTACAAAAAAACGAAATCAGGTTACGCCGACTCCTACACTAGAAAAACAAATTATGCTTTATTATGCTTTGTACAAGTAAACATAAATAATAAATAAATATATTCTCAAGACTGACACACCAATTCCCTAGTCCCAAACTAAGTTTATGCTTCTGCTATGGATATTAGGTGAACGGATAGACATACTTAAATACGTTTATAAACATCCATGACTTGAATACAAATGCCCATGTTCTCACACGAAACATTTGCCCCTAGCGGGATTCGAACCCGCGACCCTCGGTTTCGTGGCCAGGGTCTCTGACGACTCGACCATCGGGCTAGTCAAACAGTTTTTTACCCTGACGATAAACCACAAACTTCACAAAAGCGTCCAGCCAACATCCCGAACAAACAAAACACGACTTAACCTTGTTACTATACATAAAACAAGGCTTTATTAGATCACATACTGGGAACAAAGAGCCCAAATATATAGCACTAGAGATTCGTCTGGACCTTATTCATATTATATATTGTATGTATACTTTTGTAACCATGATCCAAAAATTGTCTGGTTCCCCTATAATAGGGTTACGAAGTTCAGATCGGCAGTCGCTTCAATGTAATTACCAGACTCGCTAAATCCTGGATCATGGTCTAAGCGGACCCCGTCTAAACACGGGACATCGCTTGAAAGATGGTATATACTACGGTGGCAGAGCGGTTGTAGTTTAGTGGTAAGAATACGCGCTTCATAACCGAGGGGTGCAGGTGCAAACCCGAGCACGTACCTCTGGATTTTTCAAAATGTACGTAGTTAGTTAGTTATACCACTAGCTCGGCGGTGAGGGAAAACATCGTGATGAAACCTGCAAATTCAAACAGCTTTGGATCTGTAACCATGATCCAAAAATTGTCTGGTTCCCCCTGGCAGACTTGCTAAATCCTGGACCATGGTCTTAGCGGACCCCATCTAAAGCACGGGACATAACGCTATGAGTGTCACTAATGTTGCAAATGTTGGTTCATTTTTTGATTTAATAGCGTACTCTCTTTTTATGGTGATTTTTGAACGCAAGTTCTTCGCTAGTCTGCTAATATTTTTAAAATACTCTCTTTATACAAACGAGGCCGTATTTAACCTATTGCAAACATTGGGCACATAACGAAATAATTATCTTTACTTTATGGCCGATGTTGATCTGGGACTTAAAAAGAATGTGCCAACTGAACACAGTTGGCACATTCTTCACAGGCAAGAAACATCTTCCCCCCCGCTGGGGTCTTCGGTTTGGCGTACCGGGGGGGCTTAGTAGGCCCTGGTGCAGGACAGGGCCGAAGCGAAGAGAGACCCCGAAGTGAGCTGCGACTGCTCGGCATTTCCCACCGAGCAGTTGCGGCACCGGCCGCAGCCCCCTGCGGCCGGACCAGGATTGCCGAGGAAGAGGAGGAGCTGAGTGTCTCGTTGCTCGCCTCCCTATCCTCGGCAACCCGACAGGGGTGCGCTGGGTCGCGCTGTGGTGGGTCGCAGAGGGATTGAGCGTCACGATGCTCTCCCTCTGCGACGACAGGGCTAAGCCCTCAATCTGGGTCGCCGGGCGGAAGGCGGCCCCTTCAACGAGGCGCTCTCCGCGTGCCCCTCTGGCTTAGCAGAGGGCACAGCGCGAGAGTGGGCCCACGACGCCGGTCACGGGGATGATCGGCGTCTGAATCCTGGGCGGAGATGTTGAGACATGCTGGGTGGCCTGGCATGTCTCGACGCGCGCGCGTGCTCGGTGCTGTGCATCCGACGACTGTTGTCGTGGGCTGCACAGCATCGACCACCGCCGCGCGAGGTGGGCCACGTAACGCGGCACGCGCATCACCGGAGGAGCTGTCGTATAGTCCCGACAGTGGGGATACAGGCTCCTCCGGGACTGCGCCGCTGGAGGCCACGTTGGGGATTTAGTCGGTTCGAGTCCGACACACCGCCCTCTGCTTCCCCGAGTAGAGGGTGACGGCTCGTGGGAGTTTCCCCAACTAAAAAAAAAAAAAAAGGCAAGAAACATCTTGCCTATCATGTCGTAAAAACGACTAATGGTATATCGGGTTTTGGGTATGTGATTGTGTAGGCGACGAGCTAGCTGCTTGTCACTACTTTTTCTTATTTTTCCATCTAACCCAGCCCAGTTTTGTTTTTGACTAAATGTGTTTAAAGGAGCCTGCCCCTTGGACTCTGCCTACCCCTTCGGGGATTATGGGCGTGATGATATGATTGTTTATTATCTTTTCAGTAATAAATATTGGCGGTCCATTAGTAATTTGGTACTAGGGGGCCCTGTCGATCTAAGGGTATTAAGAGTGCACTTATAATATTAGACAAATTGTATTGTATTACTACACTAATATAATAAAGAGGAAAGATTTAATTGTTTGAACTTTGACTGGCCCGTTGGTCGAGTGGTCAGAGACCCTAGCCACGAAACCAAGGGTCGCGGGTTCGAATCCCGCTAGGGGCAAATGTTTCGTGTGATGAACATGGACATTTGTACTCGAGTCATGGATGTTTATAAACGTATTTAAGTATGTCTATCCCTTCACCTAGTATGCATAGTACAAGCATCAGCTTAGTTTGGAACTAGGGAATTGGTGTGTCAGTCTGAAAGATTTATTTATTTATTATTTATTTATTTATTTAATATGCTCCAAAACTATATTCTTTCACCTATGAAAATGTACTTTATCAGCGAGTAACATAGGCTATATTTAATCCCCGTATTCCCACGGGACGGGAACCGCGTGGCGCTACTAGTCACATATAAACAAACTTGTATATTCCGCTCTATTAACAACATTAGCTCAGAATGTACTGAGGCCCCGTTCAGTCTAGACTTGGCCTGTATATCATGTCTGCGCGAACTTCGCTTATATTTTACGGGGAAACGATTATGCTCTCAGACGAGGAATATATCTTACTGATGTGATGAATGTGTGTGTTTGTATGTTTAGACGTGTGTAGTACAAACGCAATTTTAACGGGAAAATTATCTAATACCAGCTTCTGCCCGCGATTTTGCTCGCGTGGTACATCGATAAAACATAGCTTATATATTATTCAGGCGTATAATCTATAATATTGTAAAGTTTCATTAAAATCCATTCAGTAGTTTTTACGTGAAAGAGTGACAAACATCCAAACAAATTTCGCATATATAATATTAGTAGGATCACCTACTAGGGAAATCAGGTCATGCTTTCTCATGAGTAACTTATCAATCTATACTTATAATAAATCTGTAGAGAGGTAAATTCTGTACATGAAATATATTTTCAAAATAACTATCAGGGGGTGATTAGTGATCGATACTGATGCCAAAAATGCAAACAGTAAAATTTTTGTCTGTCTGTCTGTATGTTCCTTATAGAAACAAAAACTACTCGACGGATTTTAACGAAACTTGGTACAATTATTCTTCATACTCCTGGGCAGGTTATAGTATACTTTTCATTACGCTACAATCAATAGGAGCAGAGTAGTGAAGGGAAATGTCGGGAAAACGGGAGAAGTTACTCCATTTTTTAAGCTTCCGTCGCGTGTGCAGCCTTAATGGTTAAAGTTACATAGAAATCATGTATGACGGAAATAGTCTTTATAATATTAAGCATAAACGCGGGTGACACCGCTGGCACAGCTAGTAAGTAATATAAAGATATTGATCAACCGTGCTTTGATGTTAAAATTATTTGATCAAGAAACCAACACATACAGATTATAGGGAAAACTTTATGAATAATTTATTAAACTAATGAAAAACTCCTACTTAACAAAATTTTTATGTTTTTAATATTTATGTTCAAGGAAAATTTATACCGTTCGTTAATTATAAAATGCAGTCTTCTTGACCCCATTTTCAAGTATATACAAGGTTATTGTAAGTACATAAATACAAAACCGCTTACCTTCTTATTCAACTCATTATTCTAAGTAACCAATTTAGAGGATTTCAGCTGATCAACTTTTTATGAGAAGTAAAATAAAAATTTGCTCAGTTTCTAAAACCCTTTAAATAGGTTCCTTAGAATAAAAAAGTTAAATAAGTAGGCAAATGGTATCGCATATAGCGACCGCGCCACAAGAAAGTCAAGATTATAGCTCCAGTAATACGTAAACAAATGACGTCGATCGAACATAGAGAAACGCGATACAATCCTGCATCGCGCTGACGAAGTTATTCTCGCCACTAAGTATATATACAATACACCGCGACGGTTAGTTGAGCCTAGGTTCCCGAGCAAGCAACACCTAGCTCGGCGAAAGCCCTAGCACTTTTAATGCGAGCGCGTAGTTCGCACACGCATATACTAAAAATAACCTTGTATAACCGGGAGTCAGAATATATGTACAATGGTATATATTTCAGTTTACGTAATATGATCTCAGTCACGTCCCGGACATGGTACATAGTAGACGTTGTAAGCGCGGTTATTGTATTAACGCGACTGTTATCCGATATGCCACTAACTCTGCCAATTGTCCAATTGGCATAGTATCTTTGACTGACATGATGGCGCATTCGGTAGTGACCCATGTGCCAAAAGTTGTGGGTTCGATTCCCACCCAGGACAAACATTCGTGTGATGAATACTTGTGTTTGTTCTGTGTCTGGGTGTTACTATCCATACTTAAGTATATATTTGTAATACCACTGTTGATTCTGATATCCGTAACACTAGTGCTTAAGCTACTTACTTCGGAGTCAGATCAATGTATGTGATATCGTCGGATATTTATTTATTTGTTTATCTTTGCAAATTATAGTCTATGTCTTATTCCTGTATATAAAGTATGTATCAGTACAGTTTTTTTAAATATTTGTTGTAAAATTCTTGCGTGACAATATTACAAACATCCTCCCATTTACACAGACTTACATTTTAATATGTGGGATTATTGCAATATTTTTGATATAGTGTAGCTATATTTAAACGCAGTATTATATACACTCTTACTATTAAGTTCCCGACTAAACTTAAGTGTCCCGCTTCTTATCGGGGTCAGCTATAACCGTAATCTTAGATTCGGCGAGTCGGTTATTGCTTTAGATCGACTGTTATCATAATCCTATAGGAAAATCGGACAGACTGTGGAATATACTTAAATACCAAATATAAATAACTAGCTGTGCCCGCGTTTATAGTTGTATAGCCTATAGCCTTCATCGATAAATGAGCTATCTAATACTGATATCATTTTTCAAATCGGACTAGTAGTTTCTGAGATTAGCGCGTTCAAGTAAACACATTCTTGAGCTTTATAATATTAGAATAGATATCATCACCACTTCTAGCCACAGAAATATTGACCTAGGTTAGATAGTCAATCGCAAATACAATACAACATTCGTCACCTTTTACAACATGATAATAAGACAGTTGGCTTGGCACATTCTCTTGAAGTCACATACCAACATGGGACAGGATAGATTGCAGTCTTGGTTACTAATGTAGTTATTGAAAATGCGGGTTTGTTTGTTATGTGTTTCTTTGCTACCAAATGGTATGGATATACTTGAAGAAGAAGACATCTTGAACTAAAGCACAAGGTCTCTTAATCAAATCCACACAGATTTTGTCTAGAAAATAAATGAGGCTAGCATGATGTGCCATTAAAGTAAATAGAAACTGTACCTTAAGGTGCAATGAAGAAAGAGGCACTACTGCCCTAGCTTAAATTATATTAATAGAACATTGTATTAAAGACAAAGGGCTCTTGGAACTGGGTGCGAACCCTCCCGCCCTTAATTGCGCGCGACTAAAAGGTGCGACGCGTCTAGTAGCGCAAAAATCCCGAACCTTTCTTTATTAAATTTCCAAATTTCCTTAATTCGGGACCTTCGCGATACAATCGGCCCGGGTTAGTGACCCACGAATTCTCTCCACTTTTATCACAAAATTCATTTTCCGAATATAAATTTCAGATTTTCACCCTCATTAACTCTTATCGCCGTTTTAAAAAACGTCTAAACGGACCGCGGAGCTCTGCCCATTATGCCTGTCGCTGGCCAGGCATGAATGCAATTTAGAATGATTTGAAACGGGAAGGTATTCGTATTTCAAAAGAGACTTTTGCGGACGTCACCCGCGTTCACACTGAGCCCGTCAGCCGCTGAATGTCAGCAAGGTAGTGTTCAGCCATAGTGCAGATGCGCTGACTCATATTTCTAGTGTACACGTAAACTTATTAACTGTTTTATTAGTGTTATGCTGTTAATATTCTAGGCACTGGCTAACATGACGCCACACATCCAATAGGCAAGATTTCAGGCGCATACATTTACGAACTACAGAAATCTAAGGACGGATTTTTACTACACCATTAGCTTTGCGATGTGAAAAAATTGTAATAAAACTTACACGTTTAGGTTACTTCAAGATCCGATTCATATGTTCCCCTATTAAGGATTACAAAAGGTCACGAAATATGAAGCTAATAAAAAACTATTCTCACAATAAGCTGTGTTCATGTGGCTTAATGTAATTAGCATACATGGCATGAATTGATTCACCAATTAAAGGCCAAGAGTCGGCGACTGAATTTATTTTAGTATAAACAACAAAAACTAACTAACTAAATTGGAACAACAATTTGAACTGACTCAGTGACATTACCGCTACCACGTTCGGTGTGAACGCAGCCTAAACAGAACCGTACCGACTATTTCCCCTGTATGGAAATGTTTGAAATTATTTCCTCTGACACTGAATTTCTCTTCCGCAAGGGTGTTTTGTGTTCGTACTCTTGATTCGCTCACAATGCGGTGGAGTGGAACATATCTGGTTCCAGATTCGGGACTCGTTGTGAAATAATAATGGGATGCACGCTATTATAATATTAAAGCTGTCTGGAGAGATGTATTGTTGTTTTAGCGGTCCGT
Organism: Glyphodes perspectalis; assembly: GCA_951394215.1. Lineage (NCBI taxonomy): Eukaryota > Metazoa > Arthropoda > Insecta > Lepidoptera > Crambidae > Glyphodes > Glyphodes perspectalis. Next base: position 1,626,092 of record OX596211.1, on the reverse strand, counting down.
GGCTGCTTGCGTGAAACGGAATGCTCACAGACATTTCGATATACAGAAGAAATTATCTGTGAAAGCTTTTTTCTTGGGTAAAGTTTAATTATTTCTTACTTTATATTATGTATATTCAAATGATTCTGCCATGTTTTCTCGCCAAAGTATATAAACGCTTGCGATTAAATAAGCAGACCATATAAGATCGTAAGACCTTTCTTACGAGTAATCTGGCAAATAATATAGGCAAATGTTTATATATGTAAAATTATACACTGTAAGGAACAATATAATATAACAAACAGAATACCAGTATCTAGTTTCAAGCAAATATATGTTGACAGGGTCGATGACCTCAGTTTCCACTCGGTTTTAGGGGAAAGAACGGGCCTAATTATTATTATTATTTATTATATGTCTTTTGTAAATAAAGAAAAAGACTAAAATCGCAAATTATGCCGTTCGAAATCAAAATCTGGCATTCGTTTGAATTTTCTGACTAAGTAATCCTACTATACAGTTGATATTGTAATAACCGTTTCATCGTTTAGAATGGAAATACTAAATCAACTACAACGAAAGGTATTCCCATTCCCTTTCAATCGATTACGATGAAATATTTCCAGGCTTTATCAACCATTACTGCGATTCCATATTTGATAAAAACTGCCATACAGCACGAGCGATACATTATGAAGTAAATTAATTTATTTACAAAACGAATGTGATGTCGTTGACATTTGCAGAGAGAGGTCTTGCCAACGCTTTTCATAATTCAAACGCTGTTTAAGTCTTTAATTTAACTGCTTTTTCTTTTTTCCATTTTAAAACGAAGCTTGTTTTGGAGTAGGAAATGGGAATCTAATTTTATTAATTACTGGTTTAAGCCTGTGGTCTTGCTTGCATTGCAATTTAGCTTGCAAAAATAAGTATAACATTTATGCCATCTTGCAAAAACGCACTATTTACTTCGCAGGACATTTTTTTTTTTACTTTAATAGAATTCCATTTTATTTAAATCCATTTTTAATTAAAAGAGTAACCATCTACTCATTAGGAAATTTCTATTTATACAGAACCTAAGATCTTTCACCACGAAACTTCATAAATGCTGCGTCATCAAAACCATCGACTACCAAAATAAACGAAGTCCTTGAACAAGATATTCATAACTACATATATACGTTTATATACGGTCGAACTTGTGATTTGACCAGGGATAATTTATTCATGTGATATCTATCTGTGATATACATACACAACGTTGTTACATTTGCTATAAATATACGCCCGCCATTCCACAGCGGTATTTTAACAGGAAAATACTTTATTACCGCTTCGCTTTTATGTCGAGATCTTGTTAAAGTTCGTTTAAGAGAAACAAACAAAGAATAGACATAAAAAGAAAATAACAATGTTCCGTAAGAAAGAAGTTTAAAGTTTGCTTATAAATCAGAACGCCCCCTAAGACCGTATAAGGTAAGTACGTAATTTGAGATAGATCTAAAATCCTGATGTCTTCTCCCCTCTAATACGTCAAGATCAACCAATTTATTTCAAAGTCCGATTGTGAAATCGCATGCAACTTTGATTCCTAAACTCGAACGCGTAATGTTCAATTTGGATTAAACAGGGTATTATCAAGTGAGCACAAAAAAGAAACTCGAGAAAAGTGGTCCTTTGTTGGCAGGTGTATAAAAAATGTGACGTATTTCATTCACCTATCGGAGCCTTAGCATAATGAATTTAGAAGGGAGTTGAGTTGCGAAGCAAAATGGTGATTTTGCATCGTGAAACATTGAGCACTGGATGATAAAATAGTATTGTAATCCCGTATAAAAATAACATACATCCGTTAAATAAATTACAGTATACTGCAAAAATGAAAATTTGTACTGTATTTATGCATAAAAAGTATTTGTCAGTTATGTGTTCATGTCTAAAGCGAATGTAATGAAATTGGTACGTCAAAAAGGGGACCCGTGCAGTTTGTAGACTCTCTAGAATCCTGTAAAATGTATCATATTTTCTATAACAACGAATTTCACACGGGCGGAGCAGCGAGAAATAGCTAGTAACAAATAGATTTAAATCAATTTGTTTAAATCAGTAATGTTTTAATATAAAGTTATACTTATTTAGTTTTACTTATTTTACTACAATAGGTTGTTGTTGACACCATTTATATTCAATTTTGTAATATCAATAATTCTCTAAAAGAAAATAAGTATGGTAGTATGTTGTAAAACCTTATTGATTTTGAATTATATTAAGTCAAAGATTTTAAATTTTACAAAAACTGCTCAATATTTAATCAGTTGACTATACCAACCAGTGACGTAATAAACTGACAAGCCCATACAAAATGTATAAAATGATTGCGTTTTACTTTTTACTTTTTTAAATAGGGATTTATAAAGTAAGTTTTCTGATAGGCCACTTAGTCTATTAAAAAAGAAAAAAGACTAGAAGTCTAATTTTGATCTAGGCTCTAAACTAAAAATCAATATAAATTATCCTTTTGTACGTAAGCAATAAAGTATAAATAAATAAATGTGATAACCGCCGATTGGCTATAAGAAAGAATACCTTTTGAAGCGTGTCCCGATTGGCCAATAACGATCGATCACGACCCGGCGAGGCCGCTCTGATTGCTCAATAACGTATTGCGATGGCTGCCTTTGTCCTCTCCCTTAAGCGCATTTTTTATTTGCATCCTCCGGGAAAAGATCCAATTTTGAAGCAATATAATCTGAACATTAATATAAAGTGAAAAAAACTTTTGTCTAATAAATATACCTAGTAACATGACTAAGCTATTTGTACCTCGTTAGTCTGGGACTTAAGAAGAATACTTTTATTTGTCAGACAAAGATACACCTATGTAGAATTATGTTTCAAGTATTTTGCCCATATTGGTCTGGGACTTAAAAGTATGTGCCAATTATGTTCCTTCCCAAGCATGTCCTTAAAGGCTAATGGTATATCGGGTATTGCGTTTGTGATAGTGTTGGTGATGAGCTAGTCACTTGACACAATTTTTTTATCTAACTTAGTTATTTTACTGGTTAAAATTAACTACTTTTAACCAAAAAACTAAGTAACTAACTCTAATTTGAAAAAGCTTGTCCTTCTAACTAGAAGGACAAGCTTTTTCTTAAAACAGGAGAATGATTGTACTCTTATGTATGTTCAAAGTAAACCGCATCTAAGAACCGGATATAAGGAAAGAGAAGTGATGTCTTAACTTGCAAAAGCAAAATGAAGAACTGTTAATGGCTCAATACTGATCCACTTGAAGTTTTACCAACACACCTGTCAAAGAGGGTCAAGGTATGTGCCCTTGAATTACACACGAATATTTGCCGAGAAACCAAACAGGATTGTGAAAGGTGGTGAAATGTAGGTGGTCCGGCTACATTTTGAGACGCACTCCTTCAGATGAAAGTATAACTCAGAATTGGCAGAAATTCACATTGACCTGGAATTTCAATTCCGTTAACCAGATAAGAGAACGTTGAAACGTAAAAAGGGTTATAAAGCCGGTCTGAGTACGAAAAGTTTCGTTTGGAAAAAATCAGAGAAACGGGCCTGGATTTTATTCAACACCCTTCGTTTGTAGGACCTGTCTTAACGATTACGTTTCCCTCTTATTGGGCAGTCACTAAGATGTTCAATATATATAAGTGTATACACGCGAATATCTCATATATCGTATTACCATCGCAACCTCAACGTAGCCTATCGACCAACTAAACTACCTCCCGATATCAACAAACAATATCCACCATCCAACACAGATGTTCGCCAGGGTGCAATTACAAACGTTCAAGGGAAAAATCCCTCACGGCGGCCCCAACCCTTCGGGAGGACGAGTGCTCACCGCCAAATTAATCCCTCGGCCCTCCGACATTAAGCATTCATGGCTGGCCAATTTCGTTATTCCTCCCAAACGCACGCAGTTCTGTTATTCTTTATTCCTGTTTCGCGTTGCGTTTTCTGTTGTTTCAAACACGTTTTGACCGCTGGAAGAGGCATTCAATATATTATATTCAATATTCAACCTTTTATTATACAATGTATCTGTGGTTGGTGTCATCTTTAAATTTAACTACTTTTAAGAATAGAAATCGACTAGACGAAGTTCTGCAAACCTGACCCACATCTCAGACTAAGTGGAGCAATGTTCAAAGAAAGGTCTAAAAGCTTAGCCCTTTATCTATACAATTCCTCTACCATTGTTAGACTCTTATGTTAGAGATATAAGCCTATTTTGGACATTTATGCAAACACATATATGTCTTATATAGGTCTGGGACTTAAAAAGAATGTCACAACTGTGTTCCTTGCCTAGAATGTCGTAAAAGGCGACTAATGGGAAATTGGGTTTTGGGTGTGTGATTGTGTAGGCGACAAGCTAGCCACTTGTCGCTAGCCACTACTCGTTGTATTTTTTTTTTTGGCTGTATATGGTTAAGGGGTAACTGCCTCCTTGACTCTGCTGAAAAAGGGATGTGGCGAGCGAAGTCCAGTCTAAGCATAAAAGCTAATTTTAACGAGTCAAAGGGGCCGCAGGCCCCTTTAACCACATTCAGCCAAAAAATAAAACTACTTTTTCACAATTTTTTCGTCAAAAATTGAGAAAAATTAGTGACAAGTGGCCAGCTTTTCGCCTACACAATCACATACCTTAAACCTGATATATACCATTAGTCGTCTTTTACGATATGCTAGGCAAGAATCACAGATGGCACTTTATTTTTAAGTCCCAGACCAACATGTGCAACGGGCTGGGCTAGATGAAAAATTGTAAAAAAATAGTGAGAAGCTCATCGCCTACACAATCATACACACGCAATCATACAAATGTATTTACTAATATTAGTTTGGATAGTGCAGCGTAGATCGAAATTAAAAACGATGAAATTAATAAAAAATATCGATATATACCCACTTTTACACATCTAAGACAATACTACATTAACCCAAACACCGCTTGCTCATAAAAGATTAAGGCGAAAATACCCTAAAGATGTCGCAATACCCACTCGCTTATGGATAAAAATAACACATCAAAGACTGTCAAGCGCCTTCAACCTTCTCATACGAGTATATCCAACTAGTGATGTATAATAGATAAATTATCGATGTACCATCATAGAATTGAAAATAAATTAAATCATGTCCTGGTCGAATTTAATGTAACAACGATTCACATCAACCTATTTATAATATCTGTAATCTATATATATAACTTTTAATTGTACAACACGAATATATAAACTTCAGCAATTCAGTTATAACACAGCTATCTAAGACAAACAAAAAATAAATTTTAGCTGTTCGTCTACAATAAAAGTTTTAGTATAATGACCGACATTACCTTTCAAGTCCTATATTACAAGAGGACAAACAACACTAGCAGATGCTCATATAAAATAAAGCATAATCCTATTATCTACAAAAAAAACACACCAGTTTCTTTTTCCAGCTATAAAAGCCCTTTCACAAGCACAAGATACTCTCGTAGTTACTCTTCAGAGGACAACCAAAATCTCCTTATCGAAAACCACCGACATATCACTTCAGCATCCCTACCCGCAACATGAAATACGTAACCGATATTCATCCACGTGTTACCCTCTCACATTGCGGATTCACGACGCAAGAAACAGACAAAAGTGGGGGGGTAAGTACCCGAATTAATTGATTGATGTTACAAAGGGGGCAACTTATTGGTAAGGTCCCGTTTTCAATTCCACCTTTGTGGACCCCTACCATTGATTTACGATCGTCGTCCTCTTTATGAGAGCATTAAATTCGGATGACAATTAATTCGATCGCGATTCGGACGTTTATGGGGTTCCCATGGTGTGTGATCGTGAGAAATTACGTTGTGATTGATTTTTATAGTCGTCAGTGTAACTGAGAATTCGCAAACTTTCACTGGTCAATTTTAGCAGATTTTTAAGATGTTTAAATTTATTTTTTGTAATATATTTATTTTGATATCATATAATAAATCACTGCGAGTTTGTCGTTGATGTTGTGATTCAGGTAGGTCTTGATGTATTTAGCAAATTAAAGATGTAACTTGAAAATTGATCTCGCAAATATTGTTGACTTACCTGAAATTTAAAACAGATAATTACCATTTTAATTTAAGATATATTTGTACACATATATATAGGTAGTACATATGTGTACACGATGTAAGTATATTACCAATCCGGGCCCGCCCTAAACATAATCCTAGATTATTAAATCTAGGATCATACTGGATATAACATAGATTAGACTGGCCCGTTAGTCGAGTGATCAGAGAACCTGGCCATGAAACCAAGGGTCGCGGGTTTGAATCCCGCTAGGGACAAACGTTTCGTGTGATGAACGTGGACATTTGGACTCAAGTCATGGATGTTTATAAACGTATTTAAGCATGTCTATCCGTTCACCTAGTATCCATAGTACAAGCATAAGCTTAGTTTGGAAGTGTCTCAGTCTGAAGAATTTATTATGTAGATCCACCGCCAGACTTCCGTAATCCTTTATAGAAGAACCAGACAAATTATGATTACATCTACTTAGATGTCTATCTGCACACTTGTTCAGGATTTCTTATTATATTTTCCCTCACGACCGAGCTGTGTAAAGTCGTACTTTTATTTTGGCCGATCCAAAGATAAAAAGTACCACAGTACTAAATACTTTTCGCAAGTGCATTACATGCCTTTTTTATCATAACATAACATCACGCCCATAATCCCCGAAGGGGTTGGCAGAGTCAAAAGGGTAGTAGGCCCCTTTAACCACATTCAGACAAAAACAAAACTGGGCTGGGTTAGATGGAAAATTGTGAATGAAAATGAAAAAAGTGACCAGCTCGTCGCCTATACAATCACATACCCACAACCCCATATACCATTAGTCGCCTTTTACGACATGCTAGGCAAGAAACACAGTTGGCACATTCTTATTAAATTCCAGACTAACATGGGACAATGGGCTGTGTTAGATGCAAAATTTTAAAAAATTCAAAGTAACTTAAAAATGACTCATTGTTTTTTTTTTTTCAAAAAGTGCCAATTTTCGCTTCAAATAGTAGGGGGCAAGTCACGGCCGAGCGGTTCCCAGTAAAGAGATCAATCTCAAAAAGGCTCAATACACACTAGAGCCTCATTCGCTGATGGATCGCCCACCCCCGGGGAGGGGATGGTTTTAAATTTTTCAACGTAACGACTTTTGTGAAACTTGGCAGATTTCTTTGGGTTCGTTAGGGAGAGGTGCGAAAACGCCGTGACTAATGTGCTCAGGCGCAATATTATGACTTTGTTTAAAATCAAAACCATGTTCATACATTTCAATCACAATGCGAAAAGTTATTATATGCTCCTTTAATAAGTAAAGGAGCGGTGGTAGCTCAATGGTAGGGACACGCGCCTCTTAACGGAGGAGAGCGGGTTCAAACCCGGGCACGTACCTCTGGATTTTTCAAGTCTATGTACGTATTTATACCACTAGCTCGATGGTGAAGGAAAACACCGTGATGAGACCTGCAAATTCAAACTACTTTGGATTTGTAACCATGATCAAAAAATTGTCTGGTTCCCCTATCTTAGGGTTACGAAGGTCAGATCGGCAGTCGCTTCAATGTAATTACCAGAGTCGCTAAATCCTGGATCATGGTCTAAGCGGACCCCGTCTAAACACGGGACATAACGCTAGAAAGATGACTTCATATTTGTATTTAATTATTGGCATATTACGAATTGTAAACGTTAAAAATAAATAAATTAAATAATTGCAAATAAATATTTAACAAACAGATCAGCTTTGCCATGAATTATTACAAATAAAATTTTCTGTCCCACTACAATAAAATAAAAAAAAATCTAGTTATGATTATGGAACTTTGTAATTTGGTTTAGCGAAATTATTTTCAGAAATTTTGTCTTATAACCTTTTTATTGAGTATAACATACTCAATGTACAAAACACAGTATACTACCTAAATATACGGAACCGACCACTACAAACCGCATTCACCAGCCATTCCGGATTTTTAATTTTATTTTAAAAACCCGTCCCTCCCTGAATATTTCTACGGAAATAAATACTTTCTAGTTTAGACGTCATGTTTTTTCTCCCGTTTTTCGTCGACATCGCAGAATACCTTTGTCACGGGAAGGGGTGGAAAGGGAAAACTAAGAGGCACCGCTTTGACGTCGCGCCCCAACAAGAGAGAGGTTTTGTCTTACCTTTTGTAGGAGAACTTAATTCGTTAAATATTTCACCTGAAAACAGTACGATTCAATTTTCATTTTTCCAAATAAGCCGAATAATAAAAATGTAATGATTTCTTGTCAGGTGTTAAGAGAGCATAGTTTGACTGGCTCGATGGCGCATTCGGTAGTGACCCTGCCCCATGCGCCAAGAGTTGTGGGTTCGATCCACAGGACAAACATTAGTATGATGAATACTTTTGTATGTTCTGTGTCTGGGTGTTAATATTCAATATTAAAGTATATGTTTGTAATACCACTGTTGATTCTGATATCCGTAACACAAGTACTTAAGCTACTTACCTCAGAGTCAGATCAATGTATGCGACGACGGCTATTTATTTATTTATTTAAAGTTTGATATACGTACTCAGTTTGTGTTCCAGGTTTCCTTAAAGTGTTTCCCTCACCGCTGAGCAGTTGTATATATCCGTGCTTCGATTCGAAAAGTCCAAAGGTACGTGCCCGGATTTGAATCAGCACCCCTTGCCAACAACATCTCGGATTTGAACACCCACTCAATACGGTGCCTATATATATGCCTTGCTGTGCCCTCAGTTTCACCCGCGTTTATGGTTAATGTTATAAAGCTTATAGTCTTCCTAGGTAAAATTAACGTCGTAAAATTAATTAAAGTCGGACCAGTAGTTTCTGAGATAAGAGATTTAAATTCGAAAGGTGCCAATTCGCCCGATCGGGCGAGTTTTTGTCGGGCGAGATGACGAATAACACAAACAAACAAAAAACTCTTCAGCTTTATTTGTTTGTAACATATAAATATTTATATATACTAAGTATTGTTTATATATATTAGTTCAGATTTTATTTTATATCCTACCATCCATACCTAAATGAAAAACGTTTGTGTGTATGAATGTTAATTACTCAACCACAATTTAACTAACGGACAAAATGAATTTTGACCCACATTTAGATACTATCTAACTTTACACACAGAGTACTTTTATGTTTGTGTTCAAAGCAAGTCCTTTTTAGTTAAATTCTCATCATCTACGCAAACGAAGTCAAAACCGGAAGCGGTTCAGAAGTATCAAAATTAAAGTGCCTCTTTTACTATAGCAACAAAAATCTCTACCATCGACACAGCCCCAATCATTATTACTAATAATAATGTCCTCCCAACCGATATCGGCCACGGCGGTTAATCTCAACAAATATTAGCCATCTCTGCAGGAGATATTATAGTGCACAAGTTTGTGCGCAAACACAGGTGCACTCTTTATTCCTTCACTCTCATAGTCCGGTAAGACGGCAATTCGACATGACCGGTGAGAGGTCAGGCCCAGGACCAACGGCTTAACGTGCTTTCCGAGATACAGGGGTGATTAAACCGCCAACTTTTTGACTCCGGGCTGTTCCTGAGTAATTTCAATATTGGAATATCCAGCCACTAATTTGTAGCCCGAACCGGGTTTCTTACCGGGGACCTCTTGGTCCTTAGGCGGCGCATGCTACCACTAGACCAACGAGGCAGTCACTACTATTCCTGTAATCACAGACATAAATAGGCTCTCGGCAACTGGACTGAGATAAAGAGGAAAATTAAGAGGGAAAATGTAATAAAACGTCATCGATTCGGCGGAAATCAGCAACACATAAAACGCTAAGAGCGCTCTCAACCCAATTTCAGGAGGCTTCTTCCACTATTTACAGCAAGGGACCGAGTAAGGGCCCGGTCACACATATTATTTTATACCACTACTTGTAGAAACTGGCAAGCAAGAATTTAATGGTCAGAAATGATAACAAGCATGATAAGGACACGCGCCCCAAACGCGGTTTCCAACCCGGGCACGAACCTCTGGATTATAGATCTATACGGACATCTAAGTACGTATTTTTTTTGACGACATCACATACTTTGATCTGACTCCGAGGTAAGTAGCTTAAGCACTTGTGTTACGGATTTCAGAATCAACAGTGGTATTACAAATATATACTTAAGTATTGGATATTAGCACCCAGACACAGAACAAACACAAGTATTCATCACACGAATGTTTGTCCTAGGTGGACATCGAACCCACAACTCTTGGCGCATGGGGCAGGGTCACTACCGAATGCGCCGTCGAGCTTGTCAAACATCTGCGGGTGTGTAACCATGATCTATATTGTCTGGTTCTCCTATAAGGGCTACGAAAGCCAGACTCGCAGTCGCTTCAATGAAATAACTAGACCCGCTAAATCCTGGGTCACGGTCTAAGCGAACCCGAAATAAAAAAGGCATATAATGCAAGTAAGGGATGTGATAAAAAAATTGGAAACAAAGTATATGTGATCTGTATATAAGTTGTTATATACTATATTAAAACTACTAAAAGCGTATTTTGCAACACACATATATCCCACTAAATTCTGCCCGCGGCTTCGCTCGCGTGGTACATCGATGAAACATAGCCTATATGTTACTCGGGTGTTAGAGCTATATTATTCTAAAGTTTCATTAAAATCGATTCAGTAGTTTCCATACAAACTTTCGCATATATAATATTAATAGGATAGTTCAAAAACCGTTGCTGCCTACATTAACAGAAACGATGCGAAAAGCTAATCTCAGACAAAATGGCGCACTTTATCCGCCTACACAGTACCAGTGTGGCCCACCCCTTAATCCCCACCACAAAGAGCTCAGGCTTAAAAGAGACTCGGGAAAAACCTCCCGAGTTATAAAGATTGACTATTACAGGACGGCTCGAGATAATGGAATTTCAATCAGCTGACGATGGGACTGCGTGGGGCGGCACCACGAATGGAATGCCGAATGATTAGCCGACTGATAATGGTGAGTTACAATGAGACTTACAAAAACGACTCATTCCTTTACATCTAACATGTTTTAAGTATGATAGCCGAGTCTAAAAAAATAATCCGGTCATTGATAAAATCGAGCACTGAAAAGTGGCTCCTTCTTTTTGAAAAATTGGTTAAAATTAAGTGTTTTAAAGAATCAACAAAATTAAAAAAAAAAACTTGAAATACATGTAAATACCCATTGCTAATTAAATGTAATAATATAAAATACATATATGTGTCGCAGGCAATTTGTATGATTCGGCATTTTACAAACGGCGTCGTCCGTTTAAAAACGCTCGCTGTTTTGTAATATGCCGAAGGCAAAATGTATATTGCGGTCATTATTTAGTATGCCGCAAGTATTTAGTTTGGGTCAGGTTAGGTAGTAGTTAAAATAATAGGTACGACGACGAGCGAAGCGAGGAGTAGTGTTAGGTACAACTGCGACCCTACAGCCAGAACTGAAGAAGAATAACCAACGTCGAAATTATAACAACTGATTGAATGAGTCGCCAATTTGCCTTCGGCATATTACAAAACATTGAGCGTTTTTAAACGGACGACACCGTTTGTAAAATACCGAATCATACAAATTGCCTACGACATATGCATTACCATGACCGCAAGGGGTAGAACTAAATCACATACGTGTATGTTGAACTTAAAAAACGAATACTTTAAAAGGTAAAAAAGAAAAGTCTGAAAAGTGAATCCTTCTTTATGTAAAGCCATTTAAAATTAATATTATGTTACCCGAATCTAGACACTAAAAACGAATCGGTTGACGCCTCATTCATCGAAATCTGATGCGTAGTTTATATGTTACGATGTTACATACGTACACATACTTACATATAGTACAAACAAACGCTTTCAAAAATCCGGGTATATAAAATTAAATAGAAGTTTCATTTTCTTTTATGAATGCCACGTATATATAATACCAAGTACATACAATCGAACATCTCAACATCAACTCAAAACAGAATTCTTCACAAGCAAATCCACGTCACAAACTCCCCATAATTCCAATCTTTAACATTCCTTGAGACTTTGTCCCACTTGCAAAGTAATAATGTTGGATCCAGATACCGTATTTAATCACCTTGGCGCTAATTTCAACTAGGTCGAATAATTCATCGTTCCCGCCGTCTCCTAATGGAATATTCAGACGGCGGACTTGGTGTGTCCAGGGTGAGCGGCTAGCGCGGTGCCAGGGCCGAGCGTAGCGGTTTTGTATGTACAGAACGGGGTCCTTCATCAATATTTAAGATCTTATGTAACTCTTGAATTGTAAGATCTTAGACAAGCTCCTAGACTGGCCCGTTGGTCGAGTGGTCAAAGACCCTAGCCACGAAACCAAGGGTCACGGGTTCGAATCCCGGGAAAATGTTTCGTGTGATGAACATGGACATTTGTATTGGTCTACATTTCTATCCGTTCACCTATTATCCATGGCACAAGCATAAATGCTTAGTTAGATTGAAATAGAGTTATTTAAGCACTAAAAAAACTTGGCTGCCGGATAGTGGCTAAACTCAGATAGATTTTTTTCATCTATTCCATTTTTATGTGCCGTAACAAGAATAAAAAAAAATGTAATCAATGTAGAGAGTGCAAATTTACTCACCTAGAAAGAATAACTACTTAGTTCCATGCCGGTTTCCTTTCGGCCGTATCAACATTTCGAACCGAAAATTCACATTGCTTAAGAGATTTTGGTAAAATCGGTGTCGTTTAATGCTTTTTTAAATCTAAAAATAAAGAAAATTACATTTTGCATTAATCGCCATCTCCCTGTTTTCGTGGGGTCATAAACTAAGTATAATTAACCGCCTTAGCTAACCTTTACTTACCGCGCCCCCGCCCCCGCTCCAGCCCACATTTCAGCCACCGCTCGTTACTCTGAAGGCACACTTAGAGCCTTTATCTGACGAAGCCTCGTTATCATAATACTTTAATAAGAAACTTGGGGCTTTTAAATTTTTGTTCGAGTGAAAAGTTTCAATGCTGTTTTTGTGTTACGTTTGACAGTAGCGAGTTTAGGCTCCGCGTCGGATGTGTCTTAGCAACTTTGAAGAGCTACATTTAAACTTTCTATCTGGAATTAAAATATGTTTCTTTGTCTGTATTGAGAGCGGTGTTGCCTCAAATGATACACACATCATACATCAGGTGTGAAGATTGAAATCCAGGCACGTAGCTCTGGATATTTCAAATCTAAATACGATTTAGACGACTACGACGGTAAGGGAAAAAAGATCGTAATAAAATCACATTCAAGCAATTATGAATGAGAAAATATGATACTATTTACCTTATGTTTCTATCTAAGGCTTACAAAACAAAAGTCTCATCACGCAAAATCACAGTTTTTTTCGGAATAATTTCAGTCAATAAACTATCAATCAATTGACTGGCTCGATGGCGCATTCGGTAGTGACCCTGCCCATGCGCCAAGAGTTGTGGGTTCGATTGCCACCCAAGAGAAACATTCGTATAATGAATACTTGTGTTTGTTCTGTGTCTGTGTGTTAATATCAAATATTTAAGTATATATTTGTAATACCACTGTTGATTCTGATATCCGTAACACAAGTGCTTAAGCTACTTACCTCGGAGTCAAATGAATGTATGTGATGTAGTCGGATACTTATTTATTTAATTCAATAAACGCAACAGATAGACATTACAGATCGAGATACATTTGCATTTACAGTATTGGTCAGCCTCCTAAAAATTTCGACCCATCATCCACATCCAATAAAATCTAACGTAGGTTCAGCCCCTAGCATCTCTTAAGACCATTAACTGCCACTCGACCCACCATCTACATACAATCTGGCGTAGTCTCAGCCTGTGGCGTCTCCTAAGGCCAGTTAACCCCGCTCGCTGACTCCATATCTCAGGCTGGTGTAATCCGGTGTCCGGGCAGCCCGTCAGCCACTAAGCGCGCGCCGTCACTCCGGCGCCGGTGCGTGTGACCACGTGTTGCGCGCCGTCTCACCACACGTTAGATGATGTGCGAGATATTAGCGCAAGTCATTCTTAGAAGAAATGTCATCTTCTAGTGTTTTCTTGCTCCTTCTTAGGGTCTTATTACGAGTGATTTCCTTGTTGTCTTGCTCTTTGTCCGGGATCATGACTATCGATTTAGAGAGTCTAATTATTGTATTGAAGTGGCGCCATATAACATTCGTAACTCTTAGATGGCGGACCAGACAATTGGGACTTAAGAATAATGTACTAACTGAGTTTCTTGCCTAGCATGTCGTAAAAGGCGACTAATGGTAATTCAGGTTTTGGGTATGTGATAGTATAGGCGACGAGCTAGCCACTTGTCACTGCTTTTCACAATTTTCCATCTAACCCTAAGTTTGGTTTTTGGCTGCATGTTGTTAAAGGGGCATGCTGTTCCTTTGACTCTGCTTACCCCTTCGGGGATTATGGGCGTGATGTTATGTATGTGTGTAAAACTGGGCTGGCTTAGATGCAAAATTGTAAAAAAGTATTGACAATTGGCTAGCTTGTCGCCTACACAATCACATACCCGAAGCCCGAAATACGATTAGTCGCCTTTTACGACATGCTAAGCGAAAACCACATTATATTTACTATATGCTGGGAAAGGAATACATTTCCTAAATATCGAGCAAACTCCTAACTTATATTATAAAACTCCAGAGATGCATAGTCCAACACTGAGCAACTCTGGAGTTTTAGAATATAAGTTAGGAATCATTCCACTAGCTCAACTGTGCTGCAGACTTTTGTGCATTATTGAAAATAATGCAGTCCTGAATCAACATGGGATTTTCCTAGTCTGATTTTATTACTAAACAAAACCGATCCAATACATCCATACTAATATTATAAATGCGAAAGTGTGTCTGTCTCTCTGTCTGTCTGTTACCTCTATACGCTTTAGGCACTGTAATGATTTGGATGAAATTTTGTATCGAGATAGTTTGAGGCCCAGGGAAGGACAAGGGAGTTTTTATCTCAGGAAACATCCCATAAGGGGTGAAAATGGGGGAAAAGTATATACGGGGAGTCAATCAAGGACGACTAAATTCACGCGGTCGAAGTCGCTGGTGGAAGCTAGTAGATCATATTAGGTACTGAATTTAACAAGCTCTAATAATAAAAGTGAGTAGTACCACAATTAAAGAGTTAATGGTGTGACGTCATTTGGCAGCCAGCTGGAGCCACGTGTTGAGCGCGGTGGCCACACGTCGCGGCGATTAGGGACTGCACACAACCGCGGCTGCCAAAATCCGGCTTTGTTAATCAGCTAATAATCGCTGGTGTTGGAAAATCGGCGATGACTTGTGCTGCATAGTATTTGTATTTAGTCTGTAATATAATGAATTTTGAGTAATTTTATTGATTCTGCAATAAGATTGTGTAAACACCCTTGTGTCAAATGTTATTGATATTACATACATATATCATCCAACCCTTATGTGTGATAGTTTGATGTAGAGTCAAGAGGCGCTATTTGAAATGTTTTAGAGAAAAATAAAATTCAGTTGAGATATATGGAACATTGTGTAAATTAGTGCAAATGGCTAGCTCGTCGTCTGCACACAGTCACACACCTAATATTCACTGAAGCAATAATTAGCCTTGTGCAAGGTGCTAGGCAAAAAATACAATTAATATATGACATCTACAGCTCATGCTTATATAGTTGAATGCTAAAAAAATTTTGAGCCAGACAAATAATGCATTCAATGATTTCACTACCTTCATAACTAGCGACTCAAGACAGTCCTACAGAATCCCGCTAGCCTGGCCACCCTAGCAGGTCGAGGGCAGGTCAGGCTAGGGCGCGCGCGCAAGCTTGCCCCCGTACACAGATTGTTAATCTTCTGCCCGATTTAATGCTCGACGTAAGGGCACGACTCGACTAGAGAACTGCCATAACTGAACTTGAGATTAGATTTCGCTGTAACTAGCAAGGATCATGTATATTACGAGCTAGTTAAGTACTAAGCTTACGATATTGTGGCCTGGCTTGAGTAAAAGTTAAGCAGTGTATACCGTAAGTGAAGATTGGATGGGTGACCATGATTTATAAAAAAAAATCCCAGGTGATAAGAGACAAAATATCAACGACACTTTTTTCATGAAAACAATCGTTGTATAACATATTATATTTTCTCTCTCTGTTTCGCAAATCAACTCCGAAGAGTATCTCAATCGCATTTTCCACTTTTTTTTGTATTTTATAGACCATTTATTAAGCAAATTTTAGACCTAGAATCACAATAAATTTGTTTAGGTCCCAAGGGTTACGAAGGTCATATGACAGCTTCCATAAATCGTAATTTTTAAAATTAGAATCAGAAACTACCTGAACTTCACAGCATGGTCTACGCAAACGCCGGTTTGGAGAAAGATGCCTTACAACGCAAGATTGAACGTTGTCACTTCGGCCACCCATCCAACTAACGCCGCAGCGACATTTGCTTAAGTTCTCGTTCCGAACATCAAATACATATGTGTTCACCATGGTAAAGCCCTTAGGTCCTTAGACCGTACGAGCCGTTTAATCTAGAAAAGCTACTTAGCGCTTGTATGGGCACAGCGCTATAAGGCGGGGTCACACGTGACGACTCGGCCGATACCGGGTCTGTGTGAAAATGCTTTATGGTTAAGGTCCATGAGGCTTTGAGTATAGCCGACCATTAACAAGGAAGTTTTCAAGTTATCTGGGTTTTATGATGTTTTCCTTATTAGCGTTCATCTATCTATATGATGACGTCTAACTATTACTATTACGACACAAGATGGTCAAGAGTCCCATGTTGGTGTGGGACTTAAAAAGAATGTGCCAACTGTGTTCCTTGCCTAACATGTCGTAAATGGCGATTATTGGTTATTGGGTTTTGGTTGTGTTTATTTAGACGATGAGCTAGCCATTTGTAATAACTTTTTGTAGTATTCCATCTAACTCAGCCCAGTTTTATTTTTTGGCTGAACGTGGTTAAGCTGGAGCAGCTTTAACTCTGCCTACCTCTTTCGGAATTACGCGAGTGATGATAGGTGTATATGATCAGGAGTGGTAGTTCTAATATTAAAAAACATACATTTATTGAATTGTCAACGTTTTTTCAAATTAAAAATTCCTTCCGACTTTCTTTCTTATCGAGTGATTTATTCGAAAACGTTTTGACACAACTCTTCTAAATACACACCCCTAATTCCGCTTTCGGAAATACCGACCACGCCCTCGACTTCAAACGGAAAAGTGCTTTATTGGTAAAATGCTAAACGGCCCTCTAATGCAATTTAAATTCGATCCCACTACCCCAACCCTTTGACAAACCAGAGACACTCAAAAATAGCATCACGTAACCTACCCCGGGGTGGGTTCTGCGCGATTTAAGTCGCTACTTCGCAACTCGGATCCGAAGGGCGAGTTTGGAAGCCATTAACATTTTCAGTAGCCTAGTATGCATAAGGGTATTTAGCTATGTTGCCACAGTACTGCGATAAACAGTAAACTGCAGTATTAGTATTTTCCGGTTGTCCATAGATCTGTGGAAATTATGGCTTACTGACGTTCCGGACACTCTGTCAATCGACACTTTGAAATTAATTCTATTTTTTCTTATGACGATTAGGACACCATTAAATTATTGAAACTGTTCAGTTAATTCAGATAAAAAAAAGCTTTAAAATATATTGGTAATACTCCTCTGGAGTTTTCATGTTATCATGGGGTCGAAAGCAAGTTTCTTGAAATACGAGATGATGCCGACACTCAGTCTAGATTCTTATATATTTTTTTATCTACATAACTTTACAACACACTTAAATCGGCATACATTTTGTACAATCAAGTTCCTTAATGAATAAAACATATTAATATTAATCGACCATCGAAATCAAATCATTATTATTAGATTTAGTTCTTTACTAAGAACAAAATTATTTGGCATCTGTAACACAAGTATTCATCATACGAATATTTGTCCTGGGTGGGGTCGAACCCACAACTCTTGGCGCATGGGGCAGGGTCACTAGCGAATAAGCCATCGCGCTTGTCAAAGTAGATAGTTTACTGTTTCCACCTCTACACTATGCTTTAATGGTTCCTTAAAAACTTATAGGGTTAAGCCGCATGAAAGGACATCCCGATGGTAGTCATCAGGTATGCACAAAAAGGGATGAATCACGGGAAATCTCATTTAAAGGTGAAGTTTCAAAACTGGTCGAAAGGTTCAGTTTGTCTTGGAAGGTCCCTATCCAATTTCGCTCGATAACAATTAAATCAATTAACTATCGTATAATTATTTCATTAAGCTAGGAAGTTAGAGGTCTACAGTTTTTAAACCAGTCTTGCTTTATCTATACTCAAGGTCAATCCGTACCCCAAAAATAAAACATATTGCTAGAAGATTCAGTCAATAAAAACACTTTCGAGAACAACTGTCGATTGGGCAGCAACATGTTATCGGTTCGAATCGACGAAGTCTAATTGATGCCTTGGGTGATTCGCACCACAGTGCGAATTGGCAAAGTGCAAAAAAGTTCTGCCCGATTCATACCATGGTGCGAATCAACGACTTCAAAAAGACTCCTTGTACGATTCATCCCGTGGGACGAACAGCTCGTGGGGCGAATCGACGAAAGAACCAAATAACTTAGTTGCCAACGAAATGTACATTAGATTTCAAAACTATTCTGGAAAAGTAAAAAGTATTACATTAAAATCTCTAGTACCTAATCTTTAATTTGCTTACAATATGGCGGTATACAACAAATTTTGCTTAATTCTTGTTAACAGTTTATATAGACGGACGGAGATACCTACTCGTCGCTACTTTTTCACAATTTTCTATCTCACCTAGCTCATTATTTTTGGCTAACTGGTTTTAAAGACCTCATTGCTCCTTGGACTCTAGCCCTTAGATGATTTAAGCAGTACCTAACGATATCTAATAGATAGTAGTTCCACATATGTACTGGCATATCGAGCGATGCCACAAATGGCCCCCACTAACAAATGCGCAGCCAGCACACTGAGACAGCCCGCGCGTTTTATCTCTATTACTTATTCAGCGGCCACGCGTGCTCCTCCTCCTCTCCGTACAGGCAGCAGTATTCTCAGGAGGTTGCAGCTTTCAGCCCTCACATACAATACTAATGTACCTAACAAATTTCAATTATGATTCCATTCTTTCAAGTTCATTGATGAGTCTAAGAATTTAGTTAGTCGACCAGATATCGGTAAGCGAGAAAGTGCAACAAATCGATATGCAGTAATTCCAAATGCACTCACATGAATACATACGTCAACGCCTAAAATCCCCCAAGGGGTGAAACGATAAGTTCGTTCAACCACATTTAGCGAAAAATTTAATTGAGTTAGGTTTGAAGGAAATTTATAAAAGCAGTGCTTAGGGATCATTTATACTAGTATAAACCTTAATTAGGACATCAAATTCTACACGAGCAAAGTCGCAGGAGCAAGCAAGTACAGATAATAATTTTTGAACATTTGTATAAATCCAGTTCGTAATCCAAGTCACAAAAGGATGTACTTTTAGCAAAAAACTGTCTTACAAGCACTTAAACTGTCAGCGAGTAGCACAGTGACCCCGTTGGCGCGGCGCCAGCGCGGTCGTGTCGCGCTCGCGGGTTCAGTGCCGGGCCGGGTCTGCCTTGCGGCTGGATTTATGACCGATTGCTAATTAGCTTTCAGGTGTCGACGAAGAAGTTTCGAAGAGTGACTTGAGCTATCGGTATCGCATGATGACACTGTCTACAACAGGGTCCAAAATGATTTCCCCGGACCCTAGGAGTTCCGTAGAATAGTCATCAGGGTTCCGCAAAAAATATTTATTGTTAGAATTAAAATTCTTCAGACTGACACACCAATTCCCTAGTCCCAAACTAAGCTTATGCTTATGCTATGGATACTACGTGAACGGATAGACATACTTAAATACGTTTATAAACATCCATGATTCGAGAACAAATATCCATGTTCATCTCACAAAATATTTTCCCCAAGCGGGATTCGAACCCGCGACCCTTGGTTTCGTGGCCACGGTCTCTGACCACTCGACCAACGGGCCAGTATGGTATGAAACTACCGTAAAAATTCACTTTGAGTGATAAAAAAATCCGGCCAAGTGCGAGTCAGACTCGCACACAAAGAGTTCCGTACCATGATCTTTAAAACGGCAAAAAAAGTCATGTCTGTTGTAACGGAGCCGCCTTAAATATTTATTTTATTCTATTTTTTTGTATTTTTTGTTGTAGCGGCAACAGAAATAAAACATATGTAAAAATTGCAACTGTCTAACAATCACGGTTTATGAGATAGAGCCTGGTGACAGACGGACGGACGGACAGCGGAGTCTTAGAATAATAGGGTCCCGTTTTACCCTTTGGGTACGGAACCTAAAAAAGGTACTCATGGTTTATTTTTTCAAAATATAGATTACTCAGCTTGAGTATGTATCAACTGAATAACTCAAGCGCAGTTGATTGCGCCGGTTTAGTATTTTATCTCTAAATTGCGTCATGGCGCAGTAAATTTAAACGCACCTAACTACATACATATAAGGTCGTAAGTCGTCTCCATGTATTGAGCAGTGTACAATGCACTAACCTATTTTAAAGAAGTCAGTTGACATCTACCTTAGTGAAGTGAGTCAAAACAATTTCACAGCGCAGAAATGTGTTAAACATTTCTAATTTTCTACCCAGCCAAAAGAACAAAGTATCTCTCTCCTTTAAGGTACAGAATGTTCCAGCCTATCCCTAACGACGGTAAATAAAACACACTTTACAGGAATTACGAGGCAGCAAATAAAGAATTAAACGATCCACCGACGTACCTCTTAAAAGACACCTGGCGCAGGGGTGCCACGTCGGAAACTAATTCTTTGAAACATTTCTTTCCTGTTTGGTTAACATTTCGTTTGGTATAGTGTTTATATCATATATCTCTTATAATATATAATACTAGCTGTGCCAGCGGTGTCACCCGCGTGTATGGTTACTATTATAAAGACTATTTCCGTCATA
The DNA here is from genome assembly GCA_951394215.1 of Glyphodes perspectalis. Classification (NCBI taxonomy): domain Eukaryota; kingdom Metazoa; phylum Arthropoda; class Insecta; order Lepidoptera; family Crambidae; genus Glyphodes; species Glyphodes perspectalis. Next base: position 1,604,964 of record OX596211.1, on the reverse strand, counting down.
CATTATTTCTATGTAACTTTAACCATTAAGGCTGCACACGCGACGGAAGTTTAAAAAATGGAGTAACTTCTCTCTTTTTCCCAACATTTCCCTTCACTACTCTGCTCCTATTGATTGTAGCGTGATGAAAAGTATACTTTAACCTGCCCAGGAGTATGAAGAATAATTGTATTAAGTTTCGTTAAAATCCGTCGAGTAGTTTTTGTTTCTATAAGGAACATACAGACATACAGACAGACAGACAAAAATTTTACTGATTGCATTTTTGGCATCAGTATCGATCACTAATCACCCCCTGATAGTTATTTTGAAAATATATTTCATGTACAGAATTGACCTCTCTACAGATTTATTATAAGTATAGATAATAACAGAGTACATATAATCTTTATATTAATACGTGAAGCAAAAACTTTTTATGAGAATTACGCGGACGGAAGAGTATGAGATTTGGCACAGTTCAAGTTTATATGATAGAAGGAGTGCAGAAGGCTAATATTTCAATAAGGAATAAAAAAAACAATCTAATAATCGATCAACGGGCTCCTTAAACACATTCAGCCAAAAAGCGATTTGAGTTAGATGGAAAATGTTAAAACAAGTGATGTATTGAATTGAATTTGAATGAAATGAAGAAGCTCGTCACCTTCATAATTACAAACCTAATACCCAATACCACATTATTTCTCAATTATATAATTGACTTCTCTTCTTCTGATCTTCATAATCTTTACCCCGAAAGAAATATGCAACAAACCAACAAGTACCCTAAACACGAGATGCACCAACTAAACAGCTCTTAGGTAACTCAACTTCTCCCCTGACATTTCTGCCAACCCTTATCTCTATGTACGTATAAAATTTTCACAAGTCCGTCGAGTTGTCGCTGAAAATTTCACAAGTTCCCCTGGCTGCGGGCCAGGGGTGGTTAGCCCCGGCCCCGGGCGGGGCTGGGTATAACTGACATTGATAGTCGTAGCAACTCGGTGAGGTAGCATAACTCACTTTTAACTTTATTCCTCACTTCTGGCGTTATGTCCCGTTATAGTCAGGTCCACTTGAAATATGACAATGTGTAGCGAGTTTAGGTATTAGTTTGAAGCGATTGTAATGTAACATGCAATGTGCATTATCAATGTTATAAATATGAAATGAATAAGGTACTAATTATTTAGCTGTATTCCAATATAAGGCCTTTATTATGATAAGCATTATGTATGAATTTAAATTTTTTAAAATTATAGTCTTCATAAGACTTAAAATTTTGAAATTTTAAATCATAGTAACATTTGAATGGTATTTATAAATATCCGATTACGTCACATACATTGATCTGAATCCAAAATAAGTAGCTTGCACTTGTGTTACGAATATCAGAATCAACAGTGGTATTACAAATATATATTTAAATATTCGATATTAGCACCCAGACACAGAACAAAAACAAGTATTCATCATACAAATGTTTGTCCTGGGTGGGGATCGAACCCACAACTCAAGGCGCATGGGGCAGGGTGGGTCACTACCTAATGCGCCATTGAGCCAATCGAACAAACAGGTATTCCCAATCAAAAACAAAAAAAACGCAAGTTCTTTTTCTTCTTTCTAGTTTCTTCAACCCCATATTCTGCTAATCTTCTTTAATCTGTAATGTAACCTTTCTCCCTCTTTTGTATGTATTCGCAAGTTTCAATTGTTCAAATTATCTCAATCTACAAACTCCTCCCAATTCCCCCCAAATAGAAATCAACTCCAGCGCCATCCCATTAGTCGTAAAGGGATCGATCATCACCGGTAACCGGACCGGACCGGCTGATACCGGCGTTAGGGAACCAATTACCAATCTAATTACAAAGATCTAATTACAAAGTAAACTGCGCCTTTATCGGTGTCGAGCCACCGTTATTAGAGACAACAATCACTGAAATCCTGAAATTCTATTACAGGGAAAATCCTTAATGCCGTCACAGTGTAAGCGGTTCCAGTGGTATGGGGAAACGTTTGTTGACAAGCGAAGGAATATCTCGCGTTTCTGAAATCTTACTAATATTATAAACGCGAAAGTTTGTTAGAATGTATGGATGTTTGTTACTCTTTCACGCAAAAACTACTGAATGGATTTTAATAAAACTTTACAATAATATAGCTTATACACGCGAATAACATACAGGCTATGTTTTATCGATGTACCACGCGAGCAAAGCCGCGGGCAGAAGCTAGGAAGTTGATAAACGGAATCTTGCTTATCTATTTTTAAGTGCTTTTTAAGTATTTTCTCTATTCCAGCTTCATCACTTTTTTTTACCACACGGGTGAAAAAAGAGTGACAAAAAAAGTGATGAGTATGAATGTTAGTGGATGAAGAGGAAGAGGAAGGCCAAATAAGAGATAGATGGGTTGTGTAAAAGATGATATGAGTGAAATGGGAGTGGATAGCTTGATGATGACTGACCGGGACGTATGGAAGAGGGGAAGAGAAGGACATGCTGCGCTGACACCAGATGAACTGGGAAAAGGGCAAGAGGATGATGATGATGATGACGTGTGAAATATTAGTACGACAAATCTGTAGATGCATACAATACAAGGAGTGTCACTTGCACTTTGCGACCCTTTTAAAGATTTGTTGAGTCACTACCGTCGTCTAACGTCGTCGGAGCTACTAATTATCTGTTACTTTTGATCACCGCACTAAACACAGCATAAGAATCGCTACTTCACGCTGGATTTCTTTAAAAAGTTGATCTTTTACTACTCGAACCAACCTAGTCATAACAAAATTAATGCGGTTCCAGCATAGCTATACCTTCCTACCTACATTTTCCTATATTCTGTCGTAATACTGTCTCTGCTACACTACGGCGCCGTCAAAGTCGCAGGATCCAGCGGATAAATTTCTGGATGTTTGTTTATTTTCACAACGTTACGATAATTGAGTTTCTTCGGATGCCGGCAGGCTCCGAAATTAAAATTAACAATTCTTATTGCGGACGGCATTCCGAAGGTATTTGGCAGTTATATTTCCGGATAAAAATTGGAGCCATTTGAATTTCCGTGTTTATCTTTTGATCAGAGATTCAGGGATCGAAATTATTCCATCTTTGTGTTTTTGAACTGGCAATTTCGGAGTGCTTATTGAGTTACGTGAAATGCACAAGGGCTTCTTGGGCTCTTTTGAAATGTTTTTTATTATATTATGAAATTACTCTTAAAGCGTCATCTACGTTAAAGATTTATTCATTTGACAAAATGGAAAAATATCTCCAAATAAAAGCTGCCTGATTAGCGAGTAACATAGGCCATATTTAATTCTCACGGGAACGGGAACTACACGGGTGAAACCTTGGGACGCTGCTAGTCTATCCTTATATTATAAAGAAGTAAAATTTTTAAGTTTGTGAAGTTATAGGGGTAATCTCTGGATCTAATAATCAGATTTTGAAAATTATTTTTTTCGTAGTAGGCTATATACTAAAAGGCCACATATTCCCACGGGAACACGGGCGAAATCTCGAGGCAATGCTAATTTGAAATAATTGCTAAATACATTTCTAAGAAACAAATATAAAATCAAACTTGCTTCACATTCTTATGCAAACTGTACAGTTCCTGCAGGCGAACCCCACGCAGCCTAATCCTGTTGTTCATTAAATATGAAGGGCTTGTAAGTGACGCCTTCAATGGGGCAAAGTTCGTGCAAAGTCAAATGACGTCTACTATGCAAGCTATTTTCCATAAAAGACGTCATTCAAACGAGTCAGTGGTAAACTGGGTAGGATTGAAAGGACAACAACAACATAACATCACGCCCATAATCCCCGAAGGGGCAGGCAGAGTCAAAGGGGCAGCAGGCCCCCTTAACCATATTCAATCAAAAATTTAACTGGGCTGGGTTATATTTAAAGGACAATATCTACACTAATATTTAAAAAATATAGATTTGTTTTTCTGTGCTTTATTCGTTACAAACGTAACGAATAAAGCAAAAACAATGGTGGGTTCTGGATGAAATTAGATAAAGACATAGATTATAGACTGGAATAGCACCATGAGAAGCCGCTGGTAAGAGATAGTTATAAATAAAATAATAGTCACATGTTGATCTGGGACTTTAAAAGATCTGTTCCTAGGATCTCGTAAAAGCGACTAATGGCTTAACAGATATTAGGTAAGTAACCGAGCAGGCAACAAGCTAAGCCACTTATCACCTTTTTTTATCAGTTTTACATCTAACCCAACCCAGTTTTATTTTGTATTGTTTTTTTAATTTTATTTTCGTATCCGTTCTTACATTTTTTAAATCCAAATGCAAATCCAGAAGCTTAGTGTGTGAATACAAAGCGTCTTCACACTCAACAATCGCGACTCCTTACGCAGGATATTACCGTCCAAATCTCCAAGGTTAAGTTACTTGGTTCGTGGTTAACCACACAACAGTTAATACATATTTACCATTCATGTAATTGATACCGTTACGACTAAGCTATGGCCTATTTTAGTGACAAGTCAAGACCGTTAAATCGTAAAGTACCGGAAGTTATCGCCTGGTTCAGGTGGGCCGAGCCCTTCGTTTAAATTAAGCTTCAATATCTTTAATTAAACAGCGAATTTTATTACTTACTAGAAAATTCATTGTATTCAGAATGTACAGGTTCATGTATACCTACCTAAAGATTTTCGTACGAAAAATTCGTACTTCCTCCGAGCTAGGTGTTGTGTGCTCGGAGATTAAGGTCCAATTACCCATTATTTGTTTTACACCTATTTAGCGATGAAAAAACTTAAATGACCTTACTATTTATTGTTTAGTCAAAATATGATCTGTACTTTATCTTCTATTTTCTTATTTATTACGTCCTTCGGCAGTGAAAATCTCGGAAGTCCCATTTACATATATTTTTTAAATTTGTTTTGTAGGTCACATAAGACTTATTAAGCCAGGAGATATTTGAATTCTTACGATTTTGTACCATTGATTACAATCCTTCTTAAAAAAATAACAATTAACAATAATATTGCAAAACATTTTTTTTTTCAGAAGGCAGTTTTGTAAAATGTTCCTTCGGTAAAATTTTGTCAAAAGCATTTACGAGGTTTTCACTGCCGAACGACGAATTACGTATCATTCTATAGTGTATTTTGAGACCTCTTTTATTGGACCCTAATCATTTTAATTCCTCCTTATCCCCTCCGTAACACTGGCTATGACAACACGCGCACATCCATCTTTATTGCTCCAAATAGTAACTCTTCTAGTACAATGTCATAAAGTAGCGAGCCGAGCCATTAGCCCGACTCCCGCGCATTACTTAAACATCGGCTGTATAACGATTTTGGTTTATTAGTTCTGTCTATAAAGGGCTGAACGGTAAGCTCACGGGTACCGATACATTGTTTTTAATGCCACCCTTGTAGTACAAGTTAGGGGATGAAGCGAATATTCGAAAAATGTGTAATTTCTGACTTTTGGCATTGAAGTTGAGGAATTTAAAAACTAAAATTATCACACTTTGAAAAGTGAATCTATCTATTTGGAGATCGGTTGGCAGCCTACATTCATAATAATAAATAAATACGTTCCTTAGACTTACACCAATTCACTCATTCTAAACTAAGCACGTATGCTTGTTTAAACATCCATGACTCGAGTACAAATGTCCATGTTCATCACACGAAACATTTGTCCCTAGTGGAATTCGAACCCGACCCTTGGTTTCGTAGCCAGGGTCTATGACCACTCGACCGACTTGTCCGTTAAAATGTAGCCTTAATCACCTAGACCGTAATAACGTACTTGTATATTGATACCTTATTTGTAAAACCCAAGCGCAGATTAGGCTCTAATATGGTATAAAGATAAAATATACAATACATACATTTGGGTCAAAAAAGAGTTTGCAGACCAACTGTTAAAAATAACTTTTCTACAAGTAAGTTTTAATTCAATCAGAGATGATTTAAATGTAAAAAAGGGAAGTGCGGTATGTACAACTAACTAACTTCACGCCACTTCCCTAGCGGGGTAGGCAGAGAGAACCGAACGCCATATGGCACGATCATTACACACCTCACTCGCCTCTTCAACATTCAAAATGTAAAAATTTTACTTAAACTAAGTATTACAAAAGCACATATTTCTTCAGGATAAACATAAACAATTACTATTTAGGTATAATACGAAGTAAGATGATTTTGAAACATAATATTCATTTGTTATAGATACTTAAATGTAATTAATTATTTATGTATTAAAAATATAGGCTATTATATTGCTATATACAGAATGATTCATAGAAAAACCCCGCGATGGATTGTTTAAATATTATATTAACTAACAAATTAACTAAACTTTACGCCATAATATATATCAAATACTTATTATATAAGATATTAATAGGAATATGGCTTGTGTACCTACATAAGTCATATTTATAATTCACAATCATTTGTAAGTGCGTCAGCGGAGGATAAACAATAATGACAATCCCAGACACAACATACTGCACCAGCGCAGACAGCTTACCTATCATAGAGGAATGAATCGCTGAATGTGTTCGAAAGCGCAAATCTCGAGGACAGCTAAACCGATTTCGCTCATTCTTTTTTAGCTGTATTTGATATTATCAGGTGAAGGTTCTTGTGAAAGAAAAAAATAAAAAAGTTGAATGGAAAACAAATAGGTATTGAAAATCCGAGCGGGGCGTTACGTAGTGCGCCTGGTCAGCTAGTAAGTTATATTTATTGAATTTTGACAAGCTCGATGGCGCATTCGGTAGTGACCCTGCCCCATGCGCCAAGAGTTGTGGGTTCGATCCCCACCCAGGACAAATATTCGTATGATGAATACTTGTGTTTTTTCTGTGTCTGGGTGTTAATATCTAATATTTAAGTATAGATTTGTAATACCACTGTTGTTTCTGATATCCGTAACACAAGTGCTTTTAAGCTACTTACCTCGGAGTCAGATCAATGTATGTGATGTAGTCTGATATTTATTTATTTATTATTTATAATTTTCAATCATTTGTAAATGCGTCAGCGGAGGATAAACAATGATGACACAGTCCAGACACAAAACATATTGCACCAGTGCAGACAGCTTATGTTCAATTAGTTCATTGATTGGTGACATCATAATAATGGGTGTTAATCAACTTTTTTTCTCGTCTTTTAACAGATCATCACCTTTCTGCGTTATATCCCGCTTAGACCATCATCCGGGATTTAGCGAGCCTGCTAATTTCATTAAAGCGACTGCCTAATATCATTTGACTGGCTCGATGGCTCATTCGGTAGTGACCCTGCCCCAGCGCCAAGAGTTGTGGGTTCGATCCCAATCCAGGACAAACATTCGTATGATGAATACTTGTGTATGTTCTGTGTCTGGGTGTTAATATTGAATATTAATGATGTATTTGTAATACCACTGTTGTTTCTGATATCCGTAATACAAGTGCTTGAGCTACTTACCTCAGAGTCAGATCAATGTATGTAATGTAGTGTAATATTTATTTATTTACAATGGATATGGAAGAATAAAATATTTTTTTCTCAGAAATATCTTAGATAATATGTCTCAATCCAATACCAATTGAAACACTAATTGCCTTTTACGACATTCTAGGAAAAGAACATAGTTAGTAAATAGATAATATTAAGACACAGATCAAAACAGGACATTACTAATGTCAAAGCGACAACACTAACAGAACTAAAACGCATTGTATGTATTTATTTACGCATATTAAATATTGTATATATTAATTTACAACTTGATGCTCTGTTTGATACGGCTTCATTCATCCACATACATTTTAAGTGCTCATATGCAAAATTAAAATGCATTTAATCTCGTTGCTATTTAATTTAGAAATATAAACAATATATTATTCTCAAACCACAGTCAAATAACAATAACATTATTATACCAATCGCTATGAATACAAATTTGTTGTTTAAAAATTCTTTTCCTACCCACTGAGCCGGATGTGCAAACTATATGATTAATTGTGGTTGACGTCGAACAAACGGAATCATTTATTAGGTTTAGCAAATATGTGTTTTATTGCGATAGTACGGGGCCGCTAATTAATTTGGCATTTTCCCGTTGATAACACAAACGGTGGTTCGGGAGTTTGTTATGAAACTCCCAATTTTGGTTGGGGTTACGTTATGAAAATGTTTACATACAAATTTATTGGTCTGGTGAATGGAAATTTGGAATAACATTAATTACAGCGTTTTTGGTTTTCGAATAGTGGATAGAAAAACGCAACCCTTTTGAAATCGGTTAGTTGGGGCACTGCTACGATTGCTTTTCTGTGATACGGTTATCCTATCCCACTAATATTATAAACGCAAAAGTTTGTAAGAATGTATGGATGTTTGTCTCTTTCACGCAAAACCTACTGAATGTATTTTAATGAAACTTTACAATAATATAGCTTATACACCCGAATAACGTATAGACTATGTTTTATCGATGTACCACGCGAGACAAGCTGCGGGCCGATATCAATTCATAAATTAATCCTTAAAAATTAGAAATGTATTTTTTTTTTGTTTGTGGACAGTTAAAGAAGTGTTGCATGTAATCTATTGTGCAGCTAAGAAGAGCTACATTTATCACATGAATCGGAAATAGAACTCAGCAAAAGTTTGACTTGCAATTAAGTTAAATGCTTTTCGATATGAGACGGCACGGCAGCGTATACAGAGAAGTTTTAAGATAAAGTCATGTGATATAAAAGGGTGTATACATAGATGTTTTCTTATGTAGACTGGGACTAAAAACGAATGTGCCAACTGTGTCTCTTGCCTAGCATGTCGTAAAAGGCGATTAATGGTATATGGGGTTTTGGGTATGTGATTGTGTAGGCGACGAGCTAGCCACTTGTCACTACTTTTTCACAATTTTCCATTTAACCCAGCCCAGTTTTGTTTTTGGCTGAATGTGGTTATAGGGGCCTGCTGCCCCTTTGACTCTGCCTACCCCTTCGGTGATTATGGGCGTGATGTTATGTATGTATGTATATATAGGTTTTTGGTAACCCATACAAAGTCAGACGGATAAAAGACTTGCTGCTTTCACTTAAGTATCGATTGCCACTTTGAAATTATAAGTACAAATATGCATCTTGAATCCGAAAACCGCTGTAATCTTTGACTTACGCCGCCTTCCTCCGAAATCGTTCTTACCTCCATCGGATCGCACGCTCGCAATTAAGCTTCGACTTTGTTGCAACGCCATAAAACACACAATTGCTGCACAACCAACTTTGTTGCTCGAACGTGTCATTTCCTTTCGTGATTTTACCCTACCGGTGTTGGACAGACCAGAACCTTTAGAGCTATGTAAGTAGAGCATTTGTTTTCAGTCAAGGGTCATGATATAATTGTTGTTTTGTATGTTTTTTTAATAAGACATTGATTTTCTTTGTTAATATTTCGTTTGAGTGTGCATTTGTCGTTGGAGGGGCGACTAATCTTTGGATTAAAAAGGGGAAACGTAAAGATTGGGAGTGAAATAAATTATTGAATGGAAAAATATAAATGTCTGTTGTTAGGGTGTTAGCGGTAAAGGGAAGGCATGTCACAACATGTTTAGAATCGTACGGTTTTATTCATAATGTTTTTTATACGCTTTCGTAAATGAGAGTTCATGTACATTGGATATCAAGTTTTCTAAAAAAAAACAGTATAACCATTAACCTGATGAAGTTAGTTCATTTTAGAGTAAGTAAGATAATTATGTCTAATGTATTTAAGTCATAAATATGTGTTTTACTAGAAAACGATTATAATAAGATATATATATATACATAGATACTTTTCCTTCAATTAACAATTTGTACAATGTTTTATACTAAATTATGTTGCAAAGTACAAAAATAAAACTAGAATAACCTTAATATCCTTATCGTATACATAATATCTTTGTAAATCTACACGTCTAATTTGAACCATCAAGATAACGCTGTTGCAAAATTGATCATTCATTACTATAATACCATTTACCCCATACACTGGCAAGTATATGAGAAACATAAGAGAGCATTATCCCCACACCATCGATCCCCATCGTGTTAAGTATGCAATAAAATAAGATGGGAGGGCAGGCAGGTGATGCGCAGGTCATATATTATGGATGCCGATACTAAGGAATTATCAGGGCACGATGAGATGCCGTATATATTAGACTATATTAATATGTAGTAGTATATATTAAGACTAGCAGCACCCCGCGGTTTTACCCGCATAGTTCCCGTTCCCGTGGGAATATGAGGATAAAATATAGCCTATGTTACTCCTTGATAAAGTAGCTTACTATTGGTGATTTTTTTTTCAAATCGGTTCAGTAATTTTTTAGTTTATTCATTACAAACATACACACATACAAAAGTACAAATCTTTCCTCTTTATAATATTACTAATAGTATAGATACGTTATGCCCTGCCTATCTATACTAATAGTATAGATAGGCAGGGCATAACGAAGTCTATTTAAGTAAGTTTAAGTTTAAAAATGGAAGCACTCACTCTATGGTGTGCACTATGTGTTATGCGATTATTAGAAATAATGCTTATGAAAATGAGAAGCGATGCGCAAGCGCTTTACCATTTTTAGCAGCATTTAACTTTATTTAAAGTTTTGTAAATATTTATTGGTCAAAATATAACATGATATAAAAAATATTACAATCAATTCTAATAACGATTCTGCACAAATAGTTTTTATGTTTTGTAATACTAAAAAAAAAGTATGTAAACGTAAGCCAGAACAGACTTTATAGTCGTTTCATCAAAGAAACTCTTAAAGAACATAGCAATACAAGTGCAAATTACAACACAGCACGTCACTGTTGCCATCCCCAGTATCAGATGTAACTTCGCGACAGCGCGGCGAGTTCCAGACAAAGCGACCGCATCACGCTTGCGGACAACTGTGACGTCATATGTTGCTACAGATAAGGTTATGTTTAACCAAATTGCTCTTACAAAGTACGGGATTCAAGAAGGATGTTTTCTTGGTTTTCTGACTGTTTTATGGCTGAACTATGTAGATTTGCTTTGAGCCACCGATGTTAGTTTAAACGTCTATAACGTTAATTATATTTAATCGGGTGTAGTAAATAAAAAGGTCTAACTATTTTCTTATTTATTCGTACGAAAACGTATCGTATTTAAGCCTAACAATGCATTTAAAAGATATCTATTGTGAGTCATATCAAAAGTACTGTCACTACTTTTTCGAAATTTTCCATCTAACTCAGCCCAATTTTATTTTTGGTTGAATGTGGTTGAAGGCTTGCTGCCTCTTTGACTTTGCCTACACCTTCGGGGATTATGGGCGTGATGTTATGTATGTATGTATTAAATGTGGATGTGCTTTTGCCGAGCCAGGTGCTGCGAGCTTGGGGATTTGAGTTTCATAAAGGCTATCGCGTATGAATTTGCCGCTAGGGGCGCTTGTGTAGCGTAAAGTCTTAGAAATGTCAAATGTGACTGTTTGTGGGCAGGCTACGTGGGTTTATTTATATTTATTCGCAACATTAAATTAATTAGCAATACGTTACATTAATTATGGCAACTAAGAGTTTACCCACTGCTTTAAGACAGTTGTATCTTTCGGAAACTTATGTCTGCCTTTTTTTTTCGAGCAAAACGGGACTGCGCAGCACTGTGAGCTTTCTTTAGACATATTAGACAATAAGCAATATCATTAGAAAATCATAAAAATCTTATTATTCAATAATAAATGAATCCAAACCATTAAAAAAGGTCATGTTATTTTGATAATGATTAATGAGTTTGGTCGTTGAACTTCAATAACAACATGACATTCTAATGACATTTGTCTTTCATACAAACAACACAATATAAATGTTGTTTGATTACAAGAAGTACCTAATAACACATCACAAATACAATCAAGTGTGATTATAAAACAATGGAATTTCATCCAGTCATCAGCACTAATGATGAAATAATTGATGTCAACAAACCACTGTCAGATACTGTAACCGCGTTTATTAAAAGAGGCGGACATATTGGAAGCGTAAAGTAAAATAAAGCCAAGTTTGGTCTATAAATTGGTGGCGTGAAGCCATTAAAGAATACATGTATAATGTTATGTATAAAGTATTTACTGATGAGATTACTTACAAATAAATCTCACGAGCAGCACCGCGGGCAAAAGCTTATACCTATTGCAAAGTATCTAATAATAAAAAGTCACTAATATTAAATCACATATATCATCTTCCTAGCGTTATGTCCCGTGCTTAGACGGGATCCGCTTAGACCATGATCCAGGATGTAGCGAGTCTGGTAATTACATTGAAGCGTCTGCCGATCTGACCTTCGTAACCCTAAGAGATTTTTGGATCATGGTTACAAATCTAAAGGTTTTTGAATTTGCAGGTTTCATCACGATATTTTCCCTCTCCGTCGAGCTAGTACTATAAATACGTACATAGATTTGAAAAATCCAGAGGTACGAGCCCGGGTTTGAACCCACACTCCCCGGTTAAGAGGCGCGTGTCCTTACCATTGAGCTACCACCGCTCTTACATTACATCACATATATACAGTTCGTTAAATCGATAGTTCACAGATTCATTTCGAAATCCCCATTTGTTGGAATACGTACTCAAACATAATCCATCATTTCATTACACTCGTTCAGATGGAAGAACACAGTCTGTGACTGTAAGGGGAATCATGACACGCGGTAATAACGTACATGATGAGGAATAGGATTATACGTATTTCATTACGGGAGCCACGAAGTTAAGAACATTTTAGGAGGATATTATTGCATTGCTGTTAGTGTTGCCCAAAGCAAGACTCTTGCGGCGGTCTTGCATGCCGTTATCTTGCAGACTCAATCTTGTTCTTGATCAAATGTTGCTTGTTGCTTGGTCCTAGGTTAAAACCAAGCAACAAGCAACATTTAAGCAAGAACAAGACTAAATCCGCAAGATGACGACATGCAAGACCGCCGCAAGAGTCTTGCTTTGGGCAACACTAATTGCTGTGTGGGTACAGAAATACATAATGCATACAAATGTATGGGTACCTCATTGCAAAATTTTCTTTGCATGTAAATTAATTGCAATGGGATTAATCTAGATGGGAATAAATAACCGCTTAATTAATGATTTCAAAGTACCAGTGTCGGTCTAGGACTCCAAAACCGTTTAAACTGGCCCGTTGGTCGAGTGGTCAGAGACCCTGGCCACAAAACCAAGGGTAGCGGGTTCGAATCCTGCTAGCGGAAAATGTTTTGTGTGATGCACATGGACATTTGTACTCGAGACATGGATATTTATAAATGTATTTAAGTATGTCGTCCTTCCACCTAATATACTAAGCATAAGCTTAGTTTGGGATTAGGGAGTTGGTGTGTCAGTCTGGAGAATTTATTTATTTAAAAGAATGTACCAACTGTGTTTCAAGGTGTATTGGGTTTGTCACTAAGTAGACGACTAGCTAGTCTCGTTCCTATTTTTATAATATCGTATCAAAAAGAATAAACAAAAGTTCTTGTCGTTCAACCCGCAATAACAACTTGGCGCGCCCACTACCGAACTCAAACAAAAGAAGCCCAGCATCACAGTGCATACATAATTGGACGTAATGAAGTGCACGATCCGATTTAAAAGGAAAACAAAATTAATTACCGCGCAGTCGCTCAGTGCTGCACCGGAATCGAATTAATAGCACTCATACGTGCGCTCGACTCGTTCATTATAGTCCAAGAAAATAGGCCTTTAAATACGAATTTGAGGTAAATACTTGAATTTTTGATATAAGTTACTTTGAAAGATTTAAAAACGATCTGTGAAATTTTTTTGTAAAATCACCCCCGAGAACATTTGAAAAAAAAATAAAAAGTATTTGTTTTTGAAATTTTGGGAAAACGGTAAGTAGTAGAAAAAAAAGGTTTAAATAAAAGTTGTAGAGCATCAGATTTTATAAAGAAATGCCCTGTTTATATTTTCGCTAACATTAAAATTATCCGAGATAGAGCGGTTAGAAGCTTGTGGATGATAGTAATAGTCCGGTCAGTTTCCCATTTTGATCTGAAATGAACCAATGGGAAAATTTTTGTGTGTACTAGATATTTAACAATCCAGAAATTCAGGTCTCTGACACATCAGGTTAGCTAAAAAAAAAGCGCGGAAGATCGAAAAAGGCAAACAACTCATGAGTAGTGCAAAATATTGAAAAATGCTAAAGGTAAAAGTTATAGATAATTGAATTTCCTACAAAAATGGTATCTGCATATTTTTTCATAGGTACGATACTTTTCGCAAAAAACACGCCTAAGTGTAAAATTATTTAAAAATGTTTCTTACAAGTTTTTCTCAATAAATAAAAATGCGTATAGCTACATTATTAAGTCTATTTTTCAATAATAAGCAGCACTTTAAAAAATATTTTTTCCTTACTAAGATGATTTTTTTTTTCTCATCCTGACGGGTTTTTAATGCAGAATTAAATCCTTTGGTTTATGTGAAATCCGTCTACTTAGTACCTGTAATTTATTAACTTTCATTGAATAAAGAGAAATGATCGGTAGTGACTGCCTGACCGAGTCAGGATTTCTTGCCAAAACCGAAACCGAAACCGAACATTAGGCAGCTCTCTTAGTTTTGGCTTAGGTTGACATAGCATGTTGAAATAAAGTGTATCTTTACAAGCTTTTATGTCTATATGTAATAGAGAGATTAGAAAAAAATATTGGTTACGTTTTTTTTTTCTTTTGTTCAGAAAAATAAGAATGACAAATACAGCGCGTTAAAGGTCCCCGTGACGTCACTTGTTCCGTAAATGCGCCGCGCTCCAGATTTTTGAAGCGCTGTATCTTTGTAATTTTCCAAGTATTCGATAAAGCAAAAAATACGTATTCAATATTTTGATAATTTTACTTACGAAACAAAACAAATATTTTTTCAAGTAAGCAGGAGGAATCATCAAAAGCAAAGAAGGCCAAAAAACCCTTCACAGTTTAACATTTTATCAAGAACAAAAGCCTAGAAATAAAACTTACTTAACAAGTTCTTAACAAACTAGACAAACTCATCGACCAAGCGGATATACCAATATACCAATACTGAGGAACCTCTTAATAACAGTAATTAATAAAATTATAATAGAGTAATGCCAGCTTATACAGTTGCTTCTTGGAACATCAATAGCCTGGTCGTTTATGTTATTATGTTGAAATTCTACTCCCATAGCATAACATTGATGTACTGCTTGTCTCTGAAGCACAACTAATATTCAATCACATAAGTGCTTTATTGAAGCCTATGTAAATAAAGATAAGTTCAGCATTACAATCAAGGACTACCACATTTACTCAATCTTCCATCCAGACGGGACTGCTCATGCAGGAACTGCTGTGATTGGGAAAAGAAATATAAACCATAAAGTACTACCAAAATATAAAACAGTACATCTGCAGGTAACATCTGTCATGGTGCAAGATGAACATGGTCAGCTAAAACATACAACATAGGAAAATCAATTTACTGACTATTTTAGGACCCCTTGTCATAGATTTATAAATTCAGACGTGACTCCCATGCAAAGAATGTTGCATTTGAGTCTGAATTCTTTGCATGGGAGTCACGTCTGACTCTTCCAAGAGGACGAGAGCTGAAGAAAATCCTTGACAAGAACAACGTCTACGTATTCAGCACAGGTCAAACAAAATATTCGACAAGCTCTATGGTGCATTCCGTAGTGATCCTTTTTTTTTTCCGGGTGTAATCCGTCATTCCCCCGAGAGACGAGAACTGCGGGAGTATGTCAGACTCCTACTGACTAAAACACCCGGGGTGTTCCGCCGCATCGCTTCTGGAGAGGAGCCCTGGGAACGCTATGCCTACCAATGAACCCCTCCCACCTGCGGTCGCTCTTGCGAGCACAACTTTAACATTGCTCCATCGAGCTATACTTCGACTAGATGCCCCAGAACACAAGGGGCGTCTACGTCTGGCTAGGATGCCGGTGATGGATCCCCCTATTCATCACTAGCTAGCACAGGCTAAGGCGGCATGCATGCATATTTACCAAACCAGCCATGGCTAGTTAGTATTTGTGCCAGGTTGAATGTCATTTCGCCATGTTTGCAGCTGACCCAGTCTTGGAGGACTTATTACATCAACTAGTTCCCGGCTAGCTCCCGAGTTATCAAGTCTTTCCGACCATATGACGAGCAATGCTTCTCGCGCTTCATCCCGCCATGCTTGGACCTCGCGGGGGTGAGGACGAGGATTCTCACCTGATTCGATGGCTGGGTCTGGGTGTTAATATACAATATTTAAGTATATTTTAGTATTACCACTGTTGTTTTTGACAACTGTATCAGAAGTGCTTAAGCTACTTACCTCGGAGTCAGATCAATGTATGTGATGTCGTGGGATATTTATTTATCAAACATATTGGCCCACAGATCCCAAGAAACGACCAGACGTCCTAGACTTTCTGGTTTTTAATGGATTCTCAGAGCGATATTCAAATATTAAAAGCTGTTATGATAGCAGTTCAGATCATACACAAATCATTACGACCATAAGTTCTACAATACAATAATAGAAAAACCTATTCAGTAAAAATACAGACTGACACGGTACGCCTTTAGAACACACATAGACTTAAATATAGTTATAAAAGTTCTACTTAAAACAAGTAATGACATCGACGAGGCATATATTATGGTTTCCGGACATGGAGGTCCATAATTGACGCGTTTGAAGTTGCCCATTCCAGAATCTTGGGATAGGGGGATGGAATCTTCGCTATATCATTTGATATAGCCATTGCATTAAATTCCACCACTCAACTATAATGGAGGCACTGCTTTACTATTGGGTACCGACATATCTGCGGGTTTTGCATGGAAGTAGAATAAGCACGCGGTCGAGGTGCATGCACTGCGTAAAATCTGCGGTGTATCGCTCACAGACTGCGTTCGGAACAATGATGAAAGAATAAGAGTTGGTCTGAAAGACAACGTCGGAGTTAAGGTAAAAAAAAGCATGCTCTGGTGATCCGGACATGTGGGATAAGTAGATGACGAAAGATAGAGCGAAAGTGGAAGAATGAAGGAGCCGCGAAAGGTCCAGGCTTACCCACCATGACCAAATTGGTCGTGCGGTAACAGAAAAGTGAAGGTGAAAATGTTAAAGTAGCAAGTGAGGTGTGTAAGGATCGTGCCATACGACGTTTGGTTCTCCTCTACCCCACTAGGGAAGTGGCGTGAAGTTTAGTTTAGTTAAGTTCAAAACCATAGAGCTTGTATGAAGGAATTATTAATGTTAAAGAAGCGAGTGAGGTGTGTAAGGACCGTGCCATATGGCGTTCGGTTCGCTCTACCTACCCCGCTAGGGCATTTTCCTAGCGGGGTAGGCAGAGCGAACTTACTTCACGCCATTGCATGAAGTAAGGTATTGACGCGACTACTATAAATCAAGCTGTGCTCAGGGTTTCTTGGTATAAAACAAAGGTGGGTTATTAGAGGGGTATTTCCCTAGCGGGGTAGTTAGAGCGAACTTACTTCACGCCATTGCATGAAGTAAGGTATTAACGCGACTACTATGGAGCAAGCTGTGCTCAGGGTTTCTTTGTGTAAAACAAAGGGAGGTTATTATATATCCCACAAAATATCCACACTATACGCCACACAATACGCCATAAGCATGCTAAATAGCTAGTCTACAGAGTTAACTGTCGGGAAAGAGCTATCCTGGAGTATAATCCACATCCAATTGAAGTCATCGAGGTCACATATTAAAGCCTGGATATCATTAGGGACTAGGGGACTTGTGAAACTTGGTGCCACCGCATCATCAGATGTCTTGATAAAAGCTTTGACCAAACATTAGAAATAATACTGACGGGACTAAACTAGACTTGAGCTCAATGGTAAGGACATGCACCTCTTAACCGAGGAGTGCGGGTTCAAACCCGGGCATGTTAACCACCTCTGTATTTTTCAAATCTATGTACGTATTTATTACCACTAGCTCGACGGTAAGGGGAAAACATCGTGATGAAACCAGCAAATTTAAATAACTAGGATTTGTAACCATGATCCAAAATTTGTCTGCTTCCCTTATCTTAGGGTTACGAATGTCAGATTGGCAGTCGCTTCAATGTAATTATCAGACTCGCTAGATCCTAGATCATGGTCTAAGCGGATCCCGTCTAAGCACGGAACATAACGCTATGAAGATAAAGACTGACACTACATGAGTACTTAGAGCTTGATGTTTCGGCATATCGCGTTTAGTCCAGTCAGTATTATTTCTACTGACAATGCAACGAGAAAGTTTAAAATCAAATATCTATATTCAACAAATCAAACAAACTCAAACTCGATGGGTTAATGTTACAATTTTTTGCTATATCGAATACTCGGAAAATTACAAAAGTACAGTGCTTCAAAAATCTGTAGTGTCTGGAGTGAGCGCGTCACGGGGACCTTTAACGCGCTGTATTTGTCATTCTTATTTTTCTGAACAAAAGAAAAAAACGAAACCAATATTTTTTTGTAATCTTACTATTACAGATAGACACCGGGTCAGGAGACATAAAAGTAAAGATACACTTCATTTCAACATGCTATGTCAACCTAAGCCAAAACTAAGAGAGCTGCCTAATGTTCGGTTTCGGTTTCGGTTTTGGCAAGAAATCCTGACTTGGTCAGGCAGTCACTACTGATCATTTCTCCTTATTCAATGAAAGTTAATAAATTACAGGTACTAAGTAGACGGATTTCGCATAAACCAAAGGATTTAATTCTGCATTAAAAACCCGTCAGGATGAGAAAAAAAAAATCATCTTAGTAAGGAAAAAATATTTTTTAAAGTGCTGCTTATTATTGAAAAATAGACTTAATAATGTAGCTATACGCATTTTTATTTATTGAGAAAAACTTGTAAGAAACATTTTTAAATAATTTTACACTTAGGCGTGTTTTTTGCGAAAAGTATCGTACCTATGAAAAAATATGCAGATACCATTTTTGTAGGAAATTCAATTATCTATAACTTTTACCTTTAGCATTTTTCAATATTTTGCACTACTCATGAGTTGTTTGCCTTTTTCGATCTTCCGCGCTTTTTTTTTAGCTAACCTGATGTGTCAGAGACCTGAATTTCTGGATTGTTAAATATCTAGTACACACAAAAATTTTCCCATTGGTTCATTTCAGATCAAAATGGGAAACTGACCGGACTATTACTATCATCCACAAGCTTCTAACCGCTCTATCTCGGATAATTTTAATGTTAGCGAAAATATAAACAGGGCATTTCTTTATAAAATCTGATGCTCTACAACTTTTATTTAAACCTTTTTTTTCTACTACTTACCGTTTTCCCAAAATTTCAAAAACAAATACTTTTTATTTTTTTTTCAAATGTTCTCGGGGGTGATTTTACAAAAAACTTTCACAGATCGTTTTTAAATCTTTCAAAGTAACTTATATCAAAAATTCAAGTATTTACCTCAAATTCGTATTTAAAGGCCTATTTTCTTGGACTATTATCGGTGTACGTATCAGCCGGGGAAAGTATAATAACTGCTTATGCACTTAATGATATGAAACTGTAAAGGTTACGCAGTTTACTATTGAATGAATAGTCAGACAAAATCACATACTATAATTGAAAAGTAGCTAACGAAAATGTATTATTGAAATCAGAATTAAGAAAGGGATCATGAATGTTGAAGAGGCGAGTGAAGTGTGTAAGGATCGTGCCATATGGCGTTCGGTTCTCTCTGCCTACCCCGCTAGCGAAGTGGCGTGAAGTTTTTTTAGTTAGAATCAACGATAGTACCAATTATACCTAAATACGCGTAATATATAACGGATAATGATTTTCTATTTCGTTATTATCCGCCATGCTGATTGACGGCTATGGGCGTTACGACGGGTAATGTCGGTCAAACCATGGTACGATAATCAAGGTTATTTTAATTACACTCAATAATTAGCACTGATGACTGAATTAGGTACTAGGAAACCTAGGAACGCGTGACAGTTTCCAGACGTGTTCACTGCTCGGTGGTCGTACGCAAAGTGAGCTCGCTTCTGCCGGGCACAACGTCGCAGACTCCGCCTTAGTGTGGAAATCAGAACCGTTCCCATGCGTTCAACGTAAAGTCTAAACAACCGAGGCCCTCATAATCAGTACCAGGTATGCGAAATTTATCAACCACTCGGGGAAAGTATATAATACTTTCCCCTGCTTGTTTACTTAATGATGGCTGCCTTGTTGGTCAGTGGTAGCATGCGCCGCCTAAGGACCTAGGAGGAATCCCGGGTCGGGTCAAAAATGTGGTTGGTTATTTCAATATTGAAATTACTCAGTAACAGTCCGGAGTCAAGAATTATACGGTTTAATCATCCCTCGGAAAGTACGTTAAGCCGTTGGTCCTGCGCCTGATCTCTCTCCGGTCATGTCGAATTGCCATTTCACCGGATTATGAGAGTGGAACAGAGAGCACTTGTATTTGCGCACACGCTACAATATCACCTGCGCAGTTGGCTAATCCTCGTTGAGATTGGCTGCCGTGACCGATATCGGTTAGAAGGACATTATTATTACTTATTGATATTTAAAAAAAATCATTGTATACTGTAGAATAGCATATTTACAATGGACCAAGCAAACTTATTACCAGTTCATACAAAGTTATAGTTAATTCACACCGAAAAAGGCAAATTTCGAAAGCAGCAACGTTTTATCAAACAATAAATCAGTACAATCCAATTATTGATACTTGTATTAGCAATGGTAAGACAAATTAACCCACACGTGTTATATAATAAATGACAGAACGAACTGACCGGATAACGGTTTACAGTCAAATAGAGCGCATTACACAGTCATTACAGATCAGTGGAGTGATTGATGCGCCGGGTATCATTGTGACGCGTGCGTTATGAAATGAACTCTGTGGGGCTTGTTGTACTGGGATACGCTATGCTTATTATGAAGAGTCGTTGCATCCAGCTTAAAAAACTTTACTTACCAATAACTAATCAATACTTTTCCTTGGTGATTAAACAAGTTTTGGACTCAGGTCTTGGGGGACTACAATAACTACGTTGATACTGGTCTAGTTAAGCAGTTAAATAAATTTACAATCGAAAACTAAAACAAATTTGTCAGAACCTAATACAAACTTCTTAAGTAAAAAAAAAAAAACTGGTCTAGTTAATAAGTAGAAGCATTTTAAAAGGTACTTATTTTGAATATCATTCGATGTCTATGTCGTTACCTGATTTATTTATTGTTTGTGATTTGAGTTCGTCCATTCGTAAGTAGTGTTAAAACTATTAACTAACTAACTAAACTAAAATGCTATTCTAAGATTACTTATTTGTTATATTAAAATAAAACATAATAATGTAAAATGATGAATAAATATGACATTCTACAATACATAAATCTGTCAAAACAGCGTAAATAAAGACACTTAAATTTTTACCATTATTTTCGTGTGTGTTATATTAGAGGAAGTATGAAAGTGGCACCATTGATAGATAAGATGAGAGGAAACCGTTTATCTTGGTATGGGCATGTGATGAGAAGAGAGGAAGGACATGTGACAAAGAGCGTGATGAGTATGAATGTTAGTGGATGGAGAGGAAGAGGAAGGCCAAATAAGAGATGGATGGATTGTGTGAAAGATGATATGAGTAAAATGGAAGTGGATAGCTTGATGACGGCTGACCGGGACGTATGGAAGAAGAAGACATGCTGCGCCGACCCCAGATGACCTGGGAGAAGGGCAAGAGGATGATGATGATTTTCGTGTGTGTTCTCAATGCAGCATCGTCCCAGTGAAGTAAGTCCCCAATAGCTACGGGCTTATCTTTAGATTGACCAGAGAAAGTGGGGAAGAAGGCTATTTAGTGAACAATGCTGCTCTCCGGTCGACGTTAAGAGGCTGGTGGTATTCGGGGATCAGCGACACTGGTCGAAGCGAACTGGTGCTATTTGAGTTTACATTCGAATAAGAACACGACACTTGACTTTTTTGACTCCGAAATTACCAGACCGATTTGAAAAACTCTTTCACCGATGGAAAGCTACTATATCATTAAGTAATATAGGCTATATTTATCCCCGTATTCCTATGGGAATGGAAACTACCCTGGTGAAACCGCCGGGCGCTACTAGTCAATAAAACATCATTTACCCCACGGTGTGGAAAAACACTGTGATGTAATCTGCACATTCAAATAACCATGGATGTGCAACTAATATCCAATCTGTCTGCATCCCTTGTCATGGGCTACGATGTTTCTATGTTATATCCAGACTCGCTAAATCCTAAATCATGGTCCATCAGGGTTCACACCTTGACTAAACACGAAACATATGAAGACGGCATCTATAGAAGTTCAGGTAATGAACTACTGACATGCTAACTTTAATTAGGTAAATTTGAACATCCCGGTGTGCTCACGATGTTTCTCTTGCCATAGAATTTGTGGTATAAAGCCATAACTACTAAGATTTACAAGAACCCAGAGGTCCCTGCTTGGATATGAACAAGAACTCCTCGCATTGAGGCTTCTATCCATACCGCATTGAGCTTTCATTACACTCAAAAGTCTAAAATAAATAAATAAATTCTCCAGACTAACACACCAATTCTCTAGTCAAATTAAGCTTATAAGCTTGTCCTATGGATACTAGGCGAACGGACAGACATACTTAAATACGACATACGTTTATAAACATCCATGACTCGAGTACAAATGTCCATGTTCATCACACGAAACATTTGCCCCTAGCGAGAGTCGAACCCGCGACCCTTTATTTCCTAGCCAAGATCTCTGACCACTTGCCCAACGGGCCAGTCATAAGTACAAATAAATCAGAAAAGTAACAAAATAACTCCTTTGCTTTTATACATCCCACCACTGAACAAAAGCATCGAAACCTAACACTAACTTCTATTCTAAGCTTATCTAGCCTCGAGCATAGCCCAAGCCATCCACATTTCCTTTGTATAACTTCTACACGATATTATAAATACATTTTTCCGCCCGAGCTTAGCCCTAAATGATCCCGTCTAAATCTTCCCCCGGGATTACTTTTAGGATTCTCTCGAAAATTTCCGCTCCTTGAAAGAAGCGGTTTCGCCGTCCTCCAGGTAATTCGGGATCCTCCGCACAAAGCAACCATGAATAAGGCCACTCACTGTACTATCTCATTACGTGGAATATGTTTCGGGAATCCTTTACTTTCTTATACGCTTTCAAAGTTCCTTTTGGGAATAGGTAAACCTTTTAGGTAGGTACCACGCTGCAACCCCATTGGTTTCGACGTATCTGAGCTAAATCAACCAAGGCCTCCACGTAGACTGTTAAACAATAAATAAGAAGCAACTCAATTCGTTTTAGCGGACTACATACATACATACATAACATCACGCCCATAATCCCCGAAGGGGTAAGCAGAGTCAAACGGGCAACATACCGCTTCAACCTCATTCAGCCAAAAATAAAGCCGGGCTGGGTTAGATAAAAAATTGTGAAAAAGCAGTGACAAGCAGCTAATCTGTCGCCTACACCATCACACACCCAAAATCCGATATACCATTAGTTATTTTTAAGTCCCAGACCAACATTTAGCGGACTCAAGCCAGAAATTCAAATCTTTTTAATTGTCTTAAAAAAAAAGGGGGAGGTTCTCAATTCTACTGATCTTTATCAATGAAGTATCAATCAACTCCTTACTTTAAGTAACATATTATCAAATTTACGGAGGAACACTTTACCGTCACAATTAACCTAACAGTCACAGATTTTCCGTAATACAGTCTTCATTTAACTCAAGTGCTGAACCCCATCACGGCATGGCGCTCGCACTTGACCCCCGTTGTTCCAGTAAGTAGTTCACTCGTCCCTCAACACGGCCCACTGTAGTCGAGTGAGCACTTGACCTTCTGGGCACCCGTTTTAAGGGACACCGAACGGCGAGGCGAGACCGCATTACAGTGGTTCCCGTAAAAAAACGTGGAAATGCCTTCACAGGTAGACTGAGGAGTATAAGTAAATTCTACAGACTCACACACGAATTCTCTTATTCCGAACTAAGGATGCTTGTGCTATATATACATACTTAAATATGTTTATAAACATCCACGACTTGAGTACAAATGGCAGTGTTCATCACATAAAAGCGGGATTCGAACGCGCGACCCTTCGTTTCGTGACCAGGATCTGACCACTCTATTTAAATTTATATATTACGGGTTAAGGTGAGACTTAAAAAGAATATACCTTACTTGGAACTGGATTTATAGGGGACGAGGTAGGCACTTTTCCCTCTTCTAATATAACATCTAACCCAACTTTTTCTTCTCTTATATATAAAAATGAGTTGCTGTTCGTTAGTCTCGCTAAAACTGCTAAAAGGCTGGGCCGATTCGAATGATTTTAGTTTTTAAATTTATGTAATCCTTCAGGGAAGGTTTGTACGGTAAGAAAATGTGAAAACATTGCGAGGAAATAATAATCGAAAATCCGAGAACGGGGCGCAACGAAGTGCGCCGGGACAGCTAGTTTTTGAATAAAATATATAGTTTAAGCTCATCTTTTGGACTATGCACAAACATAAAGTGAAGAATTCAGAAGTACGTGCCCTTGTTTGGGCATCCCTCGTAAATGAGGCACGTGTAACCATTGACCTACCGCTCTCAACTTGATCTTCTAGATAAGCTCAAAATTTTTCAAAAGGTAATATCAATAATTTCAATGTAATTCAATATTCCATTCCTTACTTTTGCTTCAGCCCCCAATCATTATTAAGTACAACTCCCAGTTTCAGCAAAACGGCAAATTGAAATCCAATATTGTTTCAAAGAACAAAAGCCTATGAAATAATAATTTCCTAATGGAGCAAAAGTTGAAAATGAATGATTTAGCTAGAAAGAAATCTTTCGAATTTGCTCTTTACGCTTTTTTGCTCGGCATTAGCTTTGTCTGTAGCTTTGTCTGTGGTAGGTTAAATCAAAATTTAGGAACCATTTCAAATAATTATTTTTTCGGGACCTGTTTCACCTATAGGTTGTTAAGAGATTTTTGATGCATAACATTATTTTGGATAGATCGCCAAAAAATTTATACCAGCACTATCTTCTAGGAGCAATTATAGGTACAATTTGTCTGGTTGCTCCGGGTAACAACAGGTGGCAGTCACTATAATTTTCTAACTACTCACCAAATCAAGGGCCATGATTCAAGTGAACCTCGACTTAAAACACGAGAACAGAAAGAGAAAGAAGACCATTCTACAGAATGCATAAAATTTTAAAAGTTGGAAACCGTAGACCAATTGTTTGAACATGCACAAAAGAAAACATATAATTTTAAGAACACCACTGAACCCTAATTCCATTTCCAGCAAAAAAATACAACTAGCAAAAGAACGAAGCTTAACGTTTTACTATGTGTACAAAAAATGCCCACAGGGCATTACATTTCGAAGCCGATCTGGCGAGTTGCTAAAGGGTCAAATGGTCAGAAAGGTCACAGAATATATCGATCGTGTTGGAACTCATTGTGATTTCTTCAGAACAAAGGTAAGAAGCAATTTAGTTAACGAATTAAAGAAAGCTATCGATAAAGTTCGCTGGTAAAAAAGTAATTGCTTTTCACTGTAGCCTTTTTTGGTCTAGCTCGCTGGATGCCTTTTGCGTCTAGATGGCCCTTTTAATACATTACTCTAGACTGATTAATGAACAGTCAAGGGCACTACAGTTTATCTTATTAAAAGAAAGGCCAGACTTGGTTTATCAGCGACATCGACATTCTGTCTGAAGATCGAGAATATTCACAGATGACATGAGAACGAATCTCTTCTTTTGAAACTGTATAAATCATAATAAAATAACTAACTCCACGTGTTGCGATTAACGCAATTCTTCAGACATCTTCGATGGGACACCACCGAAAATAAGCGGCTCTCAACTATTTTGTGTTTTTGGTTCCTTTGAGTAACGGAGATGAAGGTACGCAGCTCTGATAACGGAGGACACTTATATTGTTGGTACAGTGAATCCGCAATAAAACCTTCAAAGGATCTGCAGTGACAAACCCCTTGTTGGGGCCTGGATAGGAGCCTGGATATGGTCAGCTGGACGGGAAAGTACCACCCACTTACAAAAAATGCAGCACCTACACTGCTGTGTTCTATGTGGCAAGTGATAGTGCCGCAAGTCCAATCCACTTAAAGACCAACTCATCAACAATATCTCTTATGTTGCAGGTATCTAAAGCGTCGGTAAATACTTACCATCAGGCCCTAGCTTGATTACCACCTCTGACATGAAATAACTAGAAAGCACTAAATCTACCACTCACCGCTTGTATAAAGAAGTCTTCATGCAGCACGCTGACTATCCCGAAGTTGGTGAACTTGAACACCCGGTCCATGATCCACATGAGGTTGGACAGCACTCCCGGGCGCGGGTTCCACGCCGTCATCAGCATGGGCACGTCTGCTGTGCTCTGGTGGTTCGCCAGCACTAAGGTCCTCCGGCCGCTGCATGCCACTGGCTCGTCTCCGGATTCAATTACTGGAAAAGAAGATAAAATAAGCTGGTCGTTGTGACGATGATAAAGAGCTTCATGGATAAGGAGGAACGCCCCGTTGCGAGGGTTTTGAATAAACAAAAGGCCTGTATTTTTGTATGTTAAAACCTTAGTATACATTTTTCTAAATCTATGATGAAAGAATATATGGGGAAACTAACACATTCAAATAATAATTAGACGTGACCTTAAATCAATTTTTTCGATTCCTTTCTTCATCATTCATGGGAGACCAATCTAGCACTGGAAATTTTACAGCTGAAGTGATGATAAACACTTCAGCTGTAAAATTTCCAGTGCTAGATTGGTCTCCCTCAGTCTTCTACAACCTACAACGATATACGTCCGTCACTATGCCTCTTATTCAGGTTCCCATGACTATAATAGTTATTTAGTAGGAATCTAAATAGTCCATATACCAATCTAAAAATATATTTATCTACTGGCTTCCCGTTCCAGGGACTCCGCCAGTGTCACATCTTTCAAACCCCATTTCACTTAGGGGTCTCACTCCTTTAAAAAGCCTTAGTGCTCACATACAATACCTACGTGACTAACCTGCGTGCTAAGTGTCAAGGCCCTAATTCCAATAACTTGGGCAGCTTTCATTGCTATATTATTTATTATCAAAATTTCTTCTACGCAATGTACATGGCACGTTTATTATGAGTCCGTGTAGTCGTGCGCTAACTGAAGTACGATATTCTATTTGCGCAAACGCTTAGCTCGGTGTTTGCGGAACGTGACGTCACGGGGACCTCTCGGAGGGCGCAGTCTCCTTTAGAGGGCTTTGGGAATAGTTGAGTTATTCCAAGGGAATTATTGCGTTGCGAGGCGTATTTGAAGAGTATATAAATTCGAGTATACTTATAGATAACCGGCTTTTGTCGATGGTTTAGTCCGTTTGGAAATTGTTAATATT
Organism: Glyphodes perspectalis; assembly: GCA_951394215.1. NCBI lineage: Eukaryota > Metazoa > Arthropoda > Insecta > Lepidoptera > Crambidae > Glyphodes > Glyphodes perspectalis. The sequence continues at coordinate 1,577,404 of OX596211.1, read as the reverse complement.
GTTCAGATGTTATCATGAGTCCCACTGGATCCATTAATTTTACTGGGATAAATTGCAGCCTATGTGCTATTGTAAACTATAAACTATTCCGGGGGAAAATTAACTCATTCAGAAGGACAGATGCCTTCAAGCATTTTTGTCAAAATGAAAAACTGGGATGGGTTAGATCGAAAATTGCGAAAAAAAGTTAGCTTTCACAATAACACACCCAATACACTAGTCGCCTTTTACGACATATCAGGCAAACAACACTATTGTTGCAATATTTTTAAGTTCCAGAAAAAAAATGGGTCATTGTAAACGCCTGATATTAATCTACACACTTTTAAACACGTTAATCAAGTACAAAATAATCCTAAACAAAACACTGCATAATATTCAAATCAATTAGAAGCGTGTTCTCATAACGTAACCTTAAAATTTCCCTTATAAAAAATGAGCAAAATTCCGTAATCTGATTTTATTGTGTTCGAGCGTCGTAATATTTTTTTATTGCTTATGTAAAACGAAATTGCTTGAATGATAGTAGGCTTTTAATGGAGTAATATTGTCTTATTAGAGCCAACGGTAAGTATACTTTTTTTCTATATACATTACATAGCTAAAATTTTTGAATTCATTTCAAGGACAAAACAAAAAAAAAAACAGATATTTCAGCAATACTGTTGCCGATCGTATCTCTATTTTAAAAGTATTAAGAAATCTTTCCATAACTTAAGCATTTTTGTGGTACAATTTACTCAAAACCTAGGACGCCTATAGATTTGGACCTTAACATAGTAATTTAATAAATATCTAGATGTGTTATCCATCGTAAAAATACAATTATATAACTATTAAAAAAATACAACTGTGCAAGCCTTCTCAAAGCTCCGCTTTTTGCTATCTTACATACAAAGCAAGGAAAAAGAGAAAGCCCGACTAAATTTGTTTATAACAAAACTAAAATGTGCGCTAAGCTAATTTAATAACACACTTAGTCGAAGTTAACTTTGCTCGTTACGAAAGGAACTCCTAGTGTCAGTTACAAGCAAAAGTAAATTTTGCTTGTTAGTGAGAGCCCCAACTAGACTCTATTGTAGCGGATTTGCAGAAATCATTTTAACAACCTTCTGTTTGTGTGTAAGTTTCACGAGGATATTCGGTTGACAAAATAATTTTGAGAAAAGCTCTATGTACGCCACATCTAATAAAAGTTTCTTCAATATTAAAACTATACCTAGACTACCTTGTTATCGGAACTAGGTCAGAATATAGTCTATATCTAATAATGAGAAAACGATTAGCACATTATTTATCAAAATTGCATAAATAAATAATTGATCATGAACATAGATTGATCTGACTCTGAAGTAAGTAGCTTAAGCAAATTTTTATTTTCTCGAATGTTTTATTTTTAGTTCTATATTTTCTTTTTGCTGGCAATAAAATATTTTTATTTTATTTTATTATTTTACTTGTGTTACAGATATCAGAAACAATAGTGGTATTACATATATATACCTAAACACTGAATATTATTACCCAGACACAGAATAAACACAAGTATTTATCACATGAATATTTGTCCTGAGTGGGGATCGAACCCACAACTCTTGGCGCATGGGGCAGGGTCACTACCGAATGCGCCATCGAGCCAGTCAAAAGTAACCTAAGCGTTATACTAGTACAACCATACTTAGAGTGCTAAAACCATAGATAACCCTTTTGCCCTTCTCATTATACGATGTGAACAAAACGATTAACTGTTAGATTTCCTCCATATAGAGATGAAAGTCCAGTGAGGGTTTTTTTAAATTAAAACATTCAAAAGATGGCGTAACTATGACTTGCGGTCTTGTCACCCTTCTCATTTGTTAGTAGTCAGACCAAACTGACATGCTGTCAACAAGGAGCCAATAGTGACAGTGATAAGACCACGAGACTCCCTCGTGCCATCTGGCGGTTTTTGTATTTTTGAAAACCCTCATTCAAAGCGTTCACTATGTAACGTTTACATAAGACACACCCACGGAGGTTTTACCTTCATGACTCTATATGACGTGGCAGCGAATAGCGAATTTTTTGAAAAGAACGCTCATTTGACTGGCCCGTTGGTCGAGTGGTCAGAGACCCTCGTCTCGAAGCCAAGGGTCGCGGGTTCGAATCCCGCTAGGGGCAAATGTTTCGTTTGATGAACATGGACATTTGTATTTCAGTCATGGATGTTTATGAAAGTATTTAAGTATGACTATCCGTTCACCTAGTATCCATAGCACACGCATAAGCTTAGTTTGGGACTTGGGAATTGGTGTGTCAGTCTGAAGAATTTATTTTATTTATATGAAGACGAAGGAAAAGTCACGGTTGAAAGCAAACTAACCCAAAATCACAAAGTCCTATTGGTAGCTTCAGTAAGATACCGAAAGAAGAGAATATCGTTATCTAAGTTGTTATAGCAATTCTCGATTTCCATTCATTAACACCGAAACGACTGAAGAAAAGCCCATGCATTTTTTTCTACTCAAAATAAATAATGGTCCAGTATTAAGATTCAAATTACTGTCTATCTACTTAAGCGAACTGGCTCCAATCCCCTTAAATAAATAAGTCTCCCTTCACTTCAGTTGAAAAAACCTCCATAAAAATTATTAACATTTTCATGAATTCGCAATTTTGTTTGCCGCCGTTGGGAGGGCGCGATTTTTGAGGAAACCCTCCCGGATTAGAGAGAGAAAAAACAGTGCCGCCCCAGAAATAACTAAGATTGTTTTTCATTAAAAACGGAGGTGTGTGGAATGAGATACTGAATTTTTTATAAACGTGTTGCGCGAACGTGGAACGTTATTTTTCTTGTAAGGCGCTTTTAGTAAATTTGTTTGACGAAGACGAGTGTGTGTCCCTTCCAAACTCCATTTTAATATTTTTATATTAATAAAAATAAATAAATAAATAAATATAAATATCCGACTACATCACATACATTGATCTGACTCCGAGGTAAGTAGCTTAAGCACTTGTGTTACGGATATCAGAATCAACAGTGGTATTACAAATATATACTTAAATATTGGATATTATCACCCAGACACAGAACAAACACAAGTATTCATCATACGAATATTTGTCCTGGGTGTCCTTAGCGCATGGGGCAGGGTCACTAACCACACTACAAAAAGCAATCAGACAACATCTGACTCCAAAATAATAATATTCTGATTCCGAAGTGCGTATGTATAATAAAAATCAGAATTAACGAAGGCATTCCAGATACCCAAAAACGAGAAAAACACCTGTTTCATTAGCTACTTATTGTCCTGAAACCGAACTTGCGCTCTTTATGTTCAACGTGAAGATTGAACCATTGTACCAATAGCAAATGTAAAAATATTTAGATAGAATTCACATTCCATTAAATATTGTTTTCCATAGAAAGGAGCAAATTAACAATTATACTCAACGATATCGGTAATCAAAAGATTTACCACAAAATACTGTTTCTCAGCTATCAATAAAAAACTGTTACTCGAGTTATAGTACTGTAAAGTTACCATGAAACCGTATATAATAAAATGGAGCAATAATTGGACAATTAATTTTATTAAGGTCTACATTTGCACAGTTTTCTCTCTACAACTGACACATAAATAACTTCTATAGTACTTTTCAATATACACTATAATTTACAAAGTTTTCCATATTACCCTCAATCGTATTGGCTAGAGCATCTGAATAAATAATATCCTTGTACAAAGAATTCGTAATTGTTTCGTGTTTGTTTAGTTTTAAGGTACTGGGTCAAAAAACTATCATTCTATTAAGTCCGTCAGTTAGATTATAGAAAAATACAACACACATATTTTTTGCTTTATCAAGATAACAAAAAATCACAAATATAAAGAGCATCAAAGTTTTAGAGTGGGGGGCTTGTGACGTCACATGTAAATAAAAATTGTACCTACGTGTGACGTCACGCGCAACTGGAAACCGCTGTATCTTCGCCAATGTTTGTTTGGCAAATAAATAAAAAAATACGTGACAAATATTTTTTTATAATCTAACTGACGGCCTAAATAGATTTTTTTAGTGTACTCCACTATTACACAGATGTACACGAGTATACACTCATATACATAATAAACCATAACCCAAATAAAGAAATAAAGAATATAATTTGAACAGTCTAAGCGTTTTACATAGAGTGGCTTACATAACAAGACTAAACTGGAAAATCTGTTTTATCAGAAAAGATCGTTTGTAATAGAATATATAAACAACCAAAGGAAAGGCAGAGAAAAGAAGATTAAAGCCATTTCGCTTAAGTAGTTTATCGAAGGAAGAAAAAGATGTTTTTGCTTAGAAATAGTTAGGTGGCCCTAGAATAATATGCTGTTTACCCAGGCACAATATCTTTTCCCCACCGAATATTAGGGACAGGGAAAACCTATTCTCACACAAGCGCCACCAGGACCCAGCTTTTGCGTAATACCCCAGTCCGCTACTTAAAATTTGGAACACAACGAAGAGTGTTTAATTCTTGTAAACTCCCAACTCTCGCTTATCCCTACAGGCGGTTCCCTATTCGGGAACAACATAAATACTGCAATGGCGACTATTAAAACTTGGCGAGTGAACGCTCCCATTGAGCTGGCGATAATCCCGAGCCACAGTAAACGGGTGGCAGTAAGGAAATGTGAGAAAAATCGTTCACCAATCACGTCACTTCACCACATCGATGCCATATGTAGTTCGAAAATTAAAATGACAGCCAGGGGCGCTAGGTTTTGTGATAAGTCATTAGAAAGCAGATCGAAAAAAAGGACTGCGTTCCGTTTTGGCACTGAAACTGGATCTAGCTAATCTCGACACAATGGCGTCATCAACTAAAATGTATTTCACTACAGACTAATTTATTCAACAAACAATGCAGTTCCCCCATTTTCTACTTACACTGTGATGAACCAATATGATAAGCAGACTATAATAAATTAGTATCTTAATAAAAGCTTTGCTTTCTCACTTGTTTCTCAGCATACACAGTTACAAAATAAGCAGCAATGTCTATGAAGTTACAGTTTCCTCACTGCATCACGTCTTGCTGTCCCACCCCGGAAGGGGGGGAAGAAAACTCTTCATTACGCGAGTTTATTAACGCGCCACATTCGCGACGTGAAAAATGTTCCGCGTGTGGACCGTCTCATCGCACTCGTTTGTCACATGCACAGATTTTCTCTTTTGAGGGGACGGGTGTCTCGTAACGCTTTGAGGGTACAAGTAATTAGTGTTATACAGTCTATGTTGTTATTTTAATGAGCTTTACTTAATAAGGGGAGGCGTTAGAGAAGAGTGGACATCCGAATGTCTGAGTGTGTAGAGGCAATTAGGTATAAGATAATTTTAGTGCCAAAATTTTCGAACTGGTTCTCATGAAGCTTGCTATCATTTCCATTTGGCGATTAAAATTACCAGAAAAATTAATAATCTCGTGTTAAGTTTTGTAACCCACTCTTGTATTGGTAGCAGGTTTCAGCAATAACATAATCGAAAAGCTCATTTCTAACGGAGTTCAAATTATCATAAAAAAATTGTTTTGATTTCACCGGTATATGTATGCAGTATGTATGTATGTACATTGCCGTAAATCATACCAATTGTTTGCTACAATTAACATACGTTCATCTCAAACATTTGTATTAATGTTCCACCGTAGTACTCAAACTACTCCAAATATTATCTACTATCCGCGAGCATGACTAGAAACCATAAATAAAACGAGCATTTCCTTTAATCAATGCTCCAGCCAAGGACATTTAACAGTAACAAATGCCCTCACTTTCAAGGGCGCTCGGATAAACTAACGAAATGAAATACATTTTGACACAAGCGAAACACCGAACAGAGCCCCAGAGTGCACGCCATGCTGGCATGCAATTAGGGTTGCCAGGTTTTAAAGACGAAAAGCCGGACAGTCTAGCCGGTTTAGCCGGACATCTTTATTTTTAATGTATTGTGTAACGCGACAATATTTTGAGTAAAACGAGTGGTTTCCTAATGACCTATATCATTACGGCCGCAATCCTCGCACGGGTAGGCAGTAAGCAGTAAGTCGTTTAAAAAAAACCCATTAAACAATATGTCATCTAGCATAACGACATGCTAAGCAAGAGACAAAGTTAGTTTATTCTTTTTAAGCAGCATGAGACTCTATTTTTACGAAAATGTTGATAAAAAAGGCAAGGGCAGCTCAAACGAGCACATCGTGATTATTAAAGTAACGTGTAATTTTATTTACAGGCCGGACACCGTATTAGCCGCACACACAACTACAAACCCTGACTCTGTCCGACACTACCCGGACGCATGGCAACACTACTTGCAATAACCGAGTTAAACTGTTATTTTCACTGTATTATCTGTCAGTATTACTTTTACAATAACTGGTGTTGTTCATTCCAAATAGCTGTTTTATAGCAAACTAGCTGTGACCGTGCTCAAATACGCCAATCTGATGATTTACATAATGTTATATTTTTATTATTACTCGTAGTAGTGCCTGCAGCTTTGTCTATGGAAATTAGTAGTCTAGTATTGCTACAAATAAGTATAAATAGATTATAAGCCAATAAAATATTTTTATAAAAATAATTTTTCGCTTATTTCCAATAATATGCCTACATTAGGTCCAGAATAATACTAGCTTTAAATTAAAAAAAAAACCGTCCATAAATTACACTATTTTAAGAGTACTTTCGTAATTTTTTACTTCTTAAACTCTAATATTGATACAGCGGCCTTAATGAGTTTTCGGCTCAAGCATCGGCCTTCGCATTTCTTTTCACACTGCCCCGGATTACAGCGTTAAGCATCCGGGAGTGATGACGTCATTTCCGGACATTATTATTATTTTGATAAATAATTTTTACCGCTTATTACTCAAGTTTGCCCCATATTCAGAAAGTAAGATCTTATATTCATGATTTTCTTTATTTTTTCTCTAAGTTAATCAGCTTAAAGCCTCTTAAACGTTCGGAGTAGGACAAAGTAAAGAGGTGTTGGCTAATAATGATTAGAACAACGCCTTACACGCGAGAGATGCTAAATCAAAGGGCGAATTCCGTTATGTGTTTTTTTTTGTATTTGCCACAAAGCATCGATGCCGTTTTGAAGTTTCGTCCTTAAAAATTAAAAAGGAAAATGACCTAAAATAGTCAAATAAATATATTGAGTCGAAAAAACATTGCATATATAATGTAGCTCCCCTTTGTTGCTTCTTAATCAATTTTATAGCGTGTACGATATCGAAAACAACACTTAAAACCCCGTTGCATTGTGATTAAAAGTGAAATAACGCGAACAAACGCGACGAACATTATGCATTACACCGATAGCCGTTCCGATACGAGTCGAAGAGGTCGTGACCACGGTTAACTTAACCCGAACTTTAAGCAATATGCTACTAAAAATACATACATACATAACATCACGTCCCTAATCCCCGAAAGGGTAGGCCGAGTCAAAGGGGCTGCTGCCCCTTGTAGCCACGTTCAGCCAAAAATAAAACTCGGCTGGGTTAGATGGAAAACTACAAAAAAGTAGTGACAAGTGGCTAGCTTGTCATCTAGCTTGTCCCCTTTTACGACATGCTAGGCAAGAACCACAGCTGGCACATTCTTTTTAAGTCCCAGACCAACAGGGGACTAAAAAGTATAAAACATTAGAAATGCATAGGTACATTCATGTTATCACACCTGCTATGACAACAGCAAACATGAACATGAAAACAAAATTCCGAAAATAAAAATATTTTAAATAAACGTCAAAAATTAAAGTCGATTAAAAAAAGATATGCTTGGAAAAGGGAATACTTTTTTGGGTATCAATTCTTCAGTCTGGCACACCAATTCCCTAGTCCCAAACTAAGCTTATAAGCTTGTGCTATGGATAACTAGGTGAACGGATAGATATACTTAAATACGTTTATAAACATCCATGACTCGAGCACAAACATCCATGTTCATCACACAAAATATTTGCCCTTAGCGGGATTCGAACCCGCGACCCTTGGTTTCGTGGACAGGGTCTCTGACCACTCGACCAACGGGCCAGTCAATTAATATATATCATAATATTTTACCCCGACCACGATAACAAATAGATTAACAAATCATTCATCAAAACCGGATAAGTGATTTAAAAAAAGATAAACAGTAATTTATTGTATTGTTATCTGATTAATTACAATAAAGTGGAACACACTTCAATACAAATAAAATAATATGGTTCAACTGTACCTATAGAGATAAGCCAAATTTCAGAAAAAATTAACAAAATCTTCCTCACAAAAAAGTACCATCAAAGATAAATGTAAAAAGTATGCCAAGTCCTTCTATAACACAGTTTTTTATACATAAAAAATGTGTAAAATAATATTACATTACTTTTTTGTTGACCAACGACAGGCTCGTTGGTTGAGTGATCTGAGACCCTGGACACGAAACCAAAGGTCGCGTCCCACTAGGGGCAAATGTTTCGTGTTTATCACATGGACATTTGTACTTGAGTCATTGATGTTTATACAAACGTATTAAGTATGTCTATCCGTTCGCCTAGTATCCACAGCCCACAGCACAAGCTTATAAACTTAGTTTGGAACTAGGGAATTGGTGTGTCAGTCTGGAGAATTTATTTATTTGTTACACATTCATTCATGCTAAACTCTAACTTGTCAGTACGTTTTCCTTTATATATTTGTTGCAATAATTACGAGCAGGAGCTGTTCACAAAAGCGTTATTATGTGTATTCCAGTTTTAATCCGGCCGTTTCACATAAGCTTCCCAAACGAAAACTTACCAAGGCTCTTAATCTCAAAACCGTCACCGAAAGGGGTGAAAAAGGGCCACCCTATAAAGGTGCTTGCAGATTGGGTTGCATTAGATTTCTGTGGTACAAGAATATAGGGAACCTGATCTTATTGATTAGAATAATTTGTTTACAATTTTTACATATTCATAAGTGTCGACACCATCAAGACAAATATTTTTTCTGTAAAAATTATTTAGTTGTTCTCGTAACGAACGAAAGTGATTCAATCACATCACAAACCTCTTACACACGTTTCATAGCACACATTTGTCACACACATCTTACACATATATTACTATAATTAATAGCTCGGCGGTAAAAGAAAAATCGTAAGGAAAATTTTACAATAACATGACTATTATTCGTCTAGTTCCACTGTCAAGGATTACGAAGTTCATGAATCATACTGGCTAAATCGTGGCCCAAACAGACCCGACTAAGAACGGAACATACCGCTAAGAAGATGATGATTTATTGGATTCAAGATGTCAGGGGCAAGGTTGAAACCCTGCAGTAGCCTTCAGGCCATATGATGTAATATGATACGTTCTATCTAAGTCCCGACGAATATGTTTAATAAAAAATTGCCTAAAATGCAAAATTCGAAAGCACCCTAACGTTTTACCCAAAAATAAACAGCGCGATCCGGCGACTAATACCTGAGTTAAATTTAAATGAGAAAGGATACCGGTAATTAAACGTCTCAGAGGGAGGTTGCTTAAGTAATTGAAGGTTGGATTTCTCGGCTGGATTTAAGAAACAGTGTTGCGAGGCAATCCACTGGGTTGTAGCGGTTTCATGAGTTTTACCGATATTTTCCTCGTCTGAGTTGTAAGATTACTTTTACCGGTTGAATTTATTTACAAATTTCCCTTCATTTAATTATAGTGATCTATGTCGACAATATCTTAATGTGATTACAAAAGAGCAGTATAAGCATTTTTTTTTAGCTAGGGAAGGCACTTTTGTTACATCTGATTATCCACTTGTGTAAAACCGTCTGGTTAATATTATACAACAAAATAATATGCGGTAAGTGATTAGCTTTTAGTAGTTGATATAATTTAGAGTAAACAATAAATTTTTAGCTCTCTAGAGTTTGCAGTTAGTTAGTTTAAAGTTCATGAAGCATTTAAGTACAGTTGATTTTTTTTATGCATGCAATTGCATTGCAAAAACATTAAATCAAATAGAATAAAATAACTTATTCCTGCTATATGCTAAAGATAATTATTTAACTGTAGGTATTTATCAAATCAAACGAAACGATTTCATACAAGCGACAATACTTACATAAATACAGACACAGAAACAAGTTTTTGACCTTTACAGGAAGTGCATATTCTTTTCCAGCTAATAATACCGGTTAATAAAAAAATCGGTTACCACACCCTCTTACCGGTCCTTCCACATCCCTAGCAAGAAACGAGACTCTTCGCGGATCGGTTCTCTGGACGTTGAGGGATTGTTGAGGTCGTCCCGTTTTTGCGAGCAAGACGGCTTTATTTCACTGTACTCGGGTTAAGGAGAAATAGTGGTGAGACATTACTTTGGAAATGCACTTTATTACATAACTAGCGACCACACATGGCTTCTCTCGTGTAAAAACATGATTTTCTCGAGAAATGGGAAACTATTCGGGCATAAGCAATGCTGTAATGGTTTATCTATACCGTGCTTTCTAATGCTGAGCAATTTTAGTACTGCAATATTATAAAAGCGGTGGTAGCTCAATGGTGAGGACACGCGCCTCATAACCGAGGGGGGCGGGTTTAAACTCGAGCACGTAATCTGGATTTTTCAAATCTATGAAGTGTAGCTTGCTTTATTTATACCACTAGTTTAGCAGTGAGGGAAAACATCGTTCATTCAAATAATAAAAATAAAAATCATTGTAAATAACCATGAAATATTTTAAAACAGTTTTCACTTGCATAAACAGATTTTCGATATGATCAAAGTTTCTTCTTATAGATTAGACAAAAGTAACCTCTAACTATTCATTTCTTCTGAAGATAGAAATGGCAACCCTCTGAGTAACCCCGCGGCGCAGCCCTCATCGCAGCATGAGGCCTCTTCGACTCACGAGCCTACCCTCCGCATATTCCAAGGGTGTCCGGCCAGTCGTTACCCGTGTTAAGACGGGCTAATCATACCAATGTATAAAGTATATATTCTTATATATATAGAAATCTGGTTTCATTATTTTATGTATATATATTAAGGCTTAAGAAAAAATAGTGTGAGAAAATGTAACAGTTATGTATTCTATTTAAGAAAAAAAAAACCGTTGCTGCAGAATTGAATCAAAGAAAATTTTTATTCCAATCAAGACATATTGCTGACGGTAAATATATCATACATCAAATAACATAGAAGGTTTTCCCGTTTGATGATTCTATTAGGACTGTTATCCTTCTTCTCGATTAAATCAATATTTCTAATCTCCATTTTATGCTCTCTCTTCACAAGTGCTTTTGTTAAACCAACAACAGGAATAATTTCATTCTCTATTCCATTCCTCTAAGTTTTAGTTAAAGTTTTCCCTTTAAGACGATAGAGCACAGTTTCCCTACATCTCGTAGATACGTCGCTCCTCTTTCCCGTAGTACCCCTCCCGGGAACAATATTTCCAGTTGACCAGCAGTCGCCTCGGACCCGGTACTATAAAACCTACTAACTATAGCTTCAAGTGTAGGTACTATGAATTTCGTTTTGTACAAAACTACAACAGAATCATAGATAGATGAGTTTACGATAGCAATTTCTAAAATAGGTTCTGTAAAATTTATGTTGTGAGGAAACTTAATCAGAAACCGCTCTGCTGCTATCAAAATACAGTGTCTTGATAGATTTTGTAAAAAAAGAAATAAGTACGATTTAAATAACATAACATCACGTCTATTATACCCGAAGGGGTAGGCAGAGTCAAAAGGGCAGCAGACCTCTTTAACCACATTCAGCCAAAAACAAAACTGGGCTGGGTTAGATGGAAAATTGTGAAAAAGTAGTGACAAGTGGCTAGCTCGTCGCCTACACAACCACATACCGAAAACCCCATATACCATTAGTCGCCTTAAAAGGCGATGTTGTAAACAACATGCTAGGCAGGAAACACAGTTGGCACATTCTTTTTTAAGTCCCAGACCAACATCGGACAATACCATTCTCACATAAGTTAAATGCTTTCAAAACAATTAAAAATCAAATAAATTAGGTGTACTATTAAACAAATTATGTCTGGATATTACTTGTGTATAGTGTCACAATTGCCATTTTGTAATTTATGTAGCTACGTGTGACGTTTTGACACTAAAGCGCAAAGAACTCTTCAGTCAATAAGTAATATTTAATACCAGAAAAAAAAAACAAAAACACTTTTAAATGAGACCCTGAAACTTCCCTGAAATGCAATCCTTCGTAGAATTAGCAGAAGCCTTCTCGTAATAAACCCGACACCAAGGATTTATTAAACGCAATCTTCATAAACGTTCTGTCAACATATACGCAGCACATATATTGCATTATAAACTAACGCACATATAGCCCGCAATTGCGTAACATCTCCGCAATATCGCTCCTTACCCTCGCGGCTCCCCCGGGAGCGATATCTCCTTTGACCAGGAGCCGCCGCGGGCATAGGGACTATAAACAGCTACCGTCTAACTTTAACCTTACGTACGCAATTGTGAGCTTTGTTTTTATACAATGGGCGTTAGTTCAATTTACAATGGATACAGCTGGACTTTTAAAATTTTAAGTCTGCATTTCTGTTATTATGAAGAGGAAACTTGCTCGTTCAAGGAATTATGAAGGTTTATAATCCAATTTATTCGGTTCTCCTATCCAAATATTGAAGGTTATGTTTCAATCGCTTTAATGTAATATACTAATCATAATAGTCCTTGAATCTAAAGTCAGGATCTAAGCGCATTGGCTAGGAACGGGTGGTAATCCTAAGAAAGTGATAATGATCTAAAATGTAGAAAATGGTTCATGAATCCTTTTGGCACACTCTGTTTTTTTTTTGTGTCTTTGTTGCTGTTCATGTTGTGTCAAATAAATTAATTTCTTTCTTCTTCTTTCTTTCTTTCAAATATATGATCTGCAGTATTACTTGGATTTGCCGAAATTTTGGCGACACTGCCGTGTGTCGGGATGACATCATCACAAATATTAGTAGCATGAATAGCTAGTGTTATTTACTTGATTGAATAGCGAATTCCCTTTTTGTTCAAGCTGACTGAATACGAAAGGATGAAACAAGACATTCCGAATGGCAACAGAGTTTTCCTGCAGAGCTAAGGGCGGATACATAGCGCTCTCCTCTCACATCTGCGTGACTACGAATCATTATTCGTACAAATAACAGGGCCCGTTCCCTGTACTCCCGAAGGAATAACGTTTATTTACTCCCAGCCCGAGTGATAACACTATCTTATGAAAGGTCGCGAGCAAAAGGTCCAACGTAAGTAAGAAAAGATCTAGATACAACCCACCATAATCCCGAAAGTGTATTTTCGTAGCTCCGGGTATCTTTGTACAATGGGACAAAGTAATTTTTTCTCTTTGCATACCTACAAAAGATCGGCCAGCGTAATCGGACCCGTAGATTTCTCTAAGCTTTTCTTATCTCAAGGAGATTTGATTCTGGAAATAGATGCCTAGCGGTCAAAGCTAGCTGGTCGTGGATTTTTTCCGCTATCTTTTCCTGAGGTAGACATTCGATGAAATGGGCCAGACGAAGGAGAAAATTACAGGAAAATTTGTCATATTCTCGTGATATTGTGTGATAAATAAAATTTGTGGAGGCCTACGCCCGTTTATGTTTATATTAGCAACATTATTTGACGACAAATAAAGGACCGCCTCTAATACGCCGCCATAATTTTTCTTGTGTCCTTATCATAAATTTTTATCGCAAATCTTACTATTATAAGGCTTTAGTAAATTTTACTTTATCTTCATTGTATCTGCAGAAAAAACTACCTATTCTTTGTTTTCAAATCATAACAAAGGCAAAGCCAAGTTTAATAAATATTTATTAAACTGAGCATTGCCTTTTGTCTATGTAAAAATATAATCTCACCGAAAAGATTTGTCAATTGAAAGTTGCCAAAATCAAAAAAATCTACGATACCGAAGACCATGCGGTAAATGTATTACCGCATGGTCTTCGGTAGCTAGGATCTCCAATCATTAGCCCATTTAAAGAACTCTTTAATTTTTTCATCACACAGTTTTAAATACTACTAAAATCTGTAATTAGCCACTTACATATTGGTAAACCCAGGTTACTAACTACAAGTCAATTTGTACTTCTCCTCACAATAATTACTTGACTAGCTCGATGGCTCATTCAGTAGTGACCCTGCCCCATGCGCCAAGAGTAGTGGGTTCGACCCAGGACAAACATTCGTGTGACGAATACTTGTGTTTGTTCTGTGTCTGGGTGTCCAATATTTAAGTATATATTTGTAATACCATTGTTGTTTCTGATATCCGTAACACAAGTGCTTAAGCTACTTACCTCGGAGTCAGATCAATGTATGTGATGTAGTGTAATATTTATTATTATTATTTATATTTATTTATTACTGCCTATTGCAGAAAGCTACATAAAATCCAACAATTAAAATTCTCAATTACTTTTCAGTCCTTGAACACAGTAGCGCTACGAGGCTTGCACGCCATTCGCATCGTTTATTACCCGCCGCTAAATAACTTATGCATCGATTGAAACTGCACTTTTCACGTTGCAGGTGCATGCTACACGACACATTTCGACGAAATTATGAGTTGGTGTTCCGAAACGTAGGTTGCTCTATATGCTATATCTCGTTCTTAGTCCATATAAGGTTTGAGCATGATTCTAGATTGAGTGAGTCATTAAGGACGATATGATCCAATTTATTCCAATTATGCTGAGAAACCTTCCAGTATAATTAGGAATTTGAATGATTATGATAAAATTCCAATCAATATTTTAATTTATACAGACCTCATGCAAGAACTTTACTCAGCTATTTAATCAAAAAAATGTCAATCGCCCACCGGTCCGGAATATTGATTTTCGAAAAGAAGAAAATCTCATGAAGAAGTTTGTTGATACGACTGTACGTCCAAGTTCAGGAATTGTTCATACTATTTCAACGTTCTTTTTTGCAAATAACCAAGAAAATACTCTCTTACTTCTCAGCTTACGAAAGTCGTATTCAAAAACAAGTAACACACTCGCCTAATCAATTCCGACATTGTAATACAATATTCCGTACGTCATAACACCGAGCCGGCTCCGTCCGTCTCTGCGCCTCATCTCGCCGCGAGAGGGCGTGTTCATGAATTATTTAGTTGAGCGTACCCGGCAGGTTGCTGCTAATGTCTCCTTCACTCTCGATATGACTCACCTCACGATCATTGGCGCAAGTAACTAACTTGGGGCCTTAGCAACTATTTTACTTCTGGGTCTGCTACAGATCTTTTTGTGTGCTAAATACATTATGTTTCTTTCTTCATCAATATTAAACTTACACATATAGGTACATGCATCTACCACCACGACCGGATATCCCCGAAGGAATACGCATAATCCAACACGCAGTTTCTTAACGCATATAGCCAAAAATCTAATTGAGTTAGTTTAGATGGAAAAGGTGATAAGTAGCTAGATATTAAACTTATACAGATAGGTACATGCATTTACCATCACGACCTGATATCCCCAAAGGAATACGCAGAATCCAACATGCAGTTCCATAAACCACAAAGCTAATTAAGTTGGGTTACATGGAAAATTGTGAAAAGGTGACAAGTGGCTAGCTCGTCGTCTACACAATCACAAACCCAGTACACTATTTGCGACTTTTTACTAGATATAGCTTAAGAAAGATATTGAATACACTATTTTCAAGTCCCAGACTAACTTGGGTCATTGAAGATTGCTTCTCCTCTTAAGTTTTAAGAACCTTTTTGGTATGCTGGCCATATTGGCCATAAACATGTACCTAATTAATTACAAGAAAAATGTCAAAAGAAAAAACCGTTTTTGTAATTCATATTTTTATTTTCTACAATCTACTCGTAACTTATTTTGTAGTCCACTCCTTTCCACCCCTATTTATTGTATTATGTAAATTATAATTTTGGTCAAATGCTTCATCATCTTTATGCAATATCTAATCGAATATTTTTCTAATCCAATATATGCTTTCTTGATTCCTCTTATAAATGAAATAAGTTCGCTTTACCGACATCACTTGGGCACCCGACTCCACTCGCTTTTGCGTCACGTCCTGTCTGAACATTGTTACAGTTTTATTTGGCAACAATGCATGCATATTTATTTAGGTTAATTGTAATCTAATTAGTTATTGCTAATTGGATCGGCGCGTTTGCATTGTATTCAGTAAACAGAGAATTAGGTGCGGCTCAATTTAGTTCGCTGGGCAAATAGCAGACGGTGACGAAACTGTTTATTAATATCGGATTGTGGCGACGAGTGCATTCATTGGGTATTTGACACTATTAATTTAAATTATAAAACACTAGCTTTTGCTCGCGACTTTGCTCGGGTGAAATCTGACTGTGACTTCAATGAGATATGTATATATATTTATGTAAGTGTCCTTTAGTACACTTTAAACTTTTGGTTTAGCAAATTTCAAAGTTTATTCGGGTTCTTAAGGTAGGCGTAAAAACGTTACAAGCTGTTCCATACATAATACCACGTCCACAATCGTCGAAGAAGTAGACTGAATCCAAGAAGCATAAGCTTGCCGTTTAAAGCGCTTTCAGGTACAATCAAAATTTCATCCGGTTAAAAAGAAGATTGCGAAACGTTCCAAGCTCAACACCAAACCGACTACGACATGCTAAGCCAAGAAAATCATGAGTACAATATTTTTAAGTCCCAGGCCACGAAACAGTATTGCATATTACAAAATAATAAATAAAATTTCACTTTACAAAACTGTCGAGTAACTGCTAACCATAACATAATTTCAATCTGAAATTAAATAAATATCCCACAACATCACATTCATTGATCTGACTCCGAGATCAGTAGCTTAAGCATTTGTGTTACGGATATTAGAAACAACAATGGCATTACAAATATATACCTATGGCGTATCAGATATTAACATCCAGACACAGAACAAACAAAAGTATTCATCACACGAATGTTTGTCCTGGGTGAGGATCGAACCCACAACTCTTGGCGCATAGGGTAGGGTCACTACCGAATGCGCCATCGAGCCAGTCAAAAATTAGTTCTGAGAAATGGCGATTTGCTTCTATTTTCTAGCTTTAAAACATAATACAAACGGCATTAAATATTTATGTGTGAAACAGCCACTGCAATCGGCTTTATTACCAGGAGCCAAGGCTGTGCGAAGGTTGCTGCAGAGCCGAGCGACCTTGCCCCTGACCTTCAAACACTTGCAATTGTCTTAATCATACTTTACTGCTTTTTAACTCGCGTTAGTAAAGATTTCTCCTTCGGTTAAATAGTTCTGGAACTGGACTTTTCCTAGATGAAATTTAGATCAAATTGGTATGTGATGGTAGAAGATGATGTAAGTCATAATAACTGTAGAGCGTGAATGAAAAGAAGCGAGTAAGGTCTGTAAGAACCGTGTCGTATGGAGCCCGATTCTCTCTGCCTACCCCAGGGAATTGATAGGAAGTTATGTAGTTAGAGTGGCCTATATTTTATTCTGTACTCCTGATAACATACGCAAATGACTTACGAAATAAAATCATATATTTCTGCCACGGACTACTAAAAAAAGAAGGACTCCGCGTCACTAACTAGACATTGAAGCTCCTCAGGTGCTCCCCTTGACACGCAACTTACGTCACACATTGACATAATAAGTGCTCCAACTGACAGATATCCGATATCTGGTATCCATAAGTATCTCACTCACACATGCGCAAACGTGGCTTCACGCTATAGTTTGATAGCGTGGAGTCCTTCTTTTTTTACTAGTCCGTGTTTTCTGCATACTGATTTACTAAAACTACTTTTGCAAGTCAACATTTAGCCTATACGTGCATAGCGTGTGTCGTGATAAACTTAAACTTTTTTTACACAAATGCTTTTGACTAATAATAAGGCTTACTTACTTATTACATTCTCGTTTACATAAAAGGTCAGAAAATAAAAAAAGAAGTAAAACACAAAATGAAAACACTAAATAAGTTTTGCGACAAGCAAAATTGTCATAATTATATGTTGAGTTAATTTGAGGTAAAGTTGTGCAAAAATAAGTAATTAAGAAAAAACCTTATAATATACCTAGTATTAGTAGTTACCTGGAAGTTAGCTAAAACGCCTTCTATATTATCTATACAATTTTACCTGCAGTCTCTAAGCAAGCGTTCCTTTACGGCTACAAAGGCCTGTACACTAAGAAGCACCTCCACAATTTCGGGTTCGGCAGTGTGAAGCAAGCAACCGTATCAAATATTCACGTGCGAAGCCCCAAGGCGGCATCGCATTGCTCGCCCCGACTGTGCAATAGTGTGCAAGGCCGTGCGAAGGCCACTGCAGGGTGCCAGCCTTGCTCCTCAATTCAATCAATGCAATTTGTAATACCGTTTATAGTTCTTAAACTTGTTGTCAATCTAGGCTCGTATTATCTATACTTATAATAAATCTGTAGAGAGGTCAATTCTGCACATTAAATATATTTTCAAAATAACTATCAGGGGGTGATTAGTGATCGATACTGATGCCAAAAATGCAATCAGTAAAATTTTTGTCTGTCTGTCTGTCTGTCGGTCTGTCTGTCTGTATGTGCCTTATAGAAACAAAAACTACTCGACGGATTTTGACGAAACTTGGTACAATTATTCTTCATACTCCTGGGCAGGTTATAGTATACTTTTCATCACGCTACAATCAATAGGAGCAGAGTAGTGAAGGGAAATGTTGGGAAAACGGGAGAAATTACTCCTTTTTTTAAGCTTCCGTCGCGTGTGCAGCCTTAATGGTTAAAGTTACATAGAAATCATGTATGACGGAAATAGTCTTTATAATATTAACCATAAACGGGGGTGACACCGCTGGCACAGCTAGTAATTAATATTATATTATATGTATGTTTGTTACGTCTTGACGCCAAAATTAGATTACTTATTGAGATGAAATTTGGCAAGCCTAAAGTTTGAACCCTAACAAATGACATAGGGTACTTTTGAATAAAAAAAAGGTAAGATCTATAGGGATGCCCTATAGTATCTGTGAATTGAGTCTCACGTGGGCGGATCCGCAGGTAAACTAGTAGAAATAATACATTTTAGATGGAATGGTATATCGGGTTTCAGTGTATGTGATTGTGTATGCGACAAGGTAGCCACTTGTCATAACGTTTTCACAACTTTTCATCTAACCCAGCTCAGTTTTATTTTTGGCTGAATGTGTTTAAAGGGGCCTGCGGTCCCTTTGACTCTGCCTACCCCTGATGTTATGTTATGTTTAGGTGAAATATAAGTCCTTATAATGAAAATATTAAAAAAAAAGGTTTGTATCCAAATCAAATACATACGTTAGCAGAGATACGAAAAAGGCTTAATGAATTTTATGTAGTCGAACGGGTCACAAGGCAACCGGTCAGTTTAGTTTTAATATAACCAAAAATTTTAATAAATTTTACGCAAAAAATGTAGCGAAAAGCGTCGTGTAAATTCTCGTATATTCAGTATGTATGATCTTATCATAGAATAAATGCCAAGACGCCAAGATGCACTACAACGTTATAACGTTATTAGTCGCGTTAAATAACGCTCAACGCGGCGCAACGTTATTTCGCACTATCAACTATGAGCACGGCAGCTAGCTTTAAACTGGTTAGCGCTAAGCAACACATAGATCTAATTATCTTGCGTCAAACGAGACTTCTCTGTATCCACATGCATTGTGGTTATTTCCAGGAACGTATTTACCTGATCATGTCCTATTAATTAACACAGTATACTGAAAACTGAACTGTTTCACAAACTAAAGTTAAGGTATAGATAAATTATACGTAAACTCGTATGGGTGTGATTACGTCATCTCTTTTACTGCAATACTGTTATTACGTAGGTATATCGATTTGGAATATTTTATTTATACTTGTATGAATAGTCCCATGTTGGTCTGTGCCTTAAAAATAATGTGCCAACTGTGTTCCTGGCCTAGTATGTCGTAAAAGGCGACTAATGGTAACTAACTAATGAACTAAACTTCACGCCACTTCCGGGCCACACCGGCCCGTTGGTCGATTGGTAAGTCAGTGTACTGTCTTAATGAATAATAATAAATTGTCCAGACTGACACACCAATTCCCTAGATCCAATCTAAGCTTATGCTTGTGCTATGGATACTAGGTGAACGGGTAGACATACTTAAATACGTTTATGAACATCCATGACTCGAGTACAAATGTCAATGTTCATCACACGAAACATTTGCCACTAGCGGGATTCGAACCCGCGACCCGCGACCCGCGGTTCGTGGCCAGGGTCTCTGACCACTCGACCAACAGGCCTAAGTCTTTAAACAGATGTAGATAGACTAGATTCACTCACGTGACGCAACATTCTTTTATTGCTATTGATCTGCCCGCCCCAATAGTGTTTCACCAAAAAAGCTCACCTGAAACCTAACATCAACACACAACATGTCGAATGAGAAATATCCCCAAACCGAGATAGCCGAAACTTTTCAATTTCGTTCGCAACCCGCTTTGTACCCCGCTGAAAGGGTAAACACGCCCGGATCAGCGTTGGCTTTGACCGGATAAACCCGATGGAGTCCTACATAAAACAATCCCGGTTTTAATTGGAAAGTGTTAGTTGCGCAAGTGTTCTTAGGTGGAACAACATGATTTGGACACTCGTAGTCATGTACAGACACACTACTGTAATGATACATACATACATACATAACATCACGCCCATAATCCCTGAAGGGGTAGGCTAACCTATCGCCTACACAATCACACACCCAAAACCCGATATACCATTAGTCGCCTTTTACGACATGCTAGGCAAAAACCACAGTTAGGCATATTCTTTTTAAGTCCCAGACCAACAGTTTCTTTCCGCCCAACCCAGCTCGGGTTGGGCGGACAGCTGTGTATTTAAATACATACATAATACATAAAGATGTGGATGTATGCATTAGAAGTTTATCAAAAAAGTATCTTTGATAAACTCCACGACACAACGTATTGTCGTGATGCGTCAAGTATATCAAATAAGAGAAAGAATAACCGATGATTCTGACGCGATACGACATAACACGATAAAAATGCATGTTTAATACTTAAACCATTGAAATGAAGGGACTATTTGTTTTAGCGATAATATGCTTACAAGGTTACAATCCTCTTACAATCCTCGGATTTAAAAATAGATTAAATTAATGTCAGTATGTACTATTTATAGAGATGCCGGAATGAAGGTAATGTCGAATTGATAGGAGACCATCAAATAAAATTTAAAGGTACCTATTGATAATACAACATTTGAATGAATAAGACTGTGACATGTCTGTCCAACTCCGCTGCTAAATCGGTAATGCACTTGTGATGCGTCTGCAACTGCTTACCATTTATGCTAGATTGGCATAAACAGAACTAGTTCAATTCATGATATCTATAAAATAGGATTATTGGTTCTGCAAAAAAATAAACAATTACTATTTACAAAATTTGAAATATTTTTTACAGTTTTCAAATAGAATAAATAGCTTTTCTTCATGAAAAATAAGTAGATCTATCTACCCATTTACAAGACAACCCATACAAACGGCTAACGAATACATCTGACTCGCGCAAACATTCAAAATGGCCGCGCATTTTTCCATCTCCCGCGTAATTCCCGCTTAAATAACATTTTCTCGTTCATAAAACATCCGCAGACATCTCAGAGTTACTACTTTTATTTAATACCTCCATCTAGACTCTGTCACGTATAAATTTGTCAGTGGGACAACGTAAAAGAGGCAGTGAGGTCTTCGATCAACGATGTTAGCTGGATATAGCGTGTTGTTTGGAAATTTATTTATTTATTTATTTAGTTTCGCTTTTATTCTTATGTGAGAGGATAGAAGCCATTTAAAGCCTTTACAAGTTGCAAATTAAAGTAATTACATTTAAAACCGAATCTAGAACACAAATACGGTGTCTGGAGCTTGACTTTTGCAATAAAACATTAATTGCACTTTGAATAAGTAAGGGCTACTATTAGATTGAAGACTTTTTAATGACAAGCATTAATGTTTAACTCTATAATGAAGTGTTCACCTGCAGTGTTGTTACCTAGTAAGTGTAAATCATTAATGACGAAATTATAAATTTTGGCATTTAAAAGAGTAACTATCGAATTTCTTGCTTGTTTCTTCACAATAGAGTCTACCTTCCAAACCGGTAATGTTTTCTTTTCTGTTTAAATTGACTATTTATAATTGCTTTTTTTAAGCCTATATAAATGAAGAGATCTAGAATTTTGTACTGTAAACTACACTACCGAGCTCTGAACTATCGGACATATTATTTTAATATTATACAGTTTACTGACATAATTTTGATTACATTCTACACATTAATGCGCTCGCATTCTATAAAACATTCCTCCTTTTTAACGACACGTATAAATTACAGGGTATAAACATTTTACGCTGAGATTTTCTATAAAACTGTGTATCTGGTTGAATATTCATGATCGAAGGCGGTACAACCTAAAAAGAACCGACGAAGGTCATAACTTACGTGAAACGTAAGCCGCGGTAAATGATAGGCCTGTATGGGGGGTTCCACGTGGGAGGGGGTCCTTATATAGGGGCCGCAAGGGTCAAAATGGACCGGCCGCGGTTGACACTCTTGTAATACGATAGGAATTAATTACGCATGTAAAAGGACCGTTTTAGGGCCTCAGTCCAATGGGAGGTTTGCTTCAGTTGTGGTTAGTATATAATATTTTTTTTGCTAATATTATAACATTGTGGTTAAAATCTCAATCATACGCAAAAACAGAGGAATGATTGTTACATAAAACCTATATAATAACACAATCTTTGAACGAATCTACTTTTTTAGTTTACACACCCATACAATCACACACACGCCCACGCACACTCTCTCACACACACACACTCACACTCTCTCATACTGCTGTTAATTTCTTTATTTTTTCGAAATTAAGTAAGTATCTTTGGAAACAGCGGATCTGCCCTAACAAAAGTAAAAATTGTTACTTCTAAGAAAAAAAAACATTTGTTTTTCGCATTATTTTTAATCGTCAACTGACTCTTTAATATTTTACACGCCAGAGAAAGTGCAATTGCAATCCTGTGAATCTTACATTACGAGGTTGTCCTTGACCTTGAAAGCAAAGAGCCCCACGCCATCCCTAAGGCCTTCACCACTACCAAATTCTTCTGCTTCCTTCTAGCTATAAGAGATTACGGCAAGTCAAAAAAGCCTGCCAGCCAATACTAATAAAAGTAGCAAATCAGGTATACCATCAGAATTTGCAGGTGTTTATCAGCAATTTAGATGGCACAGGAAGAATCTTAACGTTCAGCTTCATCGTTATATGTCTGAAATGAATATAATCGCTGAGCGGTCAGTGTCATTGTTTATCAATTGTGTCTGCAACAATCGCTTCTACAAAGACACGCAATTCATTTTATGATGGGCATGATGGTTCACTCGAGCGGTGGTAGCTCAATGGTAAGGACACGCGCCTCTTAACCGAGGAGTGCGGGTTCAAACCCGGGCACGTACCTCTGGATTTTTCGAATCTATGTACGTATTTATACCACTAACTCGACGGTGAGGGAAAACATCGTGATGAAACCTGCAAATTCAAATAACTTTGGATTTGTAACCATGATCCAAAAATTGTCTGGTTCCCCTATCTTAGGGTTACGAAGGTCAGATCGGCAGTCGCTTCAATGTAATTACCAGACTCGCTACATCCTGGATCATGGTCTAAGCGGACCCCGTCTAAGCACGGGACATAACGCTAGGAAGATGATGATGATGATGGTTCACTCTTATAAATGAATAACTAAAACTGCTTTCGGTGGAACACAAAGTTAAATCGCCGCCGCGTCATTTCGGGAACGGGTTGCCGGTACAATATAAAATTATGTAACAGGTCGTTAGTGCGAATAATAGTTGCACTTAATAACGTGGCTTTGTCCGCCAGTTTTATTAGAAGCGATGTTCACAATGTAAAAAAGTTCAGATGGATGTCACAGTGCAAAAATAAATGCAAAAATACATAGAAAGATACATAGGCGCTTATGTAAATTGTGTTTATTTGGTTTAAAGACATTTATTTCTCATAAGAACTTACAATGATAGTCACTTGGAATGAAAAAAAAATAAGGATCATTACATGGCGCAGCGCAGCTAAGTAACTTTGAGCATATCTATCTAAGATAGATATAGATGATATATATAATATCTGAATGTAGTCTATCTATGGATATAATGGTAGATCCTATCGTTTCATTTTTTCTTAAGGTCTGTAAATGATTGAGGACATTTTCAATTTGGGTCAGAAACCCCTTCGGAGACAGCGGATGTGACACGTGGTTTATGTGTGTGTGTGTGTGTGTATTACGAAACTATCCTTATAACCTTATTTATTGTGTAACTATTTGGCCAACGGTGATTATGAATCAGCTGTTTGGCCATTGTCAAGTTTCACTTTGTTTCGGCTTTGCCTGTTTATGTCGATGACGCGACGATTTTTCTATTGTTTCTTGTTTAAGATTAGAATGTTTGCCGAGAAAGTGACTGGCAATTTCAAAATGATTGAAGATTGCGTTTTAATAAAAAAAAACATAATTACATCTAATCGAAGCTATTTCAGCAGTAGCATATTAAAAGTTTATTAAATACTAGCTGACCCAGTGCACTTCGTAACGCCCCTCGTATTCTCGGATTTTCAATATCCTTTTTTTTCGTGCAACTGTTTTTCTATCATAAGAACTTCACCTGACAATAACAAACACAACTAAAATGAATTAGCGAAATCTGTTCTGCTGTTCTCGAGATATGCGCTTACCAACACATTCAGCGATACATTTTTATATTATAGATTATTTCATAGCTATAACTATGTATATATTTTCTAAGTTGTTTGATCGTTTGAGCCTAGCTTTTCTGGAGGTCTGAAAAGGCATTGTTAGATTTAGCGTAAGACAGTTGAGTTATATACACGTGGAACCGGAAAAAACAATTAAACGAATAACCTGACTTATGCGAATCATATAAAGTAGAATAAGTTAATCCCATGTCAATGGCCGATGCATACGATGCACTGATGTGGGGGAAGGGGGTTGAAGTCCGAGGGCGAGATGGAGTGACCGCTATGTGCTTTGTAATGTTTGATTAGCTATCAATAGTAGTAAATAGTAAGCGGTAGAAGTAGGACCGGTGGTAGCTTAATGGTAAGGACACGCGCCTCTTAACCGAGGAGTGCGGGTTCAAACCCGGGCACGTACCTCTGGATTTTTCAAATTTATGTACGTATTTAAACCACTAGCTCGGCGGTGAGAGAAAACATCGTGATGAAACCCGTAATTCAAACAACTTTGGATTTGTAACTATGATCCAAAAATTGTCTGGTTCCCCTATCTTAGAGTTACGAAGGTCAACCCCCCGAAGGGGTAGGCAGAGTCCAAGGAACAATAAGATGCTCAAATCACATTCAATCAATAATAAAAGTGAATAAGGTTAGATGGAAATTCTGTTGAATAATTTAATATTTGCTTTTAAGCGTGAAAACGTAACAGACAGAGATACTTTCGCATTAATATATTAATAATGTAAGTAAGTATTTTCCGTAATTCCACGTCTATCAGTTAAAACGTCTTCGTGCGCATTATGCAGCGGCGACGGGGTCACGACCTGCCCTAAGCCCGTATACACTAATCTGATTACCGAGCCCTCCGATGACTTGGTCAATACGGACAGACGGACAATGCCTTTATTGGACTTTATGTGGGCACTCGAGTGTTTATTGCTTTTAGATGTTTAAAGAAGCTGTTGTACTGGCTACCATCCGGCTCCTGTGTTGAAGAGTAAATATATCAAAGTCTTTAATACAATCATTAAATTAATATAGGCATGATGTTATGTATGTATTAAATAAATAAATATCCGACTACATCACATGCATTGATCTGACTCCGAGGTAAGTAGCTTAAGCATTTGTGTTACCGATACCAGAATCAACAGTGGTATTACAAATATATACTTAAATATTAGATATTAACACCCAGACACAGAACAAAGACAAGCATTCGTCATACGAATGTTTGTCCTGGGTGGGGATTGAGCCCACAACTCTTGGCGCATGGGGCAGGGTCACTACCGAATGCACCATCGAGCCAGCCAAAATTAATAATTAAAGCACAAATACCACAAATATACTTTTTATTCCGTTTCAAATCAAATCAAATGAAATGTATTTTGAAATTGTCTGTTACTCTTAAACATGCCGTTATCCTCATCATCGAGCTGGTTATATATATCCATATCTAGGTAATTTTATATATTTATGGCAATATATACAAGTACCAAGAATGTTTCTTAAATATATTAACAGCTCGACGAATCCTAGTAGATAGGTACTACAGGATTTTCCTGAAAATCAAGATGTTTCACTGTCCCATGTTGGTCTGGGACCTAAAAAGAATATGCCAACTGTGTTTCTTGCCTAGCATGTCGTAAAAGTCGACTAATGGTATATCGGGTTTTGGGTGTGTGATTGTGTAGGCGACAGGTTAGCCGCTTGTCACTGATTTTTCACAATTTTCCATCTAACCCAGCCCGGCTTTATTTTTGGCATACTGCCCCTTTGACTCTGCCTACCCCTCCGGGGATTATGGGCGTGATGTTACATCAAGATGTATATGAAGTTTGATTCAATACTTCTCATAAATGAGCTTTTCCACCGGTTAGGCCTCCCCTCGATTTCCTTAAGTAACATGCAACAAAAATGGGCGACACCGCCTGCTCAAACATACGAGCAGTAAGGGATAAACAAACAAACGTGCTGACCCGGACGATGTGGAGCCGAAATAGACTTGCTCCGCGGCTGCGGCGAGCTGGCCCGCGGAATATTACATGTAAAGTGGCGGACACACGACAGCGCGTTGACGAAGTCGGTTGGTAGGGATGGGACTGCTGATATCGATATCGATGTCGGAAGAATCCCATCAAGGCAGACAGTCACGTTTTTTCTTATATAAAATGCATTATCACGCCCGCAATCCCCAGACAGAGTCAAAAAGTAGACCTTTTAACTAAAAGTAGTTAAAAGGTACCAAGATAAGAAACTGCGTTGAATGAAATAGTAAAAAAGTAGTGGCTTCTGGTTAGTTAATCACCAACAACGGATACGCTATTAGTCGCCTTTTACGACATGTTAGGCAAGACACCATTGGCTTCTTTTCATCATCATCTTCCTAGCGTTATGTCCCGTGTTTAGACGGGGTCCACTTAGCCATGATCCAGGATTTAGCGAGTCTGGTAATTACATTGAAGCGACTGGCGATCTGACCTTCGTAACCCTAAGATAGGGGAACCAGACAATTTTTGGATCATGGTTACAAATCGAAAGTTGTTTGAATTTGCAGATTTCATCACTTTTTTTCGCTCACCGTCGAGCTAGTGGTATAAATACGTACATAGATTTGAAAAATCCAGAGGTACGTGCCGGGTTTGAACCCGCACTCCTCGGTTTAGAGGCGCGTGTCCTTACCATTGAGCTACCACCGCTCTAGCCATTTACTTCTTCGCCATTGGCTTCTTTTCATATTTGGCACAAATTCCATCGATACTTTACTACTAAGATCTTCATCGACAACTTGCACCCAACCCAAGTCTGCAAATATCGGGAGGACAGGGGAGGCCGAGAGGGCAGAGGACTGATTTAGTTTGCCCAGCCGAGACATTATCGATTGAACCCCAGATGAGGTTCCGACGTTATGTATTTTTATGGGGGTCGCTCGCCATTCGATCTGGCAACACTGTGTTAACATTGGTTTAGATGCCGCGTTGTGGAAGTTTAAGGCGGTTGCTGTGGGAAAGTAACGGTGGCCAGATGTGTGACATCGATATACTGAGACCAACATCGATACCTATAAAGTATAAACAACATCCCTTTACATTTGTCTCGATCTAGTGTAATGTAAGAGTTTTTGTAATGAAAGTGAGGAACAAACAGGGTTTTTCCACTTAAGGTGATCTTTCGTGATGCGACTTGAGAAAATCAATACAAACGTTAACATTATATTATTGAAATCAATCAGTAGATGTTTTTTATGGAAAAGGTTAGTTGATTTATTTTATATACAGCTTGTTCTATGTATGATCTATATACACGACATTGGCACACATGAACCTTGCAAAGAGATTAGTTTGCTATTGACAAAAACTATAAATAAATAAATAATAAATTTTCCAGACCGACACACCAATTCCCTAGTTCCAAACTTAGCTTATGCTTGTACTATGGATACTAGGCGAACGGATAGACATACTTAAATACGTTTATAAACATCCATGACTCGAGTACAATGTCCATGTTCATCACACGAAACATTTTCCCCAAGCGGGATTCGAACCAGCGACCCTTGGTTTCGTGGCCAGGGAGGGTCTCTGGCCACTCGACCAACGGGCCAGTCAAATTTTTAAGCCTAGACTACTAGACTGACTGTTTGGAGCCATTAACCTTTTTGTAACCATACACGCTAAATTCGAAGCCTATTAGAGGTAATCAGTAATTCGTACCCGAGTTATGGATTTCTTGCAGCTTATCGCTATAGCTGCTTAAGCGACATGCTATATGACGTCGCTTATCACACATCACGTCGCGTCCCATCCCACGTGGCACCGAACCCACAATTCATCATCATCATACCAGCGTCAAGTCACATTGCAGCTCTTATATAGAACTTTATTATTAGAAGCTCGTTTCAATACAATAAGCTGAGCGGCACGTTCACATCCTTATAAGCGGTGTGCCGTAGGTGGTCTGTCTGTCTGTCCGTAATGAACGTATCCTGCCTTTACCAATTGGTTAATTGCGCTGCCGACCTATATCGTGCGTGCGCATTGCTGCATAATAATATAATGCGGCCATTTAGCGTGTTTCGTAATCGCGAAAGTGTGTTTGTTTTACATACATACGTGCCAGCACGCTTGCAATCCCCGAAGGGGTAGGTAGTCCAAGTTAAGCTCTCTATCTAAGCCACGTTCAGAAAAAAATAACATTTTAGTTGGGTTAGATGAAAAATTCTTAAAATGTAGTCAGAAGTGGCTAGCTTGTCACTAATCATGGTCCTCATCCTGCATCATCAATCATCATTTTGATTGAACCTCATTTAAAAGACTGCTTATCTGAACTTCATAACTCTTAGATAAGGGAACCAGACAAATTGGATTAAATAAATAAATAAATAATGTTCAGCGACATCACATACATTGATCTGTCTCCGAAGTAAGTAGCTTAAGCATTTGTTCTACGGATATCAGAATCAATAGGGGGATTACAAAAATATACTTAAATATTGGATATTAATACCCAGACACAGAACAAACACAAGTATTCATTACACGAATGTTTGTCCTGGGTGGGGATCGAACCCACAACTCTTGGCGCATGGGGCAGGGTCACTACCGAATGCGCCATCGAGCTTGTCTAATTATGGATTATGGTTCCACATACCTATATTTAAATGCATAGGTTTCTTCATAATGTTTTCTCTTCCCGCCCAGTAAGTGACATCAATCCCAATTTAGATTTGAAACATCGATAGGTTCTGGAGTTTGAACTAGAATTGACCAAAGCCCGTGCCCTTACGATCGAGCTACGACCGCTATTGTAATGTTATTGACATATACTCCTAAAATAGATACCTCGTTGACTTAAACATATGTTATGCCGAGACAACGGTCTGTCACGCGTCCGGACATACACGCGTCGTGTAAGCTCACGCGACATTACAGCGAATCATAACTGATTCATGCCGGCAGTTCAACCACCCTCTAAATAGATCTAAACAAATCAAATCAATACAGTGTTGCGAGCGGTAGCTTAGGTTGAGATTTGGAGGTAACTGCGTATTTCACACGCTAATATAATAGGTTAATAAAACATCACTGTTAAATATACATACACATCACCCCTGCAATCCCCAAGGAGCAATACTTATTGCTTAGATCACACTAAGCCAAAATTAATGAAATTGTGTTGGGTTAGATAAAAAAATTGTGAAAAAGTAGTCATATCAATAATTCCATAAATTACATTTTTAAGTCCTTTTTAAGGTAGTTTAGGTCAAAAAGCAAAAAAAAGAATCATAGAATCATGTAGAATCACTTCATTGTTCGCCTGTCTGATTGTGAATACCCTTGTTCTTAAGAGATCTCGCACGGAGGTATTAGACATTGAGTTTACACCTTAGAGGTGGAAAAAAAAACATGTAAAATCAACGCAATCGATAGATCAAGTCATTTTTCAGTTTTTTTTTTTCCAAATGTCAACACTGGCACACCTAAAGGGATAGAGAAATCTACATTAACGCCAGCGGAAAAATACTACGTAAAATTATATCAACATATTAGAATGCAGAGCTACTGGTACTTCACATACTGTAACTAATGACGTATTGTACACGATTTCATAGATTTCAACCGGTCGCTCCGTCCGTACATTAATCAATATTCGTTAATAGCAGCTACACACACAACAAGCAATTTGTCTGATTGGTGTGCACTTAAAACTCGGGTCGGTACACACGGGGAAATCACATGAATTAAAATGCGATTTGGGTTAGCATCCGTAAAATAAAAGTACTCCGAGTAAGTAGATACGTGATTCGTTTAAATTTGGACATTTATTGGTATTTTAGTTTAATAGTTTGGACTTGTGTGTTAACATAGGTATAAAGGGTTATTAAAGTTCACTTCTATGTGTTTATTTAAGATGGTAATGTTATTAATAAAAACGAAACAATGACACATACAATTTCTGGTCCCAGAGATTTAACATTTTATAGTAATTAAATTAATAACTATACCTTTAAATCAATACGATAGAATCAAGCGATATACAAGCGACTTGATTGCATATTAAGACAAGTAGACGATAATCAGATTATCAGATAGATGATAAACAGGTATGTCCGATGTTGGTCTGGGACTTAAAAAAGAATGTGGCAACTGTGTTTCTTGCCTAGCATGTCGTAAAAAGCGACTAATTGTATTTGGGGTTTTGGGTGCGTGATTGTGTAGGCGACGAGCTAGCCACTTGCCACAAGTTTTTCACAATTTTTTATCTAACCCAGCCCAGTTTTGTTTCTGGCTGAATGTGGTTTAAGGGGCTTGCTGCCTCTTTGACTCTGCCTACACGTTCGGATAGTACTTACAGCTTGTACTTGTACTTTACGTAAAACTATAAGTACTCATGTACTATATAATGCATATCGCGTTTAGTCCCGTCAGTATTATTTCCACTACTGTAACTTCATATAAACGCACGAAGCGCGAACTATCCTTCGCGACTCGAATCTCGGCATGCGCTCGCATGCAACAGCCGCGCATGTGCCGCAGAGACGAACGGACGGTGTGTTGTTTTTTAAACAGTTACCGTAAAACAAAACAAGTTAAAGTAAAACAGTAACCAAACATATCCATTGTAAAGGAGCTGCAGTTATCTATAACCAAGTAAAAGATATTCCTTTTTTCCTACTTGTCCATGATTCCAAAATTATTTTCATTCAAGCTTTATATTTGAATGCGGATTATTTATACTATTAAATTCAATAGTATATACAATATAATATAATATATATATGATAAAGCATTTCGTACATCTCAGTCGAGGCGCAAATATTTTTCGGTCGCAAATTTATAAGACTGATTTGTTATTAAGTCTTAAATCAAACATAAACACGGTCTTTTAATTAAATCTACTAATAAAAAACTACATGCATTTTATTGAACACTTCGATTGCATTCGCAAAGTATGTCTTTTGTTTAAATAAAAAATATAATATTTACAATAACAAAATACATTCACAAAACTAGATAGAAACTCAAAGTAGGCAGATGTAATTAAAATACTGTAGGTGGGCCTATCGCGTATTTACGTACCACGCGGCTGTAGGCATTTATTTCAAAGATACGCCCGAGTCACAATACTGTTAGATAATACTAGCTGTGCCAGCAGTGTCACCCGCGTTTATGGTTAATATTATAAAGACTATTTCCGTCATACATGATTTCTATGTAACTTTAACCATTAAGGCTGCACAGGCGACGGAAGCTTAAAAAAATGGAGTAACTTCTCCCGTTTTCCCAACATTTCCCTTCACTACTCTGCTCCTATTGATTGTAGCGTGATGAAAAGTATACTATAACCTGCCCAGGAGTATGAAGAATAATTGTACCAAGTTTCGTTAAAATCCGTCGAGTAGTTTTTGTTTCTATAAGGAACATACAGACAGACAGACAGACAGACAGACAAAAATTTTACTGATTGCATTTTTGGCATCAGTATCGATCACTAATCACCCCCTGATAGTTATTTTGAAAATATATTTCATGTACAGAATTGACCTCTCTACAGATTTATTATAAGTATAGATTACCGTGGCGAAGTTATTCAAAAAGCAAACATAAGCAAAACACTCAACACGGCCGGCTGTTTGCCCGAACACAATTCGTATCACCGTCAAAACTTCGTCAATGTTTGTCGAGCCTCACACATCTCTCCGTTACTATCGGTACTTACTAGTAAAATCAATATTTTTAGTGCTGCTTTACAATTTGGGAAATGTTACATAACGGGCAAGTTTAACGGAATTTAAGAGTTATCTTTTTGTATTTATATTTTTATATCTTTGAAGAACTGTACTAGTTCAGTGGTAAGTGAAGGTGGTAGTATTGTTGCTTTCCTTTTTTTTTTGTATTCTGACTATTTATTATCTTTCTTAAAGCCTAGGTATATAACAAAAGATATTTTAAATTTGAATTTGAAACGGTTTAACATACAACGGCTTTTAATCCAAACTTGATAAAGTTTCAAACTTGATTTATTTTTGATTTTTTATTTTTTTTTGAAAGTATGGCAGGAGCTGGATAAGAGTAGCCGAAAACCGATTAGAGTGGCGAACATTTGGAGAGGCCTATGTCCAGCGGTGGACTGCAACAGGCTGAAGATGATGATGATGATGATGATAATGTATAACATAAATATGTTTAAGCAACCTACTTGAATTTTTTTTTTTATATATATTCCCACGGAAACAGGAAATACGAGAGAAACCGCAAGGCACTGCTATTATATGTACAACCAACATACCGTTTGTATGTGTACCACATCTCATAAATATAAAAATTAATTGCTGTTCGCTAGTCTCGCTAAAACTCGAGAACGGCTGGATCGATTTGGCTGATTTTGGTTTTAAAATATTTTTTATCTGCTAGATAAGGTTTGTACGGTAAGACAATATGGAAAATAATAAAAGAAAATCCGAATACGTTACGAAGTGCGCCGGGTTAGCTAGTAAATAAAGTCAGAAATCTATAGATTTTTCTATGGCGCAGGTTAACTCGCGCCGATTAGATCTTTCTCAAGCCTCTTATCGCCGTCACTCCTGCGTGCCTGACCCCTCAATATACGAATTCCTCCGCAATATTTCAGCATAATGGCCCATCAGATCCGGGGCGCATTAGAGCATACCAATTACAGCGGGCAGATGAATAATTTACGAGTGAGCCCAAAGTGGGCCACTACTCGTCCCAACTTCGCTACCAACTTGTGGAGGGGCTGGGTGTTCCAGTGAACTTAGCTGTGCTATATTGTTGTCTGTTAAGATAGACGGACATACAGTTTTCGGGTTTCGGGTTTTAATGACTGACCCGTTGGTTGAGTGGTTCTCTAACCACACCCGCGACCTAGGGGCGCTCGCTAGGGGCAAATGTTTCGTGTGATGAACATGGACATTTGTACTCGAGTCATCGATGTTTATAAACGTATTTAAGTATGTTTATCCGTTCACCTAGTATTCATAGCAGCAGTGTACTCTTAGTTTGAAACTAGGGAATTGGTGTATCAGTCTGAAGAATTTATTTGGTACTAGTAATCGCCCACTGGTCGAAATTCGACCATTATTAGTGAAATATTATCTTTCTGCACTCCTTTTGCATATAAACTTTAACTGCGCCAAATCTCATACTCCTCCGTCGGCGTAAATCTCATAAAAGGGGGTACAAAGTTTATGCTTCACGTATTAAAACTGTTTAATTTCGTATGTAATCAATATTCACACCAGTTATAGCCGTGCCTATAAGCTCTATGTAAGAGAAATTAGTTCCTCAATTATACCAATAGATGTCGCTACTGCTAGGGGTAATTATTATGTACTAATTACATCGCGGTATTGTTTAGGTTTCTCTAATTGTATAAGTAGAGTCAATAAGGTGCGAAATACCATCACATTCAATACGCTCGGATTTGTTTCATTTATAAATCCGGGCCTAGTCTTTTGGGTCGCTGGACAAATACCAAGATTTATTTATTTGGTCACCATCAACGCTAGTACTTAAGTTATCTAAGAGCTAATCAAGTAAACGGATTATGTATCGGGGCTTGATACGGGACACGACCCCGCTATCCCGTTAATTGTATTGTGGATTAAGTGTTCTGGTTTACAGTAAACCAATTAGCAGGTTTTGCTCGATCAAGTGAAGACAAATCAAAGTTAAATCCACTTATATCAGCGTACGTTTGAACCTCGGCTGTCGTGGGGTAAATTAGGCTTTATTTATCTATACTAAACATTATAGATGCAACATTCCGAACCGGTGGTACAATCATATCTCTTTCAACTGTTTTTGACGATTTATAAGTGTTTCTTTGAAACATATATAAATAAAGAATATTTTGCCTTTGACTTGACTTTGATAAGATTTGGTACAGCTCAGCAAAATGGCTGTACGCTTGCCTGCCGCCATCATGACTTAAAAACATCCTTCCATCTCCACACTGATGCACCACGCTATACCAAACTTAACAAGTCTCATCTCCCGGGAAACTATTCCTCGACAATGCAATCTATTTTACATAACGCCCGACATATCGGCCACTTCATCAAGAAGCAATCTCAATTACGTCGCAGCGCACTAGCGCAGGTTCCGACGCGACGTGCGCAATATATCTTACGCGGATTACCTTATAATGTGCAATAAATTGATCTACAATCAGCAGACCAATTATTATTGTGACATATTACTATTAATTTCGAGATTATTGGCGTTTGGTAATCCCGCCTATATTCAATGAGGAGTAAACTACAGTCGTGATTCAAGCGTATTATCAATAATACAATCTAATCCTAATTCAAGAGAAATACTAAATCCGGAACTAATAGAAATCTGTCAAAATACAGCTCAGAATTGTGTATTTAGCAATAAATTAGTTTGGGTTCAAAATCCCGTGCCAAACTTCATTAAGATATTGTGATCCTTAAGAAAGCTTGACATATTTTGGACATTAATACGTTTTCTGGTTTGGTTTTAAGAGAAAACTAACGTTTCAACTGAAAATAATCTTAATAGCAATCATTCAATGATAATATTGATATTTTTCGGATGCCAGCTATTTATATGAACAATTTTGCTGGAATGCCTTATTGTGTAACTTACTTTAAAATGTGCTGTTTTATCATTTAGGGCAAAAACAAACTAATCAAGAAAATATCCTATTAGATGATAAGTCCCGACTACTGGAAGAACGATTAGTTGGGTTGTTAATATTATTTTAATACCAATACAGAGTTTTTATACCGTAAAGGTGAAAAACAAGCGTACCACCGATCTGCTGGTACCTTTGGATTATGTAGTCTATAGGTACTTCTAACAAAAGGAGCATCTTACAACTAGCTTCTGAAAAAATGTGAGCATAGGTAACATAAAAATAACATAACATCACGCCCATAATCCCCGAAAGGGTAGGCAGAGACAAAGGGGCAGCTGCCCCCTTTAACCACGTTCAGCCAAAAATTAAACTGACATGCTAGACAAGAAACACAGTTGGCACATTCTTTTTTAGTCCCAGACCAACGGGACAACTTTTGTAGTGCATAGGTGTAGGTGATGAACTTCCATAAGATCTTCCTACGACTGTCTCCCTAATCGTCTGACTCTTTCCAAACCTGATAGACATCTGTCCCAAGACGGTAGCAGAACCCTTCAAGTTTAGTATTACTTATAAAAACTAATATCCCATTGTTGACAGAACAAGTGATATAGTAATGAGGACAATATTCGGCGGCGTGCGGATACTGCGGATGTTGCGGATGTTGCGGATGCCGAACGCCGACGCGCCGAACGCGCCGACGTAATTAGCACCAAGTATGCGGAATGAGGGGTATGCTGAGCAGCCGATATTACATGCCAAATGGGGGTGGGGTAATGACTTACAGTTATTATTAGCTATTTCACTCTTTCATGAGACTCTTGTACTATTCTTTCACAATTTTCCACCGAGCCCGACCTGATCACATTTATGCTTAAAGCGGTTTAAGCTCTTCGGACTCTGCCTACCCCTTCGGGGATTGCGGGCGTTATTTTATGTATAAACTCTTTCATCATCGCAGAGTTATGGTATTTTTTCTGTAATATTTGTATTTTATTGGATTTTATACTTCACCAGTATTAGTATAAGATATTATATATGTATGTATGTACTTGTTTAAGAAACCGACATAAGGGAACGAAAGATAACTTTCAGACGGTGACAGGCATAATGACTTGAATTTACAAAATTTATATCAATGTTAGCGAAAGCCGCAGACACAAACTATGTAGTTCCTAACATTATCATAATAATATATCCTAGTACTGATACAGTTCTACTACAGTATAAGCACTGAAACTTGATTTTATACCGTTGCATAGTGAACCTTGTTTCATAGCGAATGCACCTTTATGCTGATTAGTCCGCTTGTGCTTAGTTTAAGCGCAAAATAGTATTTTTTTAATTAAAGCCACAACACAAATCATTGTGAGGCTCTGTCCGCGGCACCAAAACGCCAATTATTGGGTGACCTACATCCTGTGGGGCTACAAGATCCCGAAACACGCTTTACAACTCAAACTATTACCTAATCAGCACCTATGTTGGTTTGGGACTTAAAGATAATGTACCAATAAATCGTTTCCTAACTAACTAACTAAATAAACTTGACGCCACTTCCCTTCTATGGAGCGGTGGTAGCTCAATGGTAAGGACACGCGCCTCTTAACCGAGGAGTGCGGGTTCAAACCCGGGCATGTACCTCTAGATTTTTAAAAAAATCTATGTACATATTTATACCACTAGCTCGACGGTGAGGGAAAAACATCGTGATGAAACCTGCAAATTCAAACAACTTTGAATTTGTAACCATGATCCAAAAATTGTCTGGTTCCCCTATCTTAGGGTTACGAAGGTCAGATCGGCAGTCGCTTCAATGTAATTACCAGACTCGCTAAATCCTGGATCATGGTCTAAGCGGACCCCGTCTAAGCACGGGACATAACGCTAGGAAGATGATGATGACTTCCCTAGCGGGGTAGGCAGAGAGAACGGAACGCCATATGGCACGATCCTTACACACCTCACTCGGCTCTTCAACATTCATGATCCTTTTCATACAAACTCTACGGTTTTTATGACTCTTAACATCACTTTCTGTTAATACACGACCGATCTGGTCGTGGTAGGTGAGCCTGGGCCTTCCTAGCATTTCCATTTAATTTTCTTTATTTTGGGGATTGTGGGCGTACGATGAAGTCAAGAGCGTAGGCGTGCCGAATGAAATCCATTTACTTTCCAACATGTTACTTTCCTTAAATATTATCGGGAAAGGTCAAGGAGCATGTCTCACTAAGCAATACAATGGATAAATGCCATTGGCCTTCAAAATATAATGAAGAAAATTACCGCGAACTTTTCGACCTTCTATTTGATTGAAGATAAAAATAGCATCCCGTCCATAATCCCCGAAGGGGTTGTCAGAGTCCATAGATTTAGAATTGTTTACATCCTAAATCTATGGCAGAGTCAAAGAGGCAGCAGGCCCCTTTAACCGCATTTAGCCAAAAACAAAACTGGGCTGGTTTAGGCGGAAAATTGTGACAAAGTGACTAGCTCGTTGCCTACACAATCACATACCCAAAACTCCATATACCATTAGTAGCCCTTTACGACGTGCTAGGCAAGAAACACAGTTAACACATTATTTTTAAGTCCCAGACCAACATCGGAATAGATGTTAAAGATAATTAAACAATGATGCATGCATAGAGCATACTCTATGTATTTTTTCAAATATGTGTATTTGGCTGAAGTAGTTAACAATATTTTTTCCAGCGCCATTACTACTTTCTGGAAAGTAAAGATATTAAATACATTTTTGACTCACTAATAAAAACTTCATGACACACAAGCTCGTAATAACTGACAACTCCCAGTTTCCAACTAGATGGCGCCACTTCGCTTCAGAGGGTGTATCGGAACAAATTAGTTTCTTGTTGGAGTTCGTCGCGCAACTCTTAACTCGCAGATTCAATCTGAGAGCTGTATTTATGAACTTCGCGATCGGAAGGAATACTTCAGAGAGTTGATGTGTCGTTTATTTTGTGATCAGTGTTAAAAACGTAGTTTCATTAGCATTACTAGTTTCTCCTCACGTTCAAATAAATTCGGTGTGTTACACCAACTCTATCGCGATTCCTACGAAGTACCTACATAAATAAACATTTTCGGTACAAATGGAACGAGATGTCTTTTCTTAGAGTATCTCATTTCCTTCTATATATTACACAATGAAATTGTAGATACCGTGCCCAAACAATATTTATACATAATTTACCAAAAAAAAATTTTTTGATAAGCTCAATGGCGCATTTGGCTGTGACCCTGCCCCATGTGCCAGGAGTTGTGGGTTCGATCCCCACCCAGGACAAATATTCGTATGATGAATACTTGTGTTTGATCTGTGCTTGGGTGTTAATATCCAATATTTAAGTGTATATTTGTAACACCACTGTTGATTCTGATATCCGTAACACAAATGCTTAAGATGTTTACCTCGGAGTCCGATCAATGTATGTGATGTAGTCTGATATTTATTTATTTATTTATTCAGTGATCGGTTTCAATAACGAATTCCATTTTAAATTGTTTGAAAATAAATAGTTGAATTAGCAGAGTACGGCCGATATGACGTCAGGTCACCATAACGCAGTGCTTTACAAAAACTTATCCTTCACTCTCATCACAGATTTGGAGGTTATCTGTAACTCTCATAGGCCTACGGCCATCCGCCATAACCGGACAGGTTTAACGTGCTTTTCAAAGGTAATAACTTCCTGACTCCCGGCTAATACTGAGTAATTACAATACTGACTGGCTATACAGGCCGAGTATCAGCCTCACTTTTTTTAACTTTATCGGCTCGACCGAGGATCTCTAGGTCTGTAGGTGGTGCGTACTGACAATAGACCAACTTGTCAGTCACTACCCTACATTAGAGACCCGCTAACTTCGTAGCCCCGGCACAGCGAACTCGTTTAGTTGGCAAACTCCGCTGAACCGCGCCGCTCTAAAATCTAATGGCCTTTTTGTGTTTTGTTTACACAGCTCTCCGGGCGCGTAAATAGTTACGATTCGATTACGTAGACGCTGGCTCGTAGCGACGATACGGTTCATATCGTAAGTTATTCTGACGTTAACGGTTATCGGTCGATTGAGTTACGATTGGGTACTTTTATGAGGCGTTATGACGAGAAAGGATTGCTTCAAATCTGTTTAAATTAAATTACTTAATAATAATTAGATAACATACTGGACTTGTAGGACATATGTGTCAGATATCAGCGCATGTAACTTAAAAGTTATTAACTGATGAACTATTCCTGGTAACCTGGTATCTGATAGGGAATTAAAGATACTTTGGACTTTCAAAGTTAAGGCAACGAGCAGAACCAGATTCAGGGGATCCAAAGAGAGTTCACAGGCTCAAGCCTTTCTATGAAAGTCTTCATACCTGTATCCTATTTTCAAAGCCCTATTACTTAAAAAAAAACCCTTCCACAAGTACCAGCCTCCTGGCATTATTGTCAGTGACATTAAAGCTATAAACTCCAGTTTGATCAATCATACTATAAGGGACCTAATATTTTTCTAAAGAGCTGGAGACATTGCTTACATTGACTTAAGAGCAGTAACGATTGACAAACCATAGTAATGCATAAGCCCGCACCATTATCTCCACAACATTACCCACGGGTCAACGGCCCGACCCGTGTAATTTGATAACCCATTCATTACCGCGTGAATGAGATGACACGCCGACAGCCCATTAACAATAGCGTCAATGCAAGTCGACCTGCATCCAAAATCGATTGACGAAAGGCGTAGGCGTGAGTCTATGAGCATCTTTTGTTTTACGAAGATCTATTCTATTGTGGAGATTTCCTTTACAATTTTCTATTCTAATAGAATGTGAGATGGGTCTCATCAAGGGTACAGTGTTTTTTGGGTATACCCTTTTTTGTTGGCCTTTTATATACTGGTCCTATTTTGTGATCAGGTTTGACAGATTATTAGTGAATAAGAAAAATTCCATACCCTGCCTTGGAATTTTTATATGACTCTAACTATATCGCAATGTCATAGATTGACATGACTTTATGAGATCATTTCCATCAAGCCTCCAACAATAACACTTAAATCTGATCAAAAAGTGAATCATTTATCAAACACAGAAGAAAAAAAAAGAAAAGCGCCGGTGAATTTAATTTCATAAATAATGAGAATGAATATTTATTATTCTTTAAACACTATATCCCAATTTAAGGCGATTTATATGAATATTACTCAAGCATTGATCTTCGCGTGACGTCAACTCTCATCAGCCAGGATCTACGCGACGAACCAACGACCAATTCCTCCATACCCGGCACCACGCACTCACAATGCAAATTCCGAATCATTAAGCACCACACCATAACAATGTACTCGTACATTGTAACCGGAAGATATTATAGATATTATGACGTCACTATCGCCCCTCTCGCACACTCCATTACCCAGCACCACGTTATCTCGAGCTGGCTAACGTGAGAAGCGAGTACCTAATGTGCTGCCCACACCAGTGTTGATTCAGAATAGAGCAAATAGGTTAACCATTAAATTTTACCTTAAATGCTGAATTGTAAGACTTGACATGCTGTATAGAGCTGAACGTTGAGCCGAGCAGAGGTTGGGCCGAAAAGATGAATCGCCTTTCATCCTTGCAGCCAAAATGCAAATGTTATAATGGATGTGTGGAGCAACGCGAATGTTACACAAGTTAAGAAAAGAAAACGATACCAATGTCAGAAAAGGTGAACGGAATCCACCTCGTTAGTGCGGATATATGATGAGAAGAAAGGACAGATACGTGAAAAAGAGTGGAGAAGCCAAAGAAAAGATGAATGGATTGTCTTAAAGATGATATGGGTGAAATGGCTAATTAATTAAGCATAAAACCCTTTAATGGATATTGTGTAACAAAGACACACGTTCACAAAATATTAGGAAGGTGTGTTTACACCCATAACCCGAATAAAAAGAACCGAATTCGCTTCTATATTTGTCTCTAACAAATATGCCTCTGATTCCAAATCCTACCACTAGACTAATCGACCTGTCCCACCACAACGACACATCAGCCGCAGACGCTCCTCGCAGCATCCGACAACAAGCTGACGCAGGATCTGTGAATAAGTCAGACGCGGCACCTCTGATCCCCGGAATAAGTGCGCCGTCGTGTGTGAAATATCGAGTACCACTGTGCAGCTGTGTTCGTTACGCTAGCACGACTCGTTACGACGATGAAAATAATTGTTGGAAGTTCTAATTTTAGCGAAAAACACCTCGGCCTCGGACACTTTAAGCTATAGATTCTGATCACGCTAAAAGAATTAATATAATGAACATGTTGGTTACTTCTCGAGATTGATGCTATTCATGATTTGCCTATTGCTTATTGTAAAAGTAATTCTTTAAGTCACTTTAAGAAGACAGATTCAAATATGTGTTACTACTAGATGCTTCAATAAGGGACAATATTTCAACCATACGTAAAGTACACGTTCGAATTATATCAATCTGGATTTTCTAAAGCAAAATTTGCATTTCTAGCTTGCAATTAGGGAAAACAACTCAAAGCTTTATATTACTAACAAAACAATATGTAACCATGATTCAATTCATCATCTTATTCGTTTTTTATTAAGATACCCACTGCAGTCGCTGAAAAATAATAAATAAGGCTTGTCTTAATGATGTAAAAACCCCACTCTGAATGTGAATGGGTAAAAACACTAGACTAAAAATAAATT
This sequence comes from Glyphodes perspectalis, assembly GCA_951394215.1. Classification (NCBI taxonomy): domain Eukaryota; kingdom Metazoa; phylum Arthropoda; class Insecta; order Lepidoptera; family Crambidae; genus Glyphodes; species Glyphodes perspectalis. The sequence continues at coordinate 1,535,104 of OX596211.1, read as the reverse complement.
TATATCACAGAATACGCTAGTCAGAACTTGGAAACATAGTTTAACAACGCATCAGAACAAAACACGGAACCGGGCAAGTTGATAAAACAAAGCCAGAAAGAAGAGCTGCTGGCACAACGCACACACTTCATTGCCATTCACAATAGCACGGCGGCTCACACGTCCACGGGTATCCTTCAAGAGCCGTACGGTCAGCAACGCAAGTAGATCATATTTGCTCTTATTACCTTAGCAATACAGGTTAAAATTGTTCGGATAATGTACTATAAAAGTTATTCCTGAGGCACTGTTTTATGTCGATTTCTTTGCTTGACACGTTTGCGATCGATAATATTTTCAGTTTGAATTAAAAAGACTGAGATAGATTCAATACTGTAAGACGTGGAGAAGATATCATTTCTACATCGGAGTAGGCATTCTCCGATATATTTGTAAACGAAAGGATTAACAACAATTATCTACAAAGAGTATAAAGTTTAACTAAAATTTTAAAGGTACAAAATTGATTTAATGCCCGTCATAAGTAATTTAATGTCTGAAGATCGTAAGCCTCTCCTTATTTCGTCAATCTAGCGTGGGTAGAAACCACAGACTAGTCGACCTCAACTCATCCATCCGCATCAAATCAAAGGACATGTCCAAAAATGTATGGACCAAAAACCCAGAATCGACAGGAATGAAATGTATACCAGTGGATTGACATTGAAATATAATATAATGTTACCAAGGGGGCAACCCTGAAATCGTTATAGTATAGGAGCTAGGAGCAAAATAAAATAAGAAAAAAAATTCGTTTCAAACAATAATAAAATAAGTTTACGTCATGTTGTGGCTTAATATGACATTGTTTTAATGTTGTATCACTTGTGATAATTATCATCAACACATTTCACAAGCAACAGCAACGTAATAACAACATCATATTAAATCACAACATAACAAACATGTTTTTTGTATATTTTTTTTTCTTTTGGCCCATAGATACTACAATCGTTACAGTACTGTGTGTATTATTGGTAATTCTGTGGCTAAAGATTGCAAATATAAAAATAATTGGTATAGTATAGGAGCTAAGTCCCGGTGTGACTCCAGAAACTCAAGGGACAAAACATGATGCCGCCTTTGTAGAACAGAACGGGGACAAGTCACACAACGGTTACGTTCATCCATTTTAAACAATATCCAGTCGCAAAGAAAATCGAAGTCCGGTTTAACGCGCCACAGTTTCGATTCAACAAGAAAAATCAGTGTCCAGTATACAAAAGCAGAGGTCAAGTTAAAATCCACGAAGTAAAACAAAGCACACAGATCACAACGAAAACAAACGAAGGACTGCGACGGGATATGGTCGTTAGTCGTTACCTGCCGCCGTGCCGCGCCCGCGCATAATAGCCAGTAGCAACTGTGTAGGGTTGTTATAAGATGATTTTTGCCCACCGTAAAAAAAAAAAAAAGTAGCAACTGTGTATTTTTTTTATTTGCAATCCTTAGCTACAGAATTACCAATAATACACACAGTACTATAACGATTGTAGTATCTATGGGCCAAATAAAAATAAAAAAACATTAAAAAAAAGAATTTTTTACTTATTTTATTTTGCTCTTAGCTCCTATACTACAACGATTTCAGGGTTGCCGCTTTGGCAACATTATATTATATTTAAATGCCAATCCATTGGTACACAGTTCATTTCTGTCGATTCTGGGTCATTTTTTGGACATCATCTTTCATTTAATTATTTTAATCAATAAAATATAAAAAAATATATAAATGAACATAATATAAATGAAAAAAAATATATGAAAATAATGAAAAAAATATATTAAATAATGATATACAAATGAATATAAATAAATTAGCTAACTAGCTGATATGCACTGCACTTTTGCAGGTAAGGTATGCATTTGTCAAAATGAGGTACTATGACAATTAAACATGAACGCTATTTCATATGGTATAGGACACAAAATCAGTTTTATGAGTAATTAAACGAAATCAATAATTTTATTGTAGTAAAAAAGGCACAATTACAGCCGCTGAGATCACGTCAAAAACTACCCTCTTCCCCTCCCACCCTAAATGTAAATGGGCAGGAGCGGATGTCCCACTGACAGTTGGGACAGCGGGTAGGTTATTAAGTGGTCCCATTCGCCCTTGGCGGGACAAGTTTTGGCACGTGAAGGGGGGAGGATTGGGAGGAAAAGTTTCCTATAATAAGTACCAAGGAGCGATGATAGCTCAATGCGTCTCAGTGAGAGGGGTGTTCAAATCTGATAAAGTTCGGATTTTTTAAAGCAATATACTTAGCCAAACCTTACGATATAAAGTTAAATACTGGGTAAAAGAACATCTTGTTTAAATATTATTTATAAGGTACCCCTAGAGCATAGATTCCCAACCTTTTTTTGCTTAAAAATAAAAGCAAGTATTTTTATTAAAATACTTGTTGTTGACGGGGTTTTTTAATTAACATATTTGTTAATTAAAAACACCGGCCCCTTTATAGTCATAATACCCCCATTTGCTTTTTGGTCCGCTATCACCCCCTCAAAACTCTTCAGCACCCACTAGGGGGCGGGACCGCCCCCGTTGAGAACCTATGCCCTAGCCTAGAGCAATAAGTTCAATGTGTACAGTAAAACAGTGTCTATGATCCCTTATTCAAATAAAAAAAGGTTTATTTTCATCAATTTAAAACCCGTCTTTAAAAGCAAGTTTTTAATTGTTTTTTAGCGAAATAAGATGATATATCAATCTCTTTTAAAAAAGTTATCTTATATTTATTAGTAAACATAGTAAATTCAACACCTAAACACATTTATGAGGATCATTCCAACCCTCCAATTGCCATAAATTCGCGTCGTAAATCTAACCCTAAATTTCCGGTACTGACAACAGGTTATAGAGTGGTCAGAGAGACCCTCAATAAATATGCTATTGACAATGACGTGAAGTGTCACGATGACACTTATTGTCACCCGTGACGTAATGAGGGTGATGGTCTCATGTGAAGAGTGGAAAACAATTAGGCATTCTTCAATGTTATGCCTTTATTGAAATGTGTAGTCAAATCATAAAATATTAAACGTTTTTAAAAAGGATTTCTGTAGTTGACTGTACATATTTACCTCACATTTTTATGGTCGGGCGAGTTGACGACAGAAATATTATTCAAATTCGAAAGGTGCCACCTCGCCCGATAGGGCGAGTTTTTGTCGGGCGAGATGACGAATAACTCGTATTTATGCTGTCAAAAAAATAAAATAAAAATTTCAGTAAATATGCCAATATCTAACAAGATATGCTAATCCTTAAATATCTTATGAGAAAAAAAATACATTCTAGAATTAGCCTCGAAGGTGGTATTAATATTTTATTTACCATGAAGATCTACTTAAATACCAGTTCCTTCTACTACGGAGTTGAACATGACACCACAGCAGCGATCTAGTCAATACATGGTATTGTTGATATTTTATGTCTTCTATTTGAATTCGTATTGTGTCTTTTTTATACTAGTAAATTAATACATAGGCGTACAACCAGCCTGGCGGTCAGCGGTCACGATAGCCTGCAGGCACTTGTAAAGATGCAACACAAGGGCTATTCCTCGCACGTGGACGATCCTTCGAAGCTTTTATGAGCAAGTACCGTAGAACTCCCATCATCGACATTGCAAATCCAAATTTTTATATTACATCATATTTGTATAATCAAATGTTTCTCCATTCCTATTCTTCTAATCCATCCAATAGCAGGAAATCAAAAGTACAGTTCAGCGGATCCAACGGCCTCCGTCTTTCTAGAGCTATCACAACATCGTTTGCGCGCGGAAACTGCGCACGATTGCCGTAGTTTTTATCACGACTCGCGTCTGTCAGCAGGCGATAGATAATCTGCGCTCAATGAGTTGTTTTTCAAGATGGCCGCGCGATAGGCTTCGTGTAAGCACTTAGTAAAACGTCGCGGTAATCTTAAAATAATTGGACCAATGGCATTGTGCGAACTAGATGTTTATTCTGGAAATGCAAGTATTTCCTATAAGGTAGGACAAGTGCGGGTACATTCTAATAAGATTTTACGACAGCTAAAAAATATATATGGGTACATAGTACTAAAAATATTCAAATTTATTAAGAATTCCACACCACTTCACCGATTGTGATGAAATTTGTTAAGCTATAAGTACACTTAGTAAGTTAGTTGGCCGTGTGTTTTCCGCATTTATTCTCCTTTGTCTCTGCTCCGTTGTATGTATGTGGTCATTGGAACACTACAATAACCTAACTCTATAATTAGCGACTAATAAAAAACAGTGTACTTCTATCCTGAAAAAATGTATATATCTCGCGAAACGTAGCTAGATTCTGAAAAAGACTTATTACCAAATGGGCCGAGACACAAACGCGAGTTATTAAAATAAAATAAAAAATCTCTTTATATAACGTCAATATCTACATAATCATAATGGCATAACACTTATCCTCAAATTCAAGTAAACGAACCTAGTTGTCATGTCTGCCGCATCCCGGTTATTATTCCCGGCGAGGAAGCGATTTCGGCGCCCGCGCACGTCCACAACTTTACGAGTTTGTTCAACCTTCGTTGTTTCCTGTATCCCTTGTTCGGAAATAGGCTAATTGCCCGTACTGTTACTTTGATAATTTTAACGATGAGAATGCAGTCGAGTGCATAGAGGAACATTCACAAAGTACTTAATGCATTACAGTGATGCAAGATATGGTTTTTTGTTCTGGAATCATGAGCTTGCCTATGTCCCGTTCTTTGTCAGGATTATTTATCCTGTTATTACATTGAATCCTAAAATACACATATTTTAATTAATTTATATAAGTAAATAGAAATATCAGACTAGCTTACGCACTTGTGTCACGGATATCAGTAACTACATATACATAAATATTGGATATTAACACCCAGACACAGAATAAATACAAGTATTCATAATACGAATATTTGACCTGGGTGGGGATCGAACACGCAACTCTTGGCGCATAGGGCAGGGTCACTACCGAATGCGCCATCGACCCAGTCAAATATATATATTTGTTGCCCAGTAAATATTGTAATTATACAATACATACATACCATGTAATAACATTGTTCAAATTTACGTTTACGTTTGGTTTCGAGCTAGAGACCTGGTGGGCTCAACCTCATAGACCAAACCAACTAAACTTCACGCCACTTCCCTAGCTAGGCAGCGAGAACCGAACGCCATATGGCACGATCCTTACACACCTCACTTGCTTCTTCAACATTCATGATCCTGTTCAAACAAGCTTTATGGAATAGTTTCTAGTATATACTCAAAAAATACCAGGCTTTTCAAAATATAGTTCTTTCCTGGTGTCAGAACGAAAATTCCTTATGCTATCAAAAGCGTTCATGTCATTCCACGTGGCATCACGTCAAGTTAATATAGTAGTTAACAGTTCGCTACCACCGTACATACGGTACATCCAGAGCATTACTTAAGCACGTCTCAAGCACTTCATTTTCAGCAACAGCAATAACTAAGTATTACTTTATTCAAAGCTACTTTGTCAGAGCAACAAGTTTATACGCCAAAGCACTATAAAACTATCGCAACACCTCGCAGAAACTAGAATTAATCAGAAATTTTACGGTCCCACGTTCGAAAGCACTACAAATCCTGGGGAGGGCGGCGCCGGAAGATTTATAAAATGGCCGGGCGACGCGGACAAAGTCGCGGCAACCGGTAGTGTAGTTCGGCGGCGATCGTAAAAATGGTGCCGAATAATCAACCGTACACAGGAAGCTGGATATGTAGTATGGCACGGAAAAACATGGCACGCGTGTTATAAAATATAAATTTAAATTCTATTTATTTTGTCTCTGTAAATAATGGATGAATGTGACAATAATAAAGATTGAGAAAAACTATCGTTTTATATCGTGCCGTGCAAAAATCTTATCGGTTTCCTGCACTTAATATGCTTATAGATAATTATTAGGGAGTGTCTTAGATAGCATCGTGATAATTTGTTTCTTCTTATTTACATTTTTTTCTTGCCTTTGTCCTAGATTATCTGGTAAGCTGTTATCATCTACTATGGACTTTTGAAATGGTAGAGGTATCACAAGTGCGTTACTCTTATCTCTTTTTTAGGAATCCCATACTGTAAGCTCTAGCTAGGGAAAACTAGGCAGATACCTTAACTTTACCTTTGCATCATGCGTACAAGCTAAAAATCCCTTTCATAATGCTTACATTCACATTAAAATAACTCCCAAGTGTCAGCACTATAAAATTCTGCATAACGTAGAATAGTGAGCTAGAAACAGGACACAACGCTAACGGAGAGAAATCTCACAGACTAGGTCATGATTCGCCGGACCGGCTAGATATCTCACATGCATCGCAAGGACGCAACAAACTTGCAGTTAGATAGATAACAAAGTGCAGCTGAATGTAACGTAAACCGGCGGACCGGTAGCGCTCTAACCTAAGGATACTGAAGGTGCATGCACAGTTTCAACATTTTAAACGCAAACATGTACGGATGGTCCGATCGTATGCTATGAAACTGCGGAATTCTAAATAATATTCGTAGCCCTTTGTCTCGTTTCTAAATCGATGAACGGTCTTGTTTCATCATCATCTTGCTAGCGTTATGTCCCGTGCTTAGACGGGGTCCGCTTAGACCATGATCCAGGGTTTAGCGAGTCTGGTAATTACATAGAAGCGACTGCCGATCTGACCTTCGTAACCCTAAGATAGGGGAACCAGACAATTTTTAGATCATGGTTACAAATCCAAAGTTATTGTAATTTGCAGGTTTCATCACGATGTTTTCCCTTACCGTCGAGCAAGTGGTATAAATACGTACATAGATTTTGAAAAATCCATTGGTACGTGCCCAGGTTTGAACCCGCACTCCTCGGTTAAGAGGCGCCTGCCATTGAGCTACCACCGCTTCAATGAACGGTCTTGTTTCTGAACAGATTTTTCTGTTACTACCTAACTAAAACTACTAACTAGTTTCACGCCAGTTCCATAGCGGGGTAGGCAGAGATAATGTTAGGCGTGTCCGATTCTTATTTGGGGTCTGACTGGACTGATCCCTTGGATGTAGCAGGTCCAGGTATGACATTGAAGCGACTAACTACAATTTTTAAATTTAAGCGACTAAGAACAATTAGACAGAAGAAACAATAAAACGTGAGAAGAAAAACAAAAAACTTTCCGCCACCTCTGTAAATCAAGCCCAAAGAGCCAGTTCTTTGAGTTAACTTAATAATGCGCCATGGCGCAGCTACGCACAGTGGCGGATTTACCCTAAGGCACAGTAGGCCCAGGCCTAGGGCGGCCAGATATTAGAGGCGGCTAATCGTGTTAAAAATTAAGTGATGACGCGTTAGTACTGAGAATTATGGCCTCGGGCCTAGGGCGGCCAACACTGTAAATCCGCCACTGGCTACGCATATAACACAACAAGTATCAAATTCTACTAATCTTGTGCAGTAAGTCATGCGTCAATACGTTAAAAGAAGTCAAGACATCACGCCCATAATCCCCGAAGGTGTAGGAAGAGTCAAAGGGACAGCAAGCCCATTTAACCACGTTCAGCCAAAAATAAAAGTGGGCTGGATTAGATGGAAAATTGTGAAAAAGTTGTGACAAGTGGCTGACTTATCGCCTACACAATCACACACCCAAAACCCGATATAACATTAGTCACCTTTTACGACATGCTAGGCAAGAAACACAGTTGGCACATTCTTTTTAAGTCCCAGAACACCATGGGACATATGAGTTAAAATGAGTTAGCACAACTCCGCAGCACAGTGCTACACGCGTCCAAATACCGGGTTTAGATATAATGTATTCGGTGTCCATTATCGTGTTTATGTCGATCGTAAAATTGTATCATGTTAGTTAATAACGGCCGTTGATGTCCAGTAATGAGGCTCCCGTGCTAGCCCGTAGTCTGAACTAAACTACTCCATTTTGTATGGGAACATGATGGGATAACGCCAAAAGCTTGTACTAATAAATCAACTTGTTGTTTATTTATGCCGTTTATGCACTTAGTGATTGGATTTTGCCTGCAAAATATAATATATGCTCCGTAATTGGATTAAGACAAAAGGCATTTATAACTTAATTACCATTTGGATGTCACAAATTGTAGGTAGGTAAGCTCGCCAGTTCTTCGTAATAAAAACTTGAAAGCATTATGATTGAATGATTACCTAAACCCTATTAGTATTAGTAACAAAATATCCGTTTTATAATAAAAAAACTATATTTGTTTTTGGTCAATTGTTGTTATCCATGCCTAAAAAGGAGAATATATTTTTAGTCTATGACAATCGTAGTAAAAAGTGTAATCCTTTACTCTGGTTTTGTCGACGAAATCCGGTCAGATTAGGAGCTGTGTAGTGTATAAACTGAAGTTGGCGTTGCAAATTTTTTGAAAAATGGCCGGTAGCTACTCTTTTTCATTAAAACAAATCTAAAGATTACACGTACGAACGACACATGTAGAAACGAAAAACACAATCATGCCTTTGTCTTATATTTGTGTTTGAGGGACATCCAATACAACATTCTTCGGTTTAATTATAAAAAAAACTAAAAAAACGCGGACGAAATCGTAGACAGAACCAAATAGACAATAACACGCAAGTTACATTCCAAAGCCTCCTAAGCCCCAATTTAATGATCTTCGATAAGGCCAAGCAATATTTCGCCCGGGAAGCGCACAGGCCAAATGGAATCCTAATTAGCCCAATAGATCAAGAGCCAGATCACCGGACCAATAAAAGCGTTACTGATAAGAGAGCACAAATCACTTGCTTAGATGTTCGCTTTAGAGGTTCCCACGAGACGGACACAGTCGAGAGGGGACAGTGAGGAAAGGGCGTAACCACCCAAATGGAACGATACCATAAATTTAATGGATATTTTCTAACTAACTAACTAAACTTCACGCCACTTCCCTAGCGGGGTAGGCAGAGAGAACCGAACGCCATATAGCACGATCCTTACACACCTCACTTGCCTCTTCAACATTCATAATTCTTTTCATACAAGCTCTACGGTTTTTATGACTCCTAACATCACCTTCTGTTAATACACGACCAATCTGGTCGTGGTAGGTGAGCCTGGGCCTTCCGCGGCTCCTACATCCTTCCACTTTCGCATTTTAGCATTCGCATGGATCTTTTCTATTAAAACGTAATCGTACTTATCGACTTCAAATCCAAGCTAGCCATTTGTCACTACTTTTTCACAATTTTCCATCTAACCCAGCCCAATTTTGATTTTGGCTTAATGTGGTTAAAGGAGCCTGCTGCCCTTTGACTCTGCTTACCCCTTCGGGGAATATGGGTGTGATACTATACTATGTTTGTTTTGTTTTTTGACTTCAAATCCAGTTGTGTTACCTAATAACATAAATGTTATTCTGACAATGTTATTTATTAGAAATATATAGGAATTTTTCATCGACTAAAAAAAAAATTGCAATGCTTTTGTATTTATTTGATCCCTTAGTCAATTGCTTTAGTGTTGTGCTAATGGAAAACACAATTTTTTGGAATTGATAAACCAGATTTTATCACTTTTTACAATAAAAACGCAACGTCTTATTACAAAAAAGGGAGCTTTAAACCACAGTCCAAATATGATGCTTTTGTACGAATATGTCTACTAACTTTGGAATTTAAATAGGAACTATACAACTAAATAAAATAATGTTGACAATTACATTTCCAAATTGCTGGTTATCATTAAAACTAATGTTAATCGTTGTCTACTTTTGGCAATAAGACATCAGCCAGATAAAAATGAAATTCCTCACTGCTTTTACCTGCAGATCTTGCTTGGAAACTTTATGGCTAATTACGAGATGTTGTTAAAAACTACGGCAATTAATTTGAACTTAACATTTATTACGCGTATTTAATGAAGTATCGCGCTACCGTCCAAATGGGAATCTCTTTAACGTTAATTACCGAATCGATATCAATTAGATATGACATTTAATATCTATTTAAACGACTTCGTTTTATATTACACAAATATTTACTTACAAATATAACTATTTAATGTGAGAATAAATTAGATCAATTATAAAAATATTAGCAACTTAATACTTAGAGCAATTAGACATTTATATAATGATGAATAAAGCATACATTAAAAAAATCAATTTAAACACCGACACATTTAGAATGACGTTAATTGGTTGTATCATTATATTTTGAATATATAATATCGATTGATGGGTATCGTAAATGCAAAGTTATTATATCATTTCAAATCTATCAAATGTTATTTGAAATGATACATGTTTTTATATAAAATCATAGATGATTAGCATCGATGTTCAATGTCGCAAAACGTCCAGCGATATACTGATGTTAACTTAAACGATGTGTTACATCGATATTTCCAATTTTATAACTAACTAACTAACTAACTAAACTTCACGCCACTTCCCTAGCGGGGTAGGCAGAGAGAACCGAACGCCATATGGCACGATCCTTACACACCTCACTCGCCTCTTCAACATTCATAATCCTTTTCATACAGGCTCTACGATTTTTATGACTCCTAACATCACCTTCTTTTAATACACGACCAATCTGGTCGTGGTAGGTGAGCCTGGGCCTTCCGCGGCTCCTACATCCTTCCACATTCGCATTGTATATCTGTTTAGTCAATCTTTCGTCATCCATTCTTTCCACATGTCCGAACCACCGGAGCATGCCTCTTCTTACCTTGACTCCGACGCTGTCCTTCAGACCAACTCTCTTTCTTACATCATCATTCCGAACGCAGTCTGTGAGCGATACACCGCAGATTTTCCGCAGCGCACGCATCTCGACCGCGTTTATTCTACTTTCATGCTCTTTCTGCCATACCCAACTCTCGCTTCCATATGTTAGCGTAGGAATCAGCACCGCATTGTGTATGGCGAGCTGGGCCTTCTGGCTTAAGATTTTGCTGCCTAAAAGTTTTCCTAACGCTCCATTCACCCTATTCCCTGCATTCACTCTTCTTTCTATATCAGCGGAGTACCTTCCATCTCTACTAAATGCAGATCCTAGATATACAATTTCATTCACCTGTTCCAGCACTACATCGTCAACCGTTATCCTTGTATCCGTTCTGGTTTCATCTCTTTCAAACACCATAATCTTTGTTTTCTTCGCATTCAAATGTAAGCCTCTCTCCTTGCAATCATCTTTCAATGTTGTGACTAGTTGCTGCAGATCCGATGCCGACTCTGCTAGAAGTACGGCATCGTCCGCGTAAAGCAGGCAGTTCACAACCAGGTCACCCATACGCACTCCAACATTCATAGATCTAATCCTCTGGAGACAATGGTCGAGATATAGGATAAACAGCAGAGCAGACAGCACGCATCCTTGTCTGACACCAATATTGACGTCAAACCAGGGTGACAGGCTGCCCTCCACTTGCACGCATGCCGTACATCCCACATAGGTGGACTGCGCAGCACGAAGCAATGCTCCATCAATCCCATATCTCGGCAATATGTCCCAAAGGTCCTTTCGTACAACCCTGTCAAAGGCCTTCTCCATATCCACAAAACCGCAAAAAACCCTCTGACTTTTGGCCAGATGCTTCTCCACGATGTTGCGAAGAGAGAAAACTTGATCCGTGCATCCTCTACCATTCCGGAAACCTCCCTGTGCCTCCCACAACATTCCATCAGATTTCACCCTCATTCTCCTCTCAATAATCTTGCCATACACCTTTGCTGCTAAGCTGATCAAACTGATGGCTCTATGGCTGGCACAGTCCATACGTGACCCAGCACCCTTGTACAGAGGCACGATAACTGCCCGTCTCCAGTCCATTGGGACCTTTCCGTTTCTCCAGCATAGATTGCACAAGAACCAGAAAGCGTCCTGGACGCTAGCGCCACCTAGCTTGATCATCTCCGCAGATACCTTGTCTATTCCCGCGGCCTTTCCACTTTTCAGACTTCGTATCGACCATTCAATCTCATTCATAGTGATGTCTTCATCAGACGCTGGCACCACAGAATCAGACATAGCCTCACTCTCAGTGCCAACATCAGAGACATACTCATACATTTCTCCAAAATATTCACTCCACCGTTCTAACACCTCGTTCGGGTTTGCAAGAATGTCACCAGCTTTAGATTTAATCTTACTCATTCCGGATGCCGACGAATATCCCCGAGACCTCTTAACCTCCCTCCAAAAGAGCTTGGAATTAGCCTCGAAACTATTCGTCAGTCTCCTTTCTTCATTCATAGCTACTCTTTCACGCTTCTCTTTCACTAAAGCTTTGGTTTCACTCTTGCAATAACGGTATATTTCTTTCTTCATCTCAAGCATACTTTCATCCATTTGCAAAGATGAGACATAATCAAGCCAGGCCTTCTTCTTTCTTTCTTCCAATTTTATCAACTAAATTATTAATATTAATTATATTCTAAGTATATAAACTTTGACGAAGGGTTGATAATATTTTTCCTATATTTTAATGGTATTACTTATTGCGTACAAAGTTATGAGACATATTTTTAAAACGCAAGGCCTACATTTTATCGAATATCAAAATTAAAAACAAAAATATGTTTATTGTAAAGACTAATAAAACACTTACAAATCGTCAATAAGATAAAATACATATTAATGTACCGCCAGGTTCGGAAGATTGAAACTCGATAGTTACTTTTTCATCAACGTCACAGGTGTTACAGTGGACATTTGATGTTGTCTGCTATAATAATCCCCGCAGATTGCTAATGCGCCTGGCCGCCATATTGGTGATGTAATCGTGACGTATCGAACACTCAGAATCGTTCGCAAAACTGACCAGCGAATATTGCGGGTGACGTCACGTGGGTGTTAATTAGACAAGGTTCCAGCGCATTAGCAATCTGCGGGGATTATAATATGTTTGCATCCCTACCCACTTGTGGTTCCAGCAACTACCCGCACCCGAACTCAAATCAAGCCTCAACGTGCCCAGAACATGTCGAGACAAGTTGGGACAAATGTCGGACAGGGCAAAAAAACTAGCCAAGTGCGAGTCGCTTTTGCGCACTAAGGGTTTCTCGGATTCATTTCAGTTCAAAGGAGATTAATTAAATTAAAACATTACTTGAATTTCAAATCACCTCCTAATATATTGTTTTTAGGTGAAAGTTAAAGTTTTTTGGATCAGCCAGCCGTCTCCATTCCTTTAATTTTAAACTTATCTCTATTTGACAAGTAAATTTGGATGTAAATTAGAGTGTTTGGAAAAATTACAATTACAACCAATTACGGCTACCCTGTGAATGACAGAGAGATTTTAGAACTATTGATACCATCTTTGACACCCTCCGATACTGAACCCTAAAACACCCGATTGCACTACACACCGAACAAAGAGCATTGTAAAACGAGACAACCAAAGGGCCTGCTCTTTTGTCGGAGAACCGGGAGAAAAAATAAAAGACTTCGTTGAAATGGGACCGACAGCTTTAGTGGGCGAGATTGGTATCGAAGCTAATTGGTCCAAATAATAAAGTATTAGTCTTACAAAATGGCCGCCCACGCCATTTCAGATTTAGAGATTACGCGGTTTTTGGTAGTGTTAAGTGAGTCGATTCGGTTTGTGCAGTAACATACCAGTATCTTATAAATAAATAAATGCTCCATACTGACACACTAATTCCATAGTGCCAAACTAGGCTTGTGCTTGTGCTATGGATACTAGATGAACGGATCGACATACTTAGTACGTTTATAAACATCCATAACTCGAGAAGAAATGTCCACATTCATCACACGAAACATTTACCTCTGTCGGACCCGCGACCCTTAGTTTCGTGGCCCTCCTCTCTGACTACTCGACCAACGGGCCTCGATCTAAATTGGTATACAGTCATTGACATTTTCGTGAAATTGAAACAATGTCATTAAAAATAAATAAATACATTCTACTTGCAAGTAAACAAACATCACAATTCAAAAAAGTCGACTGTCTAAACTTTATATCACGTATTAAGTTAGTCAAAATATTGTATAGGCTGTAAAAAATACTATCAAGGTATTTATTTTAGAATATACTTAATAAGATGTATGTTTATAAAGCTCGTAGCAAAACATTATTCAGCTACTTTTCGAAACTTCATTCCATTAAATAAAATTGTTTCGACTTAAAACAATATACACACAAGTTATTATATCCGAGTTGCAACACCATTTCAAAAAAATATCAAAATATTTCCAACCCAATAAAACAGTTAAAAATCGAAACGGCCATCGCAACATTTCAATATCGAAAACCTCAACCGCCGAAGTTCCGTAAAAAAAAAGTATCGTTTGCAGCAATGGCACGGCGTAATAACAGTGTTAAATATTCGCCGTAGCGATACAAGTGTAGACCGCAAATTGCATAATACCATCGGCTACACTGCCGGTCATAATAACAACACGACACAATAAGATATAGCATGGTACAAGTCAGAGACGAGGAGAGGGAATGCGATGACATGAAGTATTGAAAGTCTTATTGAAGTCATGCCTTATATATGTTACTACGGCTTGGTTTGTGTCAATGTAGATTTTCCAGCTATTTTTTATCTGTATCTTAGGTGAGTAAGGTTACTGTTTGCAATCGATAAGGATTACCGTTAAGTATGATAACGATTGATGACGATTGAGGATAAACCAGCGCATAATGGAGCAAGGGTGTGACAAGCACTATAGGTCCTCAGTCGTCTGCACTAGGAATCCTTTAAGTTGAGGCACCCGGTTTATCAATCATCGAACGAAATGAAAAGCCGGCATAAAATATAGCTCTTTAGCTACTAAGCTTAAAAGCCGTTACATTATATTACTTAGCAAAACTGAAAAATATACCCCAGACGAGCCCAGTAATACCAACCAATATTTCAACCATCATCATCTTCCTAGTGTCATGTCCCGTGCTTAGGACGGGGTCCGCTTAGACCACGATCCAGGATTAAGCGATTCTGGTAATTACATTGAAGCGCACCGATCTGACCTTCATAACTCTGAGATAGGGGAACCAGACAGATTTTAAATCATGGTTACAAATCTAAAGTTGTTTGAATTTGCAGGTTTCATTACGATGTTTTCCCTCACCGCCGAGTGGTATAAATACGTACATAGATTAAAAAAATCCAGAGGTACGTGCTCGGGTTTGAACCCGCTGACACATAAAACCCGCTCCACCCCCCACCTTGCGCCGGTACAAGGCACGAAAACCGATACAATCTCCGAGTCGATACGACAAAGAAACTGCCGTTATTTCCCATGGGTGAGAACTCTTATCCCTTTTCGGACGCGGTCATTCATTTCTATCCCGCCGATAGATTATATTCGGAGGGTAAGACGGTATTACCATACCGAGCCCTTCGGAGCCCGCCCGAAAGAATTGAGTCAGCTCCTTTAGGAACGGATAAATCTTTCCCGGGATTTCGGGTTGATTTCGTTTTAACTGTTGTGCCCGCCCGGAGGAAAATGGCGCGGTGACTTAGGCAATCGGCACACCGATAAATCGAGCAAGTCAAGTGGAAGCCTGGTCAAAAGTAAAGCCTTCTTCTGTGGGATTCATTCGGGTTTTCAGAGGGTACATTTACAAGCTTTAAGTTAGTGACGTGCCAGTGACGACTTATTTACTTACTAACGACATGTTAGCAACATGCTGGTAGCCTACAGTTAGGCTAGAAGACTTGCGATATTCTAATGATACGCTAGATAGTGAACAAAACAGCGCTACTTTAATTATAAGTACACGCGAGCTTCTGTACTGTTGAAACCTAAATACGGATTTGTACTACTACTAACTAGAGCAAGGCATAACATTGGGAAGATACCTGCTCGTTCAGATATCTATGAATATAACTTTAACCCAGCATGTCTAGGTCCCATATCAAAAGGTAACAAGGTCAATTTGTCAATTTGTCAATGTTGGTCTGGGACTTAAAAATAATGTGCCAACTGTGGTTCTTTCCTAGCATGTCGTAAAAGGCCACTAATGTTGTATTGTATAAAGGATGTGTGTTTATGTACGCGATGAGCTAGCTACTTGACACATTTTTTTTTAGAATTTTCCATTTTACGCAACTCAATTTTATTTTTGGCTAAATGTGGTTTATAGAGCTTTTCTCCTAGGACTCTGCCTTCCCCTTCGGGAGTTGCAAGCGTAATTGTATGCATATTACATACATATGTACAAGCCGTCGGAAATATCTGCAAACCTCTCTGGAACGCGCTTCCCCGCACCTCGCCCCGTTTTCGCCTATCCAATACCGTTGCCAACGTAGCGCCGACGCATGACGTCATTAAGCCAGGTAATTTCAATTCACAGATATTCCCGACGGGTTGTATGTTGAAATGCAATCTGCACTGTCTTGTTCCTCGTCAAAAGTTCACATTCCCCGTTTCGTTTTCACAAAACTGGTTGCAACGCGATGCTCAACATCCGGCCATGAGTCAGCCTCGATGTAAAATTGGCCTGACAATGTGTACATCACGCATCACTCTGCGGATATAACTGCTAGCGCGGATATAACTGATAGATCCCGATGAACATACAAAACATGATACACGATCTGCTATAGACCGAATTACACGCGGTTGAAGCCATGAACATCTACACTCATATTATAAAGCTGAAGAACTCATATTATAAATCTAGCTGTTTGTTCGTTTGTTTGCTTGTACGCGCTAATCTAATGAACTACTGCTCCGATTTGAAAAATTCCTTCAGTTTTGGATAGCCCATTTATCGAGGAAGGCTATAGGCTATATAACATTAGCCATAAATGCGTGAAACCGCGGGCTTAGCTAGTGTATTGTGAATATTTGCTCAGATTCCAAAATATTGAACTGATGATATATTGATTAGCAAGTACTTACCGGTATTTTAATAACATAATATCTTCACAATATGTATATGACTGATAACAACTTACCTGTAACAAAAAAAATATATATGTAGTTAGTTTTTCAAGGTTTAGTTTTTTTATACTTTAGATAACTGGAGTCAAGGCTGCGCCAGTACGGTAAAAAACGTTAAATAAATTAAAACTCGCAAATGTTTCGTCGTACTTTATCAGACAAACCGCCAAGTAGCTAACCAGTCGAAACTTCTCTACAATAGGGATGATGACTGCATTAAAAAACTATAATTCTACTTAGTCCGTCAGATAGATTATTCAAAAATACTAGACACATATTTGTCGCTTTATCAAATGAACAAAAAATCACAAAGATAAAGAGCATCAAAGTTTTGGAGTGAGCCTTGCGACGTCACTATTTAGTTAAAATTTTACGAATGTGTAATTTGAACGCATTGTATCTTCGTCAATGTTTTTTTGACAAATAAATAAAAAAAATACGTGTTCAATATTTTTTATAATCTATCTGACGGACTAAACAGATTTTTTTAGTCATCTTGTCTATTAAAGTATATTATCATTATGGGAAATGTACTTATCGTCAATGATATATTTATTCCTATAAAAACAGAAAGCGACAGATTGGGATAACAAATACAATAAGCATATTACAAATAAATACTCCTTCAAAGAAGTATTTAAAAAAAAACTCAAAATTATTTGACCCAGTAATTATGTTCTCCTGTAAAGGACATTTTTGACTTACAAACTAACTAACTAAACTTCACGCCACTTCCCTTTGACTTAGACATTGTCAGAATTTAAATAGTCTTATGTACCTTAATATAATACCTGCCAATCAAAAATTAATTATCTAACTCACACGACTATAAAACATCCATAAAATAATAGAACATCTAACACAACCAACAATTTTGACCGGATGAAATTTATAAGAAAACAAACACAATTATTTCACCTTTCGCCCGGCCGGGGTATAATTTAAAATGGCTATGCATAAACAATCCATTGTTCATCGTTATCTCTCCTCATTTATCCGTCCGTCATTACGTCACAGCCGACGCGATCGCAGCAAGGAATCTACGATCTGACCTTAAGAAAACTGTAACGCAAGCCTACGCCATTTCCAATGGTAAATATTTAATTTGTGCCCACGGACTAGTAAAATAAAGACTCCGCGCCTGACCTGACGCCTAACTGATCGTTTAGTTATCTGCGGAACTCCAACTTGACACGCAACTTATATCACAGATTGTCATAAGCGTGGAGTCCTTCTTTTTTGTACACACATTGTCAGGCCAATTTTACATCGACGCTGACTTATGGCCGGATGTTGAACATCGCGTTGCAACCAGTTTTGTGAAAACGAATCGGGGCGATCGTTTAATTATCTGCAGAACTCCAACTTGACACGCAACTTATATCACAGATTGTCATAAGCGTGGAGTCCTTCTTTTTTTACTAGTCCGTGTTTGCACCATGAGGATAGCAGATAAGGAAATTTGATCCGTAAGTAAGCAGTCTCCGCAGCCTATGGATATTTGTAACGGTAGAAGTATAGAAAGCTACGTATAAGACTAGGCTGACGCAGGGGAGTCCAAGGTGGAACTGTAACGAGCCCTTGGATGCCTTATTAAAAGGCGAGAATAGTACATTCCTAGTATTGTAGTAGGTACGCCCTAGAAGGGAGCCATATATAACCACCCTGTTCTCTCGGGCAAGGTGTGTACGAGTAACGAGTTTTCCCAGGGTCAAAAAAGAAACCAAATAAAAGTAAAGCCTTCCAAAATGCGAACAACTGGGTACTGGGTTTGTGGTTGCTAAGGCGACTTACTTGTCACTACTTCTGTGGACTTTACCAGCTCTGATATTTATTTTTGGCTAAGTGTTGAAAGGATTCTGTATGGGAATACCTATGGGAATTACGGAAATGATTTAGTACAAAATAGTATGTACCTATATATACAAAATACGAAAAAGTCGTGCATACGTCCAAAAGGGTTTTGTTGTTGCAATGACGGACCGTACTGTTTCTATGTATACAATAAATACATTATCTACACTAACACACCAATTCCCTAGTTCCAAACTAAGCTTATGCTTGATCTATGGATTCTAGGTGAGCGAAATACTTAAAAACGTTTATAAACATCCATGACTCAAGTACAGATGTCCATGTTCATCACACGAAAAATTTGCTCCTAGCGGAATTCGAACCCGCGACCCTTAGTTTCGTGGCCAGGTTGTCTGACCACTTGAACAATAGTCCCGTCCAATAATGTATATCGCATTTAGTCGTGAGTATTATTTTTAGAAACAGACTCGTATTAAGGAAACGCATTATTTAGGATGCTGTCTACCATAAGGCTGTGCATTCTGCAATAGAAGCATTTTATGGATCAGCTCGTTGGGATCAATAGCGAGGAAATTACGTTTTATGACAAAATATGATCTAATTCGTTCATGGTGGACGAATATAACAATGTGGATCAATCTTTTCTTTTATCTTCATCGCCAAAAAGCGAGCTACCACGCGAAATTGGCGAAATTCTATCCGTATTGATCATTTAGTGGTTGATTTTTAAAAATAGTTTTGCCGAAACGATGTCTCATGATTGGTCGATTTTTTTATTAGTTTGATATTTATTAGAAACCAGGTAGATGTGGGGAATCAGTAAACTCAATGAACCACTTTTAGCGAAAAATAAAATAAGGTTGGGTTGAATGAAAAAACAGAGACAATTGGCTGGTTGTTAACGTTCATTCATAATGACAAAAACCCATTTCTCCAAAACCCAATACCTTATCACTTGCTTTTTACAATATGCTAGGCAAGTAGCACAGTTGGTTCATTCTGTATTTACGTCCCAGACTAACATGGGACAAATACCCTATGAAATCTAACCAATTTAGTAACAGGTCTCATCTTTACACGAAGATTCTTAACCATCTAGCGACTGTCCATTCAAGGTCACAATTACAAATCAAGTGACAATTTAATCATTGTCCCTATTCCAGATCATCATCTTCCTAGCGTTATGTCCCGTGCTTAGACGGGGTCCGCTTAGACCATGATCCAGGATTTAGCGAGTCTCGTAATTACATTGAAGCGACTGCCGATCTGACCTTCGTAACCCTAAGATAGGGGAACCAGACAATTTTTGGATCATGGTTACAAATTCAAAGTTGTTTGAATTTGTAGGTTTCATCACGATGTTTTCCCTCACCGTCGAGCTAGTGGTATAAATATGTACATAGATTTTTTTAAATCTAGAGGTACATGCCGGGGTTTGAACCCGCACTCCTCGGTTAAGAGGCGCGTGTCCTTACCATTGAGCTACCACCGCTCTCTCCCTATTCCAGATCGTAAGTACTAAATCAAGTGACAATTTAGTTATTGTCCCTATTCCAGATCATAAGTACAAAATCAAGTGACTATTATTTCACTGTCGTCACGTATCACTGTACACGTTACATCACTGGCTTCGGTTTGAACCGATCTTTATAGCGCCATAAACGACGCTACCGGCCCCTTGTTAATTAATGCCGCCGGTAATTAAGAGATTTTTACTGTCCCATACTAATCCACTCGTTACTTATCTAATAAAAATGTAGTGTTTGTCTGTGCATCCGATTTGTTAGTGATGACTAGGAGATTGTCTATTTATTGTCGATGGTTGTTTGTATAGTTTGTTAGTTCTATGGGAAAACATCTATTCAGATTATTGGACAAACGATAGCTTAAGAATTACATTTGAGAGTTACGAAGGTCGGACAGAAAAGACTTGGATTCAACGCCAATTATCAAGTTTTCTCTTATAAAGTAGTAAGTAGAGTATAGTTAACTTGTATTATGGTAATCGGCATCACACCTGTTCCATCAAAAACTACTTGCGCCCAGATTCAAATCCTTGCGTTTGACGTTAAGTCTCAATGCACCAATGAAGGCTTCTGTTGTAGTATGGTCGATAATAAATAAACTCTCCAGACTGACACACCAATTCCCTAGTTCTAAACTAAGCTTATGCTTGTACTAAGGATACTAGGCGAACGGATAAACATACTTTAATACGTTTATAAACATTCATGACTTGAGTAAAAATGTCCTTATTCATCACACGAAACATTTGCCCCTAGCAGGATTCGAACCCGCGACCTTTGGTTTCGTGGCCATGATATCTGGCCACTTGACCAACGGGCCAGTCAATCTATGTCGATTTCTTAAAGAAATCCATTAAACTTAAGTTGTTTCGACTTATACACCAATTCGTCCACACCCAAAACCCGATATACTATTAGTCGCCTTTTACGACATGCTAGGCATCAACCAAAGTTGGCACATCCATTTTTTTGTCCCAGATCAACATGGGCTAAGTCCCAGACCAACATGGGACAATTATATTTAGGTATATTTAGTATATTTATTATCAATAGATACCAAGCAAGAGCTCCTGAATAGGGAACACTTTCATCATCATCCAACACAAAAACACAACAGCCTATTTTTTTCCAAAACGAGCAAACCAAAAAGCACAACGTAGTCGAAACACAAATTAGAACCACAAACTCGCGTATTTCACACACCACCGGGCCCCCAATTCTCTAATTACTTGCAATAAAAGTGATAGTTGTCATGATTTACTGGCAACGCCCGCTAATTTAATATGTTTCATTAATTAAGTGCCCGGCCATTGTGTTAAATAGGACCGTTTGACCGAACCGGTTCAAATTTGTAACGCAATCAGATTAACTGCTGAGAATATTGCGTCAGGAGATAGCTACATGATTTGTTGTTTAATTTGACACTTCATTAGACCTTATTATGAAAACATCATGTTGTATATAAATAACTTCCATTAATAAACGCGGAAGTTAAAGATGGATGTTTAGATCTCTTTTACGTAAAACCACTAAATGGATTAAGCGAAACTACAATAATATAGATTATGCCTTAGAAAAACACGTAGGCTAAATTTTATCAATGTACCATACAAGCGAAGCTGCGAGGAGCAGCTAGTAATGTATCATCAGCCGAAAGACGTCCACTGCTGGACATAGGCCTTCCCCAAAGATCGCCAAAACGACCGGTCTCAATAGCTTATATTATGACTTGTATTTTGAAAATCACAATCAATAAATATACCACAAACAACCGCGACGAGTACTAATATTAGATGTTTATTACTTCTCTGTCAATATAATTTTCCTCAACATAGTTTTAAAGACGTTTCATACAAAAACAGAAACCGACATTATTTTAAAATACATCGAACCTATTTCAGAAATGCTATAAATAGAATAGCATTTCCTCGCTCCGAAGGGGATATAACTGACTGCAGTGAGACAGGCCTGAACACCCCGCCTCGAACGCCTGTCGCCCGACGGGATCCATCCCGGATAGATTTAAAGGGTGTTTGGTGGAGTTTGAAATATCAGCAATACGATACCAGGATTTCTTTAAGTGTCGATGGAGTAGTGAAGAAATTGCACATTTGTTGAAACACTGAACACAATACAGCTAGACTTTTCACGTCCTGTTCATAAAGAGAAAGTTACACAAATAGATTGGTATACATCATAGATTAATATATGTAACCAACAGTAGTGATGTAATATTTTTCTTAATCGGGTTACAGATTCATTATTTTTTTTAACGAAATCTCAATAATAACAATGTAAAAAAATTATTCGTACCTAATATTGCGAATGAATAAAAGTTTGTACTTATCTATTTTAAAAAATCTTTCACAAGGTTATCAAAGCTCAAAATGCTTAAAGTAGTGAAACTAACTAACTAACTAAACTTAACGCCACTTCCCTAGCGGGGTTGGCAAAAAATCGAATAAAATAGTGAATTACACTACATAAGTACTCATAATACAAGCGTATGCTTTTTTTTTTCTTTAAGTTGTTTTAATATATAGAAAGAAATGTTTACTGTTAAAGGTTCGTTTGTAAGTTTGTCTTAACAATATGAATTATGACTAGAGATTTGAAATTACTGCTAATGGATACAGGTGGAAACGTATGCTTGTATACGCATATATAGTAATACCTCCTTTATATGTAAGCTAGGCAAGCTAGATAGGAAGTTAGTTTCGTCAACGGCACTGGGCTAGATGACTAAAAAATTCTGTTTAGTCCGTCAGTTACATTATAAAAAAATATTGAACACGTATTTTTTTAATTATTTGTCAAACAAACATTGACGAAGATACCATTTAAGTAGCGCGTGACGTCACGCTTTCGTACAATTTATACTAAATAGTGACGTCGCAAGCCCCCACCCCAAAACTTTGATGCTCATGAACTTTGTAATTTTTTGTTAATTTGATAAAGCGAAAAATATGTGTCTTGTATTTTTGTATAATCTAACTGACGGACTAAATAGAATTATAGTTTTTTAATGCAGTCATCATCCCTATTCTGAACACATTTTATTATTCATCGTTGTAAGTACGTTTTTAGCCAGACGTATTTATTTATTTAAACATAAGAACAAAAGTGCCACTAATTCGTTTCCCTTCAGAGCTCACCAAACGTCTCGCAGGCGGGTGAAGATCGCAGATTTGTATGGAGCCAAATGGCTCCACCTAGCGGCGACATTGTAGGAATTGTAAGTTTGAGCAATAACGCTGCGACCGGCACGTAGCGACGGACACTGCTGGACGGGACAGCGGGACGTCTCTATTTAGAGACATTTTCAAATTGACATTCGTTGCTCAATCTGTGGGACGAAGGAGTATGAGATTTCCAACAGTTAAAGTTAAAGGAAAGAAGTGGAGAAAGCTAATATTTCAATAAATGATAAAAAACGACTTTGACTGAGTAGGCGACGAACTAGCCACTTGTCACTCCTTTTTCACAGCTTGCCATCCAACCCAGCCCACTGTCCCATGTTGGTCTGGGACTTAAAAAGAATATGCCAACTGTGGTTCTTGCCTAGCATGTCGTAAAGGCGACTAATGGTATATCGGGTTTTGGGTGTGTGATTGTGTAGGCGACAGGTTAGCCGCTTGTCACTGCTTTTTCACAATTTTCCATCTAACTCAGCCCGGCTTTATTTTTGGCTGAATCGACTCTGGTTACGCCTTCGGGGATTATGGGCGTGATGTTATGTATGTATGTATGTATTATGTATGAATGATAAAAAGAAACAAACTAATAATGGTCGAATTTAGTCCAGTGGGCCATCACTAGTTCAATTTAAAGGACACATAATAAAGTTCCTATAAAGTATATCAAATGGATAGATGGATGGAGGTGTCTTCTGCCCTATTCGAATCAGACATACAAGTGGAATGGTGGGACAAGTCCAGGTCGCGAGGGCAAACATACACTTGTCCCACCCACAAGAGTGACACAGCACAACCGTCTCAAAGCGGTCCGCAATTAAATTGCGCTCACGGAGGATCACATTTCACCGGACGCATTCCGCCCGGAGCGCACTCCTGGATTGGTCACCTTTGTGTCGCCCGCGCAGCCTTCAATTTTAAACTGATGCGGACTATTTTGTTGGTATTTTTAGGGATTTAAAGTATCGATTTATTCATAATAAGTACGTAATGCATTTCTTTCGAGTTCCGACCTGACTAGTGATAGTAGGTAGTACAAGGTAACTAAAGTATTTAAAACCTATCAATTTTACTATTTGTCAATCTCCAATTTTGGTCAAAATATGTAAGACTAAACCATGTACTGGAAAACTACTGAATGACTTATTTTTTAACTTTTTAAATTACCTATTTTGATATAACTATGTAAATATAAAAATAAATAAATATCAGACGACATTATATACATTGATCTGACTCCGAGATAAGTAGCATAAGCACTTGTGTTTCGGATATTAGAATCAACAGAGGTATTAAAAATATATACTAAAATATACGATATTAACACCCAGACACAGAACAAACACAAGTATTCATCACACGAATGTTTGTCCTGGGTGGGGATCGAACCCACAACTCTTGGCGCATGGGACATGGTCACTACCGAATGCGCCATCGAGCCAGTCACAGTACATTTTATAGTTTCAACTCTTGATAAAAAAACCAATGTACAAAATCTTACATTACGTAAAACAAGAGCATTTATATAGTAAAACTATGTGAGTAAAGGAAACTTGCGCTACAATAAATAAAATAAAGTTCGGCACTGGAATCGGGGATTAAGCCCGAACATACCCTCGCGAGCGATCGAAAAAACTGTCAGCGAGGATAAATGATTTAAAACAAAAGCTTCAAGCACGTACTGAGTCGCAGAAACACGCCACGGGGACCACACAGCTGGAAACATTACGGATACAATACAAACCAATCCAGACCATCTGACTAATTCTTTATCCACAAAGAACAACTTATTTAAGTAGTCATTAGTATTGACTAAATGACTACTTTAAATAAGTTAGTCAATACAAAATGACGATTGGCCAACGCCAATTAACAAATTACCCATCTCACAGAGATCATGCGATTTCTTTACCATCCTTTAAAAACGCAAAGATGTTTTCTTGCAAGTTGACTGTTTTAATATGTGGTAATGTGTTCGGTAGAATTCCTGCTTTAATATTATCGGTGGCAGTGTGACACAACTCGCGATGAGCTTTCGATTTTAATTTGATACCACTAATAGGTGTCTATTAAAATATATTTATCTGTAAATACTTATACTTATATGCAACACCAAAAATTTTCGACCTAAAAAAAAAAAATTCCGCGATGTTCCTACGAAACGCGAAAACGTGGACGCCGTCACGATCTCGCGACACTCGGACACCGCGCCGAGTGTACGCTAGAGCAGATTTATGTCGCGTCGCCAACTGTTACGAGTTGCGAAGGATTAGTTGTTGCGGACCGTATCGTATCGCCTCGAATAGACATACGAGTAGTTACATATTTATTTGTTTTTACGTTCTTAGGAATACATAGCAATAGTGGTCAGCCATTATTCTTACTAAGATTCCAATTCCAAAGTAACTTTCTGTTCTTCTATTATTTCATTTTCAACCCTGAACCATAATTGAAAAGTCATAAAAACCGTAGAGCTTGTATAAAGGGGTCATGAACTCATGAATGTTGAAGAGGCGAGTGAGGTGTGTAAGGATCGTGCCATATGGCGTTCGGTTCTCTCTGCCTACCCCGCTAGGGAAGTGGCGTGAAGTTTAGTTAGTTAGTTAGTTACCATATTTGATTTAGTTTATACTAAAGAAACATCCATTACTATTGTGTTCTTTGTGTAGGATGACACAAATAACGATTAATGATGCATTGGGTTTCAAGTTTGCATTTGTGTAGGCGACGAAATAGCTACTTACTTAAAACAATTTATTTTTTATAGCTCTATCTAACTCAACAAATTGTTACTGTTAGTTTTACCTACATCTTCCGAGCCGGAGGGGTCCAAAAGTTTAGGTAGTGTTTCAATGTATCGTGGAATTGTGTATCATATATGGCATAAAGTCAAAGTCAAACTCAAAATATTCTTTATTTATATAGGATTCAAGGAATCACTTATATATAAATCGTCAAATACGGTAATCGTTAAATACTATATGATTCTAACACACCGGTTCGAAATTTTGTATCTACCGAGAAGAATCGGCAAGATAATCGGTAGTTACTCTTTTCAATACAATATTATACAAAAGTGTATGAATCATAATTAACTTTATACCATGTTTTAGTTTGGGCCTGTTGTAGAGTATCAAAATAAAAATATATAAATTGCAAACCAAAAACTTGACCCGACCAGAGCAGACCAGTCCCCAAGGGCGACACCTGTTCCCAAGCATGACGTATGTGTCAGCCATCGCTCCACTCAACCATATTTTAGGGAATATAACGACCCGTATATGTGAAATGTCTATATGTTAAAAAGAACTTCGGAAAAATATACATCCACGCGTGCGAAGCCGCGAACCTATTAAATCAAAGTCAGGTCGATTGTAGTACATTCGTCATGCGGCAGTGAAAACCTCGGAAGTCGCATTTGCTTATTTTTTTTTAAATTTGTTTTGAAAGTCACGTCAGACTTATTTGGCTACGAGATTTGATTCTTGCGATAAGGTGCCATTGATTACAATCATTCTTAAAAAAATACTATTCCAACTTTATGCCAACTGTGTTTCTTGCCTAGCATGTCATAAAAGGCGACTAATGGTATATCGGGTTTTGGGTATGTGTTTGTGTAGGTGACAAGCTAGCCACTTGTCACTACTTTTTCACAATATTCCATCTAACCCAGCCCAGTTTTATTCTTGGCTGAACGTGGTTAAAGGGGACTGCTGTCCCTTTGACTCTGCCTACCCCTTCAGGGATTACGGTCGTGATGTTATGTTATGTTATGTTAGTACTATTTCGATCCACACTTTTTTTCAGGAGGCAGCCTTTTCTTCCTTCTGTCAAATGTTGTCAAAAGCATTTACGACGTTTCCGCTGGCGAACGAGATTTGTATAAAGATTTGTCATAACCTACCTCCTACTTACTTACCCATTTGAGAAAAGCAGTTGCACGTATGTATCAATAGAATATAACAGTAATGTCGTCAAAGCCACATTAAAAGTATATTCGTCGTCGTGTCAGCTGATCGGGCGCTAACCGCTTGCGCGACTAGTGAGCGCTTTAATGCGCGTTTACGTGCACTTACCCGCTAACAACTATATCAGCCGATGGGGCGCCGCCCGAAGGGCTGCCAACCATGAACGAGGATGAAACATTTTATTTTGCTTTGGAGAAACAGCCTAAGCAGTAATCATGTTCCTAACGCTACTTATTAAGGTTCCGTACCCAAATGTAAAAACGGGACCCTATTACTAAGACTCCGCTGTCCGTCCGTCCGTCAGTTAGACAGTTAAAATTTTTACAAATGTTCTATTTCTGTTGCCCCTATAACAACAAATACTATAAACAAAATGAAATAAATATTTCAACAAATGTGATTTTAATGCCGTTTTTTCCCTTGATATTGGGACGGAAAGGGTTCCGTCCCAATATACGCACGAAGGGTCGTGCGCGAGTCCGAATCGCACTTGGCCGGTTTTTTTAATATTTATTAAATATGAACCACAATTGTGTGTTCCTTGCCTGGCATGTCGTAAATGGTGACTAATGTGATGGTTTTAAAGGAATTATTAGCGGTGGTTGCTCAATGGTAAGGACACGCGCCTTTTAACCGAGAAGTGCGGGTTCAAATCTAAGCACAGGACATAACGCTAGGGAGATGATGATGATGGTTTTGAAGGAATTATGTTGGCAGCAAGCTAGTTATTTGTAACTATTTTTGCACAGTTCTTTTCAATTAAACTCAATTAAAATTTTTATCTTGAATATCTAATAAGGTATAATGCTATATTAGATGTTAGGTTTGTTATTATGTAGTCGACAAGTTAGCCACTTAAATAAATAAATAAATAATAAATTGTCCATTGTGCAAAAGCCACTTGTCACTACTTTTTTTTAATTTTGCACAAACACAACTGTTTTTGATTGAAAGTTGTTTAAGGAGCATAATATTACGTGGACTGTGCCTCCCTCTTCGGGGGTTGCAAGGGTGATGGTATATATCCGTATGTGATATTTAACAAATTTTCTTTAAAACTTATTTAAATAAGGAATATCATCTTTTCAAATCAAATGAAATATTTTATTGCTTTCTATAATTAACAATTATACAAAGTTACATTTAAATATGGACCCAGTCGAGCATTGCAATAGTTATAACTGTAAACGTTTACTCTCATTATAATTGCAATGGGCTATTTTACTCAAAAGTTACTTAAAGGCTATTATTGAGATTCCAAAAAAAATATTGCTTACGTATTTTTTATTTTGTTCAGCAAACTAAAAATTATGAAGATACAGCGCGGTAAAGTACCGCGTGACGTCACTTGGTGTAATTTTACCGTCTGAGTGACGTAAAGCGCCCCTTTCAGATCTTTGAAGCGCTATATCTTTGTCATTTTTCGTGTATCAGCTATAGCAAAAAATACGTATTCAATATTTTTTGGTAATCTAACTTACGGACTAGAAAAACGTTTTGAGTAAACTAGCCTATTGTTTAAGACAAAATAGGTCACGACTTTACCAGCGCCAGCCCTGCAGTGGCGCCTTGCAGCTTTGCGACGTCGGAATGGGAGCAACCGCCTTCGGTGCACTCGCATTTGTTATGCAACGTAGGGTCATCGAGTAGGTAGGACGTGCGGTATTTGCATGTATACCAGCCTGTTTCATTATAGAACGAAACAGAGAGGGCTTACGTTTTGCTACTTACCTCGGAGTCAGATCAATGTATGTGATGTAGTCTGATGTTGTTCTCTTTTGGTACTAACTTGTTTTCGAAAGACACTTTACGTGTAACTGACGAATAAATGTTGCTCTAAAAACTAGTCTTAGTCTCTAGTTTAGAGAGCAAGTCTAGGCAGAGAGAAATATGTTTTAGTGTTATCTTAGTATTAGTTTATTTATTTGAAGAGTTGTCGTCTGTATAAATAGATATATAAAGTAAATAAATATCAGACGACATCACATACGTTAACCTGATCTCGGGTTAAGTAAATTAAGCGCTTGTGTTATGGATATCACAATCAACATGGTATCACAAATCCTACTTCCAACTAATATTATATATGCGAAAGTTTGTTTGGATGAATGGATGTTGTCACTCTTTCACGAAAAAACTACTGAATGGATTTTAATGAAACTTTAGAATAATATAGCTCATACACCCGAATAACATAAAAGCTACCTTTCATCGATGTACCACGCGAGCGAAGCCGCAGGCAGAAGCTAGTATACTATACGTAAATATTTTAAATTAACACCTAGACACAGAACAAATTCGAGTATTTACTATACGTAAGTTTGTCCTTGTTAGGAATCGAACCCTGAACTTTAAGCGCATAGGACAGGGTTACTATCGATTGCGCCTGCTGCACTGCGCTTTGAGTCAGTCAAAGGCTTAAGTAACGATAAAACTTTGACATTGGCAATTAAAAATACATACATCACGCCCATAATCCCCGAAGGAGTAGGCAGAGTCGATGGGGCAGCAAGTCCCTTCAACCACATTCAGGCGAAAATAAAGCCGGGCTGGGTTAGATGGAAAATTGTGAAAAAGCAGTGACAAGCGGCTAGCCTGTCGCCTACACAATCACACACCCAAAACCCGATATACCATTAGTCGCCTTTTACGACATGCTGGGCAAGAACCACAGTTGGCATATTCTTTTTAAGTCCCAGACCAACATGGGACATTGGTTGGATGGCAAGCTGTGAAAATAAAAATAACAAGAAAAATATAATTTGTTAAAAATTTAACTACAGATAAAAGTATGTTTCACCGTTAAATTATTTAACTAAAAACCTGTGGGGGCATCTCACGGATCGCCAGTAAAAAAATATGATGCAACCCAAACCTTTAATCTCATACGCATACGATAAACCTACCTTAACAAAAAAACCATAATAACACTCTTTACACAACGTCTGAGTCAGGAGTGACCATCGAGCAAATAACCAATAGACTGGATATGTAGTCAAGCTTGTTTGTAAATAATTTCACCAAAATAACGATGCAGTCGTTATGCTTTGATTGCCTCAACAAATTCAACCGATTTAGGAACAGCAAACTAGCTTCAGCCGGCAGCTTTCCTCGCTTTAGACAAGATTTCACGTTATGTCAGTGTTTGTTACGTGTTGCAGTTGACCTTGTCAGGGGTATTTATTAATTATGTTATTGTTCATATGTATATATAGGTTATATGCTCAAAGGAAACCAGTGACTAATGTTTTAGTAACATTTCCAAATGTTACTGCCCATATTACGAGTCTACAGGCTATATACTCAATGGCAGCGATAAACAAGTTTCACTTGGTGCATTATGGTCAACAATTATATTCGACACCGATAAGCTATCGAGGGGCAGAGGGCACAGGATGTGATACCGGCTAGACTGTTTGTTTTTCGAACAATCAAATCAACGTTTACTTACAAATAATGCGTTAAATAACGACCGCTTTAATAATAACAAATAAATAATAAATATTCAACGACATCACATAAATTGATCTGACTCCGAAGTAAGTAGCTTAAGTACTTGTGTTAGGGATATCAGAAACAACAGTGGTATTACAAATATATACTTAAATATTGGATATTAACACCCAGACACAGAACCAACACAAGTATTCATCACACAAATGTTTGTCCTGGGTGGGGATCGAACCTACAACTTTTGGCGCATGGGGCAGGGTCACTTCCGAATGCGCCATAGAGATTTAACAACGGCACAGAAGAAAATTGACGAGCTTCTTCTTGTTTTATAAATAGGAAAATTATCGTGCATCTAGATATCATAGAGATTCTATCGTGCATTTTACGGCAACTGTAAATTCTACCATCATATAAATAACCGATGTGTTTCCTCAGGATTCAAACTTTACGTGTTCCAAATTTCATAGCAATCGGTACTCAGTTTAGACATGAAGACATTACAGATAGACATGTACATACATACAAAGTTACTTAACCATTCACAATATTAGCAATGATTATACCTATTATGATAGTGATAGTGATTGAATAGACTAATAGTTAGTATTAGTTTTGGGAACAGAATGTATTGCATTAGATTCGTAGGAATATGCACTAAGAATAGAAGTGGTCGCAAAAACGGGTATTCGGAAATTTAGCAACAAAAATACATCCTCTTTTAAAAGTTTGAAACAAATATAACACTCGTAGCTATGTCATTGGCGGGTTTCTCAGATAGGGTCAAAAGTGTTGCGGGACGAAACACTAAACGACCCTAATAGTTAGTTGTCTAAAGGGATCTTCAACTAATAAGACCCGACGGTTAAATTTTTATCCGACCTTACAATTAAAAACCCTCATAATGATATAGATAGGCCAACATTTTTGGGAAGCGGAGTATTTGACGGAACCCTAGAATGATCAAATACCGTTATTTTTTGTATAATTGATTATGATCAGCCTATTTTTGTGGATCCCCCAGAGGGGCTTCGCGGAGCCCCAGGGCTCCGCAGAACACACATTGACTATAGCTGTTATAGACCATAGGCATAGATATGCCTATGGTCTATAACAGCTATAGTCAATCTATAATTAAGTACTCAAATTTGTGAGTTGCAAAATCAAGTCTAACAGTTAAAAACTCCTAGCTATTATACCAAAAATGCCCTAAATTATCGAGGTGCGAGAACAATAACAATATTTCGCCCATGACGACAAAACGTCCCCAAGCATTCAGGGTGTCACCGTTTTTACCCTCCGCGGCGAGGGCTGGATGCCGCACGTTTTTGTCAGAGCGCGTCAGATTCGCGGCCGCGTCACCGCAGAACTGACACCCTTGTTATATAAATAGGGAAATTAAATTTAACACCGAATGTACTTAGACACGTCCTTTGTGACGACTTGGTATTGTGTTTATAAACAATAGGAATGAACAAATTACTGTTGGAGCAGTTTTTAGAGTCTGGTTTGTAGGCAAGTTGCGCGAGTTCGAATCCTGCAATGTCACGCCCGCAATCCCCGAAGGAATAGGCATATAAAAATAATATTCTTCATGCCATAAAACATTTCTTTCATCGCATGACACATCTCTATATATCAAACAGTAATATACTTAAGCACAATTACCGACTATTTCAAGGAATCCGACCACAGAATTAAGCTTAGAGGGAATTAACTCCCACTTTAATTGTTTCGTACACAAAATAATTACACTAAATATTGTGTGGCGTGTGATCCCGAATGTTCCTAATGAACCCGTAATTGTGGCCATAGATTTATAAACACGCAATCTAACAATGTTTATGGCGGTTCTTCTAAGAAACCTGGTAATGATTTTGCAAAGAAAGTTAATAGAATTTACGCTAAACTACGGCTATTACTTATTTTGAAAACTCTCTTATGGGCGGTAAAGTCTCGGTTGAGTAGTCAATTGAGATTTAGATGTATCTAGCAACAGGGTTGCTCATTACGATATAACTGTTTATTTTTTAACATAATGTCCTCAAAACAGCCTCACACAACGATATACAGTTTAAGTCAATGAGAATATTTTAACCAAGCATTTACTTCTTCCATAAAACTATCTAGTATTATGTTCCATTCTACTAATATTGTAAATGCGAAAGTTTGTATGTATGAATGGATGTTTGTTACTCTTTCACAAAAAAACTACTGAATGGATTTTAATGAAACCTTAGAATAATATAGCTCATACACACGAATAACATATAGGCTATGTTTCATTGATGTACCACGAGAGCGAAGCCGCGGGCGGAAGCTAGTCTCTAATAAAAGTTTTGACAAAAGCATATATCGTGATCAGTGTAAAAGTTAATTTGTTCTTTTATTTGTTGTTTTGTCGTCTCATGCTTCTTAAGCAACCATCATTGAAAGCAGACTCATTGTCGACATATAGAATGAGTTTTTCTTTAATCAAAAAAAAAACAAGATACTATACTAAAAGAGAAATAAACATTAACATCGACACGGATAAATCGTAGGCAAAGTTCAACTAGATTTGGCTACAGTTAAAAAAAAATTATATCCCTTGTCATTACCATCAATGTACGATTTCACTAAAATCAAAATTTACCATTCAAAGTATTTCACAGACGTAAAATTCAGCCCAGCAGGATTCAATAAGGTTTGTTAGCAGACATACAATTTCGTACAAAAAAAAAACAATATATAATAATTGCTCTCTGTTTACCCCTTCAAAGATTGCAGTCGTGAATATATGTATGTATGTATGCACAGTTTTGAAACCCTGCTTAATAAGTTACCAAGACGCTTCCCAAACCGAGCACACACCCTGCCAATTCGCGTGTTGGCAAACGCGACCCGCACCAACAAACGCGACCCGCACCACCAAACGCGGGTCGCACGCGCCTCAATGTCAATGTCACAGTGGATTTGGTCACGACATCACCTATACTGGTGTAAGGTCAAGTTTGCGCCACAAAAAAACGAAGTGGGTATTTTTGGTGTAGGCAACAAAGGCTGTTTTATTTTTTAGCTAAGTAACTGGATTTCGTGTTTCAATAGTTGTCGGCACTACGGATCCTCAATATTTGGACCTCTAGGGTTGTCATCCGTCCGGGTTTCCCCGGATTTGTCCTAGTTTAGAGGGCGTCCGGGAAGCGTCCGGGCGGGGCTTCATTTGTAGTCCGGGTTTAAAAATTTCAAGTCTTGGGCCGCCCGCGACGCACGCACTGTGCCTGCACGCCGCGATCAATCGACGAACCGACTTGCTTAATTCACCATCATTTTTAACTGTTTTTTATTACACTGACTATGTTTAAAAAATCCTGTTGTCATGTCCGGGTTCTGAGATCTAAAATCCGGTGTTTTCACGCGTATTGACCTGGTTGCTAAATTTGGAGATGGCAAACCTAGCTCTAAGCGTATATCACTTGGCTAGGATTCAGTCACTGAATGAAACGCAGCATCTTATCTAAATCTATATTTATCTATGACGCCGTTGACATGTTTTATATTACTTTTTGTCCCATGTTTGTCTGTAAATTTTTATATAAATCTACAAGTAATAACCTAGCTTCTACATGCTCGCATCACCATCATACAATTCCCGTAACAGTGCGCATGTCGGACGTAACAAATATATCCGGCCCGGCTCTAGCCCATTCCATCTGCGCTGAAACGCTTCAATTAACATCAACACTAACGTATAGTACGGGAGGTAACGGAAAATGGTCAGAGCGATCCCAGAAATCGAAACTTTTTTCATTAGGAAATTTATCCAGCTACGTAAACCCAACTTTATCTTGAGAACTTAGCATTTCTTCTATCCGAGTAATCTCGGCGTATTTTTTAGTTGGAAATAACTACGTCTTCGGAAAAAACTTGAAAGTTCTAAAATTTTGCATTTATTCTAAGAGTTACTTTTTGCAGCCATGGATCAAACTTCACATCGAATGCAATGAACTGAGTTTAATCCCCGTGTCGAAAGAAAAAGTTGTTAATGAAAGGGATTCATAATGAGTCGCGCTATTCGGTACCTTCGTTATTTCTAATTTCCATAATAGAAATGCTAAACTATTTAATTTGACATCACATGAATATATATTTAATATTTCATTTATTTCTAAGAGAGCAAAGCAAGATACGCTTCTTTAAACACATTCAGCCAAAAATAAAACTGTATGTAATTTAGTCTAAAATATTATTCACTTAATTTAATAATAACATGGCGATTAATCTTTTATTTGAAAACCAACTCGTCATTTACTAATATAAAGCCGGGGTTTTTCCTTGTCTAGGTACATACTAACAAACACATGACGAATAGTGGAAATCCACATAATCCCAAACCCGAATATTTGTATTTTGTTCTGTACTGTAAGGAAACCCAAGAAACAGATGACGAATATTGAAGGCGTTCCCAAAACACACTGACCCGAATATATTATATTTTCCGATACTGAAGGAAATACTAAAAAACGGATAACAAATACCTATTGAAAAAAAAAAGAGGTTTCCGGCGACTACGCCTTACAATAACCAAGTCAAGAGCAATTTAAAACATTGACTCATTTTTATCTAACCAGAAAACAGTCACGCTACGCGTTGCGTGTTCCATAAAGACAGTTATGTTTTTACAACAGACAATTTATTTCCCACCACCTCCTGTACTAAATCTTAGAGTCGCCATTTAAGACAATGGCCTCCCAGCTGACAAATCTATCCGATCCGCAATCTAGCGATCTACGAGCCCGTTGCGTAACGCAGGTCATCCCCGCTATCTAGGTCATAGGTCACCAAACTATTCGACAAAGGTTAGATGCTAACATCTACCCTTTGTTAATTTATTTACAAATAAATACAATTTAAATCTACCCCCATTACAAATAAATATTTTTGTTGATTGCCGGGAAGAAATTGCTTCTAGCGATTGAACTGCCAAATTGTACAATATTTGTTTGTATCTATCTATTTTTCAAACTAGCATACCAATTATCTAATGCCACAATAAGCGTTTAAGCCTGGTTAGTAAACAATGGATAATCATTATCCTGGCCATCACAAATAACTGTGTCGTGCATCTAACGAACATTTGCCTAAAGTGGGATTAGAATCAGTTTGCCTTTAATTTAGTAGCCAGATTGTCACAAAATATAGTCCAAGTGATACATTTTTACAATTTTAGAACATAAAGATAAGTGCTTTCTCGATCCACCATAAATGAAGACATTTTTGTATTATTATAATTGTTAACTTTACAACTGACTTGCAGAGAGTGTCCCTAGACAATATTCAAGTTCAGTAATTGTGTCATATTTATGTGTACAATGAAATAATAACCTTCTTCAATTACACAGAACGTCCTGAGATTGGGGTATAATGATTGTCGCCATGAAGTTTGGGAACCTCTGTCCAAGGATTGTCGGGCAGACAATGCCTAGTGTCGTAATAGCCGCGTATTACGACAATCAGACGACCTCTACAATGGGAAATATTTGTCAGACGCGGGTCTAGCAATTTGTCGACGGGGTCATAATGTAGCTTATTGGGGTTCTCATGTTGTAAAGTACTTGATGTGTCATTTAGGTAAAACTGAAAAATATCTGAAAAAGTAGTGACAAGTGGCTACCTTACAAACTTACGTCAAATACACCATTAGTCGCCTTTTACGACGTGCTAAGCAAGGAACACAATTGGCACATTCTTTTTAAGTCTCAAACCAACATGGGGCAATAAAAAGTCGTTTAAGGTTTATTAATATTAAAACTAGTTTAGGCTTTACGGTATAACATATGTAAATCATTTTGAAATTATAAATACATGTATGTTCAAGAAGAAATAAGAGAACGATGTTGAGTGAAAGAAGATGTAGTAACAAGTTTGAGAAAGGCATGCTTGGATGGTTTGGGCATGTTGATAGAATGGATGAAAGAAGATTGACGAAAGAGATATACAAGGCAAGTGTAAATGGAGCCGTCGGGAGGGGTAGACCTAGACAGACTTTCAACGACCAGATTTGTAAAGTGATAACAAAAGGTCAGGTTAAGAGCACCCTTAGCGGTCGAGAAGATACAGAAGAAGCGAAAGGTGTATGTCAGGATCATAGCAAACGGGAGGATGTGATTCTGCCTATCATGGGAAAAAGGCGTGACATTATGACATGACATGATGTATATACCAGGACATACATACAGCACGGGGTTCCTCAAATAGGGTTTAAGAAGGAATTTGTAGACTGCTTAAATTAGACATGCTCGATGACGCATTCGGTAGTGACCCTGCTCCATGCGCCAAGAGTTGTGGGTTCGATCCCCGCCCAGGACAAACATTCGTGTGACGAATATTTGTGTTTGTTCTGTGTCTGGGTGTTAATATCCAATATTTAAGTATATATTTGTAATACCACAGTTGTTTCTGAAATCCGTAACACAAGTGCTTAAGCTACTTACTTCGGAGTCAGATCAATGTATATTAAATATACCCATAACCCCTTCTTCCGTAGTCGGGTAAAAATAGGTCAGTATCCGAATCGCTCAAGCGTGAATAACGTCGACCTTACCTAATTACTATGTACGCCACCTCATTCGCCGTCAAAACAGATGACAAATGACTCACAAGTACAATGAATAAACATTTTGAGCGCGAACAATGCCGGAGCAAACACTTGGCCAGAACCAAGTAAGTACCATTACTACTTATAAACTTTCCTCAACAAAAACTATGTCTAGCAGTGAACTAAAAACAGTGTAGTATGTCGTATCTTCCTGTGTTTGTCTGGGACTTAAGAAATGTATCAACTGTGTTCCTTGTCTATGTTGTAAAGGGCGACCAATCGATGAATTAGCCATTTCATCACAATTTTCTTTTTCTCACACACACCTCAATTTTATATTTGATTGAATGTATAACTTTTTAGGTAACCCACTAACGCTGCCGTGATATAACAAGAACGCCGCTAACTGGCACCTGGCTGATTTTCTTCTTTTGATTGTATATTAATCATCATCATCTTCCTAGCGTTATGTCCCGTGCTTAGACGGGGTCCGCTTAGACCATGATCCACGATTTAGCGAGTCTGGTAATTACATTGAAGCGACTGCCGATCTGACCTTCGTAACCCTAAGATAGGGGAACCAGACAATTTTTGGATCAAGGTTACAAATCCAAAGTTGTTTGAATTTGCAGGTTTCATCACGATGTTTTTCCTTCACCGTCGAGCTAGTGGTATAAATACGTACATAGACTTGAAAACTCCAGAGGTACGTGCCCGGGTTTGAACCCGCACTCCTCGGTTAAGAGGCGCGTGTCCTAACCATTGAGCTACCACCGCACCGATTGTATATTAATAAGAATAATTAAAAAGGATTTAACTTGATGTATTTTTTTGGTGCCTAAAAGTCCCAAATTTGTGTTGTCATTGAGAAGTTATACCTAATTAGCCAGTTCATATTGTATTAATGACTCATTATTTAATTTATCTAAGTAATAGTAATTCGCCGGTGTTATGACATCACAAAAAATTACATGATAAGGAAGTAGATCCATGTTTTTATAGAAATAAAACGATATATTAAAATATATACATTCATACATACATAATATCACGCCCATAATCCCCGAAGGGGTAGGCAGAGTCAAAAACTGGGCTGCGTTAGATGGAAAATTGTGAAAAAGTAGTGACAAGTGGCTAGCTCGTCGCCTACACAATCACATACCATATACATATAAAACACATACATATATAAAATATATGACATTACAAAACGTTTAGTTCGGTAACTTTTCCAAACGCGACTGTACACGCTCCGTACAAAATATTCAAACAGAAACAACAAGTGATGTATGCATAATTAAGAAGACTCATTGTTGGAAGTCCTTGAGTAGCCCTTCCGGAAAATAGCGTACACATTGCATTATGTATATCAGACAGTTGTACATGCAAAATGTATGTGATTTATTATTTTACATAACACGTAACGACCTGTGAAAACGTGAATATCACGCGATATAAGTAATTCGCATTACTGGTTCACTGCGTTTACTCCAGCAATATTATAGTGTTATTTTCTCATAGTATATAACAAAATCGCCGCTTCTGTCGGTTCGTTCAGATCTTTTAAACTACCAGGGGTAGGGGTAGGTGTAAGTGATACTTACATTTGTTTATTGTAATTTTTAAAATAAATATGGGACTACATCACATACATTGATATCTGACTCCGAGGTAAGCAGCTTAAGCTCTTGTCTTAAGGATATCAGAATCACCAGTACAAATATATACTTAAATAATAAATATTAACACCCAGACACAGAACAAACTCAAGTATTCATCACACAAAACTAATACAAAACTAAAGATACTCACTTTGGTATAATTAAAACATCAGTGTATGTGATATACTCTTATACGTTCAGTCAAAATATTAACGTAAAGAGGGATGTGGCTTATGCTTATGATATATGCACTTATGCTTATGCTTTGGATACTAGGTGAACGTATAAACGTACTTAAATACGTTAATAAACATCCATGACTCGAGTACAAATGTCCATGTTCATCACACGAACCTGAACGGGCCTGTCAAACAACAATAAAGGATAACTCAATTGGAGTATTAAAATAGCTTAGGTGCCTCAAAAAAGCATCTAATGCGGAAACTAAAACCTTGAAACTCGAGGAAGCGATAAATAAACCGCAACTATGAATAACAAATGGAAATCAAACTGTAACAGAACATGTAAATCATAATTTTGAAAACAATAGCTATATATTTTAGTCATTTAGTCATCTCGGTATAATCAATAATGCGGATACATTTTAAGCAGAGCCGGATCAAGTCCATACATTACATACATACATAACATCACGCTCATAATCCCCGAAGGGGTAGGCAGAGTCAAAGGGGCAGCAGGCCCCTTCAACCACATTCAGCCAAAAACAACAGCTCATTTCATCTCGTTAGCTGGACTGAGTTAGATGGAAAACACCTGTCTAACTTGTCGCCTACACAATCACATACCCAAAATCCGATATACCATTAGTCGTCTTTTACGACATGCTAGGCCACATAAGAACACAGTTGGCACATTATTTTTAAGTCCCAGACCAGACCAACATGGGACAATGGGCATTCTTTTTTAGTCCATAACCATTTATTGCAGCCTGAAACCGTAAGATGGCTTAGAAAGTGGAGAATCGCAATTGTTTGGGTAATCATAATTTCGTGAAAGTGACACCTTGCCTGTAGTAGGTATTTTCTGCCTTCTATCACTAGGCTAATCCAGCACTGATCTTCAGCAGTGTTTTCAGGCTATATTCTTTTTCTCAATCGGAAAATTAGCTTCATACCCTCAAGCAAAGCCAAAGCCGAAAATATGAGTTCAAGATTGAGTTCAAAAGACCTACAAAGACCAGGTCTTTAGCCATTCAATGACTACCTACTGCCTATACTTCACAAGTAAGTCCAAATTGTGAGGACAATTTTGCCCTGACTTTGTTCCATTCCCTAGTCGTTAGTCCATCAACACAAGCCCTAATTGATGACGCAGCCCATCTCAAGTGCGTTCCTGTTTACTCGTCTCCAGTCCATCCTCTCGGTTCATCGTCCTTCCATCGGGGTCACGAGGAAAACCGCACGAATGCATTGTCTGTCTGGCAATAACTATATCATGAGTTATTCATGGCGCGACACGAATTATGCCTACAGTGTCTGAACTGTACCTACGTTAGCACGCTGGCTTTCCGACTAATGAGGTGTTTCAACAGGATTGTGTGTGTCGTAGAAAGGAACGTATGCTGGCAACGATAAGTAGCCGACTAAATAAATATTATATTTATGCATCATAACTATTGTCTAGGTCAGGGGCGGCGAACCTTTTTAAACAGAGGTGCCACAGTAACTAAATTTGTACACAGTAATTGATTCTTCAAGTGCCACGGGGAGCGGTCGAAGTGAATGTTATTGTGAATAGTGTTATATATTGTTAATATCTATGTGGGTAGAAAGCATATCAATGCGCACCGCAGTGTATGTGAATCTTGGAGTCAGTTTTCAATAAACGACCGTAACGGAACAACGCCTTTCATTTAACATTGGCGAACGAGGTAAATTCGGATTACAAACTGTTGATAAATGGTTTATTCCAAAGAAAATGTGTGTCCAACATTTTGTATTGCATGCCATCAATGGCACGCGCGCCAGTGGTTTAGTTCGCAAACAGTACAAACACACATACCGTCACACCCGCGATCTCCAAGAGTGTAGGCAGAGCCCAAGGACCAAAAGAGGCCCAGAAACTGCATTTTGCCAAAAAATAAAGTTAAGTTGGGTTAGTCGGGAACTTGTGAAATAGCAGTGACAAATGGGAAGCTCGTCGTCGACATAATCACAAACGTGATAATGTAGGCGACTAGAAAAAATACCATTAGTCGATAAAAACACAGTCGTTACATTATTTTTGACTACCAGACCTTAATAAGAATTTGTTGATCAGCCACACTAAACCAACTATAGTGCCTAGTGGATTTTAGACTGCAGGACAAGGCCGTACCCTCTAACAAACGAGCGAGTGACGCGGGCGACTAATAGCCCTCGCCGCTTACGCCCCAATAGCTTTTTTAGCCCCTTCCAATATTTGTCGACTCGGCTGTGACGGCTGAAATATCGTTGTGCGGTGTTGCCAGCCTATGGCGTACGACAAAAAGTAGTTTCTTTTTAAGGAGTCGGTAATCTTCGCGTTTCGGACGCAAATTTTTTAAAGCTTCATCATCTTCTTTCTAGCGCTATATCCAGTTCTTAGACGGGGTCCGCTTAGACCGCGATCCTGGATTTAGCAAATCTGGTGATTCTTTACATTACGACAACTTAATAACTTGGCCTCTCGTCGCATAAACAATCACACACCCAAAACCTAATATACCATTATATCGCCTTTTACGACATCCTGGGCAAGGAACACAGTTGGCATATTGTTTTACGTCACATACCAACAGACAGCTTGGTGATATGTATATATATATGTATCCAATTAATCCTATAGGTGATTATATTGTTAACTGAATGTTACTTAAAATTCTATAAAAAAGAAACCATTGGCAACACTGATCTCTTCGAAAGCGAGCTCTTTGAATTATCACGCGGTTTACAATATGAATTGCGGAGCCCGGCGATATGTCACCGACGGTTCGGGACCGGCTTTAATAAAGTGTTAACTGGATCAGTACTTGTCATACACTATGAGTAATATATGAGGCCTTTAAAAATAACTTTGGAATACTAGAAAAGGCATTGAATGTGCTATGGAAAATATTGTATTTCTTTTACACTGTAGCCGGGTGAGTGACACAAGGGCCCGGCTAATAGGCAACCCTCCTTCGATGGAGGCTGCACTCAAACGCCTTAAAACCTAATCACCTTCTGGACAGAGCTAAAGTGGTTTGAATGATCACTGTAGTGGTACAGTGATCATTTACGCACAATGGGCCAATTATGAGGTTAAGTGCGGAAAACACATGCCCAACTAACTAACTAACTAACTAAGATGTCTATGGACGGATACTAACTTACTAATATGTCTATGGACGGATACTAACTAACTAAGATGTCTTTGGACGAATGAGTACGTTCATGGTTTAAGACTTAAAATCAATGTACTGTGTTTCTTATCTAGCATGACGTAAAGGCGACCAATGGATGTATCGCGTGTTACTATTGTGATTATGTAACGAGGTAGCTAGCTACTTGAGACCATTTTATCACATTTATCCAAATTTTCCATCTCGATTTTATTTTTGGCTAAATTTGATACAAGAAACTGATTGCTCGGTGAATTCTCAAATATAAATAAATAAATATCAGACTACATCACATACATTGATCTGACATTGAGGTAAGTAGCCTAAGCACTTGTGTTACGGATATCATAATCAACAGTGGTATTACAAAGACATATATACTTAAATATTGAATTTTAACACAGAACAAACATAAGTATTAATCATACGAATGTTTGTTTTGGGTGGGGATCGAACCCACAACTCTTGGCGCATGGGGCAGGGTCACCACCGAATGAGCCATCAAGCCAGTTAAATCACCCAAGTTCTCAATTTTGATAAGGACATTATAGACATTACAAATAAGTATTTGTGACCATAAAACATATTAACCAAAGATCTAAAATGAATGAAAATTAAGCATATATTGTAATTTACGCAAAATAACCACACATGTTTCTAACTCAAGTTAAACAACAAAGGCTTGTTCACAAAGACGTCTTTCTTGCTATGTTGTTCCATTCGCATCCGGGGCGGGGCCGAATGCCCGAGTGTCAAGTTACCATGGGCCAAGGGACACAGTTTAATAACCATGCCAATGGTGTCGTGTTTGATTCTCAATGCTGCGAAAAACTGTGCGAAAAAAAAAAGGAGGATGTTCTCAATTCGATAATTTTTTTTTTTTTTTTTACTTAAATCACAAACGTCCGGCCAGGGGAGTGACATTAAATTTCATGAAAGAGTTTATGTAGCTGCTTGCTATTTATTATGCTATAAGGGAATATACGTAACTTATAACGAAAGAAAAAATTAGTAAGTAGTTGTCTGTTTATCAGATTATTTCAGGCAATCTCCGAAGCGCCTGAAGTGATTTATTCCAATAGTAGATAATACAATAGATAAATAGCAGATATCTGATGATGAATATCTTTAGGCTACTTATATTTTAAAAAATAAGTAAAAAAAGAAAAAAAAATTAACGAACTCCATGCGGACTAAGTCTTGTCTAAACCATGGACTCCAAAAGAGTAGTAATTAATTTATTGGCCTAAGTATTGAAATATTTAATAAACTTCCAAAAAGTCTACTAGCATTACCTTTACATAAATTTAAATTGTGCATTAAAACGCTTTCAATGAGTAAGGGCTACTATAAGATTGAAGACTTTTTAAATGACAAGCATATATGTTTAACTTCATGATGAAGTGTTCAACTGCAGTGTTGTTACCTAGTAAGTGTAGATTATTAATTACGAAATTGTAAATTTTGGCATTGAAAAGAGTATAACTATCGAGTTTCTTTCCGGTTTCTTCTCGATAGAGTCTACCTTCCGAACCGGTGGTAATGTTTTCTTTTCTGTTTATATTGACTATTTATATGTGCTTTTTGATATTGCCTATATAAATAACGAGATTTTGAATTTGGATTTAAATTTTAATTTGTATAATAATAATATTTAGACAGCTTCTAGGTGAGCTAGACATGCATTCACAGCTAAACCAGTGACGTGTTAAAACAAAGATGGCGGAGCTAATTTCTGAAAGACAAATGTTTGCTCATGAAACTAGTATTTGCCTCGGCTCCACTTGTGATTCAGTTCTGGTACAATAAACATTATGAACAGGTACTTGCATAAGTTATTATTCTATGAACGATCTTGTTGCAGTAACTTGTATAAAGACAACATCATCAAATGAAGATGTCTTCTCCTATTTCCAAAGTCTTCTGATATCTTTAGCCTTCATTTCACCGTAAAAGGCAGGCTGTCACTGCAGCCAGAAAACGAATGGGTTATCGTACAAACGTGGAATATTTTTGCTTTCAGAAAAATTTGCTAAAACTAATGTACTTTCAATGAGTTTGTGACTAAACTACTTTTGAGGC
The DNA here is from genome assembly GCA_951394215.1 of Glyphodes perspectalis. Taxonomy (NCBI): domain Eukaryota; kingdom Metazoa; phylum Arthropoda; class Insecta; order Lepidoptera; family Crambidae; genus Glyphodes; species Glyphodes perspectalis. The sequence goes on along the minus strand of OX596211.1, from coordinate 1,490,492 downwards.
CTATGGCAATTAAAAATTTTAGTATTCGAATAAGATCGGTATGTGATGAGAGACATGTTGTGACAAAACTAGCATATTCAAATACCAAGAATTTGATCTATTTTTTTTCCTCAATAGATGAAATCTGACAAATTTAATTATGGTTTGATCAGGGTACAAAACGACTACGAAGGTTGGATAGCAAATGCTTCAATGAATTAATCAATTACTCGATAGTTACTCTTTTAAATGCTAAAATTTTCAATTTCGTAATTAATAATTTACACTTACTAGGTAACAACACTGCATGTGAACATTATGAAGTTAATGTTTAACTTTTAAGAAGTCTTCAATCTAGTAGACCTTACTTATAAAAAAACAGACAAACAAACTTACTTTCGCATTTTTAACAGTAGTAAAGATTTCCAGTACCATACATTATGAAGCAATTAAATTCATAAGCATTTTACGTTGATTTGCAAAATCCTTCTATTGCACGAACGTGCTAATCAATTCGTAAAGTATCGATTACCACAGCCGAGCATATTTGTACACTCTCATAATGTAACCTAAGCTTATGGACTAGAGTTTAAAATCGCTTGATAGTATTTGCACATTTATGTATTTGGACGTGAACACCACTGCACCTCTAAACCTGTAGACAAATATTTACACTAGGGATGGGCAGCGGTTAATGGTTCATGATAAATGATCATTCAAGTAGCTATGCAAATGTACCGATCGTAAACATTTGAATAATTCTTTTGTAAAAGGAAATGTTCGCATATTTTTGCATATTTAAAAAACGAATCGGACTACCATTTTATACATAAAAAGGATTATTATGACTCAATAACAATACAGAATTAGTGTCGTCGAGTGAAAAATATACATTCTCTAGCATTTGATCCCGGCTACACCCGCCTAGAATACGGCCAGTTATACAGACGTTATTATGCGCCCTTCAGTATAAAATTATTCTAGGTCCATAACAAATAAAATTCTTGGGGTAGTTACCATAATCTGACAAGCTAGATGGCGAGGTAGTAACTCTGCCCCATGCGCCAAGAGTTGTGGGTTCGATCCCAGTCCCAACCCAGGACAAATATTCGTATGATAAATACTTGTGTTTTTCTGTTTCTGGTTGCTAATATCCAATATTTAAGTATATACTTGTAGTACTACTGTTATTTTTGATATCCGCAACACAAGTGCTTAAGCTACTTACTTCGGAGTCTGATCAATGTATGTGATGTAGTCTGATATTAATTTATTTCATAATCATCATCATCCCAATCGGTTCACTGGTTTAATTGTGAAAACGACACAGATTGACAAGAGTTACGATAATTATACTTTTGTATTGGCAATTAATAAGTTTCATTTCATTACTTTCGCATATTTTATAATATCAGCAACGATCCGAAACGGTACCATATAAATAACTAGTTTCAAATTGTTATTCGCCAACTCTAGAGCAGACCATCGGAATCCTAAGATACAATAGCCGACGCCCCACCTCGGCTTGTTATCCTCATTGGAAAGGTCAGGCACCTTCAATATTTATGCATTTGACCTATAAAACGCGAGAGTGGTCTGCGAATTCCATGACCGCTCTGCTAACTGTAGCATTTGACTGTGAGCGGCATTACAAGCCGTGAGGAATATATAGCCGTTGTTGGTCTGGGACTTAAAAACAATGTGCCAAGTGTGTTCCTTGCCTAGCATGTCGTAAAAGCCGACTAATGGTATATCGGGTTTTGGGTGTGTGATTGTGTGGGCGACGAGCTAGCCTCTTGTCACTACTTTTTCACAGTTTTGTATCTAACCAAGCTCAGTTTTATTTGTGTGTATAAGACGTGCTCTGTAGGCCCAGATATGCTCAATACTTACTCAATACTCAATACAGCTATTTGCTGTGCCAACATATTTTAAGGAAGTAATTTAAAAGATTATAAAATAAAATTTTGGTAACGCACATTTAATATTGTTGGTTATTATTTAAGCCCGGGTTTAAAATACCAGGTAAATTTACATGATCCAATCTGAATCTTAAATAAGTAAATAATGCAAGTATTTTTTTGGAAATTAGAATTAAGAATCTAGTTAGATGATTAGTTAATCAAGCCTAGACCCGAAACATATACCTGTTTTCATCAACAAATACATTGAAAAAGCCCCCATACATTTTGACGCGAAGGCTGACCATCGTACTAACGGCGCTGTCGAAAATGTTAATACACCTTACGGCGGAGTTAAAGCCTAAAAACCGGATAAAAACTAAAATCGAGCAGGTAGCTTGCCAAATTGGCCGGTGTTTTTGTAAAGAAATCGATTTGTAAAGTAATTGAAGAACAATGTAGGCTCAATACCCCGCAGTGTTGCACAATAATAAAGTCCGGCGATGCAATGCCATCACCCCGAGGGTATACCCACGACTCAGTTGCAGATAAACCTTTGACTCGCGAAAAACAACTCTACCACATCGTCTTACTGATCAAATTGGAATAGAGGCAATACATCAAAAGGCCCTATCGTTTCAACACACGAATTCCCGAACCGAGAAATATTGGAGGCCCTGCGTCCGATGCAGTACAGTCACGATCAACATAAATAAAGCTAGAATCTCAGCAATCATTCCCAAGGCACGCCAAAACCAATTCTGTTCCAACGGAATTGCGTTTGAAATTCAAATAACGCAATGTAAGATCGGGAGATGCGCGTGAGCGTAGAAAGCAGCGTCCGCGTCCGTTGCGAGAGCGAGACGGATATACAGTTTTGTACAAGAGCCGACAGATTGCGCTGTCATACATCTTTGTTTGGGATTTCGGCCCAATTCTGGACGGGATGAATGGATTCGTGATGCGTGAGCGAGAGGGAACGTTTTTTACCGTTAACGCGAGTAAAAAAAGTTTGTCGATGAGGTTTTCTGATTCGGGCAGCGATGTATTATAGAGATTAATCGCGTCGTGACGACACAATGTGGTAGATAATGCGGTGCAATCGTTCACTTTTTTAAATGTCACGTATGGCTTATTAGAAGCTAATGTAGGCTACAGAATTAATGATGCCCCGAGTCTCGGCACTGAGAGGCTGAGCCGATCTTATCTTAGACAGTACACGCCTTTGGCGCTGTTTAATAACTTTTGCTATTTGTTCTCGACTATAGAAGCATTGTAATGACACAATAACATTTATATATACAATTGAAATAAGTAAAGACAGTTTGAAGCGGAGCAGAGCTGGAATAGAGCCTCAATGGACAATCGTTTGAATAACTGACAAGTTAATAGTTATATTTTCGTCTAGTTTGTTATCATGTTATACGAAAATAAATCTACTAAAAGCAGCTCGTTCTCAATGACGTAATGAAGTAATAGAAAAATAAAACGAGATCATATCCTTGTTTTCTTTGCGTTAAAAAAATATACATATATGCATTCTTTATCTTCAGACCAGTTGATGGCACCATCATTGCTACGTCACCGAACTTACATAAGCATGTCAAATGTCAGCCCAGTGGGCGTAAGCAAATTGAAAATTGATTGAAAACGAACAAATTACACACGAAAATTGCAAGTTTAATAAAAGTATGTAATAAAAGCGGAACGATGATTTATAAAACATCAATGTAGGTCGAAATGTCAACGATGACGTAACGGTGACACGTTCAATTTAAAAACTAACGATGACAAGTTTGTTTTAAAAACGTTTGAAAATCAATTTATACTTCGGAGTCACCTATTAGGTAACGTTGTCACATAGTGACTGGAAGAAATCGCTTCAAGACAAAACTATTATACCGACCGATTAACTAAGTAATAAGGAACTATACTTTGTAAATAAGACTTAGTTTTTATGACATATTATAATATATAAGTTTCAACTAATCAAACTCAGTTTCAAATGAAAGTTAGGTTGAGCGACGAACTAACTTTTCAATAAACTAACTAACTAAACTTCACGCCACTTCCCTAGCGAGGTAGGCAGAGAGAACTTTTCAATATTTTCACAATATTCAATCCAATGGTTGAAATATTCTAATTCGTCTAATTCGTCGCCTTAAAAATCACAAACGCATTACCTAAAACACCATTAGGCGCTTTTTATAATATTCTAGGCAAGTAACACACGCAGAACTTTCTTTTGAAGCCCCAGACCAACATCGAGCGATTATCTATCCAAGCAAATCTATACAACAATACTCTTCATCCATCAGGTTTTCTATCTAGAATAGATGTAACAAAAGCATTCACCCACATCGGTCTCATCACGCGCACACAATGCGTGAATCCGCCATACTCAGAAGCCATTAGGGCCGCTCCACACGGACGATTAGTCGCCGGCACGCTCGATTTAGTCGCGGCCGATCGCAAGACGTCCGGTAATTGCAGTTTAACTGCACTCTTATGGCGCGCGACTGACGACTTTTATTGCGTTCAATTGTTTCGTACACGATTCCAAATATTATCACGCGAGATCTGTGTTGCATTTGGTTTTAGCTTTTTAGGGATCAGTGCTTCGAAATAAATGTAGCATATTTTCGATCATGATTTAATTTCGAATGTTTTTATTCCAGTCGGAGTTTGCATTAATGGTCAAATTTAACGCGACTGCTTTCTTTTAAAACCACTGCAAAATGGATCTAGGTAATCCTTGAACAGGGCAACTAGACAAACTGCATCATAGTTATTTGGATGAATCGTTTGTGGTCAAGACGGCTTATTGTTAAAAAAACCACTTTGACCAGCTACACAAAGAATTAATCTTTTGGTCTACAAAATACAACCTTACTTTTGTCAGGAAAGAAACAGTAATTTTACGCAGAGTAACAAGGAAGATTGCAGATTTTTATTACAATCGAACAACCAAAGAGCCATTAAGGGCCGCTGAATACGGACGATTAGTCGCCATCATGCTCGATTTAGTTCCAACGCAGTCGCAACTTAACTGAATGCAGAAAATCTCTAAAATACGTTCCTTCGGCGAATTAAGTAATTTGACTTGTCTTCATGTTCCTACTTGGAGATTGCTTGAGTTAGATTCTAGACTTGGCATATGCCAATAAACCTCACTAGATTACTTCGATAAGCCGTTAAATCATGCACTTAATGTCAGTCACCCATCCTCATTCATAACAGCAAAAGCTGTTGTTGAAACTATTTTTCCCAACATTTTCAAGAAGTCCGTAATATGTCCATAATACCTCAGACCAATAAAAAAAGAAAGTCTGAACCATCCCATACTAAGCATAATACAAACAATTTTGACTTAAGTTTCAGAGTGAGAAAACTTCAAATGAGTGAAGTAATTAGGTTAAGCCTCCACGGTAAGAATAGTTAATTCGTAAATTGCACAATTTGTATACCAGAAATGTATCTCAAGCCTCTCAAATATTCATGATATGCACTTATAAAACAAAGAAAATAATAAAAAATATTGTAAACACAATAAACTTTTAATGGGCCACCTACGTAAGTAAAGAATTCAAAACTGACGAACAGCTTTAAAGCTTACGCCCTGTGAATTAAGATTCAAAATTCATCTAAACCAAACAAAGATAGGAATAACAATGAAAATTCAAATTAAAATTTATGACATTTTTTTATACATAAATAAAATTATATGGAGACATCAATACCTTGTCTAATTTTGAGGCGAAAGTACAGTTTTCGATTTAAATTATAAAATACATTCCTTATGTATGACGAAGCCACCTAGTTTAACAAGCCCTTCAATGAATAGCCTAGCACCCAGACTAGGTTCTAGCCTTTTAAATAAATTGCGCCATTTAACCATCTGCCTGATTGACATTCAGTCATTTCGTTTAGTACAACATTTAATAAACACTAATGCTTACGCCGGCGCCGTATACAGGATAGTGGGTTTATGATTTTTTTTTGTGATACTTTAGTATTTTATTTAAATTTTGATTAGAACGTTACCTATGAAAAAACAAAAGCTTATACTTTTACACCCCGAAAATAATCGAGATAGTTACGACGTTAATTTGATTACCCTTAACTTACAATAAACTCATTTTCCTTGAAATTAGCGTATTTTTTATCTTATGTTGGTCTGGGGTTTAAAAAAATTGCCAACTGTGTTTCTTGCCTAGCACGTCGTAAAAAGCGACTAAAGGTATGAAGGATATTACGATTCTGATTGATATAGAGGACGAACTAGCCACTTATTGCTACTTTTTTACAATTTTCCAACGAACTCAATTCAACTTTAATAAACAAAAAAATATGCCCGGTTCCCGAATCTATTGACATGTGTTTCAGCACTTGGTTTCAGTAAAAACAATTAAATATCGATGTCTCGGTAAGGCATGATAAATGTTATTGAAAAAAACGTCCGCCTAGGTGTTTAATTAAATAGCTGAATGTCATTCAGGCTGATTGAACTGCGCCATTTAGTAAACAGGCTAGCCTATTAGTTTCAGGACTGATTTAACACGTCAGCTGCAAGATATGTACGCAGCATGACTCAATGATTTAACCAAAATGGTTAAGGTTCATCATTGAGTTTTATTATCGTACTTAACCGCAATATAAACGTTGGCATTTGTGCGAATAAAATAATAATTTATTATCTTGTTTGAAGCGAGTTGAAATTTTCTGTCCTTATATTTTAAAATAGATTATTTGTTAAGGTTATTTATTACAAAATAAAAATGAACCCTTATAAAATTTTTGTTCGTCTCTAAGTCACGACCATTTTGACAGGTACGGATCATCTTTTCACAATCTTTTATTTCAGTTGTGCTAAAAACATTAAGCCTAAGTAGAACGTGAATATGGCCACAAATTTGACGTTGACCAAGTCTGACCCTTCTTAAGTAAATCCAGTAGGGGAGCGGAGGGCTAGTTGTAACAGAGGCAAGTAGTAACAAACATTTTTTTACCTAGATAATAGAAGAATATTTATTTGATTTTCAACCCAACCTACAATTTGATACCCATTCTATCATATGAGCGCGGTCAGTATGCCGCTGGATGACGCAGGAGGCATTTATTTTAACAATAAAAAATTGTAAATTGTTACAAATAGCCCCCCGCTCCCCTACTTAAGTATTTTATATTAATGTTTGTCTCTTGCATTACAGATATACACAGTTTTGTTTGTACGAAACCCTGCACTGTATCAATGCAACTCTCACTTGTCTAGTGTTTATAATAATCTACCCATTTGAGCCACTTCTGTGTCATTCGAAGAATGCTTTTTTCATCGTCATTATGGAAGACAGAATGAGTGGAGCGGTGGTAGCTTAATGGCAATAAGGACACGCGCCTCTTAATCGAGGAGTGCAGGTTCAAACCCGAGCATGTACCTCTACTCTCTAGATTTTTCAAATATATGTACATATTTATACCACTAGCTCGACGGTGAGGGAAAACATCGTGATGAAACCTGCAAATTCAAACAACTTTGAATTTGTCACCATGATCCAAAAATTTTTTGGTTTTCCTATTATTCTATGTAATTACCAGACTCGCTAAATCCTGGATCATGGTCTAAGCGGACCCCGTCTAAGCACGGGACATAACGCTAGGAAAATGATGATGATGGGAGATAGAATGAGTATTTTTCTGTAATATTATATTAAATACGAAGACAGATAGAAGTAAAGTTTACACACGAAAGCCGTCGACCTTATGTCTCGGTGGAGCAAGCTGGCGGCACAGCTCTGATCTGCTGGCTTAGCTGATTGCTGGCTTTCATATTCTCGTGATTACGAAAGGAGGGCAGCCTGTCGCCCTGGTTTGACGTCAATAATGGTGTCAAACAGGGATGTGTACTGTCAGCTCGGCTGTCATCCTGTGCGATTATACGCATTCTAAAAGTGGATGTACTTCGACACAGCTAGGGGACTAGGCCCGACTAACCATCTCGGTGTTTTGTTTAAAACAGTATAGTGGCGAGAATAATTATGCATGTTCGATTAACGTCATCTTTTGACATAATTATCAAAACTAATATCGACCATCTTGTGGCTTAGTAGACTGATGTCTATAGATGCCGCCACAATTCCGTATCTGGACAATGGCATCGGCAAGACAGACCTTTGAATGTTGGACCTAGGCGAAACGGCATTTCTTATCTGTTATTTAGATTTTTCTTTAATTTTCAACGTTTCTTATTTAATCACTTAATTTTACATCAAATCTATAATATAAAAATGAATCGCTGAATGTGTTGCTTAGCACAAATCTCGAGAACAGCTGAACCGATTTCGCTAATTCTTTTTTAGTTGTGTTTTTTTATGACTTATTGATTATCAGGTGAAGGTTTTTATAAAAGAAAAAAAGAAAAAAGTTGCACGGAAAAAAAGATGGGTATTGAAAACGGGGCAATACAAAGTAAGCCGGGTCAGCTAGTTTAATTATAAAAACAGCCACAGCATATTAGACAAGCCAGCCCATATTTAGGACAATAGTCATAGCCCATATTCGGAATTCTCGATAGAAATATTCTTGACCTTGTGATTTACAAGTTATACATCACAAACAATTAATTAACAATTCTGTATCTGGACAATGGCATCGGGGGGACAAGGCCTATAAATGTTGGACCTAAGTGAGACGGCTTAGGCTGCAGTTTTATGGCTCTCATGTCATTGACCTTAAATATTCACAATATTTATTTATTTATGCCGTTTGGGGACTTATATATTTTTCATACTCCTTTATGTTCATACTACCTTCTGCCCGCGGCTTGCTCGCATCGCGTCGCGACGCGTCGTTAAAAATAGCCTTTATATTATTCGGCTGTATGAGCTATATTATTCTAAAGTTTCATTATAATCCATTCAGCAGTTTTTTTGTAAAAGAGTAACAAACATCCATCCATACATCCAAACTTTTAGCATTTATAATATTAGTAGGATTATATATAAGTATGATTTTTCACCGGGAATGGCGTAGTAAAAAAAAATATTAACACAAACTCCCTATTTCATTCATACGGCATACCCACATCCTAGATGGAACAACACCAACATATTCCTATGTATTTCGAATTAAAGACAATACCATGTCAATCAACTGGACCGTCGACGTTTCTTACAATTCACGTAATTGCATCCTACGACCACCATTAGAAAACAAAATTAATACTTCTCAAAAAAATTTATCTCTATTCCAACGTCTTATTCATTCAAATAATGCCGCTGCCACATTCGGCGTCCAAATTAAACATAATAAATAAAAAATCCCTCAACCCTCTAAAAACCGTGAGAACCGAGACCCGATCGCTATATTTGTACGGTATTAAAGGCGCCGTGAGGGTTTAATCGCTTCGGGTTAGGGTTTCCATGAATATTGGGAGTTGTGGGACTTATGTCTTTATTTCCTCTGGTAGTTTAATAATATTCTCAGACAATATTTGTGGAACACACGTAGTATATGACTTTGTAAATCTTACAACGTCACTTTCCACGTAAATTACGTTTTAAGCTAAGAAATTGCATACATACGAAGTTAACTTAAAACATTGCATACTTTTTTATTTCCAGCATAAACAACAAGTTTTAGACCATAAGCTTTGTCAAAATGATTTAATTTTGCAATTGTTTATCACTATTATTAGTGAAGCTAATAAAAACATTTTGTTTCAGGAACACATGAGTTGGAGTAGCCTGGTCATCATCACCAGCGAGAAGGAACGTGTTCTAACAATGGCTGACACAAACACGACCGCTGTTCTCTAAAGTCCCAGTCCTCCAAAACGCCGTAACGTGTGGCCACCACAGCTCCCCAATGTCGGCTCTTGCGCAGGGGACCACCACATTAGGGCTTACTTTACAATCTCAATTTAGATTTAACACTCAGTGGCCACCCCTGCCTACATCGACATGACCATTTTTCCCGGTATCATAAAGCATATTGAACTTGCTGCAGGAATTACTGACGCAAGCAACGGTCGTAAATAGGTATTAGGATTCGAAGAACAGGGTGATTCTGATCTGAGTAAGACAGGATGTTTAATAATAAAAAAAATAAGGATGCATCTTTATTGGTTTGGTTTTGCCTATAATATAGTATCGTTATTTTATTAGCGAATAAAAACACATTTCTTCATTACTGGCTACATATTTGATCTGAAGACCGGAGAGACGATGGAGTAGGACCATCGTTTAACGTTATTTCCAAGACATGGTGGTGAAAAACCGTCAACTTCCTGACTCCAGGTCAATAACGAGTAATTACAATAATCACAAATTGTTAGCCCGAGATGGGATTTAAACAGAGGGCCTCTTGTATGACGTTTGCTACCAATAGAGCAACGATGCAGTAAAACTGATCAAGTTTACAGTATACTTCGGGGACTATAGGCCTGATGTTATGTATGTATGTATGTATGTATGTATGTATGTATGTATGTATGTATGTATGTATGTATGTATGTATGTATACAGTATCGGGTTTGTGATTGTGTAGGCAATGAGCTAGCTAAATGTGTACTATTTTTAACAATATTTCATAAATCCCAATTTAATTTTTCGTTGTCAAAAGTCGTTGCTCTTTGGACCCTACATACCCCTATAAAAATATATAAATAAATTTCCGACGACATCACATACATTGATCTGACTCCGAGGTAAGTAGCTTAAGCACTTGTGTTACGGATATCAGAAACAACAGTGGTATTACAAATATATACCTAAATATATATTGGGTATTAACACAGAGACACAGAACAAACACAAGTATTCATCATACGAATATTTGTCCTGGGTGGGGAACGAACCCACAACTCTGGCGCATGGGGCAAGGTCACTACCGAATGCGCCACCGAGCCAGTCAAATATATGTGTATCATTCCTTAAAAAACCTTATTCATAAAATAGTATTGTTTACCTTTCGCTCTATTCTTCTATTTACGGTCTAGTAATAAGACCGCCCACACCAGAATGATTAAACTAATTACCTCGGAGTACCTGTGTCGAAACGCACGGTCACTCCGCGGCCCCTAGGCGAGATGACTGGCCACCTCTTAAATATTAATTCATTGTATCCCAATGACGGATCAGTGGCTACCACTGCCTTTGTGCCCGCTAGTGAGGGACGGTAAAGGATATTTAATATCCGTGCCAATCGCTCGAAACGAAACTCCAATAACATGCATTCAATCGCTATGGATGTGTAGACGTGATCTAATTTGAGCGCTTAATTTTTTGAGTTAGTTCGAGAGAAGGCGTAATGTGAAACAAGCTTAAACCTAGTCTATTTGATAGATAAGCCGATTCCACGATCTGTTAAAATAGTTTACTTCAATATATATGTACATAAATCGGAGTTTCTATTTATTTATCGCTATACTATAAAAAATTACTCAATAATTAAAGGCCTTTGCTGAACGTTAATGATATCCCACAAAAACTGCTAACAAAAAATATGAACTGAATAAATAACATTCTGATATAAATATAATACGCTAATCAATGTTGCTGTACTTACCTTAAGCCTTTTTTACAACGCCAGCTCACATAGAAACACGGTTACTTACCTGAAAAAAAAAAAGCTTGATATGTACGTACATACGTATAAAGTACACTGGTACATAAAGGTAAAATTTTGTGTTTTCATTTTATTATGAAATATATACACATGATCTAGCTAGACAAATGATGCAACTTTCATCTCATTTCTTTATTCCCGTGTGATAATAAGTAACTAAATAACAAATCTAATGCTTAATCCTGAAGCAAAGTCGAAAATTGGATTTTAAATAAAAAAAGTGTTAATATTTTATATAAATAAACTATTTAGATAAACAGTTAAATTAAAATACCTAATTTGATTCTGTTTATAAATAAATTATAAAATAATACCACAATTTATCCGATAATCTTGTCGAATAAATTGTGATTTTATTTTCTCTTTTCATAGACTCATTTGTTCCTGGCACATCACTAGTGATGACGCGTGAGTTCGCTCCCCAAATCGCAATATGTATTAATGTTTTTTGGCGTAAATATGTCTTTGTGCATGAGGCGAGGGTCTATCCGGGACCACATTACAGGCGTGACGAAACGGGGATGATTCGGGAAGAGTTGGTAACGGTCGTCGCGTAAAAAAATAATCGGAAGATATGTGCTCATCATCTTCAAAGAGCAGTGGTTCTTAACCTTTTTATCATAAGAGACTACTAGACAACATTTCTGACTAATCATGGGCTCCCTAATTGATTTATTGTTTCGAGGTAATGTATAGTTAGATTGAAATATAGGGTTCTCTCCCGGACTCGTGCACCTTATTATTTAATGTTTTTAATGGATGGCTCCGCGGACCACTGGTTAATAATCACTGTCCTAGAGGATTATTTCCAGAATTTAGCGAGTTTGGAAATTTAAAGAACATTGAGGCTATTGAAGCTGTCGATCTGACCTTCGCAACCCTTAGATAACTTGACAATTGGAATCATAATTACACCCTACTCATCCATACTTGTTTGAATGTCCAGGTTCCATCACGATTCTCTCCCTCACCGCCAAGCTAGTGGTAAATATATAAATACGATTTGAAAAATCCGGAGGTACGAACCCGGGTTTGAACCGCCACCACCGCTTCTACATTACATCATCTGTGAAGGCTTATGATAATAACATTAACACTTTAAGCTACGTAATGGAATTATGAAGTAATGAGTCGTTTTCTTCAATAACGTGGCTCGATATACAACTTGTTTTTTCAATGGTTAGATAAGAATCAACAAAAAAGTTTAATTTTTAAAACACTAATCATGAAATTTTAGAACGAGAATTCATAAACCACGTCTCTCTTTTTCACTACTCAAATTGAATATAATCCATAAACCTTAAAAATACATTTACAGGTAAATTTTGTAAGAATATATCTATACTTTATCAGGGGGTGATTAGTGATCGATACTGATGCCAAAAATGCAATCAGTAAAATTTATGTCTGTCTGTCTGTCTGTCTGTATGTTCCTTATAGAAACAAAAACTACTTGACGGATTTTAACGAAACTTGGTACAATTATTTTTCATACTCCTGGGCAGGTTATAGTATACTTTTCATCACGCTACAATCAATAGGAGCAGAGTAGTGAAGCGAAATGTTGGGAAAACGGGAGAAGTTACTCCATTTTTTAAGCTTCCGTCGCGTGTGCAGCCTTAATGGTTAAAGTTACATAGAAATAATGTATGACGGAAATAGTCTTTATAATATTAACCATAAACGCGAGTGACACCGCTGGCACAGCTAGTTTCTAATAAGGAGCCAAAAAAATTAATAATCTTTGCTTAAATCCGGTTTAAGGAGCTCTTAATTAATTCTTGGACTCTGCCGACCCCTTCACGGATTGCGTGATGAATAAGTTTGCATATTCTAAATCAAGAATCAAGCTTTATTATGTCAAGCGTACTTTATCCTTCAAAATCCGATAATTGGAAATATTCGCAATCGAAAAAATAACCCAATAAAGCAACTTTCACTAACTAAATGTTAGCGAACTCATTAAAAGCTCGTAATCCCGATACTTTCCGACGATCGCAACCCATCGTGTACGTCACTTTGTAAGTCACGACCGAACCTCCGGTTACGCCGTAAATCTCCAACATTGTATTTATTTATACACATAATACCCAGTTTTTATAACTGTGAGTAATGGTCATTATAATAGAAGTCCTTTTAACGTTGATTTGTGGATAATAAAAGTTGATATATTGGTTATAAATTAACGTTCGGTTCTGTTTATTTAACTTTATGTATTGATGGAGTTTTTTAATCAAAGTATAAGAAATACGGCCAAATTTAATTTGGACTGGATTGCCAGCGAATTCCGTATATAGTTATATTTATTTATACATACTTTTAAATATTTGTTTCTATGAAAAGAATTGGGCACACTGATAAAAATTTCGTGTAAAGTGTACATATTTTAAGTATGCTACTCAGACCATTATTAGAATCGATTGATACCTCATTCATATCAGTTACTTAGGCACAAAGACGTTAAAAAAGTTTAAACAAACAAACAAATATGTAGATAGATGTAGGACTGCTACATATATCTGTAGATAGCTTGTTGACGGCTGACCGGGACGTATGAAAGAGGATAACATGCTGCGCCGATCCCAGGTGAACTGGGATAAGGGCAAGAGGATGACGATGATGTAGGACTGCTAATACCATAACGATCACCTTGTGTTTGTCGTAGTCGAAGAGTCGTGGGAATGCAAATACTTCATATTAATATGCTGCAATTTCTCTAAAATCAAAAATAAATGGTCTGTTTTTTATTCGATTAAATAAATCGGAACGGAACCCTAATCGTATTAAGAAAGGAATTTCATAAAAAATTACAACATTAATTGTAGTTTTGGTGTTCGCCTAAAGCGCGGAAAGTTTTACGTTCGATTCTTGATTGGGTTGATTAAGGAAATGGGTCCAAATTAACCTCGATTACCTGTAAAGCTTAGTTTATCGATGTCTTATATTCATCATAGAATTATAATATATGTATAATATATGTATAATGTATGTATAGAATTATAATATATGTCCAATAATATGATATTACGAGCCATAATTATCAAGCTCTAGCTTGTATGAAAAAGATTATAAATGTTAAAGAAGCGAGTGAGGTGTCTAAGGACAGTGCGATATGGCGTTCGGTTCTCTCTGCTTACCCCGCTAGGGAAGTGGTCTGAATCTAGTTAAGACCTAGAAAAGTCTGATCCGAGTAACACTGCTCGTATCCCTATTAGGGACCTCGTACAGCTCTTTGTCGTCCAGGCCTAAAACAGGCTTAGTCCGTCACAGGGTATGTATGTAAAATTAAAATCAAAATCAATAATCAAAATAGTTTATTTGCTCAAGATGCACGGTAACAATGATAACATAGGTGTTTTTTAAAACAAGCGTGATCTGCCGAAACGTCAGCATGCAAATTTTTTTTTTAACATTAAGAAACATAAACAGATACATCATCAATATTAATATAATTATGTATATTAGAATAGTATGACTCCTAATATTTTTCCTTCAGTTCCTAGACTATATTTTAGACTATTTACTTTGTTATTATCGAATCGTCTACCACACGACCTTTGCAACTCTTAGACACCAATAAGTCTACAGGCACACAAGTGCCGAGTGAACAAAACGCGACATAACAAAGGCTGCCAACATTGGCTGAACGCCAGACACTCGCAGTATAAGTACGAGTATAAGTATGATAATTGTCATAATGAGGCGGCGTTATATCGCGATAGACTACAGTGTTACTGTTAAACAAATGTATTTGTTAGCCTACATAACTAACTAGAATTTAACGCCTAGGGGGGTGGGCAGAGAACCGAATGCCATATGGCACGATCCTTACACACCTCACTCGCCTCTTCAACATTCATGATCCTTTTCATACAAGCTCTACGGTTTTTATGACTCCTAACATCACCTTCTGTTAATACACGACCAATCTGGCCGTGGTAAGTAGCCTACATGTTAGTGATACTCGTATTGTGGAATAGCCAATATTATGGAGTAGATGGATTATTATTAATAGTTTGTTGGTTAAACTATTATTCTTTCCACAATGTAGTAGGTACTTAAAAAAAATATAACAATCAATTAGAATAAAATGTGCATACATACATACATACATATCATCACGCCCGTAATCCCCGAAGGGAAAGGCAAAGTCAATGGAATAGCTAGCTCCCTAACCACATTCAGCCAAAAAGTTAAACTGAGCTAGGTTAGATGAAGAATTATGAATAAAATTATAGGAAAATAAGTAGTTACACATTTTATCCTGATTTATTATAATATTGACTGTTATAGTTTTTATTTTCCTGTTTTTTATATGTTGGACTACCAACAAATATCTGAGTAGGAAAATAATTTTAAGATCAACTATACAATGAACAAAACACAAATGTTTGAGTACATTTTACAATGACACATACTAAGTTTATCCTTCCTCACAGTTCAGGGCATGAATCATGAATTCAACGAATCTAAAATTGTTGGAATAAATTGTTCAGAACGAACATTTATTAAGGTTCAAATTCGGCCATATGATACCAATTTAAAGAGAAAATATAGAGATGTAAAATAAACCCATTATTACTAGGTATTTCTATATCATATTTATAAATAAAATAGGTTATTATGTATTTTTTTTTCTATGGTAGTGATTGATTGATAGTTCCATTAACGGATTTTAGTAAATTAGTAAAAAGAATTTTTTACTTTTCATACAAAATACCCATCAGCTGATCAACTTTTGTACAGAAAGTAAAAAAAATGTTTCCTCATTTTCTAAGATCCTTTTAATTAGTTCCTTATAATAAAGAGTAGTTAAGTAGTTTCGCATAAACTTAAAATTACCTTTTAGGTAAGGTAATAATCAAAACACATTGAACAAAATATTCACTTGCTTTACTTAAATCTATTTCAATAAACATACTACGAAGGCAAAACAAGGTTATTTTTCCTTAAGTAAAGCAATCAAACGTTGCTAAATTAATAAGGAAACAAGATATTCTTTATTAAAGTTGTCAAAAAACTCAGCTGATTAAAAGACCTGCCATGTATCTATAAGGTTAAGGTAAGCTTTATCAATATAATAACATGTATAATAACTTTATCACACGCTGTACACGCAGCTATAAGTGTATGCTTACACATAAAAAACCCGAACCAATCTTATCTCAACCAATTAAAGTTCAAATTACAACAAATTAAAACTAATTCTGGGCAAGTAAGAAAAACACGTGAGTCACACCAAATATCCAGAATATTTAGAGACGCTATTGAGTAAAGGTTCTATTCATTTAGGGGTCTAACTTATTCGGTGTTGGTGGTTCCATGAATTGGCATATAGTATCGTCTTTGCTGACGAGGTGACGACTTGTTTTACATACATAACGTATGTAATTAGGTTATATAGATGAAGGGTACTGACAAGTCGAGACGTGTTGGTGTGAAGATTACACAATGAAATAACAATGACTAAGTTTGCGTACTAATTATACTTAGTTAGGTAACTAGCAATGGCGCAAGTACCTATCAGTATACGGACAGATACTATTGGGTTTCAATTCATTTTTATAACCTTACATTTACAAGGGCACTTGATAACAAACATTTTATTTGTGAACTGAGTATGAATGAATGAAACCATATCAAACAGGCAATTGACTGGCCCGTTGATCGAGTGATCAGAGACCCTGGCCACGAAACCGAGGGTTGCGGGTTCTAATCCCGCTAGGGGTAAATGTATCGTGTGATGAACATGGACCTTTATAATCGAGTAAAGTATATTTTCATATCAAAGAATGTCTATCCGTTCGTCTAGTATCCATAGCACAAGGACAAACACAAGCTTAGTTTGGGACTAGAGAATTGGTGTGTCAGTCTGGAGAATTTATTTATTTATTGTGACATTAAAATAGAACAGCTGAATAGAAGCGGTAAAAATTTGACGCAAATATGATTGATCTAGATTCTAGTTAAACACAATGTACGTCTTGCACAAGTTTTTATGTCCAATAGTGTGAGATATATTAATAATAACATTATTTTGCAAAATTAATTTCTTTTCAATATTTATTCAGACAGACACAAAGTGAAGCGAGTCAAGAAAGCCGCGTTGAAAACTTAAACGCCATTTTGAACCGTTATACACCGAATCTGTTAGCAGTTGACCAAACAAACGTTCACATATCAAAAACACAACATAATGTACACGGCTAATGCATGTAATCACAAGCCTCCCGAAACCCGGTTAAAGGTTCCCGAAATTCAATTTCATAAGGATTAATTCACAAAGTACGAGGTGACAGCTTAACTAGACTGGCAAACAAGCCACGGGTTAGCGCTCGACTTAAGCTGAAAGACAATCCCTGAGTTGTGTGGGCCGCCTGTTACACCGTAGCGTAACGTATCACGAACGTGGTGTTAGTATATGTATATGGGCTGAAAGCCATGAAAACTAACTTGAAATCAAGACTGTTTAATACGCAATGAAATTGACAATAATCTAGTTTAGGCTATAAATAAATAAATAATAAATATCCTACTACATCACATACATTGATCTGACTTTGAGGTAAGTAGCTTAAGCACTTGGGTTACGGATATCAGAAACAACAGTGGTATTACAAATATATATTGGATATTAACACCCAGACACAGAACAAACACAAGTATTCATGTTTTCCCTCACTGCTGAGTTATATATATATGGTATAAATACGTACATAGATTTGAAAAATCCAGAGGTACGTGTTCGGGTTTAAACCCGCACCCCTCGGTTATGAGGCGCGTGGCCTTACCATTGAGCTACCACTTTTAATTTTACTTATATCTGAATGTGGTTTATGGATCCTAATGCTTCTTGGACTCTGACAACCTCTTCGGCCACCAAGGGCATAACTATATGAATATATGAAAGTTATCGATATTCAGAAGAATAATACTTTATAGTGTCAGGTCAAAAAACTATACTTTCGTACAAGCAAACTTATTAATGATTTTAGTGAGATAATCATTTTCATAATCAGCCTATCTATTTGTCAGTCAAAACGTCATATTACTTCGCCTTCATTTTTAATACGTGAAGCATAAATCTTTGTACCCCTTTTTACGAACATTGCGCGGACGGAGCAGTATGCGATTTGGCACATTTGAAGTTTATATGGAGAAGGAGTGCAGAAAGCTAATATTTTAATAAATATTGCGTTAGAAATTCATAAAAAAAATTATGAATTATGGTCGAATTTCGACCAGTGGCCGAACACTAGTTTTTAATCTTCGGTGTGCTAGTCGCCCCGACGTCTACGCCGAGTTTAGGGTTCCTCCCAGTCTGCGGACACAACACGCTCTTGGTACTAATGAGATTTCCATCTAAAACCGGAATAGCACTAAATCATTATTCATCGACAGCGATTATCTCTTTTTAGGCTACACTAGCGTTAGACTCCTTATTAAAGCTGTCGATATGTCAATTAAGTTTAGAATTTGTTAATTTTTAAAGCCAGCTTCGAATTTTACGGTGGGAGTGTTTAACGAAGGGGATGTTTGATCTATTTTAAAGTTAGATAATAGGAATCTTGGCGAGCTCAATTTTATTTTATTATAATTGATGAAATCTCATGTTGGTTTTCGACGTAAAAATAATATTGGTGGCATATGTTGTTTAATTAATGTGAAATGGGAGTGGATAGCTTGATGACGGCGAACCGGAACGCATTGAAGAGGAAGACATGCTGTGCCGACCCCGGATGACCTGGGCGCAGGCAAGAGCAAGACGATGATGATGATATGTTCTTTAATTACAAGGCGACTATTAGTTAATTTGGTATTGGGTTTGTAATTGTGCAGGCGACGAATTAGACACTTCTTCACAATTTCCAGTCTACCCTAGTCAAAATAGTACGTTCAAGCACCACTGGATTAGATACTTGATACTTGGTACTGATCATAAATATAAATATCATAACTCCTGGGGGAATATCCGTTAAAAGTCGATTATTACACAACCCCCCCCCCCCCGCTCTGCCGCCCGCGCTGTTCTAGGGTCCCGTCAAATACTTCGCTTCCTAAAAGGGTTCCATAGCATAAAAAGTTTGAGAAGCACTGCTGTAGAGAATTACCCCTACAGGAAATTATCTCGACGCGTTGGCGAGTTTTGACATAGAACCCGCACAAACATACTTATTTGCGCATCTATTATATTAGTGAGGGTTTTATTCACATAATTTCCTCAACCTATAAATAATAAAATAAATAAAACAAAATAAAAATTATTTATTTCAGACTTTTTAGCGTCCGTATAAGGTAACTATTAGTGTGTTCATCTGACTAGTATTAATTTCCCAACAAAAATGACACATGGGAAGTTAATATAGCACAGTAAATATGTAGACATCATTCTCAGGTTAGCGACGATTACATAAAAACAAACGTCTGCAGTAACTTAAAGTACGTATGTAATTTAAAGCTTAACATTTATCATTACACCCCTAGGGAACGTCTCGAGGGAAATCTAATTATAATATGATAACTAGCCGAGCCAATATCTCTTCGAGTTGAATTTTAAATTTCGGTGTATTTATGAAAGTAGTGATGGGAATCTACGATAATTTAATTTTATGAGCAGATTTTTTTAAAGTCATGTAAATAATAGTTCGATAAATTGATTTTTTATAAGCAAAATACAAAATGACCCTCTAAAAACATCATTTAATACTAATATAATATAATGAAAAAGTAGAAAGCTTTAAAAAAACACTTCAAGGACTTCATCGAATTTATGTACCTATGTAATTTAAATTTTTAGACATAATATTAAGAACAGTCGAAATTTGAAATTACATTACATTACATGTTATATTAAACATTAATAAATTTCTGAGAAACCTAAATGTGATTCAAAATGTTAACGAAAAAACAAAGCAGGACTTAACTAGCACCGAAAAACATTTATAGAATTGCACTTCATAACTTTCATATTAACAAATAATACAATTGAATTAACATTACAATGCGTATAACATTAACCTTTCACTATCTCATTGTAGTCATTATCGCAATATCTCATCGACAATTAAAACGAGTCACACTTTCTCCAACAAAATCGATATCAGGCGAAGTGACGTCACTATATTTTTTGTTAACCATTAAATCACTTGTTCGATGCGACGCGTGGGGTCCATCTCACACGTGGGACAAAAGCCCCCTCGAATCAACCCCTCAGACTCATAACCAGTGCTACTTGACCTCCGCGACTTAGGCAAATATACAAGCGACCAATACCATTAAGGGGGATTTTGTATTGATAGTGAGTTCAAGAAGAATTGGTATCAGAAAAAGTAACAGCTGTTACTGGGAGTCTTCGAAAGTAGTTTACTTCACTACTAATAGTTTGATACGTGATCTATCTAGCCCTGCGCAGGTCGGTCGCAACTTTTATAAACAGTTTGTGTTTAATAGCGATGGACTCGGGACTTTTTGTTTTCGCCAAAGGGCCGGAAAAGTTACGAGTTGTATTCACGAGTTTTCCGGAAAAGTAACTATAATTTGTCTTGTAACTAGCAGAGTGTGTATGACTAGTTTCCTGGACTAGTTCATGTTATGAAAGTTGTTTAGTAGATCTAAATCGTCCTCCACAGTCTGAACGAACTATGAGTGGATAGCGTCCTTGTTGAATCTTTCATTGGCATCTATGAAAGAGATATTTTGGCTTGAAGCTTTTTTAGAGGAAATTTCTGTGTAAAGATTGCACAGAGGTGCAGCGACAAGTTAAAATTATTTTTTGCCAATTTAGCAATAAATAATCAAAACATGCAGTTTGCATAAGCAGTTGCCGATATAATTTACCAAGAGGCAGTATAATTTTGATTAAGATCTATCGTTAAACATTTAAATAAAAATAAATAAGAGCTTTTAATCATCTTACCCAGCCCATTGTCCCATGTTGGTTTGGGACTCAAAAATAATATACCAACTGTAGTTCTTGCCTAGCATGTCGTAAAGGCGAATGGTATATTGGATTTTGGGTGTGATGTTATGTAATGTGATTGTGTAGGCGACAAGCTAGGCATTTGTCACTACTTTTTCACAACTTTCCATCTAACCCAGCCCAGTTTCATTTTTGGCTGAATGTGGTTAAAGGGCTGCCCCTTTGACTCTGCCTACCCCTTCGGGGATTATGGGCGTGATGTTATGTATGTATGTATGTAAGAACTATTTTTAACTAAATGTAGAACTTATTTAACCTTAGCACAAATACTGTAATCACTGATTTGAATAGCCCAATTAACAAATTCATTATAGAAAACATAGATCATGGCATTGGCAAGTAAACCTAGCAAACTAACATTTCAAATTTCCTAACATGCTTTCCGAAGGCCGAATACATAATGAAATAATAATAAATATCCAACTACACCACATACATTGATCTGACTCCGAGGTAAGTAGCTTAAGCACTTGTGTTACGGATATCAGAAACAACAGTGGTATTACAAATATATACTTAAATATTGGATATTAACACCCAGACACAGAACAAACACAACTATTCATCACACGAATGTTTGTCCTGGGTGGGAATCGAACCCACAACTCTTGGCGCATGGGGCAGGGTCACTACCGAATGCGCCATCGAGCTTGTCAAAATCAAAATTAAGTTAAAATATAGAACTAAGAAAAAAATAACCAAAGCCGCCAACATAACGTTTAGCAAAAAAGCAGTAATTAAACATTGAGCAAACGTGACGTGACATGACTCCATCGAATCAGACCACGAGTTACGAAAACACCGCATTGTAGGTAATATTACCGAAACGAAACGGGTTTTCAATTTGCATCCTACAAGCATGACGTTTCGCTAAAATGAATTAGTGCCGAATGCCGAATGTCTATTCGAAGTATTCGGACTGCTACAACCCGTACTGTGAATACGTATTCAAGTTGGTACAAACGTACCAAGTTACAAGCGTACCGAGTTTAGGCTTTGTATTTGTGACCTAGCTGTCTAGATGCCTTTGGTTCATGAACATTTATTCATTTCATTAGTATTACTCTGTCACGCTGAATTCAGTTACCTCTATTGTTATTACAAGTGACTTTCCAATCATAATCATCTAATTAAAGAAGTCAATGCTTAGTTTTATTTTTTAGTATTATAAACTAGCTATCATCCTCTCTTCTGCCCGCTTAATATTCGGTCAGATACGTAACATCCAAACATTTTAATGTACCTCTCTTAGCAAATGATTATTATGTGCAAAGCCGTAATAACGTATGAAACAGGCAAAAGTGATTTCGCATTTGAAACATTAAGCAAGGATATTGAGAAAAACGTAGAAGGAGCGGTGGTTACTTAAAGGTAAGAACACGCCTCATTACCGAGGGGTGTGGGTCCAAACCCAATCACGTCCCTACGGATTTTTCAAATCTATGTACATATTTATACCACTAGCTCGGTTGTGAGGGAAAACATCGTGATTAAACCTGCACATTTCAACAACTATGGATGTGTACAACAACTATGTATGTGTAACCATCCAAAAATTATTTGGTTCCCCTATCATAGGGTTACGAAAGTCAGATCGACAGTCGCTTCAATGTTATTACCAGATTCGCTAAATCCTGGATCATGGTCTAAGCGGACGTTGTCTAAGCACGGGACATAACGCTAGGAAGATAGATAGCACTGTTTAACTGTACTGAATGATACAATTTGACTAGCCCGTTAGTCGAGTGGTCAGAGACCCTGGCTACAAAACTGAGGGTCGCCGGTTCAAATTCCGCTAGGGGCAAATGTTTCGTGTGATGAACATGGACATTTGTACTCGACTCATAGATATTTATAAACGTATTTAAGTATGTCTATCCGTTCACTTAGTATTCATAGCACAAGCTTACGCTTAGTTTGGAACTAGGGAATTGGTGTGTCAGTCTGGAGAATTTATTTATTTATTATTAATAATAGCATTGATTAATCTATTATTGCATTTGAGTAAATACCAAACATTATTAGTTTTTAATATAGCTAATCAAAGAAATTAGCGTCAAATCAGTAAGCTTTTTGTAATCGAGCGCCGATAATGACAATAATTAATTCCAGCTAAGTTCAACGTAAATTAGACCTTAATTATGATGGGATAAAGGATTTTACCGCGTGATACTTACCACAGACAAACCATGATCTCAATGGATCCCCGAAATCCCCGCGTTAACGCATCTTTGCTCATTCAGAAAACATCCTATTAAGTAATTTTTTCTGCCCAAATCTAATGTTGAGGGTGGCAGCCATATGTACCTCTGGGACTCGAAAACCGACCACACCAAACTCGCCCTTACAGTCCTAAATAAAAGCGTGGGAATCCCATGCCACTCCCTTGACAAGTTGGTAAAAATAATGTGATGTGTTTCAAACTCTCACCCCAAGTTTAGGCGGACAGCTGCCATCGAATGCACTATGCGATTTTAAGCCCCCAAATGCAATATTGTGTAATAATAGTAAATCTACGAAGACAAGGAGGGTGGCTAGTAAGGGTTGCGACAATTATCGCGCAGTTCCCATGTTTCGCTTTATGTGCGATACATGTCTTGAATGTAGCGGTGTAATTGCGAACTTTCTACCCCCTTGTGTGGATGGCACGTCAATAATGCTTAGAGTTAGTTATTTGCATCTATTGTTGCATATCATTGTCCCATGTCGGTCTGGCACTTAAAAATAATGCTCCAACTGTGTTCTATTCCTAGCAGATTGTAAAAACGTCTTGTGGTGTTTTAGGTTCGTGATTGTGTAAGCGATGAACTAACCACTTGTTACCACTTTTGCTCAATAGGCTATTTCCTAATTAACACAAAAATATTGCTCAAGTATTTTTTATTTTGTTCAACAAACTTAAAATGATGAAGATACAGCGCGTTAAAGTACTGCGTGACGTCACTAGGTGTGTAAGCCGTCTACCGTCCAAGTGATTTAAAGCGGTAAATTTTAGATCTTTGAACCGCTGTATCTTTGTCATTTTTAAATATCAGATAAACCAAAAAATACGTATTCAATATTTTTTGACAATTTAAATTACGGACTAAAAGATAACATTTTGAAGATAACACCCTACTCTAACAAAACTCAATTTTCAACCGACTTGAACCCTATAATCCAGCTAACAAAACTCAATTTTCAACCGACTTGAAAATAGGACAAGGTTCTCAATTCGACCGTATATATATTTTTTTTATTTTTTTTTGAGCTTGCACCTCTTTGGACCTTGCATATAGGCTTAATAGCATGTACGTTGCATATAAGATCGTTGCTTGTGACTCGCTTCAGTCTGCGGCTTCGCTTGTATACACAGTACATCGCAATTAACTGCTCGGTCATGTTGATACATGTACCATGTGCTAACTGTTGACAAACGTTTGTAATCACAAAGTGAGTTTGTCTGCGGTCTTAAGCCAGACGTATATAGGGTACCTTATATTTATTCTCGTGGGATAGTTTTCCTCTTTGGCTTAATTATAAGGGATTGAGTATATAATAGTTTAATACACGACCAGACTGGTCGTGTATTAAAAGAAGGTGATGTTAGGAGTCATAAAAACCGTAGAGCTTGTATGAAAAGGATTATGAATGTTGAAGAGGCGAGTGAGGTGTGTAAGGATCGTGCCATATGGCGTTCGGTTCTCTCTGCCTACCCCGCTAGGAAAGTGGCGTGAAGTTTAGTTAGTTTAGTTAGTTAGTTAGAGGATAAAATATAGCCAAGCAAGTTTGCAGCTTTCAAAATAAGCCACGCCAGAAATGGACGGTGATTTAAAACCTCTAACATAGGTTAATCTTGACCAGTATAAATAAAAAGGATCTAGAATTAATGATTGCAAAATTATTTATCTTTTTTTGCGTTGTAATTTTTGCACTTTACTTGTGAAGTGGTCATTTGATTTTGACTAACTCGATGACGCATTTGGTAGTGACCCTTGCCTATACGCCAAGAGTTGTGGATTCGATCCCCATCCAGGACAAAAATTCGTGTAACAAATACTTGTGTTTGTTCTGTGTCTGGGTGTTAACATCCAAATATTCAAGTATATATTTGTAATACCACTATTGTTTTACCGTAACCCAAGTGCTTAAGCTACTTACCTCGGAGTCAGATCAATGTATGTGATGTAGTCTGATATTTATTTATTTTAATATTAATTTTTAAGAGGTAAATTCGCACTACTGATTTGGCTATGAATCGAACAGCATCTTTCTCATAGCCATACTAAAACCTTACCAATAAGCGATCAATATCATAATATTACTTCACCTAGTCCTATATTATACCTATAGATATCTCCAGTCCAACCTTCAACAACCAAACCGAAACTAATTAATTACAATTTCATTTACCTCCAAGCCTTGATTGATAAAGCAATTACGTGATTGCTCTGTCGCTAATTCGGCCTATCTGGAGCCGCAGACACGGGCGGCGCCGGGGGCATCGGCGAGTTAATTGGGCGGACAGACGGACAGACGCCCTGTATATGTATATAAGGGCTTGAGACATCAGACGGGACTCAAGATGCAATAAATTTTGCATTAGGGAGTATCAATCTCAATAGTCTCGGCGGGTTGCGCCCTCGTCTGTTAGACTTTGATGTCAAAGTCAAAGTCAAAGTCAAAATATTCTTTATTTATATAGGTTTCAAAGAAACATTTTTAAATTGTCAAAAATTGTTAAAGAGATATGATTCTACCACAGATACCGATATAAACACATCATACTAAGCTTATGCTTGTACTATAACGAGGTGAACGGATAGACATACTTAAATACTTTTATAAACATCCATGACTCGAGTACAAATGTCCTGTCGAAAACATTTGCCCCTAGCGGGATTCGAACCCGCAACTCTTGGTTTCGTAGCCAAGGTCTCTGACCACTCGACCAACGGGCTCATATAAATAGAGACTGGCCAGTACTGCACCGCGTACATAAAAGACTCGAGTTTAAATTATTTAATAACGCATTATGGTTAAAATAAGATATGCACTGTAAGTAAATTTACATACAAAACTTCTAAACATACATAGGTACATAATGTCACGCCTTTTTCCCATGGGGGTAGGCACTTAGGCAGAGATCACGTACTTCCATTTGCTTTTAAACATGAAGGTACTTAATAGCTAGTGCAATTTTATACTTAAGAACATAATCCTATTTTACTTAGAATACAGATATTATTTTTTTTTACAAAAGGGATTGTATAAGAGACATTAAGTTCAAACTTCGATAACTGTGTCAACTATAATAAATAATTAAAATCTTCAGACAGACACACCAATTCCCTAGTCCCAAACTAAGATTATAAGCTTGTGCTATCGCTACTAGGTGAACGGATAGACATATTTAAATACGTTAATAAACATCCATGACTCGAGTACAAATATCCATGTTCATCACACGAAACATTTGATAAAATCCTCAATCCAGGCTAAATAAACCTAAACTTCACGCATCCATTGCTGTCTTAAGTACCACTTTCGTTCAATCTCCCATAGCAGCATCTCACTCTCCCCAAACCTAATCCTGAATCCGCGCTCCACTTCAATACATCCTTTAATGCGCCACAAACTCCTCTGCAGTCGTTAAACAAGCCAAAGAACTAAGATCTGAACCATTACCAGACCCTCGCTGGCACATGGCGACCTCCGCTAATCCCGCTTCTAGTGGCAAGTCGAACAATAGGCGGTGTTTGCCAAACAAATCGCCCCGCGCTTAGCGTTAGCGTTATGGATTCGCCTCGCAATGGGGAATGCCGTTGTGTTCAAGCTGTGAACTGTTGGTGTAGGGATCTCTGTTGAGAGATGAGGTTTCAAAGTAGATGCATAAGAAACGAATAGACGCTTAATGTGTGTGAGGGATGCTGGTTCAAGTCATATCTCATGGATGGAATGAAATGAAATAAAATAATCTTTATATAGACTTCAAAAATGCGCTTATAGATCGTCAATACAAAATATGTGACGTCACACATTCGTACAATTTTTACTCAATAGTGACGTTGCAAGCCCCTACTCCAAAACGTTAGGGCTCTTTATCTTTGTAATTTTTTGTTAATTTGATAAAGCGAAAAAAATGTACTTAGTATTTTTGTATCTAACTGACGGACTAAATAGAATTATTGTTTTTTAATGCAGTCATCATCCCTATTGTGAATGGGTCTCTTCACCTTGATTTACCGCAAAACATACTGTCAAAATTATACAAACTCCATAAATTGCCAAAGACCAATCGCAGTCACGATTCCCATCCAAAAAAGTTCACCAACACCTCTTATGCTAACAATACACGCGTGCATTTCCACTAGGAAGTAACAACTTAACAAAACACAGTTCCACTCCCATTGTTGACACAAGTATTAGACATCGAAAAACCGTCAACACCGCATGTTTAAAATTCCTGTACTCGCAACGAGAGGGCCCGATTCAGCATTACAGCCATTCAGCTCACCCAATGACCACATAAGTAAGACCTCCCTCGCCCCCTTTTCTCTTAGTAGCGAAGGCCTGACCCGAGGAATTCAAAGTTGGCTGAGGGCTCTGTTAGGAATGGGCGTCGAACAATGGAGGTGCGAAAGGGGTTTAGGTAAACACTCTTTTGTGAAGGCCCATATTGTCCCTGCTTTGTGCAAATAGATTATGGAGTAAGTACCGCGGTTGTGCCGTTGTCAAAGAGTTCTGACTACAATGCATTTAAATACAGCGGGTCGAGGAGAGCTCCGCTCTGATATCGATGACCAGGGATTTGGATTGCTTTAAAGGAAATGTGTGAGATGATTTCTGAGGATTATAGAACTTTAACAGGCTTAGTAGTTTCTGGTATTATTTATTTAGGATGTTACTTGTTTAAGGCGACTAAACAGTCTCGTGCTTATCTTGTTACTTGAGAACGTTAGTATCAAATTCGAATCTTAAAAGTTACAACTTACGGTATTTTGTATTTGACGCCATTGGAATGCGGTCCGCATACAGTAATGCATTGTCTTTAGTATTTTTTATGCAATGTTCCAACCGAATTTGACATATGCAAAGCCGTAATCAAAAGCTTATTGATTACTATAAAAGTTTTTATCTGTACTCAAGCAAAATCTATTCCATAATGAAACAAAAATAAACACAGCAAATATTCAGAGCCGGCCCATAGGCCATACGCCGATAGGTTGACGTATCTAAATAATCTTGAAGGTCCGTAATGAAATTACTATTTATGGGCTAACGAACCACAGACCGACAAACTGGCTTGTCAGTTATGGTAATCGTGACTGCTAACTGTTGCTAATACTGTTATTGTCCGTAGTAACTACCCTTCGTGGGTGCTGGGAGTAACCTTCGCAAACATAGCCAAATATGAGCTACATTGTAGAACTATGGTTCAAGTGACATTAATATTTATGGCTGGGACAGTTATCTTCGTCTGTTTATTTGCTGTGTGATTTTGGCATGATCCTCTTCAGAGCATGGTTGGTATAACAGTTGTAAAACAAAGGACCCTCATTGATGTTTCACATCAATCAATACTCGACAAGCTCGATGGCGCATTCGGTGGTGACCCTGCCCCATGCGCCAAGAGTTGTGGGTTCGATCCCCACCCAGGACAAATATTCGTATGATGAATACTTGTATTTGTTCTTTGTCTGGGTGTTAATATGCAATATTTAGGTATATATTTGTAATACCACTGTTGTTTCTGATATCCGTAACACAAGTGCTGAAGCTACTTACCTCGGAGTCAGATCAATGTATGTGATGACGTAGTCTGATATTTATTATTTATTTATTTATTTTTAATTAACATTTTGATGTTTAACATTAATTAAGGCTTTTTGATCATTGATCGCAGTAGGTAGGTAGTGCTTTTGGATAGAATCAGAAGAGTATTTTAGTTAGACTTAGCACAATCGTCTGTGTTTCAAATCAACAACCACATATTCAGCAAAAACCTCCTTATTTATATTTTAAGTACGAAAGTAACTCAGTCTGTCTGTTACACCTCCATGCCTAAACTAATTAAGCGATTGGGATATTTGGCACCCCTCAAATGAAGGCTATTTTTTTTTTACAGAAAAAAAAATATAGATCCCGCCGGTCTTACGACAGATACTTGTAACAGACCGAATTTCACGTGAGCATAGTCGTGAGTAAACACTAGTTTATACGAGTAATGCAGTGATGATGATACATTAGAACGCATACATTTTCGTCACTTCATAATACTCGTTACTTAAAACAGGATTAAATAAAAGCCGCAACTACTTAAAAACACATGAGTTAGTTCGACTTAACCGGGTTAAACTTAAAACTAACCGGATCTACGTCATTTGTCCTACCGCAACCGCCCGTCTCAGTATCAGCGTTACTCGAATTACTAATAAAGCACAAAAGGAGACAAAAACTCTTAAAACAACAGCCATTGCTCCTTACAAACTAATCTATTTACTCCTCGCTCAACAAAACTCGTCGATAGTTAAGAAAACTAGATAAAACGTCGACGGAACAACTAAGGAAATGGTAAAGAATGCGACAACGACAGAGACAGATGTACGCAGACGCTGGTAATTGCGAGAGGGATAGAAAACGTCTCTTGTCAACAATGAAAGATAGAGTTCGTGCTGTAATGTGAGCATTGAATGGACATGAATACCAAGCTCCACGTTCGTCCGGGAATGCAATTGCTATTGGAATTTGAACCCTAAAACTTTGGATTAAGATTAGGGATTACTCTTGTTTATGTATAAAGTTGTGGCTATAATCATGCATGCATATTGTGTCATTGACTCATTGATTATCATAAGTCATACGACCTAGGTGATGCTAAGTACAGACATTATGAGAACTGCATACCTTAGGACGGTTTAGCATTGTTGCAACGTGGTATTATCGGCAATAACACTAGGTTTCCTTTAAGGTCGAGTAATAGGATGTTTAATCAAGTACTTGTAAGCCGAAGGATATCGAAGTGCGGATTCGCCGTAAAATATGTTTATTACAAATTTATATTGCTTCGTTTTATATTATAAGGCGTGTTCTACTATTTTGTAGCTTAGAATAAGCTTTTGCTTTTCTAGTATTCATAGTAGCTACATTTCTACTGCGCAATTTTCAATATTTAAGTATAACACCCTACAACAATACTTTATAATGTACAGTATAGATTTTATTACTCCGCAGTTGCTATAAAGTTTAGTGGCCTAATAGGAAACCCAGAGATGGAAGTTAGACTTTTTATTCAGTTTTGACCTACATAAGGCCTTTTGACACATTTTTCTTTTTGAATGTCTTATAAATTAACAAAATTAAAGTGCCCATCTGTAACACCAGATCGGCAAAGATGAAAATATTTTGAGAGAATCTAGAACATTCTACTAACTGCGTGCGGAACAATAATCAAATTTGTTCGGTTGCCCAGTTAAAATTTACGGAGGTCAGGGGGTTTTTTGCCTTATCAAGAACCTGTAACCTGGTACAAACTACTAGAAACGACGTCGAAAAGCTTGCTAAGAAGATGGTATAAATGAAGCATATTGATATTTGCCAGTGATAGTCAAGACGAAAGGAAAATGTTTGACTTGGTACTGGTATGTGATGAGAAGAGAGGAAGGACACGTCACAAAGAGGGTGATGAGTATGAATGTTAGTAAATGAAAAGGAAGATGAAGGCCAAATAATAGCTGAATGGATTGAGTGAAAGATGATATGAGTGAAATGGGTGTGGATAACTTGATGACGGCTGACCGGGACGTATGGAAGAGGAAGACATGCTGCGCCGACCCCAGTTAATCTGGGAGATGGGCAAGAGGATGACGATGATTGATATTTGCCAAGTGAAGTTTCGTTGTTATTTACCAAAAAATATACATAATTGGATACATGAACGTTTATTAAACTATGCTATTCAGATTTATATTCATACGAACGTTTTTACTATTGACCGAATGAGTCAAATCGACGCTCGTGACATAACGAATCACCTGACTCGCAGACACAATTCTTCCTACCTAACGCGTTATCAGCGTCTTAAATCAGCAATCGAAGCCCCAATAAACATGCAAGATAAGTCAGTAAGACCAGTCGGCCGATAAATCCGGACTCGCTGATATTAGCCGGTATTAATAATCCGCTAGCCCTTAGAAGGTACTAAGAGGGCCTGAGAACAGAACCTCCTTGACCGAGCGTAAGTCAGTGTTGCCATTGCAAAGAAGTAAATATAAAATGTCATATGTATCTACATATCATCGGGTGATTTACTTAACATATTAGGTAATCATATGTATATGCCATCAAATAATATCCTGATAACAATTAAAACTCGCTATTATTACACACAATACATGAATGTCACGCAAACTGCGGTATTCATATATTTTTATTCGAATCAACTTATCAATTAACATTTAAGATACTATAACTTCAATAACCTTTTCATATGTCCGTGGAAAAAAAGAGTCTTGTGTTTTATATATATATAAAGAAAAAGGGAAGCATGTCGTAAAATGCGACTAATGGTATATCGGGTTTTGGGTATGTGATTGTGTAGGCGGCAACCTAGCCACTTATCACACCTTTTTAAAATTTTCCATGAAACCCAGCCCAGTATTATTTTTGGCTGAATGTGGTTAAAGGGGCCTGCTGTCCCTTTGACTCTGCCTACCTTTTCGGGTATTATGGGCGCGTTGTTATGTAATGTTAAAAAAGGGTATAAAAACATATTCTCTTTCATTACCAAAAAAGAGAGATTTCGTTGTTTTTCAAGGATTTTTGGCAATACATACGACGAGGCTTTATGAAGTAAGGTAACTATTGATTTCAAAGTGTTTTTCCAAAGTGCATATAAAGTATGCATGTACTTATATATAAAGGATCTTCACAAACGCATGATTTTTATTTTAAGACAAGGCCATTGATTAAATGGATAACGAAATCATGTCTGATAACAGTTCCGTGATATATCTTCATGATAAAAGTAAAGAAAATCACTTCAAATACATATTTAAACACAAAAATTGTTTCAAGAAAATGCAACACTTTATCAAATAATTTCTGATCCTGGCAACCCCGGGCGAGTTCGTGAGATCGAGACGATTTATGGTGCGAATGGATGGTTTTCATACGAGTATAACGTAACAAACCCTGCCGAGCCGACAAGGATATACTTGTAACACGAAGAATCGTATTGTTCACACAGATAGACTAGGTCTCTGAACAACATAGTAAGAACATAGACAATTTTGAACAGAAATGTAGGTTATTTATTTTCTGACAACAGCATGGTGATGTAACCAAAAACGTGGTTTTGTTATATTCGTGCATTTATATGGTATAAGTACTACGGTTCATAAAAGGTATATGAATGGAATAAACCAGCGAATGCCTGATATGGTTTAGTTTTAACTTATAAAAGGTTTATTTTCACTTATATTATTAAGAGCAAAACATTATTTGTTTGCATTGAATAGGCTCCGAAACTACTGGATCGATTTAAAAAAATATTCCTCTAATGCAAAGCTATTTTACCAGCGAATAACATAGGTTATTATATTTTATCCCCGTATTCCCAAGGAAACGGGAACTATGCAGCTGATATAGAATAAAACAATTATGAAAAATTTATGATTATAAAATAATAGGGATGTTGGCTGGCAAGTCAATAGAGATGCTTTATAAAAGCTGTCAATACGCACTCACTTCATAGATTTTGTCCCATACAAAATCTATGAAGTGAGTTTATGATTATGACGTCACTTGTGAGTTTATGGCGTCACTTGTTCGTATAGTTAACTGACTATATATTAAGCAATTTTTGTAAAATTCAATATCGTAGACTCAATATAATTCAAAATCTATTGATTTTTTACAACATACTATGATGCTTTCTTCTATCTACGGCATTGATATTTCAAAATTAAATATAAATGGTGTCAATCCCTATTACAACAGGTCATATAGACCGAACTGGGCCTCATATCAGAAGTGCTTGAAGGATGTTTACAAACAATATTCAAAAGGAAATTACTATTTCTTTTTACACTATTTGGGTTCCCGGCAGACCTAAGACCTAAGTTCCTAGTTGGGGCCCGATCAAACCATAATTCGTCTAACTTTTACGTAATCCTTAAACAAAAAACCAGACAAATTAAATCGTGGTTACTAATTGAATGCGCAGGTTTTCTCACGACATTCATATTCGCCGCCCCGCACCGCCAATTGAGTGGTACTATTTTTATATGCCTAGAAATTGAATCTACAACTAACAAATCGAACCACGCGATTTTACCCATTAAACCTCCAGAAATCAAGGTTATAACAGAGGTGGCAAACCTTCTTTATCAAACGTGCCAATGTTTCTAAACTGTCAATATAATGAAGATGTTAACGTGGACTATAGTCAATCATTGTTGCTACATTCATGATCTCAAAGAAAATAAGTATCCACCATTTTGTATAATGTGCCACCTTTGGCTGGCTCGATGGCGCGTTCGGTAGTGACGCTGCCGCATGCGCCAGGAGTTTGATCAGGAGTTTGACCAGGGGTTCGATCCCCACTCAGGACAAACTTCCGTGTGATGAATACTTGTGTTTGTTCTGTGTCTGGGTGTAAATATCTGATATTTAAGTACATATTTGTAATAATACCACAGTTGATTTCGATATCCGTAACACAAGTGCTTAAACTTAAAACTTACCTCGGAGTCAGAGCAATGTATGTGATGTAGTCTGATATTTATTATTTATTTATTTATTTGGCACTCGTGTCAATAGTTCGCCGTCCCTATGCTAAAACATAGTTAAAAACGACAAGTAGCTGCGCCTAAGACCATACCTCCATCAAGTCTTTGTGCCAATTCTGTCCAGTGTCACTCTCCCCCGCTGCGCTACAAGACTCGGCTTTACCACAGCAGTTTGCACCCAATTATAACAAATCCAACGCAAAATCGAAATATTCCGACTGCGTGTGCGACGATTAAAATTAATATTTGCGGTTTGTTCACGTCAGATGCAAATCAGTTTCTGTCTGCGGTCGATAGTGGCGTGCCGGGCTCGCCGGGCCGCCGTTTGTGAATTAGGCTTTGAAATGCGGTGAGTCCGCACTGGACGCTTTTGGATCGCGTTGCAAAGTTTGACAGTAGTCATTGAGTGGTAATGTACGTGTATAGAATCGTCAGAACATTAATGTTGATACCAAAAGTAGGATTACTTCCTCCGAAGTAGGCGTTAGAAGTCACCCAATAATCTGGTGACGCTTTTTATAACTGTCTTAATCAAAAAAATAAATCTGTGAATAGGTCTGTTTCTGCAGTTTGCATCTAATCCAAATAAGTAACTTCATTGTTGGTCGTTTGTTTTTCTCTTCCAAACTTCCAGATCAGCTGTCATCAATCTCTTCCACTCCTATTTCTATCGTATCATCTTTCACTTTACCCAATTCTTCTTCGGTAGTTCTCTTCTTCACCATTAATTACTCATCATTCTCTTCGTCATTCGTTCACATTTTCATTTACCATATAAGTATAAAATACAAATATCCAAAAGACCCTAAGAGTCCTTAGTCCCTGTTCCCTCACTAGTCCTACAACTTGCAGACATCTGTCACCGTCGAACAAGCACTAGAAACGAAAATTTACAACGTTGGTAATTTAGTCACGTACATATTCACACGAATGCGCACTCGCAGAGCCGCATAGGCGACCTAGGCCAATTGATTGAATACTAATTTTATCTTGCCTTAAATGCTGTTGTTATCGGTAAAACCTTTTAACGTAAACGTTCCTTGGCCATTCAGGTTTATCTCTTACTGAAATTGTTATGTTAGCATTTAAATCGTCATTTAGATTTGTTAAGACAATGGCCGGTAAAGATTGTGTTAATGTGTTGAATAATTGAAATTAATTTTGATTATATTTACGATTGAATATCCTTACTTAACTAATGTATTTTTATTTTTAGAAATTACGGCATACTACACATCACACATTGATAAAACTCCAAAATTGTATTATTATGCTCCTAAAAATTATAAGGTGCAATGCTTAAGCTTGTTACTTTAGCTGATATTTGCTTTTTCACACATAAAACGAAAACAAATGAACGAAATCATTTCAGGATTTGACTCCATAGGCCTCTCCAGTAGTATTATAAATATCAGAATATCAGACTACATCACATACATTGATCTGACTCCGAGGTAAGTAGCATAAGCACTTGTGTTACGGATATCAGAAACAACAGTGGTATTACAAATATATACATACTTAAATATTCAATATTAACACCCAGACACAGAACAAACACAAGTATTCATCACACGAATGTTTGTCCTGGGTGGGGATCGAACCCACAACTCTTGGCGCATGTGGCAGGGTCACCACCGAATGCGCCATCGAGCTTGTCATATATTATACTCCGGCCTCTCCATCTTCGTGTCTTACAAAGAATTCCCTACAGCACGCCAATCCTCTGAACGGCGTGATAGCGCATTACCATCATCAAAGAAACCGGTTCGACTCCAAGTCGTGTCAATTTGGGAAACAACCTTCAAATTGACAGTGTTCTAGGTCCGGCGAGATTTCCAAATTATGGTAGACTTTGTCTAAGTTTAAATCAGATAAATGGAAATTACAATGCCAAAAGCATTGTAATTGCCATTTATCTTAATTCATATACTAGTAGCGCCCGCGGTTTCACCCACGTAATTCCCCTTCCCATGGGAATACGAGGATAAAATATAGCCTATGTTATTCGCTCATAGAATAACTTTCCATCGGTGAAAGAATTTTTTGAATTGGTCCAGTAGTTTTGGAATCTATTCGATACAAACAAACAATCAAATCCTTTCTCTTTATAATATTAGTATAGATCAAGGAATCAGCATTCGTCCGAAACACTCCGTAACCGAATTCACTCGGCACATTACATGTCACGAGTTTATTAATGGAGATTTATAAGAGCTGGTGGATAAAGAATGCGTCATTTGAGCTGCGGATATGCGGGTTACCAGTGTCGCTGTGTTGATTTTGATAGAAATCAATTCAAATATACACATACGAAAATAATATGGAAACGATCTAATTGTGATGAAGTGTGAAGAGTAAAATGTGAGTGAATGTGAAGAGTAACTACCGAGTTTCTTGCCGGATTCTTCTCGGTAGATACAACATTCCGAACCGGTGGTAGAATCATATAGCTGTGGCTTTACCTGTATTTGACGATTTATAAGTGTTTCCTTGAAACCTATATAAATAAAGAATATTTTGACTTTGACTTTGACTTTGACTTTGATGTAAATAAATAACTATTTTCCGAAATGTTTCTCACACGCATCACATTAAAGCGGCTTGCATCTAAGTATTTGATTGGTTCTTTTATTTAAAAAAAATGCGTTTCTATGAATAGACAGATCATTTGGTTATTGGCTCAGCAAGTAATAAATATATTTTTTTAGATGATAGGTACAGCCGCGCTGAAGTCGCATAGGCTTCGTCGTCATGATCACTGTCTCAGAAAATTACAGCGAACTCTTAGGATTTTGAGCGTTAGCGACCCCCGGGGGTCACGAGGATTGATTACCACGCGTAGGTGCGCATAAAAATATACGTGTTAAAAAAAAAATATAGGACCTCCGTTTTATTCATCGATTAAAATACGTTCAATCGATTCGATACTACACTACTATAATAAGTATTGCAATAGTTTAAACGATTGCAATACTTATTATAGTCGTATAGCATAGCAAACGACTGCTTGGTGACCTTCTTAATTGCAGTGACACAAAATAAGTTTACATCATTGACATACGTAATGCAAAGCATATTAAAACCAGAAGCAAATTTCGAGGGTTCCAAAATATATCCTGTTGTGGTGGGGTGATTAATATATAAACAATATTGGGAACCGCTGTATAAAGTATAGTAAAGATACCGCATGGACGCAACGCAGTTCGCGTTGAAATGGACTTGATCCACGCACGCAGACTATTTAATCACTTGTAAAATAAGCATAATGGCCCAATGACATGAAACATTATTTTGTTGGACAAATTAAACCAAAAAGCCTTCAAACATACATCGTTATAGAAGGCTTTATCATGGTAACTTCACTTCTAACTTAATACTATCGGTAGTTGGTAAGTAAGTTTAATTTTTAGTTAATCAAATCATGGACAACGGTTTTCAGCTACCTCGAATTATTATCATATCTGTGTAGAACTTTATAAGTGAAAGTGATTGTTATAATGAGTGATACTAGGGAAACACGTTAAAATATACTTTTAGATTTGTTTGTTTTAAATCGATTAAATGTACTTGCATTTAATCGATTTACAACAAGCTGCGTTAAAAAGCTAGAATTTTTTGATTTTGTACCTCTTAGATGGGGGAACCACATAAATTGTGCTGTGGTTACACAGACACATACCTACTCGTATGTACACAGTCCAAATTTACGATCAATGCCGATTTAACAAATAAATATCCGACAATATCACATACATTGATCTGGCTTCGAGCTAAGTAGCTAAAGCACTTGTGTTACCGATATCAGAATCAACAGTGTTATTACAAATTCATACGATATGAACACCCAGGCAAAGAACAATAAATGTTTCATCACAAAAATGTTTGTCTTGGGTGGGGATCGAATCCATAACTCTTGGTGTATAGGACAGGGTCACTAACGAATGCGCCATCGAGCTTGTCGAATTAGTGGTATAAATGTATGGTATAAATGTATAACAAATATACCTAATTACATTTGAAAACGCCAGAAATTTACTCTTAATCTACTCTCCTCACATGTAAGGCATGTGTGTTTACACCATTGAAGTACCATCATCATCTTCTACAAAGATTTATGGAGCAGAAACAAACATTAACAACAGTTAGATTATACCAAAATAAGACACATATTTTTCGCTTTATCACATTAACAAAAAATCTGAAAGATAAAGAGCATCAAAGTTTTGGAGTGGAGGCTTGCGACATAAATATTTTGTAAAAATTTTACGAAAGCCTGAAGTCACGCACATCTTGAATGCGTGTATCGGTTATGTGTATCTTCGTCAATGTTTGTTTGATAAAAAAATACGTGTTTAATATTATTTTATAATCTAACTGACCGACTAAACAGAATTCTTTAGTTATCTAGCCTATTATTATTAACCCCTTTTTCATAACTTACACTTTATAGTGCTTAAGTTAATTAATCATTTTTATATCCATAAGCACTTTATACCACAGCCCTCAATACAGCGTTCCATCAATATATCATTTTCCTTTTGATATCATGTTTTATCTCCGCAATTTCCTCAGCAGGAGCGTTTTAAAACCGCCATATATCTCACTAAACCGCCTAAAAGCCTCTTAAAGTCATAGTGGGTTATAACAATATGTTAATTTAGAGGGGTCATTCTGAAGGAGTCTACGAAAGGTCTATGTTAAATTAAATTTTAGTAATAATGTTATCTTGTTGTTTTAATGCAGTAGTTTTTTATATACATATCGTCGGGGATAGTCAGTGCCGTCATTTAACCTATTGGAGGCCACCCAAGGCCTGTTTTATTTACCAATTGAATAATTAATTTCCTTATGAGCCCAGGTGCAACGTTCCACTACCTCTTGGTTGCAGGGCCCTGGGCACCGCCCAGTGTGCCCAGTGGGAAACAGGGGCCTGGGGATAGTGCAATACCGAGTAACTAACAGCTGATCATAAGGGCTAATTTTCAATGTTATCGACCATATGTAGGTGTATATGTACTATGTTTATGGTGTAACAAATACATATAATAGGATATTACCCTCAAAAAAAATGTTTAGGCTGTAAGTTAGATTTAAAAAAAATATTGTATACGTATTTTTTGCTTTATCTAATAGGTACTCGAAAAATTACAAAGATACAGCGTTTCAAATATCTGAAATTTAGCGCTTTACGTCACTTGGACGGTAAAATTTTACACACCTAGTGACGTCACGCGGTACTTTCACGCGCTGTATCTTCAACATTTTTAGTTTGTTCAATCAAAGGGGTCAAAGGGGTCTGCTGCTCCTTTGACTCTGCCTACCCCTTCGGGGATTATGACAAATGACAATGACAAACAAATAAGTTATTCAATATCACTTCAGACGTTATCAATAATACTTACACATGGTTATTCATATCCATTGTTACATAACAAGCAACATCTGATTACATATTCAACTATTCAGTTGTCTATGCCATAACAAAACAAATCATTAACAAGTCGTTTCAATTAATATCGCGTTTTCTTATCACAACCATAGATAAGAAAATTGTAAGATTTATGATTTAATTAGTAGCGTTGGAATCTAATCTATGGCACATTTATTTATAACAGTTAACAAACAGGAAATATACTTTTTGTCTTAATATATAAAAGGCGACTAATGGTTTATCAGGTATTGAGTATGCTATTGTATACACGAAGAGCTAGCTACTGCATTCTTGCAATTTTTCATCTAACCCAGCCCAGTTCTTTTTTGTCAAAGGTAGATGAAAAAACTTGCCCTTTTTACTTTGCCGGCTTCGGGGATGGGGGGCGTAGGTATTAATATGTATGTATGACCAAAATTTTACACTTATAATTTATCTAATTTCAATTAAGGCTTTTTTTTAAACAGATTTTCCCAATCGCTCATAAACATGTATCTCATAGAAAAAGATATGCTCTTCTTTTCCTATAGCAACTTTCAAATTGGAATCCTTGTAATATAATCCACTCTGATTCCACTCGTCGATAAGCCTTACCTAACGTTACTTAAGTAATCAAAACAACATGTGAACAGAGTGATAATACGTTTTGATACGGACACCACGACAGACGATTTCGTATCTGACTGACGTGCGAGGTTAAGTACATATGTATATGTACTATGAAACCGCAACATATAATACTAATCAGTTGTTCATGCGTGCGTATTTTGTATGGCTCAACAAATATATGAGTTAATGTGATTTTCCTAGTTTAATATCCCGTTACCAGTAGGGGTCCGATTAGGCAACAAATTCCATACATATTAATACAGAATAACAGAATTTATTCAAGATTATGAGTCGTTATGAGTGTCTTATAGTTATGAGAATCAGGAACTATAGACCTGTTCCTTATGAAAAGAAATATTTCAAAGTTGAATTATTATCTACTTCAAGTAGAATCGTAGAGCTTGTATGAAAAGGATTATGAATGTTGAAGAGGCGAGTGAGGTGTGTAAGAATCGTGCCATATGGCGTTCGGTTCTCTCTGCCTATCCCGCTAGGGAAGTGGCGTGAAGTTTAGTTAGTTATGTAGACTTAATAACTTTAGAACTGTCACGTACTTACCTTATTGCGTTTATTCCTGTCATTTAGCAGTTTTAAAAGCAAGCCCAGATAATCGTAGCTAACTATCGACATCATATTTACACATCCATAATTATATTAACGTCTACGAACTCAACACCCTTCGAATAAAACTGTCCTCAACTCCTTATCAACCGACCTGCCTCTAAAACGGTTATGAACTACCGTAAACAGTTGTATCGTTTTCTAAATTGACTCGACAGGCATTCGAAACTGTAATAATAAACTTAACTACATTATACTTCATGCAGAAGACGTTTTTGTTATCTCACCCTATGCATATTGACTCGAGATTATCTGTTAGTGTAGTGTTTAGTCTCAACATGTGGCACTGTTTATGTCTGTCGGTTTGTCACTGGGTTAAGACGCCTGAATGTTGCGCACTTCACTCGGTGACACACAGACATATTTGTGTACTATGCATAGCTACTGTAGCAACTGTGTGCAACCGGTTTCTTTTGAATGAGTTTTAGACTTTTAACCCACTACGCCTTGAGTAGGCGACAGGTAAGCCGCTTGTCACTGCTTTTTCACAATTTTCCATCTGTCCCAGCCCGGCTTTATTTTTGGCTGAATGTGGTTGAAGGGGCTTGCTGCCCCTTCGACTCTGCCTACTCCTTCGGGGATCGTGGGCGTGATGTTATGTTAACCCACTACGGCAGTTACAAAAGGACTGGTTATGATTTAAGCTGTATAAGCAAATCCGGGTTGCGTTCAATTTATTGATATTAATTTAATTATTTAAGTAACATACATAATATGTATCTTCCACTATTGTATGTCTTGACAATTCATCCTTATACGATGTTAACTGATTCGTTATTATAATCCCGGGAGCTATGCAGGTTACATTTAACCGATTTTAAGAAAGAGTAAGTAAGCTGCCAAAATTAAAGTCAAGAAAGAAAGTCCCGACATCCAGAATCAATCTCTACTGAAAATCCCTCATCGTATACCTAGTCAGTGACAAAATACATAGTTTCAGTTTCACTCACGTGAGTCAGATACAACGAGATACAAATATATTCGTAACCGATGGAGAACTGCATAAGCAGTTTTTTGACCCAACATCAGTCAACTATTTACCATGAAATACACTCCGCCCAGAAATCTTTTATTAAACAGACGCGGCCAAATGTTTTAGGAGTAGAGATGTAGTCAGAAACCAGTATATCAAGACCCTCGAAACCTATACAAAGTCTTC
Source organism: Glyphodes perspectalis (assembly GCA_951394215.1). Classification (NCBI taxonomy): domain Eukaryota; kingdom Metazoa; phylum Arthropoda; class Insecta; order Lepidoptera; family Crambidae; genus Glyphodes; species Glyphodes perspectalis. The sequence continues at coordinate 1,448,416 of OX596211.1, read as the reverse complement.
ACAAGCGAGTTCTAATTTATTCCGGCCGCTTGCACCAGGACAGGCGCCTTGTAAACAATCCAAAAAAAATAACACAACGTACGATAACCCAGTCACGTAAACCGCACATGAATAACAATTACAATTGCAAAATAGACCTTAGCTGCATACAAATAGGTGTTACGGCGCAACCTTTCGGAGATCGACCGGCAAGGCCGTTTGGAACGCCACGCCGCGCGTGAGCAAAAATACGTGTGTGTGCGTGATATCGACCAATTAGAGCAAGCTCGTCATTGTGTGTTGATTCTCAAGCGTGCGTAGACGCAACTCAGGTTAATTTTTTTTATCTTCGCTTTTTTGTAAGGGACTAAAATTAATTTGTTTTATTTTTTTGGAATTGTAGTCGGTACATAAAATTTCTTAAAAGTGTAGTTAAAAATAGATAACATGGCATAGTAATTACTAAGACATTTGGCTTGAGAACTTTATGAGTACCGGTTATGATAATGAATGTCTAAAGAGGTACTCTAATATTTTATGTTATGTTATGACATGTTTAGTTTAACCTCTTATACATATATAGGTATTATGCTACAAATTAGGCTTCAAATTCATTACCTCTTAATAGTGTGAGCAAATATACATTAACATAATATGATTTGAATGACTTTTCATGAACACACTAGATGACTTTCATAGACAAATATAGTAAGTAGTGAATTGAAGAAAAAGGTCTATTGACTATCTGTTTGAATAAAATATTGCAACATAACATTTAATTTATAGGAATTCTATATCTAAAATTAAGCCATTCAGCCCATGATTTGTGCTTGTATAAACCATGTTATTTTATGTTATGTCAACTCCCATTTAATAACATCAAAGATTGCCGTGTTTTAACTATTGAAAACAAATTGTAAACATGTAGTAGTATAACGTCTAAACCGGATCCAACTGTCTAACACGCTATATACGTTCAATGTTTGCTATAGATACGGAGAACTATTTTACCACATAACATTGTCCTTGATACATATATACATACATACATACATACCTTCATATTTGCAATTTCTGAAGAGGTAGGTAGAGTTTAAGGAAGGCCGACTCCTAAAACAACATTCAGACAAAAATAAAATTCAAGTCCGTAGTAAATACCTACTACTTAATTTGACCACCCATCCAACATGCACAGGTAGCGTGGACAGCTTGACATCAACATAAAAAACCACGCTACGAACACATCATAGCATCAACCTGTCATATTTCCACATTATGTCGAAATCCATTAACATCAAAAAATAAATTAAAAACGTCTTGCACACAACAAAAGGCTAGATGTCAGCTGTGAACAGCATCATTAAACCTTCGCGGATGTAACGTCAGAATGTACTGCGAAGTACCCATAGTGGGAGTAATTACATCGTGCGATGAGTACGAGTGTCAAGTGGCTGTATTGGCTTATAACTAATGAGGTCTTAATGTGTATCTAATAGGGAATAATAATAAAAAAATAAATGAAAAATTTCATAAGACTTAAATAATGTCGCAAACTACTGATTAATGGGGTATCAGACATACAATTTTTTTCCATGGAGGTAGGCATCCTTAGATATAACATATTACTGCTTGTTCGCTATTTTTCCATCTAACTCAACCGAGAGACTGTTTAAATGAACTTGTTCCTTTGACACTGTATATATGTCGCAGGCAATTTATATGATTCGGTATTTTACAAACGGCGTCGTCCGTTGAAAAACGCTCGCTGTTTTGAAATATGCCGCAGGCAAAATGTATATTGCGGACATTATATAGTATGCCGCAAGTATTTAGTTTAGGTCAGGTTAGGTAGTAGTTAAAATAATAGGTACGACGACGAGCGAAGCGAAGAGTGTTAGGTACAACTGCGACCCTACGGCCAGAACCGAAGAAGAACAACCAATGTCGAAATTATAACAACTGATTGAATGAGTCGCCAATTTGCCTTCGGCATATTACAAAACAGCGAGCGCTTTTAAACGGACGACGCCGTTTGTAAAATGCGGAATCATACAAATTGCCTGCGACATATACATAACATCACGCCCGTAATCCCCTAAGTGGCAAACAAACCCAAATGGACAGCAAGCCCCTTCAACCACATTCAGCCAAAAATAAAACTGGACTGGGTTAGATGGAAAATTGTGAAAAAGTAGTGACAAGTGGCTAGCTCGTCGCCTACACAATGACACACCCAAAACCCGATATACCATTAGTCGCCTTTTACGACATGCTAGGCAAGAAACACAGTTGACACATTATTTTAAGTTCCAGACCAACATGGAACACTGTATACTTTACGGATTGTGGACGTGACTGCGTTTTATTTACGAAACCAAAGGTCATGAATTCAAATTCCGCTAGGGGTAAACGTTCGTGTGACTAAGAAATTTAAAAATAATAAAAATCGATAAAATTATAAAAGTCTATCTGACTTCGACACAAGTACTTGTACTCGTCAAAGCTACTTTTGTAATGTAGACTTGTCTAGTATCCATATCACAAGCACATCTGCATAATTTGGAGCCAGTGAACCACTAACCTATATCTTCCCGTCGTTGCCAGGTCGAGTTAAAAATATAGGAGGTCCAACGGTACCCAATTTGGGGGCAGCAGTTAGATTCCTCGCGGGCGATGGCTCAATAAACATCGGGCGATAGCGACCGCTGCTTGCGTTTATCTCGGTGCATACACAATGCAACGTGAATCGGTCAGCCCAGGGCTGGCACAGTGTATTCCACTCAATACCTAAATCTCTGTTTCTTGCCTAGGATGTCGTAAAAGGCGACTAATGGTATATGTGATTGTGTAGGTGACGAGCTAGCCACTTGTCACTGCTATTTGACAATTTCCCATCTAACCCAGCCCAGTTTTGTTTTTGGCTGAATGAGGTTAAAGGGCCTACTGCCCCTTTGATTCTGCCTACCCCTTTGGGGAATATGGGCGTGATGTTATGTATGTATGTATGTACCTATATCTCTCTGAATCTTACTTTTACCTGCTATATCTCTCGTGCGGAAATAATTTCCAAACAAACCTTGTAGGCCATATTTTTGACACCTCAAGCATTAAATCATCAAAAAAATTGTTTTGTTATATAGGCACTCACTGCATTTTGCATACAACATTATTTAATAGTTCTGAATCATGATGCAAAAACCATAACATTTGATTTTAAAGTACATTTTACGAGTCCAACATAAAAAAAAGCAAAAATATTTTTGTGTATTGTAACCCCGTATATATTAGTATGTTTTAAAAGATACACTGATATGTATCTACATTCCAAATATGGCCACAGCAATATCACCAGAGCAGAACTGTACTCTTCAACCCTACATTAGAAATAGTACTAGCATACCGTACATTCGGTGGAGCATTTTAGAGTTGACTGCCCCCGGGGAAACCCTGGACTCGACACGGCAGTATCGATCTGGACAAAGGTTAAGCACTAGTGCGTGGTCGGGTGCAAACAGCCTGATGGGTTGCGGGAACTACTCCATTGTTTGCGGTGCAGGGTTAAACAACAGGCCGTTGGGAAGTTCCCGCCGTTCGCAATTAATATCGGGACACCAAATGATATGGAAGGGTACTTTATGGCCGTTGGTATTGAAGGGTTACAGCGCAAGCAAATTATTTCTATTTACCTATCTTGGCGGCGACATATTTTTATGTTATTTACATGATGTTTATGGGCTGTTACAACGCAACGCTTCCATTCTTTGTACCTACAGCAACATTGTAATGTGACGTCACAGATGATACATAATATTAATATTCTTGTGCAAGTCTGCACAAGTCTTTTATATATTTTAACCTTTTTATACCTTTTTGTCTATGTTTTTGATAACTTTTGTTTATGCTTTTTTGATTGATTTATTACACTTTTTGTTCTACTACTAAAAGAACCAGCGCCTTTTTATTTCGGTAGTTTAATAATTCTCTTACTCGGTTTCGGTTTAAATAACTGCTTCTTGCAGTTTTTTAGACGCACATTTATATCGCTCATGTAACTCAAGTTTAACTTGCCTTGTTTAGTCTGAGATAATGAAGAAGTCACAGTATTGACTGTCAACCTTGGAGATAAAATCGTTACGGGAAAAACCAACCCACTATTTAGACAAAAAACTCTATAGAAATATACAAATGCAACATATAATTAACTACACTTACTAGACAGTAGCGACCGCCTGCAATCATCTATACTAATACTAATATTGTAAAGCTGAAGAGTTTGTTTGTTTGTTTGAACGCGCTAAACTCAGGAACTACTGCTCCGATTTCAAAAAATATTACAGTATTAGATAGCCCATTTATCGAGGAAGGCTATAGGCTATATAACATTAACCATAAACGAGGGTGGAACCGCAGGCACAGCTAGTGTCATTATAAAACCAATAAATTGATTACTGTATTTTTTTATTTCGTCAGATATCTACCAATCCCTAGCTCCAAACTGAGTATCAATACTTGTGTTATCTGATAGTTCACACATTGTATTGGATGCTCCTGGCACAGGCATCTTTATGCTTAAAAGGATTGTCCAAACTCTAATTATGTAAAAAAAATCTCTCTATATATATATATATATATATAACATCACGCCCATAATCCCCGAAGGGGTAGGCAGAGTCAAAGGGGCAGCATGCCCCTTCAACTACATTCAGCCAAAAATGAAGCCGGGCTGGGTTAGAGGGAAAATTGTGAAAAAGCAGTGACAAGTGGCTAGCTCGTTGCCTACTTAATCACATACCCAAAAGCCCGTAAACCATTAGTCGCCTTTTGCGACATGCTAGGCAAGAACCACAGTTGGCACATTTTTTTTTTTTTTTGACTTAGATCAACATGGGCCAAGTCCCAGACCAACATGGGACAAAGAAAAAATCTCTATGTTTATGAAATAAAATATTTAATTTTTCATTTTTTTTTTATTTCATTTTTCATTTGTGTACATATCTCTGTCCATCAGTAAATAATCCAGGTGAGATACACAATGAAAGACCCATAAAAAAAAACATTACACCCGGCCTAGCCGTTTAGGAGTTCAGTGACATACACATATACAGAAGAATTACATATAGATAAAGATAATGGCGCATGATATTTAAAAGTCACACAACACACCCGGGGCAGGTGACTTTTGCCAAATGTCATTGAAAGTGACAATCCCTCCCGCAAGGGTTGACCCAATTTGTTTATCATCGTGTCCCTATTGTGTTTGGTTAAACGATTTTAAGCGAACATTTACAAAGCTCATTTACATATTTTACAACATGTGACGTAACAACATAAAACAAAACATACACGAGCGCAATTCCCGAAGGGGTAGATAAAGTCCAATAAGCGGTAAACTCATTGAACAAGTTTAAACCGAAAACAGAATTGAGTTTGATTGTAAAAAGTTGTGACAAGTGGCTAGGTCTTCGCCAACTCGAAACATTATGGAGCCGACATGAAAAAAAATACATACATATAAAACATCACACCCATAATCCAAGAAGAAGGTAGGCAGAGTCAAGGGGCAGCATGCCCCTTCAACCACATTCAGCCAAAAATAAAGCCGGGCTGGGTTAGATGGAAAATTGTGAAAAAGCAGTGACAAGCGGCTAACCTGTCACCTACACAATCACACACCCAAAACCCGAAATACCATTAGTCGCCTTTTACGACATGCTAGGCAAAAATCACAATTGGCATATTCTTTTGAAGTCCCAGACCAACATGGGACAGTGGACTGGGTTGGATGTAACTTGTTGGAAAATAAATTGGCATATTTTTTTAAGTATTACACATTCCTTTTCCCTCAGAAACCTCCTGTCCCAGAAAAGATATCCCGCGGGTTATATATTAAAGAATGTTACAAACATTTTCGGAGATATTTTAGTAGCCTGATTAACAAAACCACAACCTAATCAACTATTTGACTAGCAATCATAACATACACGCCCGTAATCCTCGAAAGGGTAGGCAGTCATAGGCAGCAAGCCCCTATTACCACATTCAGCCAAAAATAAAACTGTGCTGGGTTAGATGGATGCTCGTCGCCTACACAATCAACTCGTTATTAAGTAAATTAATTACGACATGCTAGGCAAGAACCACAGTTGGTACATTCTTTTTTTTTGTCCCAGATCAACATGGGCAAAGTCCCAGACCAACATGGGACCGTAATGAGAACCGTTAAATATACGCACCCGACACGCTAAACATATCCGTCTTGCTATTTAAATAATTTTTCGTATCAACAGGAAAACAATATTATTTATCACATTTGCCTGCAAGTTATTATTACATTCACCTGCAACATGCGATAATTTGTTCAATCTTTCATTCAGCTCCACTGAATTTGCGGTTGTTATTTATTACAAACGCGGTTTTCCTTACACAATTAATTGAAAATCAGTTATATTGTTCGCTTCACACAATTAATTTAAATGTAGAAATAATGTTAAGGGCGACTAATGGTATATGGGGTTCCGGGTATGTGATTGTGTAGGCGACAAGCTAGACACTGTCACTACTTTTTCACAATTTTCCATTTAACCCAGCCCAGTCTTGTTTTTGGCTGAATGTGGTTAAAGGAGCCTACTGCCCCTTTGACTCTGCCTACCCCTTCGTGAATTATGGGCGTGATGTTATGTATGTATGTATAATGTTATTACGACAATTGGTCTGCGATCACAAGATATTCAAAGTATGTTAAGTTAATTACATCGATTGTACTTTTGAATCAAATATTGCATAATTGTTTAAGCCTTTTTAGTCCAGATTCGGCACAAGTGCTTGTCCCGTAACGGGCCAAATAAATAGTAATTGGCAATACACATATTTATCTCAGGCCTGGATGATCATCATATCAGCATTGTCCCGTGCTTAGACAGGCTCCGCTTAGAGCGAGATCCCGGTCTACAAGTTTATTTATTTATTTTATTTATTTATTTATTGGGTTTATCAACTATTGTTACAATGATTGTAACTATATTATCATGCGTTGTGGAACTTATATTATTGTCAGATTTACTGATAAACTCTACTTGCTCCATAAAATGCACAGTTACAGACATAAAAAAATATTAACGAAATTAGAACTTCCGAATTTCAGAATACCGTGTTATGGTTATTATAATATATATGCGGTATTATAATAACCATAACACGAGCACTTATGTGACCAAATACATACATACACAACATCACGCCCATGATCCCCAAAGAGGTAGGCAGAGTCAAAGGGGCAGCAAGCGCCTTTAACCATTCAATCATAAATAAAACCAGGCTGAGTTATCTAACTCAGCCTGGTTTTATCCATTTGGATAATTGTGAAAAAGTAGTAATGAGTGGCTAGCTTGTCGCCTACACTATAACATACCAAAACCCGATATAACATTAGTCGCCTTTACGATAAGCTAGACAAAAAAACACAGTTCGCACATAATTTTTAAGTCCCTAACCAACATGGGACATGTGTCAAATATGGATTCAAGAAACATGATATTGCTAAGTACCTATTGAAACATGAAAACAATTGAAATGGAACCAATGCTTATTTAGTAGATAAAGAACCTTGACACGGAAACAGTTGTCCAATCGGCGACCTCATTGCTAACGAAGCCGTAATTAACACAATCACAATAAGTCCGATAGCTCAGGAGCCAGAAAGATGCCGAGCGACAATTTAACGCCAATCTTATATTCTCCTTTAGAGATGTTAGTTTGAGAAACATCGATATCGATAGCGCAATAGAAAAACACTAGAGATTTACTTTTTTTTTTACGCGGGGAATGCATTTGCGCACCTTCACGCCGTCCGGGGGAACGACATGGTGTGTGGGAATCACCCGCCCTGTGCAGGGACGGGAATACCCACTTAACCCCGCGGTGCTCCTCATCGAGTGGTGGGAATTGTGGGAACTAGAGATTTGCCTTCCTATCAGAAATGATGCCATTAGTCTAAATGGGATGAAATAAAACACATTGTACGTGCCTATAAAATTTGAGGATTTCCCTCAATTTTCCTGGGATCCCTTCATCAGATCCTGACTTGGTGGCAATGGGACAATCTCGAGGGCAAGCCTTTTTGAATAAAAAAATAATTTTGAAAATCGGTTTACAATTCTCAGAGATATCGGGTAACATACATACAAAAAAAAATCTGTCGACTTAAGAACCTCCTCCTTTTTTTTGAAGTCGGTTAAAAAATTTCAAATAGAGTGATTATTCTGCTCTTCTATGAGGGTGCAAGTAGTACTTTATAAAATTATAGTCTAAAATGTGAGTAAAATTCCAATCTAAATTCTAGCCTAAGATGTGTTTTCAATTAATCAACAACAAATGTGTAATTTTCATCAATATCACTTCTAGTCACATCACCTCAAATTATACACATGTTGATGACTGACAATATAAAGTTGGCGCTAAATGTGTCATTGGACTGTCAATGACTGTCAAGTCAACATGCATCGGGTCAAAAACTGACATAAGACTGATAGGAATGCATACATAAAATAAAGAAAAAATCTGAATATTTATGTTAACAAAATACCTTCTTACTAAGTATAGTATAATACCTATCAATTTCCTTATTGTCAAGGCTTATATGGTATTTGTATTTTTTGGTATTATGAAGAGCATACAACAGTACTGTCGTAGGAAATCTATCAATATAAATACCACCACCGTCCATACACAGACACCATTTTGCCAGTCCGACCAAACCCGCCGTCAAAGAGTTGTTAACTCCATTCCCGCCTCAACTATAACGAAATTGCCATTGAGCGTTAATGGCGGAGTGCTATGGTTGTTACGGCGTTTAAACGCGATTTGTCATGACGTTGGTGCCTAGCGATTGCGCAATGAAAGGCTGTTGAAAGGACGTCGTTAAAGTTTGTCAATTTCGTCTTAAATTAAGATATTAGTTAGTAATGTATGTACTCTTGGTATTGTGCAGTAAAACAGACGAATGAACCTAAAGTTAAACTTGGTTGGTGACCGCGTATGAGTGGCAGTTAAATGTGGTAATTCTTTATCAATTGTACGATTTCAAAGGGTTTTTGGAAATAAACCAATTAAGATTTGCGTATGAAACTGAAAAGCCGCAACTTTCCATCTAAGGAGATTGCCGCAGGTTGCCGACTCCAGCGCCCTGCAGGGGGGGCTCCGAATACTCCTGAGGTATCCCTGCCTGTCGTAGGAGGCGACTAAAAGGGCCTTTGGGGTCGTGGGGGTTAGGGGATGGGTACTCTGGCCCTCTATCGTCCCCAGAGAAGCCGACTGCAGGTGTTACACCCGGTCCGTCAGGATAGGGTACACAGCTGTCTATGTGGTCGTGAAACACCACCCTAGGTGTTCTGGGGGAGAATACCACTCCCTCGAGATGGGCCGCCAGGCGGCAGCGCGCGCTGCGTAGACTTTTCGAGATGAATCCCGACAGTGGGGATCCCGTTGGTTTTGCGTTAGCGCCCGAAGAACGACAGCCTTGAGGTTTAGTCGGTAGGGTCTCCGGAGATTGCTACCGGTTTCGAGCCCGACTCACCCTTATGGGTCCACCCAGGATTCTATTTGGATGGTGCGTAAATGCATTCCTCAAGTAAAAAAAAAAAAAAGGTTGCCGATTCTTGGTATAGTGTGATCACAAGTGCCGAAACCAAAGAATAGACAAGGATATTACAATCTCATGCTCCAAAACCAAGCTTGTCATCCTATTTGTTCACCAATCGATGAACCTAATTCTTTGTGTGAGCAACTTAATTTGGGTAACATTTTTAATTCATTCAATCTACCAACATTTCATAGCCATAACATTTCAGGTACTATAGTAGAGCAGTGTTTCCTGTCCTATAGGACATTTACAGATAAATAAATTAAAAATAAATAATAAATAAATTCTCTAGACTGACACACCAATTCCGTAGTTCCAAACTAAGCTCATGCTTGTGCTATGGATACTAGGTGAACGGATAAACATACTTAAATACGTTTATAAACATCCATGACTCGAGTACAAATGCCCATGTTCATTACACGAAACATTTGCCCCTAGCGGGATTCGAACCCGCGACCCTCGGTTTCGGGGTCAGGGTCTCTGACTAATCGACCATCGGGCCAGTTATTTCCAACTTCAATTCGATTCTCAACCCCTTTTAATACTACTTAGTAATAGCCGGCTTCCTCCCCACCTGCCATAGTATACCAACATTGTCTTCATATCAATCAATCTTTGACGCGTCCTACATAACCCCATTCGCCAGTGTGGCCACACTTTCACCAGCCAGTCCTTATCAGCCCATCGCCGCCCACGCCGCGAATGTCACTTCGCATCAGATCAATTAGCCACCAATTGTTTACTCATTACGAAATAACACGCTACTGGGCATGCTGGGGTGAGCACGCGAGATCGTTGTGACGGGACAGTCCAGAAAAACATGTAGCTTTATAGATTTTTTTTTTTATTAAAAGACATGCTTTTTTAGCATATAGCTGGTAACGTTTTAAGCAACATACCTACATATGGAATATCCACATACCTACATGTTCTAGAGTGTGGATAGAGACATTTTTGCTCTACGGCGGTTAAAATATTATAAAAAAAATTGTTTTAGGGAAATTTCCAAATTAAACATAAATAAGTAAACCTATATAAAAAGAAATATAATAGCATAAATAATTATATTTCTGCGGACAGAACAAATTAGTGCTATCCGCTTTACTACAATAATTGTTAAAGGCAAGTTTAATACCAACTCCCATTTACGTCCTTTATCTTGGCCACCCTATTCATTACGAGCATCACATTCGCACAATTGCGTTCCCAGCCAACCGTGTCAATTTAAACTTTACAGTGTAAGAGCTAAGATTGACAATTGACTGACGTGCCCAATGACCATATTAGCTGATAGAACCGTTTGCGCCTTAAATATCACATGCGCAGGTGCCAAGCTTGCCATACGGCATTTTTCCATGCCTGTATGATGGAGTTTTTGTTGTTCCTGCCCAAGAAATGGTAATACGTAGGGTTCTGTAGGTCCTATTGGAGTTTTCCGAAATTTAAAGAACACTAAGGGGTTGGATTGAACCTGTGGATTGAGCCTAATGGACGTTCAATCGTAGCAAAGCAACCTTTGTTTATGCACGGATGAGTGATCAAATTATCAAATTCTTCGTTCTACTAATATAATATTAAAACTATTGGTTACGTATATCTTTTAATATCTTCTGGTATTGCAATGTTCTTAAGCTAGGGTGATGTAGATAACTTGAACTTACCATCAAGTAGATTTCATTATATTAATACAGAATATAAGTAGCTATACTAACATATCTTTATCTTTATATATGTATATAAAAATGTTGTCACATTGTTAGTTGCCATACTCCTCCGAAACGGTTTAACCGTTTTTGATGAAATTTTATATGTACACTTGGTAGGTCTGAGGTCTCTATTTTTCATACCCCTAAGTGATAAGGGTGGCCACCCCAAAGCTATAACTTGAGAACGGCTTTACCGATTTCGCTAATTCTTATTTAGTTGTGTTCATTATTGTCAATGAAGGTTTTTATGAAAGTAAATAAAGATAAAATAACTTTACAGGTATTTTTTAATTAAATTTCGTGTAGCTACGGAATTGGCTACGGAACTCTGTACGCGTCTGCTTTTTACTGCGGCTCGCAAGCCCGGTGCGAGAATGGTCATTGACGCGCTATCTTGATATAATTATGCAATATCTCAAATGATAAAAACGCTAAACTCACAAATTGACGTTAATGGAATTTTTGAGAAAAAAGGATTTATTTATATTTGAGTTACGGGCGGTTGGTGACTATTTTTTTTATGTAGTTAAGTATGTTTATGGAATTTGACAATTATTTATCGAAATTTGAACTCCTACTAACCTTGTTCGATTAGATTTTTATCTTCCTTAAATGACAAAATATGATGTTTTAGTATATGCAAAGAGTCAGTGCGGGTGCTGATAAAATAATAATAGTTTTTATAATAGATCGAGCTTACCGAGAGGAAAATTGTTCCCATTTTTATACGGCCGTAACATTCGTAGTTTAAATACCAAAGTCCGCCGGGGTCTTGATCCGGCATAAATACAAAGAAACCTGTCCGGGATCGAACCAACACTCCTTACACCGAGGCGCTTGTACTCACCCTTGATCACCACTCTAATACTAATGTTACGCTTCCTACCAAAAACGAGTCTAATTAAGGCTCACAATAAAATAAAATGTATTAATTAAACGGAGGGTTCCGTTGAAACATTAATAGGCAGTCTCTTCATTTCCACAAACGCCCCGCTGTATATCTTAACAAATCCAAATGAGTCTAATAAGAATGGGACATAAAGCGTAGCGCTGTTAGCCCTTATCTAGCCTATAAAGCAGATATAGCCGGCCCTTGGCTCCTGTCGTAACAATTCACGGGAACCTCGGCAGGACACTTAACGTGGCCTTTGGTCAACAGTGACCAAACATCCTGTTTGAAGAGAGACGGTTTTTGGTAAAGGCCAATATAAAAATATATATTTTTTTTGTCCCATGTTGGTCTAGGACTTAAAAAGAATGTGCCAACTGTGTTTCTTGCCTAGCATGTCGTATATGGCGACTAATGGTATATGGAGTTTTGGGTATGTGATTGTGTAGACGATGAGCTAGCCACTTGTCACTCCTTTTTCTCAATTTTCCATCTAATCGAGCCCAGTTTTATTTTTGGCTAAATGTGGTTAAAGAGGCGTGCTGTCCCTTTGACTCTGCCTACCCCTTCGGGGATGGGCGTGATGTTATGAATGTTATGTTATGTAAAAATATTTTGCGCCCTACAGGGGGGGCTCCGAATACTCCTGTGGTATCCCTGCCTGTCGTAGGAGGCGACTAAAAGGGCCTTTGGGGCTGTGGAGTGTTTGCGGGGGGGCCTGCATTCACTTCGTTAAGCAGCCCCAGAGAAGATGACGACACGTGGATCCTCGTCCGTTAAATAGGATGGGGTGACACTGTGGTCTGTGCCGTCATAAGCACCGCGAGGTGTTCTGGGGGCGAGGTTGCCTCTCCCTCGAGATGGGCCGCATGGATCGGCAGCGGCGTAGACGTAGATTTCGCGTAGAGTCCCGCAGTGGGGAGCCTGGAATCTGCGCCAACGCCCGAAGAATGACCACCGTGAGGTTTAGTCGGTAGTAGAGTGCTTTCCCCGCCTCTGAGCCCGACACATCCCTCGTAGGCCGAACCTAGGTTTACTTGGACGGTGCGTAAATGCATTCCTCACGTAAAAAAAAAAAAAAAAATTAAAATATTTTATTTGTTTACGCTCTATGTGACTGACTTCCAACAAAGGCTGTTATTTCATTTATATTGGGTTTATGGATGTGCGAATAATACAAATAAATATAAATACACGAACGTTTGTGATTTTTCTAATTTAAAATTCAAATATATTATTAAGGCACACATGTGTATAGGCTTCAAACAAAAAAGCTATCGTAAGCACTACAATGGCTGTTTTATTGTGCTCACTGGTTGCATCTTAAACTTTATTTTCCAGACAGAATTATTAATCACGAGCGAAGCTGCAGGCGCGAGTAAGTATATACGACTTAATCGGGATATCCCATTTACTTAATATTCTTTTGGCCACCCTACTTTTTTAGATCCACGCGATGCTTAAAGAACGACCTCTTAGAGACAAATCGTGCTATTAGTGTTATATTTGAACAATTTCTTATCTGATAGGCATTAGGTATCTATATTTTTGAATGGCTCGATGGCGCATTCGGTAGTGATCTGCCCCATGCGCCCAAGAATTGTAAGTTCGATCCCCACCCAGGACAACATTCATGTGATGAATACATGTGTTTGTTCTGTGTCTGGGTGTTAATATCCAATATTTAAGTATATATTTGTAATACCATTGTTGATTCTGATATCCGTAACACAAGTGCTTAAGCTACTTATCTCGGAGTCAGATCAATGTATGTGATGTAGTCGGATATTTATATTTAATTAATTATATATGTTTTTAAGTTTCATTAAAACAGTCTACTTGTGCCCACAGCCAAAACGGCGATATGCATTATGTAGTACTTAAGTACTACATAATGCATATCGCCTTTAGTCCCATCAGTATTATTTTTATTCATTAAATATAAACTAGGAGCGGCGGAAGCTCAATGGTAAGGACACGCGCCTCTTAACTGTGGAGTGCAGGTTCAAACCTGGGCACATACCTCTGGATTTTTCAAGTCTATGTCCGTATTTATACCACTAGCTCGACGGTGAAGGAAAACATCGTGATGAAACCTGCAAATTCAAACAACTTTGGATTTGTAACTATGATCCAAAAATTGTCTGGTTCCCCTATCTTAGGGTTACTAAGATCAGATCGGCAGTCGCTTTAATGTAATTACCAGACTCGCTAAATCCTGGATCATGGTCTAAGCGGACCCCGTCTAAACACGGGACATAACGCTAGGAAGAAGATGATGAAATATAAACTAGGTATACTAATAACATCCGTGCAACAGGTCATCCGTGCCTTCATAAATTCTAAGAGACTGACTGGGTTAACTTTGATAGTCACAAACTTACCAACACATTAGTAATATTAAACTCTCATGAATTTATAACTATACAAGCTTGAGGCAAAACTTAAGACTTACGAACATATTCAGTATTAGCATCATCATTCTCCGGTTTTTTTAACACGAATAGACAATATCGTTTCAATTTTGGTCACCCATCTCGTTCTCAACTTCACAACCTACACCGAAGGACTCTACCGAGCAGCTGCTTAGACACTATCTTCCTATAAACACAAACAAACCTTCTATTTGTATGATACGCTTCCAAAGGTCCTCTCAAGTATTTGCTTAAATTATCTTAAATACATAAAACTGTTATCGTAATATTTAGACTTGAAATATTTATATACATACCAAAAAGGTCAAATTCTAATAGATAAGCAAAGACGTCTTCATTAAATCTGGCATTAATTAGCTGTTATTAAATCAAGGTTAATGTTAAATAATTACTTAATGTTACAAAATGTTTTTACAAGCTGTTCTGTTTGAAGTTATATTTAGGCATCGTTAAGTTAAAAGCAACATTAAATTGTTCACACCCAGCCTAGGTAGACTAGGTCTAGCAGAAAGGTAAATACGGAGAATTACGGATCTAGGTATAAGGTTGAGGTAATCTTGTCTGCACTATACGTCAATTGCTGTTTGGTAACTATTAAGCATCATGTGTATTTAACTGTAACAGTCCGGAGTCAGAAAGTTGGCGGTTTTGTCACCCCCGTGCCTCCGAAAGCACGTTAAGCCGTTGGTCCTGCGCCTGACCTCTCTCCATTATGTCGAATTGCCGTGTCTGTCACTGGACTATGAGAGTGAAGAATTAGACAGTGCACATGAGTTTGCGCACACACCTGTGCACTATAATATTTTGACTAATCCTCGTTGAGATTGGCCGCCATGACCGATATCGGTTAGGAGGACATTGCGTATATCCAATGGTAAACGCAGTTCAATATACATGGTTACTTCTACTAAGAAAATTCTACCTTGTTGAATAGCTTATTAATAGGTGCAGGCTCCTTCTATATCATATTTTTGTGCCCAGAACCTAACTGAATAGAAGGTGAGGAAAAGACGCAGCTGGCAATTTCTCTGGATTATGATTGTGGAATGTATAATGGTACGGACACGCGCCTCTTAACCGAAGAGAGCGGGTTCAAACCCGAGCATGTACCTCTAGATTTTTCAAATCTATGTACATATTAATACCACTATCTCGACGGTGAGGGAAAACATCGTGATGAAACCTGCAAATTCAAACAACTTTGAATTTGTAACCATGATCCAAAAATTGTCTGGTTCCCCTATCTTAGCGTTACAAAGGTCAGATCGGCAGTCGCTTCAATGTAATTACCAGACTCGTTAAATCCTGGATCATAGCGGTGGTAGCTCAATGGTAAGGACACGCGCCTCTTAACCGAGGAGTGCGGGTTCAAACCCGGGCATGTACCTCTAGATTTAAAAAAATCTATGTACATATTTATACCACTAGCTCGACGGTGAGGGAAAACATCGTGATGAAACCTGCAAATTCAAACAACTTTGAATTTGTAACCATGATCCAAAAATTGTCTGGTTCCCCTATGTAAGGGTTACGAAGGTCAGATCGGCAGTCGCTTCAATGTAATTACCAGACTCGCTAAATCCTGGATCATGGTCTAAGCGGACCCCGTCTAAGCACGGGACATAACGCTAGGAAGATGATGTTAAATCCTGGATCATGGTTTAAGCGGACCCCGTCTAAACACGGGACATAACGCTAGGAAGATGATGATGATTGTGGAATGTCAACAGGGGAACTGCCTGCAACCCGTTAAGCAATATCGAGGAAGATGATACGTGCCACCTCCAAATAATGTTCTATGGGACCTTCGGTGCGTAACCTCGGTTCGGCCTTATCCGATTTTATATATACCACGACGTATGTGGCAAATAAGCGTCTATAGGTGCTTTCAGCACAAGGGCTGCCACTCGTACGTTGCCAGCCCTTTGAAGGTTTTGTTGACGATTCACCATATCTAGCTCTCTTTGAATACACACTCAAACAGTCTCGTCTGAACTAATTAGGATCAACGCACTGATTCCCAAAAGCCTCTCTTATTTTCGCGAGCACGGCAACTTTTTCGGGTGTATGCAACGCTTTCCAACATTTTTTTTGGAGCTGTTACAGTTTTAAATAGAATCATGCAGCATGACATTTTCAGAGACGCAACGGAATGTAACAGATAAAATTCAACCGTTTGAAAAACCAAACAGGATATTAAACAGCTCACGTATTTCCGTCATTGAATTTTTATTTAGCTCAGCTAAAAAACGGTTGCTTTGAACGGTAAAAATGCATGCACATTTTGATTGATACACGCGGTCTGATATGACAGTTTTTTTATTTTTTTATTTTGAAATTCGTCATGTTTCATGGTCTTCGTTTCCAGACACAACAAGATCAAGCCACCACCTTACATTTAGGAAGAAAATTTAGCCTTCTGAGATGATATAAAATAGAGATCTAACTTATGTAGGACGATCATCTTAGTCCAAAATAGGTAGTCCGGTAAATCTTAATATAAAAATAGTGGTCAAATAACAAAAACTCCTGGAAAGCTAAAATTTCGTAGTGAGCTTGAGTTAACCATGAGAAAAGAAGTTTTAAAAGTCCCCATTAATCCCATGTTTGCTACAAAAGTCATATGGGGTCAAAAGTCAAAATTATAGGTTTTTTGTTTTTTTTTTCGAAAACGGTAAGTTTTATCGAAAAAGTACCTCAGACCAAAGTTGTAGTTTTTGTACGAGTCACCATTTTTGACATATTGCGATTGTAAGTGTTACATTATACAGCCCCGCTAGGAAAATGGCGTGAAGCTATTTAGTTAGTTTTTTGTTAAATATGTTACCAATTTATTGTTCCAAATCAGGATGTAATTATATAGTTTTTGATTTAAGATGTTAACTGCAGTAATGATTTACATTAACTTGGATGTGATCTATTTCGGATTATGTATAAACAGAAAATATAACATGTCATTGTCTTTATCAACTTAAATCAAAATCACCAAGACTATCGACTCTGTCTTTAAACGTTTTATTTACCTAAGTTGTTCCTGCTTTTGGATATCAGTTAGTTTGACCCATAACTCAACCTTGATTGAATCTACGTCCGCAACAATACCTCACAATAAATCGGTGGCTTGCAAATCTGTGTCTTTATTGCTTGTCACTGTTTGTCGACAGTTCTGCGCAGGAGCAGATCAAAGCAATAAATAGAGCCAGTTCAATGACAACAGACTATTATGTACCTACGTGCATTATTTGTACCTAAATGCATTATTTGTATCCGGCTTGTCATTGGCAGTAGCACCTTTTTGAGGATTTTGATAAGTATTTGTTTCATTACATCGGATTAAAAGATCACCAAAACTAGATTTTTCTTTTTTCGTAATTTTTTTATCTGATGAAATATCTTTTCCTTCGAAACATATTGCTACTTTGTGTAGGACTAAAAGATTATTAACAAACCACAATGAATATATCATCATATACACACTTGTTGAAACAGTCAAATTAAATATATATGTTTTATCTACCATTGTATAGAATTAAGTTCAGATAATATTATTACACATTATTTATCCTCGCGTACTCAGATACTGATAATTCCTACTATTTTGTGTAATTAAAATGCAATGAGAATAGCCCATGTCTATTTTAAATATCCTACCATTAATTACCATGAAATCGATGTTTTAAGTGGTCATCAGGATTCCAATGTAACCTGCTTTAACGACTTCGATCTCTCGAAAGCATCCGAGACCATCTTACGGCTTAACGTGCATTCCAAAGCACGGGGAATCGGCGATACTTTTAAGCTGGTCGTTGGTTCGAAACCAGCTGTCTATTCTACCTATACCTACAAGATAGAGAATGCAAGGAAATAAAGATTCTTGTTCGTGAACTGAGAAATACTAAGTGACATTTTAGTATCTAATCCAATCCAGTAAAAAGCTCCTTACCATGACATTTGGCGGATAAAAGGTGCTTTTATATCATAGATTTAATAAATAAGCAGACGATGGTTATTTCTGAATGGAGACAAAGACCAAATAGTAGTTGCTTTACAGTAATAACAAGACTCAAATGGGGACAACGGGAATACACGACTTAATAAATCTGGCCACGAGGGCCCCATGTAAGAATATTAAGTAGAGCAGGGTTAAAATTAACAAAAATAAAAACCGCCTTAAAAAAACCCCGCAAAAAATGTTTATAAAAAAACACAAGTAAAAACTGCCTTAATAGCTATTTAAATATCTAAACACTAAAAAGTATAAAATAAATTCTTTCGACTGCTAAGATGAAAGTATTAATCTTTAACACGTATTTAAATATTTACAATAATCAGTTAGTTTTGGAGTCGGTGCCAGCCCGCGTAATTATATCATCATTTCGGAATTTGCAATTATTTGTTTCTTGGTGAAGGGTGGTAAAATAGGTTTTGAATATACAAAATCAATAGTAAGTTAATATACTCATATTTTAACTAATTTGTTTCATATTGTTATTAGTAAGGCAATTTGTTATTAAGTGTCTACTTTTTTTTTAGTTTGGCTGGCACCGACTCCAAAACTAACTGATTATTGTAAATATTTAAATACGTGTTAAAGATTAATACTTTCATCGTAGCAGTCGAAAGAATTTATTTTATACTTTTTAGTGTTTAGACATTTAAATAGCTATTAAGGCAGTTTTTACTTGTGTTTTTTTATAAACATTTTTTGCGGGGTTTTTTGAAGTCGGTTTTTATTTTTGTTAAAATTTAACTTATTTGTTACTTTTTAGTGAAATTTATTAATAGGTAGGTAGACCAAATCAAAACGAGCTGCTTTAATGAGACAGTGCCGGTCTTATGAGACTAAAGACGAAAAGGTATAACGAGCCTTTAATGTTTAAAGAATTATTTAAAACTACTAATCTTCAAAGAGTTATACCTTTCATCATCAGCTAAGCAACATAACATGATGAGTACGAAACGCAAATACTGGAATCGTTTTAGAAAAAATAAATAAAACACTTAACATGTCGTTAAAATTTAAGAGTGGCCCTCGTTTTCATGAAATCCCATCACTAGACCAAGACTTGGTGAAATTGAGACTATCTCGAGAATAACACTCAATATGGCCCTATAATATTGAAAGAATTATCCACGAACTCCTAATCGTTAAGGAGTTACACCTTCCATCATCAGCTCAGCAACATGAGATTATGAATACCAGACGTAAATACTTGAAATGTTTTAGAAAATAACTAAAATAGATTGTACGCGCCTATAATACTTGAGGGTTTCCCTCGATTTGCCTAAGATTCCTTCATCAGATCCAGATGTGGTACCAATAGGACCAACTCCAGAATATACCCTTTTGAATAAAAAAAAGAACTCTAAAAAATCGTCTTACAATTCTCGAAGATATCAATATTTAAAGAATCATAAACTAATTCCTAATCGTTAAGGATTTGTACCTTCCATCATCAGCTCACCAACATAAGATGATAAGTACCATACGTAAATACTTGAACAACCTTAGAAAATGTCTAAAACACATTGTACGTGCTTATAAAGTTTGAGGGTTGCCCTCGATTTTCCTGGGATCCCTTCATCAGATCCTGACTTGGTGGCAATTGGACCATCTCGGAAGTAAACCCTTTCGAATAAAAAAAGAATTTTGGAAATCGGATAATAATTCTCGGAGATATCGAGTAACATACATACAAAAAAAAAAAAAAAAAATTCAGACGAATTGAGAACCTCCTCCTTTTTTTGAAGTCGGTTAAAAATATTGCACAGCTGAAAATGCCTGAATGTCCGTCACACTTTTTTAATAGCGAATTCAAGTATATATCTGACTAAATCACATACATTGATCCGACTCTGAGGTAAGTAGCTTAAGCACTTGTGTTACGGATATTAGAAACAACAGTGGTATTACAAATATATAGGTACTTAAAAAATATTCAATATTAACACCCAGAGACAAAACAAAAACTAGTATTCATCACACGAATATTTATCCTGGGTGGGGATCGAACCCACAACTCTTGGCGCATGGGGCAGGGTCACTACCGAATGCGCCATCGAGCCAGTCAAAATATATACATATAATAGATTCTGGACATCTGAGATCTTATTGTAAAACATTACGATTCGACATTTATTTCCGACTCTCTTACATGCCCTAAGCGATCTAACATTCCAAGGGCTCGTAACTGCTGTTATCTATTCCTTTTGTGTTATAACTCAGGCCAGATAAGATCTACCTACGTTCGCAAATCGCCACAATCGCAACAAACATGAAATACATTAAAATGTCCGGCAATTGTCATCGTTTGTTTAATAATCTAGTGGTCGACCGAAACCTCGGTTTCGGCTTCGTCCTAAATACCATTTCGGCCGCGATTTCGGCTTTAGCTAAAAAAGCCGAACTTTTTTGTTTCGGACAAAAATTTCTAATAATTAACAACTTATTATATATAATTAGGTACTTTTTCTTGCTTGCAACTGGGGAATTGGTGAATAAAATCAATACATTTTTATCATAACAGATTCCCACACCGGTTATTGTCTTGTTTGACACTATCAAGGCAGAAGAAGATACCGCTCGCTGATAGTAAAATTCAAGTAAACATCTTATATGCAAACAGTATACTATACTATATGTATACTAGATACTCTAAAATGCAAACAGCCAATATAGTTTTAGCTCCAGTATTTCACCGCGACCAGCGACCCACTTTTAGTGTTATTGGTTTCCGAATCGTGCGATACCATGTATGTATGTGTTAGGGATGTTACGGAGATGAGCGCGTCGGAACCGAACTTGGAACCGAAATGGGAGTTGGAGTCAGAGCCATGGTAAAGCGAACATTGATGATAATTAATAATGATGCGAAAACATAACAATAGAAATATTTTAAGCTTGATTAAGAATATGAGATCAATTGGAATGTTGACACCATTTATATTTAATTTTGAAATATCAATTCTTAAAAAGAAAGTATTGTAGTATGTTGTTAAGCCTTATTAATTTTGTATGATATTGAGTCTAAGATTTTTAATTTTACATAAACTGCTTAATATTAAGTCAGTTGACTATACAAACTAGTGACGTCATACGTTGACAATCCCATACAAAATCTATGAAGTGATTTCGTTTTGACAGCTCTTAAAAAGTATCTCAATTGACTAGCCAGTCAACATCCCTATTATGTGGCATATTGTACCTACTTAAAAATTGAAGAAATTCAAGTGGACGGTTAATTTAGTATATTAACTAATAAATAAATACGTTTTGCACATATGACAACTGCCACATACTCATGCGAACAGAGGCAATCATGGATAATTCCATTGCTAGGTAAATAGGGATCACGCATTCAACGAAAACACAACCTAAGCAGCCGTTGAGGGCTTCTCCGCATCAGAGAACCCCAGGAGTTTCCACACAACCAAGGCGATGGTGAGTAACGCTTTCCCAGGTCAACAAGAAGTCCAGTCTATTCCATTCCAGTCTAGTCTATGGGCCATACCGATATTCGTAAATAGCTTCCGATTATACATTGCGGAGCCAAATTGGAATCGAAAGTGCAACATTGATCAGCTATAATCAGATTCGGAAACGGAGCCCAAGTTTCTTAACATCCCCAGCATGGTTCCTATTACTATGTTTGTATGTATGTTCGACATACTCGATGGCGCATTCGGTAGACCCTGCCCCATGCGCCAAGAGTTGTGGGTTCGATCCCCACCCAGGAAAAACATTCTTACGATGAATACTTGTGTTGGTTCTGTATCAGGGTGTTAATGTCCAATATTTAAGTATATATTTGTAAAACCGCTGTTGATTCGGATATCCGTAACACAAGTGCTTAAGCTACTTACCTCGGAGTCAGATCAATGTATGTGATGTAGTCTGATACTTATTTTATTTAATTATGTAAGTATATAGTTTTCGAATTACCCTCCAGTTAGCGGGTGGGTAGGTTTACAAGTGTTGCTTGATTTCTAACAAGTCTAATCAAATTGAACTGTTGAACTATTAATATACTTAAGTAGTTTTCATAGTAGTTAGTAGTTATTATTTTACGACACAAACGTGATCGGCAAGTACAACCGGGCACCCAATTAGCGGTCACCCATGCATGTTCCGACTATTATGCATTGCTTAACATCTTCAATCGGGCGCATCTTTGCTGGGGTATATCCTAGTTTTTTTCTGCGGTTTCACTTGCGTAATGTAATTAATTATGCCTCATGAGTAGTACTTTTTTCGTATTAAGTTACCCTATATCTGTTTTGTATGCCTCTGACAACAAGTATGTAACATTTTATGATAATGAGTACTAGATAATAGAACACGATCCAATAGTTTATGGTAATATGGTCTATTTGTCTGTTTATTTGATAGCGCATCACATAAATACGACTAAGGATACTAAGACACACGCATTGGAATGGAATATAGAGAATTTATTTTATAGATTATTCGTAACGCCCTAACATAGGATTTTCCTTTTTTTTTAATTTTCCGCGCAATTTTCATATTTTTTTCTTATATAAGAACTACAAAATATATGAAAACATAAAAAAAAGATGAATAAAATCGTAAAGTCGTTCTCAATTTATAGCGTAACCAGGAAAAATAGGGGTTCATTTTTATATATATAAGTAGATTTATAACACAGTATACTTTCTATCCCACAAAAACGTGATAGATCTAGCGGGTCGCACAATAAATTATAACAGACCGAATTCAAATACAACTCCACCAAATAGACGATGCCTAAAAATAAAACATAGTATATATTTTTATCCATCTAATGCTCGTAAGCATTACATAACATTCGTAATGCGACACTACCTTTGACAAATACATTTTTTTTCTCAGCGGGAGTCGAACTCTGAATAGTTGGAGGAGATTACTGGGAAAACGCCACCACGCCGCGTGGTATTTACATTCGGGACGTCATGTTTTCTAATGGGATCATTAATTCAATAAGTAATTGTTTAACAGCGTCAATTGCTGTCTTAAGTGATGGTCAAAGTAACAGATGTTTTATGATCATAAAATATCGTGTACACTTAAGTAAGCGATGAAGAAAATCATCTTAAGGATGTGTAGGTAGAATCTAACGAACAAAAATAACTTGACAATTTTTAATCAAAAATAAAAGAATTGTAGAAGACTGAAAATTGTGGAAAAGTACTGTTATGTGAGTAGCCAATTCGTAGCCTACACAGTCCAAAGCCCAGTATATGACCTTTAAAGACCTGATAGATATGGAACACAATTGATTAATTCCCTTATTACGTCCCAGACTAACATGGAACCGTAACTACATATCCAGAAATAATACCTTACATGGATGCGAGTCTCACCCATACAACAACACATACAAGAAAACCACAAATGACCAAACGCCGTAACAGATCCACTTTCGTCTCCCAATCGCGCTCCCCATCACTTAAAGACCAACTTAGCCACGGCTGTATCCCACCAATTACTAAAACACTGTAGACCCCGGAATGCACACAAAAAATTACCATTAACGAATTAAACACAGACCCGCTGTATCATAAGGCACACGCGAGATTCCCGTTAAACAAGTTTCTACTTTACACTTGAGCAGAAAAGTCGATTTTCATTTGCAGTGTGAATAACCTTTTTTATCTTATCAATCGTCATTTGGAATGGTCAAGTGTGAGTCACAGTAGTTACATCATACGGTCGTCGCACAGAATATAAATAGTGTCTTAAGCCAAACACGTGGGCGGTATTAGGTATGTTTTGTTGACGAAGACGATAGAAAGTGACAGATGATGTACATCATTCCGTTTTGGAATTAGGGCATTCCCTGCAGCCTAAATTGACGGTGGATGACTAATGATGTTCTCATTAGCGTTGTACGACCGATTTGAAAAGTTCATTGCCAACTTTTGATTATAGAAGTATTGATGTAAAAAAGTATGATTCATAGGATTCTGATGCCTAGGTTACAACAAACTAAATCAAGGTAACCTAAGCAAGCTCCGACTAAGAACAGGTCATAATGTTAGAAAGAAGATTTTTTTGGGATTAGCAAAACATCTTCCGACTGACTGTTAAAATGTTAAGGAATCTTAATTAAATTTCTTAATGTTATATTATAGTTATAACAGGTACTAGTCTCTAGCTAAATCCAGGTGACCTAAGCAAGCTCGGACTAAGAACGGGTCATAATGTTAGAAAGAAGATTTTTTTGGGATTAGCAAAACTTTTTCCGACTAAATGTTAAAATGTTAAGGGATCCTGATGCAATTTTATCAATAATTTATGAAATATTTAATGAAATTAATGTCTTAACCCATAAGCAGGGCTCAAATTAAGTATTTACCCATGCGTTATGCAAGTCGTTCATCAGTTAAAGTCCGTCCAATTTATCTTATTACCACTATATAGCACGATTTGCCATGCCAGACGAGCGTTAAACACATGTCGGCTGCGAGCCAGTTAATAAAATCCTCCGTTTACGAGCATACGTGATTCAGATATGCCATAACCCGGAGACTTAGCGGCCATTTTTCTTTTATTACGTCATCACGGTATTAGTCGGATATGACATTTTCCTAAGCAGATTTATGAGCCGACAGCAGATTCGGTGGAGTTCAGCAAAACGCACAGACGATCTATTTTCGATAGGTTTTAACTATTTTTATGGGACTTTAGAGCACACATTTGATGTGAATTTGTACTTTAAGGTGATGTTAATATAAAATTATTGAAATAATTCCATTGGGCGTCCATTGCAATGGACGTCTTGCGCCAGCTGCTGAAGATGTCTCCACAGACGGAGAAGATGAATGATGGATTATGGATTACAATAGTTAATCTTTAAACTCTCGTTTTTTGATACCCTATGTAATATTGGCAGAAGCTCCGTCTTCACCTAAACTTAAGAAGTTGAAGATATTTAAATTTTAAACGAATGTTATATACACTTAAATATTCAATAATTTCAAAGCAATTAAAATAATAAATACCTAATTATTACCCTAAACAAAGTGTTATTTTAAGGAAACTATGATTTGGAATTAATGTATAACTTACTACATGTAGGTATGTCATCATCGGTCTATTTAAATACCAAAAGCTATTAAAAACCAAATGTGGTTTCAACTGAACTCGGCGTTTGGGAATTTTCTGTGTCGCATCGAATTCGCGTGACATGTTGTCATTTGGCTGCATCGCGAATGCTGGGCCTGATAAGCGCGGGTCACCAGTCGACACCCGGACGGCCTTATCGCTGCTGATAGCCTATCAACCTTCGGGGATAGCTTTTGTTTGCAGGACTGTTAAAACTTGGAGAAGCTTTTTATATGTAAATGGACCAAAACGTGTATATACAACGTTACCATGATTCTGCTTATGCCAAGATTTCAAGGACTTACAAGTCCTTTCAATACTTACAATTCAAGGACTTACAATTTCAAGGACTTGTACTATGTTGAACTGTTGATATGTACTAGTTTGGCCACAAAATATTGAGCTGAGTTAAATGGAGAATTATCAAAGATGACAAGAGACTAGTAGATAGTCTTGATGAATGATAGTTTCAGGTGTTCAATCCCCTTACAAGGCCGGCAACACATTCGGCTTAAAGAACTTTATTTCTCATTAAAACATACATGTCATTTACATGAGAATATTAATTATTACAGAACAGATATACTTCATCGTGCATATGAAGTGAAATATGACTACATAATTATCTAATTATACTAATTTAGGTACTTACTTAAACGGCAATAACGACAGGACAAAATAAAGCTACAGTGACTACTTAACATTATTACGCATTCTGGAACATCGAACACAATGACATACTTCCAGTGTTTTAAATGTCTGTAAAGATATAGTGATTGCGTACAATAAAGTCAACCGTATACTTACTTGCTACTTTTGTAAAAAAATACATATCTGGAAACAACTATTCCTCTGACGAATGAAATATAACCTATAATTGTAAGAAAGAAACTTCTAGATTCACATAAGGCCTATGTTGTACAACAAACTATGTAATTCAAAACGATTTCCCTGTCAGTCTATCAGTTAATAAAGGACTAACTTGCCAGAAAGAATTTCCTTCGCACTATTAACTGACGACGTAATACCTCAAAGTTAACTGTTAATTAAAAATGGTCAGACAACATGACTTATCTGACGTGACCAGTTACAAAAACGCCTTTAAACTGCAAACGACGAAGATGCAAGAACCTGCTGCATGCCGTGATAGTACCCGCGATGACAGAAAAAGTTTACTGTTAACTGCGTCTTACATTGCGTAAGACGTCATTACGGATTGTAGGATATGAGAGGAAGAGGAGGAGGGTGATATAAAACTAACTAACTAACTAAACTTCACGCCACTTCCCTTCCCGGGTAGGCAGAGAGAACCGAACGCCATATGGCACGATCCTTACACACCTCACTTAAAGGGTGATATAAGGATGCTGTATGTGACCCTATGTTGGTCTGGCACTTAAGAACAATATGCCAACTGTGTTTCTTGCCTAGCATGTCGTAAAAGGCGATTAATGGTGCATTAGGGTTTGTGATTATGAACACGACGAGCTAGCCGCTTGTCACCACTTTTGCACAATTTTCCAACTACATAATCCTAATGCGGTTTCAGGAGCTTTATTGTACCTTGAACTCTCCCTTCGGGGATCTTGGGCATACATATATTCATAGACACTATCACAGTGTCTATGAATATATGTAATAAAGTTCTACATGACACTACATTGAAATACAGCAACTCAGTTCACTGCGTAAGATGTGGCAATTCATCAGAATGTGTTGTTGCACGCCAGTGTGCAGAAACAAAAGAACTAAAGGAATGCCGAACACATCTCACCTGCATTCCAAAATCCCCTGACCAACTGTGGGGGGAGCGTCCAGCCGACGTTGAATCTCAACTTAATATTTCCCTGACTTTCCAAATGGCTCTTCGATGTCAATGACTTTCCCTGATCACCTTGAGCTTCCCTGACTTGCCCTGACATTCCAGAATGTGAACATCTATAGCCATGGCCGCAATTTTGAGTTGACTTAAGAAGCCAGCACAGTGAGCGCCTGAGTGTCTGTGTTGACAAAATACAAGCAGCAAGCCTACAACCCGGTCACACTATCTGTGCACCTCGCTGGAATGCGACTACCCCTTTCTCTTCCCCGCGCTCGCCCCGTCGCGTACACACTATACCAAAACCGCCAATATGAGACGAGTTCCACAGATATTGTGACTGGGTAGTATCTACAACTCTCCTTCGGCCACCCCTCACGAGGCAGCTATTATAAATGACACCGCTCTTTTTAACAAACAACGCAACGCCACCATTAACATTCCTGCTCTCCATCCCGGTATCTTCCCAAACCAAAACAGAATGCATCCAAAAAATCATTCTCAAACAGCTCTAATGATTTTTTACTCTACACATATTTACTCATTCATCCCGCATCCGCGCCTACGACAATCTAGGGTTGTCGGAACACATTATGCTGATTTATTAATTAAAAAAAGAAGAGTTAAAATTATACTACCGTAAATGGTAAAATCATGTAAGTATGCGTGGTTATCTGGGTAGGTAGGTAAAAGTTGTTGAAGGGTTTATTAATTCTTGCTTTTTAAATGCTATAATAATTTTAATAGAAAACCAGAAACACATTCGTTTATACGTATCTATATTTATTCACATCTCACAAGTTCAGTTTTATGGCTCAGTTATGTGGAATTTCTCATACCTAAGACATTATAGTAAATTGCTACGACAATAAGAAATTGCATATACAAAAAAAAATGTGTTATCCAATTATCGAGGACAATATAATAATACAAATATGGCCAATCTTATAATATTTGCCAGTTTCACGTAAACTGTAGCTACGAGCGTTTAACGTCTAATGAGAGTCATATACCACGTCCGCAGCAACCCTAAACAAGTAAGTGATCACAAGAATGCGTCGAAAGCAAAGGGCAAACAGAATTCCTGCAGGTTGACACTGACGGCCCACATCCGGAGCGGGGGGAGGCAGGGGGCGCAACCCGTTTCGTGCGCGCGCGCACTACGTACGACGCGCCGAAACATCTTGTGGAAGATCTTGTATTTTGCGTCTAGTGGGAAAATGAACGGTTCTGTTACTTATATTAATTTTATAAAAATTAACAATAATTCCCTTGTCTGGTCATGGCCTTGCCTAGAACGTCGTAAAAAACGATTGATGGTGAACTGGGTACTGTGAGAAAATGTTGTCTTAAACAAGTGAATATGAGAGTTGGAAATTTAGTAATAGTGTATTTAGCCAACTATTTAATAGTGGTTCAGCACAAGGATACCTTATTGTCCATGATTATCATTAGAGATACATAAAATCGTAACAAACAAACTAATCACTTTCGCCTATAAAGAATTAGTTAAGAAGGTAGCCCAAGTAATATTAAGCTAGATTATTTAGATGCTAGCTGAGAAACAATTTCTTTTATCTTGAATTGACCTGTAATAAAAAAAAAACATCATTTCATTCATAAACGATATTAGTCATTAGTCGTCAAATTATAAAGTTCACATTTGCCATAATAAAGAGAAAGTGAAATGACAACTAAACCATCACACTAATGATTACCACAATTTAACATTCATTAGGAGTCGTGATCCATTTCGTATGCCAATCGATACGTCTATTAGTTAACGAACTTTTGTATGGGCGACCTCGTTCCGACTGATCTACATAGATATGTAACGCTTCGGCCAATAGGCTATTTGACTAGTGTCTGAAAACCATTGCACTTTATTTAATGATGTATAAGGACTCTAGGAAAAACATTTATTTTATTTTTATGTTAAGTATTTCATATAAAAAAATATATTTAAAAATACACTGTGTGAAGTGGTTGTTCACAGACGTGTGACGTCACAATACATTCAGCCAATCACAACCGTTTACGGTCACGTGGCTCCTACTCAAAATAAATTAATTTTATTTTGGGTTTTTTGGTGAAAATATTCAATACTTTTTATATTTAATGATGGAAATTGCCTTTAAAATTCGTAAGTAACGCGGATGACAATAAATCAGTAATTATTTTTCATACTGTCAAATAGCCTATTGCGCTAACTCAATTCACTCTGGATGAGTCACTACTTCAAAATGCGTTGGCGCACGACGCTATATTCAAGGTTAATTTTGGTATATGCGAAACCTCTTACCTGCTTATTTAACTCATTATTCTAAGGAACCAATTTGTAGAATTTTAGAAAATTTTTTAAAAAATCTTTATTCTTTTCATACAAAATAGCCAATCAGCTGATCAACTTTTGTATGGAAAGTAAAAATAAGACCTTAGAATGATGAGTTAAATAAGAAGGTAAGTGGTTTCGCATACAGTAAAAATAACCATGTATAGGTATGACCGTCACAATAGGGTAGATGGCACCACCAATCATTTGCCATGCTTTTTATGAGCTGTGAAAACGTATTGTTTCCATAGATTTTGTATACAAATACTAAGTTTAACGTAATGGCACAGCACACTTAACTGACTGACTGTTAACTGTTTTCAAATCAATTACAAAACAACTTAAGCAAATAAATAATATGGATCAAGACATAGAGTGAAATAATTAGTACTTTAAATTGAATTATGTCTAGGAATTACTCATGTATCCCTATTCGAAGGGTATCGAGCTTGCACTTTTCATAATCCCATTTCATTGCGTCATAGCGCAAATTTGCGTCAATTCAAAGAGTCGGCGCAGTGAGTTAATGTGTTGACTAATATGTATATCTATTAAGTGGAATGGGAACAAAATCTTCATTAAACTATAATTAAAATTATTTTGTTCGGCGCCTCGTTTTAGCTAATGAAGAAGATATAATTAAGATTGTTAAGAAATAATTAGCATATGAAATGTCACTTGACTTACTTATTTAGAATACGGATCTACTAGTACTAGTATTGTAAATAAATAAATAAATAATTCATGTATTGTGACAACTAATAGTCCAGTGTTAGTAAAATATTTCCAACAATCCTCCAAATGTTATATTATATTATTAATTAAGTAGCAGACGAATAATAATATATTAATAAAGAAAAAAAAAACATATTCTTGTAGACGAAGCCGCTGCCGGAAGCTTGTAAAAAAAATTCATATAACTCAACTTTTAGGTTTATTCAAAATAGTTTAACTAAATAATCCGGGGGTGCGAACCGCCCGCGTTTCCCCCTTCAAAGCAAAAGCTTGCATATTCTTAGATTAAATACGTGGAAAGGTTTTTTGTCTAGGAAAACCATTAAACCTTTCTCCATTGTTTTATTAGACTTTGCAATATATCATTTATTAGGTACTTTGCTCTTACATATAAGCAAAATAAGACCACCCATCTAGCGTTTATACAACAAACAAACGTTTTTACGGTTTTTAACATTCAACCGATTTATTTATCATGAAATTGTGCTTAACAACAGAAACTGACAAAATCTAGATTCTCCTAAACGAAACCACTTATAAAATCTAGTAGGCTATAATTGCGAGTATACATAGACAGAGATTTGAACCCCCGTTTCCCCTCTCACGTCCGTGAACCCGGCTCCGGTCAATCTCGTAAAAGCAAGAAATGTCTCTTTAACCATTTGACATCGGCGCAATTAATTGCGTCTCCGATGATACGATAGAATGATACCGTTTAACCACAAGCTTTCACACTAGCGACTGCCCAGGAATTTGTCGCGTAGATGCGTTATATGTATAATGTATATAAATAGTAACTATTTTTTTTATTCCTTTCCTAGTTGTGCCAGCGGTGTCACCCGCGTTTATGGTTAATATTATAAAGACTATTTCCGTCATACATGATTTCTATGTAACTTTAACCATTAAGGCTGCACACGCGACGGAAGCTTAAATAATTGAGTAACTTCTCCCGTTTTCCCAACTTTTCCCTTCACTACTCTGCTCCTATTGATTGTAGCGTGATGAAAAGTATATTATAACCTGCCCAGGAGTATGAAGAATAATTGTACCAAGTTTCGTTAAAATCCGTCGAGTAGTTTTTGTTTCTATAAGGAACATACAGACAGACAGACAGACAGACAGACAAAAATTTTACTCATTGCATTTTTGGCATCAGTATCGATCACTAATCACCCCCTGATAGTTATTTTGAAAATATATTTCATGTACAGAATTGACCTCTCTACAGATTTATTATAAGTATAGATAAACCGGGTCTCTGATAAAAACAGGTACTTCAAATTCGACTGATAGTTCTTATGAAGAGCGCGTTCATACAAAACAACATTAAAAACAGTTTTCTTTTACCTAGGTTAGCTTAGTTAGTTATAGCTAGGTTATCAACGGTATGAATTAGATTTGAAAATCCAGCTGAATGCGCCGTAGTCTGAAACAGCCCTACGCATATGAGACGCGTGTCCCACCACTGAACTATCGACCCTCGTGACTACCATTATCTTTTTCTTACTGAATAACTACTTTAATATCCCTCGGTGGTCTGGGACTCAAAATCAATATACGAACTGGGTTTCTTGCCAAGCATGTCGTACTAGGTGCAGTGGCGGACTAAGCCTGTTTTAGGCCTGGGGGCAAAGAGCTGTACGAGGCCCCGTGGGGGTTTGATATAGAATTATTACAATTAATATGAGCCCCCCCAGGACCAGAGGGCTGGGGCGGTCCGCTCCTTCCACCCCCCGGTTAGTCCGCCACTGAATAGGAGAATATAGGTATAAGGTATCATGTAGGCGACGAACTAGTCATTTTCTACCATTTTTATTTTTTATTTTTTTATGTAACCCTTTTGCCTTTAGCCCAATGTAATTGAAAGTCCATTTTATTTTTGGATAAATTAGTTTTAATAAGCTCATTGCCTATCCCTGTGGGGACGGGTGTAATGTTATGTAGGTACAAAATTTAATAAAAGTACATAGCTCGCAATACTTACCTAATATGGGCCTGAATATGTCTAGAGATAACGAAATACAAGATCGTCCAAAAAAATGGCTCTGCAATATTGAAAATGGGAAATGTATGTCGCAATCGTGACGCCGGATCACGACGCGCGACGCGGTGAAAGGATTTCCGAGCGGCCGCCGATACATTTTTTGCGACGACCGCGCGCCCATTACAATGGACCCTCTGCTCGCCCCCCCCAATCATTTGGCCCACTAATACGTGTAATAAACGCTCAAGATTAATCGCATCCTGCCTACTTAGATACTTCTAGCCAAAGAGATATGTTTACTTCGCGTAGAATTTGGATTAAGCCAAAGAGGTATGCCATCGTAGATATTGCTCTTTTAGAACACAAATATAAGTGATATGTTCACTTATGCCGTTACATACATACATAACATCACGCCCGTAATCCTCAAAGGGGCAGCAAGTCACTAAAGCCAACACTTTGGCATATATATGTACATTTCAGTCTATTGCGCTGTCAATCTTAGAGTTGTGTGACATGGTGTAGAAGATGTGGCGACATTCGTAGTTTAGTAAGAATATTCATCATTTCCTTAAGCATTTATGAATAAAAACCACAAGGCAATGACTGTGTAGTGCGCAAAAATTGCACAGACGTATAGAATAGCAGGCAGAACGACTTATTCCAGTTTTCTGTTAATTATGATAAGGCATTAGCGGTAATAAAACAGTAGCTTACTATAAGTATAGCGAGTTATTAGTACAGTTTAGATATATTTTTAACTACTTATATCTAACAAAAGGCTTAACTTTAGTTATGTTAAAATACATACCTTTATTAATACACACATAATATTTTGCCAAAAGATGGGATTTCATTTCCGATTCGGTACACCTAAACTAGAAAATTTAAACATCTAAATAGTACAATACTAATATACTTACCTACAAAGAAATAATCTCGAACTCTCGATCTTGACGTCCATGACCGACTTTTAATTCCACTCCGAATCCTAAAAAAAGTGTAATTTGCCCGCTAGACCTAAAAACGTCACTCTGACGTTATCTTATCAGCTGGGACGGATGTACCGATAAGCGACGAACTGTCACACGAAATACGCCAAATAACGCGACATCTGAATATTTTGTTAACACCACTATTTTAATAGTGCAACGTTATTTGTTCCTCGTTAGACTTCAAAAGAATTTTGGTACTTAATTGTGTTCCTTCCAGAGTCAAAGGGGCAGCGAGCCCCCTAAACCACATTTAGCCGAAAAATAAAACTGGGATGGATTAGATGTTTTTTTTTTTAAATAGAATATAATAACGTAAAGGGCGACAAGTCGTCGTTCGGCAGTGAATGCCTCGGAAGTCGCATTTGCTTAATTTTTTATTTTTTTTTTGTTTAGTTTTATTTTTTGTTTTGTAAGTCACATTAGACTTATTTAGCCACGAGATATTTGTATTCTTACGATTATGTACCATTGATAACAATAATTATTAAAAATATAAAAAACAGTACTATTCCGATCTATAAAAAAATTTCAGGTGGCAGATTTTTGTTCCTCCTGTAAAATTTTGTCAAGACATTTACGAGTTTTCACTGCCACACGACGAAATGGTGTATTGGTTTGTGATTGTGTAGACGATGAGCTAGCCACTTGTCACTACGTTTTCACAATTTCCCACATAGTCAGATCAATTATTTTGACCAATTATTCTGGCTAAAAGAGCGGTGCTAGCTCAATGGTAAGGACACGCGCCTCTTAACCGAGGAGTGCGGGTTCAATCCCGGGCACATACCTCTGGATTTTTCAAATCTATGTACGTATTTATACTACTAGCACGATGGTGAGAGAAAACATCGTGATGACACCTGCAAATTCAAACAACTTTGGATTTGTAACCATGATTCAAAAATTGTTTGGTTCCCCTATCTTAGGGTTACGAAAGTCAGATCGGCAGTCGCTTCAATGTAATTATCAGACTCGCTAAATCCTGGATCATGGTCTAAGCAGACCCCGTCTAAGCACAGGACATAACGCTAGAAAGATGATGATATTCAGGCTAAATGTGGTTGAAAGAGTTTTCTGCACCTTGGACTGCATCCCATTCGGATTTTCGGCGTGTTAATATGTATGAAATATTAAACAATGCAATGCTATTCCGAATTTCAATCACATTTTTCGGGAATAATGATTCCATTTTTCATTTCATTAAGTAAATAAAGTTACAATGTGCCCAGAATAATACTGGCAACTGTATTTTCACAAATGGGCAGTGAATTGAAAAAAAATACGTTAACAATTCAGCAATTCTGTGCTCAACGCATTGGTTTTTCCATTTAAGTACCTACATTTTAATTTCGGCACGAAACACTTATGATGCTATCATGCATACAAAATGGCGACTTATTTCCTACTGGATAAGAACTAAATTAGCTCATACTCAACTAATTTCACAGCTAAAAAGGATGTAATCCAATTACATAGATCACTAGTTTTTATTTTTTCAAAGGTAATTGTAAGATTGACATTAAATGTAAAATAACATCACGCCCATAATCCCCGAAGGCTCATTGAGTCAAACGCAGCTCACCGCACCGGCTCATAGAGTCAGTTTGGTTGGACACAAACATGCGGTCCAGCGCCGGTGCGGTTCCGGCGTCGTGTACTTGAAGCCTCATTGAGTCAGACGCAGCTCACCGCACCGCTCATTGAGTCAGTTTGGTTGGACACAAACATGCGGTCCGGCGCCGGTGCGGTTCCGGCGTCGTGTACTTGAAGCCTCATTGAGTCAGACGCAGCTCACCGCACCGCTCATTGAGTCAGTTTGGTTGGACACAAACATGCGGTCCGGCGCCGGTGCGGTTCCGGCGTCGTGTACTTGAAGCCTCATTGAGTCAGACGCAGCTCACCGCACCGGCTCATTGAGTCAGACGCAGCTCACCGCACTGGCTCATTGAGTCAGACGCAGCTCAACGCACGGGCCCATTGAGTCAGACGCAGCTCACCGCACCGGCTTATTAAGTTAACCTAAAATTATGTCATAGCATCATGAAACGCAACAAGTGAGTCATAGAATCCTTAGCGCAGCACTTTCTCAATATTCAGTGCCGCGCAGTGCGCCGTGCGCGAATACATTTCGAACAACAGAGTTGACACATCCGGCGCATTGAACTGTGTTTCGTAATTTCACACATGTCTAATTGACAGCGGAACAAACACAAGCCCAACTGGGCTGTTAGCGCTAAACCAAGACTAATTATTTAGACACCGGCCGAGCCCACTACAAACATTATAACGGCCGTAATTAGATTACAAAATCGCTGCGAGCATTTTTTAATGTATCCTGGTATTGCGCTTAAGTCATTTTGAGGGTTGACACGGTCAAGTTAGTTATTGCATTAAGCAGAGTAGATACAATAATTACAGTGATGTATTTAAGCAATAAACATTATTATCTTCTTGCCGTTCTCCCAGGCTATATGATGTTTTAGCAATACCTCCCTGTCAATTGTCATTCGTCATCATGCTATAGTTATCATTACTACTCGATATTGATTTAGGAAGGAATTTGGAAACTGCCTTCAGGTTATTCAATTAAAGATCCAGTGTGATG
The DNA here is from genome assembly GCA_951394215.1 of Glyphodes perspectalis. Taxonomy (NCBI): domain Eukaryota; kingdom Metazoa; phylum Arthropoda; class Insecta; order Lepidoptera; family Crambidae; genus Glyphodes; species Glyphodes perspectalis. Next base: position 1,412,190 of record OX596211.1, on the reverse strand, counting down.
GATATCAGTGATCGATACGATGGGCTAAATTCACTACATACCGGGATTTCATAGAATTGCTGTCAATTTCAACTGGTTCAGTCGCTGACTAATATAAGGGAAGGAAGACATTATCAAAACGGCACATTGAAAACTTCGTTCGCCCGTTTCTTTTAACAAGAATACTGTCATGTTTACTTAAGTAAAGGCAGCCCTACATTAGTGGGAGGCGCTAGTGATTGCGTTTGTGAGTATGCACGCGGTAGCCGGACAGGCATCCTGTCAGGACGTGGATTGTGATACGACTGGATTATAAATTTCTTCTGACAAAAACTCGCTTACGTGAAAGTGGACCGTCCATTAACAGCGTTTTTCAAACTGTGAATTGAGAGTATTGCGTAGTAGTGTTACAAACCTAGGTTACAAAGAGAAAATAAAAGAATCTGATGATACCTCGAATGCGAGGAGTTTTGGTACAAATCCGAGCACGTACCTCGGGATTTTCAAATCTAAGTACGTGTTTGTTTGTACCAGTAGCTCGAGAGGGTGTAAGCAAACATCTCGTGAGGACATTTAATTAACTATACCCTGTAACCATGATTCAAGTCTGTTTCTCCTGCTTCAAGGTTACGAAGGTTAGGTGACTATCATTTAGATGATTAGACTCGCTTAATCCAGGATTACAGTTTAATTTCAACAATAATGTTGATGTAAGTCAGTTGCGCAGTACGTTATTGCATACTCTTATCTAGGAGTGGGCGACATCACATCAGCAAGCCATAACTATTTCAGCATCTATTGTTTAAAGGACCTCTAAGGAGCCTATCGTAAGGCTCCTGTAATGCACGTGGGATGCTTTAAGCGCTCACGCCACCCTAAGCCCCTGTTGAAGGTTAATTAAAACGCTAATAAATTTCGAACAAGCATCTAAGCTAATAAAATAATTAATGTTTAAAATATAAGATTTATTAGAAACGTTTCGATCACAATAGAGATCCCAAAACAAACCAAAAAAGAGCCAGTCCCATCAAGTCCCAAGATTGAAAAACGCTGCTTGAAACTAACATTTTGATAGTGAACAGTCACGATTCATAATAATTGTAATGGTTACGGAAGCTGGCAAACTTTGGACGGTCATTTCCTTATTAATATTTCTTCTTATTTGCCTCACATGGGTTCAACGAACCCGACGTCCCGACTTCAATCAAATGTATCATTAACTTCATTCATTCTAGACATCTTCGAGAAAATATCATTGCGTCAAAACTTGTAACGCTCCCAAATACATTTTTGGCAACAGATGCATTGGATTGCATACTTTTGTTAAAAATATCAACAGAATGTATTTCTGTCGACTTTATGAATTAGCTGCACAAAACGACAAAAACATTTACGTCATTATGTTACGAGAAAAAACACTAATTACCTAGTTAATTGGACTGCAACTGTTTATACCAACGGGTCTATTCCAGGAATAGCTAAATCGACTAGTTGACAGTAATAATAATAAAAACTTATCAAAAACCTACCTAGCAACTACTTAGGTTAGAATAAATTCTAGGTCATTAGGATATCAAAGTTTTAGGGGGTTTTCTGCCCCTTTGACTCAGCATACTCCTTCGAGGATTACGGGTGTGATTATATGTATGTATGTAAAGATTTAGGGGGCTAATTGAAGTGAATATACAGACGTATGTACTTAGAAACGAAAAAAAAACATTTTTTACGAACAGTATGAGGACATTGAGTAAAAAGTTTTGAAGCTGTTGTAGATATGTATTTAGTATCCTGCTTACATTTTCTTGGTAAACGCTGATGAATGCGTGGATCAGCGGATGTTCTCGCCAATGACTAATAAAGCAACTCCTTACTTTACTACTTATTGCGACTATATGAAATTTACATACTAAGTAATATAATTTTGACAAGCTCGATGGCGCATTCGGTAGTGACCCTGCCCCATGCGCCAAGAGTTGTGGGTTCGATCCCCACCCAGGACAAACATTCGGGTGATGAATACTTGTGTTTGTTCTGTGTCTGGGTGTTAATATCCAATATTTAAGTATATATTTGTAATACCACTGTTGTTTCTGATATCCGTAACACAAGTGCTTAAGCTACTTACTTCGGAGTCAGATCAATGTATGTGATGTCGTTTAATAATAATAATATAAGTTCCCGGGCTTAAATGTGCCAGATAGACACCTTACTAGGTTACACCAATCTTTTAAATATTTACCGAGAAAATAACTCCTCGGTAAATATTTAAAAGATTGGTATTTTCATTGCATCAATAGATTGTATCGACAAAATGAAATACAATTTCTATTTTTTTTTTGTCATCGTTAAATAAATCTTTCAGCTGTACAAATAATTGAATAGAAATTGCTTCACAGATAATTTGAACTATTTCAGCGATTTCATCGCTAGTTCCCGATAAAAAAATTACAGATAATGGTATTTAATTGAGAGTCAGGCGTAGCGATGACGAGCTGACTCCAATTCCATGACTTATAGTACAGTGATGAGATAGTTGTGTTTGTACCGAAAAATTATCCTACTGTTTACAGCTGCAAGAATCTCAATGAATTTCGAATATCTTTTTTTTTCAGGCCTACAACTTACTGCTTACCGCATTTTGATTTGTAATTTGCCTAGTTTTTGATCAAATAGCTGAGTATCATTCAAAAAACTGATTCACAGCGCCATTCAGTAAACAAACTAGACTTTTAATATTAATTAAAACATTTGATCTAGTTGTCTACAACATATACATAAGGAAATCGACAACCATTGTAATCTCCATCTTCGCTTCATTTCGGCTCCTCTCCATTTAAGATCCTCGCAGCCGACTGCCGTTTAAAATACAAATCGCTGCTCGCAATTAACCTTCAGCGATAGCGGTGGAGCAGATAAGGAATGTAATTAAGCAATCCAAAGGCCAACCACTCGAAAGTTGAGGAGTGGGTCGCCGATTCCGGTTTCGGGTTCGCGGATCCGTTTTTAATTGGCAGATGAATTGAAACCGACGCGCTGTAAATTTCGGGACGCCAAGAAACTCGGCGGGCTTATTAAATTTTCTGACGCGATAACGTCGAGTAGTGCTGTTAAAACGCTGCGCTGCGTCGTGCGGTTGCGCCAACTGGGCAACAATTGCGCTGATTGGGTATGTCAACCCATTTCTTCAAAATGATTCAGCGCAAAACGCACTGACAAGCTTAGCACCACACGGCTCTTCTGGAGTCTCTTATTTGGATCAAGCGCACTTTTAAGATAACTCAATGAGGTGCAGTAGTGAAAAGCGTCGAGTTACTGTGTTAAGGCATAGATTTCTGATGAGTTAGGTTAGGTTTGGTTGTAGATGTTTAGTGGATGCAACAGACAGGATGTGGTGACGTAACGTGAATCAGAGGAACTTGTTTTCTTTTAATATATGCTCAGACATGCACAAATCTTGACATAAATATGCTAATATGTATCTGCAAAGTCTAGTCTGTGTTAAACGAGCTTTCTGTTGTAATCTCAAAGAATTTCAATATCACGTTTCGGATAATCGATTCTGCAATCGTCTGCTCTCAGACAAAGGATTGGAGAGTTTCTTGTTGCTATGTTCTCGATAAAAGCGATATTGAAAGCAGTGTATCACTACTGCAGGATAGTATCGCATTTGACTTACATTTTGTGATTGACCTGACAGTGACTGAACTGATCATTGATTTATTTTTATGCTGATTTTAGATATTTTGTCACTAATACTAACTTTCTAACAATATTCATCATGTTGAGATAACAAAAAATCATTCATCATTTATTTTTGACATTCATATAAATATCGTTACCGATATAGAACTATACCTACTTACAAAAATATTTCCATCACCTTTGAGCTCTTATCTCTTAAAACTTTATGTTAGTACTCTAGTTTTTATGGGCAACGGGGGATGGAAAGGAAAGATCCTTGCATTATAAGCAGCGGCATTTTTCCCTTGGGCTATGGCAGCTTCGCAAAGAATTCGAGCTAGAAGCTCTCTTAATATAAAATTCTTTAGCGCAATACCGATACCTTCAGGCCTAAGCCCTGATATGGCAACTGGCTGTAGGCGGTTATTCAGGACAATGTTTCATCCATGACATCTTATAATTAAATAAAATAATACAGGAAAAAGTAATTCACCTAATAAACTTACAGACAAAAACATATGAATGCTGAATCTAATTGTTATTCGAATTAAGTATTAGTACAATCGGGGTACTTAACGACTATTTACTTACTTAACGAACTACATTAGGTAAGAACCTAAGATATTTCAAGCATGGACCGAAAAAATGAAAATGATTGTAAAGTTTATACGAAAACAATTTTTTAAAACGAGTAATCGTTGTAAATTATACGCAAACAAATACTAAAACTGAAGATAAGAATATATTGAAGCTAAAGAATATAATATCACGAATGTTGAAGAAGCAAGTGATGTGTAATGATCGTGCCATATGGCGTTCGGTTCTCTCTGCCTACCCCGCTAGGGAAGTGGCGTGAAGTTTAGTTTAGTTTCTAAAGAATACAATGACTGTTAGGTATTACAGAAAATTCATATTTTAATGAGTACCCATAGATTTTGCCAAGTCTTTTAGCCAGAACCTAATCACCAAGTTAGACCTAGTAATTGACTTCTTATAATAAATTGGTCGGTCCTTGATGCTTTCCAAAGAATATAGCAAGAGATAAATGCTTTAAATGTCAAATACCGGCTTTCCTTGCTTATACTTCGGTAATTCCTACAAGATATTGCAATACTGGGTGATTAGTGTCTTAATAGTTCATGCAATCGATGTTATATTGCAAAAGTCAAGCAAGTCTCGCCGCGTCAAGACACGGATGGGTGGCCAACATTAAAATCATCGTCTGTTCCGTACTTCCAAACGTTAAGGTGATGATTAAGAAATGCCGATTAAATTTCAGTAGAATCAACATTAAGAACCGGTGATAGAATAAATAAATAAAATAATTCCCCAGACTGACACACCGATTCCCTAGTTCCAAACTAAACATATGCTTGTGCTATGGATACTAGGTGAACGAATAGACACATAGACATACGACGATACGACATAGACTTAAATACGTTTATAAACTTCCATGACTCGAGTACAAATGTCTATGTTCAACACATGAAACGTTTTCCTCTAGCGGGATTATAATCCGCGACCCTAAGTTTCGTGGCCAGGGTCTCTGACCACTCGACCAACAAGCCTGTCATCAAATTGTCTTCTAGGAAACTAGCTTTAAACGTGCTTTTTGATTTCTAAAGTTAGTAAAGACATTTTGAACTGGAATTCGGAAGCTTCTATGGGTTTAGGATCAAATAATTTCCGGCTGAACACCAGACTAACCCTAACACACGAGCATGACCACACGATAAAATAGAAAATCGTTCAATCTCCTCGTGTGAACACACAATACCGTCCTCATTAAGGCCACAACGAGCGCTGTAGCATGACCCGTCACTGACCTGGTGAATGGTCCGCGGTATTTCTGTACCGGCCTTATTGGCTACCATTGCCAAGTGCCAGAGACAATGAATAAATGCACCGGAATTCACGCCACTCACCCTGAAACGTGTCTACATCGAAAGATCATTAAAAACATCGAAATGTCTACATTAAAAGAGTAACTATCGAGTTTCTTGCCGGTTTCTTCTCGATAGATTCTACCTTCCGAACCGGTGGTAATCCTTTTTTCTGTTTAAATTGACTATTTATAAGTGCTTTTTTGAAGCCTATATAAATAAAGAGATTTTGAATCGTATCGATAGCTGAAACGCTATGCAAGTTTCCATAAGTTAGTCTGTAAATATTTGCTTAAAAATTTGATACTGGCTCTGTGAATCCTTTGTTAACGCGAGTTAAACTTTAGTCACGCTGTAAGGAAAGATGACGTAACGAAGTATGAGTCGTGTAAATCAAATAATAAATACCTCAAGATGAAAAGCCAGATCGCAGTTTGCTCCGATTAAGTAGCCTGCATGACTGCAGAGCCCTTTGTCGTTCAAGTGGTGATGCAGTGGGATCCAAGACACAACCAGCATCAAATTGTTCTGTGAATCTTATAAACCGATGAAAGTAAGGCAGACCTTAATTCCGTAGACTTACTAACTAACGCCACTTCCCTAGCGGGATAGGCAGAGAGAACGGAAAACCGTGGACAACCCGCTTTTTTTATACGAACTGTCCATCAATGTCAAATGTTCACCTTAATCTTCGCAAAAAAGCAAAGAGAAGGCAACAGTTAAAATATCCGACTACATCACATATACTGATCTGACTCCGAGGTAAGTAGCTTAAGCACTTGTGTTACGGATATCAGAAACAACAGTGGTATTACAAATATATACTTATATATTGGATATTAACACCCAGACACAGAACAAACACAAGTATTCGTCACACGAATGTTTGTCCTGGATGGGGATCGAACCCACAACTCTTGGCGCATGGGGCAGGGTCACTACCGAATGCGCCATCGAGCTTGTCTTAAGCTTGGGTTAAACATATTAAATGCTGGAGACCGTTATAATGACTAATGACAGGATACTGAAAGAACTACCAAAACTGTAATATCGTCATTATTACGTTAAACACTTTCAAGCGTATCAACTTCTAACAATACCACAAAAGAACGACTTAACAAATTGCATTCAGTTCAAGGCTGTACGTGACTCGGTGACAGATTTTCATCAATAACCGTTTATATGTGCAATAAATACGTACAATATGTACTAATATTATAAAGCTGAAGGGTTTGTTTGTTCGTTTGTTTGCTTAAACACGCTAATCTCAGGAACTACCTACTGGTCCGATTTGAATAATTTTTTAACAAAAACGCCGGCGAAACCGCGGGTACCACAGCTAGCTAGTAATAAAATAAAGCCGCAGAATAATTATACTTGACCGCAAAATGGTTATTTAAATGAAATATGGTACAATTTCTGGTGCCTAATTAACTATTATGCATAATAACTATATTTAACGTCATGTATATTTTAAGTGAATTGATAAATAAATTCAAATTAATTCGTGATAACAACCAAAAGCGAAACGTGCAGAAATTAAATTTAAATACTAAATTTGACGCAGTATAAAGTTTCGTGTAACATTTACTTAAGACTAGCCTTTTACTTAAATACGATAAAAAAAAAAGCAAAGTACCAGTGTCAATCTACTGCCATTGTTAACAATATTGGAGATTTGTACAATAAACTCTTGCGCAAGATGAAAAATAAAATCTAGTAACTGGGAGCAGACCGATGTTACAAGGAAAATTGTTGTAAAGAATTGTATAGATAAGCATACTCAGTATTTATAATACATCACAAATAACAGGTGTGTATATAAAATATAAATAACTATCAGGGGGTGATTAGTGATCAATACTGATGCCAAAAATGCAATCAGTAAAATTTTTGTCTGTCTGTCTGTCCGTCTGTCTGTCTGTATGTTCCTTATGGCTACCATTGCCTTATGGCTACAAAAACTACTCGACGGATTTTAACTAAACTTGGTACAATTATTCTTCATACTCCTGGGCAGGTTATAGTATACTTTTCATCACGCTACAATCAATAGGAGCAGAGTAGCGAAGGGAAATGTTGGGAAAACGGGAGAAGTTACTCCATTTTTTAAGCTTCCGTCGCGTGTGCAGCCTTAATGGTTAAAGTTACATAGAAATCATGTATGACGGAAATAGTCTTTATAATATTAACCATAAACGCGGGTGACACATATAATAGTATTGTATGTTAATCTCAATTAATAATGAATTACTCTATAACCCTCTCATATGTAATACCAAATTCCACTTCTCATTTATTCAATAAAACCTAAGCTACCTTAAAGAACCGTATCCAATTTTATGTCAGAAAAAATATAAAATATACATAAACAACTTCAGAAACAAGAACACAAAAGCACAATACTCTTTTATCGTTCAACTTATTAGGCTTAAACGACTAGAACTACTTCCATTTACCGACCTCTGACCTCAATCAGAGGAGCCAAACTGGATTATTGTTATCCAATAAACGAACCAACTTTGAGAACTTGAAGATTAGCGGAAAGTTCCCTCCACGATAATGGATGAAACTGGGACCCTTGACAATATTTACAAAAGGGATAAAGGTCCAGGGCGAGCCTCGAAATACTTTAATTGCTGTATAGTTACGCGCTTCTAACTTTCACATGCCAAAACGGTTAACATGTAACTTTTTTATATTCGTAAACAACGATTATTGGGCAACTATAAAAACTTTATCTTTAAAGAGCAACTATCGAGTTTCTTGCCGGTTTCTTCTCGGTAGAATCTACTTTATGAACCGGTAGATATTGATTTCATTCTGACGATTTATAGGTGCTTTTTTAAAGCCTAAATAAAGACAATTTTCATTTCATTAATGAAATGAAGTTATAACCACTCGTCTATTTGAAGATTGCTGTAAGCTAACTAACAACTTACTCATTTATCTATAACTTCGATATAGTAGGCGTATAATTGAGGCAGGTAATTAACGACACCATATTGTATTATACTTCGTTGCAAGCAATATTATTATGTAACAAAGGTAACATGTGCAAGTTAAAGATTATAAGATGATATTCCTGTTCGTCCGACCAACAAACTGTGTATTATTTAAGTTAGTATGTAATATATCTTCTAGTAGATGCGAGTAGCAAAATAAAATTAACAACAACTTGAATAATATAATCAAATGAAGAAAATAGCAGCTATGCAATTGGCTGCCATCATGACCAACCACGTTGTTAACCTCATTAAATCGGACCCAGCCGGACTGTACCGCGGAAGGCGCATTGTATCTGCATATTTGTATTTTATTAATATTCAGTAGTCAAACTTAAACCAAATAACCTTCACTTTGACTTTTAGATGAGCATTACGCAACATAAAAAGAATTCGGCACGTGAGAATCGCTGAGAATGTCACACGGCACAATCACTTTGATAATCCACAACCAAATTGTAAAATAAATTGAGCCATTACTATCGTCCAAATTGCTCATAACTCTGTGAGCATTACGTCCGCGACTACCGGGGAATAATTTAGTACACGCAACTATTACAAACTAGACAAAAAAAAGCGCCGCCAATTATTTCTTGTTTGTGGCATACCTTTGAGTTCATTCCGTTATGAACAACACCGCTGTTGCATCGCACTCTTTCGTATCAGTTCGGAATGATAGAGAGGGCGAACGATCAAGTCCGTGCACGTTTCCATCTGAGAAATCGTGCCCCTATATACAAAAGCAGGTAGGTAGTACCTATGGTCTTTTACGGTCACAAAAAGGGTTCAGAAGTAAAAGAATGCGGGCTTGAAACTGACATCCTTATCAGTCTATCGTCAGTGATCACGAACTACAAGTTATCAGTATAATTGCATCACATTACGACAAAGTTAGAGAAGATATTGATAACGCTTGCATCATTAACATAGCGTGTTATCGGAAACTTAAGCATACAATTTGATTTGCTGTTCATTGCAAAATGGCATTAGAATGTTAAGACAGTTTAGGTAATGGTTATCAAATATCTTGTGAAATCGTTATAGAAATGGAACCTCATTATAATATGATCCAATAAAATAATATGTGAGAGACGAAGCTATACATGATAGCAAAATGTAAAGGTTTGTCAAATTCTGCAAACAGTGAAATAATTATTTTAAGCTTACTGTGGCAATTGAACTGAAAATATTTGCTTTTACGCGAAATCGTAAACAGTTCGCTTGAAAAGGCATTTTATTAGCAGCGGTTTCAAAGTCAACATTTGGGCCTTGAGACAAAATAACGAGCTGTTGAAATCTCCCAACTGAATGATGCGTCAATTAAACGTTCCGAAAACCGAATATAAACAGGCGATCCCCTCAGGAGTTTCATTAACATAGCTGCCAATGGCTCGCGACGATCGTCATCAATCATCAGTGTCTGGTCTGACAGGATTCCGGGTAAAACACTCGTCGTCACATGTCCCTGAGAAAAAACGACCGAAACGTTTAAGGTTCAGATTCCCGAAACGTGAACCGGTTTCGTCTCTCACAGTCCCCAAGACACTGAATGAATTAAAGATTTTGAATATTTCCAACAGACATTATGAGAGGAGTAAAAAAGTAATGATCTAAGTTCTCATAGATGACATTAATTATTCACCGGAGTTGAATAGACAAATTTATTGTAATCTGTCTACGCTTTCATATTCACCCTACGAAATATTTACATACATAACAGATATGTTAATCTTAACAGCAAAAATACGAGTGTGAACAACAAGATTTCTGTAGATTGTAAATAAAATTTATTTCAATAATGAATCAGTTTGATAATGATATACTGATTTTGTTAGATCTTACCCGTACCAACCATCAATACGTTTGTAGTAATAAAGATTAAGTAATGCCATTCCTGGTACTAAACTATGCATATGCTAGTTCACTTTGATCTACTGTTCTGTTCACTCCAAAGTTAAAGATACCGATAGTGTTACCATTTCCGCAGCAGAGGAAGTTTACCAAGGACTGGTCTTTGTCAGAAGTCGAAATTATTTTAAAAGTAAGCAAACAAAGTCCGTACTCGGGGGAGGGTTATTTATACAACAGTTATCACCACGGACTTAACGAGTTCGGTGCGCAGGCGCAAACGGAGACATGCACCAGACCAGACCATTTCTGGAGTTCTAAATAATAAACAAACTGACACTAATTATAACACGGAACAGCTAAATGCCGGTGAAATAACTCTGTTTAAGGTTGCTCTAAAATAGGAAAGGTCAAAAGAAACTATTACACAAGATTGTAAGCAAACATGAGGTGAATGAGCGTGAAAACTTTGTATTTGAAACGGTCTCACTATTGATTTACTCAGAGTACCTTGTCTGTGTAATTTCACTATTGACTCGTACTTGTGTCGAAAATACAACGTTCAGTTACAACACCGCCATTTGAAATGTAAATGAGAATTTATTTTCGAATCGAAGATATAATAGCGAAGTTGGTCTTCGCAACATTGAAATCATTCGTATTTTTATCGAGCTTCCGGACGTTATGATTCAGTCGCGTCCAATTATAATGCGTTCTGTACAGGTCCGCTTATAAAGTGTGAGTAATTTCAGTAAATAAACGAATCACAATGATTTACTCGCACAATAAAATGTCTAAAACACAAAAGAGATGCAAGTCAGCTCGGAATCCGACACGTGTCCTCAGTAATGTGCAGAGATAAAACTTATTTATTTATAGACTGTTGCTCGGGCGATGCGGTGGACGAAAAATATGATTCGACATAGCTTAGTCTACACTGACAAGTCAATGCTTCGGCTGCTAAGCTTACAAACAATGGCCACACACACACGCTGTACCACTTCATATGCTCGCTCACTCACACCGATATCGGCCGCTAGAGATTGGCGAGAAAGTTGGGCAGACCACAATACAACACCAATGTGGTTTTATTGCAAGAGTTCGCGCTCTGCTCTACTGCTTTTGTGGTAAACTAATGTACGCACATGTTCATTTGTTTGCAGCTCAATACGATGTCTGCGTATGCAAATCTGAACTCTGCGCCTACCACACAAAGTCGAGGATACAAAACACCAAATACGTTGATGAATTTCTTGAGTGTTACATACCCGAACCATTTCCTGAATTTCTCGCGTGTATCTTGTCTCGCAGTTACTTGTTAAACCCAAAAGTGGAAAAGCAGAAACGACAATTACAGCACTCAGCCGAACCTTATCTAGCTTTCAATCTTACATTCAAGTCTTGATCAAGTGACTGTTACCAATTGCGAACGCGGTTGACGCATTAATTCTAAAATTAGTTGTACTTTATTCTCGTTGAAGGATAGCCTATAAAGCCGCACTTGGGCGCTAACACAAACCAGTTCTTTGTTACCCGAGTACGTAGTCGGCGAGCCGGCCGCGTGCTGTGTCGGTAACGCGGCTATTCAACGCAATGCTGCGGACATCGAGCTCTATACTTACAGCCGTAATGCACAGTAATACTACACTTGAACTAATCGGATCTCGTGGTAGAGGCGTCCTTGCTGCGCAGAATTGCCGTTTGAAATGAGGACGCACCGGGACGCCTATCTACATTTCTAAAGCGGAAACAACATATCCTGATAGTATCTCAATTTCAAATGTAACTGTTGTGCAAGATAAAACGGTAGGTACCGGCGCGTTAGTGCCTCGAGAAACCTTTCAGAATGATTTAGACGGTTCACTCGGGTGAGCGCTTCAATAATTCATGAAATACAATTTAGAGATTGCAGAACAACAATACAGAAACTTTGTCGTTGTTATGTCGAGCGCTGAAAATATGTGCATAAGTAACGTACGTTAAAATTGAATGTAAACGGGTCAGCAAAAACGAAAGAACGTTACAAAGTTTTGCTGTTTTCCAACAAAACGTGTTTTCGTAGAAAATAAACAAAGGTCTCTCGTATGCCATTCAGTTTTGAACACTTGCCAATACTGATCTACACAACATTATTTGCCGTTTCCAAACGATGCATTTACAAGCACTGAAATTACTAGGTCTCTAATTTCGTTCAACGTCATACTTGTATCATTGAAATGGGTTTGCAATTATGCGATAAAATGCAATATCGTTTATATTATTAGTTTATTCATACCTGTTCTGTAAACACGAATAGTTAACCACTTCCACCATGAAAGCTATATTAAAGGTTCCTTAAGGCTTGTTTTCTATTACTTAGGTAACGTGTATTACCTACAATTACAGACGACGTTGGCTAACAGGTGATCAATCCACTTCGCCCAGAGGAAACCTAACCAGTTCCAACAATATCCGTAAACGTTAATAAAGCTGACCGGAAAGTGAATCATCTTGATATTGGGATAATTAACTACCCAAGCAAACACAATCAATGAACAATACACGAATCTGTGGAAGTATCATGAGTCACATCGGAAAAAATATGCATCCAAAAAGCTGTGAATGAACAAGTTGAGAACGTAGGAAGCTCGGTCAAACCAGTTTTTAATTTAAAATTCCTTTGCAGCGGATCTTTAGGTCATCGATATATGCATACGCATTACACCCTACGGTTCCATAATTACTTAAAACCGCTTTTGAAACTCTGTTCTGGATTAATACGCAACCAGTATTTCTAGAGCTCACAAATGCTAGACGCCGGATCAACATGTTAAACTTAATTATCAAATAGACGGGACAGCTGGCGTATTCCTCGGAACATCTGACCGCTTCAATAATCCGGGGAAGGTGTACAGGGCATCTGCAATTACAGAGCCGAAGTGTCCACTCGACTCGCAGGAAGGACCAATTTGACTCCCGCCCGCGACAATCGGAGGATGTGGAGTAACAAAGGACTTCATAACGCCGTGGCGTGTCGCAATCAGAAATAATGACCACGTAGGTGGATCGGAATATATTTCAGTTAAGCGCGTTTCGTCTTTCAATGTTAATTCATCTGTGCGTGATCAGAAAATCAACGATATTAATATTGTTAACAGTGTATTATGTTTCGTTGGTGAATAAAGGTGTTGTGTTACATGACGAGGCGACAGACTTGTCGAGAATGGCACTGAATGGTTGAGAGAGCCCGGTAGAGCCTAAACCTGTTCTGGTGATGGCTGAAAGGTCACATATAAAGTTACAGGAGCACTAACATCTTGCTAGCTTCTCGCTAATAGAATAATGAGAGGCAATTACGTTGAAGGCAATTTACCAATTGACATCATGTTGTTTACTATACTACCAAGTTTATGAATTGAAGCAAAATTAACAATACTATTTATAACTAAGAAATAATGTAACTAACGAACGGTTTCCGTAACGAATTACAAAAAGGTCGTTTTATACTGCTATATATAATAAATAACAATAATTGCTGCGCTAATCGGGCCAAGGCACAAGTTTAAAGTTGTAAAAATGTAAATGCATTATTAGTATCGTAGTTTTATGCAAGGTGACTTCATTTATTTAAATTGTTAATAACACTGAATCAGACTATGTAGATACTTTGATTTAAACACAACAGCACTGCGGCTGTGACCATGGCATTTCCTCATTATTATATAGGTTATGCAACCATAATATATTATAATGGCATAGGAAACCGTGTTAATTATTCCTATTGATTTACAAAACACGTGAAACTACTCTGGTGAAACAAAAGGTATTTCACGTTTCCATTAGACATGTCGAATGCGATCTATTTTCCAACACGCGATGTTTCGGCAATTGCGAGATAACGATGTGAACCGGCTAACCGCGGCGAATTCAGGCGAAAAACATTCGACAATGGCACTTTCACGCGCTTTCACCATGGCCGTGCGGGATAAAACGTCGAAACGTTCGGATCGGATGTGTGCGGCCGTGGCAACATGCAAATTTGCCACTCGAAATGCAACGTGACATGACGAGTGGGGGGGCGGCATTCCTAGCCGGCCGGAGGGAGGGAGCGATCGGCGGTCATCGACCGTCCTCAGCGGCCCGGCATAAACTACTCGGTAAGGTCAATACGGCTTACTGCGCGACCGGTCTACAATTCGATCGCTAGCCGCGTAATAGTGTCGAAAGACCATTGTTCCATTGACGGATTTGCTACGAAAATCAATTACTGGCACACACGAAACCTAATTTGGACATTGCGCAAGCGGCTTTATCTGCAAATCAGATTGGTAATTCGGTTTGTCGTACGACTGCATTTATTAACAGGTTTTGACGCGCCCGAGGAAACAATAGCGGCTCGAGTGTAATTTTTAATGTGGTTAGTTTGCGATTCAATCTAAGTTGTTAGATTAATAAACAGACCTTGGGCCTTACGTAATTGTAAATTACGATAACTACAGACTTACACACAGACATCGCAGCTCGATATGATGTTTCGTTCATAATACTAGACATAAAACAAATGTTTGCAGGACGGTAATACAGACTGTCATTTGAAAAGGCGCTTTAGACCGTCCGTGTGAGTCACACAAATTACCATAAACTCGTAGCCTTCAATTAGTAGCAAATAAAAAAGGTGATCAAAAAAATCCTGTCTGATAAATTCTTAAGACGTATTTACTCATTATTCTATATTTTGCACCTAAAAGTTTGTTATCTTTTCAGTAGTTTCCAGAAAAAGTATTACAATAGCACGGTAGATGATATTCACATGTGCCTATGTTATGAGTAACATGGCAGATAAGCTTAATTATTACGATCTGTTTTATGAAATGATACACTATTGTATACATTCAACACGTAGAAATACCACAAATAAGTAGAAATAACAGTTATTCTATACCTACAACGAATATCCTATTCCTAGTTCACATGGATAATTATTGTTGCTAACAGTTAGAAGCATGACAGCTCATAGCCTTTGATAAAATTACGATGACTAACAGGATAAGTCATACCTGTTTATACAGGTATCGTTAAAACTCAAAATATGTCCACTGACACAATATCCTTCGTCATCAAAAGTAAACACATGACAACATCATAATACCAGATGTACATAACACTTCAATGGATTTATGGAGAACTTATGATCAGACATTTCATCATTTAATAGGCTAATATCACATACGGAGTGAAGCTAATCTTTTAGCGCGATATCACCGATAAAGATATCTTGACAAAATAAATGTTCCACGTTGCACTGTTTGCCGAATCTAGAGCAAATATTTAAAAGTTAGTAGTCCGTGATAAGGTGCCGACGAAGTATATTTGCAACGGTAAAAATACATGTGATCGCAAAGAAATTATCTCAAGTCTGTTTGCGTAAACGAATATTGAATTTCTGTATGATTGATTTCATTGAAACAGGATAGTACGTGGATTTTTAACAATTAGTTAAGAAACAGTTTAAGATAAAGCAGAGAAGTCCCATATAAAGGTACCTAAGATAAGCTCAGGTTAAAATAAATAGTCATAATTAATACTTTTAATTTACATACATACCGTTACTACAAAACTCTAGACTTAAGCAACGTATCGTGATCCTTCATTTTTTATCTGACGATTATAAAAACAGCCAAAACGATTTTCGTTATAAATAAATCATTGATTATTATCAAGATACTACATACTTACACAGTTTTCATAGCACCACAGTAGATTATAAATACACAATGATTTCCAAATATGTTATAGGTATCATTATTTGTGTTGTGACTAGTCGTTCATACAGTCGCCGCGTGTCATTAATAAAATATTTAAACTTAATCGGCCTTATGACAAAAAAAAATACTACATGGTCTAAATCTAGTCAACATAATAAAACCAACAATTTTAAAGTGTATGCCACTGCAATTGATTACAGCTGGTAACATTTCAAATTGCTCGTTTATTTTAATCTTTACTAGGTTTAAACCAAGCACTAACCTTATTAGAATAACACTCCATAAATAGAGAGATAATGTAAGAGGAAATGAAAACTTTATTTTTTCTAGACTAATAGCTACATCTTCTAGCTAAGTAGATAGGTACCTACGTAATACTAAAAATAGAAAAACACCGATCGGAATTCTGTAATGCGAAATAGGTAATAATACTAAAGGAAACCATATTGATGGCCATTAAACTTGCAGCAGAACTGGTTTCGTAAATGTATAGGTATCGAAATTTGGAATGTGCATTTTAAGTATTAAGTGGAGTGTTAATGACCTCACCTGATTCCGTTTTTAACATTCCACAGCATTCAGTTACCAATAAGTTGGATAACTCGATACTCACCACTCCGTCCGTCATGGATGTATTAGTCAGCAGTTCTGGCCACGTGGTTTTGTCGTTGCAGATTCTCGAATATGTGGGTATGCATTTGATTCTTTGACTATGTAAGGCTAAGCATTGAATTACAGATTCTTTGTAACATGAACTCTAATGACTTAGTTGCCATTTTATCATCATAGTGGTAGTCTTCAAGGCGGAATGATCGTAAGTTTTTTCTTCGTTATTTCTTTAAATTGAGACGCGCCATGCTTACAATGAACTATCATGTAAAGTAAACGTTACAAATCATAACACAAAAAGAACAATGGTAAAAGTTTACATAGACGCACACTCCATGGTTGCCGTTTCGCTTATCATAAACGCAATCAGAATTGTGAAACGCGGCACAATACATTAATAATGCTGTTCACAGCTGAACGCATGCGTAATAGGTGTCTCTTGGAAGAATACTCCTAATCCGCTCTTGTGAGTCATGGCGCGCCTCCGTAGTGGAAAAGAGACTTACGTTCGTATCCCGCAGCCCAGGACCACAAGGACACCATCGCCAACAGCCAGTGATACATGAGTCCTTCGATCTTCCAATAGAGGGGGGCGTACAAGGGTCTCACGAGGCGCAGCGCCATCATCCACACGACGTAAGCGGGGATGCAGTATACGTTGTTCATGATCACGAGAGTCGTTCGGGCCACGATCCGCACGTACCGACTGAAACAGCAGGGCCGCGTCGGTTCATCTTTGACCTTCTCGCCAAACGACCTGCGCCCACGAAACCCTCAAGGCCAGGCAAACGAACCACAAACACGATGATGTGTGACATGAATGATGAGTGCTAACACCGAGTGACCGACCGGGGGGGTTCCGTGAGCTAGCGAGAGGCGAGATGGCACCGTACCGCGTTCTCCCTGCCGACAGCTGCCTGACGCGGGGGCTTTCGTCGTGCGAGGACAGTGGCGCTGCGCCGCCGTTCACAATCAAACACAAGATACATTCGACGATATTTATTAATGGAATTGTTCACTGGTTCACTTTCGGTTATTTCGTTAAGTAGATTGCGAGTACAA
This sequence comes from Glyphodes perspectalis, assembly GCA_951394215.1. Taxonomy (NCBI): domain Eukaryota; kingdom Metazoa; phylum Arthropoda; class Insecta; order Lepidoptera; family Crambidae; genus Glyphodes; species Glyphodes perspectalis. The sequence goes on along the minus strand of OX596211.1, from coordinate 1,394,376 downwards.
ATTTAAAAATCGCCCGCCGGCGAGCGATACTCGTCGCTCGCCGCCGAGCTCACATGCGTTTTCTTTTGCGACACACATTTTACACCGATCGACGTAACATTAACTCGTACGACGCGAGCACACATAGACAGACATACACAATTTTAGTTTACGATGCATACTGTGGCACGACCGCGGCCGGCCGAGTTCGTCGTGTAAAATCAATACAAAATTCATTTATATAAAATTAAAAAAAATCGGATCGCTGAAATTATACAAAATTACAATATTAAGACTGTACACTATCTAATATATACAAAATTTGCCGGCAGAGATATGTGCGAGGGCTTTATATACATGGCGGTGGGGTCTGTGTCACGGGGCTCGGAGCAGATCACACGTTGTAGTCGTGAGTCATGAGCCCGTGGACCTGTTCGAGGCGGTAGGCGAGCCTCTGCTTCTGCGAGAACTCGTCCTCCTCGAGCGTCACCATCAACTGCTCGTTGTACTTGACCGCGTACGAGTACAGCTCGTTGAGCGCGCAGTTCGTGTTGAACTCCTTGGTGTGGAGGCGCGACTCCTCCGCTAGCATCGCGTTCATGTCCTGGTCGGATATAGCCGGCATCAACTTTATATCGGCGTAGTAGCGCTCTACCCACTCTTTGTAAACCGGAATATCTTTCGCGTACAGAAGCTTAGACGAAGGCGAATCTTTGCCGAGAATGTGATCAGACGTGGAGCAAGAGTCCATAAACGTTTGCGCGATAACAGACAAGCAAGAATCTACCGTATTAGACTTGTGAACATCGAATACAAAGTTGGGATTCTTAATCAGATTAACCCAGAAGCGCAGCGGAAGGGAATTGCTCTTCCAAGTGTGAACTACCTCGGGATCGGAGATTGTGTGTTGTAGCGCTTGATCGTCAAGGAAATCGAACATGTATTTTATGGCTAGAGGTAGCGCGGAGCCGCGGTGCGCGGTGCTAAAAATAGTCTCGAATAAATCATCGACGAACTTTTGCAGCGTGCCCTTGGTAGCGAGGAGTCGCGTAAGATATATTTCTGAAACCATTTTATTGCCGCGTTCTCCCTCCTTGTGCGCATCACCATCGTGGTGCCTAACGAGATGCCAGTACTTGAATGCTCCGCCGTGGTCGTACTTGAGCGGGCTTGCCGGTGGGCTGGCCGAGCCGTATTTCCCGCGGTTTAGAGTCTCGTAAGTGTGTGACTTATCGTTCTTCTCCATGTTGGAGAGATTGTAAACCGAGCTCTGCTTAGCGACGAGGCTGAGGCAAGCCCCGTCTGGCACGCGGTAGTGATTAAGCGTGTTGAGCTTGCGCCATTCGCCTTCGCATTTAGTGGTGCTATCCTCGTCATAGAGAATCAGCCGACCACAAGCGCCCGTGCGCCATTCCAAGTCAAGGTCGTCACGACTAGGTCTTTGGGAGTACGGAGTAGCACGGTAAATAGCATCTAAACATTTTTCCTTCACTTGACTTATCGTATCACAGTCGAGAACTTTGACTTGCACGTTCTCTGTAGTAGCCTCTAAACCACTGACGAAAATGGTTTGTTGTGATATCGATACGCTAACGGCAATCGGTTTGAAATCGATCGACTGCCTAATGAGTTTCTCCTCGCTGAGAGAATATCGCGCCTCGGAGGTTATTGCGTCCACAGGGCCTTTGTCTACCTGACCTTTCATCGACCTAAACAAAAGATAAAGCGGTTCGCCAGCGCACTCGCGTAGAAATTTGTACAACAGGAAAGTAAACCAAGCGCTCAACATTTTCTCGGCCACGCTCTCAGTTCGCCTCAACAACAATTTCGGGTGACTCTTTCCTTCCATACATTTCTCTATCAGCTCTGCTAGCAATGTCTTTAATACATCAGTACAATACTCCATTTTACTTTGTAAAGTAACCATAATAAGTGAAGCTACGTTAACACGATCGCGCATGGAGAAATATCTGTTGCTTTCTAAAGTACGAATAAATAATAAAAGGAATGTTTTGTTCATAATTAACTGTCCAAACATTCTGAGACCCTTTTCTTTTCTAATAAGCTCTGGACGTTCCCCCCACTGCAAGACAGCATGGTCGTCAATGTTGGGGAACAATATTTTCATGGCATAAGTGCGGTAGTCCAGGAACGGAATACCGCCAGTCACGTCTCCTGTCAAATCTGTCATCTCAGTTTGCAACTCGGCAAACGCCTCCTTACACTCAGCAGCTACCCTTAACTCTAGAATATCCATTTGCTCTTGCATATTTTTTAATACCCTAATATTTTCAGTTGATTTTCTCCTATACATAACTAGAAAAACGACAAATACTAAAATGAGTATCACTATACTGGCGATAACGCCGAATAATACTGGCTTGCCAATTGCAGCCTGGAGCCCCGCTTGAGACGAATAAGATAGTTTCCCTATCTTGAAGGTGAGGGCGCGGCCGACTTTGACCACCACCTCGGGCGTGTCCACGCCGTCCGGCAGCTCGTCTCGCGACGGAGGCCGGCAAGTCAATTGGTGTCTCGAAAGAGAGGTTACATTACACAAACTCTTGCCTATATACACTTCCACGTCTTGCTCCGTACACGCCCTATCTAAGTTTTGACCATTAATAGTTAAATATTCAGACTTATAATACTTGACATCCTCATCAAATTTCTCGTAATAAGGATCGGGATAAAGTAAAAACGCGTCACCAGTCTTAGTGGTAAGATTTTGTACGCTGAGTACATCGTCCATGTTGAAACCGTATTCTAATTCGAGGGGCCTATCCATGTCTAGCTTCAAACTGGCACTCTCAATGCCAGGAGATTCGCAAATAAGCAGAGTTTGGAAATCGAGACGGTGACATGGGGCTATGTATGGGCGGTTGTCGTGATATACGTAAATTTGTGGGAACTGTATTGAATGGAAATTACGACCTATTACTTTGATGTTTATTCCCCCGGATGGAATACCTTTCGGCTGTTTGCGTTGCGACATAAGTGGCGGACCAGATTCGACGGACACAACAACGGGATCTTCTATGTACTCAAACTTTTCTCGCTCTAAAGTGCGCATTCCGTTATCAAAACGCATTCGTAAAGTGCCCATTTTCAATTGGTAAGAATGACTGGTTCGGCAAACAGCCTCCTCATGCGACACGGACAATATAGCACACGGCAAATCGTCAATAAACGCTTGGATGTTACTTCCAGCATTGAGATATTCACCTGTGATGCGAAGTTTAGTGCCACCCGATTGTGGACCGTATTTAGGCTGGATGGAGTTTATTTTTGGATTTACGAATGCGTAGTGATGCTTTGATTCGCCGCGATAGTCCGCAACCCTGACAACCACGGGGCCGTCGCGGGGCACCTCCTCGCCCGGGCCGTCTACGGTGCAAACAATACGCCGTGTTTTAACGTACAGCTCTATTATCGGTTGGCATTTAATTCCCGCTATTGTGACGCCATTATAAATATCTGATATATTACGACCTAGATTAATACCTTCAATGGTAATATTAGTACCTCCGTCCCAAGGACCTAATTGTGGTCTAAACGAATGTATCTCGGGATTAGGACAAGTCTGTGTACGATTAAGCCACACACTTGGAGCTCCGCATTGTTCTTGTACCTCACACCGATCAGAGCCTTGACACCAACCACACCCGAATTTCTCGGGAAGCGCTAGACACATACCGCAGTTATCAGCCATATCATTACAACGATAAATGAGAATGTGGGTATTATCAGGGTTATCCAAGGGTTTGGAACCGCCCCATATAACGGCGAACGACGCAGTAATATTAGGAGCGCGCGAGGTATAAGTAAACTCGACTGCTTCGCAATAGATAGTATCAGCGAGGAGCTGAGCATTTACGTGCGTGACGCGACCTTCGATGTTAAATTGACATACAAATCTAGTTTGAACTATAAATTGGCCGATTATATGAACTTTAACTTTAATGGCTTTCTTTACCCCGGATGGAACTAAGATTTCGTTGGTGCCGTCGGACGTTGAGTTTATAGTGGGACAAAAACCAGGACCTGAACGGTAACTAGGGCCGATTCTACTAACGCCGGTAACTAAAATATCATTTCGACAGTTCTCGGCTGTGTCGTGGGTGCAACGATGACCGTCGACACACCAATCGCAGGGGAAGGAAGAACTTACGCACTGAGTGCATGAACTATAAGTGTTACAGTCGAAGAATGTAAAGTTAGTCGCGACAAAATCAGGTCCCTGAGTGGTACGCACCGACAACTTAGCCGTGAAATGATGTTGACCGGCGGGAATCGGTGGGAGTGTGTCGGTACGCGGAGTAGTACAATTAACACCGTAAGGTTTCCTAGTAGCGTTGGTAATTAAAGTACGATCTAAAGCTGTAAATGCACACAAGAATTGTCCATTAAGAGTAGGCAAGTTTTCAATTAACAAGTCTAACGTTCGTGCCGTCGTACGTTGCAATTGATTCGGCGTCACTTGAGTAATGGTAGTGCAACGACCGCTGCGGTACGAGATCCAGTACAGAGGATCCTTCGCTGCTTCCTGACAGTCCGATCGCAGACTGCACTTATTTTCAAGTGAACACCATCCACAGTAAGGGTCTTTGGCGCCAAGACACGTCAAACACGATTTGTATACGCTACACTCCTGAACTTTCACTTTGGACACTTTGCGTTCTGTCATTACGTATAAATGCATCTGTTGGTGAGTATCGAATGATAAGTCTTTGTTCACAGGTGAGCCTTCGTCAACGACAATGTCTCCGTATTCAAATGCTGAAGTGGCACTCTCTACGACAATCTTCTTCAGGTGTCCCTGAGCAGTTCCAGCAAACACGACGGTGTAATCTCCCGTGGCTGTCGCAGCCACCGCTGTAAGCCTCTTCTTGAAAATGACTACAGGAACGGCCTCTACCGGTTGTTCTCCGCCCAAAGGAGTGTTAACATCTAAGCCGCAAAAGTCTTCGCTAATCGACTGCAATTTAGTTCCAATACATGCGTGCGATGGCGAAATGAAATCGAGACCTCGTGAGCCATTGCCGCTGAAGCAAGTTTTGATATTCTGCATAAATTTGCGGCGGATAGCTTTGAGCGAATATACACAGAGGGCCGAGTGATCAGATGGGGTGTTGGTATTTATGGATTCACTTTGACTAAATGCAGCAAAAAGCACATCTTGTTGAGCAGTTATTCCAAGTTCTCCAGCCAGTACTGATCCGGCCTTTCCGACAAAAGCTGCTTGCACAAGGTTGTAACCAAAGTTACCACCGCCTTCTCCGGTACAAGACATTGGTATTTCGGTATACGAATAATAGTTTTCGTCATCATGACACACGCGTACAAGTTTGCTGTAATAAGTATCAGAACCAACACCCCGCAGCTGAGTCGTCAGAAAATAGCTGAATCCTTCTGAGCTAAAGCCGTAAACATAATTTATAGGATATCTTTCTCGAGACAACGAATTGACAAACATTCTAGTGCCGGTAGTAACTGCTGTACGGGCTATCATGAACAGACGATCATCTTCGAGGGACCGACTACTCACAGTAGGAACTTCGGAACGATAAGGAGAATTCCCTGTAAACGTTACTCCCACGTACATAACCTGCGTCTCGGGCGGATTGGGCGGTCCTGGTGCAATAAACGCCACCGTAGATGCCGTCGCATTATTGGCCACAACCGGTTCCCTCACTTCGCGCACATCATGGGAAATATTGTTAAGATTCCGCACCGAGCACAATCCCTGCAACACCGAACCGCAAGTGATGAGACGACTCGTAGCGTAGTCTATTACGAGGGCTTTGTTCACATTGTCAGTAGGTTTCTTCACGAAATTGGCAGGGCAGTCGAAGGTGCAGAAAGCGGAGTCGTTCACAGGGCCGGTGACAATCGACTGGGCGACTTCCAGATCGGGGGAGAGCTGGTAGATTCTGTTGACACCGCCGACGTAGACTCGGCCGGTGTTGCGATCCACGACGAGATGGTCGAACTGAGAGGTCGGCGCCGTCACGGGGTCGGTGAAGGTGCGCACCACGTCCTGCGAGGCGCGCGCGGCAGCGCACGCGGCCCCCAGGGCCAGCAGCACGCGCCACATGGCGCGATGGCATGTGGCCGGCACTCTACCGCGCGCGCCACCGCCCGCTCGCCGCGCCACTCGTACCCGTCCGCTGCTTGCATCTGGAACGCGAGACACCCACTCAGGCGCACTGTCCGCGCCCGGCATGCGGCCTTGGACCGGCCGCGCGCGCCGTCGACACTTCGATCCCATCGCACCGCACCGTTCCGCCGCCTGCTACTCGCCTATCGAATCCTATCGCTATCCGGTGGATCCTACTCGAACACCTAACTCCGGTTTTCACCGAATACGATTCGAAATTAACAACGAAACGCGGTGCGCACGAGTACACGCTATGGCTCGGAGAGGTCCAGTGCGATCGGAGCGAATTCGCGAGCTGAAGCGACGACGCGCAGTGACAAGTCTTTCCAGATAAGCGATATCAGTACTAACGTATTTTACAGTATGCAGCACAATAATAACTGACCTACGAGTGCAAGATCATGACTAATAACAACACAGACACACAACAGATGTGTGTGTGGGGCTTTTGCAATGTTGCAATAACATACTCTAATTGTTTTACCCAATGAAAATAGGTTAGTACGTGGAAAGATCAATCACCGACGGTTCTGACGCGGTCAGTGCTCTGATACAAGTCACACGCCGACGAAAGCCTCAGCATCATCAAAGGGGAAATAAAAAAAATAATAACTTGGCATGCTGTTCGTAACGAGGGAGTGAACGTGGTAGCGCAACGATAAAACAAAATACATTGGAGGAACTAAACACATCGATAGACTGATACATCAAGTTATACTCACAGAATAGACATGTTGGAGTTTATCACGGACTTGTTGTAAATTTGTTTCAACTATTTGTAGATCATAAGCAAGTAAGGCGCACTCTCATAATGTGGTGCAGTGGTCGGAGCTTGTTGAGACCTGCAACAAAATACGGCACATTTAGGGCTGTTTGAAGATCCCTTACCTTTCATCCGCCAATAAATCCTCTTTACAGAAAGTCGATTACAATTATTGTATGAAAAAAACATAAAACCTATACTTCGTGTTATGATACAATTAGAGCAACTACTAGCTTTAGGACAGTATGCAATCATAGAAGATCAAATTGAAAAAAGTGAGCACAAGATTATTACATCTGTATTAGTTAGAGGGCGTTATAAGACTTAAGATGATTTTAACAGTTGCGTGGCATACCAGTCAACATTATTTAGCTTTCAAAGATAATGTCAAATGGAGAGAAAGTGTAGTTGGCAACCAAACACAATGGCTGCTTGAATCCAAACAATAGTAAATTGATTTGACACAGACTAACTTAAACAATAGGCTTGATAGCTAAAACTAGAAAAGTTTAATACTAGTATTGGGATAATAAATTTATTAATTTAATGTAAAAAAAAATTTTTTTTTAATATTTAAGTATGGTTAATAATTTAGTTTTGCAAATTGATGTAACCATTTATAAAATGAAATGGACAATGCAAATAAACAAAATTGTTGTTTGGCTCAAAGAGTAAAAAGCATATAAATATTAACTAACCTGATTATAAGAACAATTTTTTTTTTAAATTAAATTATAATAATTATTAAGTTTTAGTAGCTAACTTGTGTTAGGTATTATAACGCATATAACTAATATAGAAATAATAGGTATAGGCATTTAATAAATAAAGAAAACTTTTAAGAAATGACTAATTTCAACTACCTACAAATCCATTTGCAATAACATTCTAAGTATTCTTTCGTAAATTAATGTTATTGAATGAACCCACTCAATAAATGAATAATTAATAAATAAAAAAATAATTATAAGATGCAATTTGGTCTCCATTGTAAGAAATATTTTTTTCCCAAATATTATTTCAAATTGTGATTTTGTTTCCAAAAGCAGAATTTTTATATAGTAAGACTTTCAAATGATTCAGCCCTTCAATGTTGATTTTAACAGAATGTATGAAAACTCTCATAAGTGATAAAGGTACTATTACTCAAGTAATCATTATTTGAAAGCCTAAAAACATCTCCATTAAAGTGAGCTGTTGCAGAAAATGGATTTAATTTATATTGAGTAATATTTAGGTACCCACTTCACTATAAAATTATCCCTATATATATTTATTACATAACAATTCATATTTACTAATGATCTAATTAAGCAATTAGTTTATTTAATGTTATGTAATGAAGTTTTTATTGTAATATGATGAATTATGGTCAAAGTTTAGTGGCTTTTGTCATTAATAAAGCAGATTGAGTATTTTTATAAAGTAAAGGTACCTACCTACTTAATTATACTATATTATGTAGGTCTAAATACAATTCAAGTCAAGCTTTGTACTTAGTTTCGAGTCACTTTTAAATTTCATTCAAAAAAAGTGTGGGTGAAATATTCAAAAGCAACCGAGAATAATTCATTTCAGTGTATTCCTATTGGTAACAAAATGGAGTCTATTCATTTGTTTTTAATGAAAATAAATGCAACTAGGTTATCCAATATGGGTAGAAATCCTTTAACTGGTTTTATTTTAATTTCAATTTTACAAGCTTTGCTACTGAAACACATTACCCCAAGATTTATATCACTGTTGTTACTGATATCCGTAACACAAGTGCTTAAGCTACTTACCTCGGAGTTAGATCAATATAAGTAATGTAGTGAGATATTCATTTTATTTATTTATTATTCATGTGAATTTTAATTCTCTCTTACTTTAATTTATCACAAGGAAAGCACTTATTTTCCTTGTGATGTAATCATTACAAGGAAAATAAGTGCTTTCCTTGTGATAAACTCTATGTTAATACATAGAGTAAAGTTTCAAATAACTTTATTTGAAAAATAATTAATGAACTTATTTAGGTAGTAAAACAATAGGAATATAAAGTAAAAATCATCCAATTATTCATCAACAAACTGAATGATATTGAAAATGATTAAGTATAATAAATTCAAGGCATTTTTGCCTCCACCTGTAAAATCCTTAGTGGCAATATAACATTTGAATTTGAAATAGTTTAAATAACATTTACCTTAATGCTAAATACTTTTAACATCACTGAAAAAATCTGTGTATAGTCAGACCATGTAACAAATTACTGTATAATTCTGAATCTAATAAATGATTTTGATTAGATATGAATAAAACTAAGACAATAAATATAAAAGGCAATAAGAAGAAACTTGACTTGTCATTCAAAATTCTAGTGTGCCCATTTTAAATACATTAGACATGTTATCCCTTACAGATGACATAATAAGATATAGAAATAAGTAATCCATTATTAATATAAAGATTATTGCAATAGATTTTTCATTGTTATAAATTAAGTAAACAACTCTTAACTGCAGTTAAATTACGACAATATACTACCTATTAAAATATTATCCAGATTTTTCCCACTTGAAAATTTTCTTCTCATCAAAATAATTAACATGGAAAATCTAGTGGCGATAATTTATCCAGTTTTATTATTTATCAAGTCTTCAATTCTGATAAATTTACTGGTTGGTAAGAATTTGAATTAAAGGTACTCACCATTCACCATTAATTCTTAACTATCTTTTTGTTTTATTCTCATCTACAAATATTTTAGTCACCAGATAATTCAGTGAAATCCTTAGATCTGATATCGTCATAATACCAAGCGTCTGCTCGTTTCCTGTTCCTACGTGCCATTGATGAATAAATGAATGACTTGATCACAATGAAATCTAGTGATAACGCAGCTAATGATGACACAACCAGCGGGTGACTCATTATTTACACTCGAATTAGCATTTCAGGCAGATCAGAGCAGGTCAGCAAGACTTTCGTAATCGTGATCTTACTAGCACAAAATTAACAGATATCGTCTAAGACCGACAGTTCAAGTACAAAATTAAAAGAACAGCTCCGTAATCGGGAGAAATGTATACCCAAGGAGCCCACAGCCGGTCAGGCATCAATGCTACATGGGCCGCATTCCCAACATCCACCCACGTAACTAATGCGACACCTACGCACCATCAACAGAAAAATCGTACACATCATTACCGTCACTCTTTTATTTCGAACACTAATCCCGCTGAATTAAGGTCATGTCTGTATTTGTAACCATTCTTTTCACGGAGAACGGAACGGAGAAAAAGTCGCCATTAACGCGCACGCCACCGAGTCGAGTCGATAAACGGTAGCCATTCCAATAAAACGCCACGCGTTCCGCTCGCTAAATGCAAGAAACCACATAAACACTAAAACGTACCTTAATATAATTAATCTCTTGAATATAAAGTAACAATCCTTTGAAATCCAGGATCCAACAGCGGAGAACACTATTGCACCACTTCACACAGAATTCTTTCTTTGTATAAATTTCACTTATTTGTAACGAAAACACTAACACCACAAACGACGGCCTAAATCACAACATTATACTTATAAAAATACCTCTGTCGAGTACTATAGCCCGTTTCAATTAATAAAATATCCCGTTTGCACAAGGAGTCCACGACAAGAGCATCAGTCTTCGTACATCGCCGTGAAATGATTTGGTTTCGCTTTTCGAACGAGTCTAGGCGTGACTGACCCGAGGAATTCCGAAGGTTGCCGATTCGGTAAATTACTTCTCAATGTTGCCGCTGGTAGCAGCACTAGTTGTCATGCGTTCAGTTAAATAGATGCGTTCATCGCAAAATAAAATTATATTATTTTACGAAAATAAATTGTTTAAATTAAAATACAACAATCAAAGTTTGTCGTTTTAATTTTAACTAGGCATTTTTGACAGAAAGTTTAAAAAAAGCTGACAGAACAACATTAATACCCCATAATTAATAAATCATAGACAATGAACGAACGACTACTAGTAAATGTTAGGCTTAGTGTCAACAACAGGTATAAGTTATGTAAATTTTAAACCATAACGTTATACATTTTAATATGGTCATACAATCTCTGGATTTGACTAAAACAATAATGTTTATAGCACATATCAGAAAAAAATAAAATACATTTTGTTGCATCAAACTTATTTATTAAATACTACTACATTAACTATCTGACTTCATGCCACTACCTTAGCGAGTAAGGCTAAGAAAATCTAAAATTACTATTCAATTACTATTAAAGTTGTAAGTTTATACTATTACCGTCCCTAAAGGTTTACACTAGATTAAAAATATAACATACATAAATACATAATGTCACGCCTTTTTCCCATGGGGGTAGGCAGAGATCACGTAGACTTATGAATGTAGAAGAAGCGAAAGGTGTATGTCAGGATCATAGCAAATGGAAGTACGTGATCTCTGCCTACCCCCATTAAAAATATAATTATGATAGTATTACCAATGTGAAAATTTGTATAGATGGATGGATATGTTTCTTTTTCATCAAGAACTATGAATGGTTTCTAATAAAATTGTATAATAATACAGCTCATTCTTAGCAGTAAAAGCTCGTTAATAAGATCTTTAAGACGTATATAGAAAAAAGAGTGAAGGCAAGGAATAGGGTGAATGGAACGTTAGGAATACTTCTAGGGAGTAAAGTCTTAAACTAGAAGGCCCAGCTATATATATACAATGCGGTACTGATTCCTACGCCAACATATGTAAGCGAGAGTTAGGTATGGCAAAAAGAGCATGAAAGTAGGTAAAATAACGGGGTTAAGATGCGTGTGTTGCGTAAAATCTGCAGTGTAACGCTCACAGGCTGCGATCGGAATGATGCTGTAAGAAAGAGAGTCGGTCTGAAAGACAGCGTCGGAGTCAAGGTAAAAAGAGACATCCATTAGTTCGGACATGTGGAAAGAATGGATGACGAAAGATTGACTAAGCGGAAAAACAATGCGAAAGTGGAAGGATGTAGGAGCCGCGAAAGAACCAAGCTCATCAACCACGACCAGATTGGTCGTGTATTAACAGAAAGTGATGTAAGGAGGAGTCATAAAAACCGTTGAGCTTGTATGAAGAAAAGGATCATGAATTTTTAAGAGCCGAGTGAGGTGTGTCAGTATCGTGCCATATGGCGTTCGATTCTCTCTGCCTATCCCACTAGGGATGTGGCCTGAAATGTTTAGTTAATTAGTTTACAATAATTTATAATTTTATTCAAAACAGGTATTTATTTCAAACCAGAATGTTGTTACTGTGCATATTAATGATGAATTTAAATATACATATAGAAGTTCATGTTCATTAAAAAAGAATTATTAACAATTTATAAATAAAAAAATAAATAAAAATAGGCTAAATTCTTTATTCCAAAATTAATCATGTAGACTTTCCTTATGAATTACATTGAATGAATGAACAATATTTTAGGAGCCAGCTGTGATAACAGGTGACAACGACATTCATAGACTATAGACTGACGTAAGACAAAAGTTTGACAACTTTGACACTTGGAGGAGGAAATAATTCGAATTCGATTATTTTTTACTTGAAAAGTCTTTAAAAATCTAGGATAATAACAAATCATGGCTTCATCCATGTTCAAATTATCCTCAGCTCTAATAAACTCCTCCAAAAATCTAAGATGTGTCGTTCGTCTTGTGAACAGCAACAATTTCTCCACCACTAATGTTACGGCGGTAAGTTGCATAATCGATGAATACATTGTTATAAATAAGACGTTTTCGGGTGCCGGTCCGCCCAAAATTTTTCATTTTGTTCTGAAATTAACGCGAATTTCACCATTGATTTGAATTGCACAGTTAGAGTTCTCGATTATTGTAATTTATAGGTTATCTTTATATGTTTTCTGTACATACGACAGTGAATTTATATTATTTATTTATTCACCACTTTAATATGTTTACCAGATGTATTTATACTTCTTCAATAGCAGTTAGGAATCAAGTTACGTACCTACTACTCTTCTTAGTTATGACTTCAATATACTGACAAAGCTACTCTCTGACCCTGTTAGCATATCATTGCAATAGGAACATCACAGATTTCACAAACGTTTCAATTTGGAAAATAAGTGGGGTGATCAATTTAAATCAATTTCTTCTTTGTTTAGCTTAAGTCTTATTTTCTTTCTTATAATTTTGTTTTGAGCATAAATATTACTTCTAATAGGCTACCCTCTGACCAAAAGTGTTAAATGTTTATTAACATATTGTATCTTATAACACAATTACATTATGAAGTTCTATTTGTATGTTGCTTTCTCTAAGTTTATCTTAGTTAGTAGCCTAAGAAATACTGAAAAGCTATTAATAAATAAATAAAAAAAGTATACTGCAAACTAAAACATTTAAGTTTGTTTGTAATGCAGTCTTGATCAAAATTCTTTTAAAATTTCTTAGTGTATTTTGGGATATCAACTAAGTATCATTCACTAGACAAGAGTTAAATATTTTATTAAAATTTCTTAATGTTGAATATATTCATATAAACCTACAAAATGTTATTTGACAAACTTCAATAATATTTTGATTAATTAAGATTATAAGTTAACATATTATCACAAAGAATACATTTTTGCTTAGCTCATATACTTACTTTTATTTTCTCTTGCTGGTCCAAAGTTTGAACAAAAACCCAATGCTATTATTTTTCATTAGAAAATAATCATACATAGCAACAAGTATATTACTTTATCAGTTTACAGCCCCTGTGTAAATATTGATAATGTGTTGTGGTCACTTATCAATGTGACTGGTAAGTCAAAGGGGTCATATTTGTAACTTATTCAACTAGTAATTGCCTGTGGGATCACTGGTGTTTTTTCTGACATTAAAATCATTGATACCATCATTGGCATGCATTAAATTGTAATCAGTTATTTTGGCACATCTTGGTTTGAAAAGGTCCTGGTCTATATTATTAAAAAGGAATATTTAATAGGTTCTTGCTGTAAAGTATGTGTCACATGTATAATAGCAATGCCTTACACCCTGAATCACATAAATTGTAAACTCACAACTTTACTATAATTTGAAAAATTCAACTTTATTTTTTTTTTATTATCCTCTTAGGATGAAATGAATTATTAGAACCATATAGTAAAACAAAAAAACAATATTTGATTATGTAATCAGTTTAATATTTGTATTTTTCGACCAGTGCGAAACAATATTTCTGTTAAAGCTTTACTCTATTAAAGTCAGAATGTTTTAATTTATAAGGTAATTGAATAATACAGACAAGGGGAATTGTTAATTGTTTTGTTAGTATAGATAGAATTGTGTTTTTATCAAACATGTCAGAAGTTAAATTGGCAACACACATTTATGATAAAAATAATGTGTATTTTTTTGCTTTATTATCTGCGGTTTTGATGTGGGAAAATTTATTATTTTTGTAACTAGGTAATTTGAGAATTTTTAGAGTAGGTAAGGCCAAAGCCGAAAGGGAATAACAAAGTTTTTTCTGAAATGCTAAGGAATCAGGACTGTTTTACTATGGCCATCATAATAAAAACATTCCATTCAAAACATTTCATTTATTTTAAATCTGGTCCGGTCCGCAAGTGCATTAAGTATTTTTACTTTTGTGGGATAATGTTGATTATGCACACTATGGCCCTCAATAATGTAGCATGATCACTTCTCTAATAGAAATTATTATCACCAAATAACACTTGTAAATATCCAGACCGGAGTAAAATATCAGCCTTATTAGACAACAATTCTCCAATGCAAAGTCTGATACGTTGCACCAACGGGGCTGTTATATAAAATCAATTTGTGCTTAAACTCACCTGAACAGATGATTGATTGATGATCAAAAATTATTACAAAAGCTATATTACGTACCGTGCGATCTTTATTTCCCTGACATATAATTATTTTTACTTTTACATTTTAAGTTATTAAAAAAACTCGCCGCTTCTGTCTGTTCGCTTATATCTTTTACACTATGCAAGCGATGCTGATGTGGTTTTCACCAATAGATAGAGTGATTCAAGAGAAACGTTTATATGTGTAGTTTTATATTGTTTTTTGCTCACCATGCGGAACTGGGGCGGGTCGCTAGTAGTATATAAGTTCAAAATGTTGGCATACCGAATGTCATAGCCATCTTGCCCAACTTAATATTTTTTTTAGCTAATTGTGTTTAAAGGGTTATTTGCTCCTTGGAGTCTACCTACCGTTTGGGGAATTGGAAGCGTAGTGGTATACATATAAATTTTATTACACTTTTTTAAGCAGTTATGACTTGAAAATGTGACAGACGGACAAACATTTACCTACTTTCGAATTTGTAATAGGTATTTGTTGGGTAGTAGGTACTAGTGAAATAGATTGTTACTTTATTTTGTTTTCTTTTATCTATAACAAGTTCAAAGGTTCTGCAGGTATCAAACGTATATCTACGATTACTATGAATACATATCCATGTGGACCACTAGACGCTCCTATAAAAAAAAAATATTTAAATTGTTTATCAACGAACAGTGATTTTCCTATTCGCCGAAATAATATGTAATAATGTACCTAACCTTGACAGCTCGTCTGTTTAGAGAAACACAAATTATGTAAAGTAATGCAAATTAAACGCGGTGTTATATCAACCATGTGGATTGATAACGTGAGATCGCCGCGTCAGTGCCCCCACAGACGCGGTTACGAATGGCCGCGTACTGATAAAACAAACTCATTAACACATAAAAAGCGTAACACGAAATTCTGCGACCCAGTGGTGGGGACAGACCGGTCCCAACAGTCGCTTCGCCTTTCATTCCTCCGACGTGGTCTTAGAAACTCGTTTTACTCACATTCAGAACACAAAAATAAATCTCCCCGTCTCTGGTTTGTTATGCGAACTCCTTGCTGAGTGCAACTGGCCAGAAATAATCGGGAATTAACTTTCAGAAAAAGTAACTTGACGTTTTACCCGCCATAAGTGATAAATTGTCGGTTTTTGATTTTCCGTTTTAGTGTATTTTTGTGTAAATTTATTGTTTGTTATTTTTGTGTTAATTTTTGTCGGTTTTAATATTTGTTACCAAAATGGCTTGCACAGTATGTATGGACCCTGACAGCAAACCTATTAAAATGGTAAGTTTTGATGTATTAGCACACTTTACACCCGGTGATGATAACTTATACCTACAATGTCTATTGTATTATAATCACTTAGCGTGAACGTGTATGTTATTTTGCCTTGTAACTGTCAACGAAACTTACGTTTTTTACAAGTTGTATGGGATGTATACTTATCATAGTTTTACTTCTTATTGGAAGTTACATACATATTTCGTATTTCACTTAACTAAATCTAAAAGGCTATTAGTATTCACGGATTTGATAATAATACGATAAAGTACGGTACATTTTAATATTTTGTAAATATTATGTAGCCTAATTAACCTCGGTTTGATGAATATTTACTAGAAAAATATGGTATTTTTTATAGTAAGTAGGTACTTGACTGTAGCAGACTGTAGCTATAACAAAATAGGTTATCGCTATCACATTAGTATTTACTATTTAATATTAATACTAAACAACAGACCATAAAAAGCATGATGTCACTAAATCTTCTATTTATTCTACTTGAATTTAATTATAGTCCACATAGCATGCCGTGGCAACCTCTAATTAAGGTGTGCTTTAGCTATAAGTTTTATGTACTTTTCTTTCTCTGATTAGGTTGTTTTAGTACCTATGTTGTTTTAGTGTTTATCTTGTTGGTTGTCCTAATCTATACTTATAATAAATCTGTAGAGAGGTCAATTCTGTACATGAAATATATTTTCAAAATAACTATCAGGGGGTGATTAGTGATCGATACTGATGCCAAAAATGCATTCAGTAAAATTTTTGTCTGTCTGTCTGTCTGTCTGTATTTTCCTTATAGAAACAAAAACTACTCGACGGATTTTAACGAAACTTGGTACAATTATTCTGCATACTCCTGGCTAGGAGCAGAGTAGTGAAGGGAAATGTTGGGAAAACGGGAGAAGTTACTCCATTTTTAAGCTTCCGTCGCGTGTGCAGACTTAATGGTTAAAGTTACATAGAAGTCATGTATGACGGAAATAGTCTATATAATATTAACCATAAATGCGGGTGACACCGCTAGCACAGCTAGTAAATAAATAAATATAAATTTATATATATAGAATCCTCAAGTAAAGTATTTAGATAATGACTCATTTATCTCATATCAATGTTTATACAGTCGAACGACTTAATGATTCTGTTGTAAGAATTGTTGATTGTTGAGTGAAATAGTTTGTTATCGTATTTTTTGTATCTAACCAATATAATACCTCGATGCCTACCCCGCTAGGGAATTGGTAAGAAGTGTTTCGTTTAGAATATTATTCTAAAGGTTTGAGTTGAGAAACCACTTTGTCATAAAAATACAAAGGTGTTCCATTTTCAACAACCGCTCTGCTAGTTATCCTATGGTCTCGTTCGTCGATATATAGGTATATTTTTTTATAACGGCTAGTATATCAACTATAAAATATTATATTTTCCAGTCGCTAGTCATTTGTTTAGCGTTGTTGTCACATATTCTTTTTTCAACGCGGTTCTGTGTTCCACGAAACTATTGACTTGTTACGCGGATGCTTGCACCGCCGGGCGTGAAAACTGATCAAACAATTACCGGTGATAGGGTACTGTTCCAGCGGGGACCGGTGTAAACATAGGTGTTACAACAACAATGTACACTAGAAATGCTGAGTTTTTTATGTAATTCTTCAGCAAGGGACATTTACAATCAAATGAATTACTTTCACGTCTACCTGTGTCAGTGATGTATTTGGAGGTAAATATTCTTTTACTAGCTGTGCCAGCGGTGTCACCCGCGTTTATGGTTATTATTATAAAGACTATTTCCGTCATACATGATTTCTATGTAACTTTAACCATTAAGGCTGCACATAAATTAATGCTGCATAAGGAACATACAGACAGACAGACAGACAGACTGACAGACAGACAAAAATTTTACTGATTGCATTTTTGGCATCAGTATCGATCACTAATCACCCTCTGATGGTGAAAATATATTTCATGTACAGAATTGACCTCTCTACAGATTTATTATAAGTATCTTGTATTATGTTTGGGTCACACAATTGGCTTGAATTATCTCTACTGGCGCTTAGTCCGTTAGTACCTATAATATATGTTCTGCTAATTTCGTTTGTTAAATTGCTGTTCGTTAGTATCGCTAAAACTAAAAAATGGCGTAATCGATTTGAGTTTTATTTTATAAAGATTTAAAAATATTAAAGAATGCCCTGAGAACGGGGCGGCATGAAGATCGCCGGCTTGTTAGAAAAAAAAAAATATAGATAAAGTCGAAAGATATTACCTTTTTTTTTCGCACTCGCGCGTTGCCGAACCAGCCAGTTCGCCGGGTCAGCTTCTAAACTTGTTTAATAATAACAATCAACCATCAACTGCTGAATGCTGACATACTTGTCTATGTTATATTTTGTTGTACCTAATATTAAATTGTCATGACAAGGTTTGTTATTGCAGTGCAATTATTTGACTGGCCCGTTGGTCGAGTGGCCAGAGACCCTGGCCACAAAACTGAGGGTCGCGGGTTCGAATCCCGCTAGGGGCAAATGTTTCGTGTGATGAACGTGGACATTTGTACTCGAGTCATGGATGTTTATAAACATATTTAAGTATGTCTATCCGTTCACCAAGTATCCATAGCACAAGCATTAGCTTAGTTTGGAACTAGGGAATTGGTGTGCCAGTCTGGAGAATTTATTTATTATTTATTTATTTATTTAATTACTTTTAAGTATCTGGATCTAGATTTCTTATTAACTTTTTACGTCTACGTAAAAATAAGGACACAGGTGACGGCGATCTTTACGCCAGCTGGTGCGAAATTGCGAAAGATGACATTTGTAGGCGGTGCAACAGAATTGCATTTTAAAGCTGGTTGGTTGACTCGTTTTATGATTGGTTATGATTTCTAGTAGTGGAGGATTATGTTAAAATAGCCGAAAGGATTATGTGATTGAAGGAAAAGTTTATCTGTGAAGTTTTTTCTTGCTCGCAGTTGCCAAGGATGCTGAGTCAAAGTCAATTCTTGAACTGTGCTATTAAAAATATTGGGAGAGCTAAGGCTATGACAGGTTTATGGCAAGCCGTTCATTGGTCGAGAATTGTTTTGTCTGGCTAATTCCAAAACTTTTACTGATATAATGGTGATGTGTGCTTCATTCGGACACTTAATATAATAATAATGTCCTCCTAACCGATATTGGTCACGGCGGCCAATCTCAACGAGGATTAGCCAACTGCGCAGGAGATATTATAGTGCACAAGTGTGTGCGCGAACACAGGTGCACTCTTTATTCCTTCACCCTCATAGTCCGGTGAGACGGCAATTCAACATGACCAGAGCGAGGTCAGGCTCAGGACCAACGGCTTTACATGCTTTCCGAAGCACGGGGGTGATTTAACCGCCAACTTCCTGACTCCTGGCTGTTACTGAGTCATTTCAATATCGAAATACCCAGCCACAAATTTTTTGCCCGCCTTGGGATTTGAATCTTGGTCCTAAGGAGGCGCATGCTACCAGACATGCTACCACTAGACCAACAAGACAGTCAACTTAATATTATGTAAAGTCTGAATGAAGGACATATTAATTTTATTTTATTAAAGGAGTTTTTATAAATTGGTTTGATTTGACACTAGATCTTGTTCTAACCGACTACTTTAGCCTAATTTAGTATGAAATATAACCTTTTTTTAATTGTTGCAGAGGAAAGAAAAGGACACATTCGGCGAGCTGGACGTGCCCGATGACAAGCTGTATGGCGCGCAGACGGTTCGCTCCGTCATGAACTTCCCCATCGGGGGCATCGAGGAGAGGATGCCGGTGAGGATACAATAGGTATTTTTTGCCTGTAGCGACTACGCCCTAGGGTCAAGATAGCTCCAGTAATATGTCAACTGATGACGTTGGTCAAACATGCAGTAACGCCATCTGTTCTGTATCTGCCATCTTGACTATCAAACCAAAATTCAATTCAATACAAGGTAGTTTATTAATATATCACCATCTTCCTAGCGCTATGTCCCGTGCTTAGACGGGATCCGCTTAGACCATGATCCAGGATTTAGCGAGTCTGGGTATTACAATGAATCGACTGCCGATCTGACCTTCGTAACCCTAAGATAGGGGAACTAGACAATTTTTGGATCATAGTTACAAATCCAAAGTGGTTTAAATTTGCAGGTTTCATCACGATGTTTTCTCTCACCGTCGAGCTAGTGGTGTGAATACGTACATAGATTTGAAAAATCCAGAGGTACATGCCCGGGCTTGAACCCGCACTATTCGGTTAAGAGGCACGTGTCCTTTCCATTGAGCTACCACCGCTCCAAGTTTATTAATATATATTGTACTTAATATCTTGTGTGGAGTCGTCATATTTTGTATATTACGGATTTGCAAACAAGTTTACGGCCAGCCTGGATGTTAAGTGATGGAAAGCGATACGCGCTTGGAACGTTTGGTGTCACGTCGCGAACCCCTTGAATGTTTTAAAAGACTCCTCCGAGCCGATATCATAAGGCAAATGAACGCTTCGTTTGTGCTTAAGGGCTACGTTTGCACTTTGTAAATCTTTAGATCAGATGCCATCCAGTCACAGAGTCGCAATCTTCAATGGTTTTACTGAAAAATTATATCTTATACTAATATTATAAAAGGAAAGATTTTTATTTTTGTGTGTGTATGTTTGTAATGAATAAACTCAAAAACTAATGGACCGATTTGAAAAATTCTTTCATCAATAAAAAGCTTATTATCAAGGAGTAACATAGGCTTAATTTTATCCTCATATTCCCACGGGATCGGGAAATACGCGGGTGAAACCGCGGGGCGCTGCTAGTTTTTAATAAGGTGGATAACGTTATATTTTATAATGAAATGGTTGATACGCGGGCAAAGTCGCGCGCGTCCGCTAACCCTAAATAAAATATGTGACAAACGATATATTGTTACATCACTTAACTTGCAATAAACAACTGAGTTAATAGAATGTCAATCGTCGCGAATTATCGCGCGTATTGTAAACAGATCCTTGACCGACAATTGTGTCAACAGTGTTGCGCAAGCCATTCATGTCGAGTTATTGGATACGTAGATACTCTTTGTAATCTAGACAAGAGCAGGTTATCCCAAAGCATTAGGGACCGTTCAAGTATTACGTAACGCAATTTTTGAAGATTTCTGACCTCCCCCTCCCCCTTCTGTAACGCGCTATATCGTTTTTCTGTAACCCAACACATAGTCCTAACACCCCCCTCCCGCCCCTGTAACGGATCGTAACGTTTAACAAGACCCCCCCCCCCCATTCCGTTACGTAATACTTGAACGCCCCCTTATTAGCGGTGACCCCCTAATCGATCAAACCGTAATCGCGATTGATATTGACCCCATAAAAATCTTACAATATGTTATTTTATTAGCTGGGAGTCATACATAATAATGTACTTATATGGAATTGAATAAGTCTTTATTCAGGGGGGTCAAGCTTTACAAAATTGACTCAAAGCCTTAAAGCGGAGGGCCTAATCCAAAGAGGAGTCAAATCGACATTACATGTCACGCCCGCAGTCCCCGATGGAGGGTGCAGAGTCAAAGTGGCAAGGCCTTTAACTTTTGGGTCAAAATAAGAACTGGGATAGGCTAAATGGGAAATTGCGAAAAACTAATGACAAATCTGACATTTTTAATCAACATCAAGCTACTGTTAATATTACTTACTTGTGTTTTGGTACCATTACGCAACAACTATGATTGCCATGTAATGCCTGTCATAGTTTCGACGGATCCAGACGCACGCGGGCGGCATAACTAGCTCACAACTTTCTACACCGTGCCGCAACCAGCCAGACAATCGCATACGCCGCTCGCTTCCCAAATGAGAGCGGAGATAATCCTATTCCAGGCACGGTGCAGTGTTTTCGTTTTGTTCGCCACTTACATGATTGCAATTATTACGGTGCGCGGAGCGGAATGATGGTAGTGTCGAGTGTGAATGAGACAATCGAATAACTGTTTGATTATATCCTACTTTCTGCTAACCCTTCAAATATTATAAATGCGATTTTTTTTTATGGATGGGTTATATGATTTTTTACGCAAAAACCACTGACGTACTATTCATATTTATATTTTATCGTACTGAACTTAATTTGCATTTATATTTGACTGGCCCGTTGGTCGAGTGGTCAGAGACCCTGGCCACGAAACCAAGGGTCGCGGGTTCGAATCCCGCTAGGGGCAAATGTTTCGTGTGATGAACAAGGACATTTGTACTCGAGTCATGGATGTTTATAAACGTATTTAAGTATGTCTATCCGTTCACCTAGTATCCATAGCACAAGCATAAGCTTAGTTTGGGACTAGGGAATTGGTGTGTCAGTCTGGAGGATTTATTTATTTATTTATTATTTATTTGTACGATTGTGAAGAATTTAATACTTTCTTTTCATTTTGGCCCTTCTGACGGTACTTCAAATTGAAATCAGCGATATACGGTGTTGATATGTATAGTAATAACATGTTAAGTTCGATTTCCTAATGGCCAACAATTAATGTCTAATTTTAACTATGAAAATTGAACATCGCCTTGTCCTAATAATTACTACAACTAGAACACTGTACTTGAATTATTCTTATTTAAAACTTAATCTCATAACTAAAGTTTAATGAGTTCTTGTGAACAAGGTCTATGCGAGCAAGACCTTAGCAATAGATGTCATGGGCATTCGAAGGGACATTAATAGTCTAATATATGTTGTAAACTGTGTCTATCACTTCGTTATTGTACTGTTGCAATGTAAGTAATCTACTTGACTTGACATAACATATGTTATTAGAGGTTTTTATTGTATGCTTGTAACATGAAAATAACATAGTCTTTTATAATATCTATCTTATTTTGCACCTTTTTTTTTTAACTTATTGGAATTCTGTAGTCCAACAGTGAAAATTGTGATAATCATTGACTAATAAGAATACCTTAAATTAAATTTTATGTTAGCATCTGAGATAATGCGCTTTTTGGGCTTATTCCAAGAGTGTACCCCAGACGAAATTTGGTGAATACAATGAACTAAATTAGTTTTGCTTTGATTCTCCTTTAATTTTCTGCAAAGTGCTTACATAAATTTATTCGTATTCAGCCAACAAAAATAAAATTATAACATTATCTTCGTCGTTTACAATAGGATTACAATGAAGATGTGATGTAAATTGTCAACTGATTACTAGTGGAATTTGTTGATAACGCCAGTAACGTAATAATATATAAATCAATATTACGTACTACAGACTAAGTACATTACATACATTGATCTGACTTCGAGGTAAGTAGCTTAAGGACTTGTGTTACGGATATCAGAATCAACAGTGGTATTACAAATATATACTTTAATATTCAATATAAACACCGAGACACAGAACAAACACAAGTGTTCATCATACGAATGTTTGTCCTGGGTGGGGGATCGAACACACAACTCTTGGCGCATGGGGCAGTGTCACTATCGAATGAGCCATCGAGCCAGTATGTCAATGCGTTACCATTTTTTTGTATATCATACACATTTAAATATTGCAGCTAATTGTGGAAAACAGTCGTTTAATTGTACGGCTAGATATGTTTCATTGAACAACGCAATCCAACCCCACGCCTAGTTTTATAGTTCAATCAAAATCGTTATGGCATTTTCAATATTCCACATCACGGCTAACTTAAGGGGTGACTTGTTTTGTGGTGAAAACAACCATCAAAATTATTCTTAGTTTTATTTTGAAGGACCTTTATTATGTTTCAAGTGATTCAAGAGAATTAAATTTTTTGCAAAGCTTTGAAGAGAAATGCGCAATGGTCAAAGTAATTGTATTTTAATTTCACGGAAATTTTGATTTTATGACGTAGTATATATGTTTATGGGATAGGCTCCATAAATACATAACAATGTCGAAATTTTAATCTGTTTATTATTTAATACGAATACGATGAGTACGATTACGAATCGTTTCGTAATCGTACTCACGGTTGCGAATAAAAATTGTTATCGCTGCATTTTCCAACCATTTTTACTATGTCGTGGGCTACGCAGAAACTAATATTTATGTTTCATTCTTAGTCGGGAGATACAACACGTTAAGTTCCGCGTGACGTCACTAGATTCATACAATTTTAGGAACAAGTTACGCCTCACTCCAAATCTTTGAAGCGCTGTATCTTTATATTTTTTCGAGTATTACATAAAGCAGAGAATACGAATTCAATATTTTTTTATAATCTGACTTCATCATCATCCTCTTGCCCTTCTCCCAGGTCACCTGGGGTCGGCGCAGCATGTCTTCCTCTTCCATACGTCCCGGTCAGCCGTTGTCAAGCTATTCACTCCTATTTCACTCATATCATCTTTCACACAATCCATTCATCTCTTATTTAGCCTTTATCTTCCTCTCCATCCACTAACATTTATACTCATCACTCTCTTTGTCACGTGTCCTTCCTCTCTTTTCATCACATGCCCGTACCAAGACAAACGGTTTCCTCTCATCTTTTCTATCACTGGTGCCACTTTCATACTTCCTCTTATATATTTATTTCTTACCTTGTCCATCCGCGTCACTCCACACATCCATTTTAACATCGTCATTTCCGCTGCATGCACTCGTCTTTCATCCGTCTTGATAATCTGACTTACAGACTAAAAACAATATTTGAGACAAGTAGCCAATTGAATCATCGTTATGAAGCGATCGAGGATCGAATGTGCAAGTTCATCACAACTTTTTTTGTGAAATGTATTTAGTCCTGAGGTAAAGGCCCGAGTTTGAACCAATACTCCTTTCATATAAAACGTACGTATTTTTCGTACTTTGAGACTAAAGACCTCGATTACTGTTTCAGTACCCCGTCATCATCGCCTTCGGCATCTTGAAGAAGGCTGCCGCCAAGGTCAACATGGAGTATGGATTGGATAAGAAGATTGGTAAATGCTCTTTCATTAAATACTAAGACCGTTTCTGCTTTCGTGTTATAGAGCCTACAATTTTATTCCTTTTTATACGAAGAAATTTGTTTTTTTCTGCGCATTACTTGGTATGTTACGGAGAGTGGACTATCGTGTAGGTATCCAATTATTGTTTTCTGGGATTAAAGTAATAAAAATATTATTTTTACCATGTTGTTCTGGGACTTGGCCCATGTTGATCTGGGACAAAAAAAAAGAATGTGCCAACTGTGGTTCTTGCCTAGCATGTCGTAAAAAGCGACTAATGGTGTACGGGCTTTTGGGTGCGTGATTGTGTAGGCGACCGGTTAGCCGCTTGTCACTACTTTTTCACAATTTTCCATCTAACCCAGCCCGGCTTTATTTTTGGCTGAATGTGGTTGAAGGGGCATGGTGCCCCCTTGACTCTGCCTACCCTTTCGGGGATTATGGGCGTGATGTTATGTATGTATGTATGTATGTTGAATATATATGTGGGTGTTGAAAGGAATGGAACGTAAGGCGAATGAATGAGACGAATAAACGAAAGAATGAGACGAATTAACGAAAGAATGAGACGAATGAACGAAAGAATGAGATACGACGAATGAGTGAAGGAGACGAGAGTCTGCTAGAAACGACGAACCAAGTAAGACGTAAGACGAACGACGCTTTGTAAAAGGTATTAATTATATGAATACACAAGAATATCACTGAGAAAAGATCAGTTTTCTTGTAACTCCATATCCTACTTACATATTTGAAATTAGCTTGAATACGTAACAGACATACAGACAGACATAGTCTTTTAGTAAGGATAGGGAAAATGAAAATGTGGTCCTGTTTGTATTCACAGCCGAAGCGATCATGCAGGCGTGCGAGGACGTAATCTCTGGCAAGCTGTACAGGGAGGGACACTTCCCTCTCGTCATCTGGCAGACCGGCTCCGGCACTCAGTCCAACATGAACACCAATGAGGTACGGTAGATTAAACTTCGCTACTAGCGTGTAAAGCTATTGGAAAATAATTGCCCGATCAGGGAACAATTTTGATTCGCCTAAAACTATGGTTAGAGTAAAAAAAAATCCACCACAGATGTCCAAGGAATTGAAACACTTTGTTTGAATGATGACGTATGAAGGATATCTACACATTCGTGTGACAACGAAAACAGAAATTGAGAAAAATTATGTTAAGACAAATGGTAGGTATATGGGGTTTTGGGTATGTGATTGTGTAGGCGACGAGCTAGCCACTTGTCACTACTTTATGGGCATGACGTTATGTTTGTTTGTTTGTATAAATATCCTATGACATCACATACATTGATCTGACTCCGAAGTAAGTAGCTTAAGCTCTTGGGTTACGGATATCTGAAAAACAGTGGTATTACAAATATAAGTATACTTAAATTTTGGATATAACACCAGACACAGAACAAACACTAAGAATTCATAATTCGAATATTTGTCATGATTGGGGATCGAACCCACAACTCTTGGCGCATGGGGTAGGGTCACTACTGAATGCGCGATTGACCTAGTATGTTAAGACAAAAAGTAATGGTATTGCTTGGTTCAGTACTAGAATATCTTCTGTTAAAACTTATATAAAAATTATCATATGCGTCTGGTTTCCTCGTCTTTGGGTCATAAATGTCCGATGACAGTCGTTTCAATGTAATAAGCTGATGGTCAAAGCGTACCTCCACTAAGATGATGTTAGAATATAGCGCTAAGAAAATTAAAATCCAAGACTAGAGAACTTAGATATTATATTTATTGCTAGGTGATTGCCAACCGCGCCATCCAAATCATGGGCGGCAAATTGGGCAGCAAGACGCCGGTGCACCCCAACGACCACGTGAACAAGTCGCAGAGCTCCAACGACACGTACCCCACCGCCATGCACATCGCCGTCGCGATGGAGCTGCGCGACCGGCTCATGCCCGGCCTGGTGGCGCTGCGCGACACGCTGCAGTGCAAGGCCAAGGACTTCGACAAGATCATCAAGATCGGCAGGTATGCGCACTAGTTTATGACTTATGCTGTCGTATTAGAGCTCATTTTCCAATCTGATATCTGCAGTAGACTGTGCTTTTTTATAAGGAGACGTCAAAACGTTAACTGTTTTTGTATTAAATTACTAGCAGACGCGGCGCACTTCGTAACGCCCCGTTCTCGGATTTTCAATACCCATTTTTTTTTCCGTGCAAATTTTTTATTTTTTTTCTTTCATAAGAACCTTCACCTGATAATAACAACTAAAAAAGAATTTACGAAATCGGTTCAGCTGTTCTCGAGATTTGTGCTTAGCAACACATTTAGCGATTCATTTTTATATTATAAGATCTTCTTTACGGAATCTAAAAATGACTCAGCAACTCCGGTCGTACAAGCCTAATTTTAAAAACACTTAATTTTTATATAATAGTAGCCAGAATGCAAACTGCAATGTCAATTAGTCTACCAAAAGCTTAAACTCCTTCGCAACAAGTAAGATTCCTCGTATCGTATACCAGGACGCACTTAATGGACGCGGTGCCGCTGACGCTGGGGCAGGAGTTCAGCGCGTACGCGCAGCAGCTGACGTTCGGCATCGAGCGCGTGTGCGCCACGCTGCCGCGCCTGCACTACCTGGCGCTGGGCGGCACGGCCGTCGGCACCGGCCTCAACACGCGCGTCGGCTTCGCCGAGAAGTGCGCCGCGGAGATCTCCTCGCTCACCGGTCAGTGGGCTACCTCTTAGCTGCTCTTGAAGTTGCGATACACCGGCAGATTAATGCGCTACCTTCTATGTCTGGTTTACGTAGACGGAGTAGAAATCTAGTAGGAATAATTTAGTTCAGAAATATCCAAGGGAATACCGACCTTCATTTCTTTAATATTTTCTTTTATATTAACTTCGAGGTTCCTAAGGAGCTTCCCAGAAAAAGTTTTCTGGGAAGCTTGTTGGGAACCCCGAAGTTATTCTACCTATTATTCCAGTGGTAGCTAAAAGAAAGGAAAAACCAAAAGGACCGGTTCTTTTAGATTAAGACGTTTTTCCAAGCCTATTTGACAAAGTTTGAATCTAAGTAAGTTCTGATGATTCAAACTAGTGTTGATGAAGTCTAATTGTTTAAGTGTTATTCTGAGGCACGTTTTCGCTTCCAGGCATCCCGTTCGAGTCGGCGCCGAACAAGTTCGAGGCGCTGGCGTGCCACGACGCCATGGTGGAGGTGCACGGCGCACTGAACACCATCGCCGTGTCGCTCATGAAGATCGCCAACGACATCCGCCTGCTCGCGTCCGGACCGCGCTGCGGCCTCGCCGAGCTGCTGCTGCCCGAGAACGAGCCCGGCTCCTCCATCATGCCCGGTGAGTGGGGAGGAGCATCGCCGACGACATCCGCCTGCTGGCGTCCGCTCGCCGACCTGCTGCTGCCGGGAACGAGCCCGGCTCCTCCATCATGCCCGGTGAGTGGGGAGGAGCATCGCCGACGACATCCGCCTGCTGGCGTCCGCTCGCCGACCTGCTGCTGCCGGGAACGAGCCCGGCTCCTCCATCATGCCCGGTGAGTGGGGAGGAGCATCGCCGACGACATCCGCCTGCTGGCGTCCGCTCGCCGACCTGCTGCTGCCGGGAACGAGCCCGGCTCCTCCATCATGCCCGGTGAGTGGGGAGGAGCATCGCCGACGACATCCGCCTGCTGGCGTCCGCTCGCCGACCTGCTGCTGCCGGGAACGAGCCCGGCTCCTCCATCATGCCCGGTGAGTGGGGAGGAGCATCGCCGACGACATCCGCCTGCTGGCGTCCGCTCGCCGACCTGCTGCTGCCGGGAACGAGCCCGGCTCCTCCATCATGCCCGGTGAGTGGGGAGGAGCATCGCCGACGACATCCGCCTGCTGGCGTCCGCTCGCCGACCTGCTGCTGCCGGGAACGAGCCCGGCTCCTCCATCATGCCCGGTGAGTGGGGAGGAGCATCGCCGACGACATCCGCCTGCTGGCGTCCGCTCGCCGACCTGCTGCTGCCGGGAACGAGCCCGGCTCCTCCATCATGCCCGGTGAGTGGGGAGGAGCATCGCCGACGACATCCGCCTGCTGGCGTCCGCTCGCCGACCTGCTGCTGCCGGGAACGAGCCCGGCTCCTCCATCATGCCCGGTGAGTGGGGAGGAGCATCGCCGACGACATCCGCCTGCTGGCGTCCGCTC
This sequence comes from Glyphodes perspectalis, assembly GCA_951394215.1. Taxonomy (NCBI): domain Eukaryota; kingdom Metazoa; phylum Arthropoda; class Insecta; order Lepidoptera; family Crambidae; genus Glyphodes; species Glyphodes perspectalis. The sequence goes on along the minus strand of OX596211.1, from coordinate 1,365,169 downwards.
GCCGACCTGCTGCTGCCGGGAACGAGCCCGGCTCCTCCATCATGCCCGGTGAGTGGGGAGGAGCATCGCCGACGACATCCGCCTGCTGGCGTCCGCTCGCCGACCTGCTGCTGCCGGGAACGAGCCCGGCTCCTCCATCATGCCCGGTGAGTGGGGAGGAGCATCGCCGACGACATCCGCCTGCTGGCGTCCGCTCGCCGACCTGCTGCTGCCGGGAACGAGCCCGGCTCCTCCACCATGCCCGGTGAGTGGGGAGGAGCATCGCCGACGACATCCGCCTGCTGGCGTCCGCTCGCCGACCTGCTGCTGCCGGGAACGAGCCCGGCTCCTCCATCATGCCCGGTGAGTGGGGAGGAGCATCGCCGACGACATCCGCCTGCTGGCGTCCGCTCGCCGACCTGCTGCTGCCGGGAACGAGCCCGGCTCCTCCATCATGCCCGGTGAGTGGGGAGGAGCATCGCCGACGACATCCGCCTGCTGGCGTCCGCTCGCCGACCTGCTGCTGCCGGGAACGAGCCCGGCTCCTCCATCATGCCCGGTGAGTGGGGAGGAGCATCGCCGACGACATCCGCCTGCTGGCGTCCGCTCGCCGACCTGCTGCTGCCGGGAACGAGCCCGGCTCCTCCATCATGCCCGGTGAGTGGGGAGGAGCATCGCCGACGACATCCGCCTGCTGGCGTCCGCTCGCCGACCTGCTGCTGCCGGGAACGAGCCCGGCTCCTCCATCATGCCCGGTGAGTGGGGAGGAGCATCGCCGACGACATCCGCCTGCTGGCGTCCGCTCGCCGACCTGCTGCTGCCGGGAACGAGCCCGGCTCCTCCATCATGCCCGGTGAGTGGGGAGGAGCATCGCCGACGACATCCGCCTGCTGGCGTCCGCTCGCCGACCTGCTGCTGCCGGGAACGAGCCCGGCTCCTCCATCATGCCCGGTGAGTGGGGAGGAGCATCGCCGACGACATCCGCCTGCTGGCGTCCGCTCGCCGACCTGCTGCTGCCGGGAACGAGCCCGGCTCCTCCATCATGCCCGGTGAGTGGGGAGGAGCATCGCCGACGACATCCGCCTGCTGGCGTCCGCTCGCCGACCTGCTGCTGCCGGGAACGAGCCCGGCTCCTCCATCATGCCCGGTGAGTGGGGAGGAGCATCGCCGACGACATCCGCCTGCTGGCGTCCGCTCGCCGACCTCTGCTGCCCGGGAACTTAATACTTAATAACATGAACCTTCATGAAGTTGCTACATACATGAAGAAGAGCTTAGGCACTAAAGGAAAGTATTCTCTCCGAAATTCTTGAAACAATAATAGAAACAAAACGCCCATATTTTAATATGTCAAAGGTAATTTCTATTCGCAGAAATTAACCTTGGAATTAGAAAGCAAGAAAAGGAAAAACCGCTATATTCAAAGTCAAAGTCAAAATATTCTTTATTTATATAGGTTTCAAAGAAACACTTATAAATCGTCAAAAACAGTTCAAAGAGATATGATTCTACCACCGGTTCGGAATGTTGCATCTACCGAGAAGAATCCGGCAAGAAACTCGGTAGTTACTTTTTTCAACAACAGTATTAACAAAGTTATAAGAATCATATTTAACTTTGAACCATGAGTCAGAGTGGGCCTGGTGTGAAATAAGATAATAAAAATTTATAATTACTAAGAAAAAATAAAAAAATATGACCCGACCAGAGCAGACCCGTCTCCAAAGGCGGCACCTGTTCCCAAGCATGACGTATGTGTCAGCCATCGCTTCACTCAACCATATTTTAGGGAATGTAACGACCCGCCACATATTAATACTTCAATCATGTAATTTTAGTGAATACTGACCATTGTTATGTCTCCACCCGCAGGCAAGGTGAACCCGACGCAGTGCGAGTCGCTGACGATGATCGCGGCGCAGGTGATGGGCAACCACGTGGCGTGCACGGTGGGCGGCAGCAACGGCCACTTCGAGCTCAACGTGTTCAAGCCGATGATGGTCGCCAACGTGCTGCGCTCCATCCGGCTCATCGGTGCGTACCCGTTATAAGTGAACGTACCCTCGGCGAGACGTGTTCTCTTATTACTTTCATTTATTCATAATAATTGACCCATTGGCTTTTAGAAATGTATTTAATATATGATTTTAAACTTTCGCGTTGCATTATCACTGGAAATAATACTGACAGGTCTAAAAGCGATATCGACGATGAAGTGACAATACCTCCTGAGTAATATTTTTTAGGAAATACACTTTTTTAATGCAATAGCCTTAAAATTCAATTTCGCGTGGACTATTGTTTTTTCTCGTCTGTAAGTAATCCTGTAAACATTGCATTAAAAGTTATATGGAAGTCCAATGATCAAAACCAAAAAATTTTGTCGTTTTTTGTAGTTAGTAGCGTTCTTTTAGTAGCGTAGTTTTAGTAGCGTTCTCCTGTAAAATAAGCATATCTACTTGGAGGTATTGTAACTTCATCGTCGATATGCATTATGTAGTACATGAGTACTTACTGCTTGACGTTTCGGCCGTGTTGCAACGACCGTGGTCACAAGCGGACTGGTCAAGCTGTAAGTACTCATGTACTACATAATGCATATCGCGTTTAGTCCCGTCAGTATTATTTCCAACGTATTCAATACTCTGTTGCCTATTCAGGCGCGAATTCAATATACAAAGAAGGTCTACGCAACGCAGTTTTGCGACTCGGACTTGTCCGATTTTCATCACGTATCTATGATCATCGGCGTTGCGAAAAGCGCTTGGATCACCGGTAGACTCTTGTCACCGCAAGAAACACAGTAACTTAGAAATCATGTTATGTCGATTGTAATGAGGGTTTTCAAAAATACAAAAACCGCCAGATGGCACGAGGGAGTCTCGTGGTCTTAACACTGTCACTATTGGGTCTTTGTTGACAGCATGTCAGTTTGTTCTGAAAATTTACCAATGGGCTGACAAGACCGTGCGTCACAGTTACGCCCTCTGTCTGATGTTTTAATTAAAAAAACCCTCATGGAGAATCGATCGAGATCGATAAATTATGTCGAAACTAAATTGTCAGCATGGCTGACTACAGTGATGTTCTCAAATGTCCAATACCTTCATAATTTCGTACACTTTGAAACATGTTAACACATTCGTTGGTCGCCCCCAGGCGACGGGTGCCAGTCGTTCAACAAGAACTGCGCGGTGGGCATCAAGGCGAACGAGGCGCAGATCAACAAGATCATGCGCGAGTCGCTCATGCTGGTCACCGCGCTCAACCCGCACATCGGATACGATAAGGTAACATCGCGTTGTAACAGGTTATTATATGTCGCAGGCAATTTGTATGATTCCGAATTTTACAAACGGCGACGTCCGTTTAAAAACGCTCGCTGTTTTGAAACATGCCGAAGGCAAATTGGCAACTCATCAGTCGTTATAATTTCGACATTGGTTGTTCTTCTTCAGTTCTGGCCGTAGGGTCGCAGTTGTACCTAACACCCCTCCCCGCTTCGCTTGTCGTCGTACCTATTATTTTAACTACTACCTAACCTGACCTAAACTAAATACTTGCGGCATACTATATAATGATACATTTTGCCTTCGGCATATTTCAAAACAGCGAGCGTTTTTACGCCGTTTGTAAAATGCGGAATCATACAAATTGCCTGCGACCGACGCGAAGTGGTTGTTTTCCCGCAGTAAAATGATTCTATCTTGTATCTATCTTGTAGTGCGGGAGCTTCTATTACTTTAAACATTGATTTCGTGCGGCAAGCAGTACTCAAATACGTCACATTTCGAAGAGAAACTATCGTTTTCTCACGCTTTCGAGTTGATGATATCTCCTAAGTTTCGTTTATTTGAAACCACGACTTCGTCCACATTTGTTAGGACAAGACATAAGAAAACAAAAAAAGAATATTATCCCCCATGGACTCAACAGAAACGGTGAAATGTGTGCTAATCCGTACAATGGTAATGACTGACTAAAGCATGATTCGGTAACATAACAAAATATCTTAATTGGCATTAACAAATATTAAGCAGTCATAAACAGCTAATTTCAGTTTTCCCCTATAAGCTTACAAGCCATAACATAGGAAAATTAAAACACAAACAATCACTTAATATCAGTCTATTGCTTGGATTCCGTTGTCTGAATTCAAAGAAAGCACATCAGAATAATCACAATACCACCCGCACAGCATATTTAACGCAACCATTTGTCCCCAGGCGGCGCTGATCGCGAAGACGGCGCACAAGGAGGGCGGCACGCTCAAGGACACGGCCATCAAGCTAGGCATCCTCACCGCCGAGCAGTTCGACCAGTGGGTCAAGCCCGAGGACATGCTGGGACCCAAGTAGACCTCCCCCCCCCTGCCATGTAATCAGACTTCTGACACGGGACGAGACCGGCACTTGCGAGTAGATTAGTCCAAGCTGAACCCGTCGTTGTTACGTCATCGGGTATAGTGTCTACGAGTTGATTACCCAAACACACGTTCACAAGCGGCGTTAGATTTATAGAAATGGCTAAAGTGGGCCTATATTGTTGGAGATCCCGTTCTAATCATCATTTAGTTTTGCTTTGTGAATACAGGGCCGATTTTAGGGATGGTCCCTAGGACCCTTAGATCAATGTACGCCCAGAACGGTGTAAAGACTCAATCCGACCCTATTTAAAAAAAAAATAGGTAAAAGTTCTTTCAGAGTCAGCATAAAACTGGTTCTGTTTGAATGCTCATACGTAAGTACATTAATTGTATGATGGTGGAAATCGTTTCGATATTGTGGTATGAAGCTTGGACTTTAAAGTTATCTCTACTCAAGTGTTATCTAACAATACTTTTTTGATATCTACCACTAATAGTTTGAAATAGCTTGAGCAAAGGTACATAATATATACATTATGTATCAAGATACAGTATGCGTTACGCTATACTTAAACTTGGACGTTGGATGGTTTGATAGATTAAAATACTATAAAAAAAAAGCTCGTGATCTGAAAGCCGAGTTAGTAGGTCAGCAAGTTTGTAAAAAGATATGAAATAACTTCAGGCCAAAATTAGAGCTAAAACTTTTGCAATATAGTTAATATATATAAGCTATTTTAGAAATTATTAAATACTTATATATGCGGAAAGTGCAATGTAACTATTATAAGATTTATTCTAATTTGGTAGATATCAATAAAACTATTAGTAGATGCTTCTTAAAACCAATAAAATGCAGATTATTAAAAATACAAGTTTGTGTTCGTGGCTTAGTGATGTATTGAAATTCCAGAATTATATTAATTACTGGGAACAACATGTTTGTTGGTGCCAATGTATTTGATACAAACCACTGTCAAATCAAAAGTCTGGTTACATTACGACGTTGTCTGAAAATGGTTGTCTCAGTATTTTTTGAAGATTACAGTTGTAATTATACAATATTCTGCATTTACAATGACTGCTGGGTACAAAAACTAGTTACCGACCCAATTAAATTATTGAGACATGTTGAACATTGTAAATAAATCCATTGAATCATGATTTCATATTAAACATGCATAGTATTATTGCTGTTATTATATTTTACAAACAAATGTTTATTTATGTTTAAGTTTTGATGAACATAAAAAGCAACGATGTTACCGAAACTGGAGTCTTGTTTTTTGGATTGTTATTTCATCCGTTTATAATGTAACGTAACATAATAAACAGTTACTCAATAAAATTGTTTTGTTATACCCTCATTACAATTTCACGCACTGCTCCGATACGAACGGCTCGACCTATTTTAATGGTTTTTTTTTCTAAATTAGAGTAAAGTATTTTTCATGCCCAATAATCCTTAATATGATTTATTATATTATGAACATGGTTGCTTAGATTATTTTTATTTTATATCTATGAGGATAATTTGTAAATGAAATATCTGTAAAATACCATTTCCGTTAACGTGAACTATTCGAGTAGGTATGTACTGGTACGGGCGGCATAGATAAGGCCCCTAGTGATAAAAATTCTTACACACAGTATATATGTCGCAGGCAATCGGTATGATTCCACATTTTACAAACGGCGTCGTCCGTTCAAAAACGCTTGCTGTTTTGAAATATGCCGAAGGCAAAATGTATATTGCGGTCATTATATAGTATGCCGCAAGTATTTAGTTTAGGTCAGGTTAGGTAGTAGTTATAATAATAGGTACAACGACGAGCGAAGCGAAGAGTGTTAGGTACAACTGCGACCCTACGGCCAGAACCGAAGAAGAACAATCAATGTCGAAATTATAACAACTGATTGAATGAGTCGCCAATTTGCCTTCGGCATATTTCAAAATAGCTAGCGTTTGTAAAATGCGGAATCATACCAATTGCCTGCGACATATATATGATACATTTTATTAAAAATGCAATTAAAGAATATAAAAAAAAACCGAATCAAGCATATTGTTTTTCAATGCACACAGAATATACACGTAGGTACTTAAGGATTTTTTAAATTAAAAGCACAGAAGATTATCATCTCCGCGTTTGTCTAGTTCCATCTGGACCATAATCTTAGATTTTGATCACCACATTAAAGAGACTCATGGTTTTACACATCTAACTTTATTGTGCATGTGGCTTGTCTACATGACACCATGAGTTAGTGGTATAAACTAAAAATCCAGATACAATTATGTGGGCTTACTAATAACTCTCGTATGGGATTCGCACGGTTTTACAATTGAACTCAATACCATAAGTGCCTACAAAAATTACCTAAAAACAATCTATCTAATTTACCCTATAGCTAGGGTAGGGTAGCAGAGAGAACCGTCCTAAAAATTATTAGTAAATTTTTTTTTACTATTTTACTAATAAGCGTCTAAGGGAAGCTCTGAACTGTTGGATTATGTAACTTATAAAGGCATTTATAGTTATATTATGCTGTAAATCAAAACCAACAAAATACTTTGCTTCAACTACATTATATTTAGCGATATTAATGTTACATAATAGATGCAGCCATTCATACTGATAGGTCTTTGGTTTGTTACAAAGTTACAACTAAATTGATACAATATCACATTTCAAAAATATTGAATATATGGAATGTCTTTGGGATTAATTTGACTAGATAATTAAACAAAATAGAGAGCTGGAATGTTTCTTAAAACAACAAACTTAACATAGTATGTACTCAATATAGATTTGTAACGTAAAACAAAAACTCAGATTACCCTATAACTATATCTAATAGACTAGAATAATTAAGCTACAATAACAAATGCGCATAGCGTAAAATGTGGAAGGCATCTTAGATAACTGATTATGTAGAAAAGTGTATTCTTATAATTACAGTAGTTACATAAATACATCTTTAATATTCTGGAACTGTTTTACCGCGAGGTCCACTGGCAAGTCGAAGTTATATGGGGTTAATCGATCTAGGCTCTGCAGGGCGTCCTGAAAGCCTGTATTTACAATATAACTTGTTGAAGAATAGTAGTTATCTATCAAAGACCTGCTTTTCAAGATAATATTCAACCAAATAACAAGTTTGTGGGAGTTCAATGCAGCACAAACGAAGGCCTTGAAGTGCGCATCGTAACTTCTCTTGTAAGGCATGTGCGATGCTAGAATACTGCCAATAGCACTCAACAAGCTCTGCTTGTTCGTTATCGCTGTGCCTCCAACAATGTCTAAATTAAAACTTTGACTTAACTTCCTAGCAGGAGTCGAATTAAACCTATCACCATCATTCAAGTCGTAGTAACGCAAAATAAGCTCCCATATATGAGTGGCCCGAGATGTGGATGATCTTCGAACTGGAAAGCAGCCAATAATAGGCACAAGAGAAGTTGATTCTGGACCCTCCAGGCCATGTTGTAATAAGTCACGGAGGTTGACAGCAAGATGTCTACGGACAGCTGTTGTAAGCGGTGCATCATTGATGACAATACCACCCTCTTCAGATTCACTATCATAACTGTCAATCATGTTGTTAGATGGTCTCTCACGGGATACTAAATGTAGGACGGCATCAATTGACATTTCCAATTTAGCCCGAAGGTTGCCCCAATGTGTGACTATAGTGGATGATTTCTGTTCATATCTCTTGTTTGTGTTCGGGGAACAGCCAAATTGAGATACAGTAAATATTTGAATCAGGGTGGAAGCTTTTCTCATTAAATTAATTGTTTCAGTTTTCAAATCGTCATTTGTTTTGCTCTTGTTGAAGTTTTTATCAAAATTCTCAGACTTAACCTTTTTAGCATCAGTCTTTGGTGTAATGTTGCTCTTAAGTTCCTCATTCTTCATTATCTTAATGAATTTCTGCATGTCTTCCACATGTATTTGTAGTTTTCCAATGATTTCATCTTTGGACATTTGTCTATCAGCATACTGACGGACTGCGCAGTTTATTTGGTGTCTTAGCTCGTCTTCACTCAAGGGTTGATGGCAGCCTTCTTCTAAACTTTTATCTATTTCAGTTCTTAAGTGTTCTATTAAAGTCCTGTGTTTACCATCACCTGTAATATAACAATTATTAAAAGTTAAATTAAATATATAATTATTATTAATATGGTTAAAGGGTGCATTCGGATTTTATGTGGGACAACTTTGATATCTATTCAAGGTAAGTATATGTTAGCTACTCTTTGGTCTTTCCTATATGCCTATTCAACAAATAATAAGGGAACATTTATGAATTACTATCTATAGGCCAGCATAAACAGAAAAATTGAAAATCGGCATGCTGGTCTAGACAATAAGCCTATAATAAATTGAGTAATCAATCACCAGTCAAGCTGGGGTCCGCGGCAAAACGTTCCAATTCTTTTAGCTGCGTCTTGAGCCTTTCCACAAAATGACTTTGCCTGGTTCTCTGGCGCCGCATTCTGCGCTCCAGCTCCGCGCACTCGCTGCAGCTCGCGTCCCCTGAGCTGCCCTGCGGCGCCGCACGAGAGTCAGGCACACCACGAGACGTAAACTCCTCCAGTTCCTTCAACATCGCATCCTTCTCCTCCGACGGCGCTTTCAATATTTGCCGCAACCGAAACTCCACTTGAGCCAAATGTGACGTCAAAGAAAACACAGAAGAGGACAATATCTCCTGCTCCTCTTCCAGAGCGTGGAGACGCTCCCCAGGCACGGTTTCCTGGACATTTTCCTCGCATAAAGTCTCCTTCGCTGCGCCTAATGGTTCTCTCCGTGGTTCCTGCCAAATTGGGATATCGTTGTCCTCGTAGTCGCTGTTGTTGTCCATCTTGAGTTAAAATTTAAGCAACAAATTCACGAAACAGCATTGTGATTGTACATTTTTATCGATTTGTGGCAAATTATTCTCTAAACTTACAACTTCATTTTGCTTATTTAGTGAACGATGAACGAAAGTTAACTTGACTTACGTCACTAATCAACAACACAAAGCAATTGTGACGTCAAGAACGAATGAATGAACATTTTTTGACTGAGGGGTTGTAAAGACGGCTACAGATAACCAAATAATATTCGTTCCGATATTGGATTTTTGGATGAATTTTGAAGTCCTTAGCCCAACGGCTAAGTCGTATTATTTATATTCGAATCAACTGTAGTCTTTATGTAATGTTAGTACGGTACATAACCTTTTGGTATATTATTTTTTGTACATACTTATCTACCTGAATAAAAGCTACATAGGCAAATTGTTTTTCAGGCATGTGCTGAACTTAGAAATTAGTATAAAACGGCTCGAAGAGATGGCGTTGTGTTAGAGTATATCTCAAGCGTTTTAGTTTTCCTATTTACTTTCTAGAAAACACTATACAATGTTACACGTTAGGGTAAATTGGTAGGTATAAGTTGTGTTCTGTTATTTATGAATCCCTATCATAATATGTATGAACTTGCAGGCTCTTTGGTCGAGTGGTCTGAGACCCTGGCCACGAAACCAAAGGTCGCGGGTTCGAATCCCGCTAAGGGCAAATGTTTCATGTGATGAACATGGACATTTGCACTCGAGTCATGGATGTTTAGAAACGTATTTAAGTATGTATATCCGTTCACCTAGTATCCATAGCACAAGCTAAAGCTTAGTTTGGGACAAGGGAATTGGTGTGTCTCTGGAGAATTTGTTTTTTTATTTATTTACTTGCTGAATATCTAGGTATAACTGTATACATTTTACGTTGCAGTCCGAGACTCCGAGACACATGACAGAAACTTGTGTGTGGACCAACCTTGTGTGTGGCGCGGGCGCCCTGTTGCGGTCTGACACTGAGCCTCAGTGTAAGGCCTAGCGGAGGATTTCTTAGAGGCGAAGCCTTAGTCGGCGTAAAATCTACATCCCGGAGCTTTGGTGGGTATACCCCGACCGTTACCATCTTGGCCGGAGAGGGGGTCTCCTGATGTAGTGGCCCCTGGGAGTCGCATAACCGTCTCATCCCCCCGAGGCAAGGTACCTATGAGTAACGCATTTCTCCGGGTAAAAAAAGTAAATAGCTTACTTTGACATAGCCTGCTAACTGTTCAGACAGAGGTAGGTACCTACATGTGCATATATTATGTTCACTAGTGTTGTGGTGAACTTCCATTCTTGAAATATGACAAGAGTAGGAACCTCCCTACTTATACTCAGGCAATTTCGAAAGAGTTTTTTGTTCCGACGCTTCTTTTTTTTGTAGGTATGGTAATGACACACCCATGTGTATTTTTATGGAATCTAATTACGTACGAAATTGCTGCATCAGTAATAATAAATTAACAGGCCGTTACACAGCAGGTTTCGCTACTCAGGGAAAATGGGCTGGTATTAAATTGTCTCTTGTTATTTCATTTTTCATAGGGTTTAACAAGTCCACACATGACTGTGTTAACTGGATAACAGGAAAGTTGATGTCATGCTTCCAAACGGTAGGTATTATACGAATTTAATCAATACCTAATACAAAAATTACAAGAGGTACCAAATATAATGGTACCAAAATATAATAGTCTGAAAAGGAGAAAATACATAGATTTAATCAAAGTAAGTAGTGTTAGAGAGACGCCATAGAAAGTACTATAGATACAATTAAATGTACATGATTTAAGAGTTTCATTAATCTGTTAATTAAGCTTAAACTTTATACCCACACTATCTACCTACCTGTTGCTAGATAAATACGAGGGAGACTCCTTACGTTGCATTACTGGTGCCTATTGGCGATGAAAAGATTATCTGCGCGCCTCTAGCGTCGAAATTTAGAAGTTGTCTAAGAACGACTCTTTGTTATTAAAGTTGAGGTTAATAAGTTTAGACATAATCAGATGGATCACGATTAGACCCATATTATACAGAAACCTGTTGCTAATAAAAGCAGAAATACGAAATATTGTTGCGTTTCTCAATGTAGTACTTACAGAGATCCGGGAATAAGTTTTAATTTGTAAATCGTAATTTATTCTCTAGAACGCATTAGTTTTGTGTATCCTGTAGACGCTTTATAATTGAAGCGTCGCTTTATAATGAATAAAACAAACAACAATATGATAGTCTCGTCCAGCAAGAAACCACATAAAGCTTGATTAATATTTAATAAATATTTTTTTTCGTGACAAATTGTATCGAATACTGTCAGTGTCGTTCTTAGACATCTTTGCATCGCCGATAGGCCACGGTGACCACTTACCATCACGCAAGTAAGTACCTGCATAATGTTTGTTAACTCACGTCATCCTGAATGTCAAAACCATCAACGAGCTGGACAGACTACGACCATATTTTTATGATTTAGGTAGATAACTACCTAAATCATAAAAATATGGTCGTACTAAGTACCTATACTCGTAAAAATAATGTTGAGTTTTTAGATTTGTTATATCCTTATTTATTTTTTAAATGTCTGAAAAATTTATGAAATATTGCTATTGTCATTTTCTTTGGGTGTGATTAGCTCTAGGTATGTAAATACGCGAATCTTTATCAGTAGCAACTCAATAATTACAGAACTGGTAGGTAAATACCTCCAAACATCGATCTTCATCATCTTAATACACGCCCGCATCGTTAATTCCCATTTAAACATGACTTAGCGAACGTAACCCGGTTATGGCGTTCCTACGGGACCCCCAAGTTATGTGTTTTAATAAGGCCAAGGTTGTTGCCAACCTTGGGTAATTACATCCGGGATGACTTCTTAGAATCCCTGTTTTGATTTAGCAAATGTAATTAGTTGAAAACGTTAATTACATTTGGTTAATTTAATTATTTCTGTGCTATTAGCTAATTATGGTAGTGAAGGGGTAAAATTCGTAGATCGATGAAAAAGTTTGTTTTAATTTAATGGATTACTTTACTGACTCATTCCGACAAGTAGGTACCTACACCTTAAACATAAACCAACAAGTATTGAAAATAATTTTAAGAACATAACCAAATGTTTGACTAAGCGCTAATATTATAAAGACGAAAGATTTGTTTGTATGTAACGAATAAACTCAAAAACTACTGGACCGATTTCAATAATTCTTTCACCATTAGAATGCTACATTATCCCTTATTAACATAGGCTATAAGATATTTTGAAAAAGTTCGGTTATGTTAGAAAATAAATGTCCACCCTTACGAGCCGAGGCGGGCCTCTAGTTTAATATAATAGGGATGATGACTGCATTAAAAAACTATAATTCTATTTAGTCCGTCAGTTAGATTATACAAAAATACTAGACACATATTTTTCGCTTTATCAAATTAACAAAAAATCACAAAGATAATGAGCATCAAAGTTTTAGAGTGGGGGGCTTGCGACGTCACTATTTAGTAAAAATTGTACGAAAGTGTGACGTCACGCGCAACTTGAATGCATTGTATCTTCGTCAATGTTTGTTTGACAAATAAATAAAAAAATACGTGTTCAATATTTGTTATAATCTAACTGACGGACTATACAGAATTTTTTAGTCATCTAGCCTATTGTCACTGTGCTTATAGAACCAATTTATTATTAAGTAGATCATTGTGTAATTAAATATATATTTAATCAGATATTGAAAGGTACAGATCGGCATCTTATAGTGACATATACCCTTTAGTGGCTCTAGTTACTAGATGATTAGTGTTCCTAAGCTGTGCCTTAAATTAAAGGATGTGGCATGTGACATTGGCCTATCGGCTACATTTTATTTGTACTTGGGTTAAAAAGTATAAGAAGTTGATGTATTTATGCTTTATAGACTTTTTTTAACCCTAGTCTGCCTAGGTCCGGGCTAGATTCTCATTTCAAAGACGTATTTGGATAGTCCGCCACGTCAAGAGGTAAAAAAAATATAGATATAGGTAATATAAGCGCTTACACACTAAAATTTTGTGCTTACCTAAGCGCTCACGTTTTTTTACATTGACCTAATGTTGAACGCACCATAAAACTACATAGTTCTATAATTTCAAGATTTACAAACACAGGACATGGAAATAAAAACAAATAATATTTGAAAAAATATTTTTATTGTATAATATCTACTTACACAAACTTAATACTTAATACGTTCTAATAAAATAATGATGAACACAAAAATAGATTTCTCTTAAAAATAATATTATCTATGGAAATTTCTTAGAAATATTTTTTCCCTGGATCTACCAAATATTTTTTGTATAATTATTGTGTCATCTCTTATAATCTTCTTTTTGCCCCCTTCGATCATGTTTATCTACCGGTCGCATCGATTTAGGTTCTTACAAAAAAATGAGATAAATAATAATATTACATAATACATAAAAAGATTGCTTTCAATTTGTTTATGCAAAAAAATCGTGACAATTTTTTTTACATATTAAACTTTTTTACCCTACCACCTTGTAAGTATATAAATAGTCTGCTGAGGAGAGGTGTCCTTTTTTAACCGACTTCAAAAAAAGGAGGAGGTTCTCAATTCGACCGTATATATTTTTAATTCATAGTATTATAATGTACTTACATGTGTTTAAATAACAAACTTTTTTTTATTGATGAGTAAGTACCTATTGGTAATTAAATAACTTTACAAAATCCTTGTACAAAAATCGCTCGAATGATGGTATTGAAAGAAATATGAGAATTTAACATTTTTTTTACTGACTACTTGCGTAAAATCTAACTGTTAAGGTAGATATAATAACTGTCTAATATCTTTGGTTAGCAGCTATTTGATTTCGTATCCTAAAATATCTGTTGATGAGTTAAACTATTAAAATCATATTATGAAATATATCGCCATCTAAATATCATATATTACATGCACATATGGAATTTTTAGTGAACGAAAGACGTTTTCAAATATTTAGTGGCAACATTCGATAATAAATAAAAAGTTATTTATCGTTAAAAAAAAATCAAGATGATGCCTTCTATACACAAGTAGGTACCTATTAATTTTAAGAAAGATTTAAATGAACGACCTTTCGTTCCAAATATTTTAAAATTATTGAAATTTCACAAATTGCTGTGGTCCGTTTCTCAGAATCAGAATCCCAATCATCTACATCAATTAAAAGCACGCTCCGTTCAAATTATACATTACTTAATAAAATGAAAGTAAATTGATCACTCAAATCAATATTTTATGTTATTTTTAAATGATGATAATCATTTACAGCTGTATCATCAGAATTCTTGCTGTCGGATGTCCAGATTATCGGAATTCTACTGTAACTGTAATACGAAAGTATTATTACTGCGTATAACATTTAGACAACAAACCCATCCGCTGATCAAGTCTGCCCGTTCCCGGTCCCGTTGCCCTGGCTGGAGTCCTCGTACCCCTTCACCAGATTCTCCAATATAAATCGGATCGTCAGTTTGTATATATTCTCTATGTTCGGAGTGTATCTGTCGCCTAGAGTCGTCTTTGCAGCTTGAAGAAACGGTTGCTCGATTTTCTGAAAATTCGAAAAGAGGCGACTGAATATAATAAGTATAACATAACATAACGCCCATCATCCCGGAAGGGGTAGGCAGAGTCAAAGGCGCATCTTACCTCTTTAACCACATTCAGCCAAAAATAAAACTGGGCTGGGTTAGATGGACAGTTTTGAAAAAGTAGTGACAAGTGGCTAGCTTGTCGCCTTTACAATCACATTCCCAAAACCCGATATTCAATTAGTCGCCTTTCACGACATGCTACGCAAGAAACACAGTTGGCACATTATTTTTAAGTCCCAGACCAACATGGTACAAAATAAAGCAAGTATAACATTCTGCGATCAATACTTTTTGTTAACATTACATGAATAAAGATGGTGAATAAACATTTTCATAGGAATTCGAATCCGTGGTCTTTAAGTCATGTCATCATCATCATCTTCCTAGCGTTATGTCCCGTGCTTAGACGGGGTCCGCTTAGACCATGATCCAGGATCTAGCGAGTCTGGTAATTACATTGAAGCTACTGCCGATCTGACCTTCGTAACCCTAAGATAGGGGAACCAGACAATTTTTGGATCATGGTTATCTTTAAGTCTGGTGGTCTTTAAGTCATGTAGGCAGCGTTTTATAGGCCAGGACTTAAAATGGAACTATGTGTATTCTTCGTATACTGACGTCTTTAGCTTTTATTATTAATTTGTCCTTCCTTGACTTTGTTTTCGAGCTTATTACCTAAGACTAAACCCTTGTCAACAAAGTTGTTATCACAATTTGTGTTCAACCTCCAAACAACTGAAGCCCATAAATATTGGTCTCGGCTATAACCCTAACGATAATAATTGAGACTAAATAAAAAAAATATTTTATATCCCTTTTTATACCGCGTCATGAGCGGTGGTAGCTCAATGGTAAGGACACGCGCCTCTTAACCGAAGAGTGCGAGTTCAAACTCGAGCACGTACCTCTGGATTTTTCAAGTCTATGTACGTATTTATACCACTAGCTCGACGGTGAAGGAAAACATCGTGATGAAACCTGCAAATTCAAACAACTTTGTATTTGTAACCATGATCCAAAAATTGTCTGGTTCCCCTATCTTAGGGTTACGAAGGTAAGATCGGCAGTCGCTTCAATGTAATTACCAGACTCGCTAAATCCTGGATCATGGTCTAAGCGGACCCTGTCTAAGCACGGGAAATAACGCTAGGAAGATGATTTATAGGTACCGCGTAATTTTTGCAACCATATCGCACGTCGCATCCAGTCAAACGTTGATGATCGAAGTTTCTCAACAGTTCCATCAAAATCAACCCTGAATCGTTCGCTCGCCGTAGTATTGTTTATTCCCGTGTTTCCTGTCCCAATAGGGTGCCTTTATTGGAAATTTATTTTCCAATAAATGCTTGGCTTGTTACGGACTATCGTCATACCGCTGGAGCCTTGTAATGGGATAAAAGCGTTAAGCGTGAATAGGCCTAGTAGATATAGTATTCTGTATTGTTCAAAGTAATTCGATATTATTGACGATATTTTACTAGGATTAAACTAACTGGTTGGACTTAAAAAGAATGTGCCAACTGTGTTTCTTGCCTAGCATGTCGTAAAATATGAATAATGGTATATGGGGGTTGTGGGTATGTGATTGTGTAGGCGACGAGCTAGCCACTTGTCACTACTTTTTCACCCCTTTGGGCGTGATGCTATGTATGTATTAAACTAGACTAGAGTTTGACCAATATACCTACATGTTTATTATTTCGTAAAATATTCGATAGTGTGGTAATCCGAGAATGACTGTACCACGGACAGGCCGTATTTTTGTTTGCCTATATAATGTGCCATGTAAAAATAACAGTCGCTTCTTCAGACTAATATCTCTGATGAACAGATAGAAACACATATTTTAAATTCCAGTCGCAAGACACGATCTGGAATTTTACCCCGCGAAACAAAAAGATATAGGTAAGTACTTCTTCTTATAATAAATGTTTTCTATTCTATTCTATTCTACTGGATTTCGCAAGCGTAAAAATGCGAATTACCCTCGGTTTCAAACGAAACTAGACAGAAATATGCCGAAGGAACTCTAATTCATGCGCGAACTCAGCGGGAATTCTTATTACATCCTGTAATCGTGGGCGAAATGAAAAATAACAAGAGGGGAAATGTTCTTAGCATTCGTTACAAGGCATTTTAGACATGAAGCCTGAGATCTAGAACAAAGACACATTGCTGTATACAAGGTTTATTTTATTTTATGCGAAACTTACCTACTTATTTGACTGGCCCGTTGGTCGAGTGGTCAGAGACCCTGCCCACGAAACCAAGAGTCGCGGGTTCGAATCTCGTTAGGGGCAAATGTTTCGTGTTAGAAACATGGACATTTGTACTCAAGTCACGGATGTTTATATATTTTTTAACTATGTCTATCCGTTCACCTAGTATCCATAGCACAAGCATAAGCTTAGTTTGGGACAAGCGAATTGGTGTGTCAGTCTGAAGAATTTCTTTATAATTTATTTACTTATACAGCCTTTGGGTTATTCAGCCCTTCTGTGTGTGACTCCTGCTCATTCAAGTGACTACGAATATTAATGTTCCAATTTATTGCATCTATCTAAAGGCTAAGGGGACCAGATGGCAGATGCTTAAAGAATCAGATTTGTTAAATTAGGATCATATTTAAACGGACCTTGACAAAGATCGGGACAAAACCAAGACGTTCATGATGGAAATTCGGCCTCAAAATATATAATTAATTTTCAATTCACAATTAAAAATGCCAATGTAATTTTACAACCAACCACCATAGCCGTCGAAAAAGGGAACCAAATTCAATAAACTGCTTTTAGACAGCTGAAAAGGTGCGATGGAGCTTGAGCCACTTATTAAGGTTCCGTATCTTTTTATGTTCCAATGGGACGCTATTACAATACCTCCGCTGTTCGTCCATCTGTCCGTCTGTCTTATCAAAAGGCTCTAACTCATGAACCATAATAGATAGACATTTAAAATTTGCACAAAACGTGTATTTCTGTTGCCGCTACAATACAACAAATAAATTAAATTAAAAAGAGAGAGAGAGAGAGTTATTTGTATGAGCCCTCCTTATTGGAGGGAGGCCTCATACAAATAACATGTTTTTTTTCATCATCATCATAATCGTCTTCATCAGCCTTACCATAGCATACCATCATCAGCCTTACTCATACTTGTCCTATGCTGAACATTATGTTACTCCTAGTGAACACGGTTATGTCTAATCGTTTTGCTTCATTATAATAAAGACAATAGACGTTTAAAAAGTTCAAAAAATCTGTACGGAACCTAACTTAAATTAATCAGACTCGCACTTGGCTCGCATTTTTATTTACCGCCTTCCTTCAGAGGGAAGGTGGAGGTCTTCTAATTAATTGAGTGCGCTTCCTCTTTGTGTCCAAAGAACTGATAACGATCGGTCCGGAAGAGGTCTGACCTGTTTCATGTCGTATTGCAACGGAATATTCTGATAATTGACTTTTAAAAGTAACATCTACCATTCGTCTATTGAGTTAGCAGTCCTTTTAGACTGGGGACTTGGAAAAATGATTGACACAATTCGTGTTGAATTTCTGCAGTATAAAACTGTGGCATTGAATTATAAAACATCTTCCTCGGCCATTTTTTTCGGTTTCTTTTCGATAGAATCTACTTTCCGAACCGTTGGTAAGATTACTCCTTCTTTTTTTGTATATTGACTATTAATAAGTGCTTTCATTAGCTTATATAAATAAAGATATCTCAAATATGAAGCATATCCCTTAAGCGCGATTAGTCCAATTCGCAATTGGTCTAATGTTAAAAAAAATTCCAATTCGCAGTTAGTCCAATTCATGAGTAGTATTAAAAGCAGTTGCAGCTATATCAATAAGTATATAGCCAGTGAGACGGTCTCATATGCGACGGGTGGATATTGTTTTAAAGCAAGCACATATCTTTCGGATAGCTTAAATCAAAGTTCGTGTATACAACTAGCTCGTTGCTGTACATCGTAAACAACAATATGAGTGTAGTTATGGAGGTATAACCATGATCCAATTTGTCGATTCCCTCTCTAAGGGTATGTAAGGCGACAGCCGCTAAAATGTTACAACAATGTTGAATACTACAATTAACCAATTCCCTTAGTTTCAATTCCATACCACAAAGTACTATATAATCCGGGGTACTATGTAATCCGGGATCATGGCTTCAGCAGACACTCATTATGAAAGACAATATAAAAAGACATACTTAACGCTTGGTAGATTAGACAGTGGTTCCCAAAGTTGTCTGGGCTATGACCCATTTAATACCAGTACACAAATTCGGGACCCACCTCTAGGAAATTGTGGTTATTATTATGAATAAAGGAAGGAAGGTTGGCTCGGTCCGTTGGTGTGTCGGTCTACAAGCAGGGCCCACTTAGTATTTGCTCGCGACCCACCAGTGAAACCCTGGGTTGGAGGGTGACTGGTATTAAACTTGAGCTATAGTAATTAACATAAATACATATATGATCTATTTCGAAAGTTGTCTTCTGGAATACGTGCACTGGGATTGTGGTATATTCCCGTTTTAGAAATTAAGTCAGATCATCATCATCCTCTTGCCCTTCTCCCAGTTCATCTGGGGTCGGCGCAGCATGTCTTCATGTTAGAAATTAAGTCAGATATTGCGGATTTTTTTTGCGAAAGATAATGTCATAAAATCGGTCTAGACTTATCTCTGAAGCATCTCAAGTTTATAAATAAATAAAATCTCCAGACTGGCACAACGATTCCCTGCTTCCATACTAAGCTTATAAGCTTGTCATATGGATACTAGTGAACGGACTACGGATACACAAATACGTGACAGGTCTAAATGTATTCGCTACATCGCCTTACCCAGAAGTTCTCCGCCTTGAACCCAGGCACCTGGTGATGGGTGGCCCCGACGTGGCGCACATACGCGAAGAAGGCATCGATGTCGCCCAACCCCTTGATGCCTTCGTCCAGGGTGTGCATCACCTTGGTGGCGTGCTCGGCCAGCTCCTGCGAGCTGACTTGCTCCTCATGGGTCTTCAGGTCGCTGAACTTCTCGAATAGGTGAAGCAGGTCTTCGTTCTCCTCGAACAGTCTGGAAATTGAAAAGGGTCCGATGAGATATGTAGCAATGACGGGCCTTTTGGTGCAATGATTCCGTCTTCGTTTCAAATGCATTATTATTCGACCTACACACCAAAACAAAACTATGTATCTATTATATGTTGGCATGTGAGTTGGCTGAGATTTAAAAAAATATGTAGGCATGCTATGAGCTACGAAACAATAGATTTTTTTTCTGCAGACAGTATTCAAATTCAAATTCAAAATATCTTTATTTATATAGGCTTCAAAACGCTTAAAATAGTCAATGTGTACAGAAAAGAAAATATTTCAACCGGTTCGGATGGTAGACTTTATCGAGAAGAAACCAGAAAGAAACTCGATAGTTACTCTTTTTATGCCAAAATTTACAATATTGTAATATAAATAATTATATACACTTACTCGATAACAACACTACATTAGGAAGTTAACATTTATGCTTGTCATTTAAAAAGTCTTCAATCTTATTTAATAACTAGCTGTGCCAGCGGTGTCACCCGCGTTTATGGTTAATATTACAAAGACTATTTCCGTCATACATGATTTCTATGTAACTTTAACCATTAAGGCTGCACACGCGACGGAAGCTTAAAAAATGGAGTAAATTCTCCCGTTTTCCGAACATTTCTTCACTACTCTGCTCCTATTGATTGTAGCGTGATGAAAAGTATACCATAACCTGCCCAGGAGTATGAAGAATAATTGTACCAAGTTTCGTTAAAATCCGTCGAGTAGTTTTTGTTTCTATAAGGAACATACAGACATACAGACAGACAGACAGACAGACAAAAATTTTACTGATTGCATTTTTGGCATCAGTATCGATCACTAATCACCCCCTGATAGTTATTTTGAAAATATATTTCATGTACAGAATTGACCTCTCTACAGATTTATTATAAGTATAGATTAATAGCCCTTAATCATTAAAAGCGCTTTCTCGAAGTTAATAACTATTTTAATACTAAACTAACTGACTAACTAACTCAACTTCAAGCCATTTCCCTAGCGCGGTAGGCAGAGAGAACCGAACGCCATATGGCACGATCCTAACACACCTCACCCGCCTCTTCAACATATAATAACATATTTTAATACTTAGACCAATAAAAGAATTTTCACTCTTTTGGATGTATAATATAGTATAGTATGTTGAACAACATATAAAGAGCGGTGATAATTCAACGAATAAATATGTCTACCTCATGTTTGGGGCATGGAATTGAAAATGAATGTTACAGTTTAAAAAAAAAATTAACAAAAAAACCGACCTCCAAAACCTAATAAAACTAAGAAATAAATTTACTTAGGCCAAAGTAATACGTGTTTTAATGCTTATAAATTTAATGTTGAGAATCTCCTTCTTTTTTGAAGTCGGTAAAAAGCGACGAATGTACCACTAACTCAGTGGTGATGGAAAATCGTGCGGAAATTTGCACATTCAAGCCACTTCAGATGTAGAAAATGAGGAAATAGATAAATATGATTCAAAGTGCCTGGTTTTCAATATAAGTGTTACGGGTGTTTCGTTGGTAGTTGCTTCATTGTAACCAGACTCGCTTTATCTTGGATCATAAATCCATGCTTAGATTTTTTAAGACAACGGCAAGGAGAAAGCCCGGATGCGAATCAGCTTTCCTCGTTAGAGACACACATTTTGGGTAACAGCCTATTTTTAGTCCATTTAAGTACATATACATATGGCTACAGTATATATGGTTCGGTTCTTTCTGCCTACCTCGCTAGGGAAGTGGCGCGAAGTTAAGTTAGTTAGTTAGTTTTTAAAGTACAATCGATAGTGCCTAGCACAATGAATGCAACTTTACCACTATGTTTGTCAATGCCGCCTTCTCCATAAAAGACAACAAACTCTACTACGTCACAACCGATTCAATGATTCATTGAGGAACCACGAGTCATCCTAAACTGACCCTTACCCCTTTGTTATAAGAGCCAGGGCGTAAGTTACATATCGGTGACATTTCCGTCTGACAATGCGACGGCGCCCATTGAAATTCGTTTATGGTCATGTCCTGTGTTCAACATGGCGTGGTGTGATTTGAGCAGTGCCGTTTAATATTCAGCCTATATACGTTCTGGTGTAGCATAGGCCTCAATTTGATATGTACATACATACTCAAACTCAAACTCAAAATATCTTTATTTACGTAGGCCTCAAAAAAGCACTTGTAAATCGTCAAGTGATAGGTACAAAATAGAACAATTTGAATCTACTTACCACCGGTTCGGAATGTCGCGTCTACCGAGAAGAAACCGGCAAGACACTCGCTAGTTACTCTTTTCAATGCCAGATTAAATATAAAATAAAAATTTACAGATTAAATTAATATTTATACCAAGTCAGTTAATGTTCATTGAAGATTCAGCCAAGTATTATTACAATACATACATACATACATACCATCACGCCCGAAATCCCCGAAGTCGTAGGAGTTTAAGGAGCAATATGCTTCTTAACCCACATTTAGCCAATAATAAGTTTGAGTTAGGTTAGATGGAAAATTGGTAAAAGGGAGTGACAAGTGGCTAGCATAAAGCATTAGTCGGCTTTGATAGGTGAGCTAAGGATTTGCACTTTGACAATTTTTCCAGATTGTCCCAAGTTGCTAGACCAACATGGGACAATTTATAAGTGATAAATGGCACAGGGTATTTGTGCATAAGGCCGATACCTTCAGATCTAAATTAATAAATTCTCCAGACTGTCACACCAATTCCCTAGTTCCAAACTAAGTTTATGTTTTTGCTATGGATACTACCTACTTAAACTGATAGATATACTTAAATACGTTTATGAACATCCATTACTCGAGTACCATGTCCCATGTTGGTCTGGGACTTGGCGCATGTTAATCTGGGACAAAAAAATAATAATGTGCCAACTGTGGTTCTTACCTAGCATGTCGTAAAAGGCGACTAATGGTATATCGGGTTTTGGGTGTGTGATTGTTAGGCGACAGGTTAGCCGCTTGTCACTGCTTTTTCACAATTTTTCATCTTATCCAGCCCGACTTTATTTTTGGCTGAATGTGGTTGAAGGGGCATGCTGCCTCTTTGACTCTGCCTACCCCTTAGGGGATTATGGGCGTGATGTTATGTGTGTATGTATGTACTCAAGTACAAATGTCCATGTTCTTCACACGAAACATTTTCCCTAGAGGGATCCGCGACCTTTGGTTTCGTGGCCAGGGTTTCTGACCACTCGACCAATGGGCCAGTCAAATTTAAAAGATATCTATGAAATGTAATACAACTAACCGAGTGGGTAATATCAGATTTTGCTGTTACGAATAATACTATAAATCCGTGTTAAAAAGAGCGTAGCTCAGCTCAAAATCTATTAGTATAGGTTAGGCTACAATAAAATATACAGTCCTAATATGAGTGTTATTAGCTGATTGACCTATTGACGTCACCCCACCTTTAGAAGCTTATGCTCATCGCTAGGTATACAACAAGCCGTTTAATCGGACCTTGGTCGTTACAGAGCAATGAGAGCAATAAACCATTTTTATTATTATTTTTAGTGCAAAATATTTTTTCTCAGCAAAATGCTGGTATTTTATACCACTTACGGGCTTAGCCAAGTAGGTGGTATACATATATATATATTTATTTAGCTGTAGTCAGTCGTTCTGTTAGTTTCGATAGCTCCATCTTCTATTTGCAGAAATTTTCTAACTATTCGACAAGTATTTAAAATAGCGGCCTTTTGCATTTGTATATAAGTATTAGGTTTCAGATCAATTAATTTTAAACTGTGATGAAGATACGTTGGGATTATGCCGTATTATTATTATTATTACAGTAATGAAGATCCTAAAATCGTTTTAAAAAATACAAAGTTAAAGGTTCAAAGATCCTTACAACAAGTAACAAATCCCTACTCACATTATTTATGTACTGTACGCTTGTTTCCGATCCCACAAAATTCTCATCAGCCCTTATTAAACAACCCCGTGCACGATAAATAATAAGTGAACCCTACACAAACAATAATCACAAAGCGATGTACAGACCACCCTTGCGGGCGGGGGTGGCTCGTCTAGAGACGGGCAACTTTTGTTTCTAATCCCGCTGCCCCGGGATTTTTTCATTCAGCGTCTGTGAAGTCCCGGGATAGTGTAATTTTTTATTTATTTGAGTACTGGTCGTTATTTGCGTATTATTCTAAAAATGATAAACAAGTCTATAGGTATCTAAATTGGCAGACTTGAGAAAAATAAATTGCTATCAGTATCGGTTCAGGAATTGTTGAAAAATCATAACCAACCTACATAAAATAAATATTTAAAACAAAACGTCGTACAGTTTTTTGGTTTTTAATGGATCCCGGAACCGGGATCAAATGATACTTTTAAAAGCATCTCTACAATACGGAGGTATAATAAGGAAACATGTATGCAGAAATCATTAAAGGTATTTTTACATAAAAGAGAATTTAATGAGATTTTGGGGTAATTTTTTAAATTGTTTATGCAGAGAAAACTTGAGGTTAATTCATTCGATAAAGGCATTTTGTCACTGAATAAGATTATTTTTTATTCGTCGTGACAAAATGAATATAAGCTCGATGGCGCATTCGGTAGTGACCCTGCCTCAAGTGCCTCATGCGCCAAGAGTTGTGGGTTCGATCCCCACCCAGGACAAATATTCGTATGATGAATGCTTGTGTTTGTTCTGTGTCTGGGTGTTAATATCCAATATTTAAGTATATATTTGTAATACCACTGTTGTTTCTGATATCCGTAACACAAGTGCTTAAGCTACTTACCTCGGAGTCAGATCAATGTATGTGATGTCGTCGGATATTTATTTATTTATTTATAAAACATGTTCAGTGTTGGTCTGGTGCTCAAAAATAATGTACCGACTGTGTTCCTGTTCGAGTACATCGTATATGGCGACTAATGCAATTATAAATTATAGAGCCTGCTAAGATGTATACAGACGTGTATTTGTAAACACACTGATAGAAAACAATACTTCATATCATCATTAAATTACGATTCTAAACTTGAAAATACATAAAATAATAAAAAGTACATACCTCTCTTTGCCTACCCTGCTAGGGAAGTGGCGTGAAGTTTAGTTAGTTAGTTTATAAGGCCAGCGCGTCGGCAATAGCAATGTACATACTTAGGGGTATTTGGTTCGCTGACTACGTCTATACATTAGCATAGACGTAATTAGTGAATTTAGACGCAATATATTAGCCAAAAATAAAATTTAGTTTAGTTTTTTTTTTAAATAAATAAATTCTATTTTCAAATTAAGCTATAAGCTTGTCCTATGGATACCTACTAGGTGAACGGATAGACATACTTAAATACGTTTAAAAACATCCCTGTCTCGAGTACAATCCACGTTCATCACACGAAACATTTGGCGATTCGAACCCGCGACCCTTGGTTTCTTGGCCAGGGTCCCTGACCACTCGAAATTGGCAAATTGTAAAAGGGGCCGTAACAATTGCTTGCTCGTCGTCTACACAATTATTATCCATCATTAATAGGTAAATACGTCATTAGCAGCTTTTCCCAAGCTAGGCATTCACAGAAGCTAAATTTTCCTTAGTCCCATACCAATATAGAAGATCTTGTTAATTAAGATAAGCAAATACATAATATATTTTGTACAATAACATAGTAACATATACTCGAGCTGAGAATGTATCGAGGCGTATTAACGCATACTTAATTAACTCGTATTAGCTGACTCGTATTAACTCGACGAAAGCAACTCCGACTGTGGTCGGCAGCCGGGAGAATGCTTGGTAAACACTCTAATTGATACAACTATTTACAAGAGCCTCTGCGGAGATATCTACAAACTTGTATTGATGTTAGTCCGAGAGCTCGTCGTAGAAATTTCAAGTATTATTGGAAACTGATACCCGGTGGCCGTCAGTCATAGAAGCGGGGTTTAGTGTGCCCTGGTCCTGGTCTTCTCTTATATCCGGAGCGGGAGCTTCTAACTCTGAGGCTCTTGGGAGTCCCACACATCATGCTGGTCCCTTCGGACGGCGTGACGGTAAATCATAAAGCATTCCTCGTTTTAAAAAAACAATAGAAAAGGATTGTATCTTCACCCTTATTCAGGTTATCAGGGGTGATAATCTAAAGAAGGTATATATCGGCTATTTCAGAGGGCCCTAAGAGCATTAGTTCAAATCCTGTCTAGATTTATTGTTTTTTTTAGCATAATAATTTGCTATCCCAATGATTATAAATTACCCACGTATTAGACGACTTTTAAAATATGACCAAAATATTTCTCAGGCGCTCGTACTACCTTAATTTGGGCTTTCTCATATTCTAAACGAGTACACAATGATATCACAATGATATAAGGAAATATTTAATTGGCTCTCGTACTATATGGAATGTCTGAAGTTATGTAAGGCCATACATACATATAAGTATAGCTCAAGTTAGGTGAAGTTCGCTTGCATCAAATAGGATTGCAAGCAAGGTAACTTTGATGCAATGATTTTTTTATACATATCTGTAGTGTTGTCCCATGTTGGTCTGGGACATAAAAAGCCAACTGTGTTCCTTGACTGGATCTATGATGCATTCGGTAGTGACCATGCCCCATGCGCCAAGAGTTGTGAGTTCGATTCCCACTTAGGACAAACATTCGTGTAATGAATACTTGTGTTTGTTCTGTGTGGGTGTTAATATCCAATATTTAAGTATATATTTGTAATACCGCTGTTGATTCTCATATCCGTAACACAAGTGCTTAAGCTACTTACATCGGAGTCAGCTCAATGTATGTGATGTAGACGGATTGTTATTTATTTATTCTATTTTGCTTAGCATGTCGAAAAGGCGATTAATGCTATAGCAGGTTTGGGGTATGTTTGTGTAGGCGATGAACTTGTCACTGCTTATTCACAATTTTCCATCTAACCCACCTAAATTGTATAATTGGCTGTATGTGGTTAATGGGGCTTGCAGTCCCTTTGACTCTGCCTACCCCTTCGGGGATTACGGGCGTGATGCTATGTATGTATGTTAAGTATCCCTTAATGATGTTGTGAAGGGACTTTAATTTTGAAATTGGTGACTTGTCGTTTATCAGTCGCTTGGATCAGTGCTTTTTTTTCGAAAGTATTTATGGAAAATTTAAGTTTTTATGATAACGGACATTTGTACTCGAGTCATGGCTGTTTATAAACATATTAAAGTATATCTATCCGTTGCCTAGTGACCCTTGCACAGGCATATATTAATATGCTAGTTTAGTACAAAATTGGCATAGTGTAAACAATTTTATTGAGGAAGTTTACTTTTCTTAACAAAATTTTGTACAAAAAAAATGTTTTGTTAATTAACTAAATTAAGATGACTAATTTTTTTATATTGATGAGCAATGTTAATGTATATTTTGAAATAATTCAAAAATCTTTTAGTATTTTTGTTGCTTCAACTTGGAGAGATCTATTGTTTAATTTTGCTCGATATAAATGTTCGTATTTACTTTGCAGAAACATAAATAGTTACCTATTTTCGCGTTCAGCCTCTCATAAAATTATTCTATCAAAGCATAAACAAAGTATCTAATTCGCTAATTAAAGCTTGTATTTTGAGAAGTTTAATTGGATCGGAGAACTGGCGCTCCTTCTAGCTAGAGAAATGTTTATTTACGCAAACAAGTTTGAGAGCAAATGAAGTAGGCATTTGAAACCTTCAAGTATTGAGCGGGGAGCGCAATATTTGCATAATGAGACATTGCATTAAACGTAGACGTATGTTTCATCATCTTCCTAGCGTTATGTCCCGTGTTTAGACGGGGTCCGCTTAGATCATGATCCAGGATTTAGCGAGTCTGGTAATTACATTGAAGCGACTGCCGATCTGACCTTCGTAACCCTAAGATAGGGGAACCAGACAATTTTTGGATCATGTTACAAATCCAATGATGTTTGAATTTGCAGGTTTCATCACGATGTTTTCCCTCACCGTCGAGCTAGTGGTATAAATACGTACATAGATTTGAAAAATCTAGAGGTACGTGCCCGGCTTTAAACCCGCACTCCTCGGTTAAGAGGCGCGTGTCCTTGCCATTGAGCTACCACCGCCACAACGTAGACGTATGTTTATTAGCGAGTTGTTTGTATTAAACAAATGTGCCACGGTCAAAGTACCCTTATATTGCGAGTTTTACCAATAAAACACAGTTTTATTTTGCCGTTGTGTGGATATTCTGTGGAGACTACTATTTGTTGAACGTCCATGACGTCATCGGGTGCATAGTCAGTCCCAAAATATACTTTAACTGGCAATAGTCTTCTACTTTATAGTAACCCTCAATCAAAAACCCTCTTGAATTAAAAAAATAATTTTGAAAATCAGTTTACAATTCTCAGAAATATCGAGTAACATACAAAAAAAAAAAATTAAATATAAATAAATCAGTCGAATCCATCCTCCTTTTTTTTGAAGACGGTTAATAAATAACTTGAAAGTAGGCATGAGTAAATCTTTGTATCAGAATAAATTAAAATTTAGAATAAAAGACATTTCTTCGGGGATTTCGATCGCAGTAAGTATTTTTTGCTCGACGCCAACTTTGACTCAAATGGCATTAAAAGTTAGGCCTATGTCAAAGGGTTCTTATGTAAATTATTCAAAATCGCAATGTCCCCGATGATATTGTGTAAAACGTTTCCCAGTAGTTAATAACTCGTACGCAGAGGGTGGAACATTCCCTTTGCGGCGACATGCTCAACATATTGCGAGCGTGTTTGTACATTTGGTTCGTTTAGTATCCAATTTGCTGCTTTCGTGTGGTCTGGTAAATGTAAAATTTTACTGACTAATGGCGCATTTGGTAGTGACCCTACCCCATGCGCCAAGAGTTGGTTCGATCCCCACCTAGGACATATATTCGTGTGATGAATACTTGTGTTTTTTCTGTTTCTCTGTGTCCAGTATTTAAGTATATATTTGTAATACCTCTGTTGATTCTGATTTCTGTAACACAAGTGCATAAGCTATCCACCACGGAGTCAGATCAATCTATGTGATGTAGTCTGAATTTATTTATTTAATTTACAAATAGAAAGCGGCAGTAGCCTAATGAAAAGGGGAATGGATCTCACGCGCGAGGTGTGGTGCTTCAAACCTGAACATGTTCGTATTCATGCTACTAGCTTAGCAATGAGAGCAATCGTCTCGAGACCACTTTCAACTTCAAATAACTATGGATGTGGCAGCATGATCCAATGCCTCTACGTAGGGGAACGAGACAAGTTGGAAGAGGTTTACATAAGGCAGCAGTGTTACAATTAGTAATGTTAACTTATTTAGTAAGCCTGTGATGTAGAAATGGAGTATCGTATATCAAACTTTAAATACTTACTTGCAGTCCAATTTGTAGGTAAGATACATATTTTAGACCTTAAAAAATGTTGCGTTTATATACAAATAAATAACATCACGTCCGAAAACACTGAGTAGCATAAATCAGCAGCTGAGCAGAGTCTAAGGGGTAGCAAGCCCCTGTAACCACATTCAACCAAAAATAGTACTGGAGTGGGTTAGATGGAAAATTTCGAAAAAGTAGTGACAAGTGGATAACTCTTCGCATACACAATCACATATTTACCCAACAGCCGAAATACCATTAGTAGCGTTTAGGAGTACATACCATATGCTTTCAATTTATATCTGAAACTAAAATCACTAGCAAATACAGTATTTCCCTTGCGTCAAATGTAGACTATCATACCGAAAGGATCTCCTTACAAAAGAATGCTTCACAAAGACTAAGGGAAGTGCATTGTTCCTTTGAATGTTATGTGCATTTTCTTTGCAGCGACTGCATTATTTGATACAAAGAAGAATACCCAGTCGTTATCATTAAACCTCACACGAAGCTTTGAGACATAATTTCGGCCTCTAACGTGGATTATTCGACAACGATGTCGGTCAGATCTCTTTCTACTGTAGGTACTTTCATCAATAGTGATAGCAGGATAGTTCTTCAGTGGCAACAGGAATTTAATGGTTGAAAATAACTGACAAGTACGTTTTACTACTTCTCCTAGAATATTCTTTATGCAGAATAGGGAGCTGGACTTTAGGGAAACCTTACTAGATGTTTTATATGGCCACAACCAGGTGTACAAGATTATCTTAAGGCAGGGAGTATCGTAGTTCTGGGATGGGTTCGTTGGTAGGTAACACGTTTCCAGGCCCTCTCCCCAGAAGCGATATGGTTGAACACCCCGGAGTTTTAGTGGGTAGGCCCATAAACAGGTGAGTCTCACATAACCACCCTGCTCCCCCGAAGTGGACTGGTATGCATAAAGCATTTATTCGGGAAAAAAGGGCGTCTCGTGGTGGGCCACGGTCGGAACTTGTTGGGGGCGGCAAACTTGAAATAACTGTTCAACTTTTAAAGATTAATTTAGTAAATCCGTCCTTGGTTACAATGTCGGTGGGGCGCCGTCAAATACTCGTATTTGACCCCACTCATCAAGGGCGGAAAAATTAAGACCCGCCCCGAGCGACAGGAACCCACGCTGCTAGTCAAACTCGGTTTACTAAATAAATATTTAAAAGTTGAACAGTAAATTCAAATTTGCCGTCCCTAAAAAGTGCCGCCCGGATCGGACCACCCCCTACGCCACTGACTGCCTCGTTGACTCTGCCTATCCCTTTGAGAGTTTCAGCCGTGATATGTATGTATGACTTTACGGAAAGCCTAAAATGCAGTAATGCAGTTAGTGTGCTCTCAAACAAACAACATGAACAGAATGCTCGCATTCGGTACACCGACATTCGATTACCGGTCGTGTAGTTAATTGCATCGAGTGAGCTTAACCAACGAGTGAATTAATGATATTAGCCGTGGGTAAGTGCGTAATGTTTGCGAATGACTGTGTGAAGTGACGTAACAACGAATATTTTCGTTTTCGAATGGTTATTTGATCGTTTATACATACATATCATTACGCCCGTAATACCAAAGAGGTAGGCAGAGTCAAATGGGCAGCAAGCCCCTCAACCACAGTCAGACAAAAATAAAACTTGGCTGAGTTATATGGAAAATTGTGAAAATGTAATGACAAGTGGCTAGCTCGTCTCCTACACAATCATACACCCAAAACCCTTTCGCCTTTTACGATATGCTAGGCACGGAATACAGTTGTCACATTCTTTTTAAACATGGAACAATGAACAATGCGCTAGTTTCATAAGAATATCAACAGATGGCGTTTATTGAACTCCACATAGCGCCATACGTTCTACAACGCGCTGATGAAGTTTGTCTCGCCGCTAAGTCGAGATACAGCAAACTTAGAGGGTTAGTAGAATCTTCGTTTCCCAGCACACAACACCTAGGTCAGAGGAGTTACAGCCTCTTTCAGTAATAACATTTATGTTTGTACTTCAAGTTTATAATATCTAGAGGTAACGCACGCACACGCATTCTTGTCGACTAAGCTATCATCGCGTTACCTTACCGAAGTAATCTGGAGATTTCTCGGAAATTTATTGACGAACGTACCAAATAAATGTAATCGGGTAAAAACTCGTACACGACAGTGAGACCGAACATAATCACAGGCGAGGGATCGACGATGTTAACATCAGTTTACACTACACGATCTTAATTGAAGGATCCATTGAATAATTAATGTACATAGTTTTTCAGAATCTAGAAAACTGCGCAGTTCTATCATTTTATGTATACCGCGTTAGAAATAAGTCTTATTTAAAACTGAAAGAGATTTGTAAATTTTTTAAAAGTTTGAATATTGGAACTTTATTAAATTACTAGTAGCGTTCCGCGGTTTAACTCGCGTAGTTACAGTTCTCGTGTTTCTATTGGTGTAAGAATTTTTCAAATTACTCCAGGAGTGACGCATGTTGGACTTGGACCCAAAAATAATGTACCTACTGTGTTCCTTGCCTAGCATGTCGTAAAAAGCGACTAATAGTGTATGGAGTTTTGGATTTGTGATTACGTAGGCGACGAGCAGCGACGAGCTAGACACTTGTCACTGCTTTTTCACAATTTCTCTAAACGAATTAAATTTCCGGCTAAATGTGGTTTAAGGTGCTTATCGCTCTTTGAATTCTACCCCTTCGAGGATTACGGCGTGAAGGTATGATGAGGATGATGGTCCAGGAGCCCATTCAATTCAAACATACAATTAAACTTTTCCTCTTTATAATATTAGTGTAGACGACAGCGAATTCGATTTTGACTGTGTTAGGTTCACGTTTAAACCCCAATTTATCTCCCTTGTGATGAAATTTAGTACCCGCTCCTAAAATATAAACCGTAAGAAATAACAGAAGAAATTCCCTCACTGCTAGCAATGTTTTTAAACAATATTTCTCAAAACAACCAACACAGAGTGACATACAGAACGTTGGGTGTAAATCGCATCAGGACTAACGATATTAGGGTTGACACTAATTGATGTGGATCT
Source organism: Glyphodes perspectalis (assembly GCA_951394215.1). Taxonomy (NCBI): domain Eukaryota; kingdom Metazoa; phylum Arthropoda; class Insecta; order Lepidoptera; family Crambidae; genus Glyphodes; species Glyphodes perspectalis. The sequence continues at coordinate 1,332,725 of OX596211.1, read as the reverse complement.
ATTTCGTTTTGCAGCGGATACCTACTTTCTCCTACCATCCCCCGAGCCTGAAATCCCCAGAGCTAACTTAAAGTAATTTCTTTCCGTCCTTCCTAAATCGCGGACTTTTCTTAAGATCTTATAAAAATATATATCCACATATTGTTGTAATAGAAAATTTAAGTTGCTGGCAACATTATCAGAATTTGTTTAAGTCACAAGATGGCGCTTGTAATTTTTCCCTCCCTTTTTTTTTTGGTTCTTGTCTTCATGCCTGTATGTGCCATTTCACTAATAATTGCATTAATAAACGAATATTACCCAAGAATACATAGTTTTCTGTGTAGAAAAACCCATAATCCAATACATACAAGGATACATAAGTTCTGTAAATATAAATTGAAAAAGAAACACAAAACTCTCACCCAGTTTTCTGAGGTATTTCGTTATAAATGATCACTTTTAGGCATATATTATCACGGATGTAGCTGTAACTTTTACAAAGACAACATTTTACATACAGGAAAATCGCGCTCTAAAAATTAAACCTATTTTTTAGTTACTTAAAATATCTTTATTGATTAATTATTTTCCACCTCATACATCAAAGTCACAGCTATACATCTTTTAGGTACTATTATGTACCACCAATTATTATTAGTATAGATCAGATACATATGACGACTCGACTCTACTCGACTGGCTCGATAGCGCATTCAGTAGTGACCCTGCCCCATGTGCCATGAGTTGTGGGTTCGATCCTCATTCAGGACAAGCATTTGTGTAATTAATACTTGTGTTTGTTCTGTGTTTGGGAGTTAATATCCAATATTTAAGTATATATTTGTAATACCACTGTTGATTCTCATATCCGTAACACAAGTGCTTAAGCTACTTACCTCGGAGTCATATCAATGTATGTGATGTCGTCGGATATTTATTTATTATTATTATTTACTAGCTGTGCCAGCGGTGTCACCTGCGTTTATGGTTAATATTATAAAGACTATTTCCGTCATACATGATTTCTATGTAACTTTAACCATTAAGGCTGCACACGCGACGGAAGCTTAAAAAATGGAGTTACTTCTCCCGTTTTCCCAACATTTCCCTTCACTACTCTGCTCCTATTGATTGTAACGTGATAAAAAGTATACTATAACCTGCCCAGGAGTATGAAGAATAATTGTACCAAGTTTCGTTAAAATCCGTCGAGTAGTTTTTGTTTCTATAAGGAACATACAGACAGACAGACAGACAGACAGACAGACAGACAAAAATTTTACTGATTGCATTTTTGACATCAGTATCGATCACTAATCACCTCCTGATAGTTATTTTGAAAATATATTTCATGTACAGAATTGACCTCTCTACAGATTTATTATAAGTATAGATATTGGAATAAAATAGAATAGAATAGGATAAAATAACTGGAATAAAAGTATATTTCCTCCTTTGGCTTTGCAGTCTGGTCAAAAGCGCATCTCCCAACGGTCGTTCCCGACATGACGCGCACATTTCACAGCACGCCGCGGTACGGGCTCCCATTGTGGCCACACAGATATTGTCTGCGCGGTTTTAATTATGTGACAAATCTGCCGCTTTGTGCGTCGCTTTCGCGGTTTCAATGGCGATATTTTAATTATACAAAATGCTCTTTTTCTAATAATAACTGGTCGTTTTTAACCTCCATTCGTGTGCCATTTGGCCACCATAGCTACACATTCATAATTATTTGACTGCGCAACTTTACACACAGTGTTTTCTTACATCAAAAATCGACGTATTGTTATACATCATCATCTTCCTAGCGTTATGTCCCGTGCTTAGATGAAGTCCGCTTAGACCATTATCCAGATTTAGCGAGTCTGGTAATTACATTGAAGCGACTGCCGATCTGACCTTCGTAACCCTTACATAGGGCAACCAGACAAATATTGGATCATGGTTACAAATCCAAAGTAATTGGAATCTGCAGGTTTCATCACGATGCTTTCCCTCACCGCCAAGCTAGTGGTATAAATACGTACATAGATTTGAATTTGTTATGAGGAGCGTGTCCTTATCATTAAGCTACCACAGCTGTTATACGCACATCTAGAAACAACAAATCCAGAATCTCGGATTAGACCACTAAGTCAATAGACCAAAACCACACGCAACAACACGCGTCACAAATACGAGTGTTCTGACTTTATTAAGCCACCATCACTCTCCACAAATTACTTGGTCTACACTTATTATTGTGGAAAGAGAAACAACCTTTTTTTAAGCTTAATTTTTTTTTTGTGTAAAATTATTCAACATTTATTTCATCTGAAACACCCAGCTCCTCTGACATCCTTTTGGTGGGGCCAAAAGCAGCTCCACACAGGCACAAACCCGCACAAGCACTTTTGAACGCGTTCTAACGACTCAACAAGGTCGGGCACAAAAGAATTACGTCCACGCCGAGGCACGGATCAACAATAAAATCCTTTTAAAAAACATTTCCCTGGCCTACCACAGTATATATAAACACAGAGAGGTAGGCTAAAAAATTGATGATGTGATGAGAAGAGAGGACACGTGATAAAAAGAGTGATGAGTATGAATGCTAGTGGATCAAGAGGAAGAGGAAGGCGAAATAAGAGATGGATAGATTGTGTGAAAGATGATATGAGTGAAATGTGAATAGCTTGATGACGGCTGACCGGGACTTATGGAAGAGGAAGACATGCTGCGCCGACCCCAGGTGACCTAGAAGAAGGGCAAGAGGATGATGATAATGGTAGGCTAAAAAATATATATGTAATTATTACAAATTGCTTCACAAATACACTTAGCTGATGAAGAATTAGGTAACCAGAAAAATACGTTTATGCAGGTCATATAAAAATAAATCTATATATCATCTATAATTTCATAGTCTTTATCGCCCATCTTGCAATGTCATGTAGAGAACGCCTGAACATTGAATTCAGGGAATATCTTCTCATCATCTGATATCTTATGATGATTCATTAACCGACTTCAAAAAAAAAGAGGAGGTTCTCAATTCAACAGATTTTTTTTTTCTTCTCTTCTTATGATGATTCGCTGAAATAGCGACCATGAAGACACTTCAAATGAATGTTTATTTTTGGTATGCTCTACTGTCATTCGTCTGACTGCGCTTGCACACTTTGAATAAAATATGCCCCGCCCGCTACTGAGGGCAGAAAATTGATATAGCCAGGATATAGCCCGGCTGCTAGGTGGAAGAAAAGCCAACGTGTATGAATTTTAAATGCAAGCAGAGTTTAAAATGAATTCGAGCGGGTACGGGACAGACGGTGTTAACATTTAAATCTTTTAGGTGTCGGCATCTTTGGAATTTTGGGTTCGAGTGACCCCAGATTGCGTGCGAAGAGGACGGAGGGCGTTTGTATGAACCACCGAGCACATAGGCAGAGAGTGAAGAGTACGAGAGTTGTCTAATGCATGCAATCTTTCAGCATAAGACTTATACCAATGCCACTAAACTATTCTAACTAACTAAACTTCACGCCATTTTCCTGGGCAGATAGAAGATAGGCAGAGAGAACCAAAATAAAGAAAAAAGAGGTGATTGGCCTGGCAAACGCGTTTCTTTGTAACAATGGTACCAATGCTTACACATAGAGTTTGAGACCCGCGGTATAGCATTAGTTAATATATATTATTAATACAATTTATCTGGCTTCACATTCAGTGTGATAGGGTCCTATGAGAATCACTTCAATACGATAGTTGTAAACGATAAAACAATGCCCACTTTGATCTCCAATATCCTTTCAGGATGTCACGTGTACAACGTTCGTATATTTAAACAACGCTCGTGTAATACACTGACAAACAAATTAAAAAAATTACACACATAACATCACGCCTATAATCCCCGTACGGAGGCAGAGTCAAAAGGGAAGTCAACCCGTTTAACCACATTCAGCCAAAAATAAAACTGGGCTGGGTTAGATGAAAAATTGTGAAAAAGTAGTGACAAGTCGGCTATCTTGTCGCCTTTTTTTTTGTACTTGAGGAATGCCTTTACGCACCGTCCAAGTAGACCTGAGAAAGAGCCTACAAGGGTGTGTCGGGCTCGGAACCGGCTGGCAACACCGGTTCCCCTACCGACTAAACCTCAAGACTGCCATTCTTCAGGCGCTGAACGCAAAACTAACGGGATCCCCACTATCGGGATTCATCTCGAAAAACTATCTTGTCGCCTACACAACCACATACCCAAACCCGATATACCATTAGTCGCCTTTTACGACATGCTAGACAAGAAACACAGTTGACACATTTTTTTTTAAGTCCAAGACCAACATAGGACGACGACAAATTATTATACTCGCTAATTACAGCATCACATTAAAATCGACTCCGATTATGAACGAAACATAATTTGAAAGATCTTTTGTCTGCGCACAACCCTTAATTAACTCATGTTTTCTCGCAAAGGGTGGGGTAGTATAAGTTTTCATTATGAAACATTTAGTGGTAAGGTATTTTTTAAGCTCGGAGTCATTACTGCGGCTTTGTGCGCACGAGACAAAAGCTTTTGTTACACCGCAACTCCCAGGCTCTAATTGATCCCTATTTTGTTTCCCGCCCTTTGTCTACAAGGAGATGTTTGTTTATTTCACTTTGTTTCAGCTTTACAGGAAAAGTTGTTAGTTTTGTTTTGGGTAATAAGTTATAGGAGAAGCCGTAGTTTGTGTTGATACAAATAGATTGGAAACTTGAAATGACATACATAACATAACGTCTCGCCCATAATCCCCGAAGAGGTAGGCAAAGTCAAAGGGACAGCAGGCCCCTTTAACTACTTATGCTACGCCTCTGGTTATACTATCTATTGTTCAAGGATGCTTAGCTAAATGCGCGCCAGCGATTCCATAACGAACTTCGCTAACGCTCGTATCGCGCCGCAGACTGGCTATGAATATCAAACGGACAAATGAGGCGATATTGCAGCAAAAAACGATCGAAAACGCAATTCGAGAGCTGGTTGATCAGGGAATTTCTATAGGTCATTGTCTTGAAAAATTAAAATAGTGAAGAGAATTTGAGGAAAATTAAAAAAAAAATTATTCATTTTTTTTTAAGTAAGTATGTAGAGAAATTGTTAGAGTACAAATTAAAATTATTTAGTAGTATTGATTGTAATATTTTTTACTTAGGAGTATTGTTTTGTTTTATTGATTTTTGTAGCTGTTATTAAACTTTTTTACATTTATTTTAGTTTGACTTTGACATTTTTTCCCTAAAAGAGTGTGCAATATAACAATATTTTCAGTCTGGGTGAACGGACGATGCCGAAACTTTGGAATAGTTGTCTCACCCACAATCGGCTAAAGTATTGGGTGAAATGACCACTAATAATACAAAAAAGTGGAAACTCACCCACTGGGTGAGTTTGTAGTGGGTGAGTAGCCACCTAAGCCGCAGACTTGTTCGGGTGGACAAATCGGGAACTAACACCGAGTTCCGCACTATGAGTTTTTAGTAAGCAAGTTTGTGGCGCGATACGAGCGGTAGCGAAGTTCGTTATGGAATCGCGGAATCGCTGACGCGCGATATACCCACCTCAGACATATTTTGTTTAAGTGTAACATTGAGAAATGCAGGTTTGCTTACTTAATACTCATACAAAGAGAACGAAAGAATATTTTGTGTACACAAACGCTATTTTGAGACTTGAAGATTGGTTTGCATTGCCTAGCGCATTTGTTTATTTATTTTGTAAAATATTTGCCTGTTCCGTTGCTCAAACTTTCACATATCAAATAGGTAGCTCATTCTTTTTTCTTTTCGGTTAGTGGGCACCATATCTCTTTGCTATTTTAACTGGACTACGTAGAACATGTAGAAGTTACAGATTTTAAACATTTTGTGTTCTACATCACGAAATAACGTCAAACTACAGAGCGGAAAAAACTAGCAGTAGTGGCATGTCACAGAATTAGAGAAAGAACCGATGAAGCCAAACTGAAACAAACACGCCAATAATCACATACTACAGATAAGCAATGAGCAGGATTGGCCATTTTTATTTTAGTCAAAAACAGCTTATCTGATTAGCCCATCAGCTATGCTGTTTTTCACATCATATCAGAAAACATACCTTCATTCACCTTTTGAAAAACGGTTTAATTCACTTTAGGTACCTCTAAAAAAGTAATTAAAGACCTTTCGTAATCTTAGCTTAAATGTTGATTAAATTTTTCTTGTCGTCAATAGAAGGCGTCATATTTTTATTGGAGCAATTATTCCCAGTATGAATAAGGCGTACATTTTGACACAAGCAGTATACGGGTAGACCTGCGTTACAACGCAGGATTTTGGCTTAATATTAGTTCCGTGCGTCAAACTGTAAGTACAGAATACGTGTGTTTTCAAAAATTTTAATCTATACTTATAATAAATCTGTAGAGAGGTCAATTCTGTACATGAAATATATTTTCAAAATAACTATCAGGGGGTGATTAGTGATCGATACTGATGCCAAAAATGCAATCAGTAAAATTTTTGTCTGTCTGTCTGTCTGTCTGTCTATCTGTCTGTCTGTCTGTATGTTCCTTATAGAAACAAAAACTACTCGACGGATTTTAACGAAACTTGGTACAATTATTCTTCATACTCCTGGGCAGGTTTTAGTATACTTTTCATCACGATACAATCAATAGGAGCAGAGTAGTGAAGGGAAATGTTGGGAAAACGGGAGAAGTTACTCCATTTTTTAAGCTTCCGTCATGTGTGCAGCCTTAATGGTTAAAGTTACATAGAAATCATGTATGACGGAAATAGTCTTTATAATATTAACCATAAACGCGGGTGACACCGCTGGCACAGCTAGTAATTAATATAATATGAAGACAGTATCTAGCTAACAAAGAGTACAATTTATCACCACATACCTATATAATTCTAAATTGGAATACGATTGAAATTCTTGTATTACAGTTCCTTGTTGTCTAGCGGTGGTAGCTCAATGGTAAGGACACGCGCCTCTTAACCGAGGAATGCGGGTTCAAACCCGGGAACGTACCTCTGAATTTTTCAAATCTATGTACGTATTTATACCACTAGCTCGACGGTGAAGGAAAACATCGTGATGAAACCTGAAAATTCAAACTACTTTGGATTTGTAACCATGATCCAAAAATTGTCTGGTTCCCCTATCTTAGGGTTACGAAGGTCAGATCGGCAGTCGCTTCAATGTAATTACCAGACTCGCTAAATCCTGGATCATGGTCTAAGCGGACCCCGTCTAAGCACGGGACATAACGCTAGGAAGATGATGATCGTTCAGTTTCGGGCTTGTGCCAGAATAAAGCCGAAACCCATTACTCTACATGCATACAAGCTCACACACGGTATCGTTGCATCGCATTCCGACAGAATCCTTGAAACGGTGTGTGCAGTTGCATTGATGCGGCCGTGATTGTAAAAAATAAAAGTGGATCTGATCAAAACTTTGAAAATATGTGTTAACACACATATTTTCAAAGTTTTGATTTTCTATCTTGTTATATTAACCCTTTTTTATGCGAATAAAAATAGAAAAGCCGTAACACTACAAATAAAAATATCTTTCTGTCAATTGTTTACGGCTAATCTATTGCTAATCGATTTTAATGGGTCGTTCAAAATTTTTGTAAAGTAATATACAAAAACTTTGCTTAAAAATGCGATAAAAACAACAATGGGACGAAACAAAGAACGAATCATTATATGTTTTTTGAATTCAGTGATTCGTCCCATTGGGACGAACGTGTTGTGGGACGAAACATTGAACGACCCATTTTAATCTATGAATCTAAGTTGGTACGTAATTATACATACATACATAACATCACGCCGACACAATTCCCGAAGGGGTAGGCAGAGTCATAGAGGCAGCAGGCCCGTACGTAATTATGAGTCAAAATATGATAAAATTGAATTAACATTAGATTAATAAACTTCTGAAAGGTACTCTCGCCCTATATGAATATCTATTAATAAGCCTTGAATATTTCACCCCATCTCTGTTACTAACTCTAAAAAAGTAAGCGTAAACATTAAACAACCGCTGATTTTAAGTCTACCGGCCGATTTCTAAATTGAGAACATTCCATTATGAATTCGACTCGACTGGCCCGTTGGTCGAGTGGTCAGAGACCCTGGCCACGAAACCAAGGGTCGCAGGTTCGAATCCATCGAAATCGAATGGGGCAAATATTTCGTGTGATGAACGTGGATATTTGTACTCGCGTCATGGATGTTTATAAACGTATTTAAGTATGTCTATCCGTTTACCTAGTATCCATATCACAAGCTTATAAGCTTAGTTTGAGACTAGGGAATTGGTGTGCCAGTCTGAAGAATAAAAAAAAAATTACAAGCATTCTTTAAGTAATCTCAAGTATAGTTATAGCAATATTTATCCCAAAATCCAGCGGTAAGTCGCACACAAAAAATGTTTTACGGAAACCACACCCGCAAGTGATTGCCGCGCGGTATCTGTATAGGCGCGATAAAAATACTCTGTTGTTCTAATCCAACTATAAACTGTACGGTTTGTTGAGTGGAGAGCCGCGCCGTTTGCCAAACGGCCGACGATGTGCGGAATGCTAAACATACTATCGATAAAAATAATGGCGAATATGCAAGAAACATATACACACTCGTTCCCAGAAGAGGTAGGCAGAGTTCGAGGAGCTACAATGTGCTTCAGCCACTCTTAAAGTGAGTATGAGGCTCTTAACAGAGAGAGAGAGCATGAGCCTTTTAAAAGAGAGGAAGAAAGAGAGAAAGAGAGTATGAGACTTTTAAAAGAGGGAGGTAGAGAGAGAGTATGGGACTCTTAAGAGAGAGTGAGAGTATGAGACCTCAAAAGAGTGTATGAGAGGAATGGGTTCGGTTAGATCAAATTTTGTAGAAAGGAATGACAAGTGGCTAGCTCGTCGTCTACACAACCATAAATCCAATACACCATAAGTTTTTAACGACATGCTAAGCAAAGAGATAGTTGGCACATTCTTATTAACTACCGTAGACCATTTTACGTACATAGGTATCAAAGTCTAGCGTTATGTTCCGTTCCAAGTGCAGGTCAGTTTATACCTTGATTTTGACTTTGATTGATAGATTGGAGTGATTGTTATATGACTTTAGTAATTTGTAGAAAGGGAAACTAGAGAACTTAGGTCATGGCTATACATATGTATAGCATTAGAACGATCTAATCGAAATCTGCAATATATACAATGCTAGTTTCGTATGTAATCTTATATATTTCGGATTTTAATCAACGAACTTCTGTGTAAGGTGGTATTGTAATCACTTTGCTACGGCCCTTTTTTGATTTACAATGAATGAATACTCATAATTTAATACCACTACCCGTAACTGAGCTCGCCATTTCTAAAGAATAATATTGTTCACAGATTTCAGGGATATTGTTTATGTGCGCAAAATCCTATTACTGAAATAAAATTAGTATCCTAACTGACTCATTCATTACATCCTCATGCCTTTGAAGAGATTAGCCGCACAAACAAATTGATAAACATTATTATTTGAAAAGCTGATGTTTTTGACGTTACAAACAATCTCATCAATTATGTATAGGTGTTTGTTTAAACTATCGACATTTAAACAAATTTATCGATAGCCCAACACTACGCATCGGCGAACAGATAGCTCGGAAGTTTTTGATGTTCCGCGCGGCTGACGGATTTATTTTGACGTGTGATGAGTTATTTCATTGGCTTCTGAATGGTGGAAATGGGAGCATCAATTATGACGTGGCCACGAGAATTATCATTTCAAATGATATTTATGTGGCTACAGTCGGATTCGAAGTGTTCAGGCATAAGAACGATCTAATCGATTTTTTTTTTAATAGGCTTCAGTATCAACAGACCATATATTTTACCACTCTACAAAATAAATACGATTAAAGTGGTTTTATATTATCCATTCGAAAGTAACTCTGTCTGTTATGATTTTGTAACCCGCTTAAACTGATGGTGATGAAGTTTGGTACGCCAAAAGATGGAAAGATGGATTTTATGAAAGAGACTCCACAGAATCTCACGTGGGAATTCTACTTAGAAATAGAAACAAATTTATGGTGCCGAAAAGTAATTTGACCATTCATCAAAATGGGCCATATTCTATGGCAGTTAGGATGTACAATTGTCTACCTTCAAGTATTAAAGATACCAATGAATATAGTAAATTTGTGATAGCTTTGACTGACCTCGTAAATAATAAATGTTATTATAATTTAAATGAATATTATACTAAGGTGCAATAAAGTAAGTAATGATAGTTGATTAGCACTTATAAATATATATAATGTTAATAATGAATAATGAATAATATATAATACTATACTTAATATACTTACGAGTAAAATAAATACTTTTAAATATTTATAAATTTAGTAATTAAGATATATGCAATGCTCTTGCAGGGCGTCACATGTAACCTTTATTTACAATGTACCACCTCTTAGTATACTGTGACATGCAATAAATAATTTGAATTTGAATTTAAATAATACCATACCATACCATAATACACAGTTAACGCGGGCACAGCTGGTCGTTTCATCCTACGAATATTATAAATGCGAAAGTTTGTATGTATTGATGGATGTTTGTTACTCTTTCACAAAAAAACTACTGAATGGATTTTAATGAAACTTTCGAATAATATAGCTGATACATCCGAATAACATATAGGCTATGTTTCATCGATGTACCACGTAAGCGAAGCCGCGGGCAGAAGCTAGTAATTTATAAATTAATTTTAAAGTGTAAAAAGTCAGTGTTTTGACAAAATGAGACGTTATTCTACACATTTATATGGAAATAAAACACCAAATCACCCAATTAAACGCGAACCACGAAAGAACATGCCCATCAATATTCAAATTTTCGAAATATGATTTATAAGACTCTACGCGGAATGCCAAAATAAATGTATCGAGGTCGCGAACACCGCCCGGACGATGACGATCGATTTGCCTGTTGTTTAAAAAAAAATTAAAATTAAAAAAAATATCCGACAACATCACATACATTGTTCTGACTCCGAGGTAAGTAGCTTGTGTTACAGATATCAGAATCAACAGTGGTATTACAAATATATACTTAAATATTAGATATTAACACCCAGACACAGAAAAAACACAAGTATTCATCATACGAATATTTGTCCTGAGTGGAAATCAAAAGTGTTTGCAGTTACAATTTCAATTTATTGAAACATAGCTTTTTCCTTTACCTCATGTTGATGCTGAAACTCGAAAAAGAGTGTACTATGTTCCTCGCTTAGCATGTTGGCACGTAATAAGGTGATTAATGGCGTAATAGGTTTGTGATTATCTACGAGCTTGCTGCTTGCTACTTGTTTTTATTTTATCACAATTTTCATCTAACCCAAATCAATCTTATTTTAAGCTTCTTTGCCTACCCCTTTGGGGATTAGGAGCGTGATAGTACGTATGTAGCATTTTTCCTTAGACTAATGTAGATATTTCTATCCTTCGCGAACAGAACATTTTCCGGATGAAAATTTCCAATATCCATTCTTCTTGTATTTTGTTCTTGCATCCATTCTAACAACGAATATGCAATATTTGAAGATAAATAATTTGAACGAGCACTATAGCCGTGATGAGTAACGGAACAATTAAAGTCACTTTCGCATTTAAAGTATACTCAAGTTACGATTAATACATACATACATACAAATTGTTGTGTGTGTGATATCACGCCCATAATCCCCGAAGGGGTAGGCAGTGTCAAAAGGACAGCTGGTCCCTTTAACCACATTCAGCCAAAAATAAAACTGGGCTGGGTTAGATGGAAAATTATGAAAAAGTAGTGACAAGTGGCTAATTTGTCGCCTACACAATCAAAATTTAAAAACTACGATATAGCAATTTGTAGATATATTATTCAGTGTAGCGAGTACGGTATTTTATTATTTTATTCTTTAACTAGCTGTGCCAGCGGTGTCACCCGCGTTTATGGTTAATATTATAAAGACTATTTCCGTCATACATGATTTCTATGTAACTTTAACCATTAAGGCTGCACACGCGACGGAAGCTTAAAAAATGGAGTAACTTCTCCCGTTTTCCCAACATTTCCCTTCACTTCTCTGCTCTTATTGATTGTAGCGTGATGAAAAGTATACTAGAACCTGCCCAGGAGTATGAAGAATAATAGTACCAAGTTTCGTTAAAATCCGTCGAGTAGTTTTTGTTTCTATAAGAAACATACAGACAGACAGACAGACAGACAGACAGACAGACAGACAGACAGACAGACAAAAATTTTACTGATTGCATTTTTGGCATCAGTATCGATCACTAATCACCCCCTGATAGTTATTTTGAAAATATATTTCATGTACAGAGTTGACCTCTCTACAGATTTATTATAAGTATAGATTACTTTATTTTAGTTTATTTTCCAATGTAGATAATTGATTATTGAGTAGACAAAGTATTATTATAATAGGTTGTAAGTTAGATATTTTATTACTCATACTAATAGTTCAGATGACTTGATACTTAAGCTGTTAAATTTAATGGTTCCATAGATTGAAGCTTATTTATCAGAATTAGATAAGCAGTTTAGATTGAGGTCCAATAGTGAAATAAACGTTAATATAAATAACATAGATTGCTAAAATACAATCAAACATTTGCTTTAATTCCGCAAACATAAATGTACATACATACTTCTAAAGTAAACGAGTATTCCGACTTACAAAAAGGAGAAAAATAGTTTCGATGTTAGCATTACTCAGTTATCGCGATAACGATAGCCCAATATAATCCCAGAACAAATCTGTTTCAACAAAATTCAAAAGCCGATGATTCAAAACTTTGCGAATTAAGGCTGGGTGTTCATAGGTATATAGGTATACAATAAGATGGGGAACATTAGTTTCTTGGTGCACTTACTATCTACAGAGAGATTTATGTTGTCTACGCTACGATAAGCTGCGGTCGTGGATTTCGACGCTACAAGCGTTTTAAATGTGAATTCTTCATTTAAGATGCGCGGAAACGAGGGATGTTGCAGATGCTCAGTTGAAGGGAAATCTTTAAAGGAATCTAGGTCATGTAAATTACTGACGACGTTTTCACAGGCCGTGGTTTAGGCCTTAGGGTTGTGGCGATGTCTGTAGATAAGTACCTACTATCTCAAGACTGTAATTCCTATGAGGGTAGCAGCACACGCTGATAATGATTTACAATGATGACTTTAACCTTCTATAACGAGCTAATGATATACTTAGGACAAACAACAGCTTGGCCTCTGAGCACATGACACCCAACTTGAAAGAACTACGTCCACTTTTGTACAAATATGTTCTTACAGGTAAAATGGACAACCTTTCGCGGTTTATCTGAAAACTAGTACTGGATGGATCTGATAACTTAATACAATTAGTACCCATTGCTAGCAACTGCGGTAGGGTAACTAGTGTGTATGCCTTCCGTATATTTAAAGTTATTTTAAGTTGATTTATTTTAATCTTTATGCATTATTACAATGTATAATCTATACATTGGTTCAAAGTTGAGCTGGTTTTAAAATATCATTGTTATCTGGTATTTATAGACGATCTACATGGTAAACCCCTGATCGATAATTGTTTTGCCAAGCGTTTCCTGGAGCATTAGATACTTTCTGCTTAAAACAATATTATTCTTAGAAAAATATTCGAATTTCTCGGAAAGGGTTAGCTTATATGGTATTCATATATTCCCTGTGGGCTCTTTTCGTAATACAATAATAAAGGTTTTGTAATCAATTACCGTTATTGCGACTTAGTGACATTTGATGTAAGTCACGAAAGTATATTTTAATAATTCGTATGCTTAAATAAAAATTATATTGCGTGTGTATTATATAGATACTATATATACGATATAATACGAGTAGAACACTATATAAAACCAAAACTATATGCAAAAATCTAAAGATCTAAGATCATTGTCATTGAATGTAAAGAATCTTATCATTAAATGTAGAAAATCTTAGATGTCGTAGTTTAAATATATAATTTTAAGATAAAAAAAAACTCAATAACACCAATTTTTTGTTTCTGAATATAAGGTAAACTTAAGTACACATGTAAAGTAATTCAGAAGTACCACAAAGATCAAAAGAAAATAGATAGATTCGTTAGTACTTACTTGACAAATAGTATGATGCCCGTTTTTTCTATCTGTCTGAATATGCCTTTCCACGAAGCCAGCATGCAGTACTGCTGCTTGGTCGTCAGGGGGGACCGAGGGTCTGCCGGCGGCGGGGGCCGGTCTATGGGGTCCTGGTGCATTTCCGACGCCGCCAACTTTGTTAGTTCACAGCCCATCTTCACTATACACTTCACTGTCACTCCACCAAATAGTTCAATATCTCCCAACTCCGGAACTTAGTGAATATTCAAACCGCTCTTGTTTCTTATGCAATAAGTCCTCTATTCTATTTATAGAGATTTTTGTATCGTCGCGTTTGGGCTTGAGAACATCTTAGTTAGATTTTTATACACCGATTACACTAGCGGCTCTATTACGGAGCCTTGTAGGACACCTCCCGAACGACGCTCTAAGCTAATTTTGTTGTTGAACTATAAAACGTTAATGGCCTGCACTAAATGATTGTTAACTATTTGATAGGAATGTTAAGTATATTTTAATTGGCTAGTTATTTTCCGCTGTTACTAGATAGTTTCAAGCCTGCTTGTCGGTCTGTGCGGTTGGTGTGACTGGCGGGATTCGCCTGCGAAAGTAGCGGTTTAGTGATGCGTATGTTACATTTGCTAATTTTAAACCGAAATCGACTTTGGGTTATTTCCCGTTATCTTTTGCAGTGATAGCTATTTCATATCGAATATTCATTTGTTTCTGGTAGCAGGGATAAGTATTCTTGTATTATTAGATATAAAGATAACGCAGTCAGGACCGTTACGTCATCAGTCTAATATATATTTCTAAGATGGTTAATAAATACGTAATTAAAATACTGAATTTTATAAAATTATTTTAGTATATCACTTTTTGTAAAATTTAATCGTTATTTAACGGTAAATGTAATCTTATAGTTCCAACTCTCTTAGAGTTTCCTAATACCAATAACCTTTAAAAGCGTTAAGAAGATCTAAAACGTTTTGTTTAGCATTTGTTGAAATAAAGACGCTAAGTTTTATAGTTTTGCGACAACTTTAATAAGAATTTAATATTTAAATAGCAAGAAGACGATAATTGTATCGTCAGGCGCTTTTGTTTAACCGGCTAGTTGTTATGAATGGCTTAAATTGTCGCCTTCCAAGTTTTGTAGAAGATAATATTGAATTGTACTTACTTAAGTTGCACACTTACAATACGTTATAAAAAATACTTCAGTAATTAATCATTAACTAACTAACCAACTAAACTTCACGCCACTTCCCTAGCGGGGTAGGCAGTGAGAATGATAATATAGAAAAGGGAAATAAAGGGAAAAAATCAATAAGTAATGATTAGTGAATTAGTAATTATGATTCAATTAGGAAAACTGGATTCATCAAATAATTTATCTTCACAGCTTTGCAACTTGTTACGACTTGTTGAAAATATTCAAGAATTAAATCAACACACAATCTTCTAATAGAACATTAAAACATAGTTAAGTAGTAAACTATATAAGTATAATGTTATTTTCATTTATAAGTTTGACAACGTGTCATGACAAAGGTTCAAATTGTTCAGCTATTCTTTAGACTATGTTAAAGTCCTAACTTTTTGTTATAAGGCCGATGGATTATTTACTTTACCAGCTCCCACAAACGCTCATGAATTTCATTTTATACGCAACGTGGCGCTGGCATGCCTGTAACACAACGTTTGGCGAACTACGCCAAATCACTAGCAAACATTTTACTAGGATCGCGAGGAATTTGGCGTTTCAGCTTTGATATTATAATATTGAACGTAACTATGTGCTGAATTAAATAAATATTCGACCTCGGAGAAATTTTTACGATGTTTAATAGAGCTTATGAAGTTGAAAAAATAATGTTACTTACCTCTTAAACCTATAATGATATTTTTCAAGTAAATACTTATATTCTGAATTTTTAGTCTAAATATTTTTGATAATTTACTTGCTATTTCATAAAACACTCTTAACATAACAGCATTCGCATTTATCTTTTAATCCGTTGAAATTTAATTTGAATTTCTGCATCGGATCGGACAACATCCAGTGTTCCCTCTTGTAATATCAATCATGAATACATTTGCTTAAATTAATTTGTCTGGAATGATGGAGTGTAATCTTGAGCACCATCGCACTGACTAAATTATAAATTTTAATATTTATAAATCCTTGCAAAATTTACCGGAGTGAATGTGGAAGGGTAAAATTTTGTCAGGATTTTATGAGTAGGAGATAATTGTTGATTTATTTTAAATGTTATAACTTATCAATTTAGCATTTATTTATAGCTGTTATATATAACAATTGAATTATATATAAAATATACAAATACTTTAAAAAGTCGCAAATTCTTATATCTTCTTACTCGTAATGTAATGATTTAACAAACTTACCTAAATAAATTTTCAAATCGGTTATAAAACCCGTTTCATTTTTATTATACACCACTCTTGCGCATCACTAGCCATTCTATTTCATACAATTTTATGACGCCGCAATTGTATGATAATGGGGAGTCCTTTTTCGAAAATTATGGGCATCATACGTCATTATGGCGCCGTCCGTGTTCCGGTAATAGACTTTACTGATTTGCCATTGGGTCTATTTTTGGGTGAACAGCTCAGGTCTGTGTGTCTCGCCACTAGATTTTATCGGCAGTACATAAATGTGGAAAGAATCCGTCATTCATAGCATTCGAACGTACGAAGTGTTTGAGGACAAATAGTGAAGACGATAGATAAGACATGTTTATTAGTCAATTTGCGAAATGGAAATCTTTTTCTTGTAAGTGGTAACTTTGATAAGTACAAACAACACTTACCCTGAACTTTTTAGGAATATATATATATATATATATATACTCATAACTACCAATATAGTGATATAAATACGTACTTACATTTGTAAAATGCACGGGAGACCCTGGTTTGAATGAATACTCCTAATAACCAAGTCGCATGCCAAAGAGTGGTGTTAGCTCAATGGTAAGGACACACGCCTCCTAACCGAGGAGTGCGGGTTAAAACTCGGGCATGTACCTCTGGATTTTTCAAATCTATGTACGTATTTATATCACTAGCTCGACGGTGAGAGAAAACATCGTGATGAAACCTGCAAATTCAAACAACTTTGGATTTGTAACCATGATCCAAAAATTGTCTGGTTCCCCTATCTCAGGGTTACGAAGGCCAGATCGGCAGTCGCTTCAATGTGATTACCAGACTCGCTAAATCCTGGATCATGGTCTAAGCTGACCTCGTCTAGGCTGACACCGTCTAAGCACGGTACATAACGCTAGAAAGATGATGAACCAACTCGCATGTCCTTACCTTTATGTGTCTTTTTACTATTAGTTCTTTTTTGTCTTCTATTTTACTGCTTGTTATTTATTATTATTTTGATCCTTTCTTCTCTTGTTTATGTTTCTTGCTACAGCCGCACCTCTGCTTCGCGCATCTGCCTCCTTCTGTCGTGTGCCTCGTCTTGCTTGATAGGTACGTGGATGGGGGCGGATGCGCGGAGTAGACACTGGTACCCGCTGAAAACCAGCGTCGTGGTCTGCCTGATAGCTGAGCGGGCGCCGATTTGGCACACATTTGTTATGTTTCTGTGTTTCCATATTTTTCTTGTAGCTTGTGTTTTAATATGTGTGTCGAATAAAGACTATCTATTCTATTCTATTCTTTAGAAAAAATGCAGATATACCAAGGCACTTGTAAGTCAGTAACACCCTCGTGATCCCTCTCATGTTGCAAATGTCGGAGGATACGGTAACCTTAACTTCAGGCCGTAACCTTCAACGCTGAATTTTCAATAAGTAAAAAACTTCAAAGGAAATACAAGAAAAGAAAACTGGGTTATTCCTTCAGTGGCCTGAATACATTTGCATTTTTCTTTTAACATTTTTACTTAGCTCAAGATGCAAAGCGGAGTGCTAAGGCTGAGAGCCTCGCGGTGGGTCCGTGTGAATACTAATCAGCTGGCCAAATCAGATTTGGCTCGCCGAATCCAAAAGGGGAGCTGTGGACGGAGTGGCGCCAGCTTCGTAGGGATCCAGTTCTCATAATGGCAGTGGTTAAGAGCATCCGAAATTGGTTAAGTGCAGAAATAGATCCAGGTGGTGCTTTTCCTAGTTCTTGAGTTTAGAGCGAGTTTTTAGGAACTTCTCATCGAGGTTCACACACGACATTTTATATCTTTTAATATATGTCCATACTAGCCCGCGGCTCCACTTGCGTCGGAATTTGCCTTGGTCTCTCGCGTCTATTAATTTTACCGGGGTGAAAAGTAATCTTGTTAGTCTAGTAATAAGATTCAAATTTTTGTCGCACCAAATTTCATTACCATCAGTAAAAGCGGCATCTATAGCAGCGAACATACAGACTGAAAGCTAGACACTATATAATTTTTCGTAAAGGGTGTATTGCCCCATACAAGGTAAGAAATAACTCATAAATTACACGGTAATTTTAAATAATATTTATTTTAAAATCAAATTAACATTTTACACCAATCTTATACGACATTTGTATTACAACACGATCACTTAATAGACTCTATAGATACACCTTAACTATTAATTACACTTTAGTATTTATAAACCTCGTACATACATTATGACATAGTTTTTAATTATGAAGACATCAGGTAGATCGTATGAAGGGGGAATATGGAGCAACTAGCTTTTGTTGGTGGCTCTGTCCTTATAGAGAAGTTAATGTGTGATCTTAGAGATTGTAAATGTTCCCAGTATAAATTGTCCTTTCTTGAGGTTCTTTGTACTGGTATAGTAGGTAGCTTAGTCTGGGATTGTAAGAAATGTGCCAACTGTTTTCTTTGACTAGCATGTCTTAAATTGAGGTTGTTATATTGGCAACGAGCTAGTCATTTGTCAGACCTTTTTACAAATTTCCATCTTACTCAGCTCAATTCAGATTTTTTAAAAGGTTACTGCTTCTTCTCTGCTGACACCACCGGGATCACGATCGTTATGTTAAGAAAGTATTGGCATAGCATATTTTATCGCATTCAATAAAGTGGAATAGGCCAGAGTCATTTCCGAACTTTTAAAAGTATGATCCCAAATCGTTAGTATTTAACAAGAAATCCTGTTTGACTAATCACGTCTCGTACACAATCGTTAGTGAAGGTTTACCCTGGGGAGGAAGTAACCGCCCTTGAGGGCAGCAATTCGCTCTGATTTGCTCCTTTGCCGCCCTCTACGGTCTATGCATTTAGATGAGAAAATAAGCGATTTTTTAGATTTTATTCTGAACATGTCTCACTTGTTTCTGTTGGATACGCTTACCAAACCTTTGACGAATGTTCCTTTTAATCCAATTCAATTAGTTAGCAACACAATATAATATTATTTCAGTGGTAAAGCTGTTAAAATCGGATTTAATATAGCGGTTTAAAATGTCAAGTCACATCGGAAGTCTAGACATAAATATTTAAACCATTCGTTCCTTAATACGTCTTTAAATCCTGCTAGCGTGGAGTTTAGTTAGTTTAATAAGTTACAAGTCCTTTACTTTTTTAAAGATTCCACTCACAAAAAGTTACCGAAGCATAAACTTTTAATTTTATGAAACTATAAAAGAGTCGATTTTCTTCATTGATTTATGCGACCTATAAATTTCCTCTCACTTTTGCTAATTTCCCGAATAGTATCTGCGGCGTTTTGGCGGCGACCCAAATCCGACGGCTCACTTCGAATGAATGCGGATAGACATGCCATACGATAATCGAATGGAGAGCTTCGGAATGGTTCCTTTGTTCTATGATATGACGTTACCATAACGATTCGAAAAATAACAAAATGTTCGTGCTTGGCCACTGACGTCATTTAATTTTGTAACAATACTTTGTTTATAAACTTATTTATCACCTTATCAGCTGTTCCATTTATTTGAATTGCCACAGTAAAGAGTTCCATATTGTTCTGGAATTTAAAAAGAATGCGCCAACTGTGTCCAAAAATAAATGAAGAATTGGATAATAAAATAAAATAAAAATCAAAAAATTCATTTAAATAGTTCTTATGTAATTTGAGTTGTAAATGCAACATTTCGGATCGGGCGCAATGGATGCCTTTTTGGTATAATATAATTAATTATGTCTTTTGTTAAAGATTTATGTTAATTTTTTTATGCTTCAATAAAATCATAAGTCAAATGGCAGCGATTCCAAAGTCACCTTTTCGCCCTCGTGACTAACGGCTGTTTGGTTTTCATCAAATTAATGATCGAAAAAAAATTATCCCTGTGACATTTTTCTTATATTAAAATGCACACAAAACCAAACGTTTTGTGCTAACTTCTTACGCAAACTGCTACGTTTGCGTTAACAGAAAACGTCAATTTAACGTTTTGATAAGTCACGATTATTTCTTTGTATCTTTGTCGGTACCTACACGTTTACTAATTGTATAATATATCTGCGAGTTATACTAATTAACATGTAGAGTTCAATATAATAAAAAGTTCAATATAGTAATGCCAATATTATTACTTGTCAAATTTATTCATATTGATAAGACATTTTCCAAATCTATAGCGAAAAATGAGCTAAAATTATACTAAAACGTTAGCTGAACAATTCTGTAGCAGACATCCTCAAGCTTCCTGAAAGTGATTCGGGTACACCATAAAAAATCGCATGTTGCAAAATTCCTATATTGTTCTGGGACATAAATGAATGTAGGTACCAACTGTGTTTCTTGCCCAGCATGCCGTAAAAGTCGCCTAATGGTATATTACTATGATTGTGTAGGCGACGAGCTAGCCACTTGTCATTACTTTTTAACCATTTTCAGGTTAAGGCTAAACTTATTTTTTTTAAGTCAAACCTTAATTTTTAAGGTTAAGGGGCTGCCCCCCCCCCCCCCCCCCTTTGACTCTACTTAAGTATAAACAATTGTGAGAAGCGGATTGGAACTAGAGTAAACACTTAATTTTTATCACGATTGGCCGCCTCTAATATCTGGCCGCCCTAGGCCCGGGCCTACTGGGCTTTAGGGTAAATCCGCCACTGGTTGTGACGTCTCACTGCCGTCCATCTCACTGGGCGCCATGTTGCAACTTAGTTAGGCGTTCAGTTAGCGCGGCGTTGTTCTAAACAAACCTGACGAGTGCTCCACTTCGTTGTGTAGCGCACTGCTCGCAGTTTGCTGAATCAACGGTGCACTGACAAATAACGAATAGTGCAGTGTACTATACTTAATAGTTATTTTCTCACCATTTTCTAAATTCTTTGGTTGCATGACTGGCTCGATGGCGAATTCGGTAGTGACCCTGCCCCATGCGCCAAGAGTTGTGCGTTCGATCGCCACCCAGGATAAATATTCGTATGATGAACACTTGTGTTTGTTCTGTGTCTGGGTATTGAGTATATATTTGTAATACCACTGTTGTTTCTGATATCCATAACACAAGTGCTTAAGCTTCTTACCTCGGAGTCAGATCAATGTATGTGATGTAGTCTATTAATTATTATTATATGCTCAAATATTAATGTAAATAGTTGCGGTAAGTCTGGTTTGACCGGACAGATCAGTGGCAGGAATCGTAGTTATTTGATAATGGTTAGCCAATTACCACATATTATCGTGGAAAGAGTAATTCATACATTTTTACGTGCCCATTTACATTTTAAAACTTATTTTCATCTTTTTTCTCAAATGCGAACCATGAAGGAGTCTTCGTGGCCTCCCAGGGTGTCCTTAATCCTTCTTCATAAATTCTGACCTAGCCTAATTTGAGTGTTCAAAACACAGACGAAGTACATCTGTGTTTCGTAGCGCAACCCAGCGCAGTGTTTGCCGAAGCGACGGCGCATTTCCACAACAGAGCGAAGATTCCCTCGTCACATTTCCGACGGCGGAAATGTTTTAAAATTTTGCTTTGATGCATATTTCGGGAATACGGAGCTAAGTTCAAATTTTGTTGCTGTTTTGGGCGATGCTTTTTGCCGTATGAATAATATGAAAGAGATTCGCAATACGAATGAATCTGTTTAAAAATATTCGGATACTAAATTAGTTGTTGCAATTGAAATACAATTGTTTGAAAGATATATTTCCAGTTTTGTTCGTCATACGCATCTCTGATGTCTTCAATATTATTTTCAGAAACAAAAATAAATTATAACAATTACTTACTTTTTATACATACTGCATCAATTGGAAAAATGTTGCCGAGATTTCACATCGCATAGTCGTGATCATTAAGGAATGTGTTTCAGAAACCTTAGCCAATGATGTTGATATCTCATGATGATGAAAAAACGAAAACATTTTCTCGGCAGCTTTTTTCTTAAAGGTCTCATATTAAACATTTGTTAAGTTATGTATTGACTATGTATATTGGCCCTTCTAATGGTTTTGTAGAAAATAGTGTATTTTTACAAAGTGTTATATAATACGTATCAAAGACATATCATTTAATCTGTTTTATCTTAACTATTTTTAAGAAACAGAACAGAAAGAGATATTTAATAACTTCCATAAAAAGTTTAGTATTGTCAGAAATTATAAATCGTAAGTGATTTGTAAAATAAAAGGTTTCAAAAATATATTTTTTAATAAGCAGCTTTTGTGTATATATTAAAATATACAAGAAAATATTAAAAACATATCATAATTTTGTGCTCAGCATTACCTCAATATAATTTTAGAGTTAGTAAAATAATGTGGAAAATAAGCGATAGTGATCATTAATTATTCATATACTCGTACATAGGTAAATATAGATTAACATTAACAAAATGTACGACTAGTTAATTTAAACGATTAATAAAATAATGACTTCTCTATAAATGCCATAAATTTATACATACAAAAACGACGCCGCAACTAAATGTTCTACTGAATGCACTTTCATAATAAATACATTTACTCTATTCAAAGATCACACTTTTCAAGAGATCCCATATGGAGAAGGCATTGATCCTGCGGCTGTCAAGTGAATTCAAAATATTTGAAAAACTCCGTCTAAATTACAACACGACCTCTGAGCATTGGCTGGCACACAAGAGCATTCATATTTCAAATAAAACAATAAACGTACACTTTCACATGTTATTAGGAACTATAAAATAATATTTTGTGCATAAAATGAATGTGTACTCTGACTTATATTTTAAACAGTTGATCCATCAAATTAAAAAAGTCTGAGAATTCCCATTTCACAAGTTAAATGACCAATATAGCATAATGATTTATGTTTTAAAGTCGGTTTAAACAAATAATTTAATAACATTCATACCGGAAGACTTAACATGTCAAAATAGTTCAAAATTTAACTAAACATATCGATACAGACGTAAAAATTGTTAAATTATATTTTTTTTTGGACCAGCCATATTACATTTTAGATTTAAGTGCAACGTTACAATAACAATAAATAAATTACAATTAATAATTATTAAATTTTTACATCATAACAAGCGTTTTGTGACATTTATTTAAAAAACTTTACTTTAATTAAGTTTGGTTTAAACTCTTACATAACAGACACTCATATTTGTTCTATTTATCTACAGTTCACATAATTTCTTTCGAACATCTTTATTCTATGAAGAAGCTAATATCACGAGAGTAAAAACCACACATAGGGTAAACTTCATATAAAATCTTGCCTTCATTGAAGTAAGCTAATCAACACCTTGCAATTTCCATGTCAAACATAAAGCAAAAATAAGCACAAGAACATTTACCTAAAACAATCCTTTATTTAAAACGATAATTTATTAATTGCTTTTAATTACATGTAAAAAAGTATTTAATGTGTTTTGAAATCAGTAAAGTTATAATTAAGTACTAAAATGTAAAATAGAAAACTTTCTCTATGAATGTATACGCTCTTCCATTTGAATTAGTTTACTCATGGAAAAATTTCCCGCAATACCATTCAACGGTAGAAATTTACCGGGAAGTCTGTAAACATTTATTTATATATCAAAAGCGATTTCTTTATGTAGTTTACCTTTGTATGTTCTTTATCCAGGTGCTAAGTAACAAATAACATCTCACTGCAAGCTGTTCAGTCCGTGTCAGCTTTACCATGCCATCAAGCACATGGCCTCCAAGGTTTCTAATAAAAATCGGTGTATGTTGGAATTTAAAAATATATTGAGATGTTTAGTATTTTTCAAAGTTAAAATTTTGGTGTTACAATTTTGTCATAACTTCCAATTGTTATTTTTGTCGGGCGTTTTTTTAGATGGAGAGCACGGGAACCCTCCGACGTGTGACGGTCTTTTTGTAAAGCTAGATATTTGTATAATTATGAGTTATAGCACGCTAAGAACGATAACCATAACCTGGCAGGCACCAGCCCTGCATGTCATAAGCCATTTCATTTTTAAAGTGTAAAAAAAAAAAAATTGTTTAGGAGCCAAAAAATCAACATATAATACATCTACATCGATTTCTTCGGGTTCCAAGCCCTTAAATAGCAGCGAAGTATCAACCAATACACCTTTCAATTCCAAGTTACAACCTATGTAGTAAAAACCGGGTAGGTGCATGCAATGCAATACAACGTGACACTCTGCGAAAGTCTGTACTCACTGTTCAAATTGACGTTTACTAAATTCCTCTAGAAAGTTTCCAAGTCGATCCGAAATCCATCACTAGTTGGGCGATATCGTGTGCTTGGATTTTCGCTTGAGCCGACCAGTGTTGCTGTTCGATAGTTCACTAGCGATAGAATTAATAATATCGATAGAATGTTCGATACCGGTAGTGTGGAATGTGGTGACAAATGGCACAGTTTCATCGTAGTTAAGATGATGCCTGTGTCTAGTAGTCCCATTCAGGACGCATGTGTTATTAGGCCAAACCGCAAAGATCACACTTGATGTCATTACCATTTACAGAGTCAAAAAACAGACAACAAAAATTTTACTGATTTTTTTCTGTCCCGGTACCTCAATGTCTAATAATTTAATCATACAGATAACACCACCGTAATATCTGTCGTTTTGATTTACATGAATTATTCTCTACGGCCTGGCCTTGAACAGTACCACATGCCTTTGATATCGATACTTAATACTGTTTTCCGGCAACAGAATCCTTCGAATACTTCGACTAATTCCAGGACTTGCTTCAATCCTATCGCCACATTCCACACCATATCACAAACACCGGTTCCATCGATAAGGGTCTCGTAAACTATCGACAGTGTGGCATCACTGCAGCTCACGTCGAGTTGCCGCCCGCTTTCTCGTAGCCTTCCACAAGGGTCTCTAGTATGAACTTGATGGTTATCTTGTAAATGTTCTCCACGTTGGGCGTGTACCGGTCCCCGAGGGTTGACTCCACTGCTGCGAGGAATGGGGCCTCGATTTTCTGGAAGGAAACAGACGAGAGTTAGAGCCAATAAGGATTAGTTGGGTTTTTCAACAAATCGACAGAAGAGACTGGGTACACGTGTGTCTAGTTGGTGAAACTCAAAATTTGATCCATTTATTAAACGGTTTTTCTTAGATAGAGGTTGGACGAAGCCAGGAGTTTGATTAGGTTTTGAAATTACAGAGGATCGTTTGAAGGTTGTGTGGGCCTTCGAAACATATTTTTAGAAGTATTCTGGAGACTCCTCTGTATGAAACGAGAAAGAGATGTTTTAATGGGTAGCATTCCTCTATATTTTAGTTAAAATACACAAAATATATGTCTGCGGAGAGTTGTTTTGTTCTAGAGGCAGGTTTTGTTTATAATCGGGGTCCACCCTGGATGTGGTCTTTAGATGTTGTCGTTGATGCACTAGTCGTGTCAACACGCGCAATCATCAGTCCATCCAATTGTCTTTGAATTATAACCCAGTACGCTATTATTTACATACATACATAGCATGACGCCCATAATCCCTGAAGAGATAGGCAGAGTCAAAGGGGCAACAGGCCCCTTTAACCATAATCAGCCAAAAATAAAACTGGGTTGGGTTAGATGGAAAATTGTGAAAAAGTAGTGACAATTGGCTAGCTCGTCGCCTACACAATAACATACCTAAAACCCCATATACCATTAGTCGCCTTTTACGACATGCTAGGCAAGAAACACAGTTGACACATTCTTTTTAAATCCCAGACCAACATGGGACGCCACTATTTCTTCGCATTTAATGCCATATTGATCTACAAAATCCTATAACCCGTAAAACATTTTAATAGCCCGATTCAGCCATACAAACGCTTTGATGGCACACGTTGCGGTAACGAAGTCAGCCCGCTTCGTGCGCCGGAAGACCCCCCCCCGGCCCTTTGACCCCCGGAAGGTCGCTACGTGCATGAATAAAGTATTTCCTTTGCTGCAGCCCTAATATAGTTTAGATCACCGCAAAAGGGAATTTGCTCTGATGTTCCGGGACTTGAGAATGTGCCTTTATATACTTATTATATGTAACTTTGTTTACATTGTGTTGGTTCGTACATACCTCTATATTTTTTGATTGTTAAAATTACAACAAACGCGTATACAAATAATATCCGAAAAGTTTTGTGCAAACTTAGTTTGTAATCGTAAGAAATATTTATCAAGTGGTATTAAAATATTTAGAAGCATTCTCTTTTTTTTTAAATATTATTCAGACTACATCACATACATTGATCTGACTTCGTGGTAAATAGCCTAAGCACTTGTGTAACAGACAGAAACAACAATGGTATTCTAAATAAACTTAAATACTGAATATTAACACCCAGACACATAACAAACACAAGTTTTCGTCACACAAATATTTGTCCTGGGTGGGGATCGGACCCACAACCCTCGGCGCATGGGGCAAGGTCACTACCGAATGCGCCATCGAGCCAGTCATTATCTTTGGGGGAGGCCTATGTCCAGCAGTGGGAACGTCTTTCGGCTGATGATTATTTTGATATATAAGCCTACTTATAATGCACAGCTAATTGTTAATGTGCTAATTGTGTCTTATACTGGATGACATACCTAAATATGGTCCAAGAGCTGGCACCAATTTTTGGGTAGGCATCGCGTTGGGGTATAAAAGGAGAGGTATGTGACAAGTATTCAGCTTGCCTCAAATACCTACCCAAAAATTGGAGCCGGCTCTCCTATTAATACAGTTAGTGTTAGGAATGTTATGACCACCCGTTCAAATCATAAGTTATGTGTCAGCCATTACTTCCTTCGACCATATCTTATATGAATGGAAAAAAAACAACTTGCACATGACACCACTAATCAGCGATATCTTAGTGAGCATAATACTGAAGCCAAGCCCAGTTTTATTTTTGGCTGAATTTGGTTAGATAGGCCAGCTGCCCCTTTGACTCTGCCTACCCCTTCGGGGATTATGGGCGTGATGTTATATATATAATTTTTTTTTTCCAGACTGACACCAATTCCCTAGTTCCAAACCTAGCTTTTGCTTGTACTATGGATACTAGGCGAACGGATAGACATACTGAAATCAATCAACGGGCCAGTCGAATATATGTATGTATAATACTGAAACCTAGTCGCAAAACTATACTACCTAGTAATAGTAAATCATATTAAAAGACCTCTGTCTCTGTTATTTCGCTATCAATCATGGCTAAGAGAAGATCGATTATCTCTTACGGATATCTTATATGCCTTGTTTCAAGATCCCAGATCCATCATGATTCGTTTTTTCTTATAAACGGGACGTCGATACCGGAACGAATTGCTAAATGGAAATACGAGACCAGTTTTGTATTCGTCAATATGCGGGTTTTTCTTTACCATTCCTCTTATATACATTTAATACGCAGTAAGTCCCATGTTGGTTTGGGACTTACAAATGTGCCAACTGTGTTTCTTGCCTAGCATGTCGTAAAGGCGACTAATTAATATAAATTTTAATTGCTCATGAAACCTTATATCCAGTCAGTTTTTTTTCAATTTCCAGTGACAGTGACACGAAATGCGAATAAAACCCTTGTACTATAACGAAGGGGGCAGATGAAACTAAATCGGTGCTATCGACCACCCGGGTGGTGAACGCCACGTATTAGTGCCAACCACCACCCGGGTGGCAATTGGAAGGGGGCAGATGGGAATAAAGGGACTAATGGTACATCGGGTTTTGGGTCTGTGTTTGTGTAGGCGAAGCAGTCCAGTTTTTTTTTGGTTGAATGTAGTTAAGAGGGTTAGCTGCTTCTTTGAATCTGCCTACCCCTTCGGGGATTACCGATGATATTTATGTGTGTATGTACACTATAAGATAGTCAAGACTGCTGTTCTTATACGTTTTGTGATATCCACCTCTATAGACATCTTAGACACCATAATACTGTCAAAACAGAAGTTATGGCGTATAATAATCATGTCACGGTAAACATTCTACAACATACTGGAAAAGTTTTTTCGCCACCGAATGTTTATACAGGCGACAAACGCAGACATCTAGGTCCCCAAACAACACCTAGCTTTTAAATTTCTTGATAGAAACTGACACTCTAGAAGCATTCGTAAAATATGTTCTTTAGTTTGGAAACAAAACAACAACACTGTTGATTCACAAATAAAAATAGTTTCGCTCTAAAAACTAATCTCTTTCATTAGGTAGAGGTCTGTAAAAATAATATTGTTTGGTTTAAAATATACATGCGGGTTTAGTGACTCACTTACTTACTTCAGAAGAAGTGCAATCAATGCTTTTAACGATACAATGCAAGGCTAAAATCCAAGAGTATTGGATCAGATCTGTGCGTGTACCCCAAGATCTTCAAAATCTTAACAAAAACACTTTAATGGAAAGAGGATGACCTGTTTTTTCAGTCTCCAGCTGGAAACAAATGTCTGTAAAATTTACCACAATTTATTTTATCTATCGGGTGGTACAACTCCCCCCCATTTCATTTAGGGCAGCTCTTTGACCACTTTGTTCTGCGCATATGCGATCACTGTGTGCTTAGCCTAATACGAATAATGACAGTTTTATGAGGTAACTTTACTTTTATGTGGTAACTTTGCTTGTAGGCGTTTCATATTTTATACAAGCTGTTACCCGTTACTATGTCCGCGTGGAATAAACGAAAAGATTTTTTTTTATTCCTGACATCCTAATTATATTTCTAAAATAAAAGTAGCCTAAGTTACACCCAGTATGTATGAAAACCAGTGAAAAAAGCTTTATTTTTATCTGTTACATGTTTTATTTTGATATTACAAACAGACATTCCCATTTTATTTATCTGTATAGATTTGTTTTTCTTTTCGTCCATGTCATTTTCCTCGTATAAAAACTTACACAAATCTCCAGATAAATCATCGAGTTGTATAAGAAATAAATACTCTAAGCAACGTCAAAAATATATATTACTTCCGATAAAATCATTTCCTCTATACACCGACATTGTGAATTGTCTCATAAATTGAGGATGAAGTACCAATCCCAAGTATGGATATTTCTTGACATGTTTACGATTTTATTCCTTAATAAAACGTATTTTTTGGAAGCTCATACGCTAATCTAATCTACATAATATGTGACTTTCGTATCGAGTATTCGTAAAATGCTGTCGTAAATAATGTGTTTTGGCAGATCGAATCAAGTCTTGTGTAGGGTACGATTTTCTTCAGAAGATTCTTATTAATTCAAAAAATAATGTATTGCTTGTAATAATAATTACGACACCAACATGGCTGATTGTGTAGGCGACGAGCTAGCCACTTGTCAATACTTTTTGACAATTTTCCATCTAACCCAGCCCAGTTTTATTTGTGGCTGAATGTGGTTAAAGGAGAGTTAGTAGTATTAGTCAGTAAAACGTGCTTTAATTGGCACCAAGATCCTTTGCTTGTATTGCGTCTGACCTTACCATTGAGCGACCACTGCTCTATATACATAAACAGCTTAATATATGTATGTTTATATACAATCCGTCGAAAGAACAATAAAATTGCAAAGACGATGAAAGGTAAGCGGCCAAGTTTCCATCGCTTCACGGCGGTACACATCTGTATCCGTTGTTTGACAAAACACAATCTGACCGAGATCTTTGTTGTTCAAGACTGTCTGGGAAAAATACAGCGCTGAGAAAACTCATCGCACTCTTGGTATTAAAGAAATCTAACTCAAGTATTCCGTAAATTCAACTCTATATCTTAAGTTTTAAGATCTAGCAAATTTTTCACAAATCCCACTTGTTGAGTTATGTTACTTTCCTTATAATAGTGCGACATTCGTTAGCAACAGTAATATTTTGAACAAAACTTCATCTGGTGCAGTAGAAATTCTATCAACGGGTTCGATATGTAATGGTCACGAAGGCCAGATGCCAGTCATTTCAATGTAGCCAGACTCTTAAATCCAGGATTATGAATGATACATTCTCCAAATTCTCCAGACTAATTCTTCAAGATGGTGACTAAATGCAGCTTTTTTTTCAATAGAGAAGAACCCGGTAGTAGTTAGGTACTAGTTCCTCATGATGGTATGTACTGTACTAACAAATTCCAAAGACTCACCCAGAAGTACTCCACTTTGAACCCTGGTATTTTCCTATGGCTGGCTCCGACCTGGTGGATGTATTCGAAGAAGTTGTCCAGGTCGTCAAGCCCCTTGATGCCCTCGTCCAGGGTGTTCATCACGTTGTTGGCGTGCTCCGCCAGTTCCATCGAGTTGATCTGCTCCTCCTTGGTGCGGTATTGGCGGAACTTCTCGAACATGTTCAGGAGGTCTTGGTTTTCTTCGAATAGTCTGGAAAGAGAGGGTAAGTAAGTAACTTAATATTTGTAAATGACAGACAGACAAACACATGCAATTATTAATCCAGCAATGCTGCAGGATTCTAACCTGTGACCTTTGGCTTATTAGTTAAAGTCTCTGGCAACTCTACCTCCGGGCCTGTCGAAGGCCCTAAGACATTACGTGTGCTTTAATCTCATGTTGGTTTTGGCCTTAAAAACCAACTATGTTCCTTGTCTTGGATATGGTTACAAGGTTTATGATTATGTTGACGACAAGCTAGCCAATTAACACTACTTTTCATAATTTGCCATCTAAGCGAAGTCATTTTAATTTTTAGCTAAATGTCAATTAAGAAGTTTATTGTTTCTCAGACTCTGCAAACCCCTTCGGGGATTGAAAGCCTGATGTTATGTATGTACGCGTAATTGAACACCGCTGTAGTAGACGAAAGGTACTCGCTGTCACAAGTATGGGCAAGGGAAAATAGCCTATCGGTATTTTTAACCGATCTCTCCTCTGCCCTCCGCCCTCGCCCTCACGCAGCCTACTCGCGACCTTCTGGGAATCGATTGATACGAATGTTGATTCAAATCTCACGTTAATTACACGCAGGTAACACGCTCCATTTATTATTTATCGAGGGCGTATTTCGCCAAGGGTTAAAAGGATTATAATTTAATCTGAAACAAAATCAGTTAGCGATTCAATGTTATTATTTTAATTCTCGACTGTTTTATATGGATTTACAGGCGTCGACAATTGAAATTGGTAGTTAGATTTTTATAATGATTTTACTGTTTGAAATCGGAGCGGTGGTAGCTCAATGGTAAGGACACGCGCCTCTTAACCGTGGAGTGCGGTTTCAAAGCCGGGCACGTACTTCTGGATTTTTCAAATCTATGTACGTATTTATACCACTAGCTCGACGGTGAGGGAAAATATCGTGATGAAACCTGCAAATTCAAACAACTTTGGATTTGTAACCATGATCCAAACATTGTCTGGTTCCCCTATCTTAGGGTTACAATGGTCAGATCGGCAATCGCTTCAATGTAATTACCAGACTCGCTAAATCCTGGATCATGGTCTAAGCGGACCCCGCCTAAGCACGGAACATAACGCTAGGAAGACGATGACTGTTTGAAATCCTTTTTAAGGTTTCATACTTGTAGTGTGCAAACTGTATCCTAATAATGAGCTGTCCATATTAATTGTTGGACGGTTAGTTTGTCTGATAATGAATATATGTGTTATCTCATGAACCTGTGTAGTGGTGCCTGTCTCAATATTTCTACCTTACGGCTAATTTTCTGGAGTAATTTTAACGATTACAAGGAAACCATCTCAACCCAATATCCTAAGTTGGTCTGGGACTTAAAAAGAATGTGCCATATGCGTTCCTTGCCTAGCATGTCGTAAAAGGCGACTAATGGTGTATCGGGTTTTGGGTGTGTTATTGTGTAGGCGACTGAGGTGACCACTTGTCACTACTTTTTCACAATTCCATCTAATCCAGTCAGATGTTTCTGTTTAGTCCGTCAGTTAGATTATAAAAAAATACTAAACAGGTAGTGTTTTTTTTTATTGTCAAACAAACATTGACGAAGATACAATGCATTCAAGTTGATATAGAGACGTCGCAAGCCCCCACTCCAAAACTATGATGCTCTTTATCTTTGTGATTTTTTGTTAATTTGATAAAGCAAAAAGATATGTGTGTAATATTTTTGTATAATCTAACTGACAGACTAAATTGAATTATTGTTTTTTAATGCAATCATCATCCCTATTGAATTGAATGTGGTTAAGGGGGTCAAAGAGGTAGCTAGCCTCTTTGGCTCGGTCTACCCCTTCGAGAATTACGAGCGTAATGTAATGTATATATGTATTCTGGATTATTTAATCTAAGGTATGAGCATGTACCTTAGATATTGCTGACTGGCCCGTTGGTCGAGTGGTTAGAGACCCTGGCCACGAAACTAAGGGTCGCGGGTTCGAATCCCGCTAGGGGCAAATGATTCGTGTGATGAAATGAAATGAAATGAAATTGTCTTTATTTACGTAGGCTTAAAAAAAGCACTTATAAATCGTCAGAATAAGATCAATATCTACCGGTTCAAAAAGTAGATTCTACCGAGAAGAAACCGGCAAGAAACTCGATAGGTACTCTTTTAAAATGTGAACATGGACATTTGCACTCGAGTCATGGATGTTTGTTAACGTATTTAAGTATGTATATCCGTTCACCTAGTATCCATAGCACAAGCATAAGCTTACTTTGGAACTAGGGAATTGGTGTGTCAGTCTGGAGAATGTATGAATGTATGTATGTATATACTTTTTGAATTATGCTCGTACGAAGTCGCGGCTAACAGCTACCACACATCTTCTAATATAATCTAGTCCATCCAATTACATACCACAACCTACGTTACCTAATTTCAGTATAATACTACAAATCCTTTGTACTCGAATCCGTCTAATGAGCATCCTATTAAAATACATAAGAAGTACAACACATTCCCAAAATAAATTGAAGTAGATAATTATATTTCACAACGGTTGTTTAATAAAGACTCGTTGTACCTACGAGGGTACAAGATTAGCAAGATTTAGGGGGTGAGTTCCCAAAAAGTTTCCCCCACTTACCCCCGCTTTGTCCCCGCTTGTAGAGGGTGTATCCCCATTAATTCTAACCTGAACGTTGCTGGTTCTTTTGGGAGTGTTTTACAAAGTATCACAGACAGATATCGTGTGTAATGGGCACTTTAGCGATATGTTTGACACGGTTTAGTCCTTATGGTTAGAGGACAGAACCAAAGGCTGTAAGTTCCAATCATATGGGAAAACCTGACCAACATGATACGTTTTGGAGTAAAACCGATACTCCAAAGGCAATTACACTGTAAAATATTTAAATATACTAGCTGACCCGGCGCACTTCGTAACGCCCCGTTCTCGGATTTTCAATACCCATTTTTTTTTTTTCTGCGCGTCTTTTTTATTTTTTTCTTTCATAAGAACTCGACAATAACAAACACAACTAAAAAAGAATTAGCCAAATCGGTAAAGTCGTTCTCAAGTTATAGCTTTAGGGTGGACCACCGGTATCACTTAGGGGTATGAAAAATTGATTGCGACAGATTCTCAGACCTACCGATTACCGAATATACATATAAAATTTCATAAAAATCTGTCAAGCCGTTTCGGCGGTAACAAACACCGCGACACGAGAATTTTATATATTAGTAATGAAAACTAGTAGGTAAACTAATAATTATAAGACCTAAAATAGGGAATACAGTAAATAAAAGAACGGAGCTTAGAACGTACAATGACAGCGCTCTAATGAGAGAGTGAATAAAAAAAAAGGCGGGAGCCGGATACAGTGACATCTATTAAGTAACGGGTGCGTTCGTTGTTGTGGCTGCGTTCAGATCTTCAACAATTAGAAGATAGATATTTAAATACTACGGATGTGATCATGATGATTCCCCCATCTAAGGGTTTCGAAGGCACTTGGATATAATTACTAGACTCGTTAAGTCAGAATCGTACCGGTAATGATGCCGATACTTAGATGAGTCGACACATTCCCTTTACTCCAGTTTTGATATAGTCTGAAATCCCATATTCCCTCTTAACGTCCTTTCGTTAACCTATATCGGCAAATAATCTCCCGATATTGCATATTAGGTTTTGGTCTCAATAGGCCGCGTACAGGCAGACATAGGCTTTCTGAAGCTTACTGGCCTCCTTGCGGGTTCGTACTGGCCAAGTGGACACTTATGTACACGCCACACGCTATGTGAAAAAAAAAAACGCTGCTGTCATCGGTGAAAAAAAGTGAAGATAGTTTTTTTCTGCGCAAGTCTTTTATCACAGAATATTTTAAGCGAAAAAATTGCTCTTCAATAATTGAAATCATTATCAAATATTACTTCGAAACTATTGTTAAATTTGCTCCTTCAGAGGCGGTTTCAAAAATTGACGTACTGTTAGTAGGAGATCTGGCATCCATTTTCGGGTAGGTATTTGAGGCAAGCTGAAAACTTGTCCCATGCCTCTCCTATTATACCCCAACACGGAACTGCAGACCTAGCTGGTGAGTAGATATTATAATAATCTATTATTGTATCGTTAAATTATCACGCGATTCGTCGGTATGTTAAAAATGTGTAATAAAAGCCGTTAAAGTAATTCTTTCGTCCAATACATTCCTTTCCACACATTAGAACTACTCGCATCGTTGAACTTGTTGAGTATCATTTGAGAGAATTATTTCACGTCGGAATTCACTTTTGAACAGTTACCGGAATATTGGCACGGACTGTGATTGGAGTACATAGTGACGAATACTCGTGAAATAAACAAAGAACAAACGAATACCTCCCAGCTTTAAATAAATAAATATCCGACGACATCACAGCCACATACATTGATCTGACTCCGAGGTAAGTAGCAACAGTGGTATTACAAATATATACTTAAATATTGTATATTAACACACAGACACAGAACAAACACAAGTATTCATCACACGAATGTTTGTCTTGGGTGGGGATCGAACCCACAACTCTTGGCGCATGTGGCAGGGTCACTACCGAATGCGCCATCGAGCCAGTCAGCTCTTTTGAAAAAAGAGTGCAACTACCACGCTCAAATACATTTAATTTGAATTTAGAATTCCAAGTTTTGAGCGAAAATCGTGACGATTTTTTTTGTATTAGTGAGATTTCGAATATTGAAAGAGGTAAAAATAAACAACTCTATTTAGTCATTATTTCAGAACGATTGTAATAAGGAAGATTGGATGCACACTTTTTATAAAGACTAACCCATTTTTATTTTACATCTCCGCACAATCCTTGTTTCAGTGGATGAGAATATAGTAGGGAGATTTTTAAACTTGATCTAACATAAATATTGGTGTGTTGTTAGCTAGGATTACAGTAATTAATTTGGCAACTTCTTGATGAGATCTTAAAATCATATTTCTCAAATTGACAGGCTCGATGGTCAAGTGGTCAGAGACCCTGGCCACGAAACCGAGGGTCGCGGGTTCGAATCCCGCTAGGGGCAAATGCTTCGTGTGATGAAAATGGACATTTGTACTCGAGTCATGTATGTTTATAAACGTATTTTAAGTATGTCTATCCGTTCACCTAGTAGATTCAAAATAAAATAAATGAAAAGTCGATTCAACTGCCCTAGAACTTTTTATCAAATTGAAAAATAAATTGAATGGCTGTCATACGGATGCATAACTATTAACGTCAAATTCAAAGTGTCATGGAACTCTTCTTAAGTGAAATGGACTATAGTGCACCCGTGCGAAGCTAGGGCGGGCAGCAGTAAGATAATAAACTTTTCAGACTCACATACAAATTCACTACATCCAAGTATCGTTGTGACGGGTACGAAGCCAACGTGGGTCTACCTACGCTACTGCCTTATGTGAAGACTTATAAATAAGGGCTCATGGAAATAATTATATTCTAATAACCAGCTTTGCTTGCTAATTGATTCCGCCGAAGCAATTACACGTGAAATAAGCTGTACCTACATTACTCGTTTCACATTACAAGTAGCTCTGAGCTCGGTACCTCTGGAGGTAATGGACCTCGCTAAAGACAAATGGGAGGCATTCTTCACTCACAATCGGATTAAAAGGAAGCTTTTTCCATCCATTTGGCGAGGTTAAATGTTCGGTTAATAGTTTGTTTTCAGTCGGGTGTTTTTCTTTCTTTGGAAATACAAAGGTGTAGAAAAAGGAGTCTGGTCATGAATTTCGATTGAGAATTTTATTTTTATTACATAGTTTAGAGGTGGTATTACCTATGGTATGTGCATGACTTTTAAATTTATTTACATATATTTGTTCAGTAAAATGTAGCACAGAAAAGTATGAAAGCACCTTATAGTACTAATTAAGAAGATTGTTCGAGCTAGTTTCTTGATTATGGACCAAGTAAAACTTTTAAACTATGGTAGACGGGAAAATCCGACGGGTAAGGTGATTAATTATATCGCCGAAGTGTCGCCGAAATTTCGTCTCGACATATGATATAGTTCGAAAAAGCGCGAGAGATTAGCGAAGAGATTTCTCTCGGCGAAATCGACTACGTGAAAAAAATCTAAGGCCCCTTGTGACAGCGCGTAGTGTTTTAAAGTAGTATGGGAGCTTTGCCTAAGTAACAAAACAGATACCTACGTACCTACTGTTATTTAAATTGGTAAAGTTATAAACTGTCTCAGATTCGGAATGTTTTTGGGAAAATATAGGCTGACCTTTACAAGACGTGGGCAGGCACAGACATAACTAGCAGCTTTTTCTCAAGTTATAAGGTAAGAGCTTAGTGGAGGGCGTTGCGTAGGCCCTCCGAAGAGCTGAGTGCCGGGAGATTACGCTCTTAACCTACTTGCTAAGGGCTGGATCAGTGGTGGGGATGCGAGCTCAATACTGGGAGTCTCGAAAAACTTTGAACGTTGCGTCGCTTCTTTCCATATTTTTTTTATGACAGCTGTGTCCATTTTACGAATAATTTACTTGGCTAAGTCTAGAATCAGAGCCGCCTTAAGCTATGTTGGGGCCCTTGAAAACACATGAATTTAGAGCATTTGGGGCCCTTTTGGAATTATTGAAGTCATTTTATTAAGGATATCACATAATTGACAATTTATTCTCTTTTTTATTTTCTTAGGCTGCGCAAATGACAGCTCTTCACTACAATTGGTAAGCAATAGGCAAAGGAATATTCTTGTAGCAACTTCAACTTCAACACAAATTGTCGGTACTTCGGGGCCCCTTGAGGATGAGCATGGCCCTGGGCACTGGCCCTGTGATTCAAGACGGTATTGTCTAGAATCATGGTCCAAGCAAACTCCGACTATTATAGTAACTATAATTTCTAGACAAATTCAAATTCAAACGTTTATTGCATGTCACATTGCATAAAGTACAAGAGATGGTCAGTGAGTACATTACATACTAGGTGTACATGTGACGCTCTGTAAGGGCATAGCAATTTAAGTTGCAGTTATCACCTTATCTAGACATCAGTTTTCCATGGTAGACACTTACAATAAATAGTTTAATATATCAAATTA
Organism: Glyphodes perspectalis; assembly: GCA_951394215.1. Classification (NCBI taxonomy): domain Eukaryota; kingdom Metazoa; phylum Arthropoda; class Insecta; order Lepidoptera; family Crambidae; genus Glyphodes; species Glyphodes perspectalis. The sequence goes on along the minus strand of OX596211.1, from coordinate 1,294,720 downwards.
TGTATATACATTTATACAACCTTATTTTTAGTATATCTATGTGAAACCTGATATCTATTTGTTTTCGTTTTGACTTAAACTGAATCGCTTAAGAACTGATTGCAATTTTTAATTCCGTATTTCAGTTTTCGTATGTACTAAACATTGCGTTGTATATCTCTGAGTAGTTATACTTTGGTAAATTTTGTCAGAAATTTAAAACACGAGGTCAGTAAGCCCGTTCCAAATCCAGCACTTGTCAACCCTTCGGCGGGAAGTGTAAATGAATTACTCGTTCAGTGGGAACACTGAATGTTAAATCGGCCCGCACAAATATTGGGGGAGCGTGCGCGCGTTACAATGTTACCGATTTAAGCATCTCTGGCACGGAAAACTGCCAAGCGCGAGCCGCGTCATTTCATCGTTATAATGATAGTATTCTCCTAACCGATTTCAGTCATGGCGGCTAATTTCAACGAGGATTAGCCAAGTACGTAGGAACTATCACAGGTGCACTCTTCGTTCCTTCGTTCTCATAGTTTGGCAATGCGACATGACCGGAGAGAGGTCAGCCGCAAGACCAACAGCTTAATGTACTTTCCTAGGCTTAATGATAAACCGTGAACTCCCAATTACTGAGTTATTTCTATATTGAAATAACCAATTTGGCCCGACTCGATTTGAACCTGGGACCTTGGTATTGGTCTCTAAGCGGCGCAAGCTATCATTACACCAACTAGGTCAGGGGTGGGAACCTTTTTATACAAACTTGCCAAAGTTTCGAAAATGTCGATATACCTAATTGGTTCTTCATGTCAATCATTGTTGATAAATTTGTGATCTCAAAGAAAATACGTACCCACCATTTTGTATAACATACCACCCTATGACACATGTGCCAATGGTTCGCCATGCCTGAACTAGGTAATAATTTTTACTTAACTACACATACGCGAAGCTGCCCGCTACTTCATCTGCATTGAATTAAGGCAGTTATAGAGATGTCACGATGCATTCCAGCCATCTATCAAATTTCTCAGAATACAAACGACTGGCTAGATGGCGCATTTGGTATTGACCCTACCCTATGCGCCAAGGGTTGTGCGTTCGATCCCCACCCAGGACAAACATTCGTGTGATGAATACTTGTGTTTGTTCTGTGTCTGGGTGGTAATATCCAATATTTATATAAGTATATATTTGTAATACAATGTTGATTCTGATATCTATAACACAAGTGCCTAACCCCGGAGTCAGATCAATGTATGTGATGTAGTCTGATATTAAAAAAAAGTTAACCACAAATCAATAAGCCCTCAAGAAAACCTCAAATAATATAATAAACTAACTAACTTAGCTTAAATAATATAATAAAGTAAAGTAAACCAAAAATCACGTCAAAACAAAAGTATTTGACATGGTTCAAATGCAACTATGATCTATACACCCTTGTAAAATATGTTGTTGAAAAGAGTAACTACCGAGTTTCATGCCGGTTTCTTCTCGGTAGAAGCAACATTCCGAACCGGTGGTAGATACATATTATTAGTTGATTTTCTTGTTGAATTGACGATTTATAAGTGTTTGTTTCAAACCTATATAAATAAAGAGTATTTTGACTTTGACTTTGACTTTGAAAGCGTAATAGATAGAGGTACTTTCACATTTATGAAAATTGTAGGGATACAGGAGCGACTAATAATAAATGCGATCGGTGTAGAACATGGGTTCCTTTTATGTTTTTGGACCCCTGAAAAGAGGGGACGAATGTTAATCAACTGAAAACGAGCCAGCTAAAATATTTTCGACCGAACACAGCCTCAGTGGAAAAAGTACAGCGTTTTTTTTTTTCAATTCATTCATATCGAACAAAGCGTTGGCTGAAATTTATCGTGGATTTTTTTTTATTGAAATAGGATTAGGTTTTATTTGTAGTTTGAATGACCAGTTTTGTTATTTTTTTTTTATATATATTTCCTATATATTTACGGATATATGGTGCTGGAGAAACTCTTTCTTCCTTGATTTGACAGGCCCGTTGGTCGAGTGGTCAGAGACCCTGGCCACAAACCCAAGGGTCGCGGGTTCGAATCCCGCTAGGGGCAAATGTTTCGTGTGATGAACATGGACATTTGTTCTCGAGTCATGGATGTTTATAAACGTATTTAAGTATGTCTATCCGTTCACCTAGTATCCATAGCACAAGCATATGCTTAGTTTGGAACTAGGGAATTGGTGTGTCAGTCTGACGAATTTATCAATTTATTAAATTTAAATTTATAAATTTATTTATATGACAATCTTAGTCGGGGTCTGTTGTGACGGTGTTCTTGCATTGATAGAGTGTGGTTATTGCCTACACTAAATCGACTGTCATCAGATTATTTAACTCTTAGGCAGGGTAACCAGATAAATTGCAACATGTTTATCAATATATATAAAAATCAATGCCACTTTTCGTTGTAATTTTATAACTCAAGAACGGGCTCACCTATCCAAACCAAATGTTTAGGCTTTGTTCGGACTATTTAGTAGAAGGTTTATGTGAAGTTTGCACAAAACCGGTAGAGCGGTTCTTCATTTATCACATTTTTTTGTAACAAATTAATTTAATAAATGGCGGATCATTTTGTTAATCGGGATTTTGCTGTCAAATTGAAACTTTTTTAATACTTCACTTTATACGTAGCGAAGCACGTACCGGGCCGCTAGTAATCTATAGATTTTCAACGTATAGGTTTTCCCTTTAATACACTCTTCTTAACACACTTTCTAATATATACTGGACTGCCTCGTTGGTCTAGTGACAGCATGCGCCGCCTAAGGACCAAGAAGTCCTAGGTTCAAATCCCGGGTCGGGATACCACTGTTGATTCTGATATCCGTTACACAAGTGTTTAAGCTACTTACCGCGGAGTCAGAACAATGTATGTGATGTAGTCTGATATTTAATATTTCCTGCGCAGATGGCTAATCCTCGTTAAGATTAGCCGCCGTGACCGATATCGGTTAGGAGGACATTATTATAATGCATACTAGTGTATTTAAGCCACTAGGTCAGCGAAGAGGGAAATTGAGTTGTTATACATGGATTTGAAAATCTGGGGGCCCGAGTTAGAACCAACACTTACATCCATCTTCTGTGAAGTGTATCTTATCAGTACCTATCTTCTCTTTGATGCTATAGATACCTACTGCGAACCTTAAAACTTGAACCTTAAAAGCGGAATGAAGAAACATAATAAATTAACGTCTACTGACGTCATTTTCAGCTATTTCCACCTGACAGTCGTTTGATAAATAACATCCGACCCTTACAGGGTTTGTGGCACAGAAACCTTCACTACAGAGAAGATTTAGTCGTAAACCTAAGTAATAGAGTTTAAAATTGTCTGAGTGTTAAACACATTTTGTAAGGCCTTCGTAGAGGTTTGTTTGGAGATCTCCGTTCTTTTAGGCCGTTGTCCGAATTTTGTCGGGCTTGTTCATGTCTACGCATTTGGGGTTACCAGCGGTAATTTTTTTTTTTCATATAATATCATACTACATCACATACATTGATCTGACTCCGAGATATGTAGCTTAAGCACTTGTGTTACGGATATCAGAAGCAACAGTGGTATTACAAATATATACTTAAGTATATTGGATATTAACACCCAGACACAGAACAAACACAAGTATTCATCCAGTCCTGGGTGGGGATCGAATCCACAACTCTTGGCGCATGGGGCAGGGTCACTACCGAATGCGCCATCGAGCGAGTCAAATCAAATCTAATAAATACGGTTAGAAATCGCTTATTTTTAAAAGTCGGTTACTTGTCTATGTAGATGTAAGATTTGAAATTCTGTTTATTACTGTATTTAATTAAAAATAGCAAAGTTTTGGTTAAGGCGCTTACTGCATCTTGGACTCTGCCTACTCCTTCGGGGATGGGCGTGGTATATGCCACTAAGGAGTATGTATGTGGTGTGATGTACTATGTAGGTACTAACAATTTGTGTCTAAAGCTTTTGTTCGTAAAGATTAATATTACTCATCATCTTCCTAGCGTTATGTCCCGTGTTTAGACGGAGTCCGCTTAGACCATGATCCAGGATTTAGCGAGTCTGGTAATTACATTGAAGCGACTGCCGGTCTGACCTTCGTAACCAGGGGACCAACAAGATAGGGGAACCAGACAATTTTTGGATCATGGTTACAAATCCAAAGTTGTTTGAATTTGCAGGTTTTATCACGATGTTTTCCTCACCGTCGATCTGGTGGTATCAAATTCAAATTCAAAAATTCAAATTTAAAATCTCTTTATTTATATAGGCTTCAAAAAAGCACTTATAAATAGTCAATTTAAACAGGAAAAAGGATTACCACCGGTTCGGAAGGTAGAATCTATCGAGAAGAAACCGGCAAGAAACTCGATAGTTACTCTTTTAAATGCAAAAATTTACAAATTCGTGCTTAATAATCTATAGGTACTTATTAGGTAACAACACTGCAGGTGAACAACAACACTGCAGGTGAACATATAAATACGTACATAGAGAAAAATCCAGAGATACGTGTCCGGGTTTGAACCCGCACTCCTCGGTCAAGAGGCGCGTGTCCTTACCATTGAGCTACTACCCCCCTTAAGATTTATATTACTACGTAAATGTAATTTTCCATTTAAGCATATCCTAATTATAAAATGTAAGATTTGCCTCAGTAATTAATTACGGTTTACAACAACTACGGCTCTGTAACAGGTGTGCTCATTTTAATATCCGTAGCATGAGAGGGGGGGGGGGGGACTGACTGAAGTTAGGGGTCCTTTAGGGATTAGTAGGTACTATTAAAATGACATGAAATTAACATCATCATCGATATAGATACTTTTTTGAGGGCATCCATGGTATTATTTTAAGTAAGTTAACATATGAATATACTTGAAAATAGTTTCAAAGTTCGTAACGAGTTTCTCAACTCGAAACATGCTGTCAGGTGACAAGCTAGGAAAAATATGAAATTGCTTCATACATCAAGATGATAATGATAGGCATCAACGTGGCCACGTTAGTGCAATTGTTCAGACTGCTCGCCCAACATAAGGGGTCCGATATCCGTACGGGGACAGATAGTTGTTGAGGAATTAGCTATACCTTTTTTTTTTAACGCCGTGAATGCATTAGGCACCTTCACGCCGCCCTAGAGGGGTGTGTGGGACTCCCAGAGCCCTCCAAAAAAGAGTATCCCTCTCCGGCCAAGATGGAGTGGCCGGGGTATACCCACTAAACCCCGCGGCACCTTTCGTCGCCAGAGTGGTGATGCTGTGAGATCCATGACAAAAGCTACCACAGCATCACCGGCGATGGCCTGCCCTAAGCGGCGGGCTCCACTTGCTCCCTAGCGGGGAGGCTGACAGAAGCGGGGAGGCTGAATTAGGAGGAATTAGCCATACCTACTCGTATGCCCGGAAATTTGATGTTTATGTTACCTCCGTTTTTTATACACTGACTGACCCCGTTGGTCGAGTGGTCAGAGACCCTGGCCACAAAACCAAGGGTCGCGGGTTCGAATCCCGCTAGGGGCAAATGTTTCGTGTGATGAACACGGACATTTGTACTCGAGTCATGGATGTTTATAAACGTATTTAAGTATGTCTATCCGTTCACCTAGTATACATAGTATAAGCATTAGCTTAGTTTGGTACTAGGGAATTGGTGTGTCAGTCTGAAGAAATTATTTATTTTTTATACAGGGTGACATTGCAAGGTGGTGCCAAATTTTTTAAATAATATCTGTAGAACAATATAAAATAAAAAGATGACTGTTGAATAGAAAAATATGACCGATCTCGTATTCAGATCTCCATAACACAAGTGCTTAAACCAATTACTTAGAAATCGAATCAATGTTAATGTGTCTTATTAATATTTATATTTTCATGTAGTTGAGTTGCAGGTAGTTTGACATTACGGCGTACTTACAGGCGCTTATTTTGTACATATACTATTCTAGTTATGCACAGTGCAGGGATGGCTCCAGTAAAGATAAGAGTGGAACGGCTAGCGCCGTATCTACGGTTATTTTACGAGGTAGTACGGACGATACGACTTCGTACTCATGTTCTTGGTTAATATTACATAATAATGTGAGCTTAAAGTTTGAATAAATAATAAAATTAGGAAAATGGTACATAAAATGTTAACATTTTTATTGATTTTAAAAGCATTAAGTATTCTTATGTATGTATTTGTATTTTTAACGATATTATAGACATGAACCGTTGTTTTCGTTTTTGAATAGTTTTCGAATGTGATCTAAAGTTCGTTACAGTAGATAAGCTTTGCAAAAAAAACGTTTTTAGTATATATTCCCCAATTTTTTTTTTTATTGTGGGAAAATATCGAAAACGAATACAAACGCGCGTCATAATTTAGTGGTGCTTGCGAAATAACAGCACATAGTAATATCGTAGATGTTCCACCGTCTTTATTTCATTGTAGCTCCGTAGTAACAATTTGTATGCCAGCGAGAGCAATTCATTACCACCTTTACGCGGCTGTGTTTATTTATTAAATGTACCTACAAACGTAGCAGTACATGTTTAGTTATTACGTAAAAGGTTTGATTGAGGTGCTTGTTTTTTTAGACTAGCTTTTTCCGCTGCTTCGTCCGCGTGAAATCCAGATAGGTTAGATAGATTATAGACGGTATAAACTTTCCCCCACAAAAGCATACTAGGTGCAATGTCCGTTGTTAGGGTTCAAATTTCTTCACAGTCAAGTAGTACGTCATGTGTAAAAACGGTACAGATAGAAGTGGTGTTTGACTTATTGATAGATTTAAGAATTTATAATAGGTACTATTTAAGATTACTTCAATATAGGTTGCAGTAGATTTCGTAACATTGTATTTTTGTGTTTTATGTGAGTAATAACAAATTTAAGGTTGCTTGAAGTTAGTCTTAATGTATATTATGGTTCTGAAATCATTACCTAAGCTGGCCAGGTACAGGCAGGATACTAACTAGGTTAAATGTCTAACAAATTTGCCATAGTACCTATAATTTTATTATCAGCAATTTTACGTTCCAACTTTGCTCGAACATTTCTTTCAGGCGTTATGACGTCAAAGTTTAACGGCGCCAAAATAAAATATAGGTTAAAATAAACTCGGCCATTCGAGGCTGTAATGATCGTTATTTTTTAAGCCCAAATCTTTATTTTGGTCATAAACGTGACCCTATAAAGCATTCAGCAAACAAGCGCCTTTTACGTACCTAAGTGGTACTTGAAACCCTTTCATAATATTAACTTTGCTTTGAGCCGTGTTATTTTAGCTCTTAAAATAATGAGGTAAGGCTGAAATTGCGACGCTTACACCGGTCGGACTTTTATATTGGCCATCATAACTAGTTATAGGCATGTATAGATTTAGTTACAGACTGAATTAGGGCTCATGTTTATGATATCATTTATGCTTCACCTTATGGAATAATCCTATGTGCAGTTTATTAGCACATACATAACATCACGCCCATAATCCCCGAAGGGGTAGGCAGAGTCAAAGCAATCCTCCTTAACCACATTCAGCCAAAAATAAAACCGGGCTGGGTCAGATGTAAAATTGTGAAAAAGTAGTGACAAGTGGCTAGCTCGTCGCCTACACAATCACATATGCAAAACCCGATATACCTACCATTAGCAACCTTTTACGATATGCTAGGCAAGAAACACAGTTGACATATTTTTTTGAAGTCCCAGACCGACATGGTACAATGGACTGGGTTAGATGGAAAATTTGACACCCAAAACCAAATCTTGATGTAATTTTTATGGGATAAAAATTGTTTATATATGTTTATGTTTATCTTCATAATGTAAGTCGACGTAACGATTTGAATTTCCTTTTTTGAAGATCTAGATTGATGATGTTAATTAAAGATTTAATTATGACCGGTTGATCAGTTTGACGTGTAGCGTGACAAACGATCACTTTCGAATTTATAAGATTAGTTAGGATGTTTAGATCCAACAGGTTTTTCATTTCGAATTTCACTTTTTGTTAGTAGGTTGATAGGAAAAACATGTAACGCGAAAGTCGTTCGCGTCTTGTACGATCCATACTTCGTACGTGTTTAAAGGTTAATGAGCTTATTTACAAGCGAGAGCGATATTAGCGCGAAAACAAAAAAATCTAGTTCTAAGACAGACGAGCCAAATATTATGTTCCATTACCAAGTAAAAGCAGTCAACTTCTAAAGACCCATTTTTCTCAAGTAAAATTTTGCTATCACAAATTTTAATGGTGATTTTCTTTCATGTCTCCATTGAAACGGAACACTTTCACGTCATTGGCGACATTATTCTATAGGCATTATGGTTTTGTTTGCTGGGCCGCGAAAGCTTTGCTCTTAATATTTTATCAGACGTTCCGATGTAATTGAATTGAGCGGTATCAATATAAGTGCGGGGACCTTCAGGAAATTGATTTTCGCTCGGAATAAGATTGGCTACCTTGCTTCTTACCTATATGCGTGGTAAGTAAACCCGGGTATGTATTATGTACTTACCTTTATGTATCTGAGATGTTCTGTGTGTTGCTCAGTGAGGCCAGGAAAAAACGATATTCTATCATAAACATCGGAATGGTTCGATCATATCATATACTCCATCGTAATATGGTATATATCCGGTATTTTGGAAAGCTACAAGACTTGCTTTATAAATATTTTAAATAAATTTGAAGATATTTTTTATGCTAGGAAACCGTTAAGCTTATAACGGACATTTAATGAGAATAGAGAAAGAATACGTGATACGATCAACATAAGTGACAATGGTAGTAGATGGAGAACAAGAGGGAGACCAAATAAGAAAGGGATGAATTGTGGAAACATGATATGAGTGAAAATGGATAGACCCTAAGGGATAATATCCGTGATAACACTTTTCTTTGGCTTAATTCCGAAATTTATCCAAAGAAACGGGCGAATACAAAAAACCTTTTTATGTATTTTTTTGTTTCTGATTCCAATATTTTTATCAAATTAGGTTCTGCGACACCAAAATAAAATACAATTATACCTTTGCTTGTTTGTGATACAATGGTTTTAATCTGGCTATGACAGCCAGTATAAATATGTCGGAGCGATTCATTTCAAATGTTGAAAAATTCATCGTAATCTCAATTTTGTGAGCCGTATTTCATTCTTTCGGTAAATGTGCGACAAAATGAATTACTTTTCCATTGAATACATACCGTAATAATTTTGCATAAATTTTGTAGCTATTATGAATAATAAACTTTTGACAGATAATTGACGAGTTTATAAAATTTTGGACAATTCAAAGAAACATAAAAGGAACAAAAATTATTAATTTTCTGCTGTTAATCAAAGTAAATTATTAAAATGATATTGGTTAAAATATGTATATTTCGACCAATGATCAGTTTGATAACTTTAAAGTTTTGAGATTAGACTGGAATGTTTGAGAGCCAAAATGTTTGGTAAAATATTTAAAACACGCTCTGTTAGTTAGTTTTCTGATTGGTCGGAAGAAAGCGCAGTGGCACGAGTCGTCAAAATGACCGAAAATTATTTAAACTTAATTCACACACAGTTGTTTTCCCTTATATTGAAGAAGACATTTTTGCCTTCGCACTATCACAACTTAATTGAGAAAACACTTCATCATCACGAGAATTTATAGAAATATCGAAATAGTTTAAAACAGCAGCCACCAGATCTGATAGTGAAGATCCAGAGTTAAGCATCTTTCCGGAGAGGGCCCAGCGTGGAGCGAAGGCTGCCTGGAGGGCCCTCAGTGGCCCAGATGTGGGTCAACAGCGGTCGATAGCGCACGCTCGCCGCCACATTAGGTACACGCTGCATCGCGAATGAAAACAACACTTTATACTGGCCAGGCTGTATTAATAGTTGAATTAGAAATTCTTATTCAGACTTATACACCAATTTCCGTACTCCAAATTAAGCGCTTATGTTATGGATACCAGGTAACGGTCAGACATACTTATAACCATGGGTCCAGTACGAATTGTCATGTTCATCATACGAATGATTGCCTCTAGCGAGATTCGAACCCGTTCACTTGACCAAACGGTTATTATGAGTATGTAGCTTTTAGGGGTTATCTCTACGACCCACTTCTAGGAAAGCCACTGATGTCATGGTCTCTATATTTGAGGGGTTTGGTCATAACTAAATTTTCAAGACAAAAATTCTGACTACACTTAATTAATCGAGCAGATACACTTAGTACAGATATGGTTCTAAATGCAATTTACCACCACCTACCTACATTATTTTTTAACTAACTACGGCAAAGCCAAACCAAAGGGCTATAATTTAAACGAAACTAAACTTCACGCCACTTTCCTAGCGGGGGAGGCAGAGATTTTATATTGGCTATAATTTTATTTATTTAATTATATAAGGCACAACTACAGAAAGCAACTCAATACATTTACACAGTATCTAAAAACAGGTTTCACAGTAAAATTTGATTCCGGTTATCGCTGCACAAAACACAGTTTTGACAGTATTTATAATATATTGTTATAAGTAAATTATGTGGTAACGCCGAATCTAATCAGATTTCCATGAATTGAGCGTTACATACATTTTACCGATTTCAGCAAAACAAGCAGTTACTTTTTTCTCGTTCTTTTTTCCAAGGAAAAATATATTTGGTTGGGGTATAATCTAGGTGTACATTTAATGTTATTCTTAACGAAATTATTCGTATAAAACAACGAATATACCAAACTGACGTAGAATGCCAGTTAGATTAAGTAGGCTCACTAATTCCTATTTGCCAATTAAAATGCCCGCCCTTACGTGGACGGCCATTTTGAAAGGCCATAGAACAAGGCCCAAGCTGGGCCGAGTGCTACCTGAGCAGATGTGGGTCAACAGCGCTCGATAGCGCGCACATTATTGCCTTTGTTACCGAAATAGCGGAGGACCCAGGGGCCTCATTTGTCGAGTCTTATTTCAGCCTGTTCAGGAATGGGAAACCTTTTTATGGATTATAAATAGACGTGTCAAACTTTCTATTGACATATTGAGGACAAAGAGGTCAAGAAATAAATAAGATTATCCGTTGTTTTTTTGGACACGTTTTTATTATGTTCATTAAGGAATCCATAACAAAGCGCTTATTAAATATTCACAATTCTAAGTAAATACATATACTGAACATCTGAAACGAACACATTATTAGTCATATTAATATGCAAACTAATACCTAGTTTCCATATTAATATGACTTTCTAAAATTGAGTCATTGAAGATTGTAAATAAGGGTTGAGGGATAGCGGTTATGGGTCTCCTTACACATGATTATATATCATTGTTCATTAAATGTGTAATTGTTTGAAAAGTTTGCCAAATCTATCTTGCGTGCCATATAGGGCACACGAGCCAGGGTTGGCTACCCCTGCTGTAGTTTGCCCGTTTGATATTTACTTTGCCCGTACTTTTCTCGCGTGTTCGCTTCAGGCGTGAGGTAGGGGTAGTTACTTCTACTTTAGTTTACGGTCGAGTTTCGATTTTTACTTGAATTGATTGAACTCAAGTAGTCCATAGTATTGAATATAGTATGGTATAGATAGAATGTATAGACATAGCAATAGGATAGAAATAGGCAATTTTAATATTTCTTGGTAGGTTGAATGGTATTAGGAATATTTTTTCCCGTGTTCTATATGTCTTCATGTCACGCCACAATGAATAAAAATTTATACTTTGGTCAATCAGAACATTGGTTAAACTATCAAACTTAGTAATGATAATTAAAATGGTATCTGTTTGCAGGTAAGAGGGACCTAATCAGTATATTTGGGTATTTCATGTTACAGTGTTGTATATGTTATTACTTCGTGATTCCCAACTCCATTACATTCAAGTAATTATATATAACTGGAGTAAATAAACAAGTTTTATAATTATATGTAACTGCCTAGAAAACCGCCTTGAAAGCGCCCGCTTGTTATAACTGCAGCGTAGGCAAGCCAAGCTGAATTAACTTCACAAAGAACGCCGGCTCCACTGCGCAGCAAGTTTATTTGCTCCCTGAGGTACTCCAAGAAGAACAGTCAGATGCACAAAGTCTAGGCTTTGTGTTAAGCGTGCTATCCTGGAGATACAAGACGGTACACATTTATACAGTATGGAGATTAGATTACCAGTTTTATTTTATCAGATAATGAAATGCAGTATAAACAGGTAATGTAATGCAGGCAGAGTTAAAGGGCCAGCAGGTCGCTTTAACCATATTCAGCCAAAAACAAAACTGGGCTTAAATGAAAAATTGTAGTGACAAGTGACTAGCTTGTCGCCTACACAATCACACACCCAAAACCTGATACATCATTAGTCGTCTATTACGACATGCTAGGCAAGAACTACAGTTGGCACATTCTTATTAAGACCAACATTAGATGAAAAATTATATATATATTATATGAATGCTTATTTAATACTGCTAAAGCATCAGGAATAGCTCAAAAAGCTTTCTCAAGCATTTTTTAAACATGAAGCTTCACTTATTGACTTTCATACGCGAATATGTGGTCGCTGTTTGATATTTAAATTTCAGCACGTCCGAAGCCCAGTTTCGCGCAGGCGGCGCCGAAATATTGCCGCTGGAATATCAGGGCTATCTTTATTGGGAGCTAGTGTACGGGAAGAACTGATTTATGTACCTACGCTAAAAGTACCAGGAAGCAAACGCACCGACGTAATGTTGCTACGTGGAATATTTGTAGAATTTATCGCGGTAAATATTGAATGGTAAATAAATTTGTCCCATATAGGTCTGGGACTTGGCCCATGTTGATCTGGGACAAAAAAAAAAAGAATGTGCCAACTGTGGTTCTTGCCTAGCATGTCGTAAAAGGCGACTTATGGTGTACGGGCTATTCTGTATGTGACTGAGTAGGCGACGAGCTAGCCACTTGTCACTCCTTTTTCACAGCTTTCCATCCAACCCAGCCCACTGTCCCATGTTGGTTTGGGACTTAAAAAGAATATGCCAACTGTGGTTCTTGCCTAGCATGTCGTAAAAGGCGACTAATGATATATCGAATTTGGGGTGTGTGATTGTGTAGGCGACAGGTTAGCCGCTTGTCACTGCTTTTTCACAATTTTCCATCTAACCCGGCCCGACTTTATTTTTGGCTGAATGTGGTTGAATGGGCATGCTGCCCCTTTGGGGATTATGGGCGTGATGTTATGTTGTTGTTGTTGTTGGTAAATAAATTGTTGGAACTAGGAAACCAACTGAATAGTCTCAAATTAAGTACATTTATACTCGTGCTGTGGATACTTGTTAGCGACAGACGTACATACATACATACATCACGCCCAACATCCCCGAAGGAGTAGGCAGAGTCAAAGGGGTAGTGATAGACGTATTTAATTCAACTACTAAGTCATAACTATCTACCTGCTGTACTATGTAAGTTATTTTGATTTTGCTATTAAAAAGAATAAAATTATTATTACACTAGTTGACCCGGCGAACTTCGTTCCGCCTAACAGTCAATGACACTTAATCGGGTTAAATAAATTGAGATGTAAGCTATCCTATCTTTCAAATTGGATCAAACTGCAAACGGTGTGCAAATTGGATTAAAATCGGTTAAGTAGTTTCGGAGTCCATCGCGGAGAAACAACGTGATGCGTAATTTATATATATTAAGAAGATATTAATAGACCAGGTAGGCGCGCTATACGCAAAGGCGGAGCCAATGGAACAGCGGCTTCCTTTAACTACTTCAGCCAAAAATGGTGACAATTGGCTATCTCGTCGCATATACATACAAACTCAAATCTGTTACTCATATACCAATGAGGGTTTTCAAAAATACAACAACCGCTAAATGGCATGAGGGGGTCTCGTGGTCTTATCACTGTCACTATTGGCCCTTTGTTGACAGCATGTCAGTTTGTTCTGAAAACTTACCAATGAGGAGGGTAACAAGACCGTACGACACAGTTACGCCCTCTAATGTTTTAATTCAGAAAACCCTCATTGTATTAAGTAAAGCTAGGCAAGAAACACAGTTTGTATATTTATTTGTAAGTCCCAGATCAACATAGGACTAAATTAATATTGAGAGCTTACAAAGTGCGTTTGTACAGATTAAAATCTTATAAGAAGTCGGTCTGCAAATAACTCAATCACTGCGGGCCCGGATTCGATTCCCGGCGCGCACTCGAAGTTAATAAACGGTGTCACTCAACGATATTACTCGAGGGAATCGTGAAAGGTTCCGGAGTATAAGCTATTTATAAAAAAAAACCGTATTTATAAAGTTATAGTAAAGTCGTTGGATATTTTTTTTTATTGCGAGAGTTAATTCTTGCTAATTCTTTTACATGGTTGCACCCAGGTTATAAGCTAAAGCTAAAGCTCTTTAGTGTTTATGTGTTGCCTAGACTGGCTCGATGGTGTGTGACCCTACCCTATGCGCCAAGAGTTGTGGGTTCGATCCTCACCCAGGACAAACATTCGTGTGATAAATACTTGTGTTTGTTTTGTGTCTGGGTGTTAATATCCAATATTTAAGTATATATTTGTAATACTACTGTTGATTCTGATATCCGTAACACAAGTGCTTAGCTACTTACCTCGGAGTCAGATCAATGTATGTCATGTAGTCTGATATTTATTTATTGTTATTTATACTTAGTAAAATTTATATAAAAAAACATTAGCAGCGCCCCGTGATTTCACAAGCGTAGCTCCCGTTTTCGTGGAAATATGGAGATTAAAATATTCTATTAACTCACAAATATTGTGGTTTTCTATTGGTAAAAAAAATTACAAAATCGGATCAGTGGATCCAGAGATTACCCCCTCCAACCTTACAAACTCACAAACTTTTTTTAAATATTATTATAGATTGAATTGAAAGGAGCGGTGGTAGCTCAATGGTAAGGACACGCGCCTCTTAACCGAGGAGTGCGGGTTCAAACCCGGGCACGTACCTCTGGATTTTTCAAATCTATGTGCGTATTTATATCACTAGCTCGTCGGTGAGGGAAAACATCGTGATGAAACCTGCAAATTCAAATAACTTTGGATTTGTAACCATGATCCAAAAATTGTCTGGTTCCCCTATCTAAGGGTTACAAAGGTCAGATCGGCAGTCACTTCAATGTAATTACCAGACTCGCTACGTTCCCGTGGGAATATAGGGAAAAAATATAGCCTATGTTACTTCCGGATAATGTAGCTTTCCAATGGTGAAAGAATTTTTGAAATCGGCACAGTAGTTTTTGAGTTTATTCATTACAAACACACACACACACAAAAATACAAAAATGCAAATCTTTCCTCTATATAATATTAGTTTAGAAGTATAGATTTGTATTGTCATGACGTCAAAAGTCTTTTATATGTGAACACAAAAATACTTTAACGGTTCGACTTTTATGGTGGTCTTAGCACATTAAGTGGTAAGAGACATTGTCCAACAACACTAAATCTAAGACCATAATATAACATCATCATGAAATATTTTGGTGACAGGAAACGAGACGCTCGGATAATGTACTTTCGAGTGTTTACGACCACTTTTATTGTCCTGTCCAAAGGCCAAGTACCCGGCCGTTAAAAATTTAACGCCTTAGGTAGTAAACTAGAAGCATTCCAGGTTATTAGTGTTAGCAGATAGGTGGAGTGATAAGCTAGGGCAGCGGTTCCCAAAGTTGATTTCATAACCACTTAATTTCAGATTTGACCCGTACATTGACTGTCTTGAATGGAATGGGGATAAAAGCATTTAGTTTATAGAGCAGTGGCAGCATTGGTAGGAGCATATGCCCCAATAGGAATGATGACTGCATTAAAAAACTATAATGATATTTAGTAAGATTATACAAAAATACTAGACTTATATGTTTCGCTTTATCAAATTAACAAAAAATCACAAAGATAACGCGCATCAAAGTTTTGGAGTGGGGGCTTGCGACGTCACTATTTTGTAAAAATTATACGAAAGCGTAACGTCACGCGCAACTTGAATGCATTGTATCTTCGTCAATGTTTGTTTGACAAATAAATAAAAAATACGTGTGCAATATTTTTTTAAATCTAACTGACGGATTAAACAGATTTTTTTCGTCATCTTGCTTTTTGCAAGGGAAGGGGTACTGGTTTAAATCGGTGGGCCCATTCTGGATTATCACATTGAGGTATGTACGTATTTATACCACTGGCTCGGTTGTAAGGGAGAATTTCTTACAAAAACTGCACATTCAGATAACTAATTAGGTGTAGCCATGAAGTGATTTGGCTGTTTCTCATAACTTGGGATTATGATAGTCGGATAGCACTCGCTTTAAAACCAGACTTGCCGAAAGACTATATTGTTTAAGCGACTAGGTCGCCGTCTACACAATCAGAAATACCTAGTCGTCTTTTACGACATTCTAAGCAAGGAACACAGTTGGCACATTATTTTTAAGCCCCCAGACCAAAATAGAGCATATGTTAACTTAATTTCTCATTCTATTTATTAGGCCCTACACGATTTGAAATATGGATCACGCGACCCATAGTTTGGGAAAGGCTGAGATAAGTCCTCATGAATAATAAGCTTCTGTACACGAAAAATACTTATGTGGACAATGTTCAGACAGGTAAATGAACCTAGGTATGTAAATGTTGGGTAGATAGGCGTAGGTCGTCGAACTATTTAATACGTTTTAGTAATATAACTGGATAGATAGCTTTAGCTAGTAGCCTGGTTGTTTCAATTACCTTGTTGCTGGTATAAGCAAATTTTGTGTCAGTGAGAAGCCTTTTTTGTATAGGCAACTAGCTAACCACTTGTCACAACTTTTTCACTGTTACCCTTCTTACCCAGCTCAAATTTAATGTTGATTGAAATAGGCTACTGCTGTATAGATTCTATTTACCCGTTCGGAGATTGCGGGCGTTGTGACGTGTTTAGGTTTATCTTCCTACTTGTAATTTTGATAATGTATGTCTATTTTCCGACTTGGACTTTTTGCGACTTGGACATTTTGAGACTTGACATTTTGCTACCACTTGACATTTTGCAAATTGGACATTCTGAGACTAAAGGATTTTAACATATTTCTAATTAACAAATGAAAGTGTCAAAATTTTAAAATAGGAATATTAGAATGGTTTTTTTTTAAACTAAAAATAAATGAATAAAAGACACATCAATTGGTCGTGAAAAACTGTAGATATCACTGTTTTAAATTATCAATTTTCTTACTCAGTGATTCGTTTCTTCCACTATTTTATCCCTGATTGCCATTTTTAATTAAAATATTGCTGTTGGCAGAAAGTATTATACAGGTGTATTATGTATAAGAATTTTAGTGTATTGTGTGTGTGTAGCACAGTGGCTTATCTTCATTCGATTAAAAAAAACCATCTTCCTCGGGGTATAGGGAATTATACCCCGTTCTTAGTAGAAGTAAGTAGAAACATTTGAAACAATTATAAATAATAAATAAATAAATAAATATCAGACTTCATCACATACATTGATCTGACTCCGAGGTAAGTAGCTTAAGCACTTGTGTTACAGATATCAGCATCAACATTGGTATTACAAATATATACTTAAATATTGGAAATTAACACCCAGACAGAACAAACACAAGTATTCATCATACGAATGTTTGACCTGGGTGGGGATCGAACCCACAACTCTTGGCCCATGGGGCAGGGTCACTATCGAATGCGCCATCGAGCCTGTCCAATAGCGACAACGTAGAAATAATATCATAATAGACATAAGTTCTAAAGTCCCTATTCAAGGTCTGTGAATCATAATTCTATAGAGAATGAGTATACCAATCACAATAGAGCTACTGGTGATAAAGGTCAAGTTTTATTTGTAATACTTAGTCTGAACACCAAATAAAATTGCATTGGATAAAATTATGTTTTCCTACTGCCGAACTTTTGGCATACACCGTGCTTCTTAGAAATTAAAATTGGACGAGCCAGCATACATTTGGGGTGAGATATCTTTATCCACTGAGCTGGCTTACAAAGACTCGAGTCAAGGATATTATTTCCTCATTTGGCTACCCATACGAGATATTAATTCCGTATGGCAATGTATTACTCTCTGGTGGCGACAGCTGTGGCTGGGGCGGTAACGTACAAAAGAACAAGTCCATACAATATTAGTATGTGGGAGTATATTGGTGTTCATATTAGCACTGGCACATATGGTATGGTTCGCAGTAACCTTGGAATAATATTAATGGTGTATATAACTAATAACTTTGATAGTGGCGAGGAACAAAACTTTTGCCGAAGTTTAGAAAGAGCTTACTTCGACACACGATTGGCTCAAATTCGAAAAGGTTATTTTCTAACTTTGTACTAATTTTTTCCGGGAATATGTTTATTAGGATATCTACCAGTCATGTAATTATATTTAATCAGATGCGGAGATTGAATCTGCGTCCCTGCTTTCGCCGCGAAGTCGGAGCCATTGAATTTACGGTGAGTGCATCGGTTCTCTGATTTTGTGACTTATGACAAGGTCGATGGCGCATGCGGTAGTGACCCTGCCCCATGCGCCAAGAAATGTAGGTTAGATCCCCACCCAGGCAAACATTCGTGTGATGAATACTTGTGTTTGTTCTGTGTCTGGGTGTTAATATCCAATATTTAAGTATACATTTGTAATACCATTGTTGTTTCTGATATCCGTAACACAAGTGCTCAAGCTACTTACCTCGGAGTCAGATCAATGTATGTGATGTAATCGGATATTTATATTTATTTATTTATTTATTATTTACCAGGTTGTCAACTAGGTGATTGCATAAATTTGTAAGCTATTGCATCAATTTTGTTTATTTCTGTTATAGTTTTTGGATTGTTACTCGGATAGGGACCAATAAATGTTGTAACTATTGAAGTGATTTTTTTTGGTAAATTTTACAGCTTAGCCAAGATGTTTAATATACAATCGTAAATAAATCGCTAGCTTGTACTCTGTTATTTTTGTGGGAGTCGCCATTTCTTTCTTCGTAAATTTATTCTTTGCGGATGTTATTAGATGTTTTGTGCCTGCATAAAGAATTCCGTATCACAATACATTGTTCTTATAAAGCAGACAGCTGCGCAGTAGAAACATATAAAGGAAGCGTTGACTTGGCACTTTTATCTATCTGGAGATAATATGTGTCCCTTTCCTCGGTAAGTAGGTCGGCGTTCATATTAGCAGTGTGACCATTTGGATGAGGACGGTTGGCAGAAATGTCTAGAGCGGTGGTAGAACACGTGTATTTTAACGGAGGAGTGCGGGTTCAAACCCATGCACGTACCTCTGTATTTTTCATTTCTTATCGTTTAACTTTTACGTCATTAAAGGCAAGCATTCGGCTTGACTGGTAAGCAGTTATCTTGGTCTATGGATATTTGCAACATTATAGCTATCACAATCATATGGTCGACTTTCCTGCGGCTTTGGGCATCCGTGATCCATGACTGGCAACACGGCCTTATGGCCACACTGTGGCAATACCGCGAAGGTTTGGTTCTATCCTGCTGGTCGGCTGACAAAGACACAACAAAAAATCTTCGCGATAGCATGATACTGTGGCTACAGCATAAGAAGAACCAAATGAAAACAACAACATCTGACTGGCTCGTTGGTCGAGTGGTCAGAGACCCTGGCCACGAAACCAAAGTGTCGCGGGTTCGAATCCCGCTAGGTGTAAATGTTTCGTGTGATGAACATGGACATTTGTACCTACTTGAGTCATGGATGTTTATAAACGTATTAAAGTATGTCTATGCGTTCACCTAGTATCAATAGCACAAGCATAAGCTTAGTTTGGGGCTAGGAAATTGGTGTGTCAGTCTGAAGAATTTATTATTAATAAAACAAATAGCTAGCCTACTGGATATTAGACTATTACCATTCTCATCTGACTCTACAGAGCGATGGGATATGATTATAAAATTCAATAATTATAATTTACTTACATTGGCATAATGTACGTTCAATTTGAAGCCAAGGGAATGGTTTTGCTGTCCGTCCCCGGCGAGGTAACCAAATTACGTCGTCGGGCACGTTGTGCCGCGAGAGCCCCTATTTAGTCGGGATTACGTCTTTATTGGCCCTTATCTGTGAGGCAGTGGCAGCGTGTCGCCACATGATTCAATGGCGTCAGTACTCTGCCTCTGGCGTTTGTGTCTACTATTTAGACGGAATTACGTCTTTATTAGCCCTTGTCTGTAAGGTAGTGCTGATGCAGGGTGCAAGTGTAGGGTGTCGCCGGATGATTCAATATTGTCAGTATTCTGTCTTTAGCAATTGAGCCTACTATTAAGACGGGATTACGTCTTTATTAGCCCTTGTCTGTAAGGCAATGGCAGGGTGTCTCCACGTGATTCAATGTTGTCAGTACTCTGCCTCTAGCGTTTGTGCTCTGTTCAATGCAGCGGTATCTAGGTTTAACATTGTCAGTATTCTGCCTTCGGATTAGCGTGTAGTGTTTGTAAAAGATTATCACTTGACCTTAACTGAGTCATGTGTTTCAATGCTGTCAGTACTCAAACTTTTATTTAATTAGCTTGTGTACTATAAACCATTTCGATGGGATTTTGCCTTTGTTGTCTTTTGTCTGCAATGCTTGTGTATTCTGCGTCCAGAATAGCGCTTGCGCGTACTTTTTAAACGACTTCAAAAAAAAGGAGGAGGTCCTCAATTCGACTGAATTTTATTTTTAAATTTTTTGGCTAATAGAGTTTAAAACTTTACTGCACCTTGAACCCTTCGTACCCCTTTACTTCGTGACTACCTCGTTAGTCTAGTGGTAGCATGCGCCGCCTAAGAAGCAAGAGGTCCCAGGTTCAATTCCCAGGTCGGGCCAAAATTTGTGGCTGGGCATTTTAATATTAAAATTACTCAGTAACAGTCCGAAGTCAGGAAGTTGGCGGTTTAATCATGCCCGTGCCTCGGAATGCACGTTAAGCCGTTGGTCCTGCGCCTGACTTCTCTCCGGTCATGTCGGATTGCCGGTTCAACGGACTATGAGATTTAAGGAACAGAGAGTGCACCTGTGTTTGGGCACATACTTGTTCACTATAATATCTACGCAGATGACTAAACCTTGTTGAGATTAGCCGCCGTGACCGATATCGGTATGGAGGACATTATTATTATTACCCCTTCATAGATTGCGGTAAAATAAATGTATTTAGATTAACCATAGAGCCGTTTTAGTCTTGAGTTCTGGTATTTAGACTAATCCCGTACTCGCGACGAACAACAAAAGCGCAGAATTAAGTCGAATATAACGGAAAACAGGAAAATGAAAACTGTTTTAATTTTATTCGGTGAAAACGCTTAACCCTGCCGCTACCACCAGTATTAAATGAAGTAACGAAATTACAGCGGTGTACTCGTAAGCCGCTATTCAGTTCGGATTAAGGTGCTATTTCCTGAAAGCCCTCAACTGCCGATATACACCGCAACATATGAGATCGTTTTTCTTATCATGCAGTTAACCACTATCAGGATTAACACATTATATCGGTGATTTATGCGAGATAGGATTGCGATTAGCGACTCAGTACAATCATTTTGACAATGTACGAGAGTCGAGAGGTTGGTACCTTAACCACTACTTGAGTATACTGAGGTTTCTAAGTCGTATATATCCAAGATTGAGAAGGTTAAGGGATTCCTACATACTTGTAGTCAGCTATAATTCCTCGGAACGGCTCGATGGCGTGCAACGCTTTTCGCTCTTTAAAAAAGGCTTATCCTGTTATCAGATGTTTCAAAACGTTATTAAAGTTCCTGATAAGGATTTATATAGCGACCAGGCGTTTTTTATTTCGGTCACGCATTCTGATTTTGTGTAGCATTTTGTTATAAAATGTCAATTATATTAGCAGTTTTAACAAATAAGTTTTGGATTAAATTTAACTTCGAAAGTAATAAAGATCTCAAGAACATTTAAAAAACTTAATTTAATGAGATGGAGTCACATGTTTAGACGATATAACTTAAAATACGTTCTAAATACAAACAAAAAGTTTGTTTGTAACTGTAATTGAGTATTATTTTCAAAAAATATTTTTAGTCCGTAAGTTAGATTATCAAAAAATATTGAATTCGTATTTTTTGCTATATCTGATACTCAAAAAATTACAAAGATACAGCGCTTCAAAGATCTGAAATTTAGCGCTTTACGTCACTTGAACGGTAAAATCTTACACACCTAGTGACGTCACGCGGTACTTTTACGCGCTGTATCTTCATAATTTGTAGTTTCAATATTTTTTTGTAATCTTAATAGTGGACTATAATTTTTTTGAGGAAAGTAGCCTATTTGCCCGGTTTTTGCATCTTAAACTGTTGTAGCTCTGTTTTTATCGTTACAAATTTCCTCATTTGTTAAACTGTTTCCATTCTACTAGTTACTAATGAAGCTACGTCATTATGGTGTATATGGGAACTCACTTAGTCTGCTGAAGTCTTATTTATCTGATAGGCTTCAAATAGTGAGTGTAAATGGTACAAACTCTTCTGGTGCCCCATTATCGATGGGAGTACCCCAGGGCTCAATATTGGGACCTCTCCTTTTTCTTTTATACATTAATGATCTCCCTTATTTTGCAAAGGATTTATGTGAGATAGTTTTATTTGCTGATGATACTTCCCTGATTTTTAAAATTGATAGACAAAAGGAATTTGTTGACGATGTAAATAACGCTCTCTCACGAGTACTATATTGGTTTTCTACCAACAACCTACTACTTAATGCAAAAAAAACAAAAATGTGTTAAGTTTTCAATGCCAAACACAAGGCAAGTTAATACACAAATCACTATGAACAATGAAGCAATTGATGTAGTTAACTCAACTGTATTTCTTGGAATCACCTTAGACGCTAAATTGCAATGGGGTTCCCATATTGCGGCCTTGGCAGGAAGACTTAGTTCGGCTGCATATGCAGTCAGGAAAATACGACAATTAACAGATGTTGAAACAGCAAGATTGGTGTATTTCAGTTATTTTCATAGCGTAATGTCATATGGTCTGCTGCTGTGGGGATCTGCGGCTAATATACAAACTATTTTTGTATTGCAGAAAAGGGCCGTTAGAGCCATATACGGCCTTAGACCACGTGACTCTCTTAGAGATATTTTTAAAGAAATTAACATTTTAACAATTGCATCACAATTTATTTGAGATTGTATTATGTATATATATAAAAACATTGACCAATTTCCTAAGAAGTCAAACACTCATAGTTTTAATACTAGAAATAAACACAAACTTGCTGTTCCAAACCATAGACTCCAGAAGAGTGGTAATTCATTTATTGGTCTTAGTATTAAAATATTTAATAAACTTCCAGAAAGTCTACTAGCATTACCTTCACATAAGTTCAAATTGTGCATTAAAGCGTTCTTAATGAAAAAGGGCTATTATAAGTTTGAAGACTTCCTAAATGATAAGCATTTAGGTTTAACTTCATAATGAAGTGTTCACCTGCAGTGTTGTTACCTAATAAGTACCTATAGAATATTAAGCACGAAATTGTAAATCTTTGCATTTAAAAGAGTAACTATCGAGTTTCTTGCCGGTTTCTTCTCGATAGATTCTACCTTCCGAACCGGTGGTAATCCTTTTTTCTGTTTAAATTGACTATTTATAAGTGCTTTTTTGAAGCCTATATAAATAAAGAGATTTTGAATTTGAATTGTTACAAACTATCCTATTCAGAATAGACACATAAAGTCGGCTAAATTTAAGTTTTCACTTTAGTTCAGCGTATACTACTTAAGCGTAGTATAAGTCGTTCGAATGTGTTCCGAACCCACTATAAGCTCCGTAAGTTGGGCGGCGCGCCCAAACTGTCTTGGAGAACTTTATAATTTTACTGGAACCCTCTTTCAGTTGTTATTGCTGTTTCAATCAGGGTTGTGAAGTAAAAAGTAAGTGAGTAAAAAAATAATTTGCAACCAACAGTCACACAAGCTAAGTTGATAAATGGAAGGTACATACATATTTTCCATCTAACCCAGCCCATTGTCACGTGTTAGTCTGGGACTTATAAAGAATGTGCAAACTGTGTATCTTGCCTAGCATGTCGTTTAAGGCGACTAATGGTGTACCGGATTTTGGGTATCTGATTGTGTATTGATTTTGGGTATTACTTTTTCACAATTTTCCATCTAACCCAGCCTAGTTTTATTTTTGGCTGAATGTGATTAAAAAGGCCTGCTGTCTCCTTGACTCTCTCTGCCTTCGGGGATTATGGGCGTGATTTTTTTTTTTTTTGTATAAATACAAGTCAGGATCACGTTGAGAACAAGTGTCAGTATGCTGTAGTTTCCTAATATTTACCCAAGTTTTTCGTCAACCCTAAAACAACTTCAACTTTCCAAGTCCCCTTACTTCGGCAGCATTCGTCAATGGGAACTTCGGAACGAGTTTAAAACAATTCTATAGAAGCTAAAAGTGATTTAGTACGAGACAAAGTGGGGATTAATTCCGAAATGTAGGTTGAAATACCCAGGTGAATCTCCAAATGATGACAGTGTAGACAATAGAGCATATTTAGCAATTTATTATATACTATATAAGTATATATTATTTCATTAAGATACGAAAAGTGGCTTCTCAATTCTTACGGTTTTGGTAACTAACAAAATATTTTTTAATAGGCTAACTGCTGAAGTAAGTCGTTTTGTAATCTATTGGTTATAACGTAAGATATGATAATTTTAATTAACTAACTAACTAAAACTTCACGCCATTCCCCTAGCGGGGTAGGTAGAGAGAACCGAACGCCATATGGCACGATCCTTACCTCATTCGCCACTTCAAAATCCATGATCATTCCATTCATTTCATAGTTTAAAAATGTTATCTATTTACAAGCAAAATATTCAACTAGACTCAAATTAGTGTCTTTTCTTAGATTTAAATAAGGTTCAATAAGGCGCTTTTGAATATACTTCATCTAATACATTTTGTTTACTAATTAATTTATTATGTAGATGTACTAGCTCTTATCCGCGGGTTCTCTCGCATGGTACATCGTTAAAACATAGCCTATATGTTATTCGGGTGTATGAGCTATATTATTCTAAAATTTCATTCAATATTTTTTGCGTGAAAGAGTCCATCCATCCATACAAACTTTCGCGTTTAAATAATAGTAGGATTTTACCTGACATGACATTTGCCTTTTCCGATTTAACCTAAAAAATGTCGACACGGATAACATAGGTACCATTAGTCACTTGTTTCGCTCACGAATTATGCCGTGTTGCTACGAATTGTTGCCGGCAACATTGTGGTCACGTAACGCGACGCATGTTGCCATGGGAGTTGATATTAAATTCGTGACGAGGGAAATTGTTTTCGACATTTTTAGCGGCCTAGCCGGCGGAAATGTAATATACCTACGAGTAATTTTACATAATTAGGTAGGTAAATGTAATATACTTTTTAAGTCCGCGTATATATTGGCCCGTGTTGGTATGGGAATTAAAAACAATGCGCCAACTGTGTTCCTTGCCTAGCATATCGTTAAAGGCGACTAAGGTATATCGTGTTATTGTGATTGTGTAGCAACGGTCACAAATTTTTCACAATTTTCCATTCAACCCAGACAAGTTTCATTTTTTGGCTAGATTTGGTTAACGGAGCTATTTTAAAAGTCCCAGACCAACATGGGACAATGGGCTGGGTTAGATGGAAAATTGTGAAAAAGTAATAACAAGTGGCTAGCTCGTCGCCTATATAATTACATAACCAAAACCCCATATATCATTAGTCGCCTTTACGACATGCTAGGCAAGGAACACAGTTGGCACATTCTTTATACGTCCCAGAACAACAGGAACTTAAGATTGTTTTTATAATATACCGTTTTAAGAAGATCCTACCAAAATAACATTAAGTGAGTACCTTTGCCTCAACGCCTCAAGACGTTTTTCATTTTGCATCTGACCCCATTTTCATCCACTTGCTTTTGTCGGCTTCAGAACCCATTCAGTAATTGGTTTAACGTTTTAATCTCTAAACACTTAAGCGTCCAAATAAAAGATGAAAAGTTTGCTGCTGCGATTGTTCAATTTAATATTTCAAAACAACGCTGCGGACTCCGGAAGGGAAGTCGTAAAAAACATTTTCTTCATCCCAGGGAAATTTGGCTTCGTTTTGGGATTCTTTTGGACCGAGGTAATAGGGATGATGACTGCATTAAAAAACTATATTTCTATTTAGTCCGTCAGTTAGATTATACAAAAATACTAAACACATGTTCTATCTATGTTAACGGAGATGGTTTCCGCACTTAGTCCTTAGGGTGGACCATTGTACTTGATACTACTAGACACATATTTTTCACTTTATCAAATTAACGAAAATAATCACAAAGATAAAGAGCATCAAAGTTTTGGAGTGGGAGCTTGCAACAACATTATTTTGTAAAAATTATGCGAAAGCCTGACGTCACGCGGAACATGAATGCATTGTACCTTCGTCAATGTTTGTTTGACAAATAAATAAAATAATACGTGTTAATTTTTTTTTATAATCTAACTGACGGACTAAACAGAATTTTTTAGTCATCTAGCCCATTGTTCTTGAAAATTTTAAATGGAAAACGGAAACCGTATAAGATCAATAATTTTTTTTTCTCTGCGAGTACCTACACAATATATCGAATATTTTAATGATTTCAGTAGATATAGGTATATTTCGGAAATGCAAACTTTTGTATGAAACTTCGTATTTAGATTAGGTATTGTTTTTTAATTAGGCTTTCTGATCTTTGTAATCCTCAAAAAGGAGCATTAAACAATAACAACAAATGAATGGTTTACATAACTGTTATTAAATTACTCTGGTTTTCCATGTTTAATTTAATAGCAAGATTACTCATGAAGCAAGTTGAGTATACAATCTTGTGATTAATATTTATTAAACTGTTCCGTGTTAGTCTGGGACTAAAAAATAATTTTGCAACTGTGTTTCTTGCCTAGCATGTCGTAAAAGGCGACTAATGGTATATGGGGTTTTGGGTATGTGATTGTGTAGGCGACAAGCTAGCCACTTGTCACTACTTTTTCACAATTTTCCATCTAACCCAGCCCAGTTTTATTTCTGGCTGAATGTGGTTAAAGGGGCCTGCTGTCCCTTTGACTCTGCCCACCCCTTCGGGGATTATGGGCGTGATGTTATATGTGTAATATTTATTTAACTTTTAGTAAATCATCAGGAAAGATTGTGTCTTCTAAAGAAGTTACTTAAAAGAAAATATACTTGACGTTGTTTGTGTTAAGTCAAGATCCTGATAAAAGATTAAACTTTTAAACCCTACCTTTCGATGGGGACTTGAACAATGACGGGACAGGCGTTTGCGTTCCACTCGGGCAAGTCAAAATTGAAAGCGTTTGAACAATTAGCGTGCTGAAGCCCAGGCTTCATTATTTACGGTTCGTGAATTGGGCACAGTGTGCTGGTGACAGTGAAGGTTATCAGCGGTGAGTGTTAAGGGACTGTTTAGATGCCTTTTATTTTATCTTTGCACCTAGGCTAAGCGCGGGTGACACGAGTCCAACTACGACAGTCTAGTCTCCTTACAGTTTTGTGGCAATCGCGCTACAAGATAGTCAAGATTATAGCTCTAGTAATACGTAAACAGATGACGTCGATCGAACATATGGAAACGCCATACATTCCTGCATCGCGCTGACGAAGTTATTCTCGCCACTAAGTATATATACAATACACCGCGACGGTTAGTTGGGCCTAGGTCCCCGAGCAAGCAACATCTAGCCCGAGCGAGCGCGTATATCGCACAGTTTCATTTACCTTTTTTATAGTATCACCGTTTGAGTGTACCAGGCTCATATAAGCTATCGCATAATTTTAATATCCAAATGATATTTAAGAATCACGTTTATTAAGGTATTCAGTTACAGGGTCCTGGTGGCTAAAGGAAACCAGAGACATTGAATCACGGTTACACAATTGTAGTAATATAAATGTGCAAGTGTCTACAATTAACAGATAACGATTAAATGTAATAGAAATCGATTCTATGGGCAGAGATTCATATACTTTTAAATTAATGTGAAGTCGCTTCACTTTCACTCAAACTCATTTCACTGTTCCAAAACTCACGGAATTGGGTCAAGACCGAATGACGTCACTTTCTTCCGCCGGAAAGATTCCGGTCGCTCCGGTAACGGTATGAGATGCCAATATCGACTTTCGGATGAGGAAAAGTGTTTCTGAGTGTGTGCCGAGAGATTATGGGGATAACAAATATTATATTTCATGACTATAGAATATGGGCTCGGAGAAGCAGGGGTTTTCAACCTATGGGTATTTGAGTTGAGCTACTGTAAGGTAGAAATGCTGAAGTTATCGTCAGAGAGCCTGCATATAAAAGTACTCCATAAATTAGTAAAAAGGCAGGATAATAGTGTATTTATATTTAATTTTTTTAATATAGAGGACCCGAGAGTTTGCGTATGGAGATATATGAGTACGATACATTTGCAGGATTAAATATATCTACACGTTAAAATAAATGTATATCGGATTAGCTTCTGCCCGCGGCTATGCTCGCGTGGCACATCGATAAAACATAGCCTATATGTTATTCGGGTGTATGAGCTATATTATTGTAAAATTTCGTTAAAATCCATTCAGTAGTTTTTGCGTGAACGAGTAACAAACATCCATACATCCTCACAAACTATCGCGTTTATAATATTAGTAGGATGTTAGGAACAAGAAAAAAAATACAGAAATACAAAATCAAATAACTGATCATAACCTTATATTTATATAAACATAGACAGAGTCAAATAAACCACCTTCAGAGAAAATTCAGCGAATGCGATGCTAATCTCACGTAACAATTTTTTTTTATCTTACTGGAAAATGTTTTGTATTAATTCTCAAGCAAAATATGACTTCTTGTTATTTCTCTTATATTAAAAAAAACATGCAAATAGTATAGTATAGTAAATAGCAATTATTATCACATCTACTGAATTAAAAGAAAACAAAAAATTTTTCAAATAAAATTTCTCTTTGTGGTGTTAGTGTCTATTTAGATTAAAGTAAATATAGTTCACATGATTTGAAATCATTGTAGATCATGCAATCGTTTTAAGGAATTATGTGTTTAAAACAATGTACTTCATGACAAAGCACAGGAAAAAGGTTGCGAGTCCCTTCTATAGAGGAATTGGGAGGTGGTGAGTGTCTATTGTTCTCGTAATCTTATCTATAAGGATAATACAAACGATTGTTGACTTGTACTAGGAGAAATGTGCTATCAATATTTTCATATGCCTTATTAATAATATTCTTATAACATTCGTAATTGGTGGGTTCTGTGTCGATATCAGTTTCTTTTGATTTTCATTTATTAAAGACGTTTTAAAATAGACTTGTATTCATCTTTATAATGTTAACTACATCTCTGTCGTTACCCGTAGTCGGGGCTAGTTGACAGATATCACGCATTTAGCGAGTCTCTTGAATCAGTATTTAATCAAAAAACTAATGAATTTTTATGTTTCTCCTTACCCCTGAGGTAGTGGTATAAAACAATAATTGGATCTGAAGAATCCAAAAGTGCTTGCCCAAGTTCGAATCAACAACATATTTTGCATCGAAATTCGTGTATTCACTAATTACTTAGTATCGTCTTAAAACTGTTGAAACTGTTCTTGTATTGCTTAAAATACAATAAATCCCGCCAAAAAGAAACAAAAATGGGTACCGTCTTCAGGTAATAAGGTATCATGCATAAAAAGAACTCGGTTTTAACGAATTGAGAAACTGTTTTTTTTGGAAGTCGGTTAACAAAGTACCAAAGTTCAGTTTATTTCTCAATGAAAAATTCTCAATTCACAAGCTATTTTTACAGTCGAGCAACTTTTGCTGCGGTTGGGTTGAATTTTAAATTCAAATTGAACCCGAACATTCTAGTACCACGCCATGAATCCCAAATTCAATTGAAACAAAAAATCTTGGCAAGTTTGAACAGCGCTTTTTTACCTGACCTTATAAATTTTCCGAAACTTGTAAAAAATTTGCCGTAAAAATTCTTTGTTATTTAAAAACTGAAAAATAAACCCCAGAGCAAGGTACGGAGGAGAGGTTTTTATTTAAAAAAGAACTGCATTGAACAATTTTCGCTCGCTGGGAAAGTTTTGCTTTCCAACAATCGTTTTCCAAAGATATTTGATTAATATTTTAAGATCCCGGGACTTAAGATTGTTCAAGAACCCGCCCGTAACTCTCAGTTTATATTATACCAGTTGTTGCTCCCGAACCCGATCGAGAAATTAAGAGAGAAGACATCATAGTTTTTTTTTGTGCGGAATCTAAATTATATCTCTAATAAAAATAGCCTGAAGGGGTTCCTACACTTTAAAGACAACGGAAAATCAACCAATTCTGTTTTATGGAACTCCATATTAAATGATTACAAATTAACACTGAAATTTATAAATATTCTAAAATATTTTGGCGAAACCTTGATGACTATTCTACGGATGCCCTTGGTTCCACGGAACTACTTCTTATAACACTAGATCTATATATCCAGTGGAAGTCCTGTCACACCTGTCTACCCATTCCAGTTATAAGCTGTACATATACAATGAAAACAAACGCGTGGTCAGACTAATGATTAGCGGTCACCGTAACCTGATAGAAGCTTGTAACATAAGGAATGTTATTTGAACTATGACCCTTCAAAGGTTTTGTTCGGAATTCCCTTGTCAGGTATATGGAAGAGAACGCAATAAGCACCTAACTTCCTCCGTCGTCAGCGCTGCAAATCCTTTTCTCGTCCTTAAACCGATATTAGGGGTTTTAGGGGTTTTAGTGACTTAAATCATCGGACGAAGTCATATGTTTTTTTAACGTCTGCCTATTGATGCCGTTAAAGCTGCAAAGCATGTAAAATCGTATTCACATAGTACATGTACGTATAAATGTATAGCAAAATGGCAAACTAAATCAATTTACCAATTTTGTTCCTGATTGGTTAAAAAATAAAAAAATTGTCCGGCTTTGGAGCGCCCATACCCTCTTTCGTTATGTTCGGCTCTTTTCGGGGCTAAAAGTTTGCAAGTGGAATGACTATTAGAGCCCTTTCTTTTATGTATTCCGAATCTCTTTTTTACAGTTGTACTTTTGCAATTTTGTTTCCTTATAAACCTTGGCCTTGACCGTGGAACATGTCAAACTGGTCTCGGAGTGGGGAATACTAAAATTATTTGTATGAATTTCTTTCCCGAGAAAGTAAGTTGGTTCGATAAGTTACTTAATCACTTATCTAAATAGATACATACTTAATACAACCATTCCTTCGAATGGAAATCTCCCTCCACGTTCTAATTCGGTTTAAAATGGTTGGTAGTTCATTTTTCTATACGTACAAACTGTAGTTCAAACCTTATTTTGCAATTCTAATCTAACAATATTCGATTCGTGTTTTCAACAATATATATGCAAATTCTGTTTGTTGGATCTATGTACAAATATTGTTCAGTCTTTTATTGTGATGTATAAAGAATATCTTGTTTATGGACATAGGTACGTACAAAAATACTTGTAGGTAAATAATACTGTACAAATGTATCGGTATACATTAACATGTATTGATACTCATACATAAATATACTGGTATATATGAATGTGTTAAGAAATGGCATTGAGAAACAAAAAATAGAAAAACACATTTCCTGTTT
Organism: Glyphodes perspectalis; assembly: GCA_951394215.1. Taxonomy (NCBI): domain Eukaryota; kingdom Metazoa; phylum Arthropoda; class Insecta; order Lepidoptera; family Crambidae; genus Glyphodes; species Glyphodes perspectalis. The sequence continues at coordinate 1,262,954 of OX596211.1, read as the reverse complement.
TGTGTCAGTTCTAAACATTGTAAGTTATTTCATAGATTAACTGGGATGAGTTTTTCAATGCGCGGCTTTTCCAAACATTATGCGCTGATAATATGGCCTGTTTTTGCCTTATCCTAGGTTTAGAGAGTATGGTTGTCATACTGAAGTGACTGGCCGTCGTAACCAGACCAGACAGGGCAATCAGTCGTTGTTACGGTTAAAACGCCGAATCTTACTAGGGAAAGAGTGCTTGTGTAGCACGGACTAGTAAAAAAAGAAGAACTCCACGCTGTCATACTACAACGTAAGCCATGTTTATGCGCGTGTGAGAGTGACTAATGGATACCATTTAACGAATATTTGTCATTTGGAGCGCTTATTATGTCAATGTGTGACGTAAGTTGCGTGTCAAGTTGGAGCACCTGAGAAGCTTCAAAGTCTAGCTAGTGGCGTGGAGTCCTTCTTTTTTTAGTAGTCCGTGTTGTGTAGGTGGATATTTGCACACGAGTCATAGATGTTTATTTATGCATGTTTATTACCTTGTCTAGTCCGAGTAAGTATATGTATATAGCACAAATATACAGCATAGGTTTGGAGAAAAGAAGAAAGAATAGGTAATATGCTGCGCCGACCCCAGATGAACTGGGAGAAGGGCAAGATGATGAATATGCATGATTTTTTATATTTTACCTGTTCTATAGAAGACTCAAACAAAATGTCTATTATAGAACAGCATAAAATCTGGCAGATTTCTTTTTGTATCTTGATTATTGACAAGATAAAGAGGTTCAATGTTGTCGGTTAGAAAGAGAGATCCGATATATCGAAAAACGAGCGCCATTCAACGTGCATAGAAAAAACCGTTTTCGTGTGAAAGATGGATATATTAGTTTAAAACTATTAGAATTTGCTGATCTTTTGATCAATCTTGGTTCTATTTTCACTCTTATTATTGCATTTTTATATATTTTGCGATAAAATATTTCATGCAAATTTCCCATTGGTGTGCTAATCTGAGCTATTTATTATTTAGATACAAGACTTACCTTATAAACATACAAATGCCAGTCTTCTCCATGGCTCTTGAGATCCCCTTCCACGAGGCCAGCATCGAGTATTTCTGCTTAGCTGTCAACGGCAGCCGCGGGTCCGTCGCCGGGGGGGGTCCGCCCCCCAAGTCCTGGTTCGAGTTCCCCCCCCGTTGCCTCTCGGAAGCAACCATCTTCCCTAGTTTACAACCCATGGTCACGACACTCACAGATTGGACATCTTTAACACAAAATTCACTTCACTTTCCGTATCTACAACGACCTACTCATACTTATTACCATTGTTATGTTGACTTAGCTGGTCACTATTTGGTTAACTTTTAATTTCACAGTGCTATCTGCTTTTGTGTTTCGTCGGCGGCATCTTGTGCGGGTATCACTCGGTTTCTCGTTCTTGTAATAGCTGGTTATCTTATCTTATCTGCCGGTTTCAGCGCTACCTGTAAACAGAAATGAAATGTTTGTAATGGACAGAATTTTTATCAAATATACATTTTCCTAACATTACGTCCAGTAGCAAGTTCAGCTTGAGTCTTGATACTGATTGTAGCGAGTCTTAGGTATATTGAATGTATGCATTGGCGTTCGTAACCTTTAGATTGGGGAATCAAATAATTGGATCATGATACATATAACTATTTGGATGTTATCTTTCATATCAGGGGCGTAGCTACCGCCGTATCTGCCGTATCAATTATACGGGGCCCCCGGGCCATGGGGGCCCCCGAAGTGCTTAAGCAAAAATTAAAAATTAATAAATCAGTTTGCCGAAAAAAGGCAAGGAGAGTGTATATTTAATTTGAAACATTTTGAAAAAAGTGACGTATTAATTATGATGAATAAATATTTTTATTAATTTTATGCAATTTTTTTTATTTTTATTTTGTGAGAAATCTTCACTCTTCATAAGGGCCCCCAAAAAAAAATATACGGGGCCCCGCCAAGGCACGCTACGCCACTGTTTCATATATAGTGATATATATAGATATAGACTGACACTCCATTGTGGGCAAAATTTAACTGATTGTGGTTTAAGGAACTAATCGTTTTTTGGACTCTGGTTACCAATTCGGGGATTGTAGGTGTGTTTTGCATATATGTATTAAAATTCGGAAAATTCAGAGGTGGCCGGGTTTGAACGAACACTTTCGTTCCTATAACATACTTGCTGTGCCTGCGGTTTCACCCGCGTTAATGGTTAATGTTGTCTAGCCTATAGCTTTCCTGGATAAATGGGCTATCTAACACTGAAATATTTTTTCATATCGGACCTGTAGTCCTGAGATTCGCGTTAAAAAAACAAACTCTTCTGCTTTATATTATTAGTATAGTATAGATAACATGTAAACACTTCTATAAAGGAATATTGAATTAGACATAGTATTCTTCGAATATGATTCATTCAAATTCAAATTCAAAATTTCTTTATTCATGTAGGCCTTAAAAAAAAAGCACTTATAAATCGTCAATTTTACAAAATCTTTAGAGCAATGTGAATCTACCACCGGTTCGGAATGCTGATTCTACCGAGAAGAAACCGGCAAGAAACTCGGTAGTTACTCTTTTCAGCGTCAGAATATACATGAGTAATATACACTTTTCTTTTAAATGTTTTAAACCAAATCATACAATCAATGACTGCGGGAGATGACATAATATGATTATTTACAATAAAAGTGTAAGATTAACCGATCATTTTCGTATTTTCGTATCTGGACACGCTAAGATTTTTACGTGCGCACCTTGATTACTTAATAACGAAACGAAAACGAATAAAACACATACAAGATACAACATAATGATACATATGCACTTTTTTATCAATTTAGACATTATCAGTACATGGGGAAGCCCTCATTTGAAATGAGATTACTGGCTTGACCTTTGTTTTTGTTTATCACCATCTTCTTAGCGTTATGTCCCGTGCTTAGACGGGGTCTGCTTAGACAATGATCCAGGATTTAGCGAGTCTGCTAATTACATTGATGCGATTGCCGGTCTGACCTTTGTAACCCCAAGATAGGGGACCAGACAATTTTTGGATTATGGTTACAAATCCAAAGTTGTTTGAATTTGAAGGTTTCATAACGATGTTTTCCCTCACCGCCGAGCTAGTGGTATAAAAACGTACATCCAGTTAAGTATATCAAATCCAGTGGTACGTGCTCGGATTTGAACCTGCACCCCTCGGTTATGTGGTGCGTTTTCTTACCATTGATCTATTACCGCTTGAATGTTTGTCTGTGTCTCACACCTGAAATCCCCACCCATTTACAAGAAACGCTAATTTGGAGTTTTTGAAAGCTAAAAAAGGACAAAGTTCCCTAGATTACAGGCTTTCATCCCAGACAATTTACAGATCCCGCAGGAAGCACGATAAAGCCATTGTAACAGATAAAACCGCCTAAATATAGCCGCGAGCGAAAGTTAGTAAAACATAATTTCAGTCTAATGGACTTTTTTATGCAAAGGAGGTTCAATCAAAAACATTTAATGAAAAGCTCTAGCCAAATCTCCTGCCGGTTCTCGTAAAAAATAATAAAATGTCGGTCCGAGCCAAGTCTCTAGTCTTGCGTTTGTTCATTTTATTACATTTTGTCCGCGGCTCAGAGAGATGTTAAGAGAGAGATTGTCCGCGGCTCAGAGATGTTAAGAGAGAGATTGTCCGCGGCTCAGAGAGATGTTAAGAGAGAGATTGTCCGCGGCTCAGAGAGATGTTAAGAGAGAGATTGTCCGCGGCTCCAAATCTTATTTCAGTTTAAATAAAATAATGTCCTCCTAACCGATATCGGTCACGGCGGCCAATCTCAACGAGGATTAGCCTTATTATATCTCCTGTTTACACAGACAAATACATACATAACATCACGCCCATAATCCCCGAAGAGGTAGATAGAGTCAAAGGGGCAGCAGGGCCCTTTAACCACATGCAGCCAAAAATAAAACTGGGCTAGGTTAGATGGAAAATTGTGAAAAAGTAGTGACAAGTGGCTAGCTCGTCGCCTGCACAATCACATACCCAAAAACCTATAGGCGCCTTTTTGGACATGCTAATCAAGAAACACAGTTGGCACATTCTTTCCGTTGGCAAGTCAAGACCAACATGGGACAGATAAACTTAAGAATTTAAAGAAAAATGTGTAAATGTCGCTTTAATTGGTAAGAGGTGTAGAGTAGAGTACTACAATTATTACATGCTTACATCAACAAAACCAAACCCAGTTAACTTTTTGTCAGAATTTTTGAGATTTCCATATCCGGGTTTTTATTGAGAACGTTTGAAACACACATCTATGCACCCCTAAGTAAATCTAAATGAAATATACTCAATTAATATCAATGACTGGTAAACTACATCCGTCTAACTTAACGATTTCGTTATCGTTTTTATTTCAGTGTATCAAGGCTAAGTAGGTACGCATTAAAGCAATCCACTCGGAACGCGCATAAAACCAAAATGGCGTAAACCACAAAATCGTGACTCCATCATTGTTTTCTCGAAGCGGAAAACTGGATTCGACTTCATCTTCGGAATAAAAGTGCGAAATGCTGTTACGTTCCAATGTCCCGATACAAAAGGGACGTCTTTATTCACTTAAAAAGTTAAGGGGAGGGATGAATTCTGATGAGCCTCTGTTTGCGGCGACACAATTTGCATACATTAACGATGTGACATTCTGACTGCAATATTAGAAATGGAACTTTGCGATTTCCAATTAAGGCGACGAGTTCGGCAGTGTTAGCGGAGTTGGCGAACAAATATTGCTGAAAGATGAGATCTTCGATATTAAACCCTTGGAGATGTACAAGGGCTCGAGCAATATTGCTAAAGTTTGAACTGACTTTTGACATGTTTTGATTATAGACATTGATATAAATATATTGTATATGTTGTATGATGCGTTTGTGAAGACTTTTGGAATAGTTATTTAGGTATATGTATGAGGTCAAAGTTAATACCAAAGTTTCTTCATTTAAATAGGCTTATTTCAATCGTCAATTATTCTTATTTTAGTCATATATTTGTCAGGATATTAAATCATAAATACAAGGAGCTCATTAGCCAGAGAAGTGTTATACTTAACTTAATAAGTACCTTTAGATTTAAATAAATCGATATGGATTTACACTCTAGAATGACGGCGAGGAAAAAGCATCATGAAGGTTTTGTAACTGTAAGGCATATCCCCATATCCTACTTGCTGGACATGGTGCCTCCTGTCAATTGGTAACATAAATTATGTTTTTTTATGTTGTCTCCAAGCATAATATTAGTACTAGGAAGATGAAGAATTATAGAAAACCAGTCATAATAGGGATGATGACTGCATTAAAAAATTATAATTCTATTTGGTCCGTCAGTTAGATTATACATAAATACTAGACACATATTTTTCGCTTTATCAAATTAACAAAAAATCACAAAGATAATGAGCATCAAAGTTTTAGAGTGGGGGCTTGCGACGTCACTATTTAGTAAAAATTGTACGAAAGTGTGACGTCACGCGCAACTTGAATGCATTGTATCTTCGTCAATGTTTGTTTGACAAATAAATAAAAAAATACGTGTTCAATATTTTTTTATAATCTTACTGACGGACTATACATAATTTTTTAGTCATCTAGCCTATTATGACAGTCAGTTTAAGGATCGTGCCATGTGGTGTTCGGTTCTCTCTGCCTACCCTGCAAGGGAAGTGGCGTGAAGTTTAATTAGTTAGTTAGTTTGAACAGTTATTGCACAGAGAGGGTAATCAACTCGGTAATGAAACAACTATAGCATTTACAAAGCGTTACAACACGTGTTTAATCAAGCGAAACAGCGTTGTCAGTGATAACACAGGGAATGATTTATATAGTCCCATGTTGGTCTGTGAATTAAAAATAATGTGCCAACTCTGTTCCTTGCCTTGCATGCCGTAAAAGGCGACTAATGGTAAATCGTGTTTTGAGTATTTAATTGTGTTGGCGACGCGCTAGCCACTTGTCACTACTATTTTTACAATTTTCCATTACAGCCCAGTTTTACTTTTGGCTAAATGTGGTTAAAGAGGTTTTCTGTCTCTTTGACTCTGCCTACCCCTTCGGGTATTACGGACATGATGTTATGTATGTATGTATGTATGTATGTATGAGTAATATAATAGCAACTTGTACTCAATCTAACTTTGTTGTATGATGCACTGTAGAGTTCACCCTAAATTTCAGTTACCTAAAATAATTGCTAAGGCTTAAAAAGGTTCGTTAACCTTTTTACTTAAAACGTTTTCTCGGATGGGGTAAGCTCTTAAACTTTTAATCTCCGTCCATGATCTAAAGATTGTATTAAGTTCGACCAAATAACGTCTGGTATCTTTTATCTAGTGGAAATTGTCTAGTTATTCAGCGGTTGAGCAGTAATGTTTCCTTTGCGTGTTTTGGAGAGAAAAGTACCCTTGTATAATACAAGTGTGGAAGATTGTAATTACACCAGAGAGCAGACTAAGCGATGTGCAAGGAAAATGCACCAATAAGCATGATTCATTCAATCATCTCGGTCTCTTTTAATGCATATTCCTGTTGGTGATTTTTTCTTGGGATATCGTTTAGTTAAAGCTAAACATTGACTGGCCCGTTGGTCGAGTGGTTAGAGACCCTGTCCACGAAACTGATGGTCGCGGGTTCGAATTCCGCTAGGAGCAAATGTTTCGTGTGATGGACATGGACATTTGTACTCGAGTTATGGATGTTTATAAACGTATTTAAGTATGTATATCCGTTCACCTAGCATAAGCTTAGTTTGGAATTAGAGAATTAATTATGTCAGCCTGTAAAATTAAAAAAAAATAAGTAATAAATTAATTAACGCAATGGTTTGGCTCCTGAGTCGCGTTAAGGTCATTACTTAGGCATCTGAATAGGGATATTTTATGTGAAACGGTCAGTTACCCAATTATATAAATATTACCGTTGTTTAGTTGCTTATATACTAACATATGTAAAATCTGCGTCGTATACGACCTACTGAGCAAAGTCTGTAATGGAGTTTAATCTTAACTATGTAGTCTTGTCTGCCTTGTTTATGCCTCTAATTCAGCAAAGAAATTGTTGTTGACTTTAGTGAAATTATTCGTTGATATATTGTCTTGTAAACATAGATATAGTCCTATAATACAACATTTAACAATAAATATCTATAATATGTTTAACTACCCTACCCCAGCAAACAAGTGTTATATTACAGTCTGTTTATGTTTGCATATTTTTATTTGCCAATAAGTATATATATTTTATCGACGCGTAGATTTTTAATGAATGAGATGTCAGTGGATTCTTTATTATAGTCCAGATAACACAGGCTACATGTAGACCGACTTCAAAAGGAGAAGTAATAACTTTACGCGGTGCGCAATGCCACTATGAAAATGGGTCCCGCCAGAATATCAACGCTCCTGCGCCGTTATCTTGACATAATGCTAAGGCAGGGCTCTGTTGCTTCTTGTATAACAGATTTTCCTTTTCTTTGTACTATTTTGACTTTGTCAAATATTCGTTTTCCTATGTATGTATTAACAATTGTGCGTCCAATAAATGTTATTTGTTTCTTTCCTTCTATTATTTCGTATTTTAGTTTCAGTATTTATACTTCTCGCTTGTTAACCATCAAACATTTGCCGCTGCTACAGTTACAACACCGCTAACTGGAGATTTCGTGAAAACTAAATAAACACAGAAAACGTTGGTTCCGTCCGTTCGTCGCGCAATTACCACGGTCATCATAATTCGTCGGTCCCGTGTCGAAAGAAAACGACATTCGGCATTGACTGCCGACGTAAACTGGGCTAGGGTTGCTTGTCAATACAAGTCTAAATATAAATATAAATATCAGACTACATCACATACATTGATCTGACTCCGATGTAAGTAGCTTAAAAGAACTTGTGTTACGGATATCAGAAACAACAGTGATTTTACAAATATATACTTGAATATTAGATATTACCACCCAGACACAGAACAAATACAAACACAAGTATTCATCATACGAATATTTGTCCTGGGTGGGGATCGAACCCACAACTCTTGGCGCATGGGGCAGGGTCACTACCGAATGCGCCATCGAGCTTGTCGGATCGAGCAAGTCTGATGTATCTCTGTCTAGGGTAAGCACCCCAAGCCATAGACTTATTTTATTCGATCAAAGAAGTGGGTACCCTATAAAATATAGTAATATTAATAATAAAATTTGATAATATAGTTTGACTATCGCTTATTTACTGAGTAGTAGTATTAAGGTTTCAAGAATTAATACATTTTTACAATAAAATTAATTACTGTCTTAGAATAATAAAATTGTTGTATTTACCACAATTTACTATTTGTCTATTTACTGATCCTTCTACAGGATACTGTTTAAATATTACTAGATATACACATAGGTCACACACACATAAAGATATTAAATACATCTTTATGTTATATTTTTCCACCACTGAAAAATTCAAAATATAATTACTTTGATTTCCTCAAATACTCGGTTAAGAGTGGTAGCTCATTACGTCACAACTTGCTATTGTTAAAAAATGTATGGAAATATATCCACGAACAGCACCTGCCAAAAATATTGTAGGTGCTGTTCGTGGACTGGGCCAGGTGCTGTTCGTGCAGGTGATATTTGGACGAGTGCTCCAAGTGGAATACGTCAACAATGCGTATTAAGAGTTTTGATAGAAAGTGACCCAAATTTTGAGGGTATTAGTTAGTCTATTATCCTAATTACGTTTGGTGATAGCGATAGGTACCTACCTATCTAGTAGTAGAAAGTACTTATCTAGCTAGTCTAATAATAAGAAGATAACAATGTTGGTAGCCCTTTTTTTTTTGTTTACCCAGGGGGATTCGTTACGCACCGTCCCGTTGCGACCGGGGGGAATTAGCGGGGTGTGTCGTACTCCCGGGGCCCTCTAGATGATAGGAGGACCCTGCTCCGCCTAATGTAGTAATGGGCAGGGTATACCGACTAAACCCCTGAGATGTACCGCTACGCCTTTATGTAAGGTGCCCACGGGATCGAGCAGCGCTAATCCACCGCGAACACCCCAGCGTCGACCCTGACTTAGCTGGGCCTTCCGCGCCTAGGGAGAGACGATCTGGTTTATAAATCGTCTCCTAGATAGGAGGAACTGCGCAATACAGGTGGGGCTCCCCTGGCCCCACCCGCGTGGTCCACTAGAATGTTGGTAACCTGTCTCGAAATAAATATTATGTTGGTAGCCCTAACATTATATTTATTTTGGGACGCGTCAGCTGCCCGTTCGTGTCAATGAAGTGAAGGATATCAGCCTTTGAAATGTTAAAACGGCGTAAAGCGACAATTACTCTATTGTGGCTGGAAATGTTGTGGGTTTTGAGAATGTTAATTTACCACCATTGTATCACAACGAGATGGTTGACGCGTGACAGATTCGGTTTGGACTCTGCTGTTGGTGACAAGGATGGTGTATTCATTGAAGCGATTAGCGATACGTAATGTGTTGGGATTCGAATGGCTAAGTGTATCTAGCCTTAAATTCTTACTTAACAATGTGGATACGCATCATGTCCTCGACAAAAAGGATGGTCTTACATATTTAGTTAGTGGCATTTAAGATAAAAACTGTTTTATATATTTTTCTTGCCTTTTGCGTTAAAAACATAGTAGACATTGTCCCGTGTTGGTCTGGGACTTAAAAAGAATGTGCCAACTGTGTTTCTTGCCTAGCATGTCGTAAAAGGCGACTAATGGTATATCGGGTTTTGGGTATGTGATTGTGTAGGCGACGAGCTAGCCACTTGTCACTACTTTTTCACAATGTTCCATTTAACCAAGTCCAGTTTTATTTTTGGTTGAATGTGGTTCAAGGGGCCTGCTGTGCCTTTGACTCTGCCTACCCCTTCAGGGATTATGGGCGTGATGTTATGTATGTATGTATGTAACGTAGAAGACAATACCCCTGTATTGTCTACTAAGTTTTTATTTATTGTTCCCTAACAATACAAGTAGAGCCAACTACCTAAGAACCTGAGAAGGTGTAGCGCATATTCTAAGATAATGATCACAGACAGACGCGTATTCAAAAGAAACCTCAATTTAGAATATTTATAAAAGAGCTTTTTCACAAAGTGCAAGTGCACATTCACCCGGCCCCGCACGGTGTATCAGTTGAGTGGAGTCCATATTCGCTTTGCGCTCCAAAGCGCCGAAAATATTGGAAATGAATTTAGAATTCTCCTGTCGATTAGAGATGTACCTAGTATCGAATTCACTTATACTAGGTATATTTCGCACAATATCTACTATGCTAAGTAATATACATGCACTTTAAAATTAAGTTAATACGTATTACTACGTATATTTCATCGATACCTATGTATACCTATATATCGATACCTATGGATACCTATGTATATTTCATCGAGCGTGTTGGTTATTAAGTAATTGTACTGTTCTTGCTATTCGTGAAGGTCTATTATTATGTAAATAATAGGAACAAAACACTAAAACCGTCTAAAAGAGCATTAAAAAGTAAAAATACCTATATATGTATTTTTACATTTTAATGCCTTTCAATAATATGAAGCTGAAGGATGTGTTTGTTTGTACTTTTTTTACTTGAACGCGCTAATCTCAGAAACTACTGGATAGGTTTAAAAAAAGATTTCAGTGTTAGGCTATACAGGCTTTACATTTACCATAAACGCGGTAGAAAACGTGTGCACAGGTAGTGTAATATAAAAAGACCAAAAAAAGGACTATAATGCAATTGATGACCTTAAGTCAGTGAGTAGAGTAGACTGCAAACTTAGTTCACAGGGTTTCTAATTTTCAGTAGTGAATAAATATACAATTAGTTTGAGGGACCTATTCTAGACAGCTTTTAGATTGAGTTAGACTAAATTAAAATACCTGCATGGTTCACTAAATGAACTAAGAAATATTAGTTTACGTATTTTGGTCGTAGTAATTAATCTTTATATCTACAACTATGTTTGTCCATTGATGGTATGTCCGACCAAGGAAGCATTCCAAATTAAAATAACTATTCCTCAGAAACTAGTATTTATGAACATGATGCGCTACAACACTAGTATCGTAAAACCGAATTTTCCAGCCACTATCACACAGAACATAAAGGCTTTGAGAGTGAAATGTTTTTCAGACATCTTTAATCGGAATTTCCGATGGCACAGGTTGGCGGGACATGGCTGCGGAATTGTTTTAATCGGGACGGATTTGAATGGGACAGTTGATCGATTCTGCTACTTGTAACTGGCAGGTTAGTTGTGTGTAAATCGGAATCTATTTTGGCCATTATTGATATGATAATATTTTACTTCTTACTAGTATTAGAAACGCGAATGTTTATATGGATGAATGGATGTTTGTCACTCTTACGCGCAAAAATTACTGAATGAATTTTAATAAAACTTTACAATGATATAGCTCATACATTAGAGTAACACATAAGCTATATTTTATCGATGTACCACGCGAGCGAAGTCCCGAGCGGAAGCTAGTAGTTATAGTTTATTTTAGTGGATAAAACGGATCTACTCATCAGAGATTGATATATCTAAAATGAGTATCGCTTGTTTGGACATGGGTTTGGACATACTGAAATGAGTTATAAAACCAGCAGAAGATTAAAAAAGCCTGCATTCTGACGCATCTATAACAGAAATCAAAGTACGTAAGTGCATATAAGCTGAGTAGACATTCGTTTTATTACTCGGAGGGGATAAAGGGGATATGAAACTGCAAATGGTATTGAAACTTCGACTCGGAACAGGCCGATATTACTTTGTCGCGCGTAGAATGCCACAACTGCAGCTATTATTCGGAGCCGATCCTCAGACATAGTCGGGATTAAAAGCGTCATCGAGAAAAGGGATCCACTAAAATAGCAAAAAAGTGTTGTCCTGTGCTTAGACGAGGTTCGCTCAGACCGTGATCCAGGATAGCGAGTCTAGTACATAATTACATTGAAGCGACTGCCGAACTGACCTTCGTAACTCTAAGATAGGGAAACCAGACAATTTTGGTGGTTACAAATCCAAAGTTGTTTGAATTTGCAGGTTTCATCACGATGTTTTCCCTCACCGAAAATGTAATCGAAACGAACAAAATTAATTTTAAATCGCATATTAAAGCACTTTAAATGAGATTGGAAATATTAAAGGTTCCCTTAAAATTAAAATAAAACTGTATTTCAGAAAAAAATGATACTTATTAATTTAATAAATGCTTATGGCATTTGTAAAGTTGGCTATAAAAACATGAATAACTAAGTTTCTCCCAATTATTGTATTGTGTTTGTAATTAATAAAAATGTTCTCCATTCTCTTTTAGTGAACATTCGAACGGATTCAGCTAACATTTGGTAAAACAATATTATCACTATAGAGTAAGAATGCCAGACGTTTGTTGTTCGTTACTGTAGGTACACAAATAGTACCTAGTACACAAAGTTTTTGCGAGTCATACTACATAATAGTTTTGTTTGAAAGTGTGTTCACGGCTGACTTGAGGCTGGTATGGTACAAGCTAAAAGAAAAGTGAGTGTCGTTATTTTTTATTGTTACGCTCCATTGAATGTTATAATAACGTATGTCTTTCATATACAGCATTCACGGTGTAATACAAATGGCGATATTTGACTATTTACTAGAAATTCCTTGACATAACTAACAAATACTAAGTACTAGGTAGATCGAAACGTACGCAGTCAATATGCCACTAAACCTATAGGTACTTATATATAACTTCAATCAAACAAACTCTTCAACTATAAAGCTTGTTTTATTTGGTTTGTGCGAAATACGAGCTCACACTAAAAGTGGAAATACTTCCACCGAGATAGGTGTTGCTTGCTCGGGGACCTAAGTCCAACTAACCGTCGCAGTGTTGTATATATACTTAGTGGCGAGAATAACTTCGTCAGCGCGATGCAGGAATGTATGGCGTATCTCTATGTTCGATCGACGTCATTTGTTTACGTATTCCTGGAGCTATAATCTTGACTATCTTGTGGCGCGGCCGCACAGGTTGAACTGCTGGTTAGAATCAAAAAGATATTTTTGTCTTGTATAGTTCATTTACACATGCATTTTTTTGTGACCAATAAAATTTGTGGCAAATGTACAATTAAATAACCCGTTCATTTATCGGAGAAGGCTATATGCTAAATAACAGTAACCTTGAACGCGAATGAAAACGCGGAAACAGCTAGTATCTTATATTTTGAATTCGGCAGTGAATTTGTATTGTAAGTAATAATGATTACGCGCGTATGTAATATTTTAATTAAATTTTATAAACTTTAGCTCTTTGTTACTTTTTCTATTGTAAATGGGTATATTCCATATATAAAGGTATTAAATGAGCTTCATCAAGTACTCCTCAAGTTATTATTGTAGTTTCGTATTTAGCTGCGGCAAACATTATTTAAACCGTCACCGTCTAAATAATACAATCATCATTTCGCTTCATGCCGCTCCAGCACTCGCTCACTCAATAACCCCAGCTTTACAGTCAAGCGCGATCCTTTGTATGTACAGACGTACGCCGCAAAGCATTTCAGATTCAATTTGCCTGTCCGACGGCCAAATAATGCTTAGCCAAGGATGATATATTGCGTCACTTGATATTTCACGTGATACGTACGGAGCACGTAGATTATTGGATTCGGAGACGTCACGCACCCTTTTTGATACATCAATATCGTTCTGGCGCAATTTTGCCGGAATTATGCTGTAAATGGGCGAATGTTTATCGTGATTCCGCTGAATAATACGTATTTTTTTCCGTTACTGTTCCTTTTTATGGAGCGATTGGGCGTTTATGTTCGTTTTTAACGTGATCCCGTTTCGTGACTCCATTGGGTGTGTCTTGAAGTCGGATATGGCGAATAATTGAATGACGGTTGTTTGAAGAGCGTACCTACATATATATACATATTAAAGTACCTATGTATGTAAGTATGTACCTAACGTATGAAGTAATACTTGTACGTTGTATATTATTACTCTGTGGTAATACTTCTATTTTCGTTCAATATAGTTTAAGGGGTGATAGCTCAATGGTAAAGCCATGCGCCTCTGAACCGAGAGGTGCGGATACAAACCCGGGTACGTATTTCAGGATTTTTCAAATCTATACTATACTATACTTAAGGGTTACAAAAGTCAGACCGGCAGTCGCCTCAACGTAATTACCAGACTTGCTAAATCTTGAATCATGGTCTAAGCGGACCCCGTCTAAGCACGGGATATAAACCTATGAGGATGTTGATGATGATATATTTTATAAAGTTGCAAATGTCAGATGGAGCAGCATTAATTTTATCAGACTCGCTACTAGCTGCGATACATCTAGATTTATCGAGTTTAATTAATATCAATATGGAAGAGAACATAATGCTGTATATCCAATTCACGGACTAATAGGTACATCAAATATATCGTACTCGCTTTTCCGTTATTCAAGATTAGGATGGTAAGAGGGCCATTAGAGAGTCGTGATTTAAAAACCTGGTTTTTTTTTGGAGTCTGGAAAGTTTTAGAAGAAACTCTCATGAGTGATAAAGATGAGATTAGAGAGATAAGAGTAACTACCGAGTCTCTTGCTAAGTTTTTCTCGCTATAAAACAACGTTCCGAAGCGGTGGTAGAATCATATAGCTTATGCTTAACATGTTTATGACGATTTATAAGTGTTTTTTTTAACCTGTATAAATTAACAATAATTTGACTTTTACTTTTATCAAACGTAAGTTTTCATTGGAGCTTCTCTTCAAAATACACAATAAGATAAAATAAAACGAATGATTGTAAAGCACCCACGTCAACAGATGGCGCTGTCAGAGTCACACATCGCGATAGCGAATTAAAAAAGTTAAAATGGTGAAGCGGCTATCTCTTGTTCGCAATTAACTGATGGGCGCGCAAATACGGATAATGACCGAAAGGAAAATTTTCCACACAAACGGACTGAGTAA
The DNA here is from genome assembly GCA_951394215.1 of Glyphodes perspectalis. Taxonomy (NCBI): domain Eukaryota; kingdom Metazoa; phylum Arthropoda; class Insecta; order Lepidoptera; family Crambidae; genus Glyphodes; species Glyphodes perspectalis. The sequence goes on along the minus strand of OX596211.1, from coordinate 1,247,912 downwards.
TTTATTTGACCATTTTGGCTTTTATAATTTCTGGGGATGGACGTAAATGGGTCTTTTATTTCCGTTTAGTAAAAGCAACCCGTGTCCCGTGTCCGTGTCCCGTGTTGGTCTGGGACTTAAAAATAATGTGCCAACTGTGTTTCTTGCCTAGCATGTCGAAAAAGGCAACTAATGGTATATCGGGTTTTGGGTATGTGATTGTGTAGGCGACAGGTTAGCCGCTTGTCACTTTTTCACAATTGTCCATCTAACCCAGTCTGGCTTTATTTTTGGCTGAATGTGGTTGAAGGGCAGGCTGCCACTTTGACTCTGCCTACCCTAATGGGGATTATGGGCGTGATGTTATGTATGTATGTATACAGTAAAAGCAAAGTAGTTGTGTAGCTTATTGTAATCGCATTGGGTATATAATTTTTATATTCATATCAACATACAAATAGTTCAGCTTCAAATTATGTGTTTAATATGCTTATAGATTAGACAATGAACAGACCTACTAAAATACTATAGGTGTCACCAATATGGGGATCACCAATATATGTGTGCAGGTACAAGGTTTCCTAACGCGATGTTATAGGTGTTATGTCCTGATAACTTTGTGTGTGTAGTGGGATTTAATAAATGAGACGCCAACTCACAGTTTGGGTAGTCAAAGCACACACAGCAATAAATAGAAGGTGCAGAAGAATGGAAAGCACAAGCACAGCAGATAGTCAGTAGGAAGAATAGATAGTTCACAGAAAGGCACAGATAGTCAAGTATATAGGCACTAGCGCGTGATATGAAATTACCTACAATACTTTTATTTTTTACCGTGAGCTCAAATAGCCCTGTTCATCTCATGAACATTTGCTTGTATTGGGTTTAGAATCCGTGGCCTTTGGTTTCGCGGTCTGTGTACCTAACCACTAAACCAAACAGTCTTTGAATACGGAACCGCCAAAATATTTTCTGGTATTTAATTAGGCTATTTCATTCATAGTGAGCACGTTTATATGTGAAAAAAGATATTTTTATTTATTTATTTCCAAAATCACACATTCTTACAGCAAAATGCAAATCTGCCAAACTAAAGCAGTTTGTCGGCAGTTTTCTCGCCTTTGACTTACAAATTGCTATTTTACTGCTACCTATTACATTAACAGTTTTTTACAGACAAGATATACTTAAGTATAACAGGCTTATTTAGCTCTAACACTCCTTCATCATATATGTTATATTGTAGTAGCCTACCCCGCTAGGGAAGTGGCGTGAAGTTTAGTTAGTTAGTTAGTTAGTAGGGTACAAATTTAAAAAGTCTTAAATCATATAGTACCCCTTACTCATTAAAAGCGCTTTAATGCACAATTTAAATTTATGTGAAGGTAATGCTAGTAGACTTTCTGGAAGTTTATTAAATATTTTAATACTTATTAGACCAATAAATGAATTACTACTCTTCTGGAGTCTATGGTTTGGAATATAAAGTTTGTGTTTATTTCTAGTATTAAATACAGTAACAGGTAGTGCTTTTTGAGAATAGATTTTATATGTACGAAAACTTTTTACCTTTTTACTACGAGTACAAACTGCTTAGGAGGCAAATCATGGGACACCCCTTTGGGAGTTGCGTCATAGCGTAGGCAGTGAATTTGCAGATCTAAAATTAGCCCTACACGCCTTCTAATTAACCGAACCTAATGTCCCTCCATTTGTTGCTCTGTAGTCTGTGAAACCTAGACTAATTTGAAAGCTGGAAAGATTAGTCGGGTACTACTAATTCGGTTAATACTGATTAGGGTGTAATTCAGTCAGTATAGAAATACAATATTTGCGTTTTGTATTTATTGCTGGATAATAAGAAATTACCTTGCGAGGTTTTTTAACACACACTTTCTTGCAGATTAACCATTTTAGAACAACTAATTGATTGACACCTGATGTATCACAATTAAGTGGGAGCGGTGGTAACTCAATGGTAAGGACACGCGTCCCTTAACCGTGGAGTGCGGGTTTAAAACCGGACACGTACCTCTAGATTTTTCAAGTCTATGTGCGTAGCTTGACGGTCAGGGATAACATCGTGATGAAACCTGCAAATTCAAACAACTTTGAATTTGTAACCATGATCCAAAAATTGTCTGGTTCATCTATCCTAGGGTTACGAAGGTCAGATCGGCAGTCGTTTTAATGTAATTACCAGACTCGCTAAATCCTGGATCATGGTCTAAGCGGATCCCGTCTAAGCACGGGACATAACGCTAGGAAGATGATGATGTATCAAAATTAAGTGCAACATAAGTCAATTAAAGTGTACATGTTCGCGCATAAGTATATATTTTGCCCGCAATCCCCGCAGGAGTAGTTATATAGTCCTTGGAATAGCAAATTACCACTTTTAGTCAAAGTTAGGTTAGAAAATTAGTTAAGTAAGTAGTGACTTAACTCGTCGTGTATAAAAGCAAGCTTAATAATCAACACACCATTACTCGGGTTTAACGACATGCTAGGCAAGGAACATAACAGCCACATTATTTTGAAGTTACAAGCATAAACTGCAAGAACCGTAATCCTTCTCACTGACTCGTAAAAAAAAAGACGTTGAAGCTCCGTAGGTGCTCCAATTGGACACGCCATTTACGACACACATTGACATAAGCGCTCCAAATGACAGATTTCCAATATCTGGTAAACACAAGAATCTCACTCACACATGCATAAACGTGGCTTCACGCTGTTGTATGACAGCGTGGAGTCCTTCTTTATTTACTAGTCCGTGATCCTTCCATTCGATTTTGCCGTAGTCGAGTAGAATGTAACAGCATCCTAACTTGATAACCCTTATTGTGTTTGCACTAACTCTCTTAACATTGGCAACACTCAATTGCCTATTTAAATATCTGAAGAGCACTCAACCCCGTGAACTAACCTGCGGGTTCCGCTGGTGGGGCGGAGGGTCGCGGGTTCAAATTAATTCTTGTTTACGATCCGCTTCGGCTTGTTTGAACTGGTTCGATTGTACCGATATTGGCTCTTATTTGCTGTTACTTCTTTTTGGATTGTGTGATAACCCTCGATGTTAAGGGTGGTTGCAGGAGGGCGACAAGCGCCAGTGAGAGTCGGCGATTGTCTGCGACTGTCGGCAACTGTCGGCAACTATCGCTGATTAGTCCATTGTTTAAGCGGCGGTAGGTTAATGAAGAGAACATACAGGAGACATATGCAATTTTTTTTTTGGTAATATTGCATACTTGCCTCCTAACCGATTTCATTCCAAGGCAATCCGACAGAGGTTAGCCGGATAATCAACGGCTTAATCTGATATCCTTAAAGCTGAGTTCTAAATTTCAATCTATTATTATAAATTATGATAACTTATAATAAATTTGTAGAGAGGTCAATTCTGTAAATGAAATATATTTTCAAAATAACTATCAGGGGGTGATTAGTGATCGATACTGATGCCAAAAATTCAATCAGTAAATTTTTTGTCTGTCTGTCTGTCTATATGTTCCTTATAGAAACAAAAACTACTTAACGGATTTTAACGAAACTTGGTACAATTATTCTTCATATTCCTGGGCAGGTTATATATACTTTTCATCACGCTACAATCAATAGGAGCAGAGTAGTGAAGGGAAATGTTGGGAAAACGGGAGAAGTTACTCCATTTTTTAAGCTTCCGTCGCGTGTGCAGCCTTAATGGTTAAAGTTACATAGAAATCTTATCATCACATCACATAGATATCATAAAATACAAAGACAATTTTATATATAGATATTTCCGTCATACATGACGGAAATATTCTACACAAAATTGTCTAAAAAATATCCCGCAACAGCATATGTCTATCTTTTAGGGCTGACTCACAATAACACGTGTAACTCCTGATAGCTTAGCAGTTCGGAGCATTCTGATTATATTTGTTTACTCTTACGTTTATAATACCTTTACGGTTCCTTATTGCGATATTTTTAACAGTATTGTGGATTGACATATTATATTTCCCTACTAAAATGCGAAAGTTAATCTGTCTGTCACATCAAAACCACTGAACCCTGAGGAAGGACATATGCTACTTTTTTACGAAAAACGACGAAAACGCTGACGAAGTCGCGGGCAAAAGCTAGTACATATTTAATAAATAGTTGGCCACAATTTTTTTTTGACCAGACATGGAATTTCAACCCGGATCTTGGTCTTTAGTATGCTAGTAGACTAATGAGGCAGTCAAGTTCTCATTTATTTCTGAACTAGCTTCTGCCCGCGGATTCGCTCGCGTGGTACATCAATGAAACATAGCCTATATGTTATTCGTGTGTATGAGATATTCTAAAGTTTCATTAAAATCCATTCAGTAGGTTTTTTTGTGAAAAAGTAACAAACATCAATCCATACAAACTTTCGCATTTATAATATTAGTAGGATTACAATGCTATCAGTAATACCCATTTGATTCATCATCCATATCACTACAGATTGTTGCAAATGTGTTTAGTCAGTACGGCACATACGATAACACCGCATAATGAATCAATCGATTCTGATCGCTCCCGATATCGGCGGCAGCGCACACATCTCCGCGATGTTTGCTCTGTACGTGTGAAATCAAACAAACCCAGAATTAATTCTTGTTTACGATTCCAGGCTTTGATAGCGTATTTGCATTGGCCGCTTTTGACGATGGCCCCGGACAAATATGGGGCCATTTGGGGCAATTTCTGACGAGGGCGCTCATGATAACCATCGCTTCTGCTCGGCTGGAGCGTTTATGGTTTAATTGGATTTTGGTTTCGCTTTTTAGAGAGAAAACGGTTGTTCTTTTGTTAATGATTTTTGACATAAATGTTTGGAGGATTAGTTTTAATCGATATAAGGTTAGCAACTTTTAGCGTGACTGTTATGGAAGGATGTACTTTAAGGTCTTTGTGCCCTACTTTATACTGACATACATTTAGTTTCGAAACCACATAAGTAAAAGTAAATAAGTACCTATGGCTGAATTTTAGTCTCCTACGTAAACACAACCGATCCTCGCAACACGAATACTCGAAGTTAACGGTTACATCCAGTGTTATTTGAATATGCAGCTTTCCTCATAATCTATTTAATCACTGCAAAGCCAGTGCTATAAATCTACACCTGGATTTTATTGAAAGCTCAAATTTTTATCAATATTCCCCGCGTCTGAGTTTCTAGTACTAATAACTGAAATTACAGTATCAGATCCACATACTTCCACGGTGTGACCGCACCATTTTTCACTCACGCATACATAAATATGATTAACCCAACACGTCACAGATTAGGTAGGCCGTGAGGGTAGTTTCCTCACGGCCCGAAAGTTGTAATCTCCCTCTTGAGTAATCACCGAAGGCGAAATTAAATCTAATTGGGCCTCCGTGACGGAGGTGTGCGGCAAATTAATGTTTGCTCAGGCCGGTTTGTGCCCGCGCGGGAGAGCCGTTATGAATTAAATATCTCGCTTGCTCACCGGGCTCTGTTAAGGAATCGCACACGGCGTTTTTAACGCGGACGTTTAAGCTGCGTTTTCACCAGTGGTGCTCGAACATAAGATGCGTAGTAACCTGGCATCGCTCAGTGCTTGGTAAATGAAGCGATTCTCAACATCTCTTTAGCGTTACGTCCTGTGCTAAGACGGCGTCCGCTTAGACCATGATTCAGGATTTTGCGATTTTGGTAATTTCATTGAAACGATTGCAGATTGGACCTTCGTATCCCTTATATAAGAACCAGAAAAAAATTGGATCATAGTTACCCATGCATAGTTGTTTGAATGTGCAGGTTTCATCACAATGTTTTCATTAAGTTTAAATAAATAATACACATGAGTGAATACACCGCGTTTGTATCACCGTAAGCACACATTATCACAGAGAATATCGATAGAAACAGAGACTCTTAACCGAGGAGTGCGGGTTCAAAGCCGGGCATGTACCTCTAGATTTTAAAAAATCTATGTACATATTTATACCACTAGCTCGACGGTGAGGGAAAACATCGTGATGAAACCTGCAAATTCAAACAACTTTGAATTTGTAACCATGATCCAAAAATTGTCTGGTTCCCCTATCTTAGGGTTACTAAGGTCAGATCGGCAGTCGCTTCAATGTAATTACCAGACTCGCTAAATCCTGGATCATGGTCTAAGCGGACCCCGTCTAAGCACGGGACATAACGCTAGGAAGATGATGAATATCGATAGAAACGCGTGATTGCTGCGCTACCAAATTTGTTGACGTGTGTCATTATGTCTGATATTCGATCATTGCGTCACAAAACGACATCTGTGCCTTAAAAACGTCGTGTGCGTATAACCTTAGATCCTGAACAGATCTTGAACAAGACTATTAAACATGACAAGACTGGAGGAATGTCTACGAAATAAAACAAACCATCCGGGACCAGCTTAATAGGCTTGTGAATACGGAAAAGTTTGTGGTGATAAACGTGACTTGTCTGAGCCTTAATCCGGGCTGTGAAGGACATTTTATTTGTCAAAAAATATATAATGGCTTGGCACATGGATAGAATGTGTGAATTAAAAAACTTCTTTGAAACACAACCATAAAACAGAAAGGCAATATGAGAAATAACAATTTCAAGAGATTGAATTTGACAAAAAAAGTGTTACATTGATAAAATGTGTGAATTAAAAAACTTCTTCGAAACACAACCATAAAACGGAAAGACAAAATGACAAATAACAATTTCTTAATGTCAGATTTCCGACTGATTTATTTTTTAAGTTCAAAATCTTTTTTTTTTTTACTTTAGGTTTACATTTGTAACTTTTTGGAGCCTAAAGTTACGATTCTATTCCTATCTAATACCATAAACTAATACCAATGGTATTTATTTAATTACGTAGGTACCCTAATAGGCACGTATACATAAGTGCCTTTACTCCCATTGTCACCCGACATCACACTTCACTGACCCCCTCTCCCCCTTAGCCTTTAACGTAGTTTACCGATATCCCTTACGTACCTCGAAAGGAGCCACCTGGTTATCACCGCCCCGGTTACCATACAATCGATGGAACGTCCCAATCAAAACACACCAAAGCTTGGAATCGTAAACAAAGCCGGGTGTGTTTGCGTCCGACACACTAAACAGACGGATAGACGACTTGTCTCTGCAACTGAGAACTCCAATATGCCTGTATTGGATTCTGTAGTTGTATTAATGAGGACCGGAGGAATTATTACTGTCCTTGGAAAGCTAATTTTAACCTGCCACCGATCACGTTTCATTATCAAAAAAACATGCAATATATATAATATATAAATATTATTTTTAATTAAAACCCTGTATAGGTATCCGATTTCCCCCTCTAAGAAAGTAAAACCAGGTTCTTAATACTCATTGTAATACAGATAATACAAGACATACAGCGACCCAATTCCCTTGAACGCCTGAAGAGGTTTTAACATCCTAGTGTCCTTTTCGAGATATATTGTGCAAATTATCCTTATAATGCGACCAGCCCGTATAATGTCTTACGAGCAATTTAATTCAGCAGCAATAAGACAACCCTCACCGCCGTAAACAACACAGTTTGGTCGCACTGACCCATTAAGTGTGAACTGAATTATATAACGCTATCAGCTACAACAATAACGCTTTCATGAGCAAAGCTCGCGTTTCACACTCCGCTAGTTTCGGTACTAAGGGCCCGGAACTCACTGATTCATCATCTTCCTAGCGTTATGTCCCGTGCTTAGACAGGGTCCGCTTAGACCATGATCCAGGATTTAGCGAGTCTGGTAATTACATTGAAGCGACTGCCGATCTGACCTTCGTAACCCTAAGATAGGGGAACCAGACAATTTTTAGATCATGGTTACAAATTCAAAGTTGTTTGAATTTGCAGGTTTCATCACGATGTTTTCCCTCACCGTCGAGCTAGTGGTATAAATATGTACATAGATTTTTTAAAATCTAGAGGTACATGCCCGGGTTTGAACCCGCACTCCTCGGTTAAGAGGCGCGTGTCCTTACCATTGAGCTACCACCGCTCTCGTATCCTTACCATTGAGCTACCACCGCCCGGAACTCACTGATTGCCCGTTTTGAAATCAGAATCGCTGTCGATTTGATTCCTAACGGCCCTACTAACCCGCATTAGAGCAGTAAACAATTGTATTTTATTGATTAGATTTCTGAATTTCGAACGTATTACGAGCACCTTACGTTCGAAATTAGAATATCACTTACAAGGTACTATTGATTAGATTTTACCATACGATACTTTTGCAAAGCAATATGCAAAATATAATGAAAAGTTGTGTACCAAGTGCGATTTGTTATTTTTAATTTTACCTTATTTGACAAGCCGTTGGTCGAGTGGTTAGAGACCCTGGTCACAAAACCGAGGGTCGCGGGTTCGAATCCCGCTGTTTGTATAGCTATATATGTACAAAGGAAATGATTGCTGAAGAAAGGTAAACCAAATACATGATTATAATAAAAATATAGATTCAGTTTCAAATTGTACATACAGAACAATATTACGTACTTACCTAACCTCTTAGTTCTTAATGAACGTCAAGTCAATCACAATTCAACCGCTCGACAGGTCCGTGCACAGTCTAAGTCAGATTGATCGAAGCGCATCAAATATTTATGTGTCGCAATTCGCCGTCGAGTTTTCACCCAACAGTATCTATTGTTCGACACACATCGATTACGACGGGGCCGCCCGATCGATATCACAGCTGTGTCGAGTGGCGCTACCACGATTTGTGGCCAAAGGATTTTAGAACCCCCGCGCTTTGTTTAAGGGTTACGATACAGTTAAGCTGCCTGTTTCGTCGGCACTACTTGTGTTGCACTTACGTGTAAACATTCCACATTTCGCTTCGCTGTAACGAAAGTAAATGCTTCTAATGGCGTCGTTAGCAGGATTCGACGTAGTTGTGCTTTTTTAGTGCCTTTATTTATTATTTATAGGCTTTAGTGAAAAAATTGCATTGTTTAGTTTCTCTAATAAAAACTACAATTATTTTTAGTCCGTCAGTTAGATTATACAAAAATACTAGACACATATTTTTCGCTTTATCAAATTAACGAAAAATCACAAAGATAAAGAGCATCAAAGTTTTGGAGTGGGGGCTTGCGACGTCACTATTTAGTAAAAAAATTACGTAAGTGTGACGTCACGCGCAACTTGAATGCATTGTATCTTCGTCAATGTTTGTTTGACAAATAAATAAAAAAATACGTGTTCAATATTTTTTTATAATCTTTCGCCTAGCCTATTGCATTATCACCTAAAGGTATGAAAATCACCTTAGGGACATCATAGTGTGAAGTCGTCGGGTAACTTTCATATCTGCCCTGGTTAATCTTACACTTTTATTGTAATCATATTATGTAATCTCCCACAGTCATTGATTGTATGATTTGGTTTACAACTTTAAAAAAAGTGTATATTACTCATGTATATTTTGACGCTGAAAAGAGTAACTACCGAGTTTCTTGCGGTTTCTTCTCGGTAGAATCAGACTTTCCGAACCGGTGGTAGATTCACATTGTTCTACAGATTTTTGTAAAATTGACGATTTATAAGTGGCTTTTTTAAGGCCTACATAAATAAAGACATTTCAATTTTTATTTTTTTATTTTTTTACTATCTAATGACATTTTGATCCGTTTCTAGGTAAAGTGATATAGTATGTTGTATAGCAACCAAACCTTATTGCAAGGTTTAGATCACATTTTTATTTAAATAGCACGTGTTTTTGCTATTTTATTGTTTTTTCGTAAAAAACCTTTTCTAGCAATAACATGCGTTAGATTTTAGGCTTAATTCTAGGTGGACAAAGGAACTTCAAGGTCACTTCAAGATGAAGTTTAGATTGATTCTTTTTAAGTCAGAATTTCTTTTTCGGCAGACTTTACTAAAGAGAATTGAAATTCCCTCAGAGCATAGACTAACAGGTAATCAGTCAAGGCACAAAGGAAGCATGGAGTAAGGTAATTCGTATCAGATTAACCCGCCTCCGGGTACATAAGGATGTGTCGAGTTGCGGTATCGATTTTGTGATTATGATACTTATAAAGAGCTTGGTCTAATAGCTAGTTGGAGACTAGTTACGAAATCAGAGAATGAAGAGTCATTTGGCCCAACGCGGTCGTGTGACAACTATGGTCTTTTTTTGCAGTTGTGTCATCGATGTTTGTAAACATATTTAAATATTACCTAGTTGTCAGATAATTAGTATTAATGTAAATAGCTTAGTTTTGTTTCTATTTATTATATTATTTTATATATAGAAGCCATGGTCAGTTGACACATAAAATGTACTTCTAATTAATTAGCTAAAAAAATACATGAAATTAGTAATAAAACGTGTTTATTTTCGGTGAACAAATGTTAAAATATCGATGAATCTTACTTATCGACATAGTACAACACTCTCCAGAAGTCCAGACCCGTCTCCTCTTCCGCATTACTTCACAGTCTGCGAACTAATTAATGTATAAGTTATTCTTTTCCCCCTCTGTTCGCCGTAACACCCGCGAGAAACTTTTGAGTAGAAAATGTTTCGTTCTACCTTTTTAATATTTTGTACTTATGCTAAGTTTTTTTTTATATTTTATTTATTTATATTCAATCTGGCATTGAAAAGAGTAACTACCGAGTTTCTTGCCGGTTTCTTCTCGGTAGATGCGACATTCCGAACCGGTGGTAGATTCAAATTGTTCTACTATGTACTTACTTGACGATTCACAAGTGCTTTTTTGAGGCCTAAGTAAATAAAGATATTTTGACTTTGACTTTGACTTTGACTTTACTCCCAAGAATGGAAATCTAAATGCATCGGATTGTTATTTCTTTTCGTGTTTATGGCCAAGTGGAAAAGTTAGACGTTTGACTATAGGAAGCGATATATTTACTTACTACTTAACTAGCAGCGCTCCGCGGTTTCACACGCGTAGTTCCCGTTCCCGTGGGAAAATGGGGATAAAATATAGCCTATGTTACTTCCGGATAATGTAGGTTTCCAATGGTGTAAGAATTTTTGAAATAGGCACAGTAGTTTTTGAGTTTATTCATTGCAAACATACACACACACAAAAATACAAATCTTTATTCTTGATAATACTAGTATAGATTTTAAAAGACCTTGGCGGTGACCGATAACACCTCAAAGAAACCTGCAAGTTCTAAGAATTATTATCCCGCGCAATTTGTATATCAATCGTAACATATGTCTTGCAGATGTAATGATAAATAAGAAAAAGCATGTCAACAACTTTCATTTGTTATGCCAGATGTAATTTTCAGCAAACAGAGGAACTTGAACTTCCAAATTAGTTGACCTTTGAGGCAAATTTTCAATCCCAAGTCTAAAAGACATTGTTATACATCAAAAACCTGAACGCCGATAAATTCTCACAAGCCAACATTAAAAATAATTGATGAATTTCTATCAAACTTTCCCCATCTCACTCCCCGTGGGAATACGTCACCTTTTATCCTGGCGTCTGTCGCAAAAACTACTTTCCACTTTATTTAAGTTTGATGACAGCACTATGATCAGTCTTTTTTCAGAAGACTCTTATAAATATCTTAGAATGTACCTAAGTTTTAATACATCTTAATGTATGTATTCAATACAAAAGAATCCTCATCCATAGTCTTTATGTTTTTAGAGATGATAATTATTTTTAGTGTATGTCACTGAACTTCTGCCTATACAGTTTTTTATATTTTTCCTTTCGTTTTGCGCACTTTATCTTTAAACTATTAGGTCAGAAGCCTATTTTTCATTTACCTAAATATAAATCGAATTGGATTACACAAAAATACCATTAAAATGATTCTATGCAACATGATTGCCGGAAATTATGGAAGTAGGAATTAATTCCCCAAAAAATAGAATTAATGGTATGCATTTCTGTACATATATGATGTAGAAAAAAAAATCTCGTGGCTGTAAAAAAGTGCGTCTTTCTAAATAATTAACAAAACTTCACGCCACTTCTCTAGCGGGGTATGCAGAGATAACCGAACGCCATAAGCCACGATCCTTACACACCTCACTCGCCTCTTCAACATCCATGATTCTTTTCATACAAGCTCTACGGTTTTTATGACTCCTAACATCACCTTCTGTTAATACACGACTAATCTAGTCGTGTGTCTGGTAGGTAATACAATCCCTCTCCAACATTACCCACTTAGTAACAATGAAGTTGAGGTGTCATGATGTTCAACATTAACTAACTCCATTCGATTCGCAAACTTACTCCGTCGTAAGCCGTCACCCCTTTAACAGTGTTAGTTAATCTTCAGACCCTTACAGGTCCAACATACATGATCGATCGTATACAATTTCCGCTAAGTGTTATCATCGCGTAGTAATCTTCTTCATCTTCTAACTTTAGTTATGTACCGATAAGAATGGAATCGCGACCGTAATCCTGGATATTGTATGTCTGATTCTTACATTGAAGCTAAACACACCTCATAGATTAGACAAAATGTACCTTGGTTTCAGGAGCTATTTTAACGTTTAGGTTTTCTAACTAAGTTTACCCTTAGGCGAGCTTGTCTAGACTGGACCAAAATTAGAAAAGAATATAAAAGAACGAAACGTAATAATACTTTATTGAACAATGTTTCTTAGTTGCAATGTAGGTTATTACGGAGAATAGTCTAGTTTTACCTTCAATCACTTATTATTATTATTTGTATGTATCACGCATCCTAAGCTAGATTTCTTACAATCTTAAAGAAACTCAAAAAATGTATTATTAAATTTCTTGATATTTGTACTTTCTTTGTAAACTTGATTAAGTACTTGTAATTGCTATTTCGTAGGCAAGCTACAACCTAAACGGTTTTCTGAATAAATTTAATTAGACATTAGGCTTTATAAGACTCGACTTAATAATTTTTTTCAAGCAATAAGAGGGAGGGCAATTAACTAATCAAATTGATGAGGTGATAAATTAATTATGTAACTTTGAAGTTTTTTCTAATAAATTTCCATCCTAAATACACGATCACCTAAAGATCTCATAACGCTCGCAGTCATAAACTTCTTAATTGTCAGTACGGTATCGGGTGTGGTTGCTGCAACCATGGCAACGCGGCTTTGATGTGGCCGTCGACAACCTGACGAGCGCAAATCACATCTGAGGTCGGAGATCACCGCACGCGTCGCTCCGCTAAACACTTTGATTAAAGGCAATTTACAATTGTAATGTAGTTACGGGTTAATATCATTGGAGGTGATATTTTGAAACCTAACTAAATTGGGTGCGAGTTTTGTCGATATTCAAATTGTATAATTGGGAGTCGCTTAGAGGAAAACACGCGCCGTGTATTCAAGAGGCGTTGAATTAAATTCCTGATAACGTAAATAATAAATAAATGAAAATCCCATTACATCACATACATTGATCTGACTCCGAGGTAAGTAGCTTAAGCACTTGTTGCGGATATCAGAATTAACAGTGGTATTACAAATATATATTTAAATACTGGATATTAACCCCAGACACAGAACAACCACAAGTATTCATTATACGAATATTTGTCCTGGGTGGGAATCGAACCCACAACTCTTGGCGCATGGGGCAGGGTCACTACCGAATGTGCCATCGAGCTTGTCAAACATGTATGTATATTTATAAACCAACTCAGATGTTGTACGAAGTAATTACGATTCAGAACGAAAACAGATCCCTGTTAAAGTAAATTAAGTATATTGCGTGTTGGGAGTTAAGTTTGAGACTTAAAAATAACTTGTTTGGACATGTCTCATGCGTGCATTTGCACAGCCCCTTGAAGCTTTAACTTAAAAAAAATAAGTTATTTAAATCTATCTATACTACATACATACATCACATCACGCCCATAATCTCCGAAGGGGTAGGCAGAGTCAAAGGGACAGATGGCTCCTTTAACTACATTCAGCCAAAAACAAAACTGGGCTGGGTTAGATGGAAAATTGTGAAATAGTAGTGACAAGTGGCTAGCTAGTCGCCTACACAATCACGTAACCAAAACCCGATATACCATTAGTCGCCTTTTACGACATGCTAGGCAAGAAACACTGTTGGCACAATGTTTTTAAGTCCCAGACCAACACGGGACAATGGGCTGGGTTAGATGGAAAATTGTGATACTAATATATGTAAGCTGAAGAGTTTGTTCACACGAACTCGCTAATCTCAGGTACTGGTCCAAATTGAAAAGTATTTTTGTGTTGTGTAAAGTTTATTTATCGAGGAAAGCTATGCTATAAAATTTTAACTATAAACGAGGGTGTAACCTCTGGCACAGATAGTAATCTGATAAGAGAGAACACTCCATTCATTGTACCTAAAGTAAGAAAAAGACGTATATAGCGTGATTAGTAATCACTGGTCACCCATCATATTTCCTCCAACACAACCAATTCTCGACTTTCTGCAAAAGCCACGATGCCATTTAGCTTCTCAATGCTTATCCGACGTAATAGTTAATGAATATGTTCTCATATACTCGCACAGGCGACATTTACGCTTCAGCGAGCGTCCCCTGGGACGAGAAATGTTTGTGTTAAGCTCATACATGTGTACGTATAAACAGATACAGGAACCCGGCTGTAGGTCTGACTCGCGCTAAACTTGGACGGCGATGATAATTCTCCAGAGTCATAACGAAGTGAAGGGCAGTAAGGAAACTAGATATGATCCTAGGCGTGATTATAGTCTACTGGACAATGCTCTACGTCAGGGTTAGCGAACATCTTTAAACAGAAGGAATAATAATAAATAAATAAATATCCTACAATATCACATTCATTGATCTGACTCCGAGGTAAGTAGCTTAAGCATAGTATTACAAATATATAGTAAATATTAGATATTTACACATTTACATAGAACAAACACAAGTATTCATCACACGAATGTTTGTTCTGGGTGGGGATCGAACCCTCAAATCTTGGCGCATAGGCCAGGGTCACTGTCAAATGCGCCATCGAGCCAGCCAAAGAAGTGCTACATAATTATATACATATCATCGCGCCTGCAATCTCTGAAGGGGTATACAGAGGTTAAAGAACAACGAGTTCTTTAAACAACATTTAGCCAAAAATCGAGTTGGGTTAAACGGTTGGGCGCTGACTACTATTATTGAAGTTTAGCACTTCTAAACTTCAATAATAGTAGTCAGCGCCCAAAGAGCAGCAAGCTGTTTTAACTTCTTTCAGTCTAAAATAAATCGTTCATTCATTCATTCATTCATTCATTAAGTCTAAAACAAAACTGAGTTTAGTAAGATGGAAATTTGTAAACAGTAGCTAGCTTGTCACCTACATAGTGAAACAGCAAACCTCGACAAGACACAAAGTAAGTATATAGGTTTGTTAAGTATATCTTCATAGCTGGTCTTGCTGTGAACTGTTCTGTACTGTGTACAAACTTTCACATGTAATCAAGCCACTGTGGGTACAGCACCCGAAAGTTATATCGACTGCGTCGTTCGGGCAGAGGTATTTCTGGCAAGATTAAGTGGTACAGAGAAAACCTTTTTGCCAGTTCAATTAGTGAATTAAAACGCTCTTGAATTCGTCGTGCGTCGAACTGACTGGCTTGCATTTCCTAGTGGAAAAATACGCAAGCCAGCCAGTAAGTGGTTTTAGATGATGTTTAAATGCAAGCGCTTGTGATAAAAAACTTATTTTCTTCTTTGTGTTCATATTCTGAATGAATTCCGAATCAACAACTCCGTAGAAGTGCTGCAAGTTTATAACATAACATCACGCCCATAATCCCCGAAGGAGTAGGCAGAGTCAAAGGGGCAGCAAGCTCCTTTAACCACATTCAGCCAAAAATAAAATTGGTCTAGGTTAGATGGAAAATTGCGAAAAATTAGTGACAAGTGGCTAGCTTGTCGCCTACACAATCATAACCTAAGAGATATAGATAGCGTAAAAGATAGAGATAGTTTGAAAATCCTGTGACACGAGAAACACCTAGGTACAGAATAAAATACGGCCGTATCGATAGAAGACAATGGATGACAACCCTAGTCGGGTATTAATCCGGGAGCGTTACAAATCCTGGATTCCGAGCTAGACCAATATCCGGAATCAATCAACTGGCCGAATCTTAACTGATTGAGTATGATTGATAACAGCAACAATGGACGACTGATGCTTCCTGACTTGTGACGTCACAGTCCGCTAATAGTTACCATTGTTTACTACAGTCGCCGATTAATAGTTCTATTTATGTGTTGGGTAGTCAGATGGTTGCAATATCCTGTTACGTACTGCCATATTGAACTTGTTGTAATTGTAACAATTGGCGACTAGATTTTAGTGGACACGACTAGTTGTAGGAATGAGGTCTATTAAAGAAACTGTATCTAGTGTCCTGCTGGATATATAATTTACGGCATGAAAAACAGCCATGGATGTCCTTACTCAGTTAAAAATTTTAGCTTGCCCCATTTCTTGGTATATCTGGTTTTAGGTGTGTGATTGTGTAGGTGATGAGCTGGCCACTTGTCACTACTTTTTCTCAATATTCCTGGCTGGGTTAGATGGAAAATTGTGAAAAGTGTAGTAAATAAATGATGGCGCATTCGGTAGTGACCTTGCCTTCGATGATGATGATGATGAAGATGATGAATACTTGTGTTTGTTCTGTATCTGGGTGTTAATATTCAATATCTAAGTATATATAATGTAATGCCACTGTTGTTTCTGATATCCGTAACACAAGTGCTTAAGCTACTTACCTCGGAGTCAAATGTATGTGATGTAGTCTGATATTTATTTTATTACTTATTAATATTATAATGATCTAAAAAATACACACAATTTATACTACATTGTATATTCAACCTAAATGCTATATTCAAATTGTAACAAAAGACAAGTAGAATGTAGAATGCCATACCGGTATAGGTCCCTCAAGGAATACGATAGCGTGACGGAACACATTTTATGTTTGACCCAATAATTTGAAAGACGATAAAGTAAAATGAAACGCGAGTCGATAAGGAGCTTATTTATAACCTATTCCGAACGTTATTTGCCGTAAATGATTGTGCTTAGGTTGATAAAGCGTTTTGTTCCGTCTCGAGTTTTCAAGTTTTGGCTGAATGTGATTTAGGGGCTTGCTGTCCCTTCGATACTGCCCCTTACGGGCGTAATGTTATGTATGTATGTAATTTGTAGATAATATTAACTAAATTTCACTAAACTTCGGTTCTCTCTGCCTACCCCGCTAGGGAAGTGGCGTGAAGTAAGGAATATTCTATCGTTTAAAAGTATATTCCATAAGAGCTTATATTAATTCCTTTTCGGTATGTGGTAAACCATTTCTTTTAGCTCTAAGGTGGTGGCAAACAAGTGTACGGTTATCCTGATAGCACCTGTTATCGTAGCTCATAAAAACTAGGTATATAGCACAACCTGGGTTGATTATCACCCTGGCCAAATATGCTTGTGATAAACATTTACGGTGGTGTAGGTGTTTTTTTTTTTTATAATTTTTTTTTTTATATTTATTAATTAATTTTTATTAATCTATCTAAGTATATATGTGGTTTGTGATTCCACAGCAGATTACGATTTCCATGGAGATGCTTGTTGTAATGTGATATTGATGTAATAATTTATGCAGTTTGTTATTGAATGAGTATTTGATGCCTACATATATATTTGATAGTATATTTATGGACTGATGGTTGCTATAGTATATTTTTAAATTATTTGCTAATGGTTGTTTTAATGAGTTGCAGTTTTTTTTGTAGCGGTTGATGAGCTTTTATGTTTGTTTGATGATGTGCTTTTATACTTGTAATACAATGCAGTAGTATAACTTTTAAGTATTTACTAAGTTAAGTATAATTAATAGGAAAACCTGTTATTGGCCATACTATATAAAATTTACTGTATAAACAAAAATATTGTTACATACGCTGTTGGTTTTCTGAATAAATAAATAAATAAATAAATAAACCTTTAAAGGCTTTTTTGAGGATTCATGGCGTCGTCAGTATACTCGTAAGAGACAACTGTGGAAACCACTTTTGTCTCAAACCGTCAGCCTCATATTTTGTCCCAAACTGTCATCCCCATTGCTTCTTAGGTCTCCAAAACTTTGAATCTGCGTTAAAGTTGCAGTACTTAAGACGAATTTTCTCTACGAGGGTGGTATTAACACAGTTGAGCCAGCTACGAAACAGATGCCACTTCAGTGTGGTTCTACCTACTCTTGAAACTTGTCAAAAAATCTGATTCAGCAACTCACCTAAAACTGTAACATCAAGATATATGTAAGTACAAGTTTTAATTTTAAGAGAGCGGTGGTAGCTCTATGGTAAGGACACGCGCTTCTTAACCGAGGAGTGCGGGTTCAAACCCGGGCACGTACCTCAACGGTGACGGAAAACATCGTGATAAAACCTGCAAATTCAAACAACTTTGAAATTGTAACCATGATTCAAAAATTGTCTGGCAATCGCTTCAATGTAATTACCAGACTCGCTAAATCCTGGATCATGGTCTAAGCGGACCCCATCTAAACACGGGACATAACGCTAAGAAGGTGATGAAGTTCCCATCGGCTTTTCCTATTCAATATTCACACCAGTCCGGTTACCTTAACTAGACAATAAAGGGCAAATTACACCATCCCCCGTGTAAGAAGATAGCCGGTTATATCCGGTTTTATTACGTTCTCCGAAGAGAGCGGATTTTCATCCGAACACTTGTGAGTGTTCCTATTAAAATTGTTCTTCGGTGTCTCACGTTTTGTAGGTTCAATAAAATGAAATGAAAAAAAATTGTCTTTGTTTACCTAGGCTTTAAAAAATAACTTATAAATCGTCAGAATGAGATTAGTATCTACCGGTTCAAAAAGTAGATTCTACCAAGAAGAAACTCGATAGTTACTCTTTTTAAAATGCCAAGTCTAATAAATATTAGTTAAAATTTCTTAGTCAATGAAAATTTAGCTGCGCAGGCGAACAGCCTATTCTGGGTCTAACCATATATTCTTATCATTTAAATAGTCTTCTATCTTATAGTAGATCTTTTTAATTAAACAATTTTAAAATTTAATTTAATTAAGTTTGTGATTTTAAATATAAAGAGTAATTTTGATTTTGTGTTGAACAGTGGTGCATTGTTAACAGTAAAATTAATTAACATGTAATTGGTAAATACTCATGTTTTACATACTGAAACATTTTCAATTAATTGGGCAGACAATAGAGGTTTCGACAGATCCTCTTGGGGTCGTGAATTCATTATCAGTGGGTGAATGTTATAGAATCTATGTCATTTATGTGTCTAAAGAGCGGTGGTAGCTCAATGGTAAGCACACGCGCCTCTTAATCAAGGAGTGCCGGTTTAAATCCAGCCACGTACCTCTGGATTTTTTAAATCTATTGTAAGTATTCATACCACTAGCTCGACGGTGAGGGAAAACACCGTGATGAAACCTGCAAATTCAAACAACTTTGGATTTGTAACCATGATCCAAAAATTGTTTGGTTCCCCTAACTTAAAATTACGAAGGTCAGATCGGCAGTCGCTTCAATGTAATTACCAGACTCGCTAAATCCTAGATCATGGTCTAAGCAGACCCCGTCTAAGCACGGGACATAACGCTAGGAAGATGATATGGTCATTTATGTGTCTATTTCTATAAGAAGCAACTACGCAACGATAGGTAAAACTTATAGACAAGTAATAAATCGACCTGTGAAATAGCTACTTTAGGAAGTAGGTTAAACTTAACCCATTTCATAAAAAAAAATGTACCATGTTGGTCTGGGACATAAAAAGAATGTGCCAACTGTGTTTCTTTCCTAGCATGTCGTCAAAGGCGACTAATGGTATATCGGGTTTTGGGTATGTGATTGTGTATGCGACAAGCTAACCCAATTGTCACTACTTTTTTACAATTTTCCAGCCCAGTTTTGTTTTTTTGCTGTATGTGGTTAAAGGACCTGCTGCTCCTTTGACCTAGACACACGTGTGTCTAGTCTCTTGTGTTAATTGGTGAAAAACCGGACTCTGCCTATCCCTTCAGTGATTATGAGCGTGATGTTATGTTAAAATAAGGTCATTTATTTGGAAGAAAAAGTGTGTTTTATGCTCTCTACATAAAAAAAAGAGCGGTGATAGCTAAGTGGTAAAGATATGAGCTTCACATGCGAAGGGTGTTGGGTACCATAGGATTGTTCAACCCAAAGTATATTTTTAACAGCTGGGGTGATTAAGGATAACATTATATGTTTAGGTAATTAAAATCCAATAAGCCCGGTTCTAAAAATAATATTGTAGTCATCATCATTTCAATGTAGACCTCCATTTCAGTAGCCAGGTCAAGGTCATGATCTATGCGGCCTTGACTACGCTACGTAGATACTTAACGCCCTGTCATTATAATTTTCTTAAATACCAAGAACCTACCCATTTCCTTGTATGTATTACATAATACTCGTATATACAACGTCGTCGTTGTCTCGGAAGATAACTGTGACATGTCATAAAGCGTCTTTGGTTTAATTAACGAAGCCACCGGGATGATGCGGTGTTCGGTAAGCTGGTTACGATTCGCACCCTCGTCCCCTATCGATCTTTTCCAGGGAGGGGGTTGTAGGTACTATTCATTTTATTTACGTTTCCACCCACTTCAACTTACATAGTTCAAAACTGAGCATGTATACATCTAGGCTATTAAAATTTTTATATAAGGTAGACAAAGGTATTTCTTTGATAAAGGTGAGATTGTAATGAAGTTCAAGCCAGAATTACTCATGATGAGTTTAATAATACTAGCGAAAAAAAAATATTCTGCGTTTGTTCCAGAGTTGCCACTGCAAATATACGATGCGTGCGTATTTTAGTATTCGTACAATTAGCAATAGAAGAAGCTAGACTTGAACTCTTATGTGCTTGGATTTCACTACAGTTGAAAGTACTCAGAAAGAAAGAAAGAAAGAAACATTCACTGGACGCACAATGAAACATACACAGGAAAACAAGTATTTGACATCATCATCATCATCATCTTCCTAGCGTTATGTCCCGTGCTTAGACGGAGTCCGCTTAGGCCAAGACCCAGGATTTAACGAGTCTGGTAATTACATTAAAGCGACTGCCGATTTGACCTTCGTAACCCTAAGATAGGGAAACCAGACAAGTTTTGGATCATTGGTTACAAAATCAAAGTTGTTTGAATTTGCAGGTTTTATCACGATGTTTTCCCTCACCGTTGAGCTAGTGGTATAAATGCGTACATAGATTTGAAAAATCTGGTACATGCCCTGATTTGAACCCGCACTCCTCGGTTAAGAGGCGCGTGTCCTTACCATTGAGCTACCACCGCTCCTAACAACATTTGTACTACAATGGGCTAGATGACTAAAAAATTCTGTTTAGTCCGTCAGTCCGATTATAAAAAAATATTGAACACGTATTTTTTTATTTATTTGTCAAACAAAAATTGACGAAGATACAATGCATTCAAGTTGCGCGTGACGTCACGCTTTCGTACAATTTGTACTAAATAGTGACGTCGCAAGCCCCTACTCCAAAACTTTGATGCTCTTTATCTTTGTGATCTTTTGTTAATTTGATAAAGCGAAAAATATATGTCTAGTATTTTTGTAAAATCTAACTGACGGACTAAATAGAATTATAGTTTTTTAATGCAGTCATCATTTGACAATTGACAAATAAATTAGAACAAAAAGCATATAAATTAACAAAAAGCAAAAGATTGCACATTGGGTCCCTGCCTTAGCATTATGCTACTGCGGCGTCAGGTTAACGGCGCAGGAGCGCTGGTATGCTAACTGGACCCATTTTAGTTATATATATATTACTAGCTGACCCGGTGCACTTCGTAACGCCCCGTTCTCGGATTATAATTTTTATTAATTTACCGCGCAACTTTTTTTTTTTTTCGTTCATAAGAACCTTCACTTTCACTTAACAATAACAAACATAACTAAAAAAGAATTTGTGAAATCGGTAAAGCCGTTCTCAAGTTATAGCTTTGGGGTGGACCACCCTTATCACTTAGGGGTATGAAAAATAGATTGCGACCGATTCTTAAACCTACCAAATATACATATAAAATATCATAAAAATCGATCAAGCTGTTTCGGAGGAGTTTGGCTACAAACACCGCAAAACGAGAATTTTATATATCTATATAAATAAAACAAAGCAAAGTCGAGAACGGCTGAACCGATTTACGTTGTTTTTGATTTGTTGGATTTGTCTTCGTCCAGAATAACAGAATAACTATTAAAAACATTGAAAAATTGACGATAAAACAAAATAAAAGCAAAAGTATTTTTTCATATAAAACGGTGGGATTCGTATCTGTCAATGTTAAATGTCAATCGACAAATCAATGTCAATTTTCATTTACTGGGCGATACGAAGTTCGCCGGGACAGCTAGTTAGAGATAATTTATTAAGCTACTTTTCTTCTCTAATGTATCTCAAAATAAACAAACACTGTTTATGTATTTGTTTAAAATTAAGGTTTACATTTACGTCTTTGTTTACCAGATCTAAAGTACCTCACCTATCGCGGTCAGGAGACGTAGTGCTTCGGAAGTCATAACAATACGGGCTACGAAGGGTCCTTTGACGTCACACGCGGCCAATCACAGCTCACCAGATGTTTACGTTATAACAAATAGAAATGTTTAGAATATTTTTAGACATAACAGAGCTGTTTCCCGGTGTATGTAACGTAAACAAATGAAATGAGGGAATCCATAAAACAGTTGAATGGTAGACACCGACGTTTTAACATATAACTGTATCTATTTTTACAAGACATTCCCAGAAATGCTCAAACTTCTGAAAATACTTTGAACAAGCATGAAACAAATGTCTAAGCGGCGGTAATTCTGCGTATAAAGATGGTGCATCTCATGTGAGGCGAGCTGGCTTAATCGCGTACATATGGTTTTTTAAAAATTCAAGCAAGAGAATCCGCATATTCATAGAACTGTGAATATGTAACTTGATCCGATTGTCTGGCTAAACGCGTTTATTCGTTTGATTGAAGCTCAATACGTAATTTGCTAAGCTTAGTTATTGAGTCATAAAAACCGTAGAGCTTGTATGAAAAGGATTATGAATGTTGAAGAGGCGAGTGAGGTGTGTAAGGATCGTAGCATATGGCGTTCGGTTCTCTCTGTTTAGTTTAGTTGGTTATTGAATGTCGATTGTACTAGCCGTCAAACCAATTAGTAGGTACAACTTACTTTATTTTCTAACACTTAGTCGCCAGTAACCCCTTCTTCCCGTATTCCTAGGTAGCCTGTGCTCAACTCAACCCCCGATCTGTCGCCGTCAAGCTATACACTCTTACGTTACTCGTACGTAGCATGCACCGCCTAAGGACTAAGAGGTCCCAGCTTTAATTCCCGGGTCAGACCAAAATTTGTGGCCATGAGTCAGGAAGTTGGCGGTTTAATCACCCCCGTGCCACGGAAAACACGTTAAGCCGTTGGTCCTGCGCCTGACCTCTCCGGTAATGTAGAATTGCCGTTTCACCGGATGATGAGAGTTAAGGAATAGAGAGTGCACCTGTGTTTGCGAACACACTTCTGCACTATGATATTGCCTGCACAGATGGCTAATCCTCGTTGAGATTGGCCGCAGTGACCGATATCGGTAAGGTCATTATCGCTCATTATTATTTTATATACTCCATTTATAGTTAATTCACCCTCTACACAACCTCTCCACCTCTTCTTCGGTTAACTTCTATCACTAATTTACATAATTTACCGCTTCATAATATAAGCTAGATTTAAATCAACTCTTTAAAAACACAAAAAGGACGCAATTTTGTATACAAGACAATCTTGAGCACTTATTCAATAGCTGTTCATCAATTATGTATTCATGTCGTGGGACGCGAATAAACTCATTTCGCTAAAGTGATAGCGATAAACAAGACAATTTTCAAGAGTGCTGTACCAAGGCACAGTTAGGGGAATAACAGTGAAGCATATCCGAAACACATTTCAGGTCAGATGTTAGCAACGTTATTGGTAACTAGCGGCCCGTCCCGGCTTCGCGCAGGTGTTTGCATGCATGTTTTTTCTAGATAAAAGCTAAAAGCGGTCGGGACAGATTTGCAAATATCGAAAGAAAATGGGAACCACCTGCTACAAAACTTAGTTTTATTTACTTATTTATATTTTGTTGTACCTACAATGTAATGAATAAAATTATTAAAAAAAAAAAAAAAAAAAAATATTTTCTTTAAGGTAAAGAACCTTGCAGCCACCTTTGTGATTTAACCTTGGTCTTAAATTTGGGAATTCTTAGGTAAAGTTTATTTTAACTTGGTCCGGGGCTTGGTTGGGAGTCAAAAATAATGTCCAACTTCCTCACCTTGCATGTACTAGCACCATCTAGGCATCTGCATAAAGTGTACGTAGGTAGGTTGAAAATAAATATATCAGACTACATCACATATATTGATCTGACTCCAAGGTAAGCAGCTTAAGCACTTGTGTTACGGATAACAGAAACAACAGTGGTATTACAAATATATATTTTGATATTGGATATTAACGCCCAGACACAGAACAAACACAAGTATTCATCATACGAATATTTGTCCTGGGTGGGGTTCGAACCCACAACTCTTGCCGCATGGAGCAGGGCCACTACCGAATCGAGCTGATCAAAAAGTGATGTTACACATGTGAAAGCCAGCATTAAAATAATTGTTGATGTAACAAAAAGTGGATTACTTTACTCTTGATTTATCTATACTGTGAAAGGCAATGAAATGAACCATTTTAGTTAGACCAAGCCAGAATAGCTAATAATATAATAAATTTACCTTAAGTCGTTTGTCTAGCAATATAGTATCATAAAAATGAAAACTAAGGAAACACGACACCGTAAGAAAAATATTTTTTTACACAGGGCCTGAAATCATAAGGGTTAGTAGACTATAAATTGAAAAAAAAAAGGGTTTGTAACTTATTTCGAGTATAATTTTGTATGTACGCATGTTCAATTTGTGTGTTGTCTTCAGGTTTATCAGATAGGAGTTAAATAAATAAACAATTAAATAAATTCTTCAGACTGACACACCCATTCCCTAATCCCAAATTAAGCTTTTAAGCTTGTGCTATGGATACTGGGTGAACGGATAGACATACATAAATACGTTTATAAACATCCATGACTCGAGTACAAATGTCCATGTTTATCACACGAAGTATTTGCCTCTAGCGGGATTCGAACTCGCGACCCTTGGTTTCGTGGCCAGGGTCTCTGACCACTCGACCATCAGGCCAGTTAAGATATTGAACTACAGGTCAGCAATTTAGCTGACTTCATAGTCATAAAAGTATAGTATTCAGTTTGTAGTTGTGTAGGTGATAAGCTAGTTTTATTTGTTTGACTGGCTCAAGGGCGCATTTGGTAGTGACCCTGCCCCATACGCCAAGAGTTGTGGGTTCAATTCCCACCCAAGGCAAATATTCGTATGATGACTACTTGTGTTTGTTTGTATCTAGGTGCTATTAAATAACATTTAAGTATATATTTGTAATAGCACTGTTGATTCTGATATTCGTAATACAAGTGATTTAAACTACTTATCTCCGAGTCAGATCAATGTATGTGATGTTGTGGGATATGTATATTTATACTTCACAGTTTTCCATTTACACCAGCTTAATGTTATTGTTGGCTAAATGTGGTTAAAAACTTAAAGGACCTCACTGCTTCAAAGACTTCTTAACCCTTCGTAGATCACGGGCGTGATGATTCGTATGAATGTAATCTCAATCTGAAATGTCTAGATGATTGTTCCAGTAATTTGGAGACCTTCTTTTTACTTAGGTACTTAGCCTAGATTTATTTCCTAATTTATTCATTTAAAGGCAAATGGATGCCTTCATACAACTTGCCAGACTTTTGCCTCATAGAAATGCACAAAGTTTTCCCAACTAAGAAAGGGGATCCAAGAAAATATCCTAAGAGACTGGAAACACAAGCACCAAAGACGATCTCAAACTTCCTCGAGGTCAAACAATGGCGCTGCGAGTGTCCATTTAAGTCCTTTGGCGAAACTTCGAAATTTTGAGAAGCAACAATTATTATTATCCAAAACACGTGTAAAGGAAGCTCGCAGGATGGGGAATTGCTTCTGCTGAAATCACTTCATGATTTGATATTTTACCCTCCTACACAATTTTAGCTAAATCGTTTATCATTACAAACGTGTAGAAAAAACAAAGGAGTAGAAAATTTTACTTAAAATCTTTCTTGAGCGCTAGATTTTTTGTTAGAGACAAATTTTTTCTTGATGTTAACCCAGCTCATTGTCCCGTGTTGGCCTGGAACTTATAAAGAATGTACCAACTGTGTTTCTTCGCTAGCATGTCGTAAAAGATGACTAATGGTGGTCAGGTTAATCAAGGTAATCAGTTTTTGGGTATGTGATTGTGTAGGCGGCGACAAACTAGCCACTTGTCACTATTTTTTCACAATTTTCCGTCTAACATAGCCCAGACTTATTTTTGGCTGAATGTGGTTAAAGGGACATGCTGTCCCTTAGACTCTGCCTACCTCTTCGGGGATTATGGGCGTGATGTTATGTATGTATGTATGTATGTTACATTTTTCTTGAAACGTCGAAAGGTGTTTTTCAACGTCAGATTTCGTTAACGTGGAAAGTTTTAATTGGACTTTCCTTGAGAATGTAATTCACTTCTCAGTATAATTTATTGATGTATCAGCAACTTACAGATGAAGTAGCTGTTACGAAATCACATTTTATAACTCCTTTGAAAATTTTTTTGGATCTCGCAAGATTTCATTCTGAAATCAAGTTCATTAGAACAAGTCAACGTAAGCGTAATTAATAGGTATACTTGACGGTGACTTTCAATCAAATGAAAGACGGTAAAAAAAATCAAAAATCGATGGCTTTGTTGTACTAACCCTAGATGTGCTTGGCAAGATACAGTAAAGAGGAATATAAATTGTACCTATATACGCCTGAGTTTTAATAATTTAGCGAAATAAGTTCCATAGTTCAATGCTTAGTCGGAATTTTTACCATTTTTATCGTAAGTTACACGAAATCATCACCAAATACTAAGTATCAATTTTTAAATAAAACACAATGCAAATATTTAATTTTAAAATTAAATATTTTCAGAGCATTTTAGCAAAGTAAGTTTATATCTATAATATCTAATAATAATAAATACATCTCCAGAACTGACACCCTAATTCCCTAGTTCGAACCAAACTAAGCTTATGCTTGTACTATGGATGCTTGGTGAACGGATAGACATACTTAAATACGTTTATAAACATCAATTTGCCCCTAGCGGGATTCGGACCTGCTACCCTTGGTTTCGTGGCCAGGGTCTCTGACCACTCGACCAAACGGGCCAGCTATATTTATATTATTTTATGTCAATACGACATTGGCTTTAGAATAGGCAAGTATACAGACAAGCTAGATGCAGCTGGGATTACACTGATCATATTTATGAGCGTGTTAACGTAACTGTCGTTTGGAGCTTTTCTCATGATACAGTTTTGGTATAAGTATAAGTTATGTATTGAAGCTTTGTATTTGTTTGTATATACTATTTAATATTTACACAATTACGCTGTTGTATATATGTTTGTATGTATAAGTATAATTATTTAAGTATTGTATCATCCTTTCTTTTGTATTTATAATTATCAAAGTAATATGTTTACTGCACGGCTCTACCCCTTTCTTTTCGATAGCTTATTTTCCTCTACCTGAAGGTTGTCTGGAAGAGATTGCTTCTAGCGATAAGACCGCCTAAATTGTATTGTATTTTTTTGTATCCTTATTTCTGTATCTGTTTTTCGTGCAATAAAGAATATATCTATCTATCTATCTATCTACGTGTTAACTACGACCGATGTTGAGGATAAATAGATTCTGCATTTGCCGTGCCATTTTAACGTAGAAGACTCTGGGCGTAGTCAAGGTCCAATTTGACAATAGTCCTTGATCTATAGTCTGGTTACATTAATCATTGAATTCCGAACAATGGGATCCTTGGGTCTCATTAATAAAACTTGACGGTTGTAAATAATAACATCACCAGGAAACCTGCACTTCAAAACAAAATCAAATAACTACCATAATATGTAAAACTTATAAAAATTAAAGCAGATGAATTGAAAAGAAGATCCCTTCAAATTAGAATTAGACTCATGTTACGGATGTCAATGTCAGTGGTTCCACCAGCTCGGCTGTGAGGCAAAACATTGTTAGAAAACCTGCCCATTCCAATAACTTTGAATGTGTAATCCTGATCCGATTTGTTGGATTCCTAAGCTTAAAGGTTACGAAGGCAGTATAGAAGCTGTTTCAAATTTCAGGACTTCACATGTTCAAAAGTCACGACTTCCTAACCCGTTCATTACATAAAGACAGCACAAAGCAAGTAAACGAAGCGATTCGGAGTCCAAATTGAATGAGTGAGGTGAACCGCATGAATAATGCAAAAGCAACTCTAACCGGCGGTGATAAATTTAAAATTTCACTACGCTGAGCAAATAACCGCTGTTGTTCCGAGATAGGCCGACTCCACCGCTGCGCCCACAGATTGCTTTGTTGAGGGGAATTTTAATAAATATGAGTACTAGAAGTTTTTTTGTTACCGGAGCTTGGAAAAATACGGATATTGTTTTTACAGTGAACCTAGGTGGAGTTGTGAAAAGGATGGATTACTTTAGGCAAAAACTACACAATATTACGTTTGAAATGTAGGGATTGGATTTAGGCATAAGAATTTCTTCGATAGAAAGGCTCGATGTCGACTGAATGGAAGGGTAAAATCAATCTAATGAATGGAAATAGGGAATGAGAAATATGACTACACATGAGAGCAAATGGTACCCAAATATAAATTTATTAAAACCATATAGTTTTCATTACCTTGTCAATGTTGAACATACGTGGTATAAACGCTCATATCTTTTGAAAGCAAAGACGTTAAAATGCTCTCTTCAAGGATTGCAAATTTAAATATTAATTTGATTTTAAACGGATCGCGCAAAGGTATTAGGAGAAAAGGGATCTTAACAGACAGATGGAAGACCAAAGTACGTTGTAGGTATAATACTATATGAGTTCGTTTTTTTAGATCTACGGAATACTAAAAAAGGATAAGATTTCACTGATAGACCTTTCATCTGCCACGTCATCTGCCACCTTGTTAACGTAGAAGATTCTAACATCACACACGATGAAAAATACATGAGCAATTTTGCATAATAATGTAAAATGTGCGTCATACCGCCGGTAAAAATAACAAAATAAATCGATTATTTAATGCCTCACACAAATAGTTTTGAAGTTTAAAATAAACATTTTGACTTCGAGATCAAATATTTGGGAAATATATTTTGAAAACTAAACACTGGTGTTTAGATTCACCTCTGTTATTTTATGTTGGTTCATCGACTTGTAAGCAGTAGTGATCTTGAAATGTGTATTTGTAACTACATCTTATTGTGTAGATGAGATAGAAGATCGTTAACATTTACTTAGGGTAGGTATAACTTTGTCTCGATGATCTCATTGTAATTAAGTTTCTTGTGGAATGGAATGCAGTGCTACAAAAAAAAAATCATCTGTACAAATAATACCTACCTAGGTATGTATGTATTGCAAAGGATAAAATATTTCTATTTAAATCTAAGAAACACGGCCTTAACCTCTTGCTCGAAGATGAGGGAAAGCATAATAAACTCGTATATTAAATAAATAATGGGGGTCCATGATCTAATTTATCTAGTTCCTTTATTTTGTACCCTTCTCTCGCCCTACAAAAAAACAGAATTCAGTAGCGTGATCTAAGCGGACCCCAACTAACCGATCAATCCTCGTGAAAACTAAGTCATGGGTAATTCAGCGCAAATATTTGAGTTGACACGACTCTGTATCATAATATGTGTGTGATCGTAGCAAATGGGAGTATGTGATCTCTGCCTAACATTAACCGTAACATAATGTATGACGGGTGTAACTTATATTCCAAAATAGAAAATATCTCAGCAAATTAGACCGCATTGAGAGGCATAGCAATACCAAGCATTATTCAAACTATTATAGTCCTGCGCAATACACCGTGCCAATGTTGATCTAATGAGTCGACACATCCGGCGCAATGAGTTAGAGCAATTGTGTGACGCAGCACAGCAACATTTGTTAGAAACCAATTAGGTTTTTTAAGCCATGTTTTGTACCACGTTGCTATGTAAAAAGCTTAACACATATTGGCAATCTGACACGGCAGCTGAGTCTTACGCGAGGCGCGGGTAATTGAAGAGTTGGTTATTAGGGTTCTGTATAGCACCGAAATAGTCTACAAGCGAAACCGAATCCTACAAGCGAAAAGAGCAATGTATTTCTGGTAAGAAATGCGTTATTTAATTCAATTGCTGTAGAATTAAGGATACAGTATCTAAATTCATTCCATTTATAAGTGTCATTACACTAAATATAATAAAAACTTCGAAATATAATCACACCTGATAATTTGGTAAGTATGGAATAACAATGACTTCTGATGGCGAGACCACTATTTATATGCAAGACTTATTTTTATTGTATTTTATTTTATTTTTCATTCTGTAATCTTTTGATCGATTCCCCATTAAAAACGAGCACCTGCCAAGTAAATTTGTTTTAAAATTCTTCAAATTAGATCATGAACAACCTTTATATTATTTGAGATTAAATATGCTCAGTGTTTGAGAAATGATAAACGTGTGTGTTTATTAGCCGTAAAGAATTTTTACAACTTCTGAATTGCGAAACTACGTCTTGATAGTGACTTTATCCACAGATAATTATATTTTTACTTCTCTTTGGCAAGTTAACTATCTCATAAAAAAAAAAACATTTCATTCTAACGGTCAAAAATAAAAACACCAAAAAGGTTTTACGAAAATTTGTATGGATTTTTTTTTTGTATGATAAAGATAAAAATCCTCTTCGGATTAATTATTTAATAATTACTTAAAATGCTATCAAAGTTATTCTACAGAACCCTTCCAACTTGAAGCCGTTTTTCACAATTTTTTTTGTTCATTGTAACAATTGTTCTCCACTCTCAGCCCGTTATCAAAATTATAATGCATTCTCACGGTAAACAGTAATTAGTGCACATAACAACTATTGTTGGCTGTCTGTGTGACGCATAACATTTTAACATTCTTAAAAAAAAATTATAGGGACGCTGGAAATATTAATGTTAGTTATATTTCCAGGGTCAAATATAAATATTAGTGTTAGTTGAGCTTGATGGCGCATTCGGTAGTGACCTTGCCCCATGCGCCAAGAGTTGTGGGTTCGATCCCCGTCCAGGACAAACATTCGTGTGATGAATACTTGTGTTTGTTCTGTATCTGGGTGTTAATATCCAATATTTAAGTATATATTTGTAATACCACTGTTGTTTCTGATATCTGTAACACAAGTGCTTAAGCTACTTATCTCGGAGTCAGATCAATGTATGTGATGTCGTCGGATATGTTTGTATGTATGTATTAATGTTTGTTACGTCCAATTTGATTCAATTCTGGTCCTTCTATCTAAGGTAATATAAGGTCTGACGGTATTCACTTCAATGTATATTTGTATTAACAATGTTATTATATAATAATGATTACATTATTAAATGAATATCAACGTATGTATGTAGGGTCATGGTCTAAGCACACTAGAAATAATAATAATGTCCTCCTAACCGGTATCGGTCACGGCGGCCAATCTCAGTGAGCCTTCATTAGCCATCTGCGCACTTCATTAGCCATCTGCGCAGGAGATATTATAGTGCACGCTTAAGTGCGTGCGCAAACACAGTTGCACTCTCTATTCCTTCACTCTCATAGTCCGGTGAGTCGGCAATTCGACATGACCATGAGGTCAGGCGCAGGACCAATGGCTTAACGTGCTTTCCGAGCCACGGAGGTGGTTATACCGCCAACTTCCTTCTGGCTCCGGACTGTTACTAAGTAATTTCAACATTGAAATAACTAGCCACAATTTGTTTTGGTCCGATCCGGGATTTGAACCCGGGACCTCTTGGACCTTAGGCGGCGCATGCTAGACCAACGAGGCAGTCTCTACTAGAAAGAATATTAACATTAGAAAGAAGATGCTCTTCATGTGATAACTTGGATTCGGGAATCTGTGATCACGGTTATAGCATATCTTAATTTATACAATCTCCGCTAAATATTTAACGCTATTGTTGCCACAACAGAAAAACATAATAATTCGTCGGAAGGTTTACCCCAAACTTGATGAGAAGAAAAAGTTCCCGAATAATTTTACAATCAATCAGAAAACTATTACGTAGAAATTCTCACCTGCCATGTTAAGTCGCGGCCACACGTGTTTTTGTACTGTTCGTCTCCTATATACACGATATAATCCCACATACGATACACGAAAACGACGCCATTGTACAATAAAACAATTGCGTGTGTGAAACTTAGTGGTACAACAGTTGATGACTATGATTATACATACAAACACGCAATCCCCAAGGAATAGCAAACCTTAACCAGTTTTAGTCAAAACAAATGGCAACTCCATTTTATTTACGGTTAAAAGTCAGATGGAATTGTGTAAAGTAGTGATATGTAGCTAGCTCGGTGCCTGCGCAATCATCAAACCCAATACCCTATTAGTCGTCATTTAGAACAAGCTGGAAAAGAAACACAGTTGGCTCAAATAAAGTTGAAGTTGAATTTCGATCGCTCAAGATCTTACTACCTCAGTGTAGACACACCTTTAGGACGGAAAAGCAAGCGGTAAATCAAATTCCTGAAATAATAGGCGTTCCGTTTGGTTCCGCATATAAATCACGTTATTTACACCAGAGCTGACGTGATGGACGGGGGGGGGGGGGGTTAGGGTTGCTGTAATCCTAATAACTGTGTCGCGATATACCAAGTGAATTATTCCCTCATCACTTGAAGTCTATTTAATTTGAGAATTTTGCTCACGCGTGCCCGCGGCTAGGCATAAATACATTTTCGTAGCCATCAGGAGCAATGCCAATTTTGTAGGTTCGATCTCCACCCAGGACAAACATTCGTGTGATGAATACTTGTATTTGTTCTGTGTCTGGGTGTTAATATCTAATATTTAAGTATATATTTGTAATACCACTGTGGAATCAGATATCCGTAACACAAGTGCTTAAGCTACTTAGCTCGGATTCAAATCAATGAATGTGATGTTGTAGGATATTATTATATTCTATTATAATATATACAGTACTTATATAGAATATATAGAGTTATTTACGTGTTCCTGGGACTTGTATATATAGAACATATAAAAAGACAGACATGTGATAAGCGCGCACGATCAGAAGTCTCGAAAATGTCCCAATTGGGATGTTTTTTGACATTTGTTTTGCGTGCGCAAAGCATGATGTGAATATATATTTTTGCGTTCTTTCAAAAAAATTCGGTTCGGAACATTTTTTTCGGTTAAAATTTAAGCAACAACATATCGATAGCAAATTGTTATTGGCAATTTTTAATAAGTAATAAGTATTAGCAATTTTTTTTGAGCCCTAATTCACGAAGGCAAGACATGAAAGAAAGCGTATAATATATATGAAAAGTTATATGATGTTCAGTTGAGTAGGTAACCCATGAAGGTGTAACATACAAACCAATTTTAATGTTTGCAACATTACTAGGATTATTGCGGATGAAGTGCTTACTGGCGAAGTAGGTAACGAAATCAATTTATCAAAATGGCTGTCGTTAAAGAAAGTCACACGTGAATGACTTTTTGAAGACGACAGTACTAATTACTCAACAGTACTAATTACAACAATAATTGTTTAGAAATCTGATTGCTGTCAATTAATATTATATGCAACATTAAATATTCATCATCTTAATGCAAGTCCCACAATGCTGAGTGACATCAGCTATAATAGATATTTTCTATTTGTGAAAGTAAATTCATAACTTACAAGTAAATTGCAGTTTTGCAGTAAAAGAGAATGTGTTCTTTGCCCAGCATGTCGTAAAAGGCGACTATTTGTATATCGGGTTTTGGGTATGTGATTGTGTAGGCGAAGAGCTAGCCACTTATCACTAATATTTCACAATTTTCCTAACCCAGTCCAGTTTAAATTTTTGGCTGAATGTGGTTAAAGGGGCTAGCTGCCCCTTTTGAGTGCCTACCCCTACACAATCACATACCTAAAATCCCATACACCATTAGTCGCCTTTTACAACATGCTAGAAAAGAAACACAGTTGGCACATTCTATTTAAGTCCCAGACCAACATGGGACAATGGGCTGGGTTAGATGGAAAATTGTGAAAAAGTAGTGACAAGTGGCTAGCTCGTCGCCTACACAATCACATACCCAAAACCTCATATACCATCAGTCGCCTTTTACGACATGCTAGGCAAGAAATATAGTTGGCACATTCTTTTTAAGTCGCAAACCAACATGGAACTTATTTTAATAAAATTCAAAGGTACTAGATATCCATGGGTTTGAACCAACCATCGAACTAAAGCGCATGACCCATTAAACATCTCAATAAACGCCCAGTAAGTTTCGTAAATCTTGAGACGTCTAGATTCACTGCACTCACCGAGATTAGATTTTTTACTGCCCTTAAAGCACCAACCCTACCTGGGGGTGTTTTGGCCTATTTACCGAGTAAACAGCTAGTGTGCGGTTACAAGGGTGGAGGGGGAGCTGCGATGGAAAACAAATAGTTTGTTTATACACGCCGTGGTAAGGATACCTTGAGTTTGCGCTGGTGTGTACTTGTTTAATCATTTGATTGGCTCCGTGTTACTCCAGATGAGTTAGAGTATCTATAAACAGGGACGAAATATGTCTTTATTTTAGAATCTACGGTTGCTGAATGATTTAGAGGCTTACTTTATGATATTGAAATATAGGTATTCAAGTTCGTACAAAAATTAAATTGTATCAGATGTTGCGTGGGTCTACAGAACTAGAGACTCTCTAACGGTCCTGATAATAGTTTAAGTGAGTAGGTTACATGCAGAATACTCACTTACTCCGGTGGCTCAACAACCCCTTTTTTTTTTTTTTTTAGTTGTCGAAACTCGGGGAAGCAGAGGGAGGTGTGTCGGACTCGAACCGACTAAAACCCCAACGTGGCCTCCAGCGGCGCAGTTCCGGAGGAGCCTGTATCCCCATTGTCGGGACTATACGACTGCTCCTCCGGTGATGCGCGTGCCGCGCTACTGTGCAGCCACAACAGTCTTCGGATGCACAGCACCGAGCACGCGCGCGCGTCGAGACATGCCAGGCCACCCAGCATGTCTTAACCACTCCGCCCAGGATTCAGACGCCGATCATGGCTCAACAACCCCTGGATCTTGGCCTCCGATACAAGACTTCACCAACTATGTCGGTATGTGCTCTGGTCTGCCAATAGTTGTAGATGCAGAATAAATTAATGAATTATAATTGCAATACAATATTATACTCAAGTGCAGTACTGATTTGATGCAGTATGTATTTTAATAATGGAAATCACTAACAAGCATAAATAAATAAATTCTCCAGACTGACACACCAATTTCCTAGTTCCAAACTAAACATGTAAGCTTGTGCTATGGATACTGAGGAACGGATAGACATACTTAAATACGTTTATAAAATAAAACACCCTAGTTTAGATATCTTTGATCCAAAATTCAATTCTTTCAAAAGAATTATTAATACAATAATGATAGATTGATAAACTATCTAATGCTCTTTATCTCTCAAGTCACTTCTTGCTTATGATACACCACCTATTTAAAATTCTCACATATTAGATAAATAATTATACACTTTTTTATTTCTGTCTTTTATTTGTACAATGATGTGTCAACATAGTTAGGATTTCAATCTGGCTGCAAACCTGAGTTACAATATGTTTAATACTTAAGTGATTGTTATCTGTTTTGTTGTCCAAATAAATAAATAAATAAATAAACATCCATGACTCAAGTATAATTGTCCATGTTCATCACACGAAACATTTACCCCTAGCGGGATTCAAACCGGCGACCCTCGGTTTCGTGGCCAGGGTTTCTAACCACTTGGCCAACGGGCCATATAAATATCACTTAAGTACACCCAGATCCGAGCCAAATGCCTTTTATGTACATACATATGTTCCATTCATCTGACTAAAGATACATGTGTATACATGCCAAATAATCAGGTTTATACTTCATTCCTTTACACTCAGCACACCAAGTTAGTTCACCTACTATAACATATCACTAGGTTCGCTAATTAGCCTCTTAGTGTAAGTTTCATTAGGATTATCTTCGCCTATTTCGGTGTAGGAGTTTACCCCAGTGGCTCAGGCGTTTCGCTTTAGAACAACCAATTTAAGTTGGTCTGCGAAGCCTTTGTACTGTAGTTGTAGACCTACGTATAGCAGATTAGTTCAGCTTGTCAAAGTTTAGATCCACGAAAGTCTATTAAATTTCCCAAATAATGCTAAACATTTAAATATACGCCGAATATGAAAACAAAACGAGGTTTGAATAATAAATAAAATAATAAATTCTCCAGACTGACACACCAACTCCCTTGTTCCAAACTAAGCTTATTACGATTATAGATACTAGGTAAACGAATAGACATACTTAATATACATCCATGACTCGAGTACAAATGTCCATATTAATCACACGGAACATTTGCTCCTAGCGGGATTCGAACCTGTGACCGTCCGTTGTATGGCCAGGGTCCCTGAACACTCGACCAACGGGCCAGTAAATTTGTTAATCCATTTAAAGTCAGTAAGTAAGTTTTATTTGATAACATAAACATAACATAACATCACGCCCATAATCCCCGAAGGGGTAGGCAGAGTCAAAGGGGCAGCATGCCCCTTCAACCACATTCAGCCAAAAATAAAGTCGGGCTGGGTTAGATGGAAAATTGTGAAAAAGCAGCGACAAGCGGCTAACCTGTCGCCTACACAATCACACACCCAAAATCCGATATACCATGAGTCGCCTTTTACGACATGCTAGGCAAGAACCACAGTTGGCATATTCTTTTTAAATCCCAAATTTATTTGATTATCCCTTATTACTTAATAAACCAACTTACTTCTTGATGACATACTAAAGTTTATTTAGTATGTCATTAAGAAGCTATAATCATTATACCATTCATAAGTCTTGATCTCGCGAGCATTATTATATTCTTGAAAATACTTCCTTTGACTTATCCCGGTATGAAATTCCAGTCAAATATCTACGAGTACTTTCTCTCCGAATATGACAGATATTCTTTTCTCAAATCTACAATTTCTAACTTTAATGGCTTTTCAGCGCAGTCTAAAGAAAATTTTAATATCGAGGTCCAAGTGTCAGGCGACATCCTGGAATTCAAAACGTTTCTACTTAAAGCTGAATGTTCCGCGTTCAATATGCTCTGCCATTATGATACTAAAAGTATTGTAAGTTTAGAGCTTTTGGAGATTTACTTGAAGGATTTGATTAAAATACTGAAAAAAACATTTTGAAGTTAGTGTTCATAATCTTTTGGTCTAGAAATTATGTAAGTATTTGTAGTTACATAGATATGTATTTAGTGTTATCAAGGACCTCATTTATTTTATATGATTTTTTGCTTTTGAATTATTGTCATAATATAAAATATAGTAAGCTTCTGCCCGCGGCGTTGCTCGTGTGGTACATCGATGAAACATACTTTCTGCGTAAAAGGGTAACAAACATCCACACATCTATTCATCTATATACACTTTCGCGTTTATAACATAAGTAAGATATGAGATATTAATATCAAATATCAGATATCAATATCATTTATCCCATTTTGGTCTGGGTCTTAAAAACAATGTGTCAAATGTGTTTCTTGCCTAGCATGTCGTAAAGGTACTAATTGCTTACGACTAATGGTATATGGGGTTTTAGGTATGTGATTGTGTAAGCGACGAGCTAGCCACTTGTTCACAATTTTCCATCTAACCCAGCCCGTGGCGTGATGCTTTGTGATGTTTGTGTAATATCATACAATTACAAAGTCTATTCAGAAGTGAATAATGTCTCCTGACATGCCACGAAACAGAGAGCAAAATATATTTTTTTAAAGATGAAGCAAGACATTTCTCTAGTATTTTCGCGTTCACCCCGTGCGGAGTTTTCTTAAAAGGTCAGACTGCTTAATGTAGCCTCACTGCCACTCAGCATAGTGGTTGTAGCAAAGGTTTATTTATTTAGAGACCCTTGCCTCGCCACGATGCCCGGAGCGGGCCGCAGTAAAAATAGTAGCCGCTAGGAGCGCTGTCATTGTGAAGATTCGAGATTGGCTGTGGATAGTTTTGTAGTGGGATATAGTTGTTCTGATGCTTTTGCCAGTTATTCCAGTCATTTATTCAGTAAACTAATCAATAGTTTACTGAATAAATGACTGGAATAACTGGCTCGATGGCGCATTCGGTAGTGACCTTTCCCTATGCGCCAAGCGTTGTGGATTCAATCCCCACCCAGGACAAACATTCGTGTAATGAATACCTGTATTTGTTCAATGTCTGGGTGTTCATATCCAATATTTAAATATATATTTGTAATTATACCACTGTTAATTCTGATATTCGTAACATAAGTGCTTAAGCTACTTACCTCGGAGTCAGATCAATGTATGTGATGTCGTCGGATATTTATTTATTATTTAAATCATAGCTACTATCTTACGATGAAAGTAAATACGTCTGTCTGAATGTTACATCTGTCTGTCTATTTAACCGATTGAGGCTTGAGAACAGACGAAGACTACTTTTATCGCGAATTTTTTAAAATTCCGATGAAGTCACGATTTTGCAAGCAAAAGTTAGTTCATAAATAAGTTACGTATCAGACAACATCACATACATGGATCTAATTCTAAAGTAAGTAGAGATTGTATTATGGAAATCTATGACTTGAGTACAGGTGACCATCGTCAAAGAGCATTAGCTTCTAGTGGGATTCGAATTGTTAGTAAAAATAGCAATTTTACTAGACTGCGGCAAAAAGAAAAAAGAGGATTATGATTTACCCGTCTATGTACATACATAGACTCTCTATTTACATACATATGTACACACGTGTGTTTCTGTTTATATTCGACCGAAGTGTCTAAACTACTCGCCTGAATTTGATGGATCGATTCGATATAGGTTCGGTAACGAAGGCTAACATTTCACCGAGTTCAGGTTTAGATTTAGAATGTTTCCGTAGATGTCTGTTTTCAAAAATCCAATGTACCTGCCTACCTAAATATTTATTTTTTGGTAGTTAAGTACATTTGGTTACATTTGGTTTGGTACGGTTATGTACATAAGTGCAAACATTTACAGAAAAAGTATCAAGATGTGTTGTTTTTGAGTACAATATCTTGGCGTTATGATTTATTGTGAATAATAATAAAAACACCTACTTAAGCATAAATTACTGAACGGCCCGTTGGTCGAGTGGTCAGAGATCCTGGCCACGAAACCAAGGGTCGCGGGTTCGAATCCCCCTAGGGGCAAATGTTTCGTGTGATGAACATGGACATTTGCACTCGAGTCATGGATGTTTATAAGTATACGTATTTAAGTATGTCTATCCGTTCACCTAGTATCCATAGCACAAGCATAAGCTTAGTTTGGGACTAGGGAATTGGTGTGTCAGTCTGGAGAATTTATTTATTATTTAATAAATTGCACGGAATGGGACTACGTTTTTTTTTTTATTTAAATTTGGAAATTAGGAACGTTTAGCGTCGCGATTTGGTATTATTAAATGTTTTTTTTGTTTAGTTAATTTCGGGAGTCGTGACTAAAAATGGTTAACGTGAACAAGATACTGAGACCTAGGGGTTAAATTCCCACTAAAGGACTTCTTCATAATAGCATCTCTATGACAAACATATCAACTTGTACTCCAGTAATTTATAGAAATAAACTTATTATTTTAAATATGTACCTACACGATTTTAGTACGTGATATCTGCCTACCCCCATGGGAAAAAGGCGTGACATTATGTATGTATGTATGTATGTACCTACACCTACCGGTAGTCTAGTGTCGCAAGTGTATACTTAGCTTTGAGCTAGATAAATAATTGATCTCAAAAATTTTAATGTGTCTGACGTAGCCAATAAGACGAGCCAGCCAATTATACATCTTCATTTATAGCAATAATTCCAAAATCATTTTTCCCACAGTAACAATTGTCGGTTTATCGCCTCCGATCCAGGGGCAATTTCCCTGGGGAACACCGGGAACTATTTCGCCTCAGCCAAATGCTGGGTAGGTAATGAAATATTCGTTTTACGAGCTATAATCATTTTGTCTCAATGATGATGGAATAGAGACCTTAGCCGTAATACTTTAGAGGTCAGTCAAAGTTAAGCTGAGGAGGCAGGAACATAGGAGTCTTAGAAAAAAATCTTCCTATCTATAGGAAGATTAAGAAAGAATGTAAGGTTTGATGGAAAATAAATTATAAATTCTCCAGTCTGACACACCAATTCCCTTGTTCCAAACTAAGCTTATGCTTGTACTATGGATACTAGGTGAACGGATAGACATACTTAAATACTTTTGTAAACATCCATGACTCGAGTACAAATGTCCATGTTCATCACACGAAACATTTGCCTCTAGCGGGATTCAAACCTGCGACCCTTGGTTTCGTGGCCAGGGTCTCTAGCCACTCGACCAACAGGCCAGTCAATAATGATATGGTATACTTAGTAAGTAAATGACAAAATTTAGCTATTGTTATATATACCTATATTTGTTTTTTTTCTATACATATTATTGACCGGCTCAATGGCACATTTGGTACTGACCCTACCATATGCTCCAAGAATTGTGGGTTCGATCCCCACCCAGGACAAACATTCGTGTGATGAATACTTGTCTGGGTGTAAAGCAAGTAGCTTGAGCGTTTGAAGATTCAACAATGGCACCACAAACTCCTAGACCTAAAATTATTGGCTATTTGATGAAAACGAATTCCGCGCACAAGACCAAAAGCTTTTATGTTATTTTATGTCAAATTTATGCCAATTAATGTATATGCTGTTTATGTTTCCTATCAATATTCTAATCCTTATAGACTCGTTCATAATAAAAGAGGAAATGGCAAGCAAAAATATCCTCCCAGCCGTAATCCTGACAAATGAAGGTCCTTGCAAAAACTCGTATAAATGTTATTTGCATAGAGATACCATTTGGAGCCAGTCGTTGGGATGACATGTTTTTTGTTTTGTGGGGGGCGAAAGTTGGGTGTATACTGAAATAAACTGGTCTAGGATACACCCCCATAAGCTTTTCTGTGGCAGCGAACCCTTGTAAGGGGTGTATTTTCGCCGATGACATGTTAAAATGGTTGGAGTAGATCCTAATCCCTCTCTATTATAAATGCGGATGTAACTTTGTCTGCCTGTCTGTCACGTTTTCATACAACTTAAGATACACTTTGCTGTAAGTACGTGTAAAGTTTGAACTCTAAGAAAACACGGCATGATTTTTATAGCGGTAAAAATATACATATACATTTATACTTTAATGCCAATCTGCAAGTAAAAGCCAGTTGTATCGTGAATACGAAGGTGAGTTGGGAGGAAAAAGCTATTTAGTCAAAAGAAGGACTATTTTTTTGATTTTCAGTAATAATGATTTATATTTTTTTTTAAATATGACAATTAGATAATCTGCTTGAATAGATAAAGAAGCAAATATACCCGCCTATCTTAATATATCGCGTAAATTAAAAAAAATAATCCTTCATTGGAAAACGTAAATAAAACCGAAAGGACGTGGAAGTTTTCCATCAACATTAATTACCATAAAATTGGGAATAAAAGCGAGAGAGACGCGACCGCAGCGTCCGAAATAAAAGTCGGCAGGACGAGTTTTATTCAGGACGACTTCAACCGAGATTTGTGTTCTTTAAATCAGTTTATCTGTAGCTGCTTAAAAGTTTATCTGCTTGTTTTAGTCCTAACTTTTTTACATAAATTCAAGTTATTCTTTCAGATTGAGTACCATTTTGGTCAAGGAATCAAATAAAAGTGCTTTGTTTGCTGAGCAAGCCGCAATTAATGCGATGTATTAGGTGTTGGGTAGGCGACGGGCTAATCACTTGTCATTACTTCTCCGCAATCTTTCTTGTCCATTTCACCAAAAAAGAGTTCCGTGACACTTTGAATTTGAAGTTAATAATTACGTATTCTTATGACAGCCATTCCATTTTCTTTTTCAAATTTGATAAAGAGTTCTAGGGCAGTTAAATCGACTTTTTTATTTAGTTTATTTTGAATCCTGATGAAAATGAAAATTATTTCGAACTATGATTTATTTTTATATGAATACTGGTGTTCTCACGTAAATAATATGCAGATATATCTTAAGCGCACGCGATTGGAAGATCAGAATCATCCAAAATAAGGATGGTTTATTTTGTTTGTGTCTTAGGGGATACTTCTTTGTTGTTAGGTACTGGGTTCGGAACATTTTTTCGGTTTAAATGTTCGCTTATAATATCTTTTTTAAAATATACTAACTTGATGACAAGATGCCGGCCATATCGATTAATGATGTGACGTAGTAGTGTCAATCTCTATGAGTAAACTTTCCGATTCCCGTAGTACCTATGCAATTCAAACGATATTTTTTCTAAATTTAAATTAGTAATAAATTTATGCAAATAAATTGATAATCCGTGTTTACATTTATAAATAGAGATAATAAATATTTTTTTACAATGATGTTAGCGTATAAAGTCAAATATGTTTAAAACCGAATAATTCGATTCGTAAAAAGTACGATGCAAGAAAAGGAGTAGGTATTGACAACTGTCACGGGAATCTTCTTAAGTGAAACAGACTATAATTGAATTCAATTGAAATTTTGACTTAATTTTGTTTAAGCTGAAGCTTATTACCTATAGACAAGTAGATCGGAGCGCTATATACCGCAATCTCGAAGCACATCACTCGCCCCTTTGATATTAATGATTTTTTCTACTGTAACTTTCACAATGGAAAACACAAACTATTAAATAGAACCAGTATTTAGTTATTTAATGAATTCACGCCGCAATATTTTGGTGCATTTCTAACTTAGAAATGTTGACACGTTTATGAATGCCCGGGGACAAAGCAACTGGGACTCAACTGAAAACTAGGTCATATACCGCCGACCTAGGTCTATATATGAGTACGTAGTGATCCATTTGCGCTGGACTTGTTATATCAGTAATATAGTAAACTCGATTATGGATGATCCTGGGAGGTAATTATCGTGTTAGGAACGAGCTATTTTTACTCGGCTACGGAAAATATTAATAATGTAAAACGAAGTTTTATCCTGGCGGTAGACTTATCGCTGATAAAATAATTTCCTGTCGCTTGGAATAATGACTGTTCTGCATCGTCATCTTCCTAGCGTTATGTCCCGACGGGTGACGGGGTCCGCTTAGACCATGATCCAGTATTTAGCGAGTCTGTTAATTACATCGAAGCGACTGCTGATCTGACCTTTGTAACCCTAAAATAGGGGAACCGGTCAATTTTTGGGTCATGGTTACAAATCCAAAGTGGTTTGAATTTGCAGGTTTCATCACGATGTTTCCCTCACCGCCGAGCTAGTGGTATAAATACGTACATAGATTTAAAAAATCCAGAGGTACATGCCCGGGTTTGAAATCGCACTCCTCAGTTAAGAGGCGCGTTTTCCTACCATTGAGCTACCACCGCAATAACTGTTCAGCATTTCTATTTTTTATACAGATAGAATGAAAACGGATGATCTTTTTAACCAACTTAAAAAAAAAAGAGGAGGTTCTCAATT
Organism: Glyphodes perspectalis; assembly: GCA_951394215.1. Lineage (NCBI taxonomy): Eukaryota > Metazoa > Arthropoda > Insecta > Lepidoptera > Crambidae > Glyphodes > Glyphodes perspectalis. Next base: position 1,203,980 of record OX596211.1, on the reverse strand, counting down.
CGACTGATTTTTTTTTTCATTAACATAGATCATGTTGTATGTATATCTACAGTAGGAGCCATAAGAACCGTAGAGTTTATATAAAAAGAATCATGAATGTTGAAGAAGCAAGTGAGGTGTGTAAGGACCGTGCCATATGGCGTTCGGTTTTCTCTCCCTACGGAAGTGGCGTGAAGTTAATTAATTAGTTAAATTTTATATCGACAATGTCATCGTGTTTCATAATGTTTCTCTACAAAAAGTAGGCCATAATGGACAACTACGAAAAAACTTTCATCAAACTAATTATACTTAGAAAAGTATATAGGTTAAGGTATAGTATGCCCGTTTAACCTTTGACGAGCACGGTCGCGTAGGCGTGGCGGGCAATCACTAAATCGGATCTAATATAGTTATATGTTACTTTGAAGTCTCCTAACACGCTTTCACTGCTATATATAAAATCAGGAAACGACCAGTTGATAAAAATCCAATTTCTAAGCTTTCCAACATAATAGGCAAGATGACTTAAAAATTCTGCTTAGTGCGCCAGTTAAATCATAAAAAAATATTGTATACACGTATTTTTTTATTTATTTTTCAAACAAACATTGACGAAGATGCAATGCATTCAAGTTGCGCGTGACGTCACGCTTTCGTACATTTTTTACTAAATAGTGACGTCACAAGCCCCCACTCCAAAACTTTGATACTCTTCATCTTTTGTTTATTTGATAAAGCGAAAAATATATGTCTAGTATTTTTGTATAATCTAACTGACGGACTAAATAGAATTTTAGTTTTTTAATGCAGTCATCATCCCTATTAAAGTCAAGAAACGATATTTACTATATGCTTGTTATTTATAAGCGTATAATATTTCTGCCTTGTTTTTATATTTATATTATATTTATACATATTTTCAACAGTTCCCCTGCAGGCGAAATTGTTTAATGAAACAAATTTTACAATTAAACTCTTTAGTTTATATAAAAAATTGTTTTAGCATCGATTAATTTTTATTTTTCAAACAATCACGCTATAGTAGGCAAAAATAAAAATACAAAACACGAAGTAATAAAACTGTTTCCCAATGCTATGTATGTTCGAATTCACCAAATCCCTCGCGATCCTCATCTTTCAAATACGTGATCACTTGTTGCATCCCTTGAGCCCGCGATGTAATTTGCCTGTACCATTCCTCTCAAAGGTGACTTGGTAACTTGCCATGAGATTTTCACGCACGATAGTCACGCTATCTCAGAGTTTATACCACAGAATAGATATTGAGGCAGTAGGGTGTTTACTGGGAATGAAAGTAGAAATTGTGATAATCGAACAGTTTGACAATACAGTATTTCGTTTGATAAAAGAGTGTAGGTTCTAAATTCGGCGCGTAGCTTAGGATTTTTCAATCTAAGGTTAGTTATGCAATTAACTCGTCTGTAAAGTAAAATATCGTGACGTCATATATCACAACAAATAACTATAATCGCAAGTCATTACGATTCAATTTGCCTGATTCCTCTTTCTAAGAGCACCGAATTTAAATGACAATCGCTAGTAAAAGCCAAACTCGCTAAATCTAAAATCATTACATAACAAGACCTCGACGATAAAAGGAGCATAAATCTAAGAAGATGATGAACCATGAAACCATGATCCAATAAATTGCCTGGTTCCCCTATCTTAGGGTAACGAAGGTCAGATCGGCAGTCGCTTCAATGTAATTACCAGACTTGCTAAATCCTGCATTATGGTCTAAGCAGATAAGCACGGGACATAATGCTAGGAAGATGATAATGCTAGGAAGATGAAGAACTCTAATAAGATGATGAAATGCCTTTCTCGGAAGTTGACAAGTTTACCAGACATAGTAGCCACTAGTTTGAAATTGGTTCACTGTCGAACGCTACGCTGATCTAGAGCGTTCACAAACACATCTCTCCAGTGATTCCCTGGGGAGCTCAATTTTCCGAGCCGCTGGGTATCGGGTGATGAGTCAGGGGTTAATGACGGTAAACGAATATATTGGAGGAGCTTGTGAGGCACGCGCTTGAGGCGTATTTATGAGGAATTCGAACTATTATAGCCTTATTAAATAATAGATATGTAGGGTATGGGGTTACAAGAAAATTTAACTCTTCTCGGTGATATTCTTGTATTCATAAAATACCATAAAATAATTTACAGAGCGTCGTTCATCGTGCGTCTTATTCGTTTCTAGCACACTCTCGTCTCCCGCTCCTTCACTCATTCGTCGTATCTCATTCCTTCGTCTTACATTCCATTTCTCTGGTTACAAATTCAAAGTTTGAATTTGCAGGTTTCATCACGATATTTTCCCTCACCGTCGAGCTTGTGGTATAAATGCGTACATAGATCTGATAAATCCTGAGGTACATGCCTGGATTTGAACCCGCACTCCTCGGTTACGAGGCGCGTCTCCTTACCATTGAGATCTCATCGCTCAAAATAGGCTTAGGCGTCAACTCGGGCAACAAAAAATTCGGCATTGCCCGAGATTACTATTTTTCGAATTTGATATCGTCTTTTCGGCTAATCATGCCGAGATTACACCTAACGAAGATTGCAGTAGTAAATTCGGCAAATCCTTCACTTAACACAAATTTTGAAAAATCTGTCTCAGTATAAAGATCTGTTAAAAAAAAGCCAAATTTGATCTGAGCCTGATACATGTGTATATAACTAAATATCACAGTAAGTCCCTAAGTGTCCCCTCTTGGTCACCCATCCTATCCTAGCCCGTATCGAATGTTGCTTAACTTTTTTGTCGGCAAACTGAAATACTCGAATTTACCAGGCAAACTTCCTCTTGTAATGATATACGGTACTAAATACTTAAGTATGCTCTTAGGTAAGTGTGGGCGGACTGGACCATTTGGTAAATGGGCCTGGTTTATAGACCGCCATTAACAATCGCCTATTTAGACGATTATCGGTTATTGGGTTCGTGGTTGAACAATCATAATTGATACATATACAATACTGATCAATAATCTGTCAAATCGGTTGTACTGTTATGAAGTGGATTACGTGATAGGTATATAACGTAGGTACTTTATATATTGTTATATGAAACATATGGAGTGTATGTTTTATGAAATTCAAGTCAAGCTATGTTCTTTGTGCTTTTAAAACATTTTGTAAAGTGTAGGACGGTGGCGCCGTAATATTATTTGACGCTAAGTTAATCCTCGTATGTGATAAACTTTATATCACATAACTAAAAACCAAAAGGCCCTATTAAAAGGACCCTTTTTCGATCTTACAGCCCAGAATCAGGATACAGAATCTGGCTAACATATTGATTTTGTTATCCGGACTAATGACGAATCGATTGACATCTTATTCATTCATCAAAATCGTATAAGTTGCTACAATGAAACATGCTCATATACTATATATATAAATTTTATATATATGTACTATATACATATATAGTATATCACCATATAATGTATGATACACCATATGATAGGGATTACTAAAATAAAACCGTTTATTTCGATTTTGCAAAGCCGTTAACTGGGCTGGAAAATTGTGAGAAAGTAGTAACAAGTGACTAGCTCGTCGCCTACACAATCACATACCAAAACCCGATATACCATTAGTCACCTTTTACTAAATTCTAGGCAAGAACCACAGCTGGCCCATTCTTTTTAAGTCCCAGACCAACATGGGACAATAGGCTAGGTTGAAATGACTAACGCTTTAACTATTGTGTGCGAGTATATTAACAGCGAATTCAAATCTCCTACCCACTTGCTTAAAACGTCCCACACCCCCTAATATCAGTCTTCCCTCACAGGTACTCACACTTAAGTGCTCACTTGCCACTTAAGCGGTACCTCAAGGATGACCTACTTTACAGCCTCTACGACGCTACAGAAATAACAAGAAAGAAAGCCTTTGATAAAACACAAAGGACCATTTTTCTTAGTAGCTCAAATATTATTTTATCTTCAGTAACAGCATCTATAATAATATCGAATTTGTATTTGCCCTAGAAATTATGTTGAGTATGTGATTTTCGATAGATGTATTTCTTTAAAAGTGTACTTAGGTTATAAATAAATATCAATCAGTATCACATACTTATTGTGTTATCAAAGTAAGTAGGTTAATTACTTGTATGATGGAAATCAGAATCAACGGAGCTACATCAAATACCGGGAACATGAGGTAAATAGGTACCCGTACATATTTCAATAAAGAAACGTTTCATCATCATCATTCTCTTGCCCTTCTCCCAGTTCATCTGGGGTCGGCGCAGCATGTCTTCCTTTTCCATACGTCCCGGTCAGCCGTCATCAAGCTATCCACTCCCATTTCTCTCATATCATCTTTCACACAATCCATCCATCTCTTATTTGGTCTTCCTCTTCCTCTCCATCCACTAACATTCATACTCAATAAAGAAAAGTTTATTGCATTTAATAATATCTATATTAAAAAATATGTTTGATTTTTTAACTAAATTAAAATAAATTTCATGACTCGTAAATCATCGGCGTATTTCAATTTAAATTTCAACAGAACCATAGATATTTAGAAAAATCCTTGCTTCAACTCGAGTTAGTTACTATTTTGGCGCATTCAAAAAATCTTTATTTATGTAGGCCTCAAAAAAACACTTATAAATCGTCAAGTTGCCAAAAATCTACAAAGCAATGTGAATCTACCACCGGTTCGGAATGTTGATTCTACTACCGAGAAGAAACCGGCTTGAAACTTAGTAGGTAGTTATCCTTTTCAGCGTAAAAATATATATAGGTACATATATCATACTTTGAGTTCTAAACCAGCTCAGACTTAACACAAAATTTCAAGGCAAGGCCGTGAATTCTGGTCTGGTTAAAAGCGGTAACATGATTTCTAAGAAAGTGAGTTGATATACCCGGTAGTGCAATTACCTGGCATAGATATTCCACTTTAATATAATTATGTCGTCTTATGTGAATGCATACCAGCGTTATTATAACCTTCTCGCATTCAAGGTTTGGGACTTAAAAATAATGTGCCAACTGTGGTTCTTGCCTAGCATGTCGTACAAGACGACCAATGGGATATCGGGTGATTGTGTAGGCGACGATCTAGCCTCTTGTTACTACTTTTTCACAGTTTTTAATCTAACCCAGCCCAGTTTTATTTTTGGGTGAACGTGGGTAAAGGGGCCTGTTATCCTTTTTACTCTGCCTACCCCTTCGGGGATTATGGGCGTGATGTTATGTATGTAGGTATGTATGAATCATCCTTCAAATATTAGGTGCTTTATTTATTACTATTTACAAGTTATAGCCCAAGGGTATGATGGAAATAATCCACCTTTGAATTGCATTGAAATGCTCCTTCAAATAAATTATCCATAAATAAATTTTCCAGACCGACACACCAATTCCCTAGTCCCAAACTAAGCTTATGCTTGTGCTATGGATACTAGGTAACGGATAGACATACTTAAATACGTTTATAAACATCATGACTTGAGTACAAATATCCATATTCATTACACAAAACATTTGCCCCTAGCGGGATTCGTACCCGCAATCCTTAGTTTGGTGGTCAGGGTCTCAGCCCTCAGACCAGTCGACCTACGGGCCAGTCTTGTTATTTCTACCAAGTCAACCTCAGCCTCAACCAAGTGTCATCGTGATCTATTTTGGTGAGTTTATAGTAGACCCAAGGGGACCTGGACAAGGGATGAAATCCCGCGTTATCGCTAGGAACATAGTGATTAATTTTGATTTCTCGATTGATGAGACAAATCAGGAATTCCAACAGTAACTTTTGCTGTACCTAGAACTCGAATTTTAAATTACTGTATTATTAACAGTAATTTAAAATTGAACGAGGAAACTACAGTTGAGCATATTGTTAAATTTCGGTTTTAAATATAATTAAGGATAACGGTAATCGAATGAATATTCACTAATAATTTTTCCTGAAGCATCGCTCGCGCTAATGTAGATTAATGTATCTTAAAGGAACATGCTGTTTATATTTGTATGTGATTGTGTAGGCAACGAGCTAGCCACTTGTTACTACTTTTTCACAATTTTCCATCTAACCCAGCCCGTTCTCCCATGTTGGTCTGGGACTTGAAAATATTGTGCCATCTGTGGTTCTTGCCTAGCATGTCGTAGAAGACGACTAATGGTGTATCGGGTTTTGGGTATGTGATCGTGTGGGCGACGGGCCACTTGTCACCACTTTTTCACCATTTTCCACCTAACCCAGACCAGTTTTGTTTCTGGCTGAATGTGCTTAAAGGGGCCTGCTGCCTCTTTGACTCTGCCTACCCCTTCGGGGATTATGGGCGTGATGTTATGTATGTATGCTTTTTATATTGAATTAATTAAAGTTCCTTTGCCTCAGACCTGAGCACGTATATACAAAATCTTTTGAGTAGTTAGTGACAAACCCTCGCATTTAGTAACTATGTCAAATTTTGATTTTCCTTTAAGTAATACGTTTAACTTCCTCAAGGCCGGTCACAAATGTGTACAAAAAAAAATATTTTATCTACTTAGATAACAATATTTTCCGTGATATTATGTTATAGCTTTAATATATAAAATTATTTTACTCTCTTGCTTCAAATGTTTTGTTTAATTCAAGTATTCAGTAATGAGTTTTTTTAAAGGAATTCTACATATAGAAAATGTTAATAAACAACATTTGATACCTATTTTAAAGTAGTTTGATAGCACGATTTATTAATGAATTTCTTATCAATTTTTCAAGAATAGAAATACCATTTAATTTCAATTGCGTCTCGCTACACAACTAAATGACTAATTACCTTAAATTACAAACTTAGGTTTGTATGGTAATTTAACTTAGTCTTTTTGGATAATATCTACATCGGAATTTTTAGGACGCTTCCATTGTACTGTATTTTGTATAAAATGTTACTTACCCTAAACCAACTCTTTAATCTTAGTCTATAATCTTGTAAATGGATTACCCTAACGATTTTATAACAAAAACATCGTAAATCCTAAGAACGTTTTAATTGCTTAATTAGATTCGACCGACGATAATGAAAACAGATAAAATAAGGTTGATTCTACATTCATCCTTTTTTGCCTTCAATTTCTCTAAAAATACAATCACATTTCACAACATAAGACAGAAAGTTAACCAAATTTTAATAAAATCAAATGAAAATTGTTTATTTCATAAATCGAAGATACATTCTACATTTAAAAATACGAACGTAGCAATTTTTCAAAGAACCGGTCCTCTATAGTGGATTTTGCGCCAAAATGCAATACTCTATAATCTATGGCACCTTACCAGTAAAAAAAGAAAATCCGACAGAAGAAAACAATAACACACCACTGAATGCCACTTCCACACACACGACTGTTTTTTTTAATACAAATTCTTCGGTTTACCAGCGATGCGCTCTCAGGGCCGTTCAAAGTAAGACTGGCCGTACTCTGTGATAATGCCATAGATTATGAGCGGCGAGGAAAACTCGCAGACTCGCTGTTATGTAAATGAGCTAAAATTGTCCGTATTAAGATAAGGGCCGCAAATGGTGTTTTGATGGGATTTCGGTTCAAATTGAGGTGTTTAACTAATGAAATTGTATCAGCAATTTGCCTTTTTATTATGCTTCTTGAATTCCAAAAAGTCGAGTGATATTTTTGTCTTGACCTTTTAATGTACTATTTCTACTATTGAAGTATTTATAACGGTAAGTTTTAAAGCTAATATTAGAACATAAAATATATTTAAATAACAGACAAGAATATTGAAAAATATAAAATTACGGGTTCAAGTTAAAGAGGACTTTATTTTTGTAAGCAATTTAAACCAGTGTTGTAATAATATTATAAAATTTTAATATATAAAATATTTTTTTTACTCGAACACGCAAATGTTATTTTCCAATAGTTTCATTATCCGCTTAATCTTTGAGCAAAAAAGTACAGTAATACCTCCATACAAAACTTTATGCACATTACTTTAGATTAATTTCACAAAAATGCTCATAATCCGACCTGAAAAAAAACCGTCATCTCAGAGAAAGAGTTTTCCGACCCACAAAACGCCGATTCAGCGTCCTCATAATCTTTGACGAGGCTTTCCAGTCATCCCGTTCTTTCCCCACGGCCCACTACACCCGTCTCTTTCACTCACTCACTCAAACGGGTGACGTAGGGAAAATGTAACCAGCGAGAGTTCGTTCGTTCGTTCAGCTTAGATACTGAGTAAATTTACAAGGTATACATTGACAAATTTGAATTGTTATTGGACACGGGATGGAACTAGAGTTTCGTCAAATATAATCAGGATCTCTTAGTGAAACGAGAGATGTTTTGGACTGATTTTCTATGTATTTTTGCGGTTCCTATCGTAGTCTTTGAAGATAATTTTCATAGTGACGCTTATAGACAGTGCTTGGTACTAACAAAGTAGACCTGTTGATTTATTCGTGAAAGAAAGGGTGGTTGACACTGATAATCGATGAGCTGTTGAATGAGGATTTATTTGTGTAATCCCATTGGTAATAAATACAATAGTTTGATGGTATTAGTATTTTGATACCATAGCAAGAATATGGGTAGTAGAACATATAAGAAAGTTCTAAATATACCTATTACCAAAAGTTACTCTAAAAAACTGTAAAGTTTATTTATGAGTAAAAATAAAATACTGGTAATAAAAATTTGGAAAGCGTTTTTTTTTCACATTAAAAATATTTATTTTTGAAACACTGCTGTCGTGTATGGAATTGGGTTTAAATTTTTTTTGAATGCATGTTTTTAATAGAAAACTTTGATTAACAGTTATTTAGTATGCAATTGAAAGTGCTTATGTCGTTGGAATAAACGACAACACTTGAACAACCAACAGTTGAAACGACATCAAACATTCGATGGCGCTAGACGTAACGACGTGAAAAAACGCAAAATCCGCTTCAATCCCTCGTGTCACTACCATTAGCACAGTCTGATATATTGGTCTATTTATGTCGTCGTTTGGTCCGCTTACATTTATAGAATGTAGTACACAACCTAAATATATACAGTTAAAGTATAAATAAAAATAACGTTAGTCTTGGATGGAATAATGATTAATGTTTTTGGTTGTCTTAGAGGAATCTAGTTCGGTGGCTGGTTAAATTTCGTCGACGTGGGGTATGGCACGTAAGTGGTTGTGTTGTAATTAATTAATAAGTATGCTATTGAATTTCTTAATTGAAAATTAGTCAATATAAACATCGCTTAAGTTACTCATATTCTGAATTATCCCAAGTGATCTGGGACTTAAAAAATAATTCCTTGCTTAGCATGTCGTAAAAGGCGACTTGGTATATCGGGTTTTGGGCATGTGATTGAAAAGGCGATGAGCTAGCAACTTTCACTACTTTTTCACAATTTTCTATCTAAGCCAGCCCAGTTTTGTTTTTGGCTGATTGTGGTTAAAGGGGATTGCTGCCCCTTTGATTCTGCCTACCCCGTCAAAGATTACGGGTGTGATGTTATAAAAAAAATCTTATTATTAGTTTTATTTTTACAATGCGTGCATTGAAAACCTGTTTAGCTAGTAGATCTTCGATTCTCTAGCTTAAAACCAAGACCTGCTAAGGATATTAGGTAACTGATAGACATACTTCACAATGAATGCATACATCCACTACTCCAGTAAATTAGCATGTTTATCAGAACATATGAACCGTGAATGTTCAAACCTTCATTTCCAACCATTATGTTAACCAAGTTGTATGCAAACATGTTTAGAACCATCAAAATTAAATTCTAGAAAACCTGAAAGGCTCAGCTAACAAGAATTCAAATCAAGTACAGAATTGTCGCGTAACTTGTATTCGAATTCAAAATTCAAAAGGGCCCGAGTCGACTCGTCTCAAGGTGCAAACGCAATTCCGTCATAATTGCGTTATCTACAACCTGATTACGTAATTCGAGCAATTTACGTATATTACGTATTCCGATACTATTTGTGTAAAGTTATTTTTACGAGGCTGTCTAAACAAAAAGGGAGTAACGTTTACGGGGTTCAAGTACGAATGTGTTCGATAAATTTATTTTAGTGTCAAAAGTCAAATTACTCTTTATTTATAAACATATTTAAAACCAACACTAATAAATCGATAATCAGAATTTCAAACACCCAGCACTACTATTCATTGATTAAATTAAATAAATTCTCTAGACTAACACACCAATTCCCTAGTCCCAAACTAAGCTTATGCTTGTGCTATGGATATTAGGTGAACGGATATACATACTTAAATACGTTTATAAACATCCATGACTCGAGTGCAAATGTCCATGATATATCTCATAAAAATATATTCCAATAATGTTAGTATTTGTGTCGGTAGCGGTGGTAGCTCAATGGTAAGGACAAGCGCCTCTTAACGGAGGAATGCGGGTTCAAACCCGGGCACGTACCTCTGGATTTTTCAAATCTATGTATGTATTTATACCACTAGCTCGACGGTGAGGGAAAACATCGTGATGAAACCTGCAAATTCAAACAACTTTGGATTTGTAACCATGATCCAAAAATTGTCTAGTTCCCCTATCTTAGGGTTACGAAGGTCAGATCGACAGTCGCTTCAATGTAATTACCAGACTCGCTAAATCCTGGATCATGGTCTAAGCGGACCCCGTCTAAGCACGGGACATAACGCTAGGAAGATGTTGTTAGTTTTAGTGTCAATACAGATTTATTAATCCAACTAAATATAAATATCCGCATAATTAATATGACACGTTTTCACACCATTTTACGATTTGCAAACTCAAGCCTAAATTGAAAGCTTAATATTTATGCCCGCTAGACTTTACTTGCCAAATTAGGGAGCAAGGCTATGTATAAATTGTATGTATGAATTGAATGAACTATGTATAAATTGCCTAGACTCCAGAACTTAATAGATAGCATGTATGGGAATAAAAGCTTGAAGCATAACATATGAGTTCGATGAGCTCGAGTTTGTATTGTCAGTTTTATATATGTTTATTTATTCAGTTTACAGTACACTTACAGTATTGTTATTAAAACGTACAAGTTAATATCCCGGATATTATACAAGTTAATAGCCCGGGTATTATACAAGTTAATAGTCCGGGTATTATACAAGTTAATAGCCCGGGTATTATACAAGTTAATAGTCCGGGTATTATACAAGTTAATAGCCCGGTATTATACAAGTTAATAGCCCGGGTATTATACAAGTTAATAGCCCGGGTATTATACAAGTTAATAGCCCGGGTATTATACAAGTTAATAGCCCGGGTATTATACAAGTTAATAGTTTGACATTAAAACACGGGTGTTGGTACCTGTTGTATTTTATATGGATTCCATCGTTTCCGTGAAGTCTAGGTATTCTTCCCGTACGTAACCTATTAAGATTACTATGTATTAGATTAGGGAAAGGACACACGTGTATAATATTACGATAATTTTAATATTTTCATTCGCGTTAAATTTAATATTTTAATTTACAACAATACCCTAATACGAAGTTAAAACTTATAAAATAGATAATTCTTGCTTCAAATTAAACTATCGTGTCAAAAAATTTTTAACTATTCACTAATAATAAAGTAGCCTACGCAGAGACAGTGTTAATATCGTACATTCCAGATAATGTCAGTTTGTTTAATCGTTTGTATTTTCCGTCAAAGCGTATCTTGTATTAGCAGTGGTAGATAGCTGCAGTAGTGATGAATAATAGTATTTGTTAATAATAATATGTATCTATTATTTATTAATAGAGTATCTTTAGGAAAATATGTTTAATGTTGGAAAACTCGTGAGTGATGATTTACATAACGTGCTTTTTAAATTTAATATCAACTGATACAAATGAGAAACTGATATTTGCATATTTAGGTGATTGCTGGCCCATCACGTATCTGGATTTGAAATGGGTAATAAATAAATATATGATTATAAAGTTTTGCGTTGGATTATCATCTTTTATTTACTATAAATCTTATTTCATTTATTAACGATTTTAAAAATGGGCCCACGATCCAGATGTACACACATCATACTGATAAGACTAAACGCGATATGTATTACGTAGTTCATGAGTACTCAGTATGATATCTAGAGGGCTCAATTTTTTTTCTCTTTTTTATCTATAAAATTCATGTGTGTGCATACGCCTGAAAGGCAGGGTCAAGTGATACTGTAATCAATAACTTTAAGATCGTTTATGTAACCTTGCTTTCCATGCACAATAAAGTACTTATTACTTATAACTTAATACATATTACTCCTAATACAAGGTTGGATGGAAACGCATTCGGGCCAATTTCCTATATTAATTTTCTTACCTCAAGATTTCGGAGAACTAATTACGAGTATATACATCGTGAAATGTCGAAGTAATGAACCGTCCTCTAAATACGTTCCGAGAACGTGTTTTACTTAGATAGGCAATATATATCGCAGGCGGCCATCTTGGATATGGAAACCTTCAAAATTTAACTCGGATTTAGGTATCTGTTACACGGTTATTTTTACGGTACGATTAGGAAAATCGGAATTGGTGTAGTTTATCATCTTTGAAATGAAGCATGACTGATAGTGCTGTTTTAACACTCCCACTATTAAAATCAGATCAACCAAGTCCCATATTGGTCTGGGCTTTACGAAGAATGTGCCAATTATGTTCGTTAGCTTTTCATAAAGGGCATTCATTTCATACTTATTGTGTAAAGGGTATTGTCATTATTCGTTTGACGTGAACCCTGCCTATCCTGTCGGTATTGCAGGCGTGATGAAATGTATGTGTCTATGTAAATCATCCAAACCATCACAAATATGAAGATCCTAACTTTTGCTCTCATTCACGGACTAGTAAAAAAAGAAGGACTCCACTCTGTTATACTATAGGGTGAAGCCACGTTTATGAATGTGTGAGTAAGATACTTATGGATACCAGATATCGGATATCTGTCATTTGGAGCACTTATTATGTCAATGATTGACGTAAGTTGCGTGTCAAGGTGGAGCATCTGAGGAGCTTCAATGTCTAGGTAATGGCGCGGAGTCCTTCTTTTTTTACTAGTCCATGGTCTCACTGCAGCGATCTAATTAACGTCTCTCCAATTTGAAGTATAAAAAAACAATTGAAGTACATATATATAACATCACCCTCATAATCCCCAAAGGGGTAGTCAGAGTCAATGGGGCAGCATGCCCCTTCAACCACATTCAGCCAAAAATAACGCTGGGCTGGGTTAGATGGAACATTGTGAAAAAGTAGTGACAAGTGGCTAGCTCGTCGCCTACACAATCACATACCCAAAACCCGATATACCATTAGTCGCCTTTTACGACATGCTAGGCAAGAACCACAGTTGGCACATTCTTTTTTTTTTTGACCCAGATCAATAGGGGCCAAGTCCTAGACCAACATGGGACAAAACAATTGAAGTATAAAAAACAAAACCAAATCCGCTTTAATCTTTATAACAGATCGATTGACCAAAATTTGGACGGAGGTATAATGGATTCCTAAATCTCATTATATCAATTCATTATTACTCAATTAATTGTCAGACTAATAGCGTATAAAACCTCAAAAAGGCAATAATCCGTATTTGAATTTGGCCACGGCGAATCATAACGTTCCTTCGGACGGCTTAATTCGTCCAATTTCCATAGCTAATGGGAATGACCTCTTAGAATCCCGCTTCATTGGGCCACATGCGCTTTGTCTAACGAACAGTAATCCAGTGGGATTTGCTTGATGAGGTTTTAAGGGAAAGTGGGATGATTATGCCAGCTTAGCTGGTTCTATAGCAGTTCATTTTTGGGACGTAAAGCCTGTAGGATTTTTACGAAAATGGGAACTTTTGAGTCTTTTAAGTATGGAAACAAATAATGCTCCTCTAGGAAAGTGGCGTAAAGTTTAGTTAGTTAGTTAGAAACAAATAATGTGCCTGAAGTTGGGTGTGGACTGTTATCTATTGTGCTCGTTTATTCAACTAATAGTATTAGATCCAGGGTAAGTTAAGATGTCCGAAGTGTAAACTCCGTTTGTCATCTTATATTGTATAGGTATAGTAATACCTATACACTGTTTCTGTGTTCCGTTTTTAGGATTCCGTACCCAAAGGGTAAAACAGGACCTTATTACTAAGACTCCGCTGTCCGTCCGTCTGTCACCAGGCGGTCCCTCATGAACCGTGATAGTAAGACAGTTGAAATTTTCACAGATGATGTATTTCTGTTGCCGCTATAACAACAAATACTAAAGAACAGAATGGAAAAAATATTTAAGGGGGCTCCCAAAAAAAGGACATGACTTTTTTGCCGTTTTAAAGATCGTGGTACGGAACCCTTCGTGTGCTTTATGACTTTTTAACTAGGAAAATAAAACATAAAAATTTGTCTGTTTTTCCATTTAAGCAATAATTTCTTATATATTGAGACTTATTTAAACTAAAATTAAATTGTGTCGGTTCAGATGGATAAAGCTAGTTCGTGGCCCACACCATCACAAATGTATTATTTCGTACACCATTTGTTTCTCAATACACGGTAAACAAGAAATACAGTCGGTAGGTACATTATTTTTAACCGACTTCAAAAAAAGGAGGAGGTTCTCAATTCGACTTTTTTTTTGTATGTATGTTACTCGATATCTCTGCGAATTGTTAACCGATTTTCAATTTTTTTATTAAGTCTCAGACAAGCAACATGGTACTAAGCAAACTATGTCTTAGAATAATGTATGTGCCATGTCAGCTTTCCTCCTCTGTAAAAAATATTCTTCGCCAAAACACCACATCGATTTAATTTCAAAGTCAACATCTGTTTCGATACGAACAGTTTTATTTTGACTCTTATCAAAATTAATTTAAACTTGCGTCTGTACAAGACTTGGAGTGGTTTTTGATGACACGCCGCCAACTTTGGAATGAAGTCAATTTGTGTTTCGCAATAACTTCTCCTACTTTGATATTTTATCAGCTACTTTCAATATTTTTAGACGTGAGGGCCCGCGAACATTGGCTAATTTATATCGATGGGTCCTATGTATAAGGGCCAAACTAACAATTTGGGGATTTTGAGCTTTTTATAGTTAACGCATCTTATTAGTAAAATTGATTTGATGTGCTTAGAAAAAATAATAATTTCTCCACAGAAACACATTTTTTACTGCAGTAAAAGGGCCAATAAAACATAAATTTAAACGTACAAGGGCCAAAAGGTAGTTTAAGACTTATACATGGGGAGTTGCCACGCTTGTTTATTTCTCATTTTATACAGTAGCAAACCTTTATAGTGTAATTAGTTATTGTTTTATAGATTGTTAACGTAAACGTCGTGTATTATTAGGATTAACGGCTAATGTGGTACATTGGCCGTTATACTTGTTTTATACCAAAAAATACACATTGGCTCTACTGTTTTTTTAGGGTTCCGAACCGAAAAGTAGTTTAATGGTGCGACTTTGTCTGTTTGTTCATCCGTCTGTCACACCCTTATATCTAAGAAAATACTAATTCTATTGTCATGTAAATTTTGGTACCGCTATAAAACAATTTGCAATTCTTTAAATAATCGTAATACGCGTGTAATGGGCAATTTGACATATTGGCATTTTTAGGAAGTTTTAAAAATTTTTTTTAGAAAAAACTAGCGTATAAGGGTTATTGTGCAGTTTAAAAAAAACTAAATATATATATAATTTAAATAATATAGAGCAAATAATAAATGTTATTGTCTTAGCAACCATGCAAGTTTCATAAACTTTGGTGTTACCATCTTAAAATTATACCAATTTTTACTTTCGGAGCCCCTCCTGTAAAGTTGTGATATTGTACTTTGGCCCTTATACATAGGACCCATCGATATTCAGAAATCCAATTACGATGTTTTTTATAGTTCGACGTTGGGCCTGGATTAATGTGGAAAATAAAAAGATACAAGTCAATTCTAATTATTTTGACGGCAAATAATATTGATTGGCTAGCATAGAAAGAAAGAAAGAAAGTAAGAAATAACATTTATTGGACGCACAATTGTTAATACATACACAGGAAAACGTAATTTGACAAAGGACAAAATTGTACAAAAAATGAAAATCAGTAAAAAAAAAAAGAAAAAGAACGCCGCAGGAGCGCTGGTATTCTGGCGCGACCCATTTTTGGAGTAGCAACATTCCAACAAGAGAAAAAAAATACACACTTAATATTAACATGTATAAACAAATAAAAAGTTTAGAATATTACAATTTTAATGCGATTGACAGCAAAAAATCACTACAAAATATTGACTGGATTTTATTTTGAAATTTATTTCATTGCTGGTGTATTACATCTATTCATTTTGTATTTGCAATTGCCTAACAATATATTATACAATTTTATACTAAGAATATATCCAAGACTAGCAACATATATTCAATACATAAACACGTCAGTTTCGGAGATAGACAGACAGACGTGATAGCTCAGGCTTCCGCTGGCGGGTCCGGATGTTCTATTCAGATTGCGCTAGGTAGATAGGTCTCAATTAGGTCACCTAGCCTAAACATGACGCTGGCAACAGTAATTATGCTAATATATGTACAAGGCAATAGCTGTTCTGATAGTTCTCGTCTTTAAAGTAAAATATGACCGGGAAACGTTGTGAATAGCCATTTGAATTATAAATAATATGATCTTTACATTTATGTAGGCTGCAAAAAGCTCTTTTAAACAACTATAAATATAACAAATGACTATTCGAGGTTACAACCTGTAGTGTGTAAAGGCAAAAATATTATTTATACCCCCACATAGAAACGAGTCATATTTGTTTTTTTAACATTCATAATTCGTTTCATACAAGCTCTACGGTATAATGGCTCCTAACATCACCTTCTCTTCACACACGACCAATCTGATCATAAATGATCATGACACGAATAATCAGAATTTAAATTATGTCCCTCCTTTACTAATATTGACTAAAATCGACAGTCCTAATCTTTGTCACCACTACATATAGATTTGCAGTACTAGGGATGCCTCGACCTATGTTCAGATGATCTGTGTGCATTGTCTGGTCCGTTTATTGCTCTATTGCAGGACAAAGACCTCAATAACCTGTCAAGTGGCAGAGGACAGACACAATAGATCAAAATGGCTGCTATTTTCTTGAATACAATGAAGGTGGCACGGTAGTCAGGCTTAACCTTTATGTTCTCTATGCTCAATACATATTATGTGTATAGTAAATAAAATATAGGTTTTTTTATATTAAAAGTTTGGGTGGATGGACATTTTTTTTTATAATGTCTACAAACTTTGCGATTGATTTATCAACATTTAATAGTATATTGAGTGTTTCGGCATTAAATATGGTTGTTTGGTCTCGGAATGACCATTAAAACTATAAACGTCAAGAAAATTCTATATGCTAAAGTCGTTTGACACTCGAATGCGTCTCAAAAGCGAAGTTACATTTATAAATGATAATATAATAGAATAGATCGATTTTGCCTTCCGGTATATTACCTTCTTTGAATTCCGAAAAATGTTTGCTATTCATTCCTGGATTCAGCAGTTCGCCAAAACATATACAGGGAATATCTGTCAAACTTACAAAAAGAAAAAATGATGTAGATTACAATATTTCTCAATGCAAATCATAAAAATCTAAGCTGTTTCTGAGGATTTTCAGTAAAAGGCTTTACTGACTCGACCATAGATTTAGAATTTTTTGACTACGCAATAAATCTATGGACTCGACTATTACTCAATTTTCTCCTTCGGGGATTTTAGTCATGATGGTATGTATAATAATCTCAGAAACATGTTGCATACTCGCTGTTGTTGTTTGTCGTAGGTGTTTTAAAGTGTTGAAATTGACATTCTGGCTGCTTTTATAAACGACTTTAAAAAAAAGAAGGAGGTTCTCAATTCAACGAATTTTTGTGTAAATGTACGTATGATAGTAATTGAGTGGAATCTAAAAATAATTTGTTTATCTCTTATTGAGAGTAACAGCTGATATGATAAATAGATAGAAAAATTTGTGGAATTTTTTAAATAAATTAAATGTAGAATTTCCTGACAAATTAAGACGTATTCCATGTAGGCTTATTAAAGAAAGTCTTTTGATCGTATTATTTTCTAGAATTGGGTTTCAGAAATTAATTAGTTTTATTAATAACCTACAAATTATGCATATTTTACTATCATTATTATTGAAAGCATCAAAAAAATAATTTCACTGAAACTAAAATAGCGTTCCACTGAATAAACGCCGATTTACTTATAAAAGTTTAACTTTTTGTTTCAATAACAGGTGTTACTATTAAAACGCTCTTTCACGAATGAACCACGTTTTTTTTACCGGTTTTAACAAAATTAACGACAGGAGTTCTCCATCGCGCCGCCCTGCGCGTTGACAAATTTCGTTTCTCTCGCCTCCCGCGGCCTTTCGGAAATATGCGACGCGTATATTAAAAGTTTTATAGCTTTTTTTATAAATCAGCGAAGGAATGCCACGCGGTGACGTCACGCCGACAAATGTCAAATATTTTTAGAATCCATAATGAGATATGAAGAAAGTCGTCATTTGTTTTCTTGCCTGTCATTGATAAAAAATATAGGGCACGTATTACGTACATTGCCTGGTGTACCTAAAATAGACTAGACGGAATAGATACTCAGAGGGGCAGACTGTAAGCTTGTTCGTAATAGATATAAAAATATATGGATAGTATTTGGGATCGAATATCTCTATCGGCAAGTAAAGAAGTATTCATATTACATCTGTAAGCAGATCGATTACAGATGTAATATGAATACTTCTTATCCTACTTCGAATGGAGTCTGATTAAAGCAAAAAAGAGTAAGACATATAAGTCAATAGACTTCAAGGCTATAAGTTTATGAAACCTTGAACTAGATTTATGTAGGCAAGGGGATTTCGTCCAGATCCGATCTGAAAGGATTATTTGCCAACAATAAATATTCCAGAGAAGTGAGTAGATCGGATCCTCCGATTCCGATTCGCGTTTCATGCGTCACGTCAAGCGTAACGGGACCACACGTTCTGTGTAAACGAGGGTAATTTTTGGGACGACTTCAAAAATGGAGGACAGAACCTTCTACTATTCGATTATTTATTTTTGTTTGTATTGGACTGTATGCCACAAAAAAGTATTGGGATGAAAAAATTATCTGCTTATGAAATGGGGCATTTAAAATTTAAAGTTCAATTATTTGAAAGAAATCGATAGACGTCGAATTATAAAGGTGCTATAGAATTAAAATTTAAAATGCCATTATTTATGGAGGCCTCAAAAAAGCACTTGTAAATCGTCAATTTTACAAAAAATCTTTAGAGCAATGTGAATCTACCACCGGTTCGGTATGTTGATTCTACCGAGAAAAAACCGGCAAGAAACTCGGTAGTTACTCTTTTTAGCATCAAAATATACATGGGTAATAAATAGATACTCTAAATTCTATTCTGTACTCTGCTAGATAGGTAACAGATATCTACCTACCCACCACCTACCTTACATACTTGTATATAAATTTATAGAAGTTCATGAGTTGAGCACAAATCATCGATCATGCTCATCAACGGTATTTCAATCTGTAACTTTTAGTATCATACTCAGTATCATAAACCACAAAACTGAGAGGCCTATCATTCCCAAAACAAGCTCTTAGCTACAAATTTCCTAAAATCAGCAAAAACTATGAACATGTTATGAATATAACGCTATTCCCGTTTCGGAATCAGGTAAAAATGGTCGTGTGTTCCGCACGCGCCGATACGTCCGCGTTTTTCCCGAACTGTCGAGCCAACCCAGTGGGCGACTAATCAAATTTGTCAGCACCCGCTGCGTAGAGACGCGACCGGGACATGCGCGCATTTATTCCATTTGGCTTTCTGAAAATAAGTACAATATTAACAAATGAAATAAATAAATATCAGACTATATCACATACATTGATCTGACTCCGAGGTAAGTAGCTTAAGTACTTGTGTTATGGATATCAGAAACAAGAGTAGTATTACAAATATACTTCAATATTGTATATTAACACCCAGAAACAGAACAAACACAAGTATTCATCATACGAATATTTGTCCTGGGCGAGGATTGAACCCACAACTCTTGGTGCATGGGGCAGGATCACTGCCGAATGCGCTATCGATCTTGTCAAATAACTGTTTATCATAAACATCGAATATTTAAAAGCCCTATATTGCTAGCTTATTACTTGTAAGAAGAAAAGCGCTAAATGTACATAGCCTTACATGTTGCCTGATTCTATGTTTTGTTATAAAAATAATACATAACATCACGCCCATAATCCCCGAAGGGGTAGGCAGAGTCAAAGGTTAACCACATTCAGCCAAAAACAAAACAAGGCTGGGTTAGATGATGTGAAAAAGTATTGACAAGTTGCTAGCTCGTCGCCTTCAAAATCACATACCCAAAACCCCATATACGCGTAGTCGCGTTTTACGACAAGCTAGGCAAGAAACACAATTGGCTCATTCTTTTTAAGTTAACCAACATGGGACAATAAAAAGAGTAACGCCGTGTCATGGTTCAGACTTCACGTAAATGCAAAGGGCCCGGGTTCGATACTTACGAAATTTCTGGCTTTTAACGACTTAAAGCATGGAGTACCTAACATCATGCCTGTGTCTAATTCCCGAAGATATTGGTCATGATACATAAATTGGAATCTAAATGCTTATGATGTTGTCTAACAAACCTTACAAATGTCCAATTATTACCAAATCCAGCAATAAAGAACGTTTTTCGTTGGTGTCAGTCTCGCTTTCTCCTCATACCAGGTCTACAGCCCCATCCCTTCGAGTTAGCAAATCTCATATTTTCCAGCTGTTTTATATTCGTTGTAATGGCGTGCGTGAGGCGTCTCAGTGGGTGTGCGTTTGTGTGAGAGCAATTATTGACTTGGGGAGTGGGACGAAGGATTATTATACAGCATAACGTGGAATGACGATACCGATGAAACCGGCCAAGTGCCAGTCGAACTCACGCACGAAGGGTTCCGTGCCATTCGATATCTTATATAACATTAGACACTAAACAACTAAATATTCTGTGAATATTTCAAATGTCTACCTGTTGCGATCGAGAAAAAAACGGTACTATCACGTTTGTTGTAAAGGAACCCCCTTCAATATTTGTTTTATTCTGTTTTAGTATTTTTTGTTATAGCGGCAACAGAAATATATCTTTTGTGAAAATTTCAAGGTGTCTAGCTATCACGGTTCATGAGATACGGCCTGGTGATAGACAGATGGACTGACATACATTCAGGCAGGCAAACAGACGGACGGACAGCGGAGTCGTAGTAATAGGGTCCCGATTTTACCCTTTGGGTACGGAATCCTAAAAACAGCGAAAGTGGGAACACTGGAAGAAATTATGTTGGTAACGCTTTGTCTATGAAAAGGCGGAGTGAAATATGTTGTTAGTAATCTGTAGATACTAAAGTTCGGCTTCTTGTCGATTACAAAGGAAGTAGGCTTGTTTAGTATGAAGAAGTTTATGCCTCAATAAGGCATATTTCGATATTGACTTGCTACCTGTTTTTAGTCGAATTGCTTGGACCGTTTCTAAATCAGGTCTGGTCTCAGATCTGGACATGAAATGGATTGCCTGAACTCATCTGATCTGGTATATTTGATCTTCGTAAACTAGGCTTACTGTAAAAAAAATCCATAAGTTTATGTTAATGGTACCTACAAATGGTTTTTAAAAATAAAATAATAAGGCACCAATTGTATTTGAAACGCATTTCTCATCGCAAAAAGTCCGACGGTACTATACAACTTCATCACCGTAGTCTTTGCATTAAGTCTGTTTAACAACATACACAGGTCACTCGGTCTATCGATTAGAGACCCGAATACATCATCTTCCTAGCGTTATGTCCCGTGTTTAGACGGGGTCCGCTTAGACCATGATCCAGGATTTAGCGAGTCTGGTAATTACATTGAAGCGACTGCCAATCTGACCTTCGTAACCCTAAGATAGGGGAACCAGACAATTTTTGGATCATGGTTACAAATCCAAAGTTGTTTGAATTTGCAGGTTTCATCACGATGTTTTCCCTCACCGCCGAGCTAGTGGTATGAATACGTACATAGATTTGAAAAATCCAGAGTTACGTGCCGGGTTAGAACCCGCACTCTTCGGTTAAGAGGCGCGTGTCCTTACCATTGAGCTACCACCGCTCAAACCGATTAGAGACCCGAATACGCAACCAAAAAATTAAGGCCATAATTTTATTACCATTTCTAATTGATATTATACATATTTACCTTTTATAGATTTGTATAGCATAGTAGCTTAAGAATATGATAATTGTTATTGATACTTATTCTGAATTTGGCGATGAAAAGAGTAACTATCGAGTTTCTTGCCGGTTCTTCTCGGTAGAAGCTACTTTCCGAATCCGGTTGTATATTTTAATTTGTATGTACTGACGATTTATAAGTGCTTATTTAAGCCTACGTAAATAAATATAATTTGGTTTCATTTCATCATACAGTATAGCCGAATCATTATAAAATCAACATGGTGGACATAAGCCTTCCGTTATTCCGGTCATTCTCGGCTTTGTCCGTCCAATCTGCGCCCACCTTAAGCGAGATTTAATATTCATCATATTTGCTTATTTCCCTTTCCCTCGTTATAAAAACAAATTACCTTTAGCTGCGGGAACAACTGAATGCAAGGTCAGGCCCGGCGAAGTTGGGCAAGCGGCCTTCGGCCTTGGAACGCCGTCCCGGATAACGGGATTATAGAGATGTGCCCTTTTGGATGAGGTCTGGATGTTAGAAAGTTTTTTGGGATCGCATTTGTTGTGAGTTGAAGCGGTTTTTTGGGAAATGTGTTGGGGATAATGAAAGTTAGGAAGGTCAATAGTGGTTAAGAGATATAAATCAAAGAGGGTCAATTTGGAGTTATTGTTTTAGTGTGCAAATAAACACAAGTATTCATCACACGAATGTTTGTCCTGGGTGGGGATCGAAATCATAACTCTTGGCGCATGGGGCAGGGTCACTACCGAATGCGCCATCGAGCTTGTCATAAATAATTCATACCCTAATAGGATGTTGCCTGTGCGGTGCCCTTTTTATCAAGTAACTACTATTTTGATTTCTTTAAGCAAAGCGTGAAGAAGCATCTTCATCTATGACGGTGCCAACGGATAGTGTACTATAGTTCCACGTCCGTTGTCACGGTGACTTAAGCTCCTGTTTTGTTTACCATCAGACTAAGCGGAGCCAATATACTGAGCCAATAAAAAAATCTACGTTTCCATGTCCTTAGCAAAAGAGATTTTTTATCGTATTTATGGAGCCTTCTCTCTTTGAAACTGGAGAATCAGTTGAAGTGTCTCTTCCGCCTATTTGCCCACCAAAAGACTCCGTAATGTAAGAGCTAGAGAAGCGAATCGTATTTCAAAGAACGAATTCTTGTTTTTCGAATTGAAAGAAGCAAAATTCGCCATCTTGAATTTTGGTAATTTCCCTTCAGAGCTCTTAAAGGGTTCTATACAGACCAGCTACCTTTTTAACTTAATTACGTCTGTATTCACGTTGCTAACTAATTATCAAACCAGGCACGAAAGAGGAGCATCCAGTTGAAACCAATTTAATAAGGAAATATTCTATTTCTCGAAGAATAAAGGAAAACAGACTCCAGTTGAATTTCTTTAGCGATATCATGATTTATTTTTTCACTGACCGAATTTACCTTAATAAAATATTAGGAGGCTTCGGGCAATTCTTGTGAATCCCTCCCTAATTAAGATGGTTCTTAAAACAATATTTTTTAATACAATTAAGATGTTTAATGGTTTTGTTTTTGTTTTGGCTTTGAGCCAATCCGTGGGTCGGCTCATTAAGGAGTTGCATTAAATTTTATTACTTATTGTTTGGAATGTTGCTGGTTCTTTTGATATATTTTTTTTGTTTACAACAGCTTTCTTGAGTGGTAATATTTAAAAATTTATTAAAAATTTAGAAAGAAAGAAAGAAAAAAACATTTATTACATTTGGACATCACAACACAACTAGGATAGTACATCAGTATAAATACATACAAAAATAAAAAGGAGTAACACAACTTATTACGACAAGTTAGAGATTGAAGTGAAAAAAATATATAAAAAAGTTTACGATAACCAGACACAAGTTTGCGATGTCCAAAGGGCCTCACTCAGCATTTAAGCCATGACCTGCATGGCAAGCCATGACGCTGGTTTTCAGTGTGCCCTGCCGAGTGATGCCCACGGACGAGTGCCCTGCTTTTTTATACATTTATTTACAAAGAGCCCTTTTAATATGGGTATCTGAAATCAGGAGTAAATTAATTGTTTTGATGATGCTCATCGGGTAAATTGGCTACAAAATCGTGTCATTACTTTTAGCTAAGTAAATCCTAGATCTCCTACTTCTTCACTCGTTAGCGCCATTAATATCAAGGAAGTGATGGAATTTATTATGGCAAAACAATGAAAAATGTTTGTTCAACACCTTATTTCAATTTCCCATCTAATCCAGTCCAGTTTTATTTTTGACTGAATGTGGTTTAAGGGGCTTGCTGCCCATTTGGATTTCAGGCGTGATGTTATGTATATATGTACCTTAATTAAAAAAATACTCCTTAAAGTAGGTACATATGTATTAAATCGGAATTTTCGAATTTACTAGCTCAATAGAAGCATCTTGTATATTCTTGAGGTATTTTGTACCACGTGTGGCCTAACACGTATCGCTTTTGACTGAGATAATAAAGATCCATAGGAAATAGTTTTTATTGTGATTCCAAGTAGTTATTAAGAAGTTCTAAAGAATTGCACGGTTTTATTGCAAAATGTTAGTGTTACCTACGGGTTTGGCAGGCATATAGATACGCGTTCACGGTGGTTTAGCGATGCGCGATCCCGTGGACGTCTTATATATAGGCGTGAACGGTACATCCCAGGGGTTTAGTCGGTATACCCCGCCCACTACCACCTTGGGCGGAGCAGGGTCCTCCTATCCATCTCGAGGGCCCCGGGAGTCCGACACACCCCGCTGATTCCCCCCGGTTTCAGCGGGACGGTGCGTAACGCATTCCCCTGGGTCAAAAAAAAAAAAAAAAAAAAAGGCATATAGATACGCATTTTTTTTGTGACGAATTAGCTTTGTGGCAAATGTACAATAACCCCTTCTAACAAATGACTTAGTCTTTTATGCTTTAGGGTCTTGATTACTTTAGTTATCATCGTGAAATATTGCATAGGCTTTGTCAGAAGTATAGAAAGGGATATAGAGTGTAGGTATTTTATCATGGTAAAATACCTACCGTTCCGGAGGAAAAGAAGAGTAAATTTTAAATAAAGCACATAACAACTCGAATTGCCAAAATCTATAAGAAACCTTTGTATATTTTTGTATGATTGACGTAAATGTGTGAATTATTATACATGAAATATCCACATCAAGAATGCCCAAAACAATATTGGAATGATAGATATGCGTCAGGTAGGTGAAACAAAAAAATTTATCAGGCGGAGTAATCGGAAAATGGGCAAAAACTCGATGGCGGCACAGTATAATGACAGCACAGTATAGTTACCGGGTGTTTTAAAATGGTAGGACTCTTACAGGTTAACTATAAGACAGGATAGTCGAGTGATCAAGTATTAAACTCTCGCCGATGCTATAGTTATACATACCTTTCGTTTATAGGAATAAAAATGGAAACAAACAACCTCATTTATTCAAAAAAAATAATCGGTAAGCAAGTAAAATGAAGTCGGTTAAAAAATATCCAGCCAACAGGCACACAAAAAAATATATAAGTTGGTAAATAGAAGGTACATAAATTACTCATGAAATACAAAATGAGCAAACAAAATAATAAAATGTAAAAATAACAAAGAAAACTCAATTAATTAGCACAGACTGGAAAGTATAATGTGTGCCACAGTGTTGCAAATTGGTAGTAGCTCAGTGGTTTTCTTGCTTAGAGAGCAAACACTGATTTTCAGCTACCACGTAATTTGAAGTTAAATGAAAGCGAAATAGGGAAAAGGGAAGAAGTGTTAAAATTAAATATATATAATTTAATTTTAACACTTCTTCCCTTCATTACACAACACAGGTCAGGGAGCGTGACCTACCTATTTGGCATGTAAGTAGAAAAGCATAAAAAGGTAAGTAGTGTCAAGTGGCTATCTCGTTGCCTACACGATCACAAACTCAATACCTAATACCTACACCATTAGTCACCTATTACGACATGCCAGGCAAGAAACACAGTTGTTAATTATTTTAAGTCCCACACCAACAGAAGGCAAAAAGAAATCATTATCTTCATATCGTTATGTCCCGTGATTAGACGGGGTCCGCTTAGACCATGATCTAGGATTTAGCGAGTCTGGTTATTACATTGAAGCAACTGCCAATCTGACCTTCGTAACCCTAAGATAGGGGAACCAGACAATTTTTGGATCATGGCTACAAATCCAAAGATGATTGGATTTGCAGATTTCATTCCGATGTTTTTCCTCATCGTCGAGCTAGTGGTATAAATACGTACATAGATTTGAAAAATCCAGAGGTACGTGCCCGGGTTTAAACCCGCATTTCTCGGTTAAGAGGCGCGTGTCCTTACCATTAAGCTACCACCGCTACGAAGGCAGAAAGAAATGACAGTGAAAAAATGGTCAGCCTTACTCAAAATGGAGTTTCTTCACTGGTTTTTCGGCACGCTACGTACAAGGACATAATTTTTGTTGGAGATGATGGATGACTTGTTCCGGGCGGTTGTGAAGCTCCCCCCCGCCGGGGTCCTCGGTTTGTCGTACCGGGGGGGCTTAGTAGGCCCTGACATGGCAGGGCTGAAGCGAAGAAGGACCCCGAGGTGAGCCGCAACTGCACGACTTGCTACCGGGCAGTTGCGGCGGTCCGGCTGTAGACCCACTGCGGCCGGACCAGGGTTGCCGAGGAAGAGGAGGAGCTGAGTGTTGTCGTTGCTCGCCTCCCTATCCTCGGCAACCCGACAGGGGCGCGCTGGGTCGCGTCGTGGTGGGTCGCAAAGGGATTGAGCGTCTCGATGCTCTCCCTCTGCGACGACAGGGCTAGACCCTCAATCTGGGTCGCCGGGCGGAAGGCGGCCCCTTTGACGAGGCGCTCTCCGCGTGCCCCTCTGGCTTAGCAGAGGGCACAGCGCGAGAGTGGGCCCACGACGCCGGTCACGGGGATGATCGGCGTCTGAATCCTGGGCGGAGTGGTTGAGACATGCTGGGTGGCCTGGCATGTCTCGACGCGCGCGCGTGCTCGGTGCTGTGCATCCGACGACTGTTGTCGTGGGCTGCACAGCATCGACCACCGCCGCGCGAGGTGGGCCGCGTAGCGCGGCACGCGCATCACCGGAGGAGCAGTCGTATAGTCCCGACAGTGGGGATACAGGCTCCTCCGGGACTGCGCCGCTGGAGGCCACGTTGGGGTTTTAGTCGGTTCGAGTCCGACACACCGCCCTCTGCTTCCCCAAGTAGAGGGTGACGGCTCGTGGGAGTTTCCCCAACTAAAAAAAAAAAAAAAAAAAAAAAAGGGCGGTTGTGAAGCTAAATTGATGTTGGGCTCATATCTTGATATAGTATCTACTTAAGACGTGCAAAAAATAGTTATGGGTTTAATCGGCAATTGTAAGGATTTAGCGTCACCCGCAGTGGTCTGTGGGTAAATGTGACGAGAATTATATAGCGTAGTTGCATTTCTGTTTGAAGAATATTTTCTTACTAACTTATTTCGGTGACTTTATTTGCATTGACCTCCTAATAGCTATACCTAAATATATAAATAGTTGGTGATAAAAAGCATTTTCTGTTTACCTAAACGCAAACACACAAGACAAACTTTCAGGTTAATGATATAAGTAGAATAGTAGATTGGTTTATTGTTAACTGAATGCTTTGACCATTTTATATTTTAACTTTATGTTTATTAATTTGAAGCAGAATAGTGACTACTTTTACAGCACAAGAGTACCACTAAACTTCACGCAACTTCCCTAGCGGGGTAGGCAGAGAGAACTGAACGCCATATGGCACGATCCTTACACACCTCACTCGCCTCTTCAACATTCATAATCCTTTTTATACAAGCTCTTCGGTTTTTATGTCTCATAACATCACCAATTTGGTCGTGGTTGGGCCTTCCGCGGCTCCTACATCCTTCCACTTTCGCATTGTGTATCTGTTTAGTCAATCTTTCGTCATACATTCTTTCCACACGTCCGAATCACTGGAGCCAGGAGAACCACATGTACATATTTTTGCTTATTATTCGAACTAATTGTACAATTGCATATTCAAAAACGAACCTAATATAATCGTGCCTATAAATATTTGGTGTTATATCCAAAGTAGTATTCTCCATATGTACTATTATGTTCACCTTTATGAAAAAGCCGAAGCCCATCTACCTGTACCTTGAAATAGTTTGCTTTAGTAACCAATGCTTCACGGAGACCAAATGTTTACCTCACACAAATAGCTGCCAGCAAACTCATAAATTAAAGGCCATTGGCTGCTGTAATTTCGTAATATATTACCTCGTAATATTGTAATATATTACCCGCTTTGTGGAGGAAGCACGTTTATTACAAATGCTACTACTCCTATTGTTTTTCATAATCTGCGGCTTAGAGACTAATTCTTGAACAATGGCCTGCTGTGGGTTTCAAAAGAATGGATTGGTGAGGCGTTCGTATTATAAGCGTGGTCTATTGTTTTATATTTAAATAAATATTTTGACGGTACTTCGTTGAGCGCCTAATTAAGGGTGAAGAAAATAAATTTAGTCTGTAAAACCTTTCAATTAAGCCAAAATGAATATTGTCTTATGCTTTTGATATTTAAAGAGAATACACATACCTACTTATAAAAACTTAAACCGAATTAAAATAACTTCGTCTTTAATGTTTTGCTGTAATATTTCAGTTTAATAACTTAAATTTTTTGCTTATCCAAATATAGTCTGAAATATTTTTTATTTTTTATTTACTTAATATATTACTTTATTGTTTAAAACACCATTACATGTATATTTGTCATAAAAAAAAGAGGCGGGGTTAACGTCTATATTTAAAGAATGAATGACGAAAGATTGACTAAACTATACAATGCGAATGTGGAAGGATGTAGGTGCCGCGGAAGGCCCAGGCTCACCTACCACGACCAGATTGGTCGTGTATTAAAAGAAGGTGATGTTAGGAGTCATAAAAACCGTAGAGCTTGTATGAAAAGGGCCATGAATGTTGAAGAGGCGAGTAAGGTGTGTAAGGATCGTGCCAAATGGCGTTCGGTTCTCTCTGCCTACCCGCTAGGGAAGTGGCGTGAAGTTTAGTTAGTTAGTTTCCTTTTTTTAATGCTTTATACTGTATTGAGGAAAACTTTTTATATATTTTTGTATAACAAAAATAAAAACACATATATATTAACAAAAAGTACATAGGTACGGGCAAGAACAACATTCAGAACCGGAAGATCGCCTTAGTTTCCCATATTTGTATATTATTTATTAATAAATATCAGACTACATCACATACATTGATCTGACTCCGAGGTAAGTAGCTTAATCACTTGTGTCACGGATATCAGAATCAACAGTGGTATTACAAATATATACTTACTACAAGTATTTATCACACGAATGTTTGTCTTAGGTGGGGATCGAACCCACAACTCTTGGCGCATGGGGCAGGGTCACTACCGAATGCGCCATCGAGCTTGTCAATTAATAAGTGTTTTTGGAATCTATTCGAACAAAAATTATTCGACTGTACCAACTAATCGCCAATTTGCTACACTACCAGCCGATTATCTGCGCTTATTCACACATTAATATGAGTATAGGTAAACAGTTTCCACGCATTCCCGAGTGGCGTAACTATTAAATTTACACCCGCGTAAATATTTCTGTTAACAGCTTCTCATAAACACTGTGTTAGTTTCGTCTTTATGGGAATTAAAATGTATGGCGATACTATTTGAACTGGGATGAAGCCGGAAACTGCTAACATTGTTGCCCAGTTTTACAACTCGTATTTCGAGTATACACAATGGAGACTTATGTGATTACTTCATTTTCCGTGTGCTTGTCAAGATATTTTCACAAGTCGAGGCTGAAAAAGTAAATTAGCTATAAAGTGAATACATAAAAGTAGTTCCGTGTTGGTCTGGGACTTAAAAATATTGTGCCAACTGTGTGTCTTACCTAGCATGTCGTAAAAGGCGACTAATGGTTTATCGGGTTTTGGGTATGTGATTGTGTAGGCGACAAGCTAGCCACTTGTCACTACTTTTTCACAATTTTTCATCTAACCTAGCCCAGTTTTTAGCTGAATGTGGTTAAAGATGCATGCTGCCCCTTTGACTCTGCCTACCCCTTTGGGGATTATGGGCGTGATGTTATGAATACAAAACAATATTTTACATAATAAAACTATTTATCCTGTATACTATGTAAATTAATGAACTTGTTTTGATGCTCCAGGACTAAAGTCTCAGTGGAATGTGTACATTATTTATATCTTTTCTTCTTTTTTCTTTAAATTGACGTATATCAGCTAATAAAACTTTTATTTTTATTTTCATTTATATTAGTTTACTGGAAATATAATAATATCTAATATTTCCAATGTACTTATATATAATATCAAACTTTCGAGAAAGCTATAAAATGTTAATATGGCTCACTTATCATAGATTTGTACCATGACGTGGATGTGAACGTAATATGAACAATGTGTTGTTTTTCAATGAATTTCAGCAACTCAGTATACAGGGTGATGATTAAAGGCACTAAACACTCGAGTCGAAATAGTTGGCCCATTTCTTATTTATCTTCATTAGGGAGCGACGATTGATGCGTCGCAGTACACCCAGAGGGGAGATAATTTAGTGGTGTGATATTTAGGGCTTGGAGTGTGACGAAATATAGGCATTCCAATCATGCCATCTGGATACATACGTCATGTGGACGGCTACACGTTTGTAAGTCAGTTCAGGTAGGTAGTGTATACTTATGTTCAATTTTTTTTGGCTACATCACATACATAGATCTGACTCCGAGATAAGTACTTGTGTTACGGATATGAGAATCAACTGGTATTACAAATATATACTTAAATATTGAATATTAACATCCAGACACAGAACAAACATAACTATTCATCACATGAATGTTTGATCTGGGTGGGGATCGAACCTATAACTCTTGGCGCATGGGGCAGCGTCACAACCGAATGCGCTGACTTGTTAAAATATTTAACAGGAGTAGGTAACAGGTACCGCCTAATGAATCCATTAACTGTACACTTCCGTACAGCTAAACTCCGCGTACACCATTGATCCCCTAATCCCCATGAGCTTAGCCGACAACACGACACCATCTGTTAAGCGAGAACTATTGGAGCCGCCGACGACTCGCCTGACGGCCGACACTCGCTTAATTCGGTTTTACGCGAGTATTTAGGTAATTGGAGAGGCTGAATGGTCAGTAGGTACTTATTTGTAAGGAAATCTATGTAAAAATTTGTGTAAGGCTATGATTTTACATTTGTGTTCATATTAGTAAGAAAATACAAATTTTCTTTATTTTTTAAGGAAAATATCTTTATGGCATTCGCTATTCGACTTATATTTATGAGACTACATTTTGAAAAATCTTATAAGCAAACCACGATATACACCCAATTTATTCTATGCTATCTATGCGATTATTAAAGTGACCTGTTTATTAGTAAGATGAAGTTTTGAACATCCTATCGCAAATAACGCGTATATCTGAATGTGTAGTTTTGGCTTTTTTCAGTCATGAAAATAAAAATGGCCTTCTATCTAATTATTTCTAATATATCTGTTAACTAACTAACTAACCACTTTTTTCTCTGTTAGAAAAGCATTTTTTTCACTTGTAACACGTCTCACAGATCTAGTCGGCTTTTTCAATCACTCCAGCGCGTTTTGATGATCGGAGACGCACTTAATCCGGCGTCAGTTGTTCCGGGGTTGGCGGCATGTCGGACAAAGTGAACGGGTTGTTTTTGAGATGTTCCTCGTCTAATAACAACCTTTTATAATCAGGACTTCGGAGTTCCTGTTTTGGTCTTTTCATCCCCAATTCCAACCCACTTTTTAAGGATTTACACTCAAATCGGATGATATTATAAGGCATTCACTGTTTGTCAATTTCCCGGTTCTTAATTAAAGAAAAACAACTTCCTGAAACTTCAGAGGGGAATTAAGTATTTTTGGTACAAAATATTGCGTATTATGGCTGACGAATATTGCGTATTATCCTGTTTATAGATTGTTATTTAAAATTACTACAAAGTTT
The DNA here is from genome assembly GCA_951394215.1 of Glyphodes perspectalis. Taxonomy (NCBI): domain Eukaryota; kingdom Metazoa; phylum Arthropoda; class Insecta; order Lepidoptera; family Crambidae; genus Glyphodes; species Glyphodes perspectalis. The sequence goes on along the minus strand of OX596211.1, from coordinate 1,171,571 downwards.
TTTTTATTTTTTCTCACTTATATTTTAATTATATGTAAATATCAGACTACATTAGACTACATCACTTACATTGATCTGATTTCGAGGTAAGCAGCTTAAGCACTTATGTTACGGATATCAGAAACAACCGTGGTATTACAATATATACCTACTTAAGTATTGGATATTAACACCCAGACAAAGAACAAATACAAGTATTCATCGCACGAATGTTGTCCTGAGTGGGGATCGAACCCACAACTCATGGCGCATGAAGCAGGGTCACTACCGAATCGACCAGGGTCACTACCATCGAGCTTGTCAAATTGTAATAATATTACATTGATAGGATTCAAACAGAACTTTGAACATGGTGTCAAACTTGTTGCTAGAAATGTAACATCATGCCCATAATCCCCAGGGGTAGGCAGAGTCAAAGGGGCAGCATGCCCCTTCAACTACATTTAGCCTAAAATAAAGCCGGGCTGGGTTAGATGGAAAATGGTGAAAAAGCAGTGACAAGCGGCTAACCTGTCGCCTACACAATCACACACCCAAAACCCGATGTACCATTAGTCGTCTTTTACGACATGCTTGAACCACAGTTGGCATATTCTTTTTAAGTCCCAGACTAACAATGGGACAGTGGGCTGGGGTGGTTGTTGCTAGATTTGTCCGAAATAATGCCTTCTTACTTGATCATGACGTAGTTCTATCGCCGTGGGTGTTTTTAGTCATGCGATAAAATGCATTATATGAAACATTGAATTTGATATATTTCAGATGTTACTGTTAATTCATATATGAAATTTGCGTTTAGGTATTTTCATATTCGTATGGACCTTTTAATACAATTTTTCAAATTTTAGCTGCCTTAATGGCTAAATTGTGCTAGCTGAAACTAGTCACTCAGATAGATAAAGGGCCAGCCAGTGGTGTAGCATGCTACACATTTATTTACATACTTAAATAAATAGTTTTCCGCCGCCCTAGACATTGTAACCCAGGACTGATTTACTAAAGAAAATATGGAAAAATAATGGCTTGCAGCTATTTGCGTATAGAGGCATCATTATTTTGATCGAGCAATTTCCGTCCAATGTTGCCATAACGGAACGGAACCCAGAGCCGAAAGGGATGATGCACAGAGCTGCTTCCATAAATTAACTGATCTCCATCTGCTTACTGTACCTGTAAAGGCGGGTGTAGTGATGTGTTGCATGGCGATGACTGTGGCAATCGATATTATCGATACTTTTTAGGCATACTCTATAATAATATCAATACATTTAATTAGCTTTTGCCCTCTATTACGAGGATACATTTGGTCTAATGAGACGTTATTATGCGTCCCGTAGGATCTATAAAAATTTCCAGGAAAGCGTTTTATGTTTATTTTATTTTTTTGGGTTTACTTTTGGATTACCGTTCATCACATTCTATCTAGTGGTTTAAGCATAAATAGTAACAGACAGACGCATTTACAATACATGTTAGTAAAGATAATAAAAGAAGAGACATAAAATATTAGCGAAAATATAACGACCTGACATATAACGATATCAGTGCATGTAGGTCAATTACATCAAGAGAAAATAAATATTATCGATATTTGGGTTAGGTCGCTTCCTCGATAAATTTTAACATCTCTAGCCGAGTCTGTCTTCACTCTCACAGTGTGTGTTGGATTGTCTCAAATTGAATGTTTGTTTATGTATTATTTATAATACACTAAGGGCTTACAACTGAATCGCAAACTCCACCGTACGATGCATCTTAGACAAGTCGTAGTCAAAGTAAATTGTGCTTTATTACTTCAATAATATAGTCGTTCATACTTTGCACTTTATGCAGGTATATCACTAACGATGCAATTATATTTACTTATAACTAGTATTCCTATTTTGTGCAAGCTGTGTTTCATCATCATTGCTGATTACATGGTAATATTTCTTTGCAAAGCTGATTATGGCGAAATTGATTATGAAGTTTGGAGGTAGACAGGAATTCTTCAGTTCCTACTAGTAAACCTGTTCCAACTGTGTTTTTGGCTAGCATGTCGTAAAAATCGACTAATTGTGTATTGGGTTTTGGGGTATGTGATTGTGTAGGCGACGAGCTAGTCACTACTTTTTCACAATTTTCCATTTAACCGAGTCGAAAATTTGACTTTTTGGCTGAATGTGGTAAAAGGGAATTGCTTCCCCTTTGACTCTGCCTACCTCTGCGGGGACTACGGGCTACTTAATATTGTAAAAAATAATCTGTGACTATATCTGGACAGATGAAAGCAAAAATACTTGTTGTTACAAATACTAAACAAAACAACAAGCCAATTAATTGACAAGTTAAAGTTTTTATTAAACAGTCTGTACTTTAATTACTTTGCCAGCTTTAACTTAAAAACTTTAAAGCTTGAAAGCTTGCAATATTGTAAGTTTCACTCGCACGATTAACTACACATCGACTGTACCTCACAGATTATTTGCTCGCTATTATAACTCCGTCGCCGTCTCGATTTTGCATGCCAGATGCTCCTCTCAGTGAGATATGTAAACGAGTGGTAGCTAGTAATTTTAATGAAAATTCCATAATTATATTGATGATTAGTAATGTATTGACCAAAAAAAAAGACATACTTAAGGGCTTTTCCCTTTTGTCTGATTTACCGGTAAAAAGTATCTACATATGTGCTTTACCATATTGTAAATTTTATTCATCTGCACAAAATGATAGTATTCATAAATTGAATACTCTAATATACAATTTGACTTGTCATAGTGACAAATTTGTGTTTTTTGACACAAATAATTTTATTCCTCGTAATATGTTGACAGGCAAAAGTTTTTATTTGCCTTTTAAACTTAAAAAACAAATAGCTAATTTATTAGCCTATAATATTAATTTTATACTTAGTCGGACCTTGGAACTCGTTCCAAATCATTTAAATTTAAGTCAAAGACAATAGAGGACACCTCTAGCTTAAATATCATATCTAGTTTGGAATCGACAGGAAAGTCCAATGTTTTGAATATTGTTCATCAAAATATACAGGGCTTTTCTGGCAAGGAATTAGAAATAGAACTTTGCCTCAACCAAATGAATATACATGTTTTATGTTTGACAGAACATTGGTTGAGACAGAGTGAACTCCTAATTAATATCGATAATTATACAGTCGTTAGCTCGTTCACAAGAAAGTCTGCTATTAGAGGCGGGTCACTTATACTATTAAGCAAGAAATTAAAATACAAAGAGCGTAAAGATATAGTTGCACTTTCAACTGAACGAACTATTGAAATATCATGTGCAGAGATTGAACAATTCATTATTATATGCATTTATAGGCCTCCATCTGGAAATTACCAAATTTTTGAGTCCATCATGGAAGAATTATTAAAAAAAGTATGTAATTGTAACAAAAAGATAATTATATGTGGAGATTTTAATGTAAATATTTTGGATTCATCTCAAAATTCAATAATGTTTTTGAATTTATTTAAAAGCTATAATCTACATGAACTATTTTGCCAGCCTACAAGAATTACTCCTACATCTGCCACCTGTATTGATAATGTTTTTTGTAATTGTAATATAGTTGATAGGTCAATAATTAATTTTATAAATTCTGACCATAGCGGGCAGATTGTGGTCTTGGAACATGACCATAACACAGCTTCATCTACTTTCATCTGTAGACCAATTACAGCACACCGCCTGGATAAATTTAGGGAAAATATAGCTAAAAGAGTCTCGTTGTTACAGTTCAGGGATAGGGAAATTAATGATTCGTATAGCATGTTATTCAATTTAATTGAAAAAGAATTTGAAAGTGTTTTCACTAAGAAAAAAGTCACTATTAATAATTCTAAAACTAAATTTAGTGACTGGGCCACCACAGGTATCTTCACTAGTAGAAGGAAGTTATTTGATTTATATAACTTGAAGGCAAATTCAAGTGATCCAAAATTTGTTGAATTTGTTAGAAATTACTCTAAAATATTTAAAAAAGTATGTGCTGTAGCAAAATCTAATTATCTCAGGCTCAAGATTTTAAATTCTAGTGATAAAATTAAAGCAACTTGGAATATTATTAACAAAGAGACTTGTAAAAACAAAATACAAAATCACAAGCTCTCTTTAAGAATTGATAGTAAATGCCTAGACTCAGATGATGAAGTGGCAAAAGCTTTCGAATCATACTTTTCTAATGTCCCGACTGCAGCGACTCGTTTATTACCTTCCAATCCACACCTAGCAAATTGCATCCTTAAATCTAATGTAGAGGAATGCAAAACTGCTTTTAATTTTTGTCATGTCAATGATAAGATAATTATGAACACTTTTAAAGATTTAAATTTAAAGAAAACAGAAGATTTGTGGGGAATTTCAATGCATTTACTGAAACATATAATTGAGTGTATTGCCCCTATCTTATCAAATATTTTTAACAAATGTGTTGATTTGGGTCAGTTTCCTAACTTAATGAAATATAGTAAAATCATTCCTTTGTTTAAATCAGGTGACAAGAGTGACCCGTCTAATTACAGACCAATATCTATACTGCCTGCACTAAGTAAAATATTTGAAAAGATTATATTCAATCAATTAATATGTCACCTAAGAATAAACAATTTACTTCATAGTAAGCAGTATGGATTTACCAAAGGGAAATCCACTACTGACGCAGGAGTAGCGCTTTTAAAACATATTTTTGAAGCTTGGGAAGGTAAACAGGATGCTGTTGGAATATTCTGTGATTTGTCGAAGGCATTCGATTGCGTCGACCACAAAACCTTGATAATGAAGCTACGTCACTATGGTGTTTCTGGGAACTCACTTAGTCTGCTAAAGTCATACCTAACTGATAGGCTCCAAATCGTAAGTGTTAATGGAACTAACTCTTGTGGTGCCCCATTATCGATGGGAGTTCCCCAGGGCTCGATATTGGGACCTTTGCTCTTTCTTCTATATATAAATGATCTCCCATATTTTACAAGGGACTTGTGTGAGATAGTATTATTTGCTGATGATACTTCACTGATTTTTAAAATTGATAGACATAATGAATCTCTTGACGACGTAAATAACGCTCTCTCACGGGTTCTTCATTGGTTTTCAACTAATAACTTACTTCTTAACGCAAAAAAAACAAAATGTGTTAAGTTCTCAATGCCTAACACAAGGCAAGTTAATACGTCAATTATTATGAATGATGAAGCACTAGATGTAGTTCAATCTACTGTGTTTCTTGGAATAACTATTGATGCTAAATTGCAATGGGGTCCCCATATTGCGGCTCTGGCAGGAAGACTTAGTTCAGCTGCATATGCAGTCAGAAAAGTAAGACAATTAACTGATGTTGAAACAGCAAGACTGGTGTACTTTAGTTATTTTCATAGCGTTATGTCATACGGTCTGCTGCTGTGGGGTTCTGCGGCCAATATACAAACTATTTTTGTATTGCAGAAAAGGGCAGTCAGAGCCATATACGGCCTTAGACCACGTGACTCTCTTAGAGAAAAGTTTAAAGAAATAAAAATTCTAACCATAGCATCACAATTCATTCTGGATTGTATTATGTATATATTCAAAAATATTGAATCATTTCCTAAAAAGTCAAATACTCATAGTTTTAATACGAGAAATAAACACAAACTTGCTGTTCCAAATCATAGACTCCAAAAAAGTGGTAATTCATTTATTGGTCTTAGTATTAAAATGTTCAATAAACTACCACAAAGTATTTTAACATTACCCTTACATAGATTCAAATTATGCATTAAATCATTTTTAATGAGTAAGGGCTATTACAAGATCGAAGAATTCCTCAATGACAAAGATTTATGGTTAACTTCATAATGAATTGTTCATCTGCAGTGATATCTAGTCTTAAGTGTGGATTAATTAAGTTTACAAAATTGTATAATTGGCATTTAAAAGAGTAACTATCGAGTTTCTTGCCGGTTTCTTCTCGATAGATTCTACCTTCCGAACCGGTGGTAGTATTATGTGCTCTTTTTTTTGTATATTGACTATTTATAAGTGCTTTCTTGAAGCCTATATAAATAAAGATATTTTGAATTTGAATTTGAATTTGATTCCCGCTGAATCGATATTTCCTTGGGGCCTGCCCAGACGGCTGAACTTTTTAAGTGTTGTTCGATACTGATAGTTCATCGATAAGTTTAACTTTGCATCGAATTACAGTTTGCATGGCCTGAACGAAACAGAACTGTAATAAAATATTAGTCAGTAATGCAACGTTTTTGTGTACGATGAACATCTACATATTAGGTTTATAAACCTTAACTTTTTTATATTGGTACTGACATTGCTTATCTATGTAAGGACATACGTTTTATTAAACAAACGTTGTTGGTTTAAACCCAGGTATATACTTCTGGCTTTTCAATTCTAAGTACTTTTAAATTACAGCAATAAAGGAAAACTTCGTGAGCAAAGATGCACCCTAAATTGCTAAGGACGTGTAACAATTTGTTAAAAAACTCAGTGGAAGGGTAAGGAAAATTTGATGTTAGTTGCATCGTTGTACTAAATGAAGAATCTTTGATTTAAGTAATAAGCACATTTTTCCGAAATCTGAGGGTTGAAATAGAAAAGAGATTTAAAAGATAAAAGTCACCCAGAAATAAAACAACTAATAATATTGCAAAGCTATTAAGGACAGCAATCGAAGATATACAAGTGTGCTTTTACAGTAAAAAAAATATTAATCGGCGCATTAAATCCTAAATAATTACTAACGATATAAACGTTTTGCGACAGACCGTAATTCACAAGCTAGTTATAAATCTCTCTTAAATGCATTGTAAAAACAAATCCTTGGAGTTACATTACACTTTAAAGAAGACGTCAGTAAAGATATGATCCTTTAACACTTTACAGCCAGAGTTAAGCTAAATATTTAGTTGTTATATTTATTTCTTATAGAGACAATAACAATTTTTTTTTAGTAGAAATTGTGCTTGGTGAAATGATATAATGGTATGAATTCTGAAACATCTCATTAGTATTGCACATTCATAAAGCTGTGGATGTGTTACCATGATCCAATTTGTCTGATTTTCTTGTATACGGGTTAGGAAGATCAGATCATATAATAAAAATATTCGTTTAATCTAGTATGATGGCTTAAAATGGACCCCGCATAAAAACGGAATAAAATGCTAAGAAGACGTTGTTGGTTATTATTAAGCTGTCTTAATTCTTAAAATAAGGCTGTCGATTTTGTAAAAATTCTACGACCAAGGTTTGACGGAATATTACGGAAAAGCAATGACATGTGGCTGGCTCGACACAATATCCTATATCTATTAGTCGCCTTCACGACACGCTAGGCAAGAGACACAACACAATTGACACATTATTTTTAGATTCCAGGCCAACATGGGATTGTTATATTGTTGGTATTAAATCAGGAATGAGTTGCTTCACTGCGTTTCTCTCTATTCCACTTTCATGCTCGAGTTTGCAGCGCACAATAAAAATGGAAACAGTCGACTTTCCGGACAATTGATTTTTATTGCTCCTACTCCTTTCATAGTTTCAGTTGTTACCGGACGTTTAAAAGGTTTATTGGATAGGGGATCGACGAATTCCATAAGATTCCACTTGGATAGTTAATGAAAATTATTGCACAATAGAAATATCTACAGCAGTTTTCTTAATTGGGAACTTTACGGCGAAAGATCTGGAATTGGCTGGAGTATTCCTTAACATCCTTACTAATATCATATCTTTACTTAATATGAGAAATTCGAAAGTAGCTTTGTCTGGCTGTCTGTTACTTCTTGATTCCCAAACGAAGTAATGAGGGTTTTCAAAAGTACAAAAACCGCCAGATGGCACGAGGGAGTCTCGTGGTCTTATCACTGTCACTATTGGATCTTTGTTGACAGACTGTCTGTTTGGTCTGACAACTAACCAATGAGGAGGGTGACAAGACCGCATGTCACAGTTACGCCATCTTTTGGATGTTTTATTTTAAAAAACCCTCTTAGGAAATACACAGTACTTTTCATCCGGGGAAATCGATAAATCCACAGTCAGACGATAAAGTCTGGAACAATCTGAATTTCATTCGGGTGGAACTACAGACAAAATCTAGTATGAAAATAATATTGAGCTCAGTTTGAAACATTTTCAAGGAAAGATTTGTAATTCTGAAATCCTTTTACATAAAATTCCTATAGCGGATACCCTAATATGATGCCAATATAATCACATAAAAATTAGCTCGTTTCCTTTTAACCCTTTCACGATTTAATTACTTAACTGATAATTATGAAATTTTGAATTTATGCTGTCGGAAATAGATTGGGACTAAAAAAATACAAAGGACACAAAGTACTTGTCATTGAGAAAAATAAAGTGTTCTTAAGGGATAGAAAAAACTTACATTTGCGACTAAAGGGAAAATAAAACAAGCTAGTCTATATAAATAAAACAAAGTCGTGTTTGTTACACCACTTATAAGTCGAGAACGGCTGAACCGATTTACGTTGTTTTTGATTTGTTGGATTTGTCTTCGTCCAGAATAACAGAATAACTATTAAAAACATTGAAAAATTTACGATAAAACAAAATAAAAGCAAAAGTATTTTCTCATATAAAACGGTGGGATTCGTATCTGTCAATGTTAAATGTCAATCGACAAATCAATGTCAATTTTCATTTACTGGGCGATACGAAGTTCGCCGGGACAGCTAGTTAACAATAAATAAAAAATAATCCACAGTTTCTGAAATTCACTAACGAACCGCTTATTATTATTTAACTCGATACGCATTAAATCAACGGTGCCAGTGATCAACGGACGCTCTGATCGATTACTTGTATTCACTACTTGAAGCTGAGTAATGGTTGATTTATGAAATTTGCGTTGTTCCGGCTTTGTTTACGAAAGTGCACATTGAAATGTTGTAAACGAGTGGCGGCGATTGATTTGTTGTACTGTATGTACTTTCTCTGTGATTGTGTGTGTGTGTGTGTATGTGTGTGTGTGTGTGTGTGTACAACTCAACAATCACGTGTGTGTATGTCTGTGTGCGCGGGCGTGTGTGCGTGCGTGCGTGCGTGCGTGCGTGCGTGCGTGCTTGCGTGCGTGCGTGTGTGTAAGTGTGTCTGTGTGTGTGCGTTTTGAAGGTGTTTTATGTTTAATTTTTAACTTGATACATATTGCTTATACGATGTCAATGTTTCAGTCATGAACTATAATGTTTATCTTAGGCAAGTTTATTGAATGGTTTTAAACGTGGCGCCAATTTATTTGTAACATACGCTATGCATAAATCTGTATATGTTTTCGTATTGTTGCAAAGTGTGAAGAAAGAAGTCCTATGTTGGTTTGGGACTTAAGAAGAACTGTGTTCCTTGCCTAGCATGTTGTAAAAGGCGACTAGTGGTATATTGGGTTTTGGATATGTGATTGTGTAGGCGACGAGCCAGCCACTTGTCACTACTTTTTTGCAATTTTCCATCTTAGCCAGCCCAGTTTTATTTTTGGCACAACAATTGACAATTGTCAATACATACATCATGTCCGCAGTCCCTGAAGGGAACTGACGAAAGAAAGAATGGAAAAAAAAATGGTGACGTATTATCGTTTATAAGTGCACTCTTTCGTAATGTTTAACTTCATAATGAAGTGTTCACCTGCAGTGTTGTTACCTAATAAGTGTAGATTATTAAGTACGAAATTGTAAATTTTGGCATTTAAAAGAGTAGGTAACTATCGAGTTTCTTGCCGGTTTCTTCTCGATAGATTCTACCTCCCGAACCGGTGGTAATACTTTTTTCTGTTTAAATTGACTATTTATAAGTGCTTTTTTGAAGCCTATATAAATAAAGAGATTTTGAATTTGAATTTGAATGACGATTTTATATAAAGCCCTTTAAACTGTTTTTTGACCAAAATACAAAGATAATATAAAAATGTTGGTCATAATAAATGAGGTCCCAATGCACGTTTATTTTACCAACGCAACGGAGCTAACTTGACTGTCATTTAAATTTGATGGAGTGGGCTGACGTTGACACTGACAGCAATCAAAACCCTTTTTGACTCTGTCTTGGTGGACGAAAATAGGTATATTTGTGCTTGTATATACTTTTCATTTATCATCAAAATCAGGCCCTGATTTTTGTTCTTAACTCAACGGATTAAGCAATTAGTTAGTGAGCGATTGAGATTTTACTGTAGAAAATGTTAATTTCAAAATGATAAGTCGTACACGTACAGTTAAGTTGAGTTTTATTTCGAACTTGGTGACTAGAACTCTTTTAATAATATCTAAACTGTACTATACACGATTTGAGAACAAAATATGAGTCATCATCCTCTTGCCCTTCTCCCAGTTCATCTGGGGTCGGCGCAGCATGTCTTCCTTTTCCATACGTCCCGGTCAGCCGTCATCAAGCTATCCACTCCCATTTCTCTCATATCATCTTTCACACATAACAAAATATGAGTGCTAAGTTTTAACAGGTTCCTCGACCAGCGGTAGACAATTTTATGTATCATATCAGGTTTCAGGTATGTGATTGTGTAGGCGACGAGCTAGCCACTTGTCACTACTTTTTCACAATGTTGTTCCATCTAACCACGCAAGTTTAATTTTTGGCTGAATGTGGTTAAAGGGGCTTGCTGCCCCTTAGACTCTACCTACCCTTTTAGGGATTATGGGCGTGATGATATATATGTATGTATATTTAATATGATTGTAACAATAAAATAAATAAAATTCCCTATATCGTCCCTATATCTAACTGCAATGTGTGAGCATGTCAGTGAAGCTGCAATGTCCAGCAAAGCGCAAGCGGTTCGTGCGCACCGATGTCGGTTGTGTCGACAAACGGTATGCCGCATGTCCTTTGAAAGTGACGAGTTAAAATATGCCGGCAAATCGGAATAATAACAAGAAAAAGTTCATCAAACATACTACTAGTTGTAAAGGAAGTAATAATATAAAGGTTACTAAGGTGCAAGGGTCGGTCCCTCCTTTAGATGTAGTAACCGACAATTTTGAAGCTACCTTCAAAAAAGGAGATTCTTCAGCACCTGTTGGACGCAGTTCGGTTTTCTTTTAGAGCTAGTTTTCGTTTTGGCCACTGTCATCCCCGCACTCCATAGCCAGGAAGATTGTTTTACAGCATTGGAGGGATAAAGCCAGGATCTCCCCGCCTAATAGCCCAACAATGGTACATATGCGACCTGGACTGCAGGAATTTCTCTTGGCATTCTGACTCCTGCGCCCGTATTTGTATTGTATTCATATACTGCACATGGCTCTCAGAGTGAGCCAGTGGAGAGTCATTTTCAAAGATCAACAAAGATTCGTCGTAATGTCGCCTTTTACGACAGTATTTATTATATCACAAGCCCTGGAAAAATGTCCCATATCACAAAGGTGAGCATATCACACAGCGGTCAAAGATTCTCCCAATTAAAATGGAATAAAGAATTAATAGAACATACAATAACTCGAACGGCGAAGTGATTCGGTAATTTTTGGAGCATGTCATCAAATTGTCATAAAGTGATATGAAAATGTCAACGTGTTTAATAAAACGAATCGAATCGCACAAATCTGGTGACGAGCTCATCTTTTTAACAAGCACCATGTTTATTGTTTTACTTTTTTTAATCAAAGGCATCGACGGCCGTTACTAACGATTTATGCAAAAGCGCTTATCGGAAGTATCTGGAGTAAGCACGAACTTAATTGGCATGTATCTCGATTCGGAGTGTTTTTTTGACGAGGTTTCCTTAAAATAAAATATCCACCACAAGGCAACTACGCTACTACTGGTTGTACTCCAGACTTTATTATAGTAGTACTACTAAAGATCTTGCAGAATTACGATTATCGTCTACAGAATCACAAATCTAAATCACTTTTATTCATATTTTGCCGTAAAAGTAAAAATAATAAAAAAAAACTTGAAAATAAAGAACAATCTTCAAGTCCCAGCATAGAATCAACATCCCTTGTAACTGACGCATATCCTTAACATTGAGTTGCCACTGCTTCTTGACTCTGATTTAGGAATGTTGTATCATGCAATGCGAAAGTGCAAATTCTTTCTCATGTATACTGAACTCATAACTCTAATCCTCACTTCACTTCTGTACTAGTTCCGGTTCGACCCCAATAACACTGGGAGGGCAGCCCTCACCGATTGTGAGTACCCATGTGTCACTCCGGCAAATCGATAGAGGGTTACTGACCGTCCGGAAATATCGCGCCGTAATATTTGCCCCGTCATAACTTAACGCGGTGAAAATATTTGAAAAGGCCCGAAGATTTTTTTTTCGTTAAAATCAGTTTACGCCGGTCATCTTTATTTATTTTCACATTGACCCCGAAGTGATTTTCATTTTTTTCCATCATAAATCCGTTAATCTTTAGGTTTCCAATAAATAGGCAGGAATCTAAAAATGTGTGTCTCAAGTAAACTTTGAGGCGAAATTTTTTTTACTCATGATCTTCCTAGCGTTATATCCTGTTGAATACTTGGCCAATGAGCCTGAATATGGTAAGTCTGGTTATTATACTTAAGCGAAGTGACTGCTAACCCTTGTACTGTTACCCTGGTTGCCGGGAACCAGACAAATCAGATCGTGGTAAGACATCCACAATTATTTGGATGTGCAAGTTTCCTTCCAAATTCTTCTCTCCTCCAAACAATCTATAAAAACAAAAAGATACATGATTGAGGTTGAACTTAAACCTCACACGTATGTCCCCACTCGATATTAGGAACATCTCTTCAAAAAATCTATCTACTAACTGTATTAATAATAATAATAATAATCGTTCACAAAAGAACTTAGGTTACAGATACATAACATTTTATTAAAATTAGTTTATGCATTAGTAGAATATAGCAACAGTATTAACTAAATTATATTGGATTAGGTACATTACGAAAGTAAAAAATACCATTAAGACTCCCAATCTTTTTCAAATCTCCATAAAGAAGTTAAAAATATAAAAGATTTTTAGACTACAAAAGTTTGCTCTCAGGATTATTCTATCCAAAGCGTATTAAAAGTTAACGGCTAATGCAGTCTCCTGTCAGTCCGGTGCGAAAAGATGATAAAGATAAGATTGTTTGGCGGAATGTGACGTCAGCTTCGTGTCTTGAATTAACGAAATAGTTTTCGCGTCCAATGGCTGGTGCGAGGTTCAGTGAACAAGCGCTTCAACAAAGAATGTTGGTTCGTTGCTCTGAGCAATGTCACTGTACTTGCGATATTTGTACTTCAAAATGAACTATGATGGGGTGTGGTGATGAATAATTTTGTAACTGACAACACGCTATAATAAAAGTAAATTTTACTGTATATTTCCTTGTAATTTACATAAAAATATATACCATGAAATTTTAGACATTAGCGATGTTAGTAGGAAATTGTCCAGCATTGCGATTAAATATAAATTTCATCACGATTTCTAGGTGGCTTGTAGATTTAGCTTATTAAATAAATTTTTCAGGCTTTCGTACCTATGACTGACACGGACTTGGTGGGGACTTTTGGTGTTATTATTTTTTATCTGGTTATTATTTTTTAAGATTTAAACATTTCGTACTTTGACTATTTTTTTTACATTTTCTGCGAAATGCATAAAATCTAATGTTGATATCTAATGTATTTTCCGGATCTTTTAAATGAATTTCATAGGATACGAGTTAGCAATACTCTACGTATACAAATACACAATAGTACTGAGCATTGAGAGCAATTTCACTTTATCTCAAAGTGGAGGTCTAGCACAAGATGATTAATGTTTACCTAGACAAACTTCGCTTGTGTTGCTTTAGAAGTACAGTCAGAATCGGTTATATTGGAGTATTCGGAGTCTCAATTGCCTTTGGGAGTCCACATAACAATTTGTGTAGTTTAAATATATATAAGACATAGACTGTTTCTCGAATCAAACGGAATATTGCAAGACGAGATTAGTCTGATTATTTGAAATAGCCAGCCATTTTAGTCAGTCTAATTGTGAGTTTAACTTGGGAATGTGAGGTATGAAGCTGAAAACTTGTACATACAAACCCTGTGGTGACTTGTCTTCTAAATCATATAGTCATTAAATATTCTCTACGCTTTGCAACATTTATCTTAAAAACGGTTCGATATGTAAAAAAAACTATTTTATAAATATTGTAAAAAAATCATTGTATTCTATAAATTGTAGAAAAAAAATGCAGATATGATTGAAAATAAAGCAAAGGGGATATTAAAAAAACAAATATTTTTGGGCTTTTTCACCTTATATATGCTAAAACACAGCCTCAAGATTTTATGACACTTTTGAGGCAAATTTTAGAACGGCAAAATAAATGTCTGTATAAGTTTTCAGCATTATACCTCTCATTCCGAGGTTGGCCCTGTTTTTCGACTTATTTGACTGGACTATCGGGCCATCGCCTTCAAAGCAGCTTTAGTCCTCATTATACCAAAAGAGATAATTTTTAACATCGGGCAGCTTACTCATACCCCTTTTTATTTTATAGAAAACTAAACCCGATATCCTCATTAAGACCCGGCGGAGTCCTTTATTCTTTTAGACGATATTTTTTTGCCTTTTCCTGCAAAATTTTGCTTAATTACTCTAAGATAACGGCACTTAAGATACCGTCTCTCTAGACGATAATTATATCTAGTCAAGCAGCAATGAAAACTGTGTGATTTTTCTCTAATTACACGGACCAATCAGCAGGTATTTTAATTACTATTCAACAGTCTCATGAGCATTCAATGGAGGGAATCCGATCACTGATTCAGATGTATCGATACGGTATCTTATTGTTCTTAATAAGGACTGACGTAGACGACAGATTTAACTTATTATTGTAACATATTTTTTTATTGTTTTAATAATAAACTATAAAGCATTTATTAAAAACTAACTTCTTCCCGCGGCGTTGCTCACGTGGTACATCGATGAAACATAGCTTATGTATTATTCTAATGTATAAGCTGTCCTATTGTAAAGCTTAATTAAAATCCATGCTGTACTTTTTGCGTGAAAGAGTAACAAACATCCACACATCCATCCATCCATCCATACAAGCTTTCGCGTTTATACATACATACATACATAATGTCACGCCTTTTTCCCATGGGGGTAGGCAGAGATCACGTACTTCCATTTGCTACGATCCTGACATACACCTTTCGCTTCTTCTACATTCATAAGTCTCTTCACACACGCTCGTCGGTTAAGGGTTTCGCGTTTATAATACGAGTAGTAATAAGATGTTCAACAGATTTATCTAAGTAGAGTAGCTGCGTACTGTACTGCTATTGGTGGGAGAATCTGAACGATTGATTAAATTATTTTCTACTACACTTCGGATGTTCAACCAAATAAAAGGTCAGTAACCGAAAAGTTTACCACTGGTGTTAGAAAAACTTGCATAGGATCCGGGAAATACTCCTCATCAGAGACACCTTTTGCGTATTTGCCACCACTAGTGGAATATAAAATACATATAATTAGGCGGAACAGTGTGCTGCAAAGCAATGCTGACATTGGGAGCTGTTTGTTTCTTAGCCATAGTTTGACTGGCTCGATGGCGCATTCGGTTGTGATCCTGCCCCATGCGCCAGGAGTTGTGGGTTCGATCCCCACCCAAGACAAATATTGTGTGATGAATACTTGTGTTTGTTCTGTGTATGGGTGTTAATATTCAGTATTCAATTATATGTTTGTAATACCACTGTTGTTTCTAATATCTGTAGCACACTTAAGCTACTTACCACGGAGTCAGATCAATGTATGTGATGTAGTCTGAATTTATTTTAGTTTTTTTTTTTTTTTTTATTGCAACTATTCCTTGCCTAGCAGCTGCTGTGTTGCGCTCGCGCCAAGACTTACCTCCCGCTCTACTGAGTTCACAGATATTGTCTGGTTGTTACTAAAAGCTTTCGTACTGTCATCGATTACGTTCGCACGATGAATGAGATCATTATCGTTTGGCAAAATGGATTCAGTTGAAGCATTTCTTGCCACTTTGTTCTTAGCACTTTAAACCAGTTAAGTACTTTTGTGGATGGCTTTAGGAGGCGAGAACGGAATTTGATTTATCAATTAGTCTTGATATCAGTACATACGTATCATTACGCCCGTAATCACTGATGGGGTAGGCAGAGTCAAACGGGCAACTTGTCTCCTTAACCATATTTCAGTACTCCTTGAACCTCTATGCTTTCTAGGAAACCTTAAGATGATCTTCCAGCGACTTGGTTTGATTATTGTATCTACGATAAACCCACATGAAGCCACAAAAGCAATTTTTTTTTTAATTTAATGAACCTGAGAAAGAATAATTTTTCGCAAATGTTAATAAGCGTTGATCATTTACGTGACGACTGCTGTAAGAATCGTCTCTAAATTAAATTGTGTTGATGATACGCTCAAAATTCATATCACAATAAATATTTATTTACAGGCATAAAAAAATCTGACAACTGTGTTTCTTGCCCAGCATGTCGTAAAAGGCCACTACTAATGGTATGTGGGGTTTTGGATATGTGATTGTGTAGGCGACGAGCTAGCCACTTGTCACAACTTTTTCACAATGTTCTATCTAACCCAACCCAGTTTTATTTGTAGCTTAATGTAGTTAAAGGGGCCTGCTGTCCCTTTCACTCTGCCTACTTCTGCCTCTTTAGGGATTATGGGCGGGATATAATGTATGTAATGTATCTAATTGCAGTATTAGATAGTCTTAATTAACCGGATCATTTTAGGATTAAACTCGTTATTTCCACAGCACATTTCCATTCTCCAAACAAATAGCCCCCGCAGCGCTGAACGTAGTCAATTTGTCACCGTTCCATCTTCTTTACCAAAAGACGTAATTATAACACGTGAAATGCACTCAAAGATACGAAAGCGGTAATTAAGCTACGTAATTACTGTATAATTAAACAGCTGCCACTGATAACATAGGAGATGTTTCCCACGCGCCTTGTCTGTGAGTACTTCAGCTATTGTTAGTACAAAGTGTAGAATTAAGGAGAGCATCGTTGGTCTGGGGTTTTAAAATAATGCTTTTAACTCTAGACTAAGCGTGCGTGCACTATAGATAAATTATCCATGACTCGAGTGCAAACGACTGTATCGTAATCACACGAACATGTTATGTATCTAGGAATTCGATACCGCATAACGAGAAAAATGGTCTATATTAATGTTTTCTTCATTCGTTTTCTTCTTATGTATTAGAAATATCATAGTACCTAAAATATGTATAATGCACCGTCTAGTCATAAAAAGTCTTAACATAAAATATGTAACTTAAAACCGATAATTTTTAAATTTATGTTTTTGAAAGACATCATTTAAAAATCTGCCGTTAGAAATCGGGTAGGTTCAATAATAATGTATTTTTAATAACACGCGAAAGCGGTGTCCATAATCCCACTTTAATATATTTGTATGCTTACTTTAAAATGACACGCAGTGTCGTCCGCCCAATTTAATACTAAGCGGACATTTTATCCAGAATTTGCACTCCTTAGACTTCTACATTCCACAACAATTGTTAAGTTACGTCGTTAATGGTGACATTGAACTTGGGAGTGAAATAAATATTTTTAAAGATGATACTCAGTGTAATGGGGATTTTGACTGTCTAGATCAAGGTACTTGCTGTGTGAACATATTTTGTGTGTTATATTTGCGATGTTTTAACGCGATACAGTTTGTTTATTAAATAATCAGTGCTGGTATGTTTAAGATAGTATTTAGGTAGTTGATAATTAAAACAAAATCTGTACATACATAAATAAACAATATCATTATAATATTAGCAGTTTTCGATAGCCAAATTTGGACTCTGCCTATCCCTTCGGGGATTGCAGGCATAATGGTGTGTATACAGGAGACGTAACGAGTATGAATATTAGTGGATGAAGAGGAAGAGGAAGGCCAAATAAGAGATGGATGGATTGTGTGAAAGATGATATGAGTAAAATGGAAGTGGATAGCTTGATGAGGGCTGACCGGGACGTATGGAAGAAGAAGACATGCTGCGCCGACCCCAGATGAACTGGGAGAAGGGCAAGAGGATGATGATGATAGGAGACCTAATGAGAGCAAAGCCACAGGAAACAGTCAGTACATAAATACACAAACAACTGTCGTAACATTCTTATCTAATAGGCCGGTTGGTTAAGTGGTTTATAAATCAAATGCTTGAATCCCCCTAGAGCCAAATCTTTCGTATGATGAACTTGAACAGGGTAATTTTTACTCGAGTCAAGGATGTATTTAAGTACCCGGGCACGTACCTACATATAGATTTTTTAATTTTATTTACGTATTTATACTACTAGCTCGACGGTGAGGGAAAACATCTTGATGAAACCTGCAAATTCAAACAACTTTGGATTTGTAACGATGATCCAAAAATTTTTCTGGTTCCCGTATCTTAGAGTTAAGAGTCAGATCGGCAGTTACTTCAATTACCAGCCTCGCTAAATCCTGGATCATGGTCTAAGCGGTCCTTGTCTATGCACGGACATAACTAGGAAGATGATGATATTAGTATGTAAACTTATATATTCAGGATGTTTTTAAGTATATGTATCCGCTACATAGTATCTATAGCCGAGTTTTATTTTCACAACAGTTTGGAGCTAGAGAAATGATATGTAAATCTGGAGTAATCATTTTCGGTTTTTGATAACGAATGTTTCCCAACAAAATCCGAAAATATTGCTCCATAAAAAGTAGATTCGAGTTGAGTGCAGCTTATATAGTTTTATATTTTTTCGAAAATTTGGAAATAGAAATTCGGCAATACATCTGAAATACTCCTATAAAATCTTACAGGCGACAATTACGTAGGATTTCGGTGGAGAACGTCCCATTTCTTTCGGCGTTCCACATAATCCCGCGCGCGCCCGTCTTTCATAATTGAGACCTTCGGAGCCGAAATAGGTCGGCTTTTATCACACGGTGACGTCACTGTTCCTTACAGATTAACATAACGTCGGTGCGTTCCGCTTGTGGCACCGAAACCTTAAGGGAAAAACGGGTTTGGCTTTTTGTTTACCCAAACAGTTAAGCTGTCCCGATTTAAGCAGAAGGGCTGGTTTTTGTCCCAATTTACATGGCAACGCATCTCATCTCATAACTAGTGTGATAAAAACAGTACATAAGTTGCTTATATCTTTTAAGTCAAAGTCAAAGTCAAAGTCGAAGTCAAAATATTCTTTATTTATATAGGTTTCAAAGAAACACTTATAAATATATTATAGTCCCTTTTATGTTGTAAATTACTCTTAAAACTTGATATCTTCACACAATCGCTACACATAATTTAACACCCCCTGTTCCTAGAATTTGCAGGTACGGTTATTTCATTGAAGCAATAGCCATTTTGACCTTCGTTACCCTTTGACAGGGAACCAGACGAATCGGATTACAGTTACGTCCAGAAATATCTGAATATAAAGATTTTCTCGTGACATTATTTCTGGAAATATTGTTGCCTTATAAATCCGAATTGAAATGTTAAATTGGAGCCATTGATTATATTATTAAATGAAATCTCCGCGATTTATTATTCAGTGTCTGTATTGCTACCATTGTACATACATACATACATACATAACGTCACGCCCATAATCCCCGAAGGGGTAGGCAGAGTCAAAGAGGCAGCTTGTCCCTTCAACCACATTTAGCCAAAAAAAAAGCCGGGCTGGGTTAGATGGAAAATTGTGAAAAAGCAGTGACAAGCGGCTAGCCTGTCGCTTACACAATCACATACCTAAAAGCCCGTAAATCATTAGTCGCCTTGTACGACATGCTAGGCAAGAACCACAGTTGGCACATTCTTTTTTTTTGTCCCAGATCAACATGAGCCAAGTCCCAGACCAACATGGGACGAGCTACCATTGTGTAGTAGAAAAATAATAATGTCCTCCTAATCGATATCGTTACGGCGGCCAATCTCAACAAGGATTAGCTGTGTTAAATGTGTTAAATTAAATGTGTGCGCAAACACAGGTGCACTCTCTATCTATTCCTTCACTCTCATAGTCCGATGAGATGGCAATCTGACACGACCAGTGAGAGGTCAGGCGCAGGAACAACGGCTTAACGTACTTTCTGAGGGACGGGTGATTAGGTAAACCGCCAACTTCCTGACCTGAACTGTTACTGAGTAATTATTAATATTGAAAAAACCAGCCACAAATTCTTGGTCCAATCCGGAATTTGAACCCGGGACCTCTTGTTCCTTAGGCGGCGCATGCTACCACTAGACCAACGAGGCAGTCAATAGCAATAAAGACCACTTACGACTACATCAATAAGTCTATACTAACATCTTGAAAATCCAGAGGTTCCTTAAAGCCAAGTATCATATTTGCACCACAACCGCCCAATATATATGGCCAATACGGCTCGACTGAGTGAACCTAAGTATTGGGCTTGTAACAGTTGCTAGGAACTAGCAATCTGCATGATTTTTCAAACGTTTTGTATGATCAATGATTATGTACCTACATAGTCTCCGCGACTGCGTCTACCACCTCACTGGCGACTCATGTGTGTAATACAGCATCAGCTAGTAACGAGTAAATTGGGGAGGACGTCAGTCATGAAGACATAAAGGTTTATAGACCACGCTTTCGCGACAACAAAGGATGTTAGGTGGGATAGCCGCCCCCCCGCCGGGGTCCTCGGTTTGTCGTACCGGGGGGGCTTAGTAGGCCCTGACATGACAGGGCCGAAGCGAAGAAGGACCCCGAGGTGAGCCGCAACTGCACGACTTGCTACCGGGTAGTTGCGGCGGTCCGGCTGTGGCCCACTGCGGCTGGACCAGGGTTGCCGAGGAAGAGGAGGAGCTGAGTGTTGTCGTTGCTCGCCTCCCTATCCTCGGCAACCCGACAGGGGCACGCTGGGTCGTGCTGTGGTGGGTCGCAGAGGGATTGAGCGTCTCGATGCTCTCCCTCTGCGACGACAGGGCTAAGCCCTCAATCTGGGTCGCCGGGAGGAAGGCGGCCCCTTCGACGAGGCGCTCTCCGCGTGCCCCTCTGGCTTAGCAGAGGGCACAGCGCGAGAGTGGGCCCACGACGCCGGTCACGGGGATGATCGGCGTCTGAATCCTGGGCGGAGTGGTTGAGACATGCTGGGTGGCCTGGCATGTCTCGACGCGCGCGCGTGCTCGGTGCTGTGCATCCGACGACTGTTGTCGTAGGCTGCACAGCATCGACCACCGCCGCGCGAGGTGGGCCGCGTAGCGCGGCACGCGCATCACCGGAGGAGCTGTCGTATAGTCCCGACAGTGGGGATACAGGCTCCTCCAGGACTGCGCCGCTGGAGGCCACGTTGGGGTTTTAGTCGGTTCACGGACACACCGCCCTCTGCTTTCCCGAGTAGAGGGTGACGGCTCGTGGGAGTTTCCCCAACTAAAAAAAAAAAAATGTGGCCGTTCTAGGCCCCAGTTCATAACTCTCAGTACTAAAGCGTCATCACTTAATTTTTATTACGATTGGCCGCCTCTAATATCTGGCCGCCCTAGGCCCGGGCCTACTGGGCCTTAGGGTAAATCCGCCACTGCATATGACGTAGTTCGCAAGTCTTTTAGAAATAACCACCGTAGACTACACATATTACACGAGTCTTTTGCAAAAACTAGTGTATTTTCGGCGTACCGTAAAGACCTGCACGCACTTTAAGGTGTCATTACTAGACACCAGGAATGGAACGAACCTTTAACCCGAGCCTCCGTCCTTTGCGCCTAATGACAGACGACAACTATAATTTATTATGCCTATATGGAGTCCATGTGTCTGTACGCTGAAGATAAAGTAAACATGATGCTGACATTAAGACAAGTACAGTGAATATACTGGGCTTGTGCCAATCTTTAAATCATTTAGGAGACATACATAACATCACGCCCGTAATCCCTAGGGGTAGTCAGAGTTAAAGGGGCATCAAGCCCCTTTGACCGCATTCAGCCAAAAAACTGGGCTGGGTTCGATGGAAAATTTTGAAAACGTAGAGACAGGTGGTTAGCTCGTCGCCTACACAATTACATACTCAAAACCGAATATACCATTAGTCACCTTTTATGACATGCTAGGCAAGAAACACAGTTGGCACATTATTTTTTAAGTCTCAGACCAACATGGGACTAGTGGGTGTGTTCTTTTATTTAATTAATTAATTGCAGTTTAAATGTAACAATTCAACAAAAGGATTTTAATCGCTTTGATAGTTTAAGCAGGTTTAAACTACATTATAATCGGCCCTAAATTGTCACTAGGATTAGGAAAACGGCTTTAGCTACCCTCGAAAGCCTCCCCTCAAGATCTGATCCCATCCGAACAGCAATTTGCTTAAGCATAACTTCCCTACAACTTAGGATTCTCATCACATTTCAAACTTTACAGACTATTGGTGTAATATATTTGCGCCATCAAGGAGAACCATCGAAACACAAGTAAAATGAGAGTAGTAACCAATGTTCCGTTCCATAAATCAGAAAGAATTTATCGCTCATACATAAATTTGTATGATTTATGTATGATGTACAATCAGTTTAGATTTAGTGTGTACAGCTACTGAATAATACTATGCATTGGAAGGAAACGTCTACATCTCGTACATATTTCAATTTAAATTGTATGATTTGGTTAAGCAGTTTATAAGAAGTGTATTATTTATAAGTACCCATGTATTTTGACGCTGAAAAGAGTAACAACCGAATTTCTTGCATGTTTTTGCTCGCTTATAAATCAACCTTCCGAAATGATGGTAGATTCACATTGCTTTTTAGATTTTTGTAAAATTGTACATAAATAAAGACATTTTGAGTTTGAATTTGAATGTTGAATTAGAAAGCTAAACGGAACTCATAAGGCGCATTTTCCGGTTCATGCCGTCACGTAATTGCATTGAAAATTATGATAATGGTAGAGCAAAGAGAGGGTTAATTTATGAATACGGTTATGTTACTAGCGTAACTATCATTGGCGTTGTGATATGAGTGTTTGTATTGAACATTATGGCATTGGCAATGTACACAATTCGCGTAATGACCACGATGATTCGTGCAAGTACTCGTGGTTCATCGCTACTTGAAGCTAGTGAGATTTTATTGTTGTAGATTATTGTACTAATACAGCAATCTGGCGTTATTTGAGATTCTAACTGCTGAATAACAACAAATACATAAATAAATAAAGTAAAAAATACGAATATAAATAACTTTGTCCCATGTTGGTCTGGGACTTGGCCCATGTTGATCTGGGACAAAAAAAAAGAATGTGCCAACTGTGGTTCTTGTCTAGCATGTCGTAAGAGGCGACTAATGGTTTACGGGCTTTTGGGTATGTGACTGAGTAGGCGACGAGCTAGCCACTTGTCACTCCTTTTTCACAGCTTTCCATCCAACCAGCCAACTGTCCCATATTGGTCTGGGACTTAAAAAGAATATGCCAACTGTGGTTCTTGCCTAGCATATCGTAAAAGGCGACTAATGGTATATCGGGTTTTGGGTGTGTGATTGTGTAGGCGACAGGTTAGCCGCTTGTCACTGCTTTTTCACAATTGTCCATCTGACCCAGCCCGGCTTTATTTTTGGCTGAATGTGGTTGAAGAGGCTTGCTGCCCCTTCGACTCTGCCTACCCCTTCGGGGATCGTGGGCGTGATGTTATGTATGTATAAATAACTGAACTAGTTCTATTTGTTTAAATTGATAAGAATTCTTTAACTAAATATTGATTTAGTAGGTATTATAATATAGCATTAAAGTATGAAAATAAAGCGTCCTCTCTTCAATTGCAGTGCCCTCACAGGGTCTATAATGTACTTTATTAATAACCGCCAACACCTTGTTAACATTGTAGAAGCAATAAATTATTGAATATTGAATAGTCTACATAATTATACTTTTTAGCTTTCCTTAATCTCTTTACACCATAAGCTATTTAGCTTCGCTCTAGTTATGAAATTAGATGAATTGTAACCGAATAATTGAATGCCAATCTCCAATTCAATTATATATATACAAGAATCGAATTAATTTATTATAAGCACAAAAATAGGAAAACCCCGCACAGAAGATAATTAACAACCCCTTACCTTCCCCAGCCAAATGTGAATCTACCCACGCGTCCAATAAAATATCAATTGTTACCACCGAACCTCGCTAATAATCCTTAAGGACACATTTTAATCACATTAGCAGCTTCTATCTTAATTTTATGGCCATCAGTCATGTAGAATCGATATAGAGATTGGCACAAATCGCCTTTTTATGGCCACGCTGGACATTTGGGCAATTTGTTAGTGCCCGCGCCGAAGTGGGCCAATATGTCCCATTAATGGGCACAGTGAGGCACATGACATAGGTTTATGGGCTTATCTGTCCTAGATAATAATTTATTGAGTCTGAATGAGATTTGGCTGGCATTCAGAATTATAATGTAAAATGTGGGTCAGAGACTAAACCAGATAAAATTATATTTCACGAAGAACTACAATACCTAACTGTCTGCATTGCAGTACAACATTTACTGCAGTACTTGCATTTATCAACATCCCCTTTTTTTTGTTTACCTAGGGGAATGCGTTACGGACCGTCCCGCTGAATCCAGGGGGAAACAGCAGGGTGTGTCGGACTCCCGGGGCCCTCGAAATAGTAGAAGGACCCTGGTTCGCCCAAGGTGGGCGGAGCAGGGTCCTTCTTCTCCAAGGGCGTGGTATACCGACTAAACCCCTGGGATGTACCTCTACGCCCTTATGTAAGGTGCCCACGGGATCGAGCAGCGCTAAACCACCGTGAACATTTATCAACATCCTGCAGTGAATCCATTCGAATTTGAGCTGACGAACTACAAGTGATCAAGTACAATGATCAATCTTCGAATAGGATTTAAGCAAACCAGTATCTGGAGTTGAATTCGCCTATACAAGACAAATAATATACACTGTTATCTAATTCAACGATAAACAATTCAAACAGTGAGACAACTTGTTGTATTTTGGATTTGAAATGTTAGTAGGTAAGCATTACCATATAAGGACATAGGTTATCATCGTTAATCATAATTTTCCAACAAATAGTTTGGTTTGTCCATGAGTCGCTTGCCACCAGGAGACTGGCTGGCCCAGAGGCCAGGAGACCTTAGACTATCTTAACCTAGGGGCCTAAAATGGTTCTCTTCAATAAACTATGCGGTGTAGGAAATCAGAACAATTTTATAAAAACTCTGAATACTGAAGGAAGCAATAATGACCGGTACTTCCACGTAATGTTCGATGAGCGGCTGCGCGTTACAAACTCAAACTCAAACTCAAAATATCTTTATTTACGTAGGCCTCAAAAAAGCACTTGAAAATCGTCAAGTAATAGATACAAAATAGAACAATTTGAATCTACCACCGGTTCGGAATGTCATATCTACCGAGAAGAAACCGGCAAGAAACTCGGTAGTTACTCTTTTTATTACCCGAATGAATTTAAAAATTAAAATTTACAGATAAAATTTATACCAAGTCATACAGATAGAAGGTTGAAGATTCTCGGTTGAAGATTCAACCGAGTATTATTACAAGTAAAAGGTAAACTAGAGCAGACCAGCCTCTGAAGGTGGCACTTGTTCACAAGTATGACGTAGGCTTTTTTATCTACAAGGCCCTAGGTCGCAGCCCAAAGAGCTCCTTTAAAAAATCGAACCTAGACTAGATTTGCTTCTAATAATATAAAAATACAATTGAAGCATAGCTTCACTGTTCTGTCGTCCACTGTGGGTGTCTGGTAGTGTCCGACGGCCCGACGGCTAGTAATTGGCTGCCAAGCGCGGTCCCCACGACCGCAGCCGCACCGCACTCGTGTGCACACGCGCCGCATACGAATGCACACCAACCGAAATAACACTGCAGTTTCAGTTGAGAACTACATTTTCGGTCAATTCAGCTTAGGTATTCTTGTACTAGAACTGGTGAATATTGAACCGTCCCTATTCTAGCTAATATTAAATGTGAAAGTAATTCTGTCTGTCTGTTGCATCTTTACGCCTAAACTTACATAATCGATCTCGATGGACTTCATTAGTTTTATACTTATCCAAAAAAATTTTGTTATCTCAGAATTTTTTTTAACTGGAGAGGGATGCATAACGACCATTCTAATAAATTGAAATTCTACGCGGGAAATCCTTATTGAAATATTACCCTCACATGAAAGGATAACTAATGAAATACTTTCATGCTTTGAGGTTCTTCTCGGTTAAATCCGGTAATATAATTTTTGTGCTAACCAGTCCAGAATGCAGTTTTCTAACCAAACTATTAGATACAAATAAGCCTATAAAGGTTTTCTATATTGCAGATACAAATGAAACTAATAAATGTGCGGAAATAACAGTTCCGTATATTCACATTGTGTATGCAAACATTTCCCCGCTCCGATGCAAATGCGACTACTATCCGGCTGCGCAGTTCCCGTCTAGACGGTCGCTTTGTACCGACAGGTGGAGAATGCATGCGATTTTTCAAAAGCTACGCCGCGGAGCCATTTAATCAACTAGTTTGCTTGTCTAGCAAAGTGCTTTACGGAAACAAGACCAAGAACTATTTTACCGTTGGACGTATAAACATACATATGATGGACATATCATTACACCCACTTACTTTAAAAGGGTACACAAAGTCCAAGCAGTGAGCATATTAAACCACGTTTATCCAATGAAGTAATCGGTATTTTATATTGTGGTGTCTGACAAGCCGACTTCATGACATGGTTCAAATGCAAATGTAAAATATGTTGTTGAAAAGAGTAACTACCGAGTTTCTTGCCGGTTTCTTCTCGGTAGAAGCAACATTCCGAACCGGTGGTAGATTCTGAAAAAAAAGTATTACTACCGGTATTAACATTTGTTCTCGAGTTTTCGATGTTTATAAAGGTATAATTATGTATTTCTATCCGTTCAGTATCTACATAAATGTTTTAGACTAGTACGCTAATGCCTTACTTCCAAACCAAAGACTAACAGACCAATACATACCAATTCCATAGCTTCAAAGAAAAGACTAGCACGCCAATTTCTACGCCAGGACAAGTGAAGCGGTATGGTTCAGACTACCTGAACAATTGCATACTTTCATTATTTATTATTAATATTATATTATTATTACTTAATTGTATGTACTCCTAGAGACAATGAGTGGAATTCTTACCTCTTCACAAGTAAATTTATTAATCTCATCTCTAATGGTTAAAACTTTCTATATTTTTCAAAAGCAAGCGACAGGGCCGTTTAATCAACTACTTTGTTTATTTAAACAAAGAGCGCTTTTACGGGAAATGCGCGAAACGTTGAAAGCAGTTTTTCATAAGTGGTTCCCTGCGTTGTTTTAATTATTCAGCATATTCATGACCTACTTAGGATTATAAAGCCTCACTACTTTTACGAATGTGGGTACAAGAATATGGTAGCAGGATGAGGACGTATCTCTGGATTTCCAGGAAAATCTAGATTGTGTTCAAACCACAATCTTTAAAGAAAACATCATGAAGCACACCTGTTATTATGATCACTACATACATACATGCATAGTCAAGTCAAAGTCATAGTCAAAATACTCTTTATTTATATAGGTTTGAAACAAACACTTATGAATCGTCAATTCAACAGGAAAATCAACTAATAATATGAATCTACCACCGGTTCAGAATGTTGCTTCTACCAAGAAGAAACCGGCAAGAAACTCGGTAGTTACTCTTTTCAACGACATATTTTACAAGGGTGTATAGATCATATTTGCATCTGAACCATGTCACGAAGTCGGTTTGTCAGACACCAAAATATAAAAAAATATAAAACATCCCGCCCATAAGCTCCGAAGGGGTAGGCAGAGTCAAAGGGATAGCAGGCCCCTTTAACCACATTCAGCCAAAAATAAAACAATGCTGGGTTAGATGGAAAATTGTGAAAAAGTTGTGAAAAGTGGCTACCTTGTTATGATCACTTTTTCCCTGTTTTCAACTTTACAATTGACTACAAGAAACAAATGACATGAATCATTAAAATTTTGATTTATATCTCAAATTGAAAACAAATTTTATCAAGGCAAACTGCAAACTCATTTATACCAGTAGCGCCTACAACGTGTTGCGAAACTAAAAATATAGCTCTCGACAAAATGAAAACGTGAATATTTTAACACATCAATTTAACCCTCCAATGTTAAAATTTATGATGTTAGTTTTCTGTCATAAATGGCAAATGGGCGGTTAGCATAGGTGTTAGTAATCCGGCTCGAAGGATTATTGTGATATCCAGTTTGAAACGGAAAATCTGTATTTATTCTGTGTACTGATGAAGTAAGCATTTTTTATGATAATTCCTTTTAAATTGTATGTGATAAAAACCAATAGGACAGATTATGCAACTATAGTTTTGAAGCTATTCTGAAGTATTGTTGTTCTTAATATACAACCTTATTTTAAGTATCATATTATATCTTGACCAAATAATATTAACAAAACCTTAAATCAAGTTACGTCCAACTAAAAACTGTATAGGACGTGTGCATCGCTTGTCACAAGGTTGTTTAGCGCAGATACTTGAGGAGCATTCCTCCTCAGGAGCTCAGTAGCAGGCTCAGCAGGAGCTTATTCGTCTCTGGTGACGATCTTGCTTTGGCTGACTCAGGCCGTTGGTCTCTTGACGCGCTCGGCCCAGTTCTGGCACGTTGGCTTGAGCGCCCTCCGAGTCGGTTTCTGACTTATCGTTTGGTACAGGTACTGTCCGGACTAGGATGATTCCGGAAGTACATGTCCCAGATATGCAGGGAGGATAATCCTTTGTGCGCGCATTGCGCCACGGCGGATGATACGGCTGAGCACACGCTGTCTGTATGCCCATCATAGTCCACCCAGCGCGCTCAACTATGCGCTGTGTTGGGACCAAGCCTCTCGCTTCGGAGCGTAGTAGAGGCCATGCTCCAAAGTGAGGGAGCCTAGGCGGCAACTGCTTACTTCAACGAGGATGTTATGTCGCAGAAGGAGGCGGCGGAGCGCGAGCGGGAGGACGACCCTCTTACTCCTTTGCTTCGCAGGCGTAGGACTAGTGGTATATCGGGTTTTGGGTGTGTGATTGTGTAGGCGGCAGGTAAGCCGCTTGTCACTGCTTTTTCACAATTTTCCATCTGACCCAGCCCGGCTTTATTTTTGGCTAAATGTGGTTGAAGGGGCATGCTGCCTATTTGACTCTGCCTACTCCTTCGGGGATTATGGGCGTGATGTTATGTATGTATGTACCAATTCTTTAATTGAAAGTATTTGACCTGTGTTTCGGTTTTCGTGTATACCAAATTTAACCTTCTTTATTTTATTTTGTGTGCCCCTGACAAAGGGGATTCAAAACGTCATGGTAAACGGATGAGACCTGACACAATAAGAAAAATGAATTTTCGTTTGCATTTACTTAACTAATATTCGTACATTCATGGATGGATGGATGGATGTGTGGATGCTTGTTAGTCATACACCCAAAAAGTACTTCATGGATTTTAATGAAACTTTACAATAGTATACAATAGCTTATACTTTACAATAGCTTATACATTGGAATTACACATAGGCTATATTTAATCGATTTACCACGCGAACAACATCAAGTGCAGAAGCTAGTATTGACTTATAGTAGTTTCAATTTATGGAGTTTCGCAATTAAAGTCCGAAGGTGAAAATTAACAGTTAATTCAATAGGGTGTCATCGCGGCGACATTGAAAAGGGTCAGTGTTTGCGATTGTTTAGGCTTTTCTTATTATTACATTATCAGGCGCCATTCTCCGCTGTTTATTTAGTACTTAGAGATCCGTTTTAGCTAGCAAGCCTAGTTTCTGACCCTGAAACCAATCTGAAAACTTTGACAAATGGGTATTTGATACTCATTTGAAATGATAGAGCACTAGCAGGGTAAATTAGATTGTTTTTATAGTATTAACAGCTAGATATTTTTCATTGTTTTGAATTCATAAATATGTGTTGTCACTGGGTAATAGGTAGTAAGTAGCTTCAATCACTTTGTGTAAACAAGAAAAATACCTATATTGATAGCTAGTATTAACATTTATTGATTTGCATTTTAATTGGAATACGATACATAGATTTAGGTGAATCTGATAGATTATTCATTGAAGTTACTTAAATTTGACCTTCGTAACTCGCAGACAGGGATCTCAGACAGACTAGTTCTAGTACTAGCAGTAGGAACGAAAGTCAACATTCAAAATAGAGCCATGTTGTTCTGGGACTTAAAAATACTGTGCTAATAGTGGTTCTTGCCTAGCATGTCGTAAAAGGCGACTAATGGAATATCGGGTTTTGGGTATGTGATTATGTAGGCGACAAGCTAGCCACTTGTCAATACTTTTTCAAAATTTCCCATCTAACCCAGCTCATTTTTATTTTGGCTGAATGAGGTTATGTAGCATTATGGGCGTGATGCTATGTATGTAAAATAGAGCGCACAGTAGTGCGTAAGCCAAGTCATTCATTCCATTCAACAATATGTCTCATTCGGCCATGCGATTGGGGTGACTTTGACAAACGAGGGCCATACGTCGCAACACTGAAACACGGAGGTATTTACCTTCCAATTGTAGACGGAGTGAAAAATGTAGAGTATTATTCTGTCAAGCCGGGCATCCAGTCGGTAAAAACGAATGGAGAAAATAAATACAGAGCTTATTCGGGTTCGAATCCCGCTAGGGGCAAATGTGTCGTGTGATGAACATGGACATTTGTACTCCAGTCATGGATGTTTATAAACATATTTAAGTATGTCTATCTGTTTGCCTTGTATCCATAGTACAAGCATAAGCTTAGTTTGCAACTGGGAAGTTGTTGTGTCAGTCTGGAGAATTTATTTATTTTTTCTGAAAATTGGAGAGGAATTGCAGTTTCCATATATTTTTTTGTACTTTTATAAGTAGACATAATTCATGATATTGATTGGCGGATAATGATGTCTCTGCATCATGTACATTTTATTTTATATCAGAATTGTAAATATATCAAATAACTAACTAAACTTCACGCCACTTCAAATAACTATTTGCATATAAATGTGATAAGTAGCTTTAGCAAAGATCAAAGTCAGTTGAATCATTTAATTACCCATATATTTTAGACAAAGACCTGGTAAATACGCAGACAGCTGACTTATGTATGTACTTAAAAATGTATTACATTTTAGAAAGATAGGAGAAATCGCGAGATTTAATAAAATAATAAAGTTAAAATAAGATTGTGAAGTGATGAACCTTTTAAATAAACTTGAGATGTAGAAGCCCGAAGCTTTTCATGAGATACACCGACAAATATGAAAACGAGCTAAATCATTCCCAGCAACGGTGATATATAATATATTATATTTATATTTATATATATATATATATATATAATCCGACAAAAAAATCCAGCACCGCATCTTCTATAAAGTTAGACACTGTAATACAAGTTCCGCTGTGCAAAGCATTGCGCAAAAGCCTTTTGAAAAAATGACAGCAATACCAGATAGAAAGACTAGAAATAGTCCGTCCAAACCGCCAGTTAAAACCACACTTCGCCATACATGTCCGCTTTAGCAGCCACTATTTCACGAGCCTTAGTCAATACGGCGTGATGGACGCGTCGGAAATTGAATCCAAGTCAGTTAAAAACACTCGTTAGTTACCGTTCCGAGGAAATAGCCGTCTTAGTCTGGACAAAAATTCTTATGGATTACGGAAAGATGAAGAAATTTGAGTTTTAGGGTCCCGTTTGTGGAGATCATATGATTTATAATAATACATTTTTAACCAAACTATCTTTACGCTAATTTCCGAACGGGTATTCAGAAAGATGAACATAGCAATACATCACGCCCATAATCCCAGAAGTAGCAGAAGTCAAAGGGGCAGCAGGCCCCTTTAACCACATTCAGCCAAAAATAAAACTAGGCTGAGTTAAATGGAAAATTGTGAAAAAGTAGTGACAAGTGGCTAGCTTGTCGCCTACACAAAAAAATACCCAAAACCCGAGAAAACCCGAGACATTTCAGTCCCAGACCAACATGGGACAGAAAGATGAGATGTGATAATTATTAACGGGACCTTTTCGATAAAATTAACATACCGAACTGGCGAAACAATAATATTAATTAAATTTGATTGATAAGTACATTACTTACACATTACATAACACGCTTGCTATCCTTAAAGCCAAAAATTTAATTGATTGATTTTACAAACGTTCGTACAACAATATAAATATATATAAATAAAGTATTTCATTGATTAGAGCGGTCGTAGCCCAATGGTAAGGACACGCGCCTCTTAACCGAGGAGTGCGGGTTCGAATCCGGGCACGTACCTTTGGATTTTTCAAATCTATGTACGTATTTATACCACTAGGTCGACGGTAAAGGAAAACATCGTGATGAAATCTGCAAATTCAAATAATTTTGGATTTGTATCCATAATCCAAAAATTTACTGGTTTCCCTCTTAGGGTTACGAAGGTCAGACCGGCAGTAGCTTCAATGTAATTACCAGACTCGCTAAATCCTGGACCATGGTCTAAGTGGACCCCGTCTAAACACGGGACATATCGCCAGAAAGATGATAAAAGTATTGAATTGATTGATTTAATTTGAATTTAACTTTGCTGATGATATTCAGATTGACATAATTTCCTCTTTAAAATATGTAAGTAAATTTATTGACTTCAGTTCATCAAGTTGGGATAACCTAACGAACAGTTACGGACGATACGATAAATTCAATTAATTATTTCCCCCCGGTCAATTCGAATCCGTTTCCAGTGCACATTATAATTAATTACGTCCAGCCCAATACTGGACGCGTTCGATCAACAAACTATCACCCAATACAACCACACGGCCAAGGTTCTCAAACTATTGTCGAGTTGCCCCTGATGGGTCTTCGGCGTGTTTTAGCAAGTTTTTTCAACCCGGAACAAAAAACATAAAACAGTCTATAATGTAAATATAATTATTCTGTATATTTTATTTAATATTCAAGTTTCACTTAAGGGTTTTTTTTGATATATACATAGATATGTACTCGAACCATGTTTGAATGTTTATATAAACGTATTCAACCATATCTATAGGTTACCTATTAATAATTATTATATTATTTGCTTATATTGAATCTCTCAGAAAATAATTTAATTTAATTTCATATCAAATGATATACTAGTTCGAAGGCGTATTTACATTTTCATCGTTAAATTCAATAAGTTACAAATTACCGCACCTTTCTCCTTTTGAAAACAACAATTATTTTCAACAAGTCCCAAGAGCATGTCTAATAGGATTTTTATCAAATCTATATGTTTTCCGTCAAATAATTTGAGAAGCTATCGAAATATTTTCGACCACTTTGGAAAATTAATAAATGTTTTCATTACGCTCAAATTTAAACCTTATTACGGAGGACAACGAGTTATTCTATAAAACAAACAGGTAAACCTGATTTTAATTCACTTGAATTTAGACCCTATTTAAAGATAGGTAAGGTAGAAATTGAATGGTTGATTAACTGCGTTAAAGATTGGAATATCATAGCAATAAGGAACAAATTGAATGTATTCGGATCCAATCGATATTTGAGACATAAGATTGCTTTTACCACTTTCACAAGTCGAAGGACAGGCCCTTTTACTATCTACTAGCTGTGCCTGCGGTTTCACTCGCGTTCATGGTTAATGTTATATAGCCTATAGCCTTCCTCGATAAATGGGCTATCTAACACTGAAAAAAAAATTAAACCGGGCCAGTAGTTCCTGAGATTAGCGCGTTCAAGCAAACAACCAAACTCTTTAGCTTTATTATATTTCTTTATATATAATATATAAAATGTCCATGTCACAATGTTAGTTACTGTACTCCTCCGAAACGGCTTTACCGATTTTTACCAAATTTTATATGCGTATTCAGTAGGCCTGAGAATCGGCTACTATGTATATTCCATAATTTTAAGGGTGGTCCACCCCAAAGCTATAACTTGAGAACGGCTGTACCGATTTTGCTAATAATTTTTTAGTTGTGTTTGTTATTGTCAAGTAAAGGTTCTTATGAAAGAAAAAAAAAATTTCGCGGTAAATAAAAAAAATGGGTATTGAAAATCCGAGAACGGGGCGTTACGAAGTGCGCCGGGTCAGCTAGTGTATATATAAATATTTCGTGACACAGTGTTAATTGCCATACTCCTCCGAAACGGCTTAACCGATTTTGATTTAATTTTATATGTACACTTTGCAGGTCTGAGAATAGGTTGTTATCTATTTTTCATACCCCTAAGTGATTAGGGTGGTCTAGCCTAAGCTATAACTTGAGAACGGCTTTACCGATTTCTCAATTTCTTTTTTAGTTGTCTTTGTTATTATCAAGTGAAGGTTCTTATGATTTGTACGGATTAATACCGGTTTTTTTTATAAGGGAAAACATTGTGAAGAAATAAGTTAAGCTAAGTTCATGATCAAGCAAACTCCCACTAGGATCTAGATGATGTAATGGACCTTAAAAATATACGTTATGACATACCTTAACTCCAAACATGGTTTTAACATTTTTCCTCCACAAAAATACAAGGACACCGTATCCCAAAACTATTAAATGAATTCAGAAACTTGTCGAGAACGTCACACAAGCTTCAAAAAGGTCGAACGTTTCCTATTACAAAGCGAAAACGAGCCCATTTGTAAATAGTTTTGGGTTTTTATACGCTTTCCTCTCGCAACCGCTTTAGTAACAAGACGCGAATTTTTTCCTTTAAAACTTGGGCTCGCCCAAAAAGATCTTATTTCATACTCGGCAATTGCCCCTCAGCTGTCAAACTTTTGAGCCAGGAGTCGCGAACTGTAAATTACCCTCTTATCAGTGTAATTCTGGATATTCCAAGTTTCGAGCATTAATGTTGCTGTCGAATAGATGAAAAACTGTTAAGTGATAGAGCGATTGGTTTAGTTTGGAAACAGCCAGACGCAAATGTTCGTTACCTTGGGTTGGTTGGTTTGGTCGATTCATTGATGTTTGTAAAGGTGCTTTGGATATCTATCTGTGATCTATTGTCTATAGCATGTCGAATTATTTATGTAAATAATGTACTTATATTTAAAATAAAAATTAAGTGTCCGGTACTATTCTAGGCGACTAATTCTATATCGGGTTTTGGGTATGTGATTGTATAGGCGACAAGCTAGCCACTTGTCTCTACTTGTTTACAATTTTCCATCTAACCCAGCCCAGTTTTATTTTTGGCTGAATGTGGTTAAAGGGACCTGCTGTCCCTTTGACTCTGCCCACTCCTTCGGGGGTTATAGGCGTAATATTATGTATGTATGTATATATGTATAAAAATTAAGTGTCTGGGATTATACCATATACCTAAAGTGTGTCCTAACTGTTAAGCTTCCAACGTTCTTAAGAATAACCACGGAAATTTCCCTTTATTGGCAAGGTATAACTTATTGCAGTTATGTGAAACTTCACTTATAAAGACATCTGAGTGCTTCTTTGTCGCTTCAGACGCCGTGACAGTGCATAAACGACGAGGAATTATTGCTAGATGCTTTCCTGGCGTCCTTGTTTTAAGATGCAATTAGAAATACGCTTCTTTCAGAAAATCATCCTCTTCTCACCAAGGATTCCGTCTCACGACTCTTGCTCTCTTTTAAATATGTATGAAATTTCTTTCTTCACAAATAGGTATGTATAAAATCACAATATACCTGAGCTATACATTATCATCTTCCTAGCGTTATATCCCGTGCTTAGGCCATGATCCAGGATTTAGCGAGTCTGGTAAAGATATATAAATAGATAGATATAGATATATAGATATAATAAAAGATAGGGGAACCAGACAATTTTTGAATAATGGTTACGAATCCAAAGTTGTTGAAATTTGCAGGTTTCATCACGATGTTTTTTCTCACCGTCGACCTAGTCGTATAAATACGTACATAGATTTAAAAAATCCAGAGGTACGTGTTTGGGATTGAACCCGCATTCCTGGGTTAAGAGGCGCGTGTACTTATCATTATGCTATCATTAAAATAGTATGTAAATAACTTTGGGCAAATCCCCTGAAATAACGAACACCTCATGATCGTGGTAAGTAATCAAGGAGAATAGAAATAAAAGTTAATGATAATAAGACGCTTAGAGGTAACCATAAAGTCTGGTCTAACAGTTTAATATCTGTGCAACTTTCCATATAAACCTTATTCAGATACTAAAAGCAAATGACTTTTTAACTGCATGCAAATTACACGATTCCCATCTCTATGCTAACTGAATATAGCTCATTTTGCCTTAAATACTGAGCATTTAATCTGCAAGAAATGTATTAGAACCTGTATTTCGGGTGGTTAAAGTCCATTTTTGCTGTTTC
Organism: Glyphodes perspectalis; assembly: GCA_951394215.1. NCBI lineage: Eukaryota > Metazoa > Arthropoda > Insecta > Lepidoptera > Crambidae > Glyphodes > Glyphodes perspectalis. Next base: position 1,135,109 of record OX596211.1, on the reverse strand, counting down.
GAATGTTTCTGAAGGCGTAAAGAAAGATACGAGGTTTAAACCGTATGTACTGAGTAAGCAAATAATCTCCGAAACACGCTGAACATGTGATTCACTCGTTGATAAAGGGAAACAGTTAAAGCGAGATCTTTGTGCGACTTTGTTGAAAACTACCAGCGCGCGTAATAATGCCTTCGAAAGACATATTAGTAGCAAGATATGCTTTGGTGATTAAACTTATTAGATAGAACTCTTGGTCTAGGACTTAAAAATGCTGGAAGAGCGTTGACGGTGAGGGCCAATATGTTGACCCGAAGGCTTTCCCGTAGCTCACAAGATGTTAAAATAACATTATTTAAAACCTATTGACATTCTACATGGGTAGCATGTAGTGATGCCGAACTATCGATAGTTTCGCTATCGATAGTTAACCTCGAAAATCAGTTATAATATCTATAGGGCTATCGATACTATCGATACTATCGATACTATCGATAGTTTATTCTTCGTGACCAACAATACTATTAGTATCGATAGTATCGATAGTATTGCTTTCATGCAATAGTATTGCCTGGATCTAATCTATCGATACTATTGATATGACGTCAACTATCGATAGAGATAGATAGTCAACTCTCGATTGGCATCAATAGTAGCCTGTTGTTCTCATATACCCAAAAATCGATCGGCATTCTCCGTGTCCAATATAACAACGCTTTTAGGATGTTGTGGGGGCGCCCTCGTTATTGTAGTGCTTCCAGCATGTTCGCATGGCGCGTACTGACGGGTTCCATACCAAGCTTGCTTGCGCAAAAAAAACTGCGTCGTTATTGAACAGACTGCGAGCGAGCACCAACCGCATCCTAAAGACACTAGCTGATAAACTGGACAGCCGATTTTTACAAACACTGCGTCCGGGTGATGATGGCGTAGGGTTAAAGTTATGCTGTCGTGTCATGGCTGTAGTGTGAGTGGTGTATACTTATTCCTTTACCTAATTATTATTGTACTAACATAGAATAAGTCTTATTAACAACATATGGATATTGGTGTGTCGAGTTTTGGATGTGTGATTGTGTAGGCGACAGGTTAGCCGCTTGTCACTGCTTTTTCAAAATTTTCCATCTCACCCAGCCCGGATTTATTTTTGACTGAATGTGGTTGAAGGGGCATACTGCCCCTTTGACTCTGCCTACCCCTTCAGGGATTGTAGGCGTGACGTTATGTATGTGTGTAACATTTAAGTACGTAATCATATACTTACATATGATTTTTATGGAATCAGTGAAAACGGAACTGAAATAGAGGTGGGTGTTATTTCTGATTAATGTTTTATTAATGTGCCATCTGACCCAGCCCGGTTTTATTTCTGGCTGAATGTGGTTAAGGGGGCTTGCTGCCTCTTTCGACTCTGTCTATGTAATGATATAGAGGTAAGTATTAAATATTTGTCTTTCATACTTCCACAATGTAGCACACTTCCAAAGTAGTTCTACTTCCACATTCTAAAGCTTTATTCCACCGAATAGCTAATAACTAGCGCCTAGTTCAAATTTAATAACCTCCATGTTCAACGTTATAAATTTCATAAATGTACCCATGAATTGCCCACATTACATCAAAACTCTTCATAAAGGTACCGCGAACGCACCATTTCTTGTATAATAAAGCTGATTTACCCTTGAATGTAAGCCCGGGAGCTTGGAAATTGACATACATCTCGACATGCACCTGATTTCCATCACTGTGATTAAGACTAAATGAGCAACAATCTTCAATGACATGTAAAAGTTTTTGATAATGTCAAAATGTAAATGTTCTTACTTAAAGCGAGTATCTAATTCTTTCACAAAAACCGTAGAGCTTGTATGAAAAGGATTATGAATGTTGAAGAGGCGAGTAAGGTGTGTAAGGATCGTGCCATATGGCGTTCGGTTCTCTCTGCCTACCCCGCTAGGGAAGTGGCGTGAAGTTAAGTTAGTTAGTTAGAAATTGTGTTCTCGAGGACCAACCCGACCAACAGAATTGTTCCCACGTGACCCAAATTATAGTCTTGACTGTCTTGTAGCATAGCAGAGAACTGCCCATAAATATACAAACAAACATAATATCACGCCCACAATCCCCGAAGGGGTAGGCAGAGTCAAAGGGAAGCAGGCCCTCTCAACCACATTCAGTCAAAAACAAAACTTGGCTGGGTTAGATGGAAAATTGTGAAACAGTAGTGACAAGTGAAGCCGTCGCCTACACAATCACATACCCAAAACCCTATATACCATTAGTCGCCTTTTACGACATGCTAGAGACACAGTTGGCACATTCTTTTTTAGTCCCAGACCGACATAGGACATAGACCAACATGCTCATAAATATGGTCACAATAATTTAAAGATGCAAATATAGACACAGTTCATCATCATCATCTTGCCCTTCTCTCAGGTTATCTGGAGTCGGCGCAGCATGTCTTCCTATTCCATTCGCCTTGGTCAGCCGTCATCAAGCTATCCACTCCCTTACAGACACAGATTCATAACACATTAGTTTTAACACCATTTGTTATGAAGGATACAAAAGGTTTTGTCAAAAGTACCATAAACCGCATTCATGAAATGATTAATTATGGTGATTAATCTGTTGAGTGAAAGGAGAATCATAGCTAAGGATGCGACCTCTGTCCTCACGAGAACTGGAGTGACATTTGTATATTTGTAAGAGTAATGGGGTGAAGACATGATCCGAGAGGATTTACATATGTTTACGTTAGTAAAATACGAAATGTTATACTAACAGACGAAGCTGACACGAATATAAATGAAATGAAATTGTCTTTAATTACATAGGTTTCAAAAAAGCACTTATAAATCGTCAGAACAAGATCAATATCTACCGGTTAAAAAAGTAGATTCTACCGAGGAGAAACCGGCAATAAACTCGATAGTTACTCTTTTTGAAATGCCAAGTCTTAATAACTATTTACAATTTCTTAGTGAATGTAAATTTAGCAGTGCAGGCGAACAGCCTATTCTGGGTCTAACTATATATTCTTATCATTTAAATAGTCTTCTGCCTTGTTGTGACCCTTTTTAATCAAACAATTTTGATATATAATTTAAACTTGTGTACAGGTAAATCAATGAGATTTTGCGGTTACATATTGAATATTTCTATTACTTAACCTTTGGTGGTCAGAGACCCTGGCCACAAAACTGAGGGTCGCGGGTTTGAATCTTGCGGGCAAATGTTTCGTATGATGAACATACATTTGTACTCGGGTAATGGATGCTTATAAACGTATTTAAATATGTCTATCCATAGCACAAGATTACGCTTAGTTTAGTACTAGAGAATTGGTGTGTCAGCCTGGAGAATTTATTTCTTTATGTTTAACCAAATGAAGGAATTTCTAATTAATTGGCATGATTTCTAGATTTTAAATCTACAAAGGTAAGCATTTATACCTTCAGCTCTGCGTTATGCGGAACGGTGCGGAAATGTTTTGAGGAAACCTGCATATTTAAATATATTGGGTGTATAATTTTATTTATTTAAAATCAATAGCTTCTTAAATCAATTTACAAATGAAATACATATAACTAAATATACAGCAAATAACGGATTTTATATATATAGAATGATTTATATTATTAAGTTTTCCTGCTCTCAGTTTATGACTGTCTGATGACTTTCGTTTCTACATATGTAATAAACCAGACACTGAATCAAGGAACGTGATCAGGCAGGCTGACTAGGAACGATAGACAGAAAAAGATTTATTTAAACTAACTAACTAAACTCCACGCCTCTTCCCTAGCGGGGTAGGTCGAGAGAAACGAACGCCCTATGGAACGATCCCTATACACCTTACTCACCTCTTCAACGTTCATAAGAAGAAGAAGATTAAGAAGAAGAAAATTTATCTCCAACTTGTAAAGTCCCAGAAACGAGAAATGTTCAGTTTTCGAAAGGAACTTCCCAGGCACCGTCTGATGAAGTTTTGCAGACTACTAAAACTTGAGCCATTCATTAGCTGTTTAATGCAAACGAATTCCAAGTTCCAAGTATAGATGGAATTTATTCCAAATTTCCATGTTGGTCTGGGACTTAAAAATAATGTACAAACGGCCCTCGTATGTCACAGAGAGCGAATGGTGGTGGTTATTGGGTGTGGGAATAAGGCGACGAGCTACCTAAACCAGCTAGATAATCACTTGTCACTATTCTGTCAGAGTTACCATGTAAGCCGTATCAATTTTATTTTTGGCTGAAATTGGTTAAAATACCTCACTGCTCAATAAACTGTGCCTACCTTTAACTCCCCGAAAAGAATTGCGGGATCTATGTACCTATCCTACTAATATGATAAATGCGAAAGTTTGTATGTATGGATGGATGTTTGTTACTCTTTCACGCTAAAACTACTGAATGGATTTTAATAAAACTTCAGAATAATATAGCTCATATACCCGAATAACATATAGGCTATGTTTCATCGATGTACTACGCGAGTGAAACCGCGATCAGAGCTAGTTTAAAATATTACTTTAATCTCACGATATTTATCTCAATCCCAAGCAAGTATTATAAACAGATATATAATCAGAAACTTCAGCAATCCAAAAGTACGCGTCCAGGTAAACAAACTCAATTGATCCTTACCTATCATTAAAATCATACTTTGTATTGATTCCTTTATAAATTTAAGTTCGAAGTAAATATAATTAATTGCATTAAATACGCTATTGAGCTACCATCACTCTTGAAGCGTCCACAAATCACAGCTGATAAATACGCTGTTCCGTTTTCACTTAATTCCGTTACTAACTTCGATCGGACGCCGGATAACGACTATCGTGCAGCCAAATTCGGTGGTTGGACACGCAAACGTAATTTATCAGTTACCCAAAAGTAAACTTGAGACTAAAGAAAATATATGACGGAGAGCAGAAGGCGACTATTGGCACGTTTATTTATTTATTTATTTATTCATTTATTTATTTAAACTCAATTTACGAGTATGCTTACAGACTAATCCAAAGCGCATACAAGATAATTAAAAATTTTCATTACATAAATTTATTAAGTACTAGCTGTGCCAGCGGTGTCACCCGCGTTTATGGTTAATATTATAAAGACTATTTCCGTCATACATGATTTCTATGTAACTTTAACCATTAAGGCTGCACACGCGACGGAAGCTTGAAAAATGGAGTAACTTCTCCCGTTTTCCCAACATTTCCCTTCACTACTCTGCTCCTATTAATTGTAGCGTGATGAAAAGTATACTATAACCTGACCATGAGTATGAAGAACAATTGTACCAAGTTTCGTTAAAATCCGTCGAGTAGTTTTTGTTTCTATAAGAAACATACAGACAGACAGACAGACAGACAGACAGACAAAAATTTTACTGATTGCATTTTTGGCATCAGTATCGATCACTAATCACCCCCTGATAGTTATTTTGAAAATATATTTCATGTACAGAATTGACCTCTCTACAGATTTATTATAAGTATAGATTAAACTCAATTTACGAGTATGCTTACTGACTAATCCAAAGCGCATACAAGATAATTTAAAATTTTCATTACATAAATTTATTAAGTATAATTAAGAAAATTAATAATCAAAGACAATACGAATAAAACAGAAACATAAAAAAAAAACATTATGTCGATATTTAAATCACTAATACAAAGCGCACACCAGATAATTAAAAAATGCATAACAACAAATATTTGTGTCAATGTCAGTAAGTCAATATAAAAAAGAATGTCAGATCACACAATTTAAATGTCAATGTCAAAATGTAATAAAAAAACTATCAATATTTAAATTATTTTAATTATGCAATTATTGCTAGTCACCATAATATCCAAGATTGTCAAAAATGTATGAATCAAACCTCCCCAGCAGTCAGCATACAAGACACGTTATTTACTTAAGGATATAAAAAATGTGTGACTTAATTTGTCTGTTTCCCCTATTTATCAGACAGTCGCTTCCATGTATGACCATATAACTAGAAAAATGTTAATGATTTATGTAGCTTACTTATTTTGACTTTGTTTGGAGTTAGATACATATCTTGTTTGTTTGACAAGCTCGATGGCGCATTCGGTAGTGACCCTGCCCCATGCGCCAAGAGTTGTGGGTTCGATCCCCACCCAGGACAAACATTCGTGTGATGAATACTTGTGTTTGTTCTGTGTCTGGGTGTTAATATCTAATATTTAAGTATATATGTATTTGTAATACCACTGTTGTTTCTGATATCCGTAACACAAGTGCTTAAGCTACTTACTTCGGAGTCAGATAAATGTATGTGATGTAGTCTGATATTTATTTATTATCTTGTATGTCTAATCTAAAATATATGCGATAGTAAAAGTCACGTGCCTCTTATTATCGCATAACTTTTTCACAGGTCTGAACCCGCACCCCAGTTAAGAGGTTATTTTCCTTACCATTGAGCTACCACCGCTCTTTCAGTAGATTTGTAAGTAGGATACTAATAAAATACATATATTTTTAGAGTACATACATCAAAATAACCCGTATCTACTAGAAACAAGCTATGTTAATTCGTAAATTGTGTAAATTCCATAGGTATTTTATTATTTATCCAAATAAAATTTAGGCATTGTAAAGAGTATCTACTAATAAATATCTACTAATAACTAAATTACATACATTGATCTGGCTTCGAGGTAAGTAGCTTAAGCACTTGTGTTACGGATATTAGAATCAACAGTAGTATTATAAATATATAGGTACTTCAATATTGGATATTAACACCCAGACACAGAACAAATACAAGTATTCATCACACGAATGTTTGTCCTGGGTGGGGACCGAACCCACAACTCTTGGCGCAGGGGGCAGGGTCACTACCGAATGAACCATCGAGCCAGTCAAACTACTTACTTTTCTCTTGTAATTTACAATTTCCTTTTTATTATATCAAAAACTCTTTCTACAGTAGTTTATTAAACATTTTCCGGGAACAAAGATAATAAATTGAAGTAAATACATTCTTCGCTAAGCTTTATCCACCCTTCCCCGCGTCAGGGCTTATAAATCTAGGGAGCTCATAAAAATAATTGAGAATTATTTGTATTGTACAGGAAATTATTTATGATCATCTTTTTCTTGGCATGCTAGTGCTTTCAAGACAAAGACGAGGAAAAAAGGAGTCATAAATATTATTATGTACCTACACCTCGCCATATTTTTGTTGTAGGTATGGAACAGCAAATGGAGTAAATAAGCTTGGGTCTTATAGCGAGAATGCTAAAATTATTTATAAGACAATCATTGTAGACAACTAATATAACCTAAATGAAAAAAATCTTTCCCGCTGCAACCTAATATAATAAAATAAAAGCAAGTAAAAAAAACTAGCGGTGTTTACACCGCTAGTTCTATTTTTCATTTTTCAGCAAAAATCTATTTAAATAAAAACAAACCTCTATACCTTCTGACACAAACTTAATAAAATCAATATAAATCAATAAATCAATTTCCAGACTGTCACACCAATTTCCTAGTTCCAAATTAAGCGTAAGCTTGTGCTATGGATACTAGGCGAACGGATAGAAATACTTAAATATGTTTATAAACATCCAAGACTCGAGTACAAATGCCCATGTTCATCACACGAAACATTTGCCCCTAGTGGGATTCGAACCCGCGACCCTTGGTTTCATGGCCAGGGTCTCTGACCACTCGACCAACGGGCCTGTCCTAGGTATGAAGAAGTTAGGCTACTTAGGGTAAGCTGAAGTTGAAGTTGTAACTTTAGAAGCGACGTAGTTCAGCCCCGTCGCTGCTTGTTTATCGCTTTTGTAACTATGTTAGTATTTATAGAGTTGCCTTCATCGTAAGTTACAGACCAAACACGTTTTATTTATAGAACAGCCGTTGATTTTAAACTGAGTTTAAAGTTGAAGAGTTACAATTTTGTGTTGCTTCGGTAAGTAAATAAGTTGTTTAGTTCAAGTACGTACGTAAAGCTTAAAAGTCTAGCTAACTTAGATGAAAATAAGAAAAATTACCTTTTGCTTCAGCGAAAAGTATTTTTATTTTACGTTCTTCCCTTTTTAACGTTACCAAAACACATAACGTCGTTCGGTAGTGAAAACCTCGGAAATCGCATTTGCTTTTTATTATTTTGTTTTGAAAGTCTCATCAGACTTATTTAATCACGAGATATTTAAATCTTTACAATTATGTACAATTGATAACAATATAATAGATTCTTAAAAAAAAATAAAAAAAACTGTACTATTCCGATCCTTAATTTTTTTCAGGAGTCAGTTTTTTCTTTCTCATGTAAAATGTCGTCCAAAGCATTTACGAGGTTTTCACTGCCAAACGACGATAAATAGGTATAATTTCTGTTCCATTCCCCGAAATTAATTTTTTCCACATAATTTTATTATGGTCTTATATTTCGCTTTGTAATAATTTGTTAGTACCAGGCGATGGCTGCTGTGGTGGAATTAAAAAAACTTACTTAATTAAATTATCCGGCTCCATGTCACATTCGGTAATGACACTGTCATACGCGTCATGAGTTGTAGGACTCGGTACTGTTGATTCTGATGTCATTAACATAAATGGTTAACTTAATTAACTTAATTAACCGTAACAAAATTAACTTTGAATCAAGTATATGATGTTGTTACTTATTTATATCTAAGTTTTGGCTTTTTTTTAGTAAATCTGGTTCAAAACATAAATAATCTAATCTTCACACACCCCATTGCAATTGGCACATATTCCCAGTTGAAACAGATATTTCCCTATTAAAATAAATCTCCATAAAAAGTTCAGTCAACACCCATTTAAGCTGCAAATTATTTGCATAAAAATCACGTTACGTATCCCATTTATACATAAAACTCCGTCGCGACTCGCACATCGCAATAACTTAGGTCGTTCAAAACACGCCACCACTCCATAAAAGTGGATTAACTTAGTAAATTGAGTTTCTGGAGCGGCCCGAGGTTGTGTGTAAGTGATATTTTCATGTGAACACGTCGCACCGTCGATAGCAGAGGGGGGTAAGTAAAAAAAATCGATTATTAAGGATTGAACGAGGGGCCGAGTAACAAATTAAAACTACTAGAAAGATAGATGATAAGATACGATCTTTTATATTATATCTGTTGTTTTAGATCATATTTGGGAAAATAATCTCGATGATGACTAATCTGGAGGTATGGAAGAGACTGACGTACTGCGCCTCAGATGTCCTGATAAAAACAAGTTAATCATGACTCTGACTGACTGACTTCTATACCTCCATAAAAGAGACCGACGTACTGCGGCCCAGATGTGCTGATAAAAAGAAGATAATCATGACTATTATCCCATGTTGATCTCGGACAAAAAAAAGAATGTGCCAACTGTGATTCTTGCCTAGCATGTCGTAAAAGGCAACTAATGGTATATCGGATTTTAGGTGTGTGATTGTGTAGGCGACAGGTTAGCCGCTTGTCACTACTTTTTCACAATTTTCCATCTAACCCAACCTGGCTTTATTTTTGGCTGAATGTGGTTGAAGGGGCTACCTGCCCCTTCGACTCTGCCTACCCTTTCGGGGACTATGGGCGTGATGTTATGTATGTATGACTAATTTATAATCATGACTAAAGCAAACTCTAGGCAGAGAGAAAGTGAGAGAGAGTAAGAGGAGGAAGCGTTATTGATATGGTGAAAACTCCACAATTTTTTAAAATTTTCAAAGAAATTACTTTATTTTAGTGGATGTAACTAAAATATTTTCCAGTTACATCAATGTGTTTCAACTTTCAATCTTCTAAAGATATATGAAATACGGGACAATATACTTACCGGACCGTGCCGTCGGGTCAGCGAGATTGGGCTACAACAAAAACATATTTCATTATCCCAACCCCAATGTTACATTTCGAAAAACCATCAAACAATTCACACTGATTCCTTTACCAAAAATGTCCTGTGCCCCAAATGAGGGCAATGATTTGTAAAAAGAAATATTATCAATTTTCAGCTCACGTTTTCGCTTAAACGCTAAGAGAGGAGGCCGAGGAATTTAACATAAGTTATGGAAGGAACCATTGCCCTTACATGTTGGAAAGAATCGAGACATGTGCTGGTGAGAAATGTTAAAGTAAATTTAAGATAGGTACAGTTAAGTAGGCATTAGATTGATTCTCTGTGTTTGTTATGGTAACTTAGTAGTATATACTACATGTTGCCGATACTGGCCTCATTAGTTTTATATTAATACTTTTTACACCATTTATTATTTTTGTATTCAAGTTTAAATTCCAATTTTATTTTGTTATAAGGCATCTATTGTTTTTCTAGTAGTCTCTTTGTAAATATACGTCTGTTAACACCTTAGCAGTTTCTATCATTTATACTACACTTAGAGAGAATGTCCATATATTTTTTTTCATAATATGATATTTATTCTAAGCTAAGTGTAGTAAACTTGGGAACCAAACTCCAATTTGGTTAAGTGGACTTCATTCTACAGTATAAAATTATATTCTTAGTAGTATGTCCCATGTTGGTCTGGGACTCGAATAGAATGTGCCAACTGTGTTTCTTGCCTAGCATGTCGTAAAAGGCGACTAATGGTATATGGGGTTTTGGTATATGATTGTGTAGTCGACAAGCTAACCACTTGTCACTACTTTTCACAATTTTACATCTAACCCAGCCCGGTTTTAATTTTGGCTCAATGTGGTTAATGGGGTTCCTGCCCCTTTGACGCTACCTACCCCTTCGGGGATTATGAGCGTGATGTTCCGTTAATATGAGTAACTTCTTCAGCACGTTGAACAATGTTTACTTAACTACCATGAAATTGACGAAAAAGACTTGCTTATTATAACTACACTCGTAGCTAATATATTAAATATATTATTTAAACCCGTACAATGGCTTTTTATTCGTGTAGCTTAGAATCTAAACTACATATATAAGAATGGTACACAGCCGCTTATTATTTCGCCCAACCCATATATTTTGAATTCCAATACCAACAGAAATGTATTTGAAATATTCATGTGCAAATCTTGCTCTGTACAGCCGTGTGGCGTATTCACAAATCCTCTTACGTGTCTGTGACGGAATTGTCCTGTGGTGCGTGAAAAATCCAAATGTATTTTGTTGGCACGACTATGAATACCGATTGAGACCACTCCAAAGAACGTGTAGGTTTTTAGGGTTCCGTACCCAAAGGGTAAAACGGGACCCTATTACTAAGACTCCGCTGTCCAGCCGTCCGTCTGTCACCTGGCTGTATGTCATTAACCGTTATAGTTAGACCGTAACTTGAAATTTTCACAGATGGTGTATTTTTGGAGCTTGGCTTGATGGCGCATTCGGTAGTGACCCTACCCCATGCGCCAAGAGTTGTGGGTTCGATCCCCACCCAGGGCAAACATTCGTGTGATGAATTCTTGTGTTTGTTCTGTGTCTGGGTGTTAATATGCAATATTTAAGTATATATTTGTAATACCACTGTTTTTTCTGATATCCGTAACACAAGTGCTTAAGCTACTTACCTCGGAGTCAGATCAATGTATGTGATGTAGTCTGATATATTTAAAATTTATATATATTTTTTTGTTGCCGCAATTACAACAAATACCTACTAAAAAGAGAAAAAATAACAATATTTGAGGCGGCTTCCATACAATAGACATGATTTTTTGGCCGTTTTTATAGACAATGGTACGGAACCTTCGTGCGCGAGTCCGTCTCGCACTTGGCTTATTTTTTCTAGTTTATCTACAACATTCTTATGCTGAGCTTGTGATTGTGTGGGCGACGAGCTAGCCACTGCTTTTTCACAATTTTCTCTTTTCGCTAAATGTGGTTCAAAAAACTTACTGCTTCTTGTCTCTCACTACCCCTTCGGGAATTCTGTCGTGATAGCTTGTATCTATGAATGGTATACTTACTTTGTTGTATAAATGTTTAACGGTCAAAATAGCTTCAGCGCTTTATAGAATTTATATGACTTATACTAATACTATAAAAGTCATCTGCTGACTCTCATAATGCAACTATAGCTTAGAATATTTTAAGTAGGTGTCACCTTAGAAAAAAAATCAAATCAAAAGTGGGGAGTAAAATTAAAAAAAGAAAACTCAAACCGAGGAAAAATCTTTTTAAGTATATGACTACAAAAAGTACCTTAAATATTATACACACATAAGCTTCGTTTTGTAGGCCATATTACCTCCAATTTAGCCGAACCGTATGTCTACATGGCTAACAAAGGCCTGTTATTACATCGCATTATACGTAGGCGCCCTAATAAGCCTGGTAACTTGCTAAGCTCTATTTAAGCTCAACTTCGCAAAGCTGCCAAACTCGGTATTGCGGGCCGAAACCAGCGATCGGACGCGGGACTACTTTTAATTGGTTTTAGTTTTAATGAGTAGGAGGAAATAAGGTTGTTTAAATAACTTTAATATTAGACTGCTGTTATAGCTCAATGGTAGGACCTCATCTGTCGTTTAAGGTGGTTTAGCGATGCGCGATCCCGTGGACGTCTTATATAAAGGCGTGAACGGTACATCCTAAGGGTTTAGTCGGTATACCCCGCCCACTACCACCTCGGGCGGAGCAGGTCCTCCTATCATCTTGAGGGCCCCGGGAGTCCGACACACCCTGCTAATTCCCCCCGGTTTCAGCGGGACGGTGGGTAAAGCATTCTCCTGGGTCAACTAAAAAAATTAGGGCCTCATCTGTCAGAAGTGCTTGTACGAACGAGAATATGTATATATATTTTCAAATCTAAGTACCTAAGGGTTTTTCAAATCCACCATAATATTATTATTGTATTTTTATCATTAAATAATATTGATAAGCTCGATGGCTCATTTGGTAGTGACCCTGCCTCATGCGCCAAGAGTTGTGGGTTCGATCCCCACCCAGGACAAACATTTGTGTGATGAATACTTGTGTTTGTTCTGTGTCTGGGTGTTAATATCCAATATTTAGGTATATATTTGTAATACCACTGTTGTTTCTGATGTCCGTAACACAAGTGCTTAAGCTACTTAGCTCCGAATCAGATTAATGTAGGTATGTGTGATGTAATTTGATATTTATTATTTATTAATAGCATTTTGATCGAGATGGATAAGATATTTGTAAAGCTTGCGTCGAAATACGCATGGCCTTTATGACGCATATGAAAAACCAGTGCATACCTAACTATGCGTATTTAATATGATGATTCAATATTCTATAACAAACAATCGACAAAACTTAGACATCGTCAAAACAATTTTGTTAGTAACTTCAGAAACGAAATTAATTTATGCGCTCGAAAGTTTATGTTGGTTTTCTGAAGAACCTTAGTCTCGACCTTGAAAGATTTCCCCTTATTTCTCAAATCGTTGGTATACTAAATTGTATTATGAAACCAATTGGTGCTTTGTTTACCGGCGGCAAATCTCATTCCACAATAACTCAATATTATTAACCTCTTTACACTTGAGTCAACAGCCTTTCACGAGAATCACTTTGAAGGCCTTACGAATTTACCAAAATAATTTATTTAATCGGATAAAACGAGACCTCGATAGTCTTTCGGACACAAGTTGTGGCAAAACAGCGTTTACGGCGTAGGAAATTCGGTGCGAGATTAAAACAGTTTTCTGATTGTTTTATAAGGTACGAAATTCGACTCGCCTTCTATGTTGTGGTTGTAATTAACTTTCAATCCAGGCTACTGAAGCTGGCCTGATATAGACGTTTGCGAACAGTTATTAAAGTAAAATATGTTAGGTGAATTCTTTTGTGCTATTTTCTGTATAAAAGCCTGAATGTATGATTTTTGATTTTGAAATTATATATAAATATATGTCAAAGTCAAAAGACTCTTTATTTATATAGGTTTGAAATAAACACTTATAAATCGTCAATTCAACAGGTCAACTAATCAACTAATAATGAATCTACCACCGATTCGGAATGTTGCTTCTACCGAGAAGAAACTATAGGTTACCTACTTTTTCCGCGAATTTGCATGCGTTTTTGATTTTGAAACTCCTACGTCTTATAATATTAAGTTTAGAAAAAAGTAGACAAGCATCTAATGTGGCTTCCAAACCAAATGTTAAATTCCCGCTTCCAGCTTATATTTGTACCGTGAACAGTCACGCATCGCAGACTTATGGATTTGCAACAGGCTACATGACAAAAAAATCTGTTTAGTCCGAGAGTTAGATTATAAAAAAATTGTGAACTCGTATTTTTTTTATTTATTTGTCAAACAAACATTAACGAAGATACAATGCATTCAAGTTGCGCGTGACGTCATGCTTCGTAAATTTATTACAAAATAGTAACGTCGCAAGCTCCCACTCCAAAACTTTGATGCTCTTTATCTTTGTGATTTTTTATTTATATGGTAAAGCGAAAAATATGTGTCTAGTATTTTGTGTAATCTAACTGACGGACTAAATAGAATTATAGTTTTTTAATGCAGTCATCATCCCTATTTCTGTACAAGAATGTCCCTATTATCTCCTATCCATAATATACCTTCATATGTTTTATATTTATATGTATAGAGCTAGGAAATTGTTACTGTGTTAGAAACATGTTTCGTTTATAAATAGTCATCCTAGCGTTATGTCCCGTACTTAGACGGGCTCCGCTTAGACCATGATCCCGGATTAAGCGAGTCTGGCAATTACATTAAAGCGGCTGCCGATCTGACCTTCGTAACCCTAAGATAGGGAAACCAGTTTTTTTAAAATCATGGTTACAAATCCAAAGTTGTTTGAATTTGCAGGTTTCATCACGATGTTTTCCCTCACCGCCGAGCTAGTGGTATAAATACGTACATAGATTTGAAAAATCCAGGTTTGTGCTCGGGTTTGAATCCGGTTATGGTTATGAGCCGCTCATTTATTTACCATTTATGGTTTCGACATACTGGCCTACCTTTATAGGTAAACACATTGTACAGGGACTTAATAGGTTAAAGAGGAAGAGGAAAGAGGAGGAGAGGCTCATTCCTCGGCATTTTTCGAGCATTTTACACTTTGTGGCAATATTCGGCCTCATTAGCATTTATCTGCAAACCAGATCCAAGGAAACTGGAAGACCCTAAATTAAAATGAAACGCTAGCTTGAAAATGAGGCGGCGAGACTTATGTTAATATTGAGACTTACTTCTGTTAGCAGCTTTACCCATGCATATTTATTTTGAGTCGTTATATTTTGCCTACGGCTTCGCCAGCGTTGTTGAAATTTTTAATCAAGTATGGGACAGGGGTAATTGAGGCGAAAGTTGATAGATGTCTGATTTAATTACCTCTGGACTGGCTCGATGCATTCGGTAGTGATCCTGCTCCATGCGCCAAGAGTTGTGGGTTCGATCCCCACCCAGGACAAATATTCGTGTGATGAATACTTGTGTTTGTTCTGTATCTGGGTGTTAATATTTAGTAATTAAGTATATATTTGTAATACCACTGTTGTTTCTGATACCTGTAACACAAGTGCTTAAGCTACTTACTTCGGAGTCAGATCAATGTATGTGATGTAATGTGATATTTATTTATTATTTATTTATTTATTATCTAAGAGCCGCGAAGGTTATCATTATGATTCATAGTTTTTTGAATGTGCTAGGTTTCTCACGAAAAATAAATATAAAGAAAAAAAGTCTCTCAGCAAGAAACATAGATCATAGTATTTTTTCAAAACGGTACGTGTCCAGGTATGATTAAACGTCCCTAGTTTAAACTCTTTCTGTCACTCTTTTATATTTTTAATAGTTCAGATATAAAAATTACGTATTCGTGTTAAATATGGAATATAAATTATATTTAAAAAAATATATATAAGTATATTATTTAGTATAATTTAATAAGTATATATTTTTTTATATTAAAAAAATATATTTGTTTACATCTTTCTACATAAATATTCTGAATAAATGTTCTGAATTAGTGAGGTGTGTAAGGATTGTTCAATATGGCGTTCGGTTCTCTCTGCCTACCCCGCTAGGGAAGTGGCGTGAAGTTTAGTTAGTTAGTTTATTGTTCTTAGGCATTTTTATTTAATATTCAATATTTTATTTACCATTTGTTGAAATATATAATAAATATTCTTGTTTTTTTAGGTGGTTAGTATGCTAACCACCGAAAAAATCACCAAGACGGAAAGAGTTAAGAGGCGCGGTGTCCTTACCACTGAGCTACCACCACTTGCGTCATCCTCCCGATATAACATCAATATTTCACACCTGCCAATAGTACTCCACTACCGTAACACTATGAACTCGACCCCATTAAACGTCGTAAATCATGGCCGCTATAAAAGACGCTTAAATATCATTACCCATCGTTTATCATCATTAGCATTTGCATCACAAAAGAGTTGACGGTTTCAGGTTCCGCATATCGAGGGCAATGGACGCGTTCCGATATGGATACTTTGGAGGAGTTGCCGAAAAAACAATGGTCAAAATGGTAACTAGCAATGTATTTATCCCATTTGTAATCAGGATAAGTCAAAGTCAAAGTCAAAATACTCTTTATTTATATAGGTTTGCAACAAACACTTATAAATGGTAAATTCAACAGGAAAATACCCAGCATCATCTACCATATTATCATGTCATTACCTATTTGACTGGCTCGTTAGGAAATTCGGTAGTGACCCTACCCCATACGCCAAGAGTTGTGGGTTTGATCCCCGCCCAGGACAAACATTCGTGTGACAAATACTTGTTTGTTCTGTGTCTGGGTGTTAATATTAAATATTTAAGTATATATTTGTCATCACTGTTGATTCTGATATCCGTAGCACAATTGCTTAAGCTACTTGCCTCAGAGTCAGATCAATGTATGTGATGTAGTCTGGTATTTATTATTATTTAGATTTGAAAAATCCTTATGTTACCTTAGTTTTCACCTCTCTCACCTATGCCATTAAAAACATAGTAGAATTGAAATAAAATTATATCTTGCAGAAACTTTTTTTTTGACAATATTTACCACATAATAATTATTTTATCAATCGTAATATGGCTTTAACATATGGCAAAAGTACACCAAAATTATACTTGTATTATTCCTGTACCGAGTAGAGATTCCGCGGTGTTTAATATTTATAAGAGTCGATCTGTAGAGTCGGATGTAGACGATGGCTGTTGGCTGAATATCAATGGGAGCCGGGATAAGCCGAGCTCTTCGTCTCTACCTCTCTAGATAGAGTTAGCAGCTTTACATCGCTCGAAAGAAATATTTATGTAAATAGGCCAAAATTAAATGAAGCGGAGGCTTGGTCATATTAGACCTTTTTATTCATAGAGAACCTATCTGCATATCCAAATGACAATTAATGTGTAACTATGATTAAATTGTACTACTGTTTTGGAACTGTATAAAGTAAATTACTATTAGCTTAAATTTATCATGATGATGCATGAATTTGTAACTGAGTATTAGGTGAAAAATCTAAAAAATAAAAATAAAACATAGCATCACGCCCATAATCTGCAAAGGGGTAGGCAGAGTCAAAGGGTCAGCAGACTTCTTGAACCACATTCAACCAAAAATAAAACTGGGCTGGGTTAGATGTAAAATTGTAAAAAAGTAGTGACAAATAGCTAGCCTACACATTCACATACCCAAAACCCCATATACCTATCATTAGTCGCCTTTTACGATATGTTAGGCAAGAAACACAGTTGGTAAATTATTTTTAAGTCCCAGACCAACACGGGATAAAATATTATCATTATTGTCTAGATTAAGGGTTAAAAAGGTGACAAAGGCAGTCACTTGAATGTGCATAGTGCCTAATTAAAATTACTAGATCTAGAATCCAACTAAGACGAGACATAACGTTACGGAAGGGACCCTGCTAGGCAGCTGACGATGAGAGACCTCTATAAATAAATAATAAATAAATTCAGACTACATCACATACATTGATCTGACTCAGTGGTAAGTAGCTTAAGCACTTGCGTTATAGACATCAGAAACAACAGTGGTATTACAAATATATACTTAAATACTGAATATTAACACCCAGACACAGAACAAACACAAGTATTTACCACACGAATATTTGTCCTGGGTGGGGATCGAACCCACAACTTTTCACGTATGGGGCAGGATCACTACCGAATGCGCCATCGAGCCAGTTAATATATCTATATAAAGGTATTACGTCACGCAGTGCGCCAAAAAGCGCTGGTGAAGTTATTTTCATCGCTAGGTATATTATACACCAGTGTTTTTCAATCTGTGGGTCGCGACCCCCAGGGGGGTCCCTGAGCCATACCCGGGGGTTGCCGCCAAAGGGAAAATAGCAAAGTTCTACATACTATTAGTGAGAATCTGTTTTCTGTCTATGACCCAGGTGGTCGCGAAAATGTTTAAAACCTGTTAGGTGTCGCGTATTCAAAAAGGTTTAAAAATACTGCTATACACCACTCCGTCATCTTCCTAGCGTTATGTCCCGTGCTTAGACGGGGTCCGCTTAGACCATGATCCAGGATTTAGCAAGTCTGGTAATTACATTGAAGCGACTGCCGATCTGACCTTCGTAACCCTAAGATAGGGGAACCAGACAATTTTTGGATCATGGTTACAAATCCAAAGTTGTTTGAATTTGCACGTTTCATAACGATGTTTTCCCTCACCGTCGAGCTAGTGGTATAAATATGTGCATAGATTTGAAAAATCTAGAGGTACATACACGGGTTTGAACCCGCACTCCTCGGTTAAAGAGGCGCGTGTCCTTTCCATTGAGCTACCACCGCTCCATTATACTAATTGTATATTTTAGTTTCACACAAAACCTAGCTCGATATAAGCACTTCCACCTTTGTTACCAGTTGGTTCCTATTCCTTGGTTACAACTTCAGGTCAGGTACATTTTCCCAGAATCGTTAAACCCTAGACTAGATCCCTACACCGCTTCAACCCTTCGTTATCATACGGCCCTTAAACACGATCATTTTTCAATGTCCCGAGTGAAATTTACTGCTCTCGATAACGTGAGTGAGGCTGACGCGTTGTGAATAATTGCAGTGAGGAGCTTCCATTTTGATGATGAAACTGTCAACCTTTTTTTTTGCTGCGGGAAATGCGTTATGCCCCGTTAGTGGTGTGTGGGACTCCCGGGGACCTCTGGAATTTAGGCCCTTACTCCCGCTAAAATCGGGGTATACCCTCTAAAACTTACCCCTCATCGCTCGAGTGAAGGGACGTTGTGGGAGAGCCTCTACATCTACGACGCCCTCCAGCGGCCGGCCCGCCCTACACGGCGGGCACCACCATTTCCCCTTTACTCTTTCACGCAAAGCTACTGAAAGGATTTTAATGAAACTTAACAATCATATAGCTTATACACCCGAATAACATATAGGCTATGATTTATCGATGTACCACGCGAGTATAGCTGCGGGTAGAAGCAAGTGTTATAATATAACAACTTTAACTTCAATATAAGAGAGTTAAGGTTTCCTTTAGTTGAGATTAACATCTATAAAAATTAAAATAATTAAAAATATTTAAGAATGAAAAGATAAATCATAGTCTTCATTGCTATTAACTGCACTGTGATCATGGCGTCCCTATGTCGCAATTCAAATGTAAAATAGATTTAGGCGCTGTTCTGGATGAACGGGAATGTAGTTTGGACTTTTTTATGTACCTTGTTTTTATTGAAGCCATCGCTTTCGTTTAAGGAAGCCGAATAGAAAAGCCTTGTACAAGTTAACCGAAATTTAAGTAATTGCACTTTTTTAAAGCATATCTACGTTGTTGTTATTCTATAGTTGGGCATTAACCCAAGATATTGGTTGCGGCGTCAGATCTTTTGAGAGTTACTCCAGATATCAGATGTATAAATATATACTACTATATAACACAGAATTACTCGATGGCTAAATGGTTAAGACGTGAAAACGTAACAAACAGTCGGAGTCACTTTTTCCATTATGTTATATCTCGTACTTAGCTGAGATCAGTTTAGACCATGATCTTGGATTTAGCGAGTCTGGTTTGAATTGAAGCGACTGCCAATCAGAACTTCGTAACCCTTAGATATGAGAGCTAGATCATTTTTAATCATGTTTATACATCCATAGTTGTTTCAATGTGCAGGTTTCATCACGATGTTTTCCCTCATCGCCGTGCAGCGGTATAAATACTTCTATAGATTTGAAAAACAGCAAGATATGCTCGGATCTGGACCGGCTTCCCTCATAAACAAGATGGCTGTCCGTACCATTGAGCTACCACCGCTCGCTCCTATGATACGAAACACACACACACAAAGTCACTGTTAACGACTTTTAGCTAAAAATAAAACTAGGTTGGGTTAGATGGAAAATGTAATAAGGTGACAAGTGACTAGTTCCTCGCCCACATAATCACAACCCCAACACTTTATACACCATTAGTCGCCTTATACGACATGCTACGCTAGGAACACAGTTGGCATATTCTTTTTAAGGCCCAGACCAACATAATTATACTTACAAAAAAAGAAATTGAAAGTCACCTATCAATTTCCCTATTCACCTACGCGCAAGAGCAGATAGCACGAGCCTATTTACATTTGAATCGCCACACTGAATCGCTTGGCCCTTACAGGTTTTATCGAACCACCAAATTTCTCGCGGGACCCGCTGAAAAATGAACGTTTTAAGGACTCTTTGATAAGGGTGGGTCGGGAAACCTAACGGGGAATACACGGCTGAAATAGAAGTTCTTTTCGCTGACAATCAATTTTGGGGCAAACTGGCTTTGATGGATATTTAACCTACAGCGTCATGTGGAGATATTGATTCTTTTGATGGAGACTTGGCCTAGTTGCATCTCTCAAATGGTCGATTGCAACCAGATACGGAGACATGAACACCAAATAGGTACCGCGTCGAAGCATTATCTGTAATAGTTAACTTTTTTGTTTAGTACATTTATTGAATAATTACATTGAAATATGTGACATTGAATTTTTTTTTCTCTATATAATCTAGGAGGCGTAAGAGTTTGGTTGGTCATGACAAAAACATAACTGAGATAAAATGGCTGTGCCAGCACGCCACACAGTTTGAGAAACACTGATGTAGTGGTCAAAAATCCTGATTACGAAAACATAGGCCGTAGTTTTGGATTAAATTTCCTTACAAGGTAAGCTGATCAAATATTTAGTATGGCGATTTTGCTATAATTATTCTATAAGGAGAATTCAGATGATGATTTTCTTAAAAAATGCGAGCAAGTATTGTTCCTATTTAATGAGGATCGCGAATTCCAAGGTGTGTTGCATGGAAAATTGTGAAAAAGATGTACCTAGGTATGTATCAGATGGCTGGCTCGTCGTCTACACAATCACATTTACGGCAAGCTAGGCAAGGAACATAAGCTAGTTTAAGCTGCTTTATACGTCACTACGTGTGTAAATCTAGTTTTATGATATTACCTTTCAGTAAATATTGACATTTGTACTCGAGTCATGGATGTTTATAAACATATTTAAGTATGTCTATCCGTTCACCTAGTATCCATAGGACAAGCTTATAGCTTATTATTTATTAATCATCACACCACATCACTCAAAACACATAACACAAAAATTGTCAACGAACCTTCAAAAATATTTACTAAAAATTACCAGCCCTGCAATACTCATTGTAATTTTTCCCATAACTCATCATGTTCATTCCATATCCTAAATTACTTTTAAACAGGAGGCCTTTCAAATAACACGGTCGCTTGCTGCCAGAGGCGCTGCCGACCGGAAGCGGACCGGTTGTGTCGGAAGCTGCGCCGACGCATTGTTCCACTCATTGCGCGTTCTTAATGCGAATTGCAGGTTTATAACTATGTGTGAGATAGATAGGTTAGGAATGTTATTGTAAGAAAATTGTTTCTTAGAGTAGTACCAAGGGATCTGGGACTAAAAATAATGTATCAATTGTGTTAATTGCCTAGCATGTCCTGAAACTAATGGTTTAACGATTATGTAGACGACGAGTATTTGTTTAGTGATTATGTAAACGACGAGCTGGCCTCTTGTCACAATTTTTTATTTATGTTTCCATCTAACGCAACTTAATTTATTTTTGGCTAAATGCGGTTTAAGGAGTTTGTGGCTCCTTGAACCTTAGGGGATTGCTGGCGTCATGGTACCTATGTAGGTATTGACGACATAAGCAAAGAACAGAACTATATGCCTACCCAGCATGGTACATTAATATAATAAATCATAGATCACTATTATGAGAAAATTATTCTAAAACTAACTAACTAACTAAACTTCACGCAGAGAGAACCTAAAATTATTCTATTACATCCATAACTTTAAATTCGATCCATTGTAACTGACAAGACAAGCTCGATGGCGCATTCGGTAGTGACCCTGCCCCATGCGCCAAGAGTTGCGTGTTCGATCCCCACCCAGAACAAACATTCGTGTGATGAATACTTGTGTTTGTTCTGTGTCTGAGTGTTAATATCCAATATTTAAGTATGTATTTGCAATACCACTGTTGTTTCTGATATCCGTAACACAAGTGCTTAAGCTACTTACCTCGGAGTCAGATCAATGTATGTGATGTAGTCTGATACTGGTCCGAATTGAATTTTTTTTTTAACTGAAATTGTTAGCTCCGATCACAATTTTCTCCACGCTCCACCATTTTTGAAGTAGGTATTCAAACCAGGTAAAACAAGAAAATCGGAAAAGTGTGACACTGTCGAGCTATTTCCAAACGTTTTACACTGGAATTTAAATTTGCGGCGCCGAAGCTCTGTTTGCGCGGTGTCCTCGTTTTGCGGGAACAATCCCCCGCCCTGATCCCGGGATTGCGGGATTTCGCCAATAAAAGTTGGTCGGTCGATCGGATTAACCTTCAGCTGCAGGTCAGAGTAAAAATTGTTTACTGGTCGAAGTCTGCGCGGAGTCCGTGAGTCGGGAAAAAGTTGTATCCGTCCAACACCTCTGCTTGGTTTTATTTTTTAATTCCCATGTTGGTTCGGGATTTTAAAAAAAATGCCATCTGTGTTACTTCCTTAGCATGTATATGGTTATGTGGCATAATAGGGTTGATGACTACATTAAAAAACTACAATTCTATTTAGTCCGTCAGTTACTTAGATTATACAAAAATACTTGTCACATATTTTCGCTTTATCAAATTAACAAAAAATCACAAAGATAAGCGCATCAAAGTTTTGAAGTGGGGGCTTGCGACGTCACTATTTAGTAAAAAAATTACGAAATTGTGGCGTCACGTGCAAGTTGAATGCATTGTATCTTCGTCAATGTTTGTTTGACAAATAAATAAGAAAATACGTGTTAAATATTTTTTTTTAATCTAACTGTGGACTAACTTTGCCTATTACCTATATGTGATTGTGTACCGTGATAAGCTAGGAAGCTAATGTATATAGACAAAGATATATTAATTGATAGATCCAATACAACATATTGTATAATCAGTAAGTGATAAAAATGGGTTTTATTTATTTCCTATCATTCATATCAGATTTTATAATCATCTCTACTTCCATTAACGCATCAAGGTTCAAAATTGGTGCACCAGGGGGATAACCTCGGAAAAACTTGCAGATAAAAGCTATAGATGCATAAACATCAGTCTTGCCAAAACTCAAATACGACTTGACAGATTTTAATATACTAGTGGTCGCCCAGTAGTCGAAATTAGTTTATAATTAATAACAAAAAAAATATGAATTTCTAACGAAATATTTATTAAAATATTTGCTTTCTGAACTCCTTCTTAATATAAACTTCAACTGTTCCAAATCGCATACCCCTTAGCGTGCGGAATAAATAAATAAATAAAAATAAATATCCGACTACATAACAGTTGTATTACAAATATATACTTAAATATTATATATTAGCACCCAGACACAGATCAAACACAAGGAGGTCCTGGGTGAGGATCGAACCCACAACTCTTCGCACATAGAGCAGGGTCACTACCAAATGCGCCATCAAGCTAGCGAAGTCAATAATAATGAAATTTTCGTAAAAAGGGGTACAAAGACTATGCTTCACGTATTAATAATTATATATAGATTATATACTTTTTGTTAGGACCACTTCAACTCAGGGGTGGTTTAAATGGAAAAAACATTCAGTCGGATTGAGCACCTCCTCCTTTTTTTTAATTAGTTTAAAAAATCGTAAAGAATAGGAAATCCGTGAAACCGTGGCCGGTACGAAGTTCGCCGGTTCAGCTAATATGTTTTCGCAAATCAAAATGAAACAAAAAGTATACTTCGCTGATAAATTGACTCGTGAAGGATTTGAACCTCCGCCCTCCGATGTTTAAGTTAAATTTCATATCGGTGCTCTAACCCACTGAGCTAACGACTCCTACTGGTAACGGTTGAAAGACGGCTATATATTCTCGTGGTAAAGACGGTTTTCGTTATCCTTAATCAAAAATGAGGGTAAGAATAAATAATGATTATGCAAGAGACGGAAAGTTACATCCGGAGATCAAATAAAATTCAAATCTCTCTTAATAAATTATTTTGGATCGCCCTCAAAGATTTCAGGATTATTAATGTCTAAATAACTTATTACTAAATGCATGTAAAAATAACTTAGTTATCATAATGTTAATTAAATTATTACCATTTAATCAGCCTTTCCTGAGATTAGCCGGAACTAACAAATAAACAGATTTTTTTATGTTAAACTATGTTATTTGACAAAACTATTTCTGGCAGGTAGCTGGTGCTTTAAGGAGCAACGTAGGTTTCTTTTATTTCTAAATTATTAAATTGATTTAATACAGGAATCGAACCTGCAGTCCTTGCGTTCGACGCGCAGCCTGAACCGTTGCAGCGATGATCAAAAATCAACGAACAAACCGCAATGAAACCACAAATGATTGATTGGCAGAGATTAACACTGCAGCTGATGACTGGAAGTAGCTCGTACAGTCAGCAACAAAAGTAACTAAATATTTCTTTCCTTTTTCTCTAAGGTATAATAACAAATACGAGTATTTAAACTTTCGCGTTGTGATATGATTAGAAATAAATGTATAAAATACCTGCAATGCCGAAGGGGTATGCAGAAAACCTCTCTGTTAACCTTTTAGCCAAAATTAAAATTAATTTAGTTTCGATGAGAACTTTTTTGAAAATGTGTTGACAAATGCATTTTTACTTACAAAATCACTAACCCAGGACACAATATACCATTAGTTGCACTTTAAAACGTGCTAGACAAGTAACACAGTTGGGAAGTTCTTGTAAAGCCATCTAACGCAGGACTCAGGGAATATAATGCATATCGCGTTTAGGCCCGGTAGTTTTATTTCCATCTAAGCCACATTATTTTTAGCTAAATGTGGTTTAAGGAGGCTGATTATCTTTATAGCCTATGCCTACCTATTGTGAAATTATGGGCGTTATATATTTCTGATAACAAAACATTAAGCCACTTCTGTCTCCGACTGTACAACACAAATCAGAACCCCAGTAGTGTAGTGGCCGGCAAATGGCACCAGGTGTGCCGCAGGTGCCGTTCCCAGCGTTTATTACGGAGCCCTATCTCGGCCAATTAGTGAGCTTGTTTATTTGCCGTGATTTTGCATCTTGTGGTCGACATATGATCATCTTACAAAGGCGTGATATGTTTACCTTAGGGCTTATTCAGTACACTGAGCCAAATTTATTTTTTTAAATCTTTCTATTAAAATACCTGTCGCAATATTTTTTTATGCTGCCTACCATTCAAGGGTTAAATGAGTATATGCAATTGCATATCTTAACAAGTCAACTAATACATAACTTATAAAAAGTACTTTTTTTTTACCAAAACGATACCACATTCTAAAGAAACAATAATAATCATACTACATATTTTTGTTATATCGAAAATGTCGGAAAAATTACCTATATAAATCCCATTTTTTGAGAGTTTTACATTTAAAAGTCGGTCAGTAAGTACTTTTTTTTATAGCCATAGACTCCTTCGCGAGTTCTCCGAGAATAAAGTGAAAAAATAGACTTAACCCTTGATGCTACAATATTAATTGGCCTATATTTTTTAATTTTACTACTACTTCCGTTTGATTGCAATCTACCCACACCCGGGTGGCAGATTAAATCTTGATGCTTCAAGGTCCATTATCCAAGAAAAGGAGCACCTTTTCTTGGATAATGGTCCATTAAAATTTTGCCTGGGGAGACTCGCCTTGGCTTTGCCTTGAATATTATGAAGTAGCGATTGCTCGTGGGAAACTATTGAAATAATTTACAGCACAGGAAATAAGAATAAGTATCTCATATATCTATACTTATAATAAATCTGTAAAGAGGTCAATTCTGTACATGAAATATATTTTCAAAATAACTATTAGGGGGTGATTAGTGATCGATACTGATGCCAAAAATGCCATCAGTAAAATTTTTGTCTGTCTGTCTGTCTGTCTGTCTGTATGTTCCTTATAGAAACAAAAACTACTCGACGGATTTTAACGAAACTTGGTACAATTATTCTTCATACTCCTGGGCAGGTTATAGTATACTTTTCATCACGCTACAATCAATAGGAGCAGAGTAGTGAAGGGAAATGTTGGGAAAACGGGAGCAGTTACTCCATTTTTATGACGGAAATAGTCTTTATAATATTAACCATAAACGCGGGTGACACCGCTGGCACAGCTAGTTATAAATAAAATAAGAAGATGTGTTTATTGGTATAACCTTCTTTTTAGGGCAAGGGTTTGATGTGATTCTTTGTGAAGAAATGTTTATGCAGTGATAAAGATAAAGTATAATATTGGAAAAACATTAGGTATATATATACCTGCGCTGCTAGTTACTTATAAACTAAGAGTTTCCCTTGAAATATATACATATTTTAATTTTTTCCCTTAAAATAAAAAAAAAAAAAAAAAAAAAAAAAAAAATGCTCAACAAGTCAGTACATACGTTGTGCTGAGACATCCCCAGAAAGTAATACAATACTTGTGTTGGGGTTGACTCGCTCTTTCCCAAGACTTAACAAATATTGAGTACAATAATTTCTAATTTATATTTACCTTATATGTAAAGAATATAAAATACAAAACCAAAACTACATAACTACAAGCGCATATGTGTGTGTGTGTGTGTGTATATGTGTATGTGTGAGCATGTAGTGTGGGTGTGGCATGAAAATGAAAATATATACATATTTTAAGGGAAACTCTAAGTTTATAAGTAACTAGCAGCGCCCCGAGGTTTCGCCCGCGTAGTTCCCGTTCCCGTGGGGATACGGGGATAAAATATAACCTATGTTACTTGCTGATAAAGTAGCCATCCATTGGTGAAGATTTTTTTCAAACCGGTCTAGTAGTTTCTGAGTTTATTGAATTCAAAATTCTCTTTATAATATTACGTAGTACAGGCAAAACAAATAAGATTTTTTTATTTGTTATACCTAAAATATAATGTCCAGTTTAGTCAATATCACCAAAAGGAAATCTGAACTCTTTTTCTAGGTTTATTAGTTCAACGGTAGTTGTTATTTCATCCGATATAAAAAACACCAAAATCAAAGTTATACCTAAATTTCTTGCTTGTATAATATCAATCCGAGTTTTTGTACCGTTCGACTGACCTAAAGTAAAATAGTATTGTCCTGAGTTATAAAAAAGTTTTTTTTATAACTCAGGACAATACTATTTTCTGACAGAAAGATAATCTATCCTTTGAGTTTCTTTTGTACCCTTGCTAATGTTTAATTCAATTTGATAATGACAGTAATGTAAAGATATTAAAGCGTGAGGCTTTCACTACTCGAATCATCAATCGAACAAGCTCATCATCTTCCTAACGTTATGTCCCGTGCTTAGACGGGGTCCGCTTAGACCATTGTCCAGGATTTGGCGAGTTTGGTAATTACATTGAAGCGACTGCCGATCTGACCTTCGTAACCCGAAGATAGGGGAACCAGACAATTTTTGAATCATGGTTACAAATTCAAAGTTGTTTGAAATTGCAGGTTTCATCACGATGTTTTCCCTCACCGTCGAGCTAGTGGTATAAATATGTACATAGATTTGAAAAATCTAGAGGTACATGCCCAGGTTTGAACTCACACTCCTCAGTTAAGAGGCGCGTGTCCTTACCATTGAGCTACCACCGCTCAGCAACCGCACCAATCGTGCAATTTTAGTTAGAGGATTGTTAGATATTTTATCGAAATCTGGTAATAACTGAATAGTTCAACGAAACGATAATTTTTTTTTTTTTTTTTTTTATTTTTTTTTTTTTTTTTTTTTATTTAGCCCGTTTTGTTATTAATCTTATTATATCTAATAATAGAATAATTTACTCTTACAAACGAAACGAAGATATGTCTGTATCAAATGAACATACAAATGTGTGCGCGTTCGTGTGCTTGCTGCTACTGGCGACAGCAAATGAGTTTTTGTTTTGATTAACGTTTGGCTTCGCTTAGAACTTAATTCCCTCGTGCTCGTACAGATTCGGGTATAATATAATAATAATGAAACATGCATGAGACAATTAACAGAAGCGAGAAAGGGTTTTTTACGGTATGATATATAAGTATGTGCGAACTACGCGCTCGCACTAAAAGTGGAAGTACTTCCGCCAAGCTAGGTGTTGCTTGCTCGGGGACCTAGGCCCAACTAACCTTTTTTTTTGAGAGGACATCGGTAGTTGGCCGAAGGCGGCTTTTACTACCTACCGGGCTGGCGTGGGAGCGGGAAACTCTAAAAGCTATGAAAAAGCTATGAAAAAGGAGTGACAAGTGGCTAGTTCGTCGCCTACTCAGTCACAGTAGTACACAGCACTACAGTACCCTAAAGCCCGTAAACCATTAGTCACCTCTTACGACATGCTAGGCAAGAACCACTGGTTGGCACATTCTTTTTTTTTGTCCCAGATCAACATGGGCCAAGTCCTAGACCAACTTGGGACATGAAAAAAATATCTATATCTAATATTAAATTTGTGTTTACATCAATATAGTAGCAAACTAGCATCTTGAAACAATTTTTTCATAATTTTCCATCAAACCCAGCCCAGTTTTGTTTTTGGCTGAATGTGGTTAAAGGGGCCTGCTGCCTCCTTGACTTTGCCTACCCCTTTGGGGATTATGGGCGTGATGTTATATTATGTTATGTTATCAATACGGTACAGCTGTAAAATGTACTTCAATTTGTCTTGTTCTCATAAAGGTACTAAAGGTTATGAGGGGACGATAGCAGCAACAACACTATAACCAGACTCGATTAGACTGCAACTGCATAAGGTATCAGGATTATATCCGCGTGCAGTTTTTGTCGATATTCAGAATTTTGTTCGTTAGAAGTTTACGTTTTGCGGAAAAGAATAGATAATAATTCTCGAAGCTCAGTCAAAATGGACCCCGACTAATTTTTTTTTGACCCCGAATTAGTTCCATACAATTCACTACATGTGTATGTGCGTTTTCGACCCAGGTTTTTGTCATTAGAGAAGACAGCGCAAAACACTTTCGTGGCGAGACATTTCGGCGCAACGGAAATAGAGCATCAACAGCCTAAACGGAAATCGGTAATGTCTTTTGTAATCTTCGCTCCGGGCCAGGGCCGGACCGTTAAGGGGGCTAATACTACTTAGGGGCCCACCTTATAACTCAAAATATAAGACGTAGACTTGAAATAAATGAATTATATAGGTTTGATTAATCGCAAAATTTGCAGGTAACCGTGCGATCTGTTTAATTTAGTAAAATTATGGATTTTTTCGCATTATCATCTATTTTCGACTTTGACTTGACTTAGCTGGGGGCCCATTGAATCTACGGGGCCCTGAACTGAAGCCCAAAAAGCAATATGGTAGATCCGGTCCTGCTCCGGGCCCTTGACGCCGAAAAATGAAAGGGTGGAGTTTACGAGACGCTTCTGAGTATAATATCTGTTATTTTTGTTAAACGCTTAATGATATGAAATGAAAAGTGTAGGTACTAGGATTCTTTTGTCATTCGAAATGAATGATGAAGGTATTATGAAAAGCACCAAGTAGCTTTTTAAGTTGCGAGAAAATGTACATTTCTCAAGATGGCGGGTAATGGTGCAAGAGAAAAATAAAAATTACAAGTCTATCTTGCTAGTGTCTTCCGTTCCTAGCTAGAACCGGTTTCGACAAAGGTGCTGGTTTCATTTGTGTTGCTTTTTACTATTGTAAATAATCGTCGAATAAAACGTAACTTGAAAGGAAAAATAAATAAATATATATATGTATATATATTTTTTTAATGATTCCGAGGAAAGTAGCTTAAGCACTTGTGTTACGGATATCAAAAACAACAGTGGTATTACAAATATATACTTAAATATTCAATATTAACACCCAGACACAGAAAAAACACAAGTATTAATCATACGAATGTTTGTCCTGAGTGGGATCGAACCCACAACTCTTGGCGCATAGGGTAGGGTCACTACCGAACGAGCCATCGAGCCAGTCAAATTCTACAGACTGACACACCAATTCCCTAGTTCCAAACTAAGCTTATGCTTGTGCTATGGATACTAACGGATAGACATACTTAAATATGTTTATAAACATCCATGACTCGAGTACAAATGTCCATGTTCATCACACGAAACATTTGCCCCTAGCGGGATTTGAACCCGCGACCCTTGGTTTCGTGGCCAGGGTCCCTAACTACTCGACCAACGGGCCAGTCAAAATGGCTTGTAGGTTCATGTCAAAGAAGCAAGTAGGGTCCGTATGTAATGACTGCGTCAGTGGTTCTATTCTCTCTGCCTACCCCGCTACGGAATTTGCATGAAGTAAGTCGGTAGATAAAATGTAACAATTTATATTGATTTATTTTAACGTAAACAAGCGTATGACAGCCCTTGTATGCTATACAAGGGCTATCTGGGTGTATACAAGGGCTCTCATTTCCAACCCGCCGACCCTTTGAAGGTTTTTTCGGACCGTATTGACATCTTATTTCAATAATTACCTAATTCAACTCGAATAAGTATATTGATCACAAAGCAAAAATAAAATCAGATTTTTTATCAATTGCCAGCCTATCATCATCATCATAATTTCGGCACCCAGCAATCCCCAAAGGCATAGGCGGAGTTCAAGGGGCAATGAGTTTCTAAAACCTAAAACCATGTCAGCCTAACCTCCGTTAATCACTTACAGTGAAAAAATCGTCATTAGTTTTAACATACATAGGGCACGTACCTCTGGATTTTTCAAATCTATGTACGTATTTATTCCACTAGCTCGGCGGTGATAGAAAACATCGTGATAAAACCTGCTCATTCCAACAAGTATGGATGTGTAACCATGTTCCAAATTTATCTAGATCCCCTTAGGATTACGAAGGTCGAAACAAAACTGGGCTGGGTAAGATGGAAAATTGTGAAAAAGTGGTGACAAGTGGCTTGCCTGTCGCCCACACAATCACATACCCAAAACCCAACACACCATTAGTCGTCTTCTACCACATGCTAGGCAAGAACCACAGATGGCACATCCTTTTTAAGTCCCAGGCCAACATGGGACAATGGGCTGGATAAGATGGAAAATTGTAAAAAGGTAGTGACAAGTGGCTAGCTCGTCGCTTACACAATCACATATCCAAAACCCCATAAGTTTTAAGGAGCGTATAATTCTATAATACCATAAGTTCATATCTGATCTTCCGCAGCGTATCAAAGAAATACTACCCTTGTCACAGATACTATTGTTCGCTTTAAGACTGACGATCGTTCACCCCTATTCCCTACAAAGAAAAATAAACAAACGCGAAACTCGATCACGCTACAGACTAACCTCGAGCCCCCAATCGCATCGAGGTATCCCGCTGTTTCGGAAACAAATCTATTTGCAAAACAATTATCTGGCTCTGAATCAATCACTATCCGCGACAGGCGTTCCCCCATCGATCCTGCGGGATGATTTGACGGGAAGGAGGTAGTTGATGAAATGTTTAACTGGAACACTACATTCGCTTTGGTTTAATATTCTTTTTCCTACCGCTATAGTCTTAGGACACGTGCCTCTTAACCGAGGGGTGCGGGTTCAAACCCGGGCACTTACCTCTAGATTTTTCAAATCTATACGTACTTATACCACTAGCTCGACGGTGAGGGAAAACATCGTGATGAACCTGCACATTTCAACGAGTATGGATGTGTAACCATGATCCAAATTGGTCTAATTCCCCTATCTTAGGGTTACGAAGGTCAGATCGGCAGCGGCTTCACTGTAATTACCAGACTCGCTAAATCCTAGATCATGGTCTAAGCGGAGCCCGTGTAAGCACGGGACATAACGCTAGGAACATGATGATGATATAGTCTTAGGAGGTAATGGATTTAGCGAGTCTGGTTATGGACGCGACGGTCGTCTATGCTTCGTAATCTAATGGTGTATTGAGCATTGGATTGTGATTATGCAGATGACGAGCTAGGCAATATTGCCTAACAATTCTCCAGCTAACTGGATTAAATAAAATTTTTGGCTAAATGGTGGTGTATGATGGACACCATATTGGTCTGGGACTCGAAAATAATGTGGATACCCACTGTATTCCTTGCCTAGCATATCATAAATAAGGCGATTAATGTGTATCGAGTGTTGGGTTTGTGATTGTGTAAATGACGGGCTAGCCACTTGTCCCTATTTTTTCACCATTTTCTAGCTATAACTAACTAAACTTCACGCCACTTCCCCAGCGGGGTAGGCAGAGAGAACCGAACGCCATATGTCACGATCCTTACACACCTCACTCGCCTCTTCAACTATTTTCTAGCTAACCCAACTCAATTTTATTTTTGGCTGGATCAGTGACGGTTTGTATACTTACTCAAATTTGGTTTAAGGAGTCTGTTGCTACTTGGATTCTGCCCTCTTCAGAGATTATTAGCGTGATAGTATGTATGGAAAACTATTTTTTGTTTACTAAAGCCAACTCCCTAATACGGCATAACAGGACGAAAATAAAACATTAGCAAAAATACTAACTAACAAAGCAACAATCTACTTTCCTGACCGCGAACAATGACAGCGCATCCCTTGCGCGCGCTTCGTTATTCTTTTTACGTTTTTCCTGCAGTTTTAATTAAAGCTTAGTACAGTCTGTTCCGTTTGTGCTAGTACATTTTGGTGGTATCTCGTTAAAAATGAACGCCGCATGTTCTAAAGAGCTAAGACGCTAATTGCAAAGGTGTCGGCATATTGAGATACCTTTAAAATTATCTACACCCTTATTTGGATGGGTAATAAGCAAGTTTAAATGCAAAGATTATATTTTGCTGCTTGCTTTTTAGGTTTCGTCTGGAGAATTTTTTAATTTATTTATTTATTTTCTAATTGGGCTTTTTTATTTTACCCCTTGCGATTCCACATTCTTCAGCCACAATACTAGCTGGTGTATTTGTACTGTTTTGTAGCTATTACCCATATTGGACTGGGCTATGATAGAGAAGAGAGACATATAACAAAATATTAACGTGACATGCTTTATAAAATACATTATATCTTCTGGTTTTCTTTTAAGGGTGAGAGTTTCCCGCTCCCCCGCCAGCCCGGTAGGTAGCAAAGGCCGCCTTCGGCCAACTACCGATACTACTCTAAAAAAAAAAAACTGGTTTTCTTTGCAAAATATGCTCGTTAGCAAAGACCCTATATCCTCTAGTTGTATTTGCAAAATATGCTCGTTAGCAAAGACCCTATATCCTCTAGTTGTATTTGCAAAATATGCTCGTGAGCAAAGACCCTATATCCTCTAGTTGTATTTGCAAAATATGCTCGTTAGCAAAGACCCTATATCCTCTAGTTGTATTTGCAAAATATGCTCGTTAGCAAAGACCCTATATCCTCTAGTTGTATTTGCAAAATATGCTTGTTAGCAAAGACCCTATATCCTCTAGTTGTATTTGCAAAATATGCTCGTTAGCAAAGACCCTATATCCTCTAGTTATATTTGCAAAATATGCTCGTTCGCAAAGACCCTATATCCTCTAGTTGTATTTGCAAAATATGCTCGTTAGCAAAGACCCTATATCCTCTAGTTGTATTTGCAAAATATGCTCGTGAGCAAAGACCCTATATCCTCTAGTTGTATTTGCAAAATATGCTTGTTAGCAAAGACCCTATATCCTCTAGTTGTATTTGCAAAATATGCTCGTGAGCAAAGACCCTATATCCTCTAGTTGTATTTGCAAAATATGCTCGTTAGCAAAGACCCTATATCCTCTAGTTGTATTTGCAAAATATGCTCGTTAGCAAAGACCCTATATCCTCTAGTTGTATTTGCAAAATATGCTTGTTAGCAAAGACCCTATATCCTCTAGTTGTATTTGCAAAATATGCTCGTTAGCAAAGACCCTATATCCTCTAGTTATATTTGCAAAATATGCTCGTTCGCAAAGACCCTATATCCTCTAGTTGTATTTGCAAAATATGCTCGTTAGCAAAGACCCTATATCCTCTAGTTGTATTTGCAAAATATGCTCGTTAGCAAAGACCCTATATCCTCTAGTTATATTTGCAAAATATGCTCGTTAGCAAAGACCCTATATCCTCTAGTTGTATTTGCAAAATATGCTCGTTAGCAAAGACTCTATATCCTCTAGTTGTATTTGCAAAATATGCTCGTTAGCAAAAACCCTTTATCCTCTTGTTGTATTTGCAAAATATGCTCGTTCACAACGGATAGGTCTTAATCTATTAGTCCCCTAAGACAAAGTTACACCACTTTACTAGTGAGCGATGTAAAAGAGCATTCGCTATTCACTGCGCATACAAATTCCCATTGAACATTCTTTTGCGGGTAAATTCCTAGTTCATTCGTGTTGAAAACTTTCATAACTCTTGAAATATCCGTTTGTCTGTTCGAGTATCACTGCATTTATTTAAGTACTAGCTTTTCCCTCGGCTTCCCTCGTGTTAAATTATTTGTAACGAAGTTCACTCTTTTCTTTATGTAGGTACATTTTAACCTGTATGGTCTGCGGCGTTTTTGGTATATGATTGTGTAGGCGACGAGCTAGCCACTTGTCACTACTTTTTCACAATTTAGCCCACTGTCCCATGTTGGTCTGGGACTTAAAATTAACGTGCAACTGTGTTTCTTACCTAGCATGTCGTAAAAGGCGACTAATGGCATATGAGGTTTTGGATATGTGATTGTGTAGGCGATAAGCTAAGTGGCTAGCTCGTCACCTACACAATCATTTACTAAAAATGCCGCAGACCATACAGGTTAAAATGTATCTACATGAAGAAAAGAGTGAACTACGTTTCACATAATTTACTACTTCTTCACAATTTTCCATCTAACCCAGCCTAGTTTTATTTTTGGCTAAATGTGGTTAAAGGGGCCTGCTGCCCCTGCTGAACCTTCGACCTAAGGAGAAGGTTCTTTAATAACACCCTGAGAACATTTTAAGAAACCTACATATCATCATCTTCCTAGCGTTATGTCCCGTGCTTAGACGGGGTCCGCTTAGACCATGATCCAGGATTTAGCGAGTCTGGTAATTACATTGAAGCGACTGCCGGTCTGACCTTCGTAACCCTAAGATAGGGGAACCAGACAATTTTTGGATCATGGTTACAAATTCAAAGTTGTTTGAATTTGCAGGTTTCATCACGATGTTTTCCCTCACCGTCGAGCTAGTGGTATAAATATGTACATAGATTTTTTTTTTAAATCTAGAGGTACATGCCCGGGTTTGAACCCGCACTCCTCGGTTAAGAGGCGCGCGTCCTTACCACATATGTATCCATTAATTAAAATCGAACAAAAAATCATCAGTTTCTACCATGGCAATGGAATTACACGTTCTGTAACAACCTCGACTTACGAGACATAGTCCACTGACAGACAGACATATGGCACAGCCTTAGTTATTCAATCCTAACAGTACCCTTCACCTTAAGAGTGCTAACAGAACCCTAAAAGCAATATAATACTTCGCCCACTCGTTCTAGGTCATCTAGATTGGGCGGAATTATTTTCAGCCCCATCAGTTCCTAGAAGATATAATTATTGAGTAATTTGAATGGGTTTGAGGGCCACCCCTCGAGAAAGAGTCGAACCTCGGGGCTAAAAATAAAACGGCCTTGACTTGCCCGAAACCTTTTCATAGTAATAGAATAACATAGTTGAAGTGCTAAAGGCCTGGTCACATGACACCATATAAATAAATAAATATCAGACTACATCACATAGATTGATCTGACTCCGAGGTAATTAGCTTAAGCACATATGTTACGGATATAAAAAACAACAGTGGTATGACAAAAGTATACTTAAATATTGGATATTAACACCCAGACACAGAACAAACACAAGTATTCATCATACGAATGTTTGTCCTGAATGGGGATCGAACCCACAGCTCTTGGCGTATGGGGCAGGGTCACTACCGAATGCGCCATCGAGCTTGTCAAGTATATATAAATTTCGCAGAAATTTAAATATTTTTTTTCTTGATATAAGTAGGGATAGCTTGCCATCACAAATGTCGACATAATAAGTAAACCATTCACGATTCTCTTTGCGTATTTCGCTAAATAGAGAAATCAACTGAAATTTACCAAGTGGTATGCGTCATATACTAGCAACAAGCGGAGCTTTGTTTGTGAGGGCTCGCGTATTTTTTTCCAGACTGACACACTAGATCCCGAGTTCCAAGCTATGCTTATAAGCTTGTGCTATGGATATTAGGTGACAGGATAGACCTACTTAAATAAGTTTATAAACATCCATGACTCGAGTACAAATATCCATGTTCATCACACGAAATAATTGCCCCATAGCGGGATTCGAACCCGCGATCCTTGGTTTCGTGGCCAGGGCCTGTGACGACTCGACCAACGGGTCAGTCAGTCTGGAGAATTTATTATTATACGTCACGTCACGATTTCCTGATGACGTAGCTTAGCTGGTTGTGATGTGTCCTCGCCCTAACAGGGTCCGCGTGGAGAGCTTCGCAAACGGACAACGGAGAATGAGGTCTCTCCATTGAACTGGAATAAGAAAAGGCTAATTAACTGTGGGGTCGCCAACTTTAATGACTCTATTCGTTCAAAACAGGACTCATCATCTTCCTAGTGTTATGTCCCGTGTTCAGACGGGGTCCGCTTAGACCATGATCTAGGATTTAGCGGCCTGGTAATTACATTGAAGCGAATGCCAATCTGACCTTTGTAAGCCTAAGATAGGGGAACCAGGCAATTTTTGGATTATGGTTAAAAATCCAAAGTTGTTTTAATTTGCAGGTTTCATCACGATGTGTTCTTCGTCGTCGAGCTAGTGGTATATATACGTACATAGACTTGAAATATCCAGAGGTACGTGCCCGGGTTTGAACCTGCACTCCTTGGTTAAGAGGCGCGTGTCCTTACCATTGAGCTACCATACATACCTTTACTTAATATATTTTTTGGTAGATTTACTTGTAATTAAAAATAAATGAAATAGTTATTCTATTATTTCTATTTCTTTGTGACTGATAAAACAATAATTTGGTATCATCAAGGTAATTTGATACTGGAGTCCAAGTCTAAAGAGAATAAGATGTATTAGCTTTTATATATAGCACGATGATAAGACATTTTATAATAATCACTTTCAAATTTTACATACATACATACATACATACATACATAATATCACGCCCATAATCCCCGAAGGGGTAGGCAGAGTCAAAAGGGCAGCAAGCCCCTTCAACCACATTCAGCCAAAAATAAAGCCGGGCTGGGTTAGATGGAAAATTGTGAAAAAGCAGTGACAACAAGTGGCTAGCTTGTCGCCTACACAATCACACACCCAAAACCCGATATACCATTAGTCGCCTTTTACGACATGCTAGGCAAGTACCACAGTTGGCATATTCTTTTTAATTCCCAGACCAACATGGAAAATTAAATTTTTGAAATTTGTTAAATATATACAAATTTGATTTGATAAGTGGCTTGTGCGAATACATATTTCAGTATTCTTTTAATTCAAATATAATTTCCTGTGTATGTTATATAGATATATGATAAATTTGTATAAATTTATTCACGTATCTTTGGAAATTCCTAAATTTTCCGGGTAATTTGGATACCCTTTCCAGAGTAATAAAGACGTTTCCCGTTAGACGTTTAAGCCAAGAATCGTGTAATGGTCCCGTTAATAAGCTCGCTGATACCTGGTTAATCAGTACATGGTTATAATGAGCTGTGAAAGATTTTAGGATTCCTTGACTAATAAGGAACCTATCTATATGTTTAACACGTGACATAATGTACATAAATACATAATACATAAATAATACATACATAATACATAAATATCCGACGACATCACATACATTGATCTGACTCCGAGGTGTAGCTTAAGCACTTGTGTAACGGATATCAGAAACAACAGTGGTATTACAAATATATACTTAAATATTGGATATTAACACCCAGACACAGAACAAACACAAGTATTCATCATACGAATGTTTGTCCTGGGTGGGGATCGAACCCACAACTCTCGGCGCATGGGGCAGGGTCACTACCGAATGCGCCATCGAGCCTGTCAATGTATGTTTGATGTATCTAAAATGAAATGAAATGAAATTATTTTTATTTATATAGGCTTAAAAAAAGCACTTATAAATCGTCAGACCAAAATAAATATAAACCGGTTTAAACCGCAGATTCTATCGAGAAGAAACCGGCGAGAAACTCGATAGTTACTTTTTTAAATGCCAAATCTTAATAGCTATTTTGTAGTTGCAATTTTTTGTCAATTTAAATCTATCAGTGCAGACGAACAGCCTATTCTGCGACTGGCCATATATTCTTATCATTTAAATAATTTTCTATCTTATAGTAGCCCTTTTTAATCAAACAAGTTTTAACATATAATTTAAACTTATGCTCAGGTAGATCAGTGAGACTATATCTCAGAGATCTATATGTATAACAAGAGTTCCTTATGCGCTTGCGGAACCGTGCTCTGAAGACCACAAGTGAATTTTTCTGCAGATAATCAATAAACTAGCTTACTCAAATACTTTTTTAGTCCATACGTTAGATTATCATAAAATACTGCTTACGTTTTTTTTATTCTGACAAGGTCGAGGGCGCATTCGGTAGTGTCCCTGCCCCATGCACCAAGAGTTGTGGGTTCGATCCCCACCCAGGACAAACATTCGTGTGAAGAATACTTGTGTTTGTTCTGTGTCTGGGTGTTAATATCCAATATTTAAGTATATATTTGTAATACCACTGTTGTTTCTGATATCCGTAACACAAGTGCTTAAGCTACTTACTTCGGAGTCAGATCAATGTATGTGATGTCGTTGAATATTTATTTATTTATTTATTTTGTTTATCAAACCAAAAATTATGAAGATACAGCGCGTTAATACTTAAACGCGTGACGTCACTCGTCTTCCTAGCGTTATGTCTGTCTCGTATTTAATGTCCTTATTTTTTTACTTGACTTGCTGACTGTGCTTTATCTCTTTATGCTATAAGAATAAATTAAATGGGACGAATCGCGGAACAAACAATAATATATTTTTTGAATTTAGTGTTTTGTGTTTGTTGGACCAACGGGCCAGTCAAAAAGTTAGCACATTCTTTTAATATTTTATATAAGTATCTAACTTGTAAGAAACAACTTATTACGACAAGTAATATTTTTGTACGTATTGGTATCGATTGATGTGTTGTGATGTCCAAATGTAATAAATATTTCTTTCTTTCTTTCTAAAGTACCAGATCAACATGATACTACGCAGTTACAAAATACGTTAGCAGTTATTGTAATAGCCAAAAGCATCGTTTAAAAACGTTATGTCCGTCCGTCACGCATCTTGTTACAGTAATATACCAAATGGCTACACTGATTTAAATTTGGTTTCTGTATCTATCAAGACAAGTCCGAACGGATGATATTGCTTTTTAATATTGTATGAAGTTTGGCCAATTGGTATCTGCAAATATGATGTTACTAGCATTGAGCTATTAATTTAATACTACGTATAGAGAAGCTATGTCAAACAAAAATATTATTACGAAGCATGGACTGAGCGTGTTTCAGCTTTTGCAGCGCTAAAACTAACAATTGTCGTCTAATTAAGCTATTAAAACACGCAGCGCTAGATCGCTCATAGAGTACATTTTTCTCGCGACCAAAACGTCGTAAGCGCGCTTTCATGGCGCTTACGCGTGAACGTAGGCGAGTGACTAAACGAGTTGTTGCCGATCGGCAACAACGCACGGCGCAAAAAACTTGTTCGCTGCGTCGGTTCCATACGCTAGTAATAATAGTTTAATAGTTACTAGTGAAATTGTAATATCACTGAGTGCCAATAACATCTGATGAAATACGAGTATAGGGAGTACATAATATACCAGGATGTTTATTTTTGTTTTTTTTTTAATAATACTAGCCAAGTTTGAATTAGGGTTGTACATCATGGGTCCCGTATAACTTGCTCTTGTCAAAGATGGTCTAGGAACAATTATATTTAATCATCTATAAATCGTTAGGACTAATAGAAAATATGGTTACATTTCCATAGTTATTAAAATGTGTTTTCTGTACGATATTGAATCTGCCTACCCTTTCAGAATTATGAGCGGGACGATATGAAATGATGATTTTCCTACATCTAGATTATCTTGATCTAGTGTTTTAAATAAATTGAGCTTTTTGGAAATTAATAAATAATAAAAAATTCTCCAGACTGACACCAATTTCCTAGTTCCAAACTAAGATTATGCTTGTGCTATAGATACTAGGTAAACGGATAGACATAATTAAATACGTTCATAAGCATCCGTGACTCGAGTACAAATGTCCGTGTCATCATACGAAACATTTGCCCCTAGCGGGATTCGAACCCGCGACCCTTGGTTTCGTGGCTAGGGTCTCTGACCACTCGACCAACGGGCCTGTCTATCTGTCTAAATTGAATCAACGCTCATCGCATCTGAGCCTGAACTACCATCACACCGTCTCCGCCTTCGACTACGGATCCCTAAAACGTTATGTGTGTCCGTCACGCATCTCCTTGTAATAAAGTACGAAAATAGACCTTTAGATCGTAGATATAGAAATGTTATAACAAGTTCCTTGACCACATCGGAGTTGAGGCGTTAGGCGGAGGGCACACTCTCGGAGGGTCCGAGGGATGATTAGTCACGCTTCGTGGCGAATCGAGATGGTTCGTTATCGATACTTTTGTAATCTAGTTAATTAATTCATGCGTGTGTTGAATATTCGATGGGTGACCGTTCCGATGGGTGACCGTTTTAATTGTGCTTTGATTGGTCGTAGATTGGGCAGACTGGAATATCTTTTCTATATAAATTATATAATACACTGGAAACTAAACTTATATTTAATTAGATTATGCTTTATCTAAGCATGTGAAAGGTGCGTGGTCAAGTAGCTAGGCCACTAAAGCAATGGTTGCTGCTACGAGTCTCATTTTCAGTCAAGTATTTGCTGGTAGCTCGGGAGATGAACCACTCTTGCACAGAAAATTGGCGAAAAATAGCAGCACCTCTGCTTCTGTGTTTTGCAAGGTGACTGAAAGTGCCTGAGGTCCAACCTCCTTAAAGACAATAGCAATTCCTATGGTGATGCAGTTTGTTCATGGATAGCGATGA
Source organism: Glyphodes perspectalis (assembly GCA_951394215.1). Lineage (NCBI taxonomy): Eukaryota > Metazoa > Arthropoda > Insecta > Lepidoptera > Crambidae > Glyphodes > Glyphodes perspectalis. The sequence continues at coordinate 1,093,434 of OX596211.1, read as the reverse complement.
TTACTTACCATCAGATGACCCGCAAGTCCATTTTCTGCCTTTTTTACAACTATACAAATAAAGTCAAAAACTACTCCATTCAACACAGGTACTGAAACCAGATTTTCTTTCCATCCAATGTTGAAAGACGCCCGAGCCGAGAGCTGGCCCGGCCCCGTCGCGCTAACTTCTCAATGGATTCGCTAACTATTTTCGTCGGTTTACTTAATAAAATTTTCACACCATTCGAAACTTGACTGAGACACAGTAGGCTAAAGGATTCAGTACGGTTCTTTCAATATATTAAAGTAGTTTAAATATATTGGAAAAGGTGTTCCGATTTTAATCAATGAGGGTTTTTTGAATTAAAACATCAGATAGATGGCGTAACTGTGACGTACGGTCTTGTCACCCTCCTCATTGGTAAGTTTTCAGAAAAAACTGACATGCTGTCAACAAAGACCCAATATTGACAGTGATAAGACCACGAGACTCCCTCGCGCTACCTGGCGGTTTTTGTATTTGTGAAAACCCTCATTTAGTAAAACGTTCGAAATTCAACATGAAAATTGCAAAATGACACTTCTAATTTAAAACTCTTTCCAAATAAGCAGATATTATGTGTTGTGTTACATAATTATTATTTATGTTGAATATTTTGATACTTCACTCATACTCACTCACCTACTTTACGCAGACTGACGATCACACAAAGGTTTGTACGTTTTACCATAGAGGTGGCATCGAGTTGGTTGCATTGCGTAAAAGAACTAGTTTTTAATAAATGCTTAACTATCTAATATCTATCTATCTAACATCCAACCAAGCCCACTGTCCCATGTTGGTCTGGGACTTAAAAAGAATATGCCAACTGTGATTCTTGCCTAGCATGTCGTAGAAGGCGACTAATGGTATATCGGGTTTTGGGTGTGTGATTGTGTAGGCGACAGGTTAGCTGCTTGTTCACAATTTTCCATCTAACCCAGACCGGCTTTATTTTTGTCTGAATGTGGTTGAAGGAGCCTGCTGCCCCTTTGACTCTGCCTACCCCTTCGGGGATTATGGGCGTGATGCTATGTGTGTGTGTGTGTGTGCTTAACTATTCCGAGTCCAAGTGAATTGTACAGCTTGCTATAGACGTCACACCCAATCCTGTCTATCTAAAATCTAGTTGCTTCACTACAATTTATTGCAGTAGGCAGCAGCACTCTTGAAACTTTTACGAGTGCTTCAGCCGGGGGATTAGTATGTAGCAGATTTATGTCTTGGGCTAAACAATTTTAAAGTTAGCGCCCAGCCCGCAGCCACGGAATAAAGTAGCCGATGGATGTAGGTGAATACGTTTTAATGTTTTGGTTAGATTACCTGTTATCAGTATTATCCTGTTAAATACTATATAGGCTTGACTGGCCCGTTGGTCGAGTGGTCAGAGACCCTGGCCACGAAACCAAGGGTCGCGGGTTCGAATCCCGCTAGGGGCAAATATTTCGTGTGATGAACATGGATATTTGTACTCGAGTCATGGATGTTTATAAACGTATTTATGTATGTCTATCCGTTCCCCTAGTATCCATAGCACAAGCTTAAGCTTAGTTTGGGACTAGGGAATTGGTGTGCCAGTCTGAAGAATTTATTTATTTATTTATTTATAGTAAGACTTGATACAGGAAAACTACGGTGTAGTGGTTAGAGACATTAGCCACGAAACTAGAGGTCCGAGTTTGAATTCCGCTAAAGTTTATGTGATAAAGTAATGATGATATAAAAGTGTTATTATTAAATAAATATTATATTAGTATCTTGTGTTATGTTGGTCTGGAACTCAAAAATTATGAAACAACCAACTATGTTCTTTGCCCATGTAATAAATACCACTAATAAAAACACTGAAACAGCAGTGACAAGCTAGCCACTGGTCAATACTTTTTCACAATTTTCCATGAATTTTTTTTTACTCAAAGTGGTTGAAAGAGGTTTCTGCACCTCGATCTTTTCCTTCGGGGATTTCGGGCGTCATAATTCGTAAATACCTCCTTAGTACATACATACCTTTACGCATGCAATCAATGGAGAGGTGACCCTTCCTGGGTTTAAGGAGCGATAAGCTCTTTAGTGATGCCTTAAGACTCTATTATCAGCCTTTGTTGTAGACACAGCTTATCTGCTCAGTATGCGCGCGGTATGCGCCAGCGCACACGTGTGATTGGGCTGGCGCGCAGCTGAATGGCAATGGCCGCGTCGACACGTGGTGCCAGCTCTGAGGCCCAACTGACTATAACAGAAACCGGACAAGGGCGTATCGGGTTATTTGCTTTGTAAGTTCTTGTCTAATAGCGTAGCGTGGACTGAATTTTTTCATTACTGACACGCACCCTCACCCGGGGGGACAGAGGGATGTGGACTCCCAGCGTCCTTGCTCCCTTGAAGTCGGAGACTTCCTCTCCGGTCAGAGCCAGTGGGTGGCCGGGGTATACCTACTAAACCCGGATCCCACTCTTCATCCCAGTATGGGAAATTGGCACAGCCAGCTGCCACGATACCTCCAACAATTTTCCCGTAGCTGTGTATAGGTTATAGGGTATAGGTTGCATAGCTGGAGCTAACAAGGGTTTAGTAATCAGTTCGGGTAACTGTCTATGTATGTAGGATAAACAATATATTTTGGTATTGGGAAACAATTGGCGATAGGTAACAATGTTCCAAATGGTTTCATATCGCTTATAACAACAAGTGGAGGCCAAAAGCTCAAAAGTATAGAGATGCAAGCTGACCATACACTAATGCCTTATCCAAATCTCGTCTTGTGTTATTTTTCCCCAAACGTTCATTAGTGTCACACATTTTATGCCGCGAACTGCATCATCGCCGAATTACAATGCACCCCAGGCCTCAGTCGTTATTAAGCCTCATTAAAAAATTTCGTTGCACTTCAAACGCATATTTCCTCAAAGCGCATAAATTTATACAGTAGATGTTTTCTTTTGTTTCTTATTAAACAGCATGTCGCGTACTACTTGTAAATTAAAGATGCCTACTTAAACCTACATCATTGCGTATTACAAATCTAAGTCTCCCCTGGCGTCTGTCCGTACGTTTCAACGCCATAACCTCCAAAATTGTGAAATGGATTTTCATACAGTTTTTTCAAAAAACGGCGTTATTCACGAGAAAGAGCTAAACGTATATGCTATGCTACCCATGCAAATCTGGGGTAAATCGTTAGTAATATAGTAAATACGATAAGTTTCATTATTTTTTAAATGTATGTAAATACATATAAATATATCCGACTACATCACATACATTGATCTGACTCCGAGGTAAGTAGCTTTAGCACTTGTGTTACGGATATCAGAATCAAAAGTAGTATTACAAATAGATACTTAAATATTATATATTAACACCCAGACACAGAACAAACACAAGTATTCATCACACAAATGTTTGTCCCGGGTGAGGATTGAACCCACAACTCTTGGCGCATGGGGCAGGGTTACTACCGAATGAGCCATCGAGCTTGTCATACGTGGTCTACTTTTTCACAAATACTCGGTTTCTTCCAGAAAATACTTCCGGCAAACGACAAACTTATTTTTTTTTTTTTTAGCAAATCCACATTTCATTTTTATGGTTTCCTTCGTGCTTCTAGCGTTATTATAACCCAATCTTCATTAAAGTCGGATAAATTTATAAAATTGGATTTAGTGAGTTTGTTTATTATATCACAATAACTGCCAGTCTTTGTCTGATTTGTTCAGTAGCAGTAGTAGTAATTATACTTTCTTATATCACATAAAATTAATAGCATATTTCCTTACCACTAAACAAATAACCGCCTTCCAAGTTTTACTCCGAGTCAACGTGACAACGTGACGTTTTCCCCTGGCGCGAGTAATTATCCCGGGTAGTTATTAGTTGTTCAGAACTATAAATTCTCCGAGTCGACCCCGGATATTTGGCGGACACCTCTAATGGACCCGGGAAAATATTTGTGCAGTATTTATCACGCTCACGTTACTCCGTATTTTAATAACAACGTTATAAACTACAAACTTGCGTGTTTATCGACTTCTGCGTTTCTCAGCGATCTTCTGTGTTTATCAGGTAAAATATAATTTGTACAAAATAAATATTTGGTTTTCTGTAATTTAATGTAGTAGTTATGTAATGTAAATTATTTTCCAAATAATACCTATACATATTATAACGCCTGCTATCTCTGAAGTGGTTTTACGCCATGCTAGGCAAGGATCACAATTGGTACATTATTTTTAAACAAACATGGAATGTTTCAGATTTTTTACGTTTTATTAAAAAATGTGATAAAGCCTAGGAGAAACAAAGTAATCATAAATAGGAGGAGCTAAATGCTCCTCCTATAAGGTAAAGTTTATTTCAAAGTGAATAAATAATTACAACGTAATAATAACGCAATTTTTTTATGTTTTGTGATTATTATTAGACTCTTTATTTCAAATCTACACATCTTGCTGTATCTTTTATATACATCTGTATGATATGTAAATACAGCGATTAATTAAAAACGCGCCCGGCCTCGCAAATTGCATATTAAGCGGTGCGTGTTGTGGTCATTTAATAAACGCCCCAAGTGTGACCCAACGAGATTAATGCGCGTTTCGGGCGTGACGAGCATATTCTGTCACGTCAAGTGCATTCTCTCTATTTCCGCATGTAAAACGAAATTTGCTTTTAGTGTAAAATTGTTTGGGTACTTCCAAAGCACTAAAGAGCTTTGGAAGCTTTGTGCTAACGGAAATAATAGTTCTTACTTGTTTACGTTCTCAGTGATTTATTTAAAAGACGAAAACTCAATAAATTTTAGCAGAATTCTTAATGAAAAGATCCTAAAAACATTTTGTGATGAATTTTAGTCCGATGAAGATGAAAAATCTCATTCGTGGATTTTCTAACATTATATTCTGTTCTGTGTCGGGGTGTCCTTGAACCATGGTAGTGTTTTAGCTAGTAATTCTGAACTGATTGTCATTTTACCTCTGTAACTGGAGTGTCGTGTTTGAACCTAGATTCCTCGCATAATATTCCGCTCGAGTTTTTACCAATTGAGTTACTACATGAAATATATTAACATGCATATTTCTAATAACAGCGCCCCGTGGTTTCACCTACGTAGCTCCCGTTCCCGTGGGAATACGGGGAGAAAATATAGCCTATGTTACTCGCTGATAAAGTAGCTTTTTATTGGTAAAATATTTTTTCAAATCAGTCCAGTAGTTTCGGAGCCTATTCAATACAAAAAACAAACAATCAAATCATTCCTCTTTATAATATTAGTAAGTATAGTATGATATATGTAAATATATATTCGTTTTGATAAGCAAAGAAGCACTAACTAATTTTACATTTAAAACAAAATATGTATTATATAACCAATAATTGTAAATAAGAAGTACATACATTGATTTAAAAGGAAAGACTTAAGCCAAGAAGTATAATATCATCTTATTTATTTACACTTCTTCCTACCCAGAAAGTTCTCAAAATATACACGCCAAAGCCCAAGGGAGCCGTAAAATGTCGGCTTCTAATTTATTTAACAACTTAACAAGAGAATAAATAATGTCCATTTTTGGGCCGTCATCGCGTGATGAAATATAAATTAATTTTGGAGGGCCTGGTACTAAATGGTATTAAAAAACTTTTAGGTTATATATCATACATACATAAGTTATCATGACACTGTGTATATAAATATTTCGCGATTTATTTAACATTGTCATTCAAGCATTATAACATAAAATCTAAGCTGAGTTCAAGAAGCATCAAGCACCTTAATTCATTTTTAGATAGAAGGTGATGTTAGAAGTCATATTTAAAACCATAGAGCTTGTATAAAAAGGATTATGAATGTTGAAGAGGCGAGTGAGGTGTGTAAGGATCGTGCCATATGGCGTTCGGTTCTCTCTGCCTACCCCGCTAGGGAAGTTGTGTGAAGTTTAGTTAGTTAGTTAGATAGATATATAGATATTCTTTATTGCACGAAAAACAGATACAGATAAATACAATACAATTTAGGCGGTCTTATCGCTAAAAGCAATCTCTTCCAGACAACCTTCAGGTAGAGGAAAATAAGGGCGTGCAGTAAATCAAATCACTTTCATACAAAAATACAATTAGGTATTTTGGGTTGAATAAGTAGAAAACTTTGGTAACGTCCATTAGTGGTTGGCCTACATATTATACCCAATACCCAATCAGTCTTTTACGACATGCTACGCAAGGAACACACTTGATACATTCTAATTATGTCCCAGTTCCATAAACCTCATCATATATTTCCTCATCATAAATTTGCTATATACCTACTTGTAAACGGCAACTAAATCTCAAGTGCTTCCATAGTTCTTAGACCACAATATGTACACTTAGCTTGCAAATAAATGATTTGAGTTTGAGTTTATATAAAACTAGCAGCGCCCCGCGGTTTCACCCGCATAGTTCCCGTTCCTGTAAGAATATGGGGATAAAATATAGCCTATATTACTGCCGGATAATGTAGCTTTCCAATGGTGAAATAATTTTTGAAATCGGCTCAGTAGTTTTTGAGTTTATTCATTACAAACACACACACACACACACAAAATTCAAAAATACAAATCTTTCCTCTTTTTAATATTAGTATATAGACTAGTATAGATAAATAATAAATAAATAAATAAATAAGTTCTTCAGACTGCCACACCAATTCCCTAGTCCCAAACTAAGCTTATGCTTGTGCTATGGATACTAGGTGAACGGATAGACATACTTAAATAAGTTTATAAACATCCATGACTCGAGTACAAATGTCCATGTTCATCACCCGAAACATTTGCCCCTAGCGGGATTCGAACCCGCGACCCTTGGATTCGTGGCCAGAGTCTCTGACCAGTCGACCAACGGGCCAGTCAAACATATTGGCTGATATTATATTATAAGGCAACTTCCTTTTTATTTCCCAAAGTTTATCTAAAGCTTTCCTGGCCCCGTTAAAAATTGCGTTCTCCACATCTTAGGGCTCGCACACTTTATAATCTCGTTAGCGCGTGATTATTCCGTCGGCGAGCTATTCACGTCACGTCCGCCTTGTCACGCGCACTTGCCGTGATAAGGATTGGGGGAAGTGTTGTTGCTTTCAAAGAGCCTTGGTAGCTCAGTCTGGATAAGAAAACATGTGAGGGTGCAGGCTGCTTAAAACTAATTAAGTCATCATCTTCCTAGCGTTATGTCCCGTGTAGACGGGGTCCGCTTAGACCATGATCCAGGATTTAGTGAGTCTGGTAATTACATTGAAGCGACTGCCGACCTGACCTTCGTAACCCTAAGATAGGGGAACCAGACAATTTTTGGATCATGGTTACAAATCCAAAGTTGTTTGAATTTGCAGGTTTCATCACGATGTTTTCCCTCACCGTCGAGCTAGTGGTATAAATACGTACATAGATTTGAAAAATCCAGAGGTACATGCCCGGGTTTGAACCCGCACTCCTCGGTTAAGAGGCGCGTATCCTTACCATTGAGCTACCACCGCTCACCGCTTAAAACTAATTAAGTAAATATGGAAAAAGCTGTACGCAATTTTAAAGGTGGTTTTGGTGGTCTCTAATGTTGGTTTAGTTTTAAGCTGTATAAAGCTATGATCAAACTGAGAAAAAGTGATATGGTCACAATATACACCAACTATTTAAATTAGGGAACAACTAGATCAGGCATCTTCCAGGACACCTTGACCTTTATTACCCAACTTCCTGCTGAAACCAGAGGGAAACGACAGGGTGGGCCAGATTTGCGAGGCTGAGAAAACGCATACTCGTAGAACTGAGATAATGCTGAAAAGTTGGTTTCTCGATTTGATCAAAGCCCTTTGTATTTTGAGTACTCTTACAGCAAACAAAGAACTAAGTAAAATTGTTAATTTTCAATTCATCCTCTATTTTTCTTTTCAGAATAGTTTATTAAGAAGAAACGCAACGGTTGTTTATTTCTAAGAATTTCTATTTAAATAAATAAATAAATAAATATTCGACTACATCACATACATTGATCTGACACCGAGGTAAGTAGCTTAAGCACTTGTGTTACGGACATCAGAATCAACAGTGGTATTACAAATATATACTTAAATATTGGATATTAACACCCAGACACAGAACAAACACAAGTATTCATCATACAAATGTTTGTCCTGGGTGGGAATCGAACCCACAACTCTTGGCGCATGGGGCAGGGTCACTACCGAATGCGCCATCGAGCTTGTCAAATTTAACTTTATACAGTCTAGATACACTAGGCAAAATTTTTAATAGAGTATTTTTTTTTGTTATTCCTTTCCAGATTGCTGCATTGAGCGCGATCAGGCTCGCCATTATGATAATTTTATTTAAGTTCAACCAGTATGAGATCACAGTCCAACAAATAACAGAGATGCACATTTACCTTAGCATACATACATACATAACATCACGCCCATAATCCCGGAAGGGGTAGGCAGAGTCAAAGGGGCAGCATGCCCCTTCAACCACATTCAGCCAAAAATAAAGCCGGGCTGGGTTAGATGGAAAACTACACAATCACACACCCAAAACCCGATATACCATTATTCATGCTGCATCTTTACGCATGCTGCAGGGTCACTACCGAATACGCCATCAATCTTGTCATATAATGAATGATAAGCCTATGCTGACTAGGGGTTGCAATGCTGCATCCAGCAATCTAGCTGAGCCCAGCATAATTTAACTGTGCTGGCTCTAGTGACATGTGCTGGTTCCTGCCGCTGGATTTTAATTTTTACCAAAGATTTAAATGCTGGATCAAGAAATCCCATAGTCCCATGTTGGTCTAGTGGCTCATGTCGATCTGGGCCAAAAAAAAAGAATGTGTCAACAGTGGTTCTTGCCTGTTTTTTCACAATTTTCCATCTGACTCAGCCCGGCTTTATTGTTTGGCTGAATGTGGTTGAGGCTGCCCCTTTGACTCGGCCCACCCCTTCGGGGATTATGGGCGTTAATGTTATGTATGTATCAAGCAATCCACCTGAGTCTCGCACAATTTTAGCTCTGCTGGATCCAGCACATAACCCTAGATCCAAAAAATGTCGTTGGACTGCTATCCCTAATACTGACGCTACACTTCCTTGCTTGTATAAATATCTTCACTGGCCCCTTCTCTGCGGTGTAGTGAAGTGGCGGATGAGAGTCGGATTACCGGGCAGCGTCTCATCAATCATCTCGCGCGGTCGGCGCGGAACCACCTGGTGCGGTCAATGACCCTGTAGTTTTGACATGGCGAATTGTGCTGTGAGGCGGGTTAGAGTTTTTGCAAGGGTGGAGTAAACTGAAGTTAGGTGATCGAATTACAGTTGCATCTTCTATACTGCTTCGTCGATTAGTAGCGAGATTCCCAATTATCTTCTTTATATCACTGCCAACAAAAACAATTATAATTGGTACTTTTCCCAGTTTTCACCGAAATGAGTAATCTTATCAGCTGTCCCTTGGAGTAACGCTACGGGGAATATTGGCTATCGGCTAGTTTGAAAGCATATGGCACGTCCCAGCTAGGTTTTAAGCGCTAATGCTGTTCTAAATCATAAACCCAAATAGAAGTGAATACATGATGACATTGATTATAAACATGGCAAAGGAAAATACTAGGACTGATTCCCCGCATAAAAAAAGGACTGTTGATTCCAGCGATAAAATTATTTTATTGTGTGAGCCTTTATGAATAAGATCTCTTTTTCTATTACAGCCTTTTATGGATAACACCATAATCTACTGCTGATCTAGAGACATTGTAACAAAAGAACACTCACGGTGCACTCGAAAAGCCATGAGACTCCTCGCTTTATAACTATTTTCATCCAATTCCCCAGCTACATGAGTTTTAACTTTGAGCGAAAAAATAATTATTTCCTGCCCTTTGTTCTCAGCTCTAATGTTGTAGTCGACGAGGACTAACTCCGAGTAATGCTACAAACGACGTTAACCGCCTACTCAAGAATAAAGCGGAGAGTACTTTTTCCAGGGCACTTAACACAATCTAACATGAGGTCCCATGTTGTGGGACTTAAAAAGGAAGCACAGCTGAGATTTTTGTCTAGGATGTCCTTAAGGCGTCTAATCGTGTAAAGGAGTTTGAAGCCCGTTGGACTCTACTCCTTCGGAGATTGCAGGTATTAATGTATGGATGGATGTATTTTCTAAAAGCTGCTATCATGGTAAGTCCCAAGCAAATGTCATACTAGAAGTTTTATATGCGAACTGATGACACATACTTTGAGCGGACTAGTCATAGAGATTTGGGTTTTTCATAACGTTTACAATCAGCTGACCTGAATACTAATCGGTTGTTTTTCGGCAAGTATTAACATCGATTCCACATTTTAATAGGTCACGATGTCTCATCTATAGGAATTGTTTAGTTTAAAACTTCATGAAAATACAAATGACTAATTTTATTACGAATATTTCATAATAAATCATAGGAAGAATTTAAACGATTTAGCCAATTGTATTATAACGTGATTGTATTATAATGCAGACTTATACAGAAAAATAGAAATATTAACTAATCAACGTCTTCCTCATAATAAATACATCATGTACTAATATTCACTACTTTTTCCTACATCTTAGTCTCTCGCAGTTCATGGTACAGAAAGCCCCGACCTTGGAAGATCGCGTGAGCCGAAGTAAGACGTAACAAAGAGGCAATAAAGAGGTTTATGGCCTCCGATAAATCATAGCTCATCCGACGACGGCCGGAGTAATGAACCAGAAAATTTCCTGCTAGCCAGCGCTCAATGTATACGTAGCAGTAGATGGAGGGATATATCATGCAGAGGAAATTACTAAAAAAAAATCTCAGGATATTTTTTTGAGAAATATCCGGATATATCTGAATTAGATATCTGTTATCCCCGCTAGGAAAGTACCTAGCGTGATATTTTTAGTTAGATAGATATCTGGTTCTAGCAGTAGCGTGTCACTGTAGTAACGTGAGTGACACAAGGGCACGGCATATAGGCAATCCTCCTTCGATGGAGGCTGCACTCAAACGTCCCAAAAATCTAATTACCTTCTGGACGGAGCTTGGGTGGTTTGAATGATCACTGTAGTGGTACAGTGACCATCTACGCACAATGGCCCACTTATGAGGCTAAGTGCGGAAAACAAATGCCCAACTAACTAACTAACTATCTGGTTCTAGAAAATACAACGCGCTATGATGTGACTAAACTGTTTTGTGCATCTCAACTGGAGCTAATATTTTAAGTAACACAAAGAAATATAAAGTTTCAAAACATTTCCTGGAACAAATATAAATAATACCGACGACATATCTCACTTACCAAAAGATAAGCTATGAGAGTGCCAAACATGTGTAAAAATTCGGATGGTCGCCGAATATATAAATCTTTTGCACTAAAGTATATAACAACAGAGCAAAAATAACAAACAAACAAACATAGCATCACGCCCATAATCACCGAAAAGGTAAGCAGAGTCAAAGGGGCAGCAGGCCCATTTAACCACATTCAGCCAAAAACAAAACTAGGCCGGGTTAGATGGAAAATTGTGAAAAAATTGTGAGAAGTGGCTAGCTCGTCGCCTACGCAACATACCCAAAACCCCATATACCATTAGTCGCCTTTTACGACATGCTAGGCAAGAAACACAGTTGGCACCTTCTTTTTTAAGTCCCAAACCAACATCGGACAAAGCAAGTTTAGCAAGAGCAAAAATGTGAGCGTAAGCCATTAAAAGGTTTCTAAGTCGTTGTAAACCATATCCGAAAATGTGTTTTTAAGTCTTTATAAAAACCATATCCGAAATAATCTAGATGTAATCCGATCGAGGATACCGGATGTTTTCGCAGAATCTCCATTCACGTAACATTTGCACGAACTTTAATATCGGCACAAAAGCTGTCACTGAGATAGATGAGAACATATTTTCCAGACAGAAAAACTAACTTCTATTGCCGTTGATTTCCAAGAAAATTCTTGCAACACAAATATGACTAAACACCAGCCTCTAAGAACTAAAAACAATATTCACACATGCTACTGTTCTTTTCGCACGATGAAGATTTCTCGATAGAAAGACAGTCTTGCTTTACCGCAAACCTACTTTTGAATAATGGTTATCAATTAGTGTGAACGTCAATGATCTGATACTTAACGGCAATGTCAAAGAGATATCAGATTTGTATCATGAAGAGTTTGATGACATATCAATTTGACGTAACTTTAATAAACAAGATAAAGAGAACCAGAAAGATGAAACTTCTAACCCAGAGAACTCCTCTGACATACTACCCCGCTATCACGTTTTGGGGAGCGAGGTGGCTATGTAAGGCTACCTGGATCCAGAGAACCCTTAACCATCTAAGATAGTTAAAAAAACACAAACATATTGGAATTAATCATAGACGCCTTTGGGGCAGTTGTTGAAATAAACCCTGTTTAAAGTTTGACAGATGGTCCAACAGCTTAAACAAAATGTATTCATATGGGACTGTTTAAATGAAGAATATTTAGCAAATTTTTCTTCATTTAAGAGTTACATTGTCAGGTTTGTATACGAAGCTTCGTATACATATTCTGGATCGAAAATTGCAAATGTGCTCCAGTATAGTATTCTCTCAAATATAGGAAATTAGGTCAAAATATTTCGGATGTAGCACACCGTCGTAGGAACAGTTCATCTTCGGGACCGATTTCGGTAACGAACGTATTTAATTATACAAAATAGCTCGGAACTTTGTACTACGAATTTCATGGCGGGTCCTCAGAGGACTGGTTCAGTGCATCGCGAAATAGAGCTTGCATAAATATATTTATATATATATATATATATTTAGTTACCATTAGCATACTTATATGTTATGCTAATGATAACTAATGTTTAGTCGAATTTTCGTAACCTCATGTTATTTAAGTTATTAGGGTTTTATGCATTTGACAAGCTCGATGACGCATTCGGTAGTGACCCTGCCCCATGCGCCAAGAGTTGTGGGTTCGATCCCCACCCAGGACAAACATTCGTGTAAAGAATACTTGTGTTTGTTCTGTGTCTGGGTGTTAATATCCAATATTTAAGTATATATTTGTAATACCACTGTTGTTTCTGATATCCGTAACACAAGTGCTTAAGCTACTTACTTCGGAAACAGATCAATGTATGTGATGTCGTTGAATATTATTAATATTATTATTAATTAATTAATATTATTATATTGTACAATAATAAAATAATCATCCTATTAGTCCCATGTTGGTCTGGGATTTTAAAGAATGCGCCAACTGTGTGCCTAGCTTGTCTTAAAGGCGACTAATGGTATATCGGGTTTTGGGTGTGTGATTGTGCAGGTGACGAGCTAGCCTCTTGTCACTATTTTTACATAGTTTTCCATCTGACCCAGCCCAGTTTTACTTTATTTATTTTTTGGCTGAATGTGGTTAAGGGGCTACTTTCCCTTGAAATCTGCCTACCCCTTTGGGGATTACGGGCGTCAGTGACAAGTGGCTAGCTCGTCGCCTACATAATCGACTACATTGACTGACTCGTTGGTCGAGTGGTCAGAGACCCTGGCCACGAAACCAAGGGTCGCGGATTCGAATCCCGCTAGGGGCAAATATTTCGTGTGATGAACATGGACTCGAGTCATGGATATTTATAAACGTATTTAAGTATGTCTATCCGTTCACCTAGTATCCATAGCACAAGCTTATAAGCTTAGTTTGGGACTAGGGAATTGGTGTGCCAGTCTGAAGCATTTATTTATTTATTATTTATTTATAATCACAAACGCAATATACAGTACCTACATCATCAGTCTCTTTTTATGACATTCTTGGCAAGTAAAAACAATACGTCATTTTTTAAACCTAGACCAACATAGAAAGTACTCCAAATTAACAGATAATTAGTTACACCATTGTAGTCAAAAGGTTAATCTGTACTTTGGCAATTTAATGGAAGTACAAGAACACTTCTGAAACGAGTTACGGAGTGAAATTCAATACGATCTGCGGGATAAGCTTCGGAAGCCTGGGACCCCGGACTCAGCCTTATGGAGTTATTGGCTTCGCTGAAATAATTTACTGCAAGCCAAATTGATTTATATTTCTCTACCTACCGTGCAAACTGAATCGATAGGATTAGTCTCTAGGTATATTAGCGTCATCAAATAAATAGCTCCAAAAGGCTTACTAATATAAGAACATTATGGCTGATTTTCAATGGTCAGATAAGAATTAACCGACTGATAAAGTATAAAGTCAACAATTTGCGGATGTCACACGGTATTTTACTTAGGAAACAGACAATGACATTTTACAATCATCCGGATTGTGATATTTCCGATTGTTATCTATTATCTGACTGTTGAAAAATCAGCCCTTAGGAAACAGACAATGACATTACAATTCAAATTCAAAATATCTTTATTTTTATAGGCTTTAAAAAACACTTATAAATAGTTAATTTAAACAGAAAAAAAAAGTATTACCACCGGTTCGGAAGGTAGACTCTATCGAGAAGAAACCGGCAAGAAACTCGATAGTTACTCTTTTAAATGCCAAAATTTACAATTTCGTACTTAATAACCTTCACTTACTAAGGTGACAACACTGCAGGTGAACACTTCATTATGAAGTTAAACATATATGCTTATCATTTAGACTGTTATCTTTAATCTTCCTGTTGAAAAATTAGCCCTAATAAAATTAATTAACTCGTGCATAAATAGATTCATATTTATGGAGATATCAGAATTTGTCAGATATGTTGACACAGTCTTCCTTCTTCTTGAAGTGAAGTCTTCCCATAAGTCAATACAATCACTACACTACTACTAGCAATTCTCACTCACACAGGGGCGGATTTTGAATATGGGGCCCCTGGACTAACCCTACTCTGGAGCCTAAAATGGTCCTAGGTATTACTAGTAGCCTGGAATCTGAAATCTGTTGATAGATATGTGTCTTGTCTTCGATAGGGGCCTTTTTTCCACCGGTGAAATTATTTTCTCTTAAATTGTAATGAGGAAATACCGTTTTTAACTTAGACTGGCCCGTTGGTCGAGTGGTCAGAGACCCTGGCCACGAAACCAAGGGTCGCGGGTTCGAATCCCGCTAGGGGCAAATGTTTCGTGTGATGAACATGGACATTTGTACTCGAGTCATGGATGTTTATAGACGTATTAAAGTATATCTAGCCGTTCGTCTAGTATCCATAGTACAAGCATAAACTTAATTTGGAACTAGGGAATTGGTGTGTCGGTCTGGAGAATTTATTTATTTATTTATAACTAAGAATTCCAGTTGCTTGGCTATGAGAATAAAAACTCTTTCATAGGTTAGCAATTAGATACCTACATAGCTAGTGGAAGCAAATGCTATATGCTAAGATGAACGAGATGCGAAGTCAAAACAAAACACTGCCATTTTCTCATTCCATTCTCATTTTAATTTTAAGTCAATCTCTAAAACATCCACTTTAAATATGACGCAACTGAAAACAAAGCGGGTAGCTCAGTGCATGCTGCGCACTCGGTAGACAAAAATAAAAACACGCCGGGGAAGGATTAACACAATACTCGCTTGCGCTTGTCTGCAAAGAACACAGACAGACAGATGGGGCACTGCTTGCGATTGGGAGTTCCTGCCTGTCTACACAGATTCAAAATTCAAATTCAAAATTTATTTATTTCTTCCACAAAGCAATATAAATTACATCTAAAATTTCAAACTTAATTTTAAGAGATAGTGATAGATATAATGAAACACTCAACGGCTACTCGTATAGCCGCTCCGCATTTGACTGGCTCGATGGCGCATTCGTGATCGTGCCCCATGCGCCAAGAGTAGTGGGTTCGATCCCCACCTAGAACAAACATTCATATGATGAATACTTTTGTTTGTTTGTGTCTGGGTGTTAATATCCAATATTTATGTATATATTTGTAATTTGTAATACAACTGTTGATTCTGATACCCGTACCGTAACGTAAGTGTGTGCTTAAGTTACTTACCTCGGAATCAGATCAATGTATGTGATGTAATCTGATATTTATTTATTTGCAGTCAGCACAATGTTATTTTTCTCTATAAATCCTAGGCAATGGAGTGGTGTGTCACGCGAGATCAGTTCATTCAGTCCCGAGAAAATATCCCTCGATTTTACTTACTTTAAGTAGGTACGTATATCAAATAATTACAGATGTGTTATCATAATCCGATTCCCCGATATAGATTCGGTTTTATGCGCGATAGAGAACAGTCTAGTCTCTCCAATCTCTGGCGGGCGGGTCTCAAATAAAAGCTAGTACGTAGGTACTCTATAAATCTTTGCACTATTTTTTTAATAGCAACTGAACGAACTGAGATCTCTGTTCCTATTTGTTATATGGCTCAGGGGTAAAAAAGACAAAAAAATAATCCCAGGAAGCAGCGGATGTCTCGACCTTGTGAAGCATGAATCCGATGTTGCATCGTTAGTTTTGCCACGCCATTCTAAACTTTACTTCTTTGGAAACAAGGCCACTTAAAACGAGGTGTGAACGGTATAAAGTTACCGGCACACGGCAACTGTGACGTGGGAAGCGAACGGAAAAAGGATATGACATAGTTTTTTAATTTACAAGATAAAGTTTTTTGTAAAGTCGCTTTCCGGTTTTGAAACAGTGTGCTATTTGTCTATGCAAAATTCGTTGGAAAGGATTATTTATAATTGAAAATATTCTTTAAGTTTCTATGTCTACCTCACAGACTAGTAAAAAAAGGACTCCGCGCCATTACCTAGACATTAAAACTCCTCAGGTGCTCCACCTTGACACGCAACTTACGTCACACATTGACATAATAAGTGCTCCAAATGACAGATATCCGATATCTGGTATCCATAAGTATCTTACACACACATGACACACATTCATAAACATGGCTTCGCCCTATAGTATGGCAGCGTGAAGTCCTTCTTTTTTTACTAGTCCGTGGTCTACCTACAGAATATATTAAATAATATAATAATAACTGAGGTCTGCGTCATAGGTAGTTACACCCAACCCAAAAAATTGCAGAAGAAAAATCCTAAAATATAATAATAATAATGTGTGTTCCATCACACATTTAGATAAAACTCTCAAAAGGCCTCTACATGTTGGACCCATGTCCCCATGCAAGCCTTAAAGGCCCGGGCTTGTCCCGTGATTGTGCCGAGAGACATAATAATAAATTCTCCAGACTGACACACCAATTCCCTAGCCAAACGAAGCTTATGCTTGTGCTACGGATACTAGGTGAACGGATAGACATACTTAAATACGTTTATATGAACATTTGCACTCGAGTCATAATGTTTCATGACTCGAGCGCAAATGTCCATATTCATCACACAAAACATTTGCCCCTAGCGGGATTCGAACATCGACCCTCGGTTTCGTGGCCACGGTCTCTGACCACTCGACCAACGGGCTAGTCAAAAGCACCAATGTGATACATATGAAGCAGTGTTTTATATTAGAGAATGATTTCGCTAAAATGGCGTTACGGTATGCTGTGCTCTGATTGGCTTATTCAATTTGACGAGTTTAAAGCAGGACGGCAATTGGTCAAGAGAAGATCGGTTTCTTATGGATATGAGTAAACATTTATCAATGGCAAATGCTTTTAAGTTTTATCGCTCATATTCTATTTTATTTACGTGCCGTATCAACTCTAGTGATCAATCAAAAACTAATACTTCACGGAACTCAAAAAGTATTTTCGCTATACAAAAGTGTTTGAATTTCATTGAAAGCCTTAAGAAACGTCCGCTTTCTTTTTTTCCAACAGTCTTTAAACTTCGACAGACAGCTTAGCAAGATCGGATCTTACACCTATTGAATTGTGAAAAGGTTGAAAAGGTTTCAAATCGCCTTGAAAAAGGATCCAGCTGAAGAGACTTAACAGGCTGTGGAGATTCCTAAAAGTAACTTTTTTACCTTTTTTAGACAGAAAACTCCTAGTCTGCGGCCCTATAACTTATATAAGTAATCTTCTTTTGCAACTACTTTGTAACCTTATGGAGATTTTTAGTGTAAAACATAAATTATCATACACGGACTAGTAAAAAAAAGAATGGAGTCCTTCTTTTTTCAAATCTGTCATACTATAGCGTGAAGCCACGTTTATGCATGTGTGAGTGAGATACTGATGGCTACCAGATATCGGATATCTGTCAGTTGGAGCACTTATTATGTCAATGTGTAACGTAAGTTGCGAGTCAAGGTGGAGCACCTGAGAAGCTTCATTGTCTGGTTAGTGGCGCGGAGTCCTTCTCTTTTTACTAGTCCTTGATATCATATAAAAAATATGATATTATCTTTACACGCGAAATTCCTTAAGAAGTAAGCAGAGTCGAAGGACCCAATTCAGATAAAAAAAATAAATTGTATTAGATGTGTTGTGTAAAAAGGGAGTGAGAAATGGCTATCTCGTCGCCTTCATAACCATGCCACCACAAGCAATACATCATTAGTCGCGTTTTACGACAAGCTAGGGACACAATAAGCAAGATGACTAAAAAAACTAATTAGTCCGTCAGTTAGATTATAAAAAAATATTGAACACGTATTTTTTATTTATTTGTCAAACAAACATTGACGAAGATACATTGCATTCAAGTTGCGCGTGACGTCACGCTTTCGTACATTTTTTTACTAAATAGTGAGCCCGCACTCCTAAACTTTGATGCTCTTTATCTTTGCGATTTTTAGTTAATTTGATAAAGCGAAAAATACGTGTAGTATTTTTGCATAATCTAACTGACAGACTGAATAGAATTATAGTTTTATAATGCAGTCATCATCCTATTAGTATATACATTATTTTTAAGTTCCAGATCAACATAGAATAAATCTAACAGTGACACTATTAAATAAGTAACATTTTAGTCCTAGATTCGAATGTTTTCACGAAGAAGACTAACTAAGAATTATTACATTCTTCAACAGAAATTAATTTCAGCCTCGGTGAAATTATTTGAATGCCCCGCTGCGGAGAAACGGCGCAGGTTATAATTGTTTGAGGATATTCATTACAGGGACGAATCTTGTGAACCAATTTCCTCGAAGGGATTAAAGTTACGGTTTGAGGATCATTTTGGTAACTAAAGGTGCTCGGATTTGCTTGCTTGTTGAGAGCAAATATTGAACAGGGGACGCGTCGGTTTGAAGGATTTCTCTTTGAAGCAGCATCACTTAGCAGGTAATATTGAGGCTTGCATAGATTTAAGAACAATAAATGTGTTAGTTTAAATATAACTTGAGATACGAGCTTTTATTGCGCACTAAACAAACCACTAATAATGCATTGGGTTTATGATTATGTATTAATGTAGGCGAAGAGCAAGCCAATTGTCACAACTTTTTCGCAATTTTCTATCTAACCCAACTGAATTTTATTTCTAATTATGTGATATTTAAAGAATTTACAGCTCCGCTCTTTAATTAACTCTTTCTTTTCTCAATTTCAAATTGGATGCGAAAATATTTGCGTTAACATTTTAACTTCAGCATTATGAGCTACGCTGAAGTTAAAGTGTTGAGATATTGAGATACCCATGTCTGACACAAGCCGAACACGCTTACGCAACAAACGCGGCGGTATCGGAACGGACTATCTAGTTACGAATTCACCAACTCATCGCAGCCCGTACGCTTTTTCTAGGACGACTGGGGCCCTTTAAATATTAAACCTTTTTATTACGTCATCCGCGACCTTCTGGGGGAAATCTTCCAAGAGTATTCACTCTAACTGGAGAGCCTTGAGTTGCCAATGAGACTGTATAGGTATGTCATTACACCTGCAATCCCCGAAGGAATATATAAATTCAAAGGGGCCAGCCATCCTACTCAACCATATTCGGGCAAAAAATTATGAACTGAGCTGGTTCTTACCCAGTTTTTATTGTTAAACGTCTTAAGTAGCTATACAATTAATTTATACTAAGTAATTTAATATCAACATATTACTTTACAATTTAAACCGTGACACCTATTTTAATCTCTTGCAATTTTTTTTTTTTTTTCACTCGCGTTTCAATACCTATATAATAGGTTCCGCCAAAATTACCCTTGAAGTTATTATATTTTTCTTGCAAGATGTGCTAAAGAGTAAATTTACATACATAACATCACGCCCATAATCCCCGAAAGGGTAGGCATAGTCAAAGGGGCAGCAGGCCCCTTTAACCACTTTCAGCCAAAAACCAAACTGGGCTGGGTTTGATGGAAAATTGTGAAAAAGTAGTGACAAGTGGCTAGCCCGTCGCCTACATAATCACACATCCAAAAGTCGCCTTTTACGACATGCTAGGCAAGAAACACAGTTGGCACATTATTTTTTAGTCCCTGACCAACATGGGACAAAATACATTTAAATACACGATTAAGATAGTAAGATATTCTATATCATATAAAGATATGGATTTCAATGTCGTAAACTTTGTAAGAGCTTAGTTTGGCCGTAACGCCGCTCTGGTTAGTTAATACTCTAAGATGGTTGTGTGATATCATCTTTATTTGTTTTGCAACATCTGGAAAATGGATTATTTATTGAATAGTGGGTTTGAGTTACAGAGGGGCTGATGCAATTCAAATGACCATAAATAAAACATGTCATCTTCATTTTCCTAGCGGTCCTGGTCGGAGTCGACTGAACAATAGTCCCAGAACTCCCAGATGTAGCGAGTCTTGACAGGGAAGAAGTATCATCATATGGGAACATTGTGATGTCCCATGTTAGTCTGGGACTTAAAAAGGTTGAGACACTTGTGCTCCTTGACTGTCGTAAATCCCGCATGTCGTAAAAGGCGACTAATGGTATATCGGGTTTTAGGTGTGTGATTGTGTAGGCGACGAGCTAGCCACTTGTAACTATTTTTTTATAATTTTCCTAGATTTGAACCCAGCGCAGTTTTATTTTAGGTTAAATGTGGTAAGAGGCCTTTGACTCTGCCCACCCCTTCGGGGATTACGGGCGTGATGTTATGAACCTTTAAATGTAAGAAAACATTACAATACATGCATGCATGCATAGTATTGTAATGTTTTCTTAAATTTAAAGGTTTCTTTATAATCATCGATTTATCGCCTCAAATCCATAATTACTTAGATTTTAAAAACCCAACGAGTAAAAAAAGTCACCTCCCCTTACTTTAAGGCGCATGTTCATTCAGCTCCCCACCATTAGGCAATTAATATAACCATCTTATACCCTCTCCATCCTCTTTCATCCGTGTTTAATTTATTAATAAATAATGTTGAAGACAGCAATAAACTTATTAAGGAATTGGGAACCAGTTGCTGTTTGCATTACGATATTAATTAATAACGATTTGTTTGGTCTTCAATTCAAATCGGGTTAAATGATAGAATATTGTTTTCATGCACGAATTCAGTAAGTTACGTAAGATGCACCTAAGTTATGTAGGATGCACCTAAGTTATGTAGGATGCACCTAAGTTATGTAGGATGCACCTAAGTTATGTAGGATACACCTTAATTATGTAGGATGCACCTAAGTTATGTAGGATGCACCTAAGTTATGTAGGATGCACCTTAGTTATGTAGGATACACCTAAGTTATGTAGGATGCACCTAAGTTATGTAGGATACACCTTTGCACAGTGTTAAAAAAATAACAATAAGAATTATGAAATCCAGACGAAAATAATTTAAAAATACTTTACCAAGATATGATGTTTAAACGAAAATTATATATTTAAAAATATAATATAAACATCGTATCTTGGTAAAGTATTTTTAAATTATTTTTGTCTGGATTTCATAATTCTTATTGTTATTTTTTTAACACTGTGCAAAGGTGCATCCTACAAATTCATACAACACAAAACTCATTAATATTTATAACATATGCGAATACTTTCATTAAGAATGCAATTGTGAAATCCTCAATGAGAATTTTAATTTAATTAAACGAATGACAAGGCCTGCACACTATGTAAGGTCAGTTACATAATGTTACAATAATGAATGTTAATTATTTAATTAGATAATAAAAGAAGAATGGCATTAGTAAAATTGTAGTCTATGTAGGTATATAACCATATTCATGCGATATAATGTATATCCTGACAGGCTTCACAATATATATACATATATATATATATATATATATATATATATATATATCCGACTACATCATATACATTGATCTGACTCCGAGGTAAGTAGCTTAAGCACTTGTGTTGCGGATATCAGAATCAACAGTGGTATTACAAATATATACTTAAATATTGTATATTAACACCCAGACACAGAACAAACACAAGTATTCATCATACTCTTGGCGCATGGGGCAGGGTCACTACCGAATGCGCCATCGAGCTAGACAATAAGGCTCCAACAACTCATCAGATTTGGATGAATGCTTTTGATATAATTTTTAGATGCAATTTTTTTTCTCAATTCGTAGACGTATTAATACAACTATAGCTATGTACCAGCAATTAAATATCAAATAAATGTTAGCAAATATAAACTAAATAATATTAAAATACCGTTAGATTTTCTGTTTAAACAGGACGGTTACCATTTTTGAAGATAAATAAGTAGGCACATTACGAAATATTTGTATATGTCCAAACAGTTGATGAGGACCAACACTGTCCGCTCAGGATATTCAAACAGTGTCACGTCCGGTTAACAATTAGACTGCAACAGTCACGTATGGCGACGTCACGCGGTTCCCAAAGCCTCGCCGAGGAATGCCAACGGTGACATTTGACATGGCCGGCCAACGGTAATTTCGGTGGTCAAGTTTTGGTTTTATTTGTACATACATACATAACACCACGCCCATAATCCCCGAAGGGGTAGGCAGAGTGAAGAGGCAGCAGACCCCTTTAACCAAATTTTGCCAAAAATAAAACTGTGGTACTACGGACCAAAAGGGTGGTAAACGGGCATCAGGTAGGAGGTGGGGAAGGTTTGAAATGGTTTAGCATCGTATAAAAAAAAAGCTACATGACGGAAACATTTCCGGACTGACCTAAATACATAATTTGTTTCCGAACGCACTTCTGTTTTCATTTTTGCGACGCTGAAATATGCAAATCACGCTCGATAGTAATTTTCTCGACTTCAGCAGAATTTTATTAGACGATCCAAGTTCCAAGTAAAAACTTAATCAAGCTTGTACTTCATAAATACGTATTTTTATGATTTCATGTCACTTAAAAGTATAGAACAGAAATAAAGTTTAAGCTCAATTATAGGGGCACGCACCTCACATTCACAAAATATAGTTGACTGGCTCGCAGGCGCATTCGGTAATGACCCTGCCCAATGCGCCAAGAGTTGTGGGTTCGATCCCCACCCAGGACAAACATTCGTGTGATGAATACATGTGTTTGTTCTGTGTCTGGGTGCTAATATTTAATTAAGTATATATTTGTAATACCACTGTTGATTCTGATATCCGTAACACAAGTGCTTTAGTTACTTAACTCGGAGTCAGTTCAATGTATGTGATGTCGTCGGATATTTATTTTAATTATTCACTTATGGTAATACCCAGCACATATTTGTACCACTAGCTCATAAAAAACTATCTGCTAGACCTTTAAGATCAGAATGTTTAATCGACATCTCTTGCAAAAAATTACAAAAAGTTTCAAGTAAATCATTAATTTTCAATGAATAAAAGAATGATTGATTGATTCCTTTAGCGGTTCATAGGCTCCTCCCTTAAAGTCCGAACTGAGTTGTTTTGATTGATTCACTCTTCAGAAATGCCCATTAATTAACCGACTTTGTTCGTACCTTGCAATTCTTTTCTATTTAACGCCATTTATTCTCGTCTATAAAGGATGGACTTATAGAAATTCCGAGGAAAAATTGAAGCAATATTTCTTTTTAGCATATTTAGGAGGTCTATCAAAACCTAAACAAAATTATGATTTGTTTTTACATGACTACAATTGCTTCTTTACGTCTATACTATAAATAAATAACTACTCTATCGACATAACTTCTATCTATTAATAACTTTTTATGCCTACACAATCACATTCCCAAAACCCGATATACCATTTTTTTCGTTTTTCTTTTTAAATAATATGTACATATTTTCCTCAATATCGGAGCGGTGGTAGGTCAATGGTAAGGACTCGCGCCTCTTAACCGAGGAGTGCGGGTTCAAACTCGGGCACGTACCTCTGGATTTTTCAAATCTATGTACGTATTTATACCACTAGCAACGGCGAGGGAAAACATCGTGATTTCCCTCGCAAATTCAAAATTTTGGATTTGTAATCATGATCGAATAATTGTCTGGTTCCCCTATCTAAGGGTTACGAAGGTCAGATCGGCAGTCGCTTCAATGTAATTACCAGACTCGCTAAATCCTGGGTCATGGTCTAAGCGGACCCCGTCTAAGCACGGGACATAACGCTAGGAAGATAATATTTTCCTCAATATCATGGTTGTCTAGGAAGTTCGCAATATGTCTGCCTAAATTTATGTGTTATATTATTTTCGATAATACTAGGTATTATATTAATTTTGTACGCCAATCTTAACTAATTATGCATTTTAAAAGCAGATACTATATTTTTTTTTGCAAATAAATTAAACATATTTTAGGAAATTATATTTTAAAGCTCATCATCAGTATAGCGTTACGTCCTATGCTTCTATCCTATGCGTCCAGGATTTCGAGTCTGATAATTACATTAAAGTAACCGCGGATCTTCTTTCGAAAGTCTTAGACGGGGATAATCTATCTCAAAACTATTTGTAGATAGTGACAACATTTTTGGTCTCATTCTCTGCATCAAAAAATTTACTAACTTCCTATTAACTTCATGAAACATCCAATTCTCTTGAACCCACCCAGCGCAGCTTCAAACAGTTAATCGTTCTACCAACCCCAACAAACAAAGCTGAGATAAGCACAGTGGGCTAGTACCGACGCCGCTCGCCAAACGCACGCACGCGTTCTGGGAAGCGCGCGCGCAGCTCCGTGATCCGAAAACTGATCGCGCGCCTTGTGGTCGTGCGTGTGCGTGTCGATCTAGGGTTAACCACATTTTTTTCAAGTTAATCAATACATTTTAACGCTAGACCTTAAGTAAAGGCGAAATTAACTTTAGACATATTTAAATAAATGAAACAACATTATTGCCACCGTTATATTCGTTGCAAATTAAGGGTAAATTTAGCGTTTCTTTCTACATAGTTATATAACGAGTTAGTGGTATTGAAGCGGTTAGCAGAAAATTTTATTGAATGAATAGGAGCGAAATATTTGTAACAAGTGGGTGGAAAGAAAGATGAAAGAAGAGATGATTGGATAAATGGGGGCGGATAATTTGATGACTGACCGGGATATTTGTATGAGAAAATCTTAGGGAAACACGCAAAAGCCAGAACTTGTATCAAGATCTATGATGAAATATATCAACTATACTCAAATTTGGTGTAAACAGTTTAAGTAAAATGCGTTTTGGATACTCATTATCATTTAATAAAGTACCATATTTCCCTACATTCCAAAAAAAATATTAAAATATTCATCTTCTTCATAATACGATAATAAACAATAAGACTCCTTAATTATATTAGGTATATTTATGCATGAATAAAACAAGTGATGTCTAACTATCGTAATCTACCACAAGGAAATCCAAAAACAATTTAGTTTCCTTTAATTATTTTTTTCAAAATAGGTATTTCTTCAAAAGTCATTACACACTTAAGATTATTAAATATATTTCGGCAGCCCTAGTAGTAAAGTGCGTGTGTGATAGCACCACACGTGTGGTAGCCGAGGACATGTGCGCACGAGTGTGTGTGTGTGTGTGATTTATGAACGAACGGCAGTGTCCTCGGAGTGCTCTAGGGTGATTTTCGATTTTTGGGAGTGTCTTCGCTTGTTCAAATGTTTATTAAATTGCAGTGCCCTGTGTGTTTCTAATAGAACTTGTGACAATAGTGATGTGACATTGATTGGAATGACCTAAGTGGAGTTATTGGGATATTGTTTGTAAATATATGGTAAGTGAAGTAAGCCTATATTGTGGCATAATGCAATTTTTATGTTACGAGCAAAAGTTGATTCTATTTTGATACGATACATATTGTTATATTAAATAAATGCAATTATATTTGTAAGTGTAAAATATTATTTACTTAATTACGTTGACCAATATAGTAGTTGAGATATATTCCATAGCGTAGAAGTATTACAAACGAATCAATTTTTAATTCATTATTGGTAACCGATATTATTTAATTATTGTAATAAGTACAATATTTTTATTTGTTAAGCATAGGTACAAAATGATCTTATAAATTGAATACAGAACCACAATGAGCTAATGAAAGCAAACTAATGTTTATTCCCACAATTAATATAAAATATAAAAGTCAGTAAAAATGTATGTTTTTAAAAACAGTTTTATTCAAGAATACAATCAAGGTAAATCATTATAGTATGTATTTAACTACGATTATAGATGATTCCATTAATGTTTATAAGCATATTTATATTCATACATCAGCATTAAATTTTGTACATGTACAAATAATAATAAATTTTTACGACACGTAGGTCGATCAATATTTAAAAAAAAAAACAAAAATGGTCAAACGACGTACCAACCTGTGGTTGCTGGCACACTTAATAAATATTTTAGATATAATTAGCCCCCATAAAACTATAGCCTGAAACAAACAAGTACCAGTGTCTGCTTTCATCACAATATCACCAGTGCACAAAAAAAACGTGTAGAAATCTGGTTTGTGCTTTTACAACGTACGAGATGAGAACTATTTTAATATTTTGAATCTGAGCGGGATATTGTAAGCAGATTTATATTACACGTTTTAATAGCGCTTCTGAATTTATTCTTATCCGAAACACAAAATATACATTATTCTTATCAGAGATATTACAAGACATAGGTTTTCTTAAACATTTTCATGGCAGGTATTTATTAATACATATTAATTATTTTTGATATATATATTTTTTTATATTGTAGTTGGTAAATGTCAGGCAAAATATTATCTAATATTATACTCTTTTCCTATCTACATGTTTGCAACGATTACTTTAATCATCAGATTGTTATCAACACAGGAAGAAATAATGGTTGTATATTTCCTGGACTCTCAGATAACATCTCATTACTCACGTTCTTTCATTCAAGGTGCATTATTTTTGTAGTTACATGTAATTTTCTTACAACAGTTTTTTTAAATATTGATAATATTCTTTTAAGATATGTTCTCTTCATGCTGTATTTTAAATGAGGTCATATTGACATTCTAGTCAGTGTAATCAGTTCATCAATTAATTTATAGTTTGGGCGTTACAGACAGAAAAACCTGCTTTCAAATGTATGACGTTAGAAGGATTATATTAGTAACAATAGCAGATTTTTTTATTCGTTACTGGGCTGCTATTTGACTGGCTCGATGGCGCTTTTGTAGTGACACTGCCCCATGCGCTAAGAGTTGTGGGTTCGATCCCCACGCAGGACAAACATTCGTGTTATAAATACTTGTGTTTGTTCTGCGTCTGGGTGTTAATATCTGATATTTAAGTATATATTTGTACTACCACTGTTGATCCCGATATCCGTAACACAAGTGCTTAAGCTACTTACCTCGGAGTCAGATCAATGTATGTGATGTCGTCGGATATTTATTTATTATTTATTTATTTATTTTCATAGTCGTTGGCAAATCGTATCGTCATCGTGTCGTAGGCTGCGAGCCCGCACCACGTCTCAAGGGGTAGCATCGCGCACACCACGCCTTAATTGCCCCGATGTTTCTCCGTTGAATTAAAAATTACGATCTATTTTGTCTGTAATGACTACCTGTGGTGGACCACTGTGAATCCGTGCTTGAGTAATGGGTCACGTGACCACACATCCAAGTACAAGCGGGAAAAGTCTATTTTATTTACTTAACCTAGTTTTTTGGTAAGGAACTTGGACTTGGGAGGGGAAGACCTAGACGGGCTTTCCATGACCAGATTGGTAATGTATTAACAAAAGTCAGGTAAACAGCACCCTTGAGACCACCCACCGACGAGCGTGTATGAAAAGACTTATAAATGTAGAAGAAGCGAAAGGTGTATGTCAGGATCGTAGCAAATGGAAGTACGTGATCTCTGCCTACCCCCATGGGAAAAAGGCGTGACATTATGTATGTAACTTGGACTTAGCTGTCTTAAAACATGGTTCTACGTGTTATACTATGATTTAAACCGAGCGATATCATTTGAAGGTTTTATAGTACAGTTAGCTTACTGTACTAAAAACCAAAAGCTAAGCTTAGACTAAGCTAGACCCTTAGAGTGGGACGTATCCTAATAAATACGTACTTATTTATATAATGAAATGAAATTATAGTTATTTATAAATCTTCATCAACATACATATGTACAAAAATGATAATGGTTTTATATCATCATCATATACGATCACATGTCCCATTCTGCAAAACCAATTCATGGTCACTTCAGTAATAGCTTCCACTTTTGAACAGTTTACTAGCGGGCTTTTAGTTTTGTTGTTATAAGTAGAAATGTTACAAACTTAAGTAAAGTTAAGTGGATAAGGTTTTAGTTTCTGACTGGTTTGGCCTATTTTATGCTTTTGCATTTGCATGGTTATTTCACTTAATTGTTGCTTGTTGCAGATACATTTACATGTAACACGATAACTGTAGTTATATTATTATGAGCGATGGCTTAATGGTTAGGAAATGCGGCTTGTATACGAGAGTTAATGTTTATATAGCCAGGTACGTATCTCTATATATGTCTAGTTTAAATACCAATTCATATCGCGGCTTTAAGGGTAAACATCGCGAAGAATACTTTTACATTATGAAATAACTTACTATGAATTTGCAACCATGATCTAATTTATCAAGCTAGTTGACAGTTTATTTATTATATCAACCAGAAACACATTAGGAAGATGATGATGGCTTTTTCTGGGTAATAAAAAGAATACATTTATTGCGCCTACCCCTAAACATATTACGATAAAATAACTGTTCCTTCATATTCAAATTACAATGTTAATAAACTTTTTAACAATAAAAAACCAACCCGATGACTAACAGACTACAACGCATCCCAACTTTTTGTTCCGACCCCGATTCGTAAAGAACAAAAAACGATAATAGTAATACAAAAAAGTCTCAAACGCATTAAAAGGTCAGAAGAGTTTAAAACAAAGCGAAGCAATTATCTCGGCCATCGCGTTAATCTATGCCAGTGTTTCCCAAACAATTGGTGCCCACCAGGTGGTCGAGGGTTGAGTATTAGAATAGATTTTTGTCAGAAATAGGCTATTGTTTCGATTTGACTATTTGTATTTAGTTGGTTTATGAAGTAGATAAGATGTTATATCATTAATAAGTTGGTTTACCGTTTTCCTTGGGATCTCTATGTTGTATTGTTTTTAATTATAGCACCCCTATAAAACTAAACTAACTAAACTTCACGCCACTTCCCTTGCGGTGTAGGCAGACAACCGAACGCCATATGGCACGATCCTTACACACCTCGCTTGCTTCTTCAACATTCATGGTTCTTTTCATACAAGCTCTACGTTTTTTTTCCATAAAACTATTTACCTAAATGGCTAAAATTTGCATAAAATGGTATCCATTCAGATTAAATAAGATATAACACCAATTTGCGTTAATAATTAAAAGAAAAGAAGACTGATATAACATTTAACCTTAAAGATTGCTTACCATATAAAAATGGGTGTGTTTCAAATAATAATTTAAGGGTCATACGAATCTACATATTAGGAACCAGTGACCCAAGCGATACGGTCGCTGTTACACCTGTTAGGACCAATCCGTATCCACTTACAATTGGTTTGAAAGCTCTTTATACGATCGTTAGGGAGTTTTTATACTGTGAACTTTTATCATCAATAGATTTTTTATCTACGGCGTTTATTATGTAGGAAAAGTTGATTAAAACGGACATACATAGTTACTAATTTAGTTTACTTGTCACTACTTTTTTTATAATTTTCCATCTAACCCAGCCCATTGTCCCATGTTGGTCTGGGACTTAAAAATAATGTGCCAACTGTGTTTCTTGCCTAGCATGGTATATAGAGTTTTGGATATGTGATTGTGTAGGCGATGAGCTAACCACTTGTCACTACTTTTTAACAATTTTCGATCTAACCTAACCCAGTTTTGTTTTTGGCGAAATATGGTTGAAGGGACCTGCTGACTCTGCCCACCCCTTCGGGGATTATGGGCGTGATGTGATGTTTTAGTTCCTAATATAAGGGTTGTTAAGTAGCTTGTGTCGATTGAGATTTTTCTGTAAAGCTTAATTTAGGAAAGATCATTCTGAATTTTAAATAAAGTTGATTCAAGTAAAAGTCGTTTGGTAGATAATCAGCTCTACATGTCCTTTGGCTCATTTTAGTTCGCGGTCAGAGGAGAGGTTGAATCCGAATTTAATTTAAAAATATTTAACTGACATAATGTTATAGATGATGTTTCCCAATGGATCTTCGGCAATGATCAGATAATTATTAAGTGTGGTTATTAGGTAAAAACGATTGTATTAACAAAAGATGATGTTAGAAGTCATAAAAACCATAGAGCTTGTATGAAAATGATCATGAATGTTGAAGAGGCGAGTGAGGTGTGTAAGGATTGTGCCACATGGCGTTCGGTTCTCTCTGCCTACTCCGCTAAGGAAGTGGCATGAAGTTTAGTTAGTAAGATATTTACAAACTATTCATCAACCAGATAAATAGATCTCAGTTAAACAATTATTACAAAATCACTGTTCACAACTTTTTTTACCTCCAGTGAGATAAATCCGTACTCGAAAAATCAAGGGCAGATGCACTCGACATTTACAATTAATTAACCTCCCTTAATGTTGGAAGTTTATTCACACAACTACAGCTCTCTAGCTTACAGACATATTATAAAGATCATTCATATTCAAAAACACAAAATGGCACCCGCAATCCCGTGAATGAACGCCCTCAAGCCGCCCTCGCCATTAAGAGCCCTCGCGCGGTCGGATGCACCATTCAATCAGGCAGCCCAAGGTCGCTTGTACGAGTCGAGTGAATAAGCGATGGCCGGCTGAGCGGTGCCACGTAAGGCCGTCTACAAGATCGCAAACGATGCGCGGAGTACTCGGTATCAGATAAAAAGTGATCAGTATTATGTTAGTCTGGGACTCGAATAGAATGTACCAATTATACTCCTTGCCTAGCATGCCCTAAAAGGCGACTAATAGTGTATTCGGTTTTGGATTGTAAAGGCGACGAGCCACTAATTTTTCATAATTTAAGTATTCTAACCCAACTCAGTTTTATTATATTTGGCTGAATGTGGTTTATTTAATATGACTAGCCTCCTTTACCCCTTTTGCGTCTATCCTGAAATGTAAATGTCGGATATTTACATTTCAGGATACATCACATACATATCCCATGTTGGTCTGGGACTTGGCCCATGTTGATCTGGGACAAAAAAAAAAGAATGTGCCAACTGTGGTTCTTGCCTAGCATGTCGTAAAAGGCGACTAATGTTAAATCGGGTTTTGGGTGTGTGATTGTGTAGGTGACAGGTTAGCCGCTTGTCACTGCTTTTTCACAATTTTCCATCTAACCCAGCCCGGCTTTATTTTTGGCTGAATGTAGTTGTAGGGGCATGCTGCCTCTTTGACTCTGCCTACCCTTTCGGGGATTATGGGCGTGATGTTATGTATGTATGTATGTATCACATACATTGATCTGACTCCAAGGTAAAGCTTAGGCACTTGTGTTACGGATATCAGAATCAACAGTGGTATTACAAATATATACTTAAATATTGGATATTAACTTTATCTTAACCTTTACTTTCGAATGAGCAGTTTAAACTAAAAAGCGCAAATGTAACCACGCCCATTAGTTTTGAACCGTAGCGGCCTCTCAATGAAACGACCTATAATTGCCCACGGGGCCCTTTTCAATGGATCATTTCGAACTCACGCTAAATGGCGGATCATCCGTGTAAATACCGTGGAGTATCCGATCGCTTAACACTTTTGTGATACAGGTTTACAAAAATAACGCATCTTTCTATAGTCCATTAGTTAGAATGTGTCGCACATACAACGAACTGGTTAAGGGTGGCAAAGACATTGATATTTTTGATGACAAGTTCAATAAATACAAAAAAACGATTTCCGATATTATCAAAGGCGATGAATCTTGCTGTCGAGATCCAAATCCGGATTAGTTGGTCCTTTTAAGGTGGGTCTTATAACATTAATGTTTGTTTAACGTCTTTTATTAAATACCGTTTGAAAGTATATTAATCATGCTGTGTACACTAATTATATAGATTACTGCTTGGTCCATTAGATAATAATACGTAAATGTTAAATTTGTATGTGGTAGTGATCTGTCAGTGTTCCTTTGCAAAATAAATAAATAAAAAAAAGTTCGTGTCTCTTTTCTCTCTTTTTAACTAAACCGTAAAGTTAGATATGTTAGCGCGTGCCGACTATCGGCTCATAATATAACGAAAACATAACAATAAAGATCGCGTGTTTTAGGTTAACAAAAAATTACGTCTCTATATTACGATGACTCGTCATCAAAACGGTATTTGTATATTACCAACCTTTGCCCGCGGTTCCGCTCGTGTGATTGTCAACCGTTACATAAAATCTATCGTGCACTGTGAGGGATCTCTCCGTTTTTTCAGGATGTTAGTAGTCAGTAAGGACTATTATAGACATTTTTAGCCCACGCAACAAATATTATATAATCGTATAAAATGTAAAAATGTAATCGTTATAAATTTGAAAAGATGAAGATATCTCTTAAAAACTTCAAAAGGCGGTAATGCCTGCATTTCCAATTCCCCCTTCACAAATTGCCTTTAATAACAGTCTAGAATGTAAACCAGGTGCGCTGTACAACGGCTTGTTAACATCACCCTGTTCGGTAGTCACGACCTGCCCGAATGCAGTGCCAGTATCAATTACTACTCCCATACACAACTGCACAATCGCACGTTTTGCAACACACAAGTGTTGTTCTGCTATTAAAACAGAAATTCCGTATTGGGCAATGCGATGAATCAGGCGACGAAGTGGCTTCGGCAGTCGTTTTATAATAACAGTTAAGCAACGCTTTAGGTGGAAAACAGTTGGAGGGGTGACCGATGGTTAATATGGCGTAATTGAAGTTTCATACCGTATATAAACTTTTATGTATCCTAATATCCGACATCACATACATTGATCTGACTCCGAGGTAAGTAGCTTAAGCACTTGTGTTACGTATATCAGAAACAACAGTGATGTTACAAATATATAGTTAAATGTCACATATTAACACCCAGACACAGAAAAACACAAGTATTCATCACTCGAATGTTTGTCCTGGGTGGGGATCGAACCCACAGCTCTTGCCGCATAGGGCAGGGTCACTACCAAATACGCCATTGAGCCAGTCAGTCATTATAAAAATGTACATGCAAAGAGTATGCAGTGATGAAAGAAGCAGTAACACCGTTGACACATTATTTTTAACATAATTATATTTTAATAAAAGTCATAACTTTTTTTATTTTCGAAAGTAAATAAGCTCGATACAATTATTGTATCTATGTATCATCTAAATACCGCCTCATAAATATTTCATATCTGTGTTTGCCAAGCACTTTTCCCGACATCCTGATAACAGGATCGCCGATGCCGCTTTTTCACATCACATTAGCTTTAATTACATCAAATCGCGACGGCAGTTCTAAAGCGCCGGTCGGAAGTGCCCGTAATGGATGTACCTAATTAGCATAGTAATTAAGTTTGAAACTACATGCGAGCGCGAGTGATAACGCCACGCGTACCGGAGAACACTCAGAGGAGGGGTTGGGGACCTTTGAAAACTTGTTTACTCAACGAGTAACATTTACGCACGAACCGCCACTTATGATTTTCCCAACAACGTTGGGCGCCAATCGACCTCTCCCACGTTGGGCGCCAACACTAAATATTTGTCATCATTCTCTTCTTGCTCTTTTTCCAGGTCACATGGGGTATAATGCATCGAGCATTACATTTTTCTCTTCTGTGCTTCTAGTCCCACTTACCAATTCTACTCATATCATCTTTCAAATAATCCATTTCTCTTTTATTTGCCCTCTTCCTTTCCATCCACACAAATAAACATATACCCAATTCTCCTTTCTTCTTACTAAACTTGATTATTACATTAAAATTGGCCTACAATTTTCGATGGTAAGGTTTGCTACCCCTGACCTGAAGACAACTTGTCAGCTTAAATTATGTAAAAGTCAAATAGCTTGCCGGCAGGGATGTTGCACAGGTGGTTCCGTACGATATCATATCAAGCTCTGTCGTAGAGTTTAATCTAAATTGGATTGTGAATTTGTGGCACAACTGATATAAGTAAGTCGACATGAAGTAAATGCAACCGTTAAAATAAATATTGTGTATTCCATCACAGATGTAGGTAGATTAATGGTGGACCAGAATCTCTTTGCAAGTCTTTTAAAAATAATATCAGTCAACATACTACGAGAGAAAAATTCATTTAAAAGAACACAATATTACGTGAATCTATTTAGTTCGTATTACCAGATGATTATCCAATAAGACTAGCGGTAAACAAATGATATAATCATTCAGGGTTTAGATTAATCCTATAACAGCTGATCACACACCTGTATTTTTGTATAATACGAAACGATTGTAGTTTTGCGCCTGGCGTGATTGCAATAATCCCTACAACAGAGCGGTTAAACACGCCCAGTGTGTTATGAAAAAGACTATGTCAATAGTGTTTGCGCATACGACGTGTTGGACATATAATTGAAAAACATACTGTCTAATTGAAATTTATGACCAATCGTAATCTTATTCCCATGTTGGTCTGGGACTTGGCCCATGTTGATCGGGGACAAAAAAAAGAATGTGCCAACTGTGGTGTGGGTTTTTGGATATGTGACTGAGTAGGCGACGGGCAAGCCACTTATCACTCCTTTTTCACAGCTTTCCATCCACCCACCCACCACCCACCCAGTGCACTGTCCCATGTTGGTCTGGGACATAAAAAGAATATGCCAACTGTGGTTCTTGCCTAGCATGTCGTAAAAGGCGACTAATTGTATATCGGGTTTTGGATGTGTGATTGTGTAGGCGACAGGTTAGCCGCTTGTCACTGCTTTTTCACAATTTTCCATTTAACCCAGCCCGGCTTTATTTTTGGCTAAATGTGGTTGAAGGGGCATGCTGCATCTGTGACTCTGCCTACCCCTTTGGGGATTATGGGCGTGATGTTATGTATGTAGGTATATATGTATTTGATTGCATTTGACTGGCTCAATTGCTCATTTGGTAGTGACCCCAACCCATGCGCCAAGAGTTGTGGGTTCGATCCCCACCCAGGACAAACATTCGTATGATGAATACTTGTGTTTGTTCTGTGTCTGGGTGTTAATATTGAATATTTAAGAATATATTTGTAATACCACTGTTGATTCTGATATCCGTAACACAAGTGCTTAAGCTTTACCTCGGAGTCAGATCAATGTATGTGATGAAGTCTGATATTATTATTTATTTATAATTATTTTTTGTTTTAAACTGTTATCTTTGCAAAAAATAGTATTATCGAATAACGAGTACATTCTTAGTAAAGTTAGTCAGGTATTTCAATTTAAATTGGCATATACTTCATGCATACTATGATAAAATGCTAGATTTACTAAATAGATCACATTGAAATAGATCAACCGTATTTTCCGAAGAATTCCCAGTAAACGAGTTTCATAAGATCTTCAAAACATTTATGTTTAACGTATTTAAAATTGTTTTCTGTTGTAAGTTGGTAATATTCTAAATCCGTTTAT
The DNA here is from genome assembly GCA_951394215.1 of Glyphodes perspectalis. Classification (NCBI taxonomy): domain Eukaryota; kingdom Metazoa; phylum Arthropoda; class Insecta; order Lepidoptera; family Crambidae; genus Glyphodes; species Glyphodes perspectalis. The sequence continues at coordinate 1,057,467 of OX596211.1, read as the reverse complement.
CGATTCATCTGCTGCATTATTCATCGATCCACAACACAAATCTGTTTATGTTTATCCATCTATTTTTCTATCTTGGATCGGTATGGCGACCATAACCCGCAGCGACCGCAGCATCCTGCGTTTTATTCGTTCCCATGGGTTTATTTGCTCCTGTAATGGTTATGGAGCAATCTTTCAGGAGATAGGGTCGGACAGGTCTACATGTCAAAAGGAAATGAGGTCAGTGAGAATGGGATGATGTGATTTACAGAGAGTACATTGTGATTGCTTAAACATTAACTAAAAGACGTGCTGGGCATTATTTGATGTGACGGGAAATGGAAACACATTACTTGCAAAAAATATATAATTTTTAAAATCAAACTTAATTAATTCAAACTTAAATCAAATTTAATTAATTCAAACTTGTGATTGTGACTGGTGTTGCCTGTAGGCTACAATTGGCGCTTATGTAGCCTAAGGGCAACAACAGTATGATTTTTTGCCACTATTGTCTTAGAAAATAACTTTGGCTATTTATAGTTTATAGAATTTTTTTTTTTTATGCAAAATGTTTTATTTTGTTTTTTTTACTCTTTATTCAAAATAATGTTTAATATAGCGGGTCAGATTTCCTAAAAATACATCAAACGGATAACTTATTCTTTCAGAAGCTGACACAAGATTCGATGCGCAGTATCTAAATTCAATTGAAAGTCGATATGTTTTAATACTTTTTATAAAATTTAGGACATTTAAGTCTCCATGTTTCAACATGTTTCCACAGTAGGTATTAAATCGTCACCTTATTGTAACCACTCCTCTCCTTAGCATAATCGTAGTCTTACTTGTCCAATTTCCACATTTTTACACTAACCGCCTTCACTATGCGAAGACCGAACCTCAGAACATTCCCATTGTAACGTGAACTATTCCCAATTCACTCTACACAAACAACCTAACTCCTGAAATGATTCATCGGAAATGAGACTTTAAATTTGAGGTGTGAAAGTGGATTTTACATTGCTGCTTTATTAAGAGTTAGGTTGAAATAAGGATATACTTCTTGAAAAGCTTTTCAGTGGTCGGTCTGGTTTTGTGCGGGATCAAAGTTGTGATGCCTGAATAACATTAGGGGGACGTAACGTTATGGCAATAGTTTTAAAATATTCGCCGGCAACTGTTTGGGTTTCAACTTGGGTATTTGCTACTTCGCCCTTTGTCTGGGTAGAGCGGTATGGCTTAAATCAATTTTGTTGTTACAACTTCATATTGGTTTTAGTCGTGGGAGAGTGATAATAGATCGGTTAGGAACTCGCGCATCAAACGTCATATTGTTTGCTGAAATCCCCCTTTGGATTTTCGAAAAAATATATATATAATTACAGATTTATATTACAAACTTAGCGGTCAAGGGACACATCATGAAGAAGCATAAGATATTTACATACATACATACATAACATCACGCCCATAATCCCCGAAGGGGTAGGCAGAGAGAGTCAAAGAGACAGCAAGCCTATTAAACCACATTCAGCCAAAAATAAAACTGGGCTGGGTTAGATGGAAAATTGTGAAAAAGTAGTGACAAGTCGCTAGCTCGTCGCCTACACAATCACATACCCAAAACTCGGTATACCATTAGTCGCCTTTTACGACATGCTAGGCAAGAAACACAGTTGGCACATTATTTTTAAGTCCCAGACCAACACGGGACAATGGGCTGGGTTAGATGGAAAATTGTGAAAAAGTAGTGATAAGTGGCTAGCTCGTCGCCTACACAATCACATACCCAAAGCACAATATACCATTAGTCGCTTTTTACGCCATGCTTGTTAAGAATCACAGTTAGTAAATTCTTTTTAAGTCCCAGACCAACACGGGGACAGATATTTACACAGATAACTATGTTTGTTTGTCAGCAAAATCCAATTTGGCGGATTCTCTTTATGTTACGAAGATACAATAATATCAAATACGCTAAGGGCTGATTTTTCAACAGTCAGATAAAAGATAACAATTAAATAAATCACAATCTGGATAATTGAAAAATGTCATTGCCACATATAGGTGACTTAATACTTTATCAGTCAGTTAATTCTTATCTGAACATTAAAAAATCGGCCCTTAATGTAGTAATCTCATAAAAAAAATACTCTGACTAACAACTATATTACAAGCTAGAAAGAAGGTTTTGTAAAGACACAGTTTTTTTCTACCGCTACAATATATGTATAGGGATGACTTTAATTTTTATTTTTTTATTTTTTTTTATCAGGACAACCATCAAGACAAACACACATACAGATCACTTATAGTAAAAACACAATTTGGCCTCAAAGCTAAGTGCCGTCTTAATTAAAGGTTGCCACAGCATGCGAATTGATGAGTTTTCTTTAGCTAAAATAACACTGTTAGATAATGCTGCGCCGACCCTAGATGAACTGGGAGAAGAGCAAGAGGATGAACACTGTTAGATAATGTATTTTAATTAAATCTTCTTTTTGTATTCGAATAATCCATCCACTAGGAGCAATTTTCAGAACTTTACCCTTTCTAACTGAGAACCTGAAATTCTACAGAAAATGAATATACGTAAGTAGGCATTATGATACATCACTTTGCATACCGAAAACATATTTATATGTTTCCCTATAATTTATGGGGTGCGTGTCCCAAACTGATGGATTAGGCTTCGCGATGCTCCGGCTCGGGCCGGGATGTGTTCCCGGGAAATTGTTTTAGGGATTTGAGGGGCCGGGATATGATACTTCTGAGCCGCACATGCACTTTAGTCTAATGCTGCGGGACAAATTGAGCAGGCTCTATTTCGGTACAGGTTATTTCTTTGTGACTATTTACAATATAAAATGAAAAACACATCTGTTGTAATAAAGCCTCATAATATTACGACTGCAAAAGTAATTCTGTTCTAAGGGATAGATGGTTACGCATCCATAGTTTTTAATTTGCAGGTTTCATCACGATGCTTTCCCTCACCGGCGAGCTAGTGGTAAATACGTACATAGATTTAAAAAATCTAGAGGTACATGCCCAGATAACGAAACCGCACCCCTCGGTTAAGAGCGCATGTAGAATATATTTGAACGTTATCTGTAACTAAATGCCCCAGCGCCCAGTAGGTAACAGCAAGTCTTGTATTTTGAAATGAAATGAAATGAAATTTAATTTGCCAGAATGAATTTAATAAAACAGCATAGTTAAGCTGCTTTATCTTGATATATAAAGAATAAATATATCAATTTATCAATTTAATAAAACAGCATAGTTAAGCTGCTTTATCTTGATATATAAAGAATAAATATATCAATATATCAATTTAATAAAACAGTACAGTTAAGCTGCTTTATCTTGATATATAAAGAATAAATATATCAAGATGAAGCAGCTTAACTATGCTGTTTTATTAAATTCATTCTGGCAAATGAAATCATTTCATTTAATTTCAAATTATAATCCTAAGTGGCTGATACGGTAGACCCATCATATCACTCATACAAGGACTGTATTTTTGAGAACACGTTTGTTCTCTGAAACCTCCGCAATCCCGGAGGACGCAGGCAGATCCTACTAAACATTTACAACCCTCTTGTTTCAGGTTCAAGTGGAAGGACAATGCAAACAAAAAACATAAACTTAAGCCAAGATCAAAGGAACAAAGACACCAGTGACGTAAGTAAGCTAATAAATATTCGTATAGCGTCTTGGATCAAGAGCGGTGGTAGCTCAATGGTCAGGACACGCGCCTCTTAACCGACGAGTGCCGGTTCAAACCCGGGCACGTACCTCTGGATTTTTCAAATCTATGTACGTATTCATACCACTAGCTCAACGGTAAGGGAAAACATCGTGATGAAACCTGCAAATTCAAACAACTTGGATTTGTAACTATGATCCAAAAATTGTCTGGTTCCCCTATCTTAGGGTTACGAAGGTCAGATCGGCAGTCGCTTCAATGTAATTACCAGACTCGCTAAATCCTGGATCAAGGTCTAAGCGGACCCCGTCTAAGCACGGGACATAACGCTAGGAAGATGATGTCTTAGATCGACTAAATAAGACATTACCATTTAGACAAAATCATAGTTTGGGGCAAGATTGTTATAATACTTAATAATAGATACGTAAATGAGATCACGTATGATGATTCACTCTACAAAAATAATAGGTATTTAGGTATCTATTATACCAATAAAAAGGCCCGTATTACGTAACGCAATTTTTTTATATTTTTGACCCTCTATCCCCCCAGTGTAACGCGCCCCCATCCCCCATCCTGCCTCTGTAACGCATCGCAACGTTTAACCAGACCCACCCCCCCCCCCCCCAATTGCGTTACGTAATACTTGAACGCCCCCAAATATTTTCACTGACCACCTCAAGAATTCATCATTAGACCATGTCAAATAATTATGAAATTATCTAATTTCCAGCTTGCAATATTCAGGTACCAATAAATTTAAAAAATTAATTTCAAATTTAATTGTCTACATAGTATTTACTACACCACGGTAGTAAATATACACTAAATAAGGATTTAGTGTGATTGGTTCTGATAAGCGTATCAGACAAGTTCTTGAACCAATCACTTGGTGACTTGTTGTTTATAGAAGGAATTGACATTTCTAAAACGGTGATCAATTTTGACACCATATATGATCACATTTGTAAGACACATGCCTCTGTTGTGTGCCTCTAGTCGGAATAATTATCTAAGGCAAACGCGAGCTTTAGACAAACTTTAGCTCCTCAGGGGCCCACATTTGCGCACCCGCATCGGACTTCGCCGATAAATTTCGGGGTATCTACCTAAATCATGAACTGATATCCGAGACACGCATATAAACTCTTCAGTTACTTCCATAGAAACTATTTACGTATTCCAGATGGATAGAAAACTGATATAACGCTAAGAAAATAGTTGTAGCGACCAAGCTGGTTGAGGATTTTAATATATTATTGATCATTGTACGTAATTAACATTTAATTATTTCATTAATCATGTCATATCATTACAGTGTAGATACGAGTAAAAAGATACTTAGCCTTCACGATCATACGAGTATGTACATGAAGCTTTACCGTCTTTTATCATGTTTTAAACTTTAAATGTAAATCTATGTGAATATATTTATTTACTTTAATGATTGTGTATTAAATACTGATTTTTTTCTTAAATAAGCCGCATTACGTTTAATTGTATTTATTCAATCTGTAATAATTAATTTACGTGAACCACGAAAAGCTCATTTAGGCAAAGCTTTCAGATTGAACTTACGTGTGCACGCCATCTACATTACTCTCTAATTACTAACACACGTCATAAAGCTCGGAGCATATTTAGTACTAACAATTACCGCTAGATGGCGTTAATCAGCATTTTTGATGAGTCAACGTTTGTCAACAGAAAATGGGCCGGCAAGAACCTGAGGGGCTCTCGGAGAGGTCATTGGCTGAGCAGACCATGCTCCTTACCCAAGTCACGGGCCCAGCCATCGGTTCCACGTATTTCGGTCAGTATGCAATATGAAAATTGAATAGCATTTGGTGTCGCTTCCCACAAGGTTTCTTTGAAGCCCTCGATGGTAATTTGATAACTATGCAACATGCAAATCGGTTGGCAGACCAGTTATTATAATAATCACCTTCTCTTTTCTGTTTCTTTGGAAATCTTGAGATGCGAATGATTGCGTTCTGTTAGCTTTCAAATGGCGATGGTATCATAATGATTGGGTGCAACAAAGTTCTCGAAATATCCAAATAAACGAATCCCATTTTGTGCTGTCTTCTTTTAAGGGTTACTTTTGGGCAGAACTTTTAAAACAGCTCGATGAAATAGTTATGACAAATAAGATTTCTAAAAGTACAATATATTTGTTTGTAAATAGACCAGCAGATTACCTTGGCACACGAGTTCCAGGGGCACTTGGCACACCCGTGGGCGCTATGCTTATTTTCTTTGATAAGGACCAAATCTTCATTTACCAAATATTATAACCAAATAATTGGTTAAGCCTTGGCATGATATAGGCAACAATGGATCAAAATATCTTTAATTAGTTAGTTATTTACCACGAAAGCTATTTTTGTCGCCTATAAAATAATAGGAGGCCTGTATCAAATAAAAGTCAATACAACTTTTAAACTAGAACTAACTGACCCGGCGCACTTCGTAACGCCCCGTTCTCGGATTGGCAATACCCATTTTTATTTTTTTTCTTTCATAACAACTTTCACTTGACAATAACAAACACAACTAAATAAGAATTAGCGAAATTAAGCAAGCCGTTCTCAACTTATTGCTTTGGGGTGGACCACCCTTATCACTTAGGGGTATGAAAAATAGATTACGACCGATTCTCAGACCTACCAAATATACATATAAAATTTCATAAAAATCGGTCAAGGCGTTTCGGAGGAGTTTGGTAACAAACACCGCGACACGATAATTTTATATATTAGAAGATAGAATATGTATATTGAAAAAGATACCAAAGTTCCTTATAAGTGGCCACAAGACGGATAGCATCCATCATCCCCTAACCACGACCAATTTGAGGCCGCATCATGACTCGAGAACGCACAAAAAACGCCCGACAAGGACGGGGAGAACACATTCGTAATTTATTCACGTATGAGCGAGACGGACGATCCACATGATAGCCCTGTTTTCCAACTAACCGATTTTATGCCACTGTGTCGGTTTTGGGCGAATGGAAGCCGACACAATGAAGCACAGTGGCAGTTGTGTGCCGGCGCTCATGTGGGTGCCAGGCACCTACCACGCGTGATCAGAAAACCAAACAGATTAAAATCTTGCTTTCAATGAACCTCGTCGTTTGAAACAAAAGAATTTTCGGAAAAGATTTCGCGCCAACATCAATGACTTTAAAATACCAGGAAATATAATTTTTTGGTTGGATATTTTTCTCGAATTGGTTTTTATACTTAACAGTGGTATCGTGATAATCAGTGAAAGTGATTTTAGTGTAAATAGTGATTTAAAAAAATCCAAGCTGGATCCAAGACGAAGAGGAATTTTGGGATCTCCCACTTACTATTCATTCGACTGTACGTATATATATATTTAATTTTTTTTTTATATTTTTAACAGCCACCGCATTAATTAAGTTATTGCAAATTAACGCTCTACTAAACAAACAAGCAAGGCTATTGATAATTATAACATGTGTTTATAATTAGTACCTGATCTATAACAAAGATGGCGCTTCATACTAAGACGTCTAATTAATAGATCTGTTATTATTTTCATAGATTCCGTAGATGTTGTTAATGTATATTTTTTTGTTAATTTTATTTTATATTGAAAGTATTATTATGTGTGTAAACTGTATACTATAGGGAAAATATATACAATAAATAATTTAAGATTTACATATATACTCCAAACATTCCACACAATGTTTCAAACTAAGTATTTAAAATAACCCATGGTTGTCAATTGACAATATTTCTATTTTAATGTTGTGTAAGCGAACGATGTCAGGGGCAGTAGCTAGTTGGGTAATAATAAAGAAAACAACACAAAACACAAATAATAACAGATATGGAGTTGTCCATGCGTGCATAATATGTAAATGATGTTACTCACAGCGCAACAATGCAGTGAGTCAACGTGAAAGAAGGCAAAGCGAACAAACTTGGATTGAAGCTAAAACGTTCTTTCAAAAATCCTTGCTAATGTTATCAATGCAAAGTATGTCATGTTACATTTGGCGTCTAAGCCACTTGGCTGAATATGATGAAATTTGGTAAGCTAAAAAGTTGGACTTTTAGAGAGAAAGAACGTAAGCTACTTTTCACCTCGAAATTGAACAATCCCGCGACAACGCTTGTAGATCTTAATAACAAATTGTATTTTACGTGTACAGAGTCGCGGGCAAATCCTAGAATTTAATTTAACTCGTTATTAGACTGTTCCATTTTTATCCAATTTAGTACTTAGATATAATTAGCAAATATAGCTTGGTTTATCAAAAAGAGAGAATAAGATATCTGACTACCCTCACGCGAAATCGCTTGTGTGTTCATTTCAAGGAATTTAGGAAATATCTCATAGATAGCCCCGTTTGTACAATAGATAAGACGTCACATTTATTACAAAGGGGAGGGTTCAATCCTGCCGCGCCATAGCGCAAAATTGAGTTAAGTCAAAACAGCCGGCGCAGTGAGTTAAACCTGAGTTATTTTTACCAAGTTACTACACAGGTACTACTATAGATAGATGGTACCTTCGCTTACGAACCTGCTTCGCGAAGTCTGTATTCAAGTTAATTGCAGGATCGGTCAGTAAGTTAAAATTTAGACAAATTAAATTTAGACAGAAGGCGAAGGAAACGCGTTGCGTGCGCGTAAGTGAGATCGGAGCGCACGCGCATTTACCTCTGATAACGGGGAGAGCTGGTGTAAGAGATAGGCGGTGGCGGCTGCAAAGGCGAAAAATGGCTGAATAGAGATGCAGCTTGTTATATTTCCTTTTAGATTTAGTAATGGACATATGTTTGGAGGATACTACCAGACAAAGTCATACAATAGAACAGCCAAATCTTTAGAACAGATGTGACGCGCTAAACAAACGAAAAAAAAAGTGTCGTCTTATCAAGTATCTAGTAAGTATCTATCTATAACTAGAGTAGTTCATAACTAACTAACTAAACTTCACGCCACTTCCCTAGCGGGGTAGGCAGAGAGAACCGAACGCCATATGGCACGATCCTTACACACCACACTCGCCTCTTCAACATTCATAATCCTTTTGATAAAATGTATGAAAATGTGTTTTCTTGAATAAATATATTTTTTTTATCTCAAACCCGATCTCTTGTGACTTAACCCGTACACCGCTGACGGAATGTTTAAAATAGCCGCGGTGGAGCGAGGCTGCGCACCGCTTTGTTTCTTTTGTCTACGATAGCGCCCTAATTTACCTTCCATATTAGGGTGCGTAGGCGCTGACGGATTGAATAAGGTTTTTGCGGTTATATGAAATAATTAATAGTAATTATGTATTATCACTTATTTGTGGGCTGCGGAAAGTCGCCCTATCACCTACACAACACCCACAATCCTTTAAGGGGGTAGATAGAGTCAAAGCTTATTCGATTATATATCTGTAAAGTTAAAAAAAATGCACTGTTTTGATTTGATGGATTTGATGGAACACAGAAAAATATTGTGATTTTAATAATAATTGCCTACAGCACAGTTTAAACTGTAACCAATTACCGATAATAATATAATTTAACTTATTTGGAGAGACAATCGGCTGTTCATATTTTTGTCGGGAGTTTAATTAAGTAGGTTCCTAACTTCTTGTTATAAGGCTGATAAACATCAGCAATCATTATATTGTAAAGTTTGGTCCAAATAACTTTTTATGGCTTCTTTATGACTTAATTAAACCAGTGTCCGAAATAGGAAACGAGATATTTTCCTAGTTACAACCAATCGTAGTTCAAAATAAATAAAAATACCCTGTTTCTCATAGTGTGACTCATAATTGCAACAACACAGCACATATTTAAAAAAAAAAAATCAAATGCCGGGGTGCAGTGATAAATTTAATACGCAAAATCACGGGTGGGGTCTTCATGTATCTCCACATATGTAAAATATGTATTTAAATGTTAAAACAACTCAACTGATGACATGCGTGTCCTTATTACTGAGTTACCACTGCTCTTGGTTTCTTAATCTATTGCTTCACATACATACATACTACATTCCCGCAATCCCCGAAAGAGCCCAAGAAGTGATAAACTCATTAATAGACATTCAAAAAAGATAAAAAAACCGAGTAAGAAGGAAAATTTTGAAAAAATAGTGTAGTAATTAACCAATCCAACAGACCATTATAGTACCATTATAGACCGTAAGTATAAAATTTTTGAGTCCCAAACGAATAGGAGATTTTATTCCATTAGTACCGTGAATTCGCGATCTTTAAAAATCGATAGCACTACGAGCAAAAACCTCTTATTAATGAACATGCCAAGGACTTGCAGAAGTTAAATGTTTTCCTGTACAAATTTTCGTGGGCGATAATAACATGTTTTGTTCGGAAACATTAGCACAGTTACTTTTTTCCTTTTTAAGTGAAGCTTACATTTATGTTGTTAAGATATCTATCTGTGAGGCACTTCAACTGCATATTGCTAACTTGAAACAATTATAGCTTTTCGAAATCAATATATTTGTTTTTCTTTCATTTGGTAACAGCAATTATTTAATGATTGTATTCTGTCAACAAATCACTACATCACTGAACTATCTCCTAAATTATTGACCTAAATCCGTTAAACTTGTGCATTTTATGAGGTACACTATACTGAAAATCTGTGATAGGTTTTCAGTAAAATTTGGCCTCAAAAATTTGGGCCACATCGTAATTTAAATTAATGTCTGTCAACCTGTATTCCCACGGGGCGGGGCTATAATAAAATATATTCCAAATCCGAGCAGTCGTATAGAGCTATTCAAACCACTTCATTCACTCCACAAATGTGTCGTAATATTGACCCCGAATTGTCGCAGTAGGCGGAGATTAACTTGTCCAAGATTAAAGGCACCGACCAGGAACTCAATCGTAAATCGATTCTAAACGACGTTAATCGATACGGCTCGCAAACTTTGATTTCATTTGTCCACCCACGCGGGATACTGTTGCCGAAAAATTAAGTTCATTGTCGATAGTTTTATTAGAAAATTCGATACTCCATCGATAGTACCCTACTACCGCTAGTTTCAATTTTATCTATACTATCGATAGCTTTTTACACAAATAGTGACTGAACTATCGATTGTATTTATAGTATTATTCCATTTATAGTGTAAGTCTAACTTATACATTGATTTGACGCGACAGCGAAGGATAATATCTTGATTAAACCTGAATACTCAACCATGTACCCATGATGCCATTTGTGGTGGTGGTTTCCTTATCTAAAGGTGACGAAGGTCAGATAGACAGTCGCTTCAATCAATCAATCAATGTTACCAGACTCGCTAACTTCTGGATCAAGCGGACCCCGGCTAAGCACAGAACAAAACGCTTGGAGAATGATGAGTATTGCAATTCTTCAATAGTATTGTTACGTTCAGAGCTATCGACTGTACCGATTCTATCGATATTACAATCGATAGTCAGACTAACGATCACCTATCGATATACTATCGTATTTTTACCGATCGGCAACACTATTCAGGTAGTTTTGGCAGGTGCTATAATCTAGATTGGCGTACGACATCCTTATTAATATTATAATGTGGGCTCAAGCGATTACCGAGTTTTATTGCGTGAATACTTGCGTTTGACCTTAATCTTTACTGATTGATTGATTAAACTTTTTGTAAATGTTGCTAATATTATAGATGACCTGAAGTCAGATATGAGTCAGAGATTTTATTTCAAACATAGGTACATAGATTATTTATCAAAGATTTTTACAAGTTATTACGAAAAGGCAAGAGGACAAAAAAAAATTATTTAGTCCGTCAGTTAGATTATAAAAAATATTGAACACGTATTTTTTATTTATTTGTCAAACAAACATCGACGAAGATACAATGCATTCAAGTAGCGCGTGACGTCACGCTTTCGTACAATTTTTACTAAATTGACGTCGCAAGGCCCTCACTCCAAAAATTTGATGCTCTTTATCTTTGTGATTTTTTGTTAATTTGATTAAGCGAAAAATATGTGTCTAGTATTTTTGTATATTCTAACTGACGGGCTAAATAGAATTATAGTTTTTAATGGACTCATCATCCCTATTATAGACGTTCGTATATTTATCAATTCAAAATATTTAGGTATTATATTTTTGACAACGTTTTTGTAATTATTTCCTGATTCTAAAATACCTACCATGGCGTGAAAGGCAACGTGTTTTGGGTGTTGGGTCGTGTTTTCCAAAATTTTGATGGAAAATCTAACTTAAATATTTTTTTCATAAGGAGCTTCTTCAGCTTAGACTCTGCTTACTCCTTCGGGCATTGCAAGCGTAGGGTAGTTGTATATATTTTTAAAATAAAAATTTTAATTAATTTACGATACTATGATATCTATACCGCATGTTCTTATAGTCCGTTTCACGTAAGATGATTCCCGTGTTAGGTGTCAATATTCCTTTTCACGCATCTTACTTTCTACGAATCAAAATATTCAGTTGCATACATATTTAATTTTATACGCTTACATTATTTTAAAAATAATTAATAATCTCCATTTATTAATGTAAACACGAATTATCAATTACCTTCTTAAATTTATTACTAATTTAATTTAGTAAAAATATCGCATGAATTGCATACTACGGTAATCGGAAAGTTTACTCGTAGAGCAATCTTTAATATTAGTTTCAATACACTTCTATTCACGTAACATCATTAGCGGATAAGGCGGGCATCTTGTCATCGAGTTAGGATATTTTAGGAAAGATAATTCCTAGGCGTACATTTCAACCGAAAAAGTGTTCCGAACCCAGTGACAACAAAGAAGTGTCGCCTAAGACACAAAAAAACAAAACATCCTTATTTGGATGATACCGAGTCTTTCAATGGCGTGCGCTTTAGACATATCTGTATATTATTTATTTCACGTAAGAATACCAGTATCAATATAAAAATTAATCAGAGTTTGAAATAATTTTCATTTAATCAGGTATCAAAATAAAACAAATAAAAAAGTAGATTTAAATGCCTTTAAACATTTTAGTGAATTGAAAAAAAAAGGATAGCAGTCATACGGGTGCATAACTGTTAACTTCAAATTCAAAATATCACGGAACTCTTCTTATGTGAAATGGACTTTAGTTGTAAATTTGGGGGAGGGAGGGATTGGGGGGAATACAATATTAATGATAGGTTCTTAAAGTAAATAGACTTTGGCCCACGAGTTCTAGAGGGGCAGCTGCCCATGCACCTAATTATCTTCAAACAGCCTCCACAATTCTAGGTCACGATGTTATCATTGGGATCACGTTGTGCTATAATTAAGGCTAGGCGAGTTGCCAATGAGGATTATTAGGTGGAACAAGATAAACACTTAAGATGGTCCACGGGTGGTGTTCAAACTCATGTAGAGCCTCGAGGGACACTTAAGATAGCCTCTTTGTAGCGCTAAGTGAAAACTTAGGTAAACTATTGGGTTCTGCATGATGTATAAAAACTAACTAACTAAACTTCACGCCGATGTGTAAAAATATGTATTTACTAATTGAGGACCTAAAAACTATATATTAAGCCAAGTTTATAATTAGAAGCGATTAGGAAATTGGCATAATCAATCCTTCAACATATTTTTATAAACTTTAAAATAAAAAGTAATAATTGTAAGGCAATCGCAGATTGTGACGATACGAAACGTTACGATTAAATTACAAACCCAACGTAAAACAAGCAGATTTACAAAAAAATGCATAATTTTACGATGGTAACACCTGGACTCTTAACGCGTACGTGTTTATCAAAGATCTAGATTCTACATAACATGGACTTACTTAGATAGAAGCGGTTTATTTACCTACATGTTGATTCAACTAGGAGGTTTATTAAGAAAACTGCGGACCCCTAAATATGACGAAAAGACGGCCCTATCATCTATGGGTTATAAAAATACACTAATAACATCTTACCAGCGCTAATGAAAGTGCGCGAAATGCTACGACGTCGGCCGATCATTTAGCGTAATTGCCGGTAACCACGTAATGACGCGGCGCGGGCAATGTCTGTGATCAGACTATTACGAAAATGTCTAGGATTCGAAGATTTTAACATGGGATATATTTGGTAATGTATAAGCTACTGTAAGGAATAACTTGTTAGAAAGGTAAAGTCGCGTACTTAGCTACCGTTAGTAAGTAAGTTAATGTTACGTTCCCTAATATACAATTAAATGACTAACGTTTTTTAAATGACACTTTAATTTAAACGGACTAGTCAGTCAGTCACAGTAGACTGCTTCTCAGTCTTCCTTAAATTATGCTAAATACAATACTTTCACAGCTACATATCATCATCTTCCTAGCGTTATGTCCCGTGCTTAGATGGGGTCCGCTTAGACCATGATCCAGGATGTAGCGAGTCTGGTAATTACATTGAAGCGACTGCCGATCTGACCTTCGTAACCCTAAGATAGGGGAACCAGACAATTTTTGGATCATGGTTACAAATCCAAATTTATTTGAATTTGCAGGTTTCATCACGATGTTTTCCCTCACCGTCGAGCTTGTGGTATAAATACGTACATAGATTTGAAAAATCCAGAGGTACGTGCCCGGGTTTGAACCCGCACTCCTCGGTTAAGAGGCGCGTGTCCTTACCATTGAGCTACCACCGCTCCTCTTTCACAGCTACATAGATATTCGTAATTTCAAAAATGCTTAAATCTTTAACGCCGGATGTTCGTACCATAGTTTGAGGGCTCCTTTACGTCATCAAATACGTACATCATAGTCGGAGGAGTTATTCATAAATCACATTACCCTCTCACAATCACACTTGGCAATTTTTCTGCTGCGCAATTGTATGCCCATAAATCAACAGACATCACTTAACTAAATTGTTAAATCCGAAAATTGCAGATTAAGTACGAAATACTTCATGGTTGACCTGTCATTAACCACACAAGATGTAAAAGAAATATTTACCACTATAATTATAATTTAACATGTAAGCTGCGTGACAAATCGCTGCTTTACGAGTTAACTAGACATTTCGTAATGTGACCGATCACATGTACAACCGCGGCAAGCACCTTGAGAAGAATTAATTCTAAATGTCCTACTGACATTTTAGTTCTAAGTATGTGGATTACCGGTAATTCTGAAGCTAAAGGTCACCTAGAGTTTGTTTTATTGTTGACTAGATTAACTTGTCTAGTAGTTTGAGTAATGGCATAATGGTTTGCTGACAAATGATTGCTTCTAACTAGATTTCTGGTAAGACTAGGATGACACCGCAAACAATTGGACATAATCTTATGAGCTGACAAAATACGATGCTTGCTTAAGTTGTATATAAATTTTAAGGTGTTTATCTAATGTTGGTACTTAAAAACAAATGTGCCAATTGTGTTTCTTGCCTAGCATATCGTCAAAGGTGACTAATGGTATATCGGGTTGGATATGTGATTGTGTAGGCGACGAGCTAGCCACTTATCACTACTTTTTTTTAAAATTTATCTTACTCAATAAAGTTTAGCTTAAAGTAGTTATAAGTACTTCTAGCCAAACATACATTTTTTTTAGTTAGATGAAAAATTTGAAAAAGTAGTGACAAATGGCTAGCTCATCGCCTACAAATCACTAACCCAATTTGCCATTATCGCCGTTTGCACCATGCTAGGCAAGGACAAAGATGCATGTACACACGAGAGCACTTCAGGCTAAACACTGCGGAGTCTTATGTCATTGTGATAAGGGCTGTTTCGCAACAACAAAGTATAGCCTAATGTGCTGTCTGTATTTTAGCGAAGACTCTTACTTTATATTTTTCTTCCGCCAAACGAAAAACCCTCACAAAGAGCGCAGGTGCAAAACTTTCCCAACATACAATCTAGCGTCATTATTGCTGTGCACTCGTCAGTGCATGTGCAGCGAGCGCATCTGCCGGGGGCGGGGGTCGCAAATACCAAGGCCGGTGCGGATGCCCGGCACCTGTGCACACACCCCTGCGGTAGAGCCGGGTTCAAAGCGAGCGGAGCGGAAAGAGCGATTTTGAGGTGTAACTGAACTTTATGCTGCCTGTGTTGACTTAAAAAACTTTGTCCATATCTTAATATAACTGTCTACTAAAGCTTGTTGAAATCATCATCATCATCATAACATCACGCCCGTAATCCCCGAAGAGGTAGGCAGAGTCAAAAGGGCAGCAGTCCCCTTTAACCACATTCAGCCAAAAATAAAACTGGGCTGGGTTAGATGGAAAATTGTGTAAAAGTAGTGACAAGTGGCTAGCTTGTCGCCTACACAATCACACATCCAAAACCCGATATACCATTAGTCGCCTTTTACGACATGCTAGGCAAGAAACACAGTTGGAAAATCCTTATATAGTCCCAGACCAACACGGGACAAATTTGTTGAAATCAGATCATCGTTATTCCGTAGGCTTGTGGTCTGAATGTAATGTAATGATGAATTACTCGTTATTTTTGATTCGTGCTTTTGTTGTGAGTACGTCTGCTGTAAAACGGAATATAACGACATCTATAGACATTTACTGACTATGGTACAAGATAATCAAGATTATAATTAGAAATTACTCTGATGGGGCTAAAGGTGTAGTTTGTAGTACAAGGATACTTATATTGACTGGCTCGATGGCGCATTCGGTAGTGACCCTGCCCCATGCGCCTGGACAAACATTCGTGTGATGAATAATACTTGTGTTTGTTCTGTGTCTAGGTGTTAATGTCCAATATTTAAGTATATATTTGTAATATGACTGTTGATTCTGATATCTGTAACACAAGTGCTTAAGCTACTTACCTCGGAGTCAGATCAATGTATGTGATGACATCAGATATTTATTTATTATTTTTATTTTTATTTATAGCTGGTAACGGTTCGGCAGTGTTTTTGTAACGGCATTAGTCACAAGTGGTCAAATCAATCTATTTCTGCATTGAGAATGATCCGGATTAATTTAGATAATCTTTCTTTTGGGAACCTAAATTAATAATAAACCTTGTCTCACTTTCTCCATAAGTTAATACTAAACCCGCTAATATAAAAGCCCCGTTCTAAGAAAGTTAAACACTAACTGTCAAGTCGGCGCGACGTCTAAACAGAGCGCTTTGTCCTCCGGCCATCTCCCTACACCGACGTTTAAGTTTTCACTTCTCTCGACAACGTTATAGGCTAGTGGACTTAACTGTTAGAAACCCGATTTCTCTTTAAGTTGAGCAAATATTCCGTTTTCGATATAATTCATGTTTTCAGTTGTAAGACTTGAGGGCGATTTCATTTATTATTTTAGCTTTATAGCTTTCTATACGGCTTTGCTAAGTATATAAATCAATATTCCTGATTATTTGATCTTATGACGATTCTCCATTCATACATAAATATCACCACGTCCGCATTTAGCCAAAAATAGTAGAATTGGGTCATTGGGTCAGCTGGAAAATTGTAAAAAAGTAGTGACTAGTAGTCACTTGTTTTAAAAAGCTCGTCACTTATATTAACTACAATCTCAAAAACCCAAAATCTGAAAAAATATCTCTTTTCTTGATTATCTTAATGTGCAGGTTGTAGTTGTATTGTATGTAACATCATAATAACATGTTTATATGATTCCAAAGGAATAGCTTAAGGCACACAGTACTTTGTGTATGTATGCGTTCTTTGCCGCTAAACACACTGTTGCAGTAGGGTAAGGACATTTAAAAAAACAGAAGTATCACAAAAGGGTTGCACCTTAATATCTGATGACATCACATACATTGACCTAACTCCGAAATAAGTAGCTTAAGCAATTGTGTTACGGATAACAGAATCAACAGTGATATTACAAATATGTACTTAAATATTGGATATTAACACCCAGACACAGATCAAACACAAGTATTCATCAGACGAATATTTGTGAACCCACAACTCTTGGCGCATGGGGCAGGGTCACTACCGAATGAGCCATCGAGCCAGTCAGAGTGCCTTGCGAATATCTTGGAAAAACAATTTGAACACCTCCACGCTTTATTTCCTAGGGAAATCTCTGTCTATAAACTCATTCCACAGTTTGAGCGTACATGAAAAAAAATATATCTAATCGATAGCTGCAATTCAAATCAAATACTGAAAAGAAAACACTGAGTCAGCACCTTGCATTATTTATTAGTCAATTGACTAGGTGCTGACTCAGACTTGACTGACCCGTTGGTCGAGTGGTCAGAGACCCTGGCCACTAAACCAAGGGTCGCGGGTTCGAATCCCGCTAGAAGCAAATATTTCGTGTGATGAATATGGATATTTGTACTCGAGTCATGGATGTTTAAAAACGTATTTAAGTATATCTATCCGTTCACCTAGTATCCATAGCACAAGCTTATAAGCTTAGTTTGGGACTAGGGAATTGGTGTGCCAGTCTGAAGAATTGATTTATTATTATATTCACCGGTGGTAGTATTATTTCTTATCCTTTTTTTTTATGTATATTGACTATTTATAAGTGCTTTCTTGAAGCCCATATAAATAAAGATATTTTGAATTTGAATTTGAAATTTGAATTCTTATTTATAATTAATTAATCCAAACATCGCAGCCAAATCTCCATGTTTCAACTCTTAACATGCCTCGCGCATTCCAAATTGCCAAAGCATTTGGGTCAGCCGAAGGTTAAGTACGTACCCATTAATTATTGAATCATTCTTATTAACATTATTGCCTGTAATAGGTGGGTGTTTTTCACCTTGCAACCTTGGACAATGTGTTTGGTCTCCTTTGAAGTGGTCCATGTGTTAAACACGACTTCTAATGTCATAACGAACGTACGAGTTGTTAAAATTATAATTCGCAATTTAAAGGTTAGCATATAGAATGAAATAAAAAAAGGGGAAGCTTATTAAATATTTTTACACATAACGCTTACTAAATATTTTCAAAATCATGTGCATGATTCTAGATTAATTAATTTTGCCTGCGATTAAATTGGTTTATCACAGAGCAAATTTCTCTCTGGTCTGGGGTGAAAAAGAGCACATATTCTTACTTAAGGCTCAAACTGGATTAACAATACTATTGTTTAATTTGACTTACTTTTCATCGGCACTAGAATGTTATAGACAGACATTCAATTCAAATTCTTCTAGATAACACTTTTATACTTTTATTTATTTGATTATAATAAATAAAAATAAATAAATCGACAAAGTTTACAAAGAAATCGATACTGGCTTTTAATTAATTACCTTCGCATTATAAATAACAATAAAGATTTTAATAATCAAATAAAATAAATAAATAAATTCTCCAGACTGACACACCAATTCCCTAGTTCCAAACTAAGCTATATTCTTGTGCTATGGATACTAGGTGAACGGATAGACATACTTAAATACGTTTATAAACATCCATGACTCGAGTAGGTACAAATGTCCATTTCATCACACGAAACATTTGCCCTTAGCGGGGTACGAACCCGCGACCCTCGGTTTCGTGGCCAGGGTCTCTGACCACTCGACCAACGGGCCAGTCACAATATATTGTATGATGTAGGAACGCATGATATCAATTCACTTGTAGGTATTACATACAGAGTCGCTTGTTTGTTACCAACAACACTCGCCAGAACAATCAATCCAGATCCTAATCTACTTCATTTTATAATCAGTTGGCACACACATCTCGTTTTGGAAGTCAATTAACGCTTAATCGCATGAAGCTGCGATTAGTGAGTGCATGCAATTATTGTAAAGTAATTGGATTATGTGAGGGATAAGGCTGCCTGCGAACGAAAAATGTAACGACAAACGGATTTGAGGAATACTAATATTATAACTATTACATATTTCAAGTTATTTCTTGTACTCCAGCTATGAGCCATTTCCGTCAGAATCGGTTAAATCAGTTAGCTAATTATTATTAAGTGGTTAAGTAGTTAAGTTATTTTACCGATTTAATAAATTTAGTTACCTACATAATGAAAGGACTAAACATAGTTTAGGTTCTCTCTGCCTACCCCGCTAGGGAAGTGGCGTGAAGTTTAGTTAGTTAGTTACACATAACATACTGTATTTAAACTTCATACAAGCACTATAAATATTAATCACACAACGTTATTTTCTAACACAAACTTTTATAAATTGTTATACCTACATAAGATACTAATTAGAATCATTGCATTTCATTTTTGAACAGACTGGCTCGATGCTCCTCATTCGGTAGTGACCCTGCCCCATGCGCCGAGAGTTGTGGGTTAGATCCACACCCAGGTCAAACATTCGGATGATGAATACTTGTGTTTGTTCTGTGTCTGAGTGTTAATATTGAATATATATTTGTAATACCATTTTTGATTCTAATATCCGTAACACAAGTGCTTCAGCTACTATCTCCGAGTCAGATCAAAATGTGTGAAATGAAAATGAAATGAAAATGAAAATTGTTGAATAAAGCTAGGGGTAATGTACAAGCTTTCGTTTATGGCCGCTCTAAGATTTGATTGTCGATTTAAGAAGCAGTTATTGCGAAACCGATTGTGCTATAATTCGGCGCTAGTGAGCACATGACTGTCGAATGAACTCCTTTCGCTTGTCGTAACGCATCGTAATAGATCATTACACGTTAATTTTATAGCCGTCGTCGTCCCTGCGTTCAGTTGATTGATATTACAATTTGTTGGACGTCAAACGGTGGCCATTTCGATGTGGTGTTTCAATTTTTATCTAATCTGTTAATCTTACTTAAAGAGAATTAACCAATTGCGTTCTTTGTCTAGCGTTTCGTAATAGGCATAAGGACGGGGATAATTACGCTTCGGGAATTCCCGGCATAATTGCATCTAAATGTTTAGGATATGTATGTATAATGTATACTTATAATAAATCTATAGAGAGGTCAATTCTGTACATGAAATATATTTTCAAAATAACTATCAGGGGGTGATTAGTGATCGATACTGATGCCAAAAATGCAATCAGTAAAATTTTTGTCTGTCTGTCTGTCTGTATGTTCCTTATAAAAACAAAAACGACGGATTTTAACGAAACTTGGTACAATTATTCTTCATACTCCTGGGCAGGTTATAGTATACTTTTCATCACGCTACAATCAATAGGAGCAGAGTAGTGAAGGGAAATGTTGGGAAAACGGGAGAAGTTACTCTATTTTTTAAGCTTCCGTCGCGTGTGCAGCCTTAATGGTTAAAGTTACATAGAAATCATGTATGACGGAAATAGTCTTTATAATATTAACCATAAACGCGGGTGACACCGCTTAATATAATATTGATATCTGAGATAAGTGTTGCGAATCTGCAGACTTAGTACGATCCTAAGTGCTACCCTAGGATCAATAACGATTTCGATACGACATTCACAGTTCTGATCCTGAACATTTAGGTCTCTGTAGTTAGCTGATGCCACCGACAGCTTTTATATGATTTTCAGACAAAAAGTATAAGCGAACTATGTGCTTGCACTAAAAGTAGAATTACTTCCTTGCTCGGGGACCTAGGTCCGACTTACGACCGCGCCACAAGTCGAAGATTCTAATCGCGTAATAAAAACTATTTTAGTTAAGAAACATTTTTCAACTTCGATTTTTGGTCACTCATCATAGTCTAGACTGTGTAGAACTTTAGACAGTTGCTTGACTCCTAATCAAAGGACGCTTCTCGATTCCAAAATGGCGCATCTTCCACTCGGCTCGGTCAGTCCAGTAGCTCGCTAAGTCGGGTGACCACATGTAAGCATTACTTCACCTCAAACTCAACGGTTACACCACGTCACGCTCCGCGGCGCGTGGCGTGCCGCTTCTGGTCGCGGTCACCACACGTCATGTTGTAAGTCAGGACATGTGTTTTCGTCAATTTCGTACAAGTAGGACCGTACTGCCTTTTGGTAGCCTGTATGTAAAATTAAGGAAACGCCAATATTTGTTGCTGGCATGTTATCTGGCGTCCATATAGCGCCCTGGCGCTGTGTAGGCCTCATACTTCGCACTTAGACACGGCGCGGCGGTATGTTCATATTTCAGTAGCGGACAATCGTTTATCAATTCTCAATAATAAAATCAGTTCACGGACTTACAAAGTTTTTTTATTTATTTTTTATAAAACATTTGACATCTAATAATGTCTCGAACGTCTCATATTTAGTATTGAATTTCAATACCAAAACGTCAAACTTGTAAAAGTTTTTTTTTGCTGTGTGGCTTTAAACATTGCAACACGTCCTTTTTCATTGTAAACAACTAACGTCCCCGCTTGTCAAAAACCGTGGCCACCCTTACAGGAACCTCTCAGAAACTATATCTGCGTCTATCCGCGATATCTAGAACGTGCGAGTTTTTGTAATGCATCTCGAATGATGGGGAAATAATGTCATAAACGGGCCGCTCATTACTGTCTATTCTTCGACTATCAGCTACTTAAACCATCGTTACGCCATACTCGGGAGATAGTATTATTCCTTGGTATTAACTTAAGTATTGTATTAAGTTCTGTTGATAATCTTCCGTTGATAAGTTTGTTTGCTTTATGCAATGACGATAGTTTGTCCGAATTCCGCGTTTTGTTAGGCTTGTGATTAAATCGCTATTTCATTTTGAATGCTTGTAATAGAGGTCTTTGTTTGATCTGAAAGCAGTTACAGAGTTCGTGATATGCATCGTGTATGTGCCCATTTTAACAAAAACAATGCCTACCTAGATGAGTTGCTTTTTCTTTCGGAAACTAGACGAAGTTTGACTATAAATCTTTCAGACTGACACACCAATTCCCTAGTTCCAAACTAAGCTGATGCTTGTACTATGGATACTAGGTGAACGGATAGACATACTTAAATACGTTTATAAACATCCATGACTCGAGTACAAATGTCCATGTTCATCACACGAAACATTTGCCCCTAGCGGGATTCGAACCCGCGACCCTTGGTTTCGTGGCCAGGGTCTCTGACCACTCGACCAACGGGCCAGACTATAGAAAGGCAATAAGAGACGCTATGATTCCAGCATTCTATGTAAGTATATGTTTTTTTATATTGTTAGTTTTAGTCTATGTAAATATATATCCCAATGTAATGCCTAAACATGCGAGTGAGGTGTGTAAGGATCGTGCCATATGGCGTTCGGTTCTCTCTGCCTACCCCGCTAGGGAAGTGGCGTGAAGTTTAGTTAGTTAGTTTAATGCCTAAACAATTTACGAGATATTAATTTAGTATTACGATCTAGGACATAGGCTATACTACATACTTACCAACACGGGGTGTGTTGGTAAAATAAAAGCCCAAAAGAGTTCGATTTCAAAAAGCACTGCAGCTCCTCTCAACATCATCCTCCTAGCGTCATGCCCCGCTTATTCGTCAGCTTAGACTATACATACATACATACATAATGTCACGCCTTTTTCCCATGGGATTGGGCAGAGATCACGTACTTCCATTTGTTACGATCCTGACATACACCTTTCGCTTAGACCACGATCCAGGATTAAGCGAGTCTGCAATTACATTAAATCGACTGCTGATCTGACATGCCTAATCCTTAGATCTAGGATTCAGACAATTTTTGGATTATGGTTACACATCCATAGTTGTTGAATTGTTCAGGTTTCATCACGATGCTTCCCTTACCGCTGAGCTAGTGGTATAAATACATACATTTGAAAAAATCTAAATATATGTGCCAGGGTTTGAACCCGTATGCCTCGGTTAAGAGCCGCGTGTCCTTACCAGTGGGCTACCATCGCTTCTAACAACATTTGTCCAAAAATAATATTGAGTTGGACCTTTGACGTTATTATTGAGAAAGAACACAGTTGAAGTCGCAGACCAACACGGGATAAATTAGTGCATTCATAGAGTACATTCCAACCGACTTAAAAGGTGAGTCTATTCTATGCTTTTCAGAGATTTTTCTTAGTCTGATATTAATTATTATTAAACTTATAACAAGCAAATAAGTGTAGGTAATATTATCAGCACCGAAATAACTATATTGTGTAGTTGACCATACGACAAGAAAAAGTCTGCCCCATTGATTTACGACCATAAACAATTTAACCACTTGACTCGATAATTATATAAACGTACATTTTACTTAGTAAAATATTAATAAGCAAGTAGAACGATTCACGAAAGAAATGCATAAAGCTATGAAGGTCGTATGGTAATTGTTTCAATATTATTATATTCTTATTTGTATAATAAATGCCAGAACTTGGCTAACGTAAAGGTTCTACTTCTTACATTTTCGCACCTAATAAACTTAATCTAGTCGATTGTAGGTAATTAACTATTTTCGTCGGTAGGGGAACTGGTGTTGAGACAGAATGAACCGAACGCCATACGGCACGATCCTTACACACCTCACTCGTCTCTTCAACGCCGCGAACGCATCTTGATATCGAAAAAAGGTAATAAAATATAGTATGTTAAAATTTAAATCGCCATCCTCTGGAGACTTTAAAAGGGGTACGTGGAGCCATAAGTTTGAGAAACTCTGGTGTATGGCGTATGGCGACGAGCTTGCCACTTGTCACTACGTTTTCACAACTTTTCATCTGATCCAACCTAAACAAACAAAACTAACATAGCATTATGCCTATTGCCCATAATCCCCGAAAGGGTAGGCATAGTCAAAGGGGCAGCAGGCCCCTTTAACTACATTCAGCCAAAAACAAAACAGGGCTGGGTCAGATGGAAAACTGTGAAAAAGCAGTGACAAGTGGTTAGCTTGTCGCCTACACAATCACATACCCGAAACGCCATATACCATTAGTCGCCTTTTACGACATGCTAAGCAAGAAACACAATTGGCATATTCTTTTTAAGTCCCAGACCAGCATGGGAAATGGGCTGGGTTAGATGGGTCCAACCTAATTTTTATTAATGCCAAAAGTGCTTAAAGGGCTTGCTACCCCTTTTATTCTATTAGGATAGATATTTCGGACGTGATGATTGTAGATATGTATTGCATTGTTATGAAAAGGATCATGAATGTTGAAGAGGCGAGTGAGGTGTGTATGGATCGTGTCATATGGCGTTCGGTTCTCTCTGCCTACCCCGCTAGGGAAGCGGCGTAAATTTTAGTTAGTTAGTTATTTAATTAAAAAAATACTAAAAGATAAAATAGATTCCTTGAGATGCACAATAGGTTGTATAATAGACTTAACTCCATCCGAGCGTAGCCACGAGAAAAGCCAATATATTATACTTTTTCCTTTACATTTCCGTGTTAATGTCCCGTCTAGTGGTTAAAACATTCCACCGTTCGAGTGAGTGCGCCTCACAATGGCAGACATGAGCTTACAGGTACCTACTTGATATACGTAAGTAAACCCATGGAGCATAACATAGCATGAGGCAGGCAACCAACTGGAAACCAACTGGTTGCTTCCGCGTCTTCCCAGTTTAAGTAACTACGTGATTTGTTGAATGATTTGTTGGGTAATGTAATTGTATGATCGATTACTGAGAATAATTATATTAATCATGGGTGGTGTAACTTTGCATGTGGTAGATTGGATAAGCTTGGAAAAAAGTTATACATATTTACGTTAAATGGAAACATTGCTGTTTTAATGCTTTAAGTGATTTAGGAGCATATAACGTCATTAATTTTGGTGGGTTCTGAAAAGATTTGCTGTTTTTTTTTTTTTTTGAAGCAGTTCAGAACCATAAAACCAGTAATAAGCATTTTTTTGAGATATAAATAAACGAGGAGAAGGAAATAAAAAGTGGTCAATAAATCCCAGTAAGGGAATACTTTACTAATAAAGCCGAGACACATTTAATATAGGCGTTACAGTTTGACTTACGAATTTCGTACAGGTACAGAACTGGAGTTGAATGGTCTATGGTCTTGGAGTGATACATCACGGCCAAGTCTCAACCTGCTTTTTCACCCCATTTCTTAGGAACAAATTCATGTTGAACCAATCCTTTTTTTCACCCGGGCAATTGCGTTACGCAACGTTAAGATGGTTATGTGGGACTCCCAGGGACCTCTGCATCAGGAGACCCCCTCTTCGATCAAGATGGTAACAGCCGGGGTACACCCACTAAAACTCCGGAGTTCATCCTCCACGCCGACTGAGGCTTCGCGGGTGCATGATGAACCAATCCTGCTTAGCGACCATAGACCATGTCTCAGCCTGCAGAACAAAGGCCCATAGACAAGTAAAGCACAGGTTCAACATCCCCCGGGCGGTGGCCGCTGGAGCGCGGCGTATTACCCGCGGCGGCCACGTGTGACCGACGGTACGCCACGCGTACCACGCCTGTCTTACGAACGATGAGAAGTGGCAAAATAACTGACCAGCTGGGCCCTTAAGAAATATTTATATATAATAACTTTTTGTCATGCAAAACAAAAGGTATATACGCATATGTTGTTGTTGTTACAGCATTTTTTTGCAATGAAATTGTTGAAAAGACCAAGTCAACCACTTGGTATTGGTCTTAGTAATTTTTCATCAATTAAAACACTGACTTGTTATTTCTTGGAAACAGGATCCATTGCAAGGATCCTTATTCCAAAATAAACGGTGTGTTCTGACTCATCATCATCATCCTGGCGTTAAGTCCCGTGCTTAGTAATGCCAATTTAGAACTCAGTGTGCGTGATAAATATGGAATTGTTAATCCTTATCGACAAGGTATTGCGTTGTAAAGCGCACTTGTATCAACATAGCCTACTGCACTAGGTTTAATAACTCACTCCTTCAAAATGAGTTGAGGCACAGCGCACTACTGGATCTACTGGACTACACGTTGAATCAGGATCTTTATTTTGTACTAGCTGTGCCCGCGATTTCACTCGCGTTTATGGTTAATTTTATATAGCCTATAGCCTTCCAAGACAAATAGGCTATCTAACACTGAAAGAATTCTTCAAATCGGACCAGTAGTTCCTGAAATTTTTCATTCAAGCAAACAAACAAACTCTTCAGCTTTATAATATTAGTATAGTATAGATTCGGACCCCTGGATTAATTTCATTGGTATTTCCAGTAAGCTAAAAGCGCAGAGGCTCACTATGTAAAAAAGATATTTTTACTACAACAGACTAAAGTTGCCCGAAATTCGTCTGCTTGCCAAAATTAACACCTGAGATATAATGAACATATATTTTTGTATTTAAGTCTTAGAACTTGGAAATTCCAACTGGCATTTATTTGACAACCACATCGAAATAATTGTCTCACTTTAGCAATACATAAAAAATATCACAGTTCGTCTAGACTAAGTCGTGTAACAATATTGCTCCAGTATTCGACAAAAACTGCTTCACTGTAAATCCAATTTCGAAAGATTTCCGTTGCTACCTACATACATGCAAGAAAGGAAGTCCATTTAAAAATACGACATTATTTTCTTGTAGAAAGATATTGACTTCACTAATTTTCTTAAGATAAAATATTTTTAATTCTGTTTATTTAGAAAAATGACTTGTTGTTCGTTAGTCTCGCTAAAACTGGAGAACGGCTGGAACGATTTGGCTGGTATTAGTTTTAAAATATTTGTAATCTTCCGAGGAAGGTTTGTTACACATACAACATTAAGAAAATATGAAAAAGTTGCGAGGAAAATAATAAAAAAAATCCGAGAACGGGGCGTATCCGTACCCGTTACGAAGTGCGGCGGGACAGCAAGTTTAAGAATAATTTAATCAAGCCCTATTTATGGAGAATTTGTACAGTTTACTACATAATAATAAGTCAAAAGAGTATCTCAAGGAATGGTGAATTATAAACACAGACTCCTCATCAGTAATCTAAATTATTATCAGACCTTCTGTTAATCGTTTCTAAGGTCTAACTAAACCAATGCCATCTCTTAATCGGACCGAAGATACAGAAAATTGAATAACAATTGTATGTTTTTTCACAGCACAATTACATTAAGCTGTCATTGTTAGTGTTGTACCGTTCGGTAATTTTTCACAATGCTTGTCCAAACAGAAGGCCGTGTCTGTTTTTTCCCATCTCTACGTCACCGTCTTGAGGCTACGAAAGCGAATCTCTGGCCCAATGTGCGCCCGCGCAAAGCGTTCAGTATAATTTGTGCGACGGAGCCTTTATGTGCTCTACCGTACTTTCAAACGGACTAACATTCGATATATATCATCGATAAACTATTTACGAATCGCGCGCGTAAAGACATTTCACCGAAAAAAAATAAAAAAAAAACACATCCTAGGACTGATAAATATTTATTTTGAATTGTGAACAGTGAGCGACGTTATATTCGAAAAATAAAGATTCAACTCTTTTTGGGAAATAATTGAATCTCCGCGCGCTTAGCGCAACCTTTTTGGTGGAAATAAGAAACAAAACACGAATTGCTCGTCTCAATTGAGCAATTTAAATTCGGAATTATGTGATAGTGAGTGAGAAATTTGTGTAACAATTTAACTTTCGCGCGCTAAAACCTCTCTTGGTTAGAAAAAAGTATATAAAAAAAACAAAACGTTA
The DNA here is from genome assembly GCA_951394215.1 of Glyphodes perspectalis. Classification (NCBI taxonomy): domain Eukaryota; kingdom Metazoa; phylum Arthropoda; class Insecta; order Lepidoptera; family Crambidae; genus Glyphodes; species Glyphodes perspectalis. Next base: position 1,029,306 of record OX596211.1, on the reverse strand, counting down.
TTTTTTTAAATCGAATTCAGCAGTCTTTAGAATTTTATAGTGAGTGGATCAAAGTGCAGTGATTAGTACTGAGGTTTTAATTATATCATATCCAAAAAATATCCCAAAAATTCTAAATTTAAAATATAATTTTACGATTTGTGTCAATTATTTGTAACGGTAAAGTCAAAACTTTTAAGGTTATCGGCTATTTCACGTGTGCACAGATGACAAGATGTTTGTCAAATATCACATATCGTATGAGCACCATTGATTTCGAAATGTTTGTTTTGCGAGGCCTTAGCTTTCCTCCGAAGCTTACGGTTAACCGTTCGGCGTGGTTTATTGCCCTTTGTATTAAAACTAAATGAGCTTTTTATTGAAGCCTAGGTTTCTAGAAATTCGTCAGATTGAACATAAATATTAAAACGTATATAGCATGGGTATTACAACGGCTACGAGTGATAGGTACGTAGGAGTTTGTAATGGGTTTTGATAAATAACTTTTGGAATACAAAAAAAAATATTGCTTCTGTATATTTATTTTGTTCAGCAAACTAAAAATGATGAAGATACAGTGCATTAAAGTACCGCGTGACGTCACTAGGTGTATAAAATTTTACCGGCCAAGTGACGTAAAGCGCCACATTTCAGATCTTTGAAGCGCTGTATCTTTGTAATTTTTGAAGTATGTATTAGATAAAGCAAAAAATACGTACTACCTTATTCAATATTTTTTGATGACCTAACTTTCGGACTACCTATAATTATTTTTTTCGAGTTAAATACCCTATTGTATTTTTGATATACTTGGGTTATTCTACAATAAGAGTACTAGATATAACTTGACCGACTTATTAAAAAGTATTGCTTTTAATGTCAGGATCGTAGCAAATAGAAGTACGTGATCTCTACCTACCCCCATGAGTAAAATCCGTGATATTATGTATGCATTGCTTTCACAATTAGTTAAGTAATCGACTTGACAGTAATTTAATAATAACATAATTGAGTTTGAGCTTAAAAACTATCTTTGTAGCCTAATTAAGCCTAGGTTTTACATATGAAGCGACTAATTTATGTGGGAAGTGAGTCGTAGAAGTCTTTTAAATATACTTGTTTTTACATTTGTAAAATAGTCATCATCTTCCTAGCGTTATGTCACGTGCTTAGACGGGGTCCGCTTAGACCATGATCCAGGATTTAGCGAGTCTGGTAATTACATTGAAGCGACTGCCGATCTGACCCCTAAGATAGGAAAATCAGACAATTTTTGGATCATGGTTTTTGTTATTTTGTAATAAGTAGTTTTTGATGATAATTGCATTACTATCTATATTTCGGACATTTCTTTATCAACTTTAGATACAATCACCTTATAACTTACGTACCTAATAATATTTTATTTTATTTGCATCTGTCCGGTTATTCCTAAAGCTGGATTTAACTCAAGCACCTTCAGTTATTTTTAATAAAGCTCATACAATATGCGGACGAAGTCGCAGACAAAATTATTAAATATTACATAACGATCGTAAACATAGCATTATCGCAATAACGACTCATAACAACTCACTTGCAGCGTAATTTAGTTCTTAGCGATCCATAAACATTTATATAAGATTTCATATGTTGCCTTATGATGTATTTTGTTTGTAGTCAATCCAATTTAAATGTTATGGGATTCGAATCAACAACTCTCGCATTTGCGAAACCTTCATATACTGACAACTTACATATCCTAATTTATACATAGATGTGGAATTTTGTCATAATCTTCAATAGATATTGAAGACAACTTACATATCCTAATTTATACATAGATGTAGAATTTTGTCATAATCTTCAATAGATATTGAAGACTATGACAAAATTCTACATCTATGTATAAATAACATCAAATAATAATATAAAATCTATATTTTCATACTTTCATACACGCTTAAATGATTGCATTTACAGCCTAAAATTTACAACATAAGCATTTTACACTCTAACTAAACTTCACGCCACCTCCCTAGAGGGGTAGGCAGAGAGAACCGAACGCCATATGGCACGATCTTTACACACCTCACTTGCCTCTTCAACATTCATGATCCCTTTCATACAAGCTCTACGGTTTTTGTGACTCCTAACATCACCTTCTGTTAATACACGACTAATCTGGTCGTGGTAGGTGAGCCCACAACCCTCCACTTTCGCATTGTATATCTGTTTACTCAATCTGTCGTCACAGGCAGTACCGTTGAAACTAAATAAGAACCCTCTGCACATAACCTAGTCTTAGGTTTCCTCCCGACATTTTCCCTCAGAGTAAACCATTTATTGTCATTATGTTTGCGAAATAGGTAGTCCGCGATTTGAGCACGTGTGAACCATGTTCGATTGAACATATTACCTTCTGTTCGACGCGGGCCGGTAAAAACGCGTGAATCGGAGACTTAATAACTGGGATTTTTTTTAATTGACTTGTATAGCGCCGTTGTGAAATGGGGATTATTTTATTGATCTACTACATAGTTGCAAGATTGGTTCTATCAATAGGACCGGACTATTACTATCATCCCCAAGCTTCTAACCGCCCTATCTCGAATAATTTTAATTTTAGCGAAAACATAAACAGGGCATTTCTTTATAATATCTGATGCTCTACAACTTTTATTTAAACCTTTTTTTTCTACTACTTACCGTTTTCCCAAAATTTCAACAACAAATACTTTTTTTTTTTACGCAGATATATACGCAGATACACACATAAGAATGAAACGAGTTGATCTCTAAAATCATAAACTTTTGGTTTCCAACATTAATATATTATTTAAAACCCTAACTAAATCATTCAAGTATATATATTGACTGGCCCGTTGGTTGAGTGGTCAGAGACCCTGGCCACGAAACCAAGGGTCGCGGGTTCGAATCCCGCTAGGGACAAATATTTCGTGTGATGAACATGGATATTTGTACTCAAGTCATGAATGTTTATAAACGTATTTAAGTATGTCTATCCGTTCGCCTAGTATCCATAGCACAAGCATAAGCTTAGTTTGGGACTAGGGAATTGGTGTGTCAGTCTGGAGGATTTATTTATTTATTTATTCATTCATTCCAATATATTTGCACATTTTGTTTCTTACCAGTTGAGTGTACTAAATGTTACGTCATTAGTACTTAACTCAGAATCAGATCATTTTATGTGATTTTGTCAGATATTTTTTATACAATACATTCATTCACACATGCATTAACAGCTCATAAAGAGTACCTCAAAATATTAGTGGTGTCTACCCTAGCTAAATAGTTGGGCGTGTTGCCGCACTGAACCTTATAGGTGCTAGTGTGCTATCACAAAGTAAGTTGGCACGAGCCATAATCTCCATTCAAAAGTCCTATACCAGTGCTGTTGTGAAAGAACCAAGAGGCGTGCTAGGACGGGCCCATTGTCTAATTGTTAATTAAACCGTTCCCTCATTGTTGCCTTCTACTGGCCTGTGGTTCCGCGGTCGTCGACTCCATGGGATACTTGCAAAAACTCGGCGAAAGAAACAATGGGATGAGATTACTCATATTTTAGTATTGCGGATTTTTAATAGAGAATGTGTGGATAAATTGCTTTATATCATACTAATAATAAACAAAGGAAAGATTTGATTGCTTGTTTGTTTGTATCGAATAGGCTCTGAAACTACTGAACCGATTGGAATAATTCTTTCACTAACAGAAAGCTACTTTATCAGCAAGTAACATAGGCTATATTTTATTCCCGTATTCCTTCAGGAACGGGAACTACGCGGGTGAAACCCCGGGGCGCTGCTAGTGGAAGATAAAATAAACGAAATGGCGGTAAACTCGTGCCATGAGTGTACTGTATCGACCTTATTTTATGTAGTTCCTGGTAGCATTATTTTATAGTACACTAATGTTGAATATATAACGTATGAAACATCATCATACAGTGATTTGTCACTGACAGAAATGACCAAATGAACTTGAGTATAGTGTCCGTTTATTTTATAACTGGTCTGGGTTACATGGAAAGTCGTGAAAAAGTAGTGACAAGTGGCTAGTTTGTCGCCTACACATTTATTCACCTAAATCCCATATACCATTAGTTGCCTTTTACGACAAGCTAGACAAGAAACACAGTTGGCACATTATTTTCAAGTCCCAGGCCAATATGGGACGATTTATAACTGCCCAAATATTAGCGCCCTTAATTGCACTTTATGTTTAATTTTATAAAAAAAATATTTTCATTATTCCTCTATATCTAATGTATGTATTTTCACTGTCGTTACCACAATGACGTTATAGTCAATACAAATAATAACACTTTCTAAAACAAACACAACATTCTTATTTTCCCATGGGTTTTTGTTCGATCTCATTTCGATGTAGCTTTTTCATTAAACGCAAAACAATGTGCAATCGCATTGTTACTGGTAACGATGGTAATGTGCAATAGAAAAGTAAATTACTTAAGGAGTGCGGAAGATCGTATCGAGGATTACATCGTGTATCGCTACACGCACATTCGATAATGATATAGTCTGTTAATTTAATTTAACGGAAAACAATGCTCGTCCCGTGTTGGTCTGGGACTTAAAAAGAATGTGCGAACTGCGTTTCTTGCCTAGCATGTCGTAAAAGGTGACTAATGGTTTACGTGCTTTTGGGTATGTGACTGAGTAGGCGACAAGCTAGCCACTTGTCACTCCTTTTTCACAGCTTTCCATCCAACCCAGCCCACAGTCCCATGTTGGTCTGGGACTTAACAAGAATATGCCAACTGTGGTTCTTGTCTAGCATGTCGTAAAAGGCGACTAATGGTATATCGGACTTTGGGTATGTCATTGTGTAGGCGACGAGCTAGCCACTTGTCACTACTTTTTCCCAATTTTCCATCTAACCTAACCCAGTTTTATTTTTGGCTGAATGTAGTTGAAGGGGCCTGCTGTCTCTTTGACTCTGTCTACCCCTTCGGGGGTTATGGGCGTGATGTTATGTATGTGTATGTATGAAAACAGGGCTTTTATAGGGCGCCACAAGCGGACCGCGTACATTGAGTAAAAATATTTAGCATAATAACTATTCCCACTAATAACATAAATGCGAAAGTGTTTCCGTCTGCCTATCTGTTACGTTCTCATGTATTAACCGCTTAACTGGTTGTGATGAACGTTAGATCAAAAGGTTGGACCTTTTCAAAGGACATAATCAGTTTTTTATCAGCGGAAATCAGGATAAAACTTTGTAACAGACCAAATTCGAGCCGTGTGCAAAAGGTAGCTACATTCATTACATACATACACACAATATAACTCGCCTTATTTATCACCTTTTGTTTATGCCAACATGATTGGCCATCCATCTTGCCAATTACCACAAACCTTTACAAACTAGAGTATTGAAGTACCACGCGTCAAATGGCAACGTTTCCACTAAACTAGGCATTCGTAACCCAGCGACACGTTTTACTTCAAATCAGTAACTCATGCGCAGTTCACTTCGCCGGCTTATTGAGTTACTTCAAAATTGCGTCATGGCGCTGCAAAAACAGTCATGATGCTGATGAAGCTACACTTTTCCCAGTGTCCAGTACCCCAGTACGCCGTGCCTCACTTTACTAAAAAAAGAAAAACATGTTAGCTTATCGGTCGCAGTGAACTGAATTGACGCAATAAGGATATTTCCTGGTTAAATTTTTTTTTAATTATATTTGTTACGTCAGCTATGTTATCAGAAAATACTGAAAACATCTTTTTGCTTTATCGAATACACATTAAATTACGAAAATACAGCATATCAAAATACACATTGAATTAATACAGAAAATACAGCACATCAAAGCTCTATAGCTTTGATGTCACTAAGTGATAAAAAATTTAGCGCTGTATCTTAGCAATTTTTTATTATACTTTTCTAGAAATGTAACCAATAGATTTTTTTTTGCCAACTCTCCTACTGCAGCCCTACAGCGCAGTGCTACAAAGTCTAGAAAATCATAACGAATCAAAATCGACGCGTATAGTGTAGCTCTACTCATGTATTTTATAGGCTCGTAAATATCACTATTGTAAACAGGCTGGTGTCATTAAATCCATATTCAGCACACTTTATGTTTAGAATCTGACAGCTATGTTCCTAATAATCGATTTAAGGGTATGACCGACTTTTGAGATGGTAAAGGTGCAGTTCTTAAAAACTTATTGCTGTCATTGTTACTAAGCAACTACTTTATAAAAACCGACTTCAAAAAACCCCGCAAAAAATGTTTATAAAAAAAACACAAGTAAAAACTGTCTAATAGCTATTTAAATGTCTAAACACTAAAAAGTATAAAATAAATTATTTCGACTGCTTCGATGAAAGTATTAATCTTTAACACGTATTTAAATATTTACAATAATCAGTTAGTTTTGGAGTCGGTGCCAATAACTAAAATAGATTGTACGCGCCTATAATACTTGAGGGTTTCCCTCGATTTGCCTAAGATTCCTTCATCAGATCCAGATGTGGTACCAATAGGACCAACTCCAGGATATACCCTTTTGAATAAAAAAAAGAACTCTAAAAATCGTCTTACAATTCTCAAAGATATCAATATTTAAAGAATCATAAACTAATTCCTAATCGTTAAGAATTTGTACCTTCCATCATCAGCTCACCAACATAAGATGATAAGTACCATGCGTAAATACTTGAACAATCTTAGAAAATGTCTAAAACACATTGTACGTGCCTATAAAGTTTGAGGGTTGCCCTCGATTTTACTAGGATCCCTTCATCAGATCCTGACTTGGTGGCAATGGGACCAACTCGGGAGTAAACCCTTTCGATTTAAAAAAAAAGTTTGGAAATCGGTTAACAATTCTCAGAGATATCGAGTAACATACATACAAAAAAAAAAAACATTCAGTCGAATTGAGAACCTCCTCCTTTTTTTTGAAGTCGGTTAAAAACTAACCTAAAACTTTGTTTAGAAGGTCGCCGTTACTCTAGTTTATCATAAACTGTGTAGTCTGTAATATGAATATAATAGCTGTTAATTAATTTAGCAGTAAACGATCTTACAGGGAATGGTCAGTTTTGAGTTCTATATTGAATGAAAGAGGTAAAATATGCTTGCAGATATTTAACTCGACTACATAACGTAATATTATTATGTACTTTAGTATACTCGTAAATCTATAATTTCATGTCTAAACTATTAAACAATTGATGAAATTAGGCAATCCTACAGTTAAATACCCAGAAAAGGGCATAAGACAACCTCCCATCCCCAGAAATATGTAGATTTTACTGGAAACAAATATACAGTATTTGCAGCGGACCGCTTTTCACACAGACAAAGCCGCGGTCAATCGCAAATAGCAAATTTATTATATTAAACTCCATCTACACAAGCTTCGTCTTAATCATACATTCAAACTTCAATAAATCAACCACGCCTCACGTCTCCGATCTGCGCAGACGCAACGTAAATCCGCCCTAATTGGCCCGCGCAAAACCCAAATATAGTCAATGACGTCACGCATTACGTCACCACACCCACCAGTCCCGGGAATGGCAAATGACCTTTTCAACTGTAATTGAATGTTTGTCAATGATTTTGCAACTGCAACTCTGCACTCTCCTTTAGGGCATCGTATGCCTTAAATTGCCCAGGGTAATGACGGTGACCTCGGTCGTCAGGTCATGCATCACTTTGACCCCCCTCTCTTCCCCTCATTTATTGTCTTTTTGGAATTGTGATATACTTTTGCGTCTAGCTTCGTTTGCATATATGTACATATATTTAGTTGGTGATACTAATCGACGGTTAAGATTATTCTTGTCTATCCCTAAGAAATAGTCGCTAAAATAGATCAAATTCAACTAGTCTGTTAAATTATTTACAATACATAATCTCCATTTAAACGATGTATATTACATTTCACATCTGAGCTCCTTAATGTGACGAAATTCGGTAAGCCACAAGCTAAAATACTAAGATAGGATATCGCTACCGCAGGACGATAATTCCTTAATCTCTGTACATATAGAACCTAATTCACCAATATTACGATCTTTTAAATAACAATATTAAAAGGCACTCTTGTTTATATGTTAAGCTTATACTCCTACAAAAGTCAAGATAATAATCTTTAAATATAAACAAATAATTAATATTAACAAAACGGATACAAAACCGTTTCATACAATGTAATACACTCGCCCAGCAACAACATTTGAGACCTTGCAGCCATGGTTATTAAATTCATTTCTCTTTAACAAGCTAAGTTTAAGTTAAAAGCTTATGCAAATGTAGAGCATGTCAAGCCGTCTGTCATTTAGTCTGACACAGGCGGTGTTAAATGTACTATATGTAAATGAGCTTATGTCAAAGTTATCGACTTACATATTGCGAAGGTCGTATGTTAAATCGATCTCATTAGTAATTTAGAAATTTCGGAAGAATTTACGAAATAAAATAAAATAAATGAGGACATGACTTCCCTCATATAGAATTAAGTCTGTAAAATAAATAGTAGGGAGTAATAGGGGCGCACGGTTTTCCAGATCTACCCATAATTCTGGGGTAAAAATTAGCTGAAATAATTGGATTAATTACACAGTAAGACCATGTTTTATCTGAGTCTTGAATTTGTTTTCGTGTGAAATTGTAAATATATCTATCTATCCAACCAATTCTAAAATCTCCGTTTTTAATACTAGTAAAAATCAACAGCACCCTTTGGTTACACTCATATTGATATTCTCGCAAGTATTTTGAATAAAATGTAATAGGTATAGTTGTGAGGAGTATAAGCAATCTAAGAAGGTGACGCAAACTAGCATATACATAACACGTAACATATAAACACTTGTGGGAACAAATCTATGTTCTGAACAACTATAACAAAGGCTTATGAAATACCAGACAAGGGGAAAGTGTGTCAACCCTCATTATTGTCACTGAAACACAATACGAACCAGTTACTACTATATTCGGCACATTTTATGCACGCCCTACGCAAAACGTCTCGTAAGCTTCCGAGAACTTACCACGATTTAACATAAACTTCAATTGCGCAGATTCACTTAAAAACCTCGAAACTAAGTGCCTCAATAAAACAGACATTTCGATTCTACTTTCAGTCTAACTGATTAAATCATTTACTTTTAACAAGGTAGTGTAAATTGGGATAAAATGTTCGTAAAAAGAGGTTAAAGAAACGCAATCATTATTAAGTGCTTCGTAACAATGTAATGGCAAGCAGGACCGTGCGGAAGGTGAAGCGAGGCAAAGGCAGAGACACAGCTTCTGGCCCTGAAGGACATCTTCCCACAATTGTTGTTACCCCACCAGACAGGTCAGAAATGAAGGTCAAAGCTCCTAAGGAAGACAAGAATTCCAACAAGAACAACAATGCTGCAATAATTGAAGCCAATCAAGCCTCTACATCACAAAATAACGCAATGGAGAATAATATACCAGATTTTAATGTTAACCAACTGATAGCAGAATTGTCGGAAAACTCGAGAGCATCAAAAGGAGAGATAGAACATATACAAAGACGACTGTTGCAGCAAGCGAATGAAATATTAAAAGTTAATGCATTCGCCAATGCTAACGCTCCGGTCGCAGAGCCCCGTGTGATTGACAGCATGCAAAAATATAGCAGCAGACCTGTCTACGGCAGACCAGTCGTCGTGCCGAGAAATCAAGTGGGCACTGTGACGGGTGCGCAAGAACGCAACAAGGTGGATGTTTCGCGCCAAGCTCTGACTCACGCGAATATGGCCGGCGCGCCGAAGGCCGATCCCGCGCGAACGGACAATCAACTCAACGACACTCAACTAGTCCCCGAGAAGCTACAAGAAATTTCCGTGCCATTCCCCGTGGATAATGCCGGTGCAATGATAAATAGCGACCAGGGAAATATGCAAAGGGTCGGCCCGTCGCCGTTGGACGCGGGAAGAGGTGTTTTTTTCTACGAAACGGGTTCTGCGCAGCGCTCGGCGGCCAGTGCGCGCGCCGCTCCGACCAGAGGTGAATGTCTTGATCCGTCAAATTCGAAATACATTCCAATTTTGAACGCGCCCAATCAGTTCGGTTGTGACAAAGTTTTTGTTGTTATTCACGCGACTGTGTACCGTCTGGATCGCGGGAGGAGATTGATCGAATTTTTTTTAGGATTCCCGAAGCTCGATGTTGTTAATGTCTTAATACTTGTGTCGTGTGAATGGGCGAAAGTCGAAAGCTCGTGTATCTTGCGATGCCGATGACTCGTGTATTGTGTCCGTAACGGTTATTTCATCAAGTGGTTCATTGTGCATCGCTGACGATCCGGTATGTCTGTCCTTGCTCTATTCTGTATCTAATTATAGACTGGTCTCTTACTTACACGACTTTATAGAAGCAGTATTAAGTTTCCCTATTACTTCTTACTTCCATTTTAAGTTATCTTACGTTTGTGGAACGTAATTGTGAGATTTCCATACTGAATATGCTTATAAGTGAAATTCTACTAGTTACAGAGTTGATTTTCCCTTATAAGTAGAAACATGAGCAAGTCCGGAATATGGCATGTTGTTTTCCAATAAATAAAGCGTAAAAGATACGGTTTTGGTTTATGTCGCTGATTCTGGTTTACGTAAAGGTACTAATAAAATGGAACCGGTTTCTGCAAGCCATATCTATTCGCAACACTTAGATTCTGGCAAGAGATTTCATGTTAGTGCCGATATAAAACAAATTGATAAAGCTAAAGAAGCAGACGGAGGTTATTCACTATTTTATCATCTTATATTGATTAATAAAAGTGTGATTCCATTAGCGTCGAAACACAAGCTCTCTCAGACAATTGTTCAAGTCACACAATACAAAATAAATTACACGTCTTTTCGCACTGGAAATAAATTTCTTTCTTTTAATTGTCGTTTTTGCTTTTTAAATGACAATGTTAATCAGATTGAATACGTTTTTAAGCACATGTAAGTACCAATTATGTAACAATGTAACAAGGTGCAGTTGATATTGTAATTTGACAGTTGGGTGTGACATGTGTCACAGTAATGTCGTGAAGACACCAGGTCTCATAATATATATGATCAGACCGATAGTATTAGAATGATCTAATAACAATTTCTGGATAGTGATTAGGCTATTATAATATTCACATTATTTAAAGGGTAACAAACAATAAAATTTATATCAATTTTGTAGGTATGACTAAAAAAATTACTTTTAAGGTTAACATTTAAAGGAGGTTTTTCGATCTGAGACGGTCAGTGAGTTTGTGAATATCAAAATTCTTCAACTTATTTTTTAACCACAAAAGCTATGAAAGTTTTTTAATTTTCTTCAGTTTTTTGGCTTCTGATTTTCATGATAATGAATAACTTCACAGTAAGGAATAATGAGGCATTTAATAGTACAAAACCAATGAATCCAATATAAGAGCCCTAGGTTTAAATCAACAATATTTTGTAAATAATATCAAACGTGACAATGTTTCCAATCTTCACAAATAAGCTAGATGTAACACAGAATCAAATAGATACAATGATCTGAAAGTGCTTTAGAGAGAGGACGAGACGAGGGAAAACGAATACAACTGACAAACGCCGAGTCATGCTGAGTTAAATAATATAAACCTCTATCTAGCTCCAAAGACCTCAATCCTCGAAGCAGGCCGCTGCAGACAATTGCTCTCTAGTATGTCAGACCAATGAACAATAGAAATAAGTTGAATGAACAATGAATGGTAATGACAGGTTGGGACAATTCAATCATATTCTTTGAATGCAAGGTTAACAGGTTTGATTTTTGGTATTAACAGATTGGTGCATTCATTAATTGAGTGGAGGAATTTAGGTTGTTGGGAACGGACACTTAATTAAGAAAACGTGAAATATATATTAGTAGTATTAGTTTTCAATATTTTTAGAAGGCACTTGAGATCGCTTCCTAGTTACATTTAAGATTTGAGCAGTTTATTGAACAGTCATTTGAAAAGACTGGCGTTTCTATAAAGCTGTGGTCAACTACTTAATAAAAGGCTAGGCTTTTGAGCAGAGTGCTAAATCAACTATCACATTACAGAATTAAACAAAATCATCATCTTCCTAGCGGTATGTCCCGTGCTTAGACGGGATCCGAAACACTATCACATAGAACATTACAGAATTAAACAAAATAAATAAATAAATTTTGTTTTGTCTTTTTTTATTTATTGTTATAGAAACAAATGGTTATATATATACTAACATATTTAAGAGGTGCAGTCATATGGATGTAAAATGTGTGTTTGCTTGTACACGCTAATCAGGTCTAGTGGTCCAAATAGAAAAAATATTTCAGTGTCAGATAGCCCGTTTATCGAGGAAGTCTATAGGCTATATAACATTAACCATAAAAACGGGTGAAACCGCGGGGACAGCTAGTTCATTATAAAATATCTGATAGATTTCACCGACAAATTCTTACAAACGGTTACTTGTTTAATTAACAACATGTGTTGACACGCAAAGTTTACTTGACAGGTTAACATCTCCCTGCCGTTCCGTGTAAAGGATTGCTATATTTACACACCTGAATGGCTTTGAAGCTTGACCTTTTAGAGAACCATAGGTCAGTTTTCAACATAATTGAAATTAACACTTTTTGCGTGATAATAGATCTTCAATATTAATTGACCTTCCTCATTCTGTACGTGTTTACCACAAACTTAACATTGTGCTAGAGCTTCCAAACCAAATCAAAAGATTTTCAATTATTGTATTTAATATATAATTTGGCCAATTATCCATGACCAACAGATTATCATGCCTTCTGAACTATGGCGACGTCGAAGGTATTATCGATTTTAATCATCTGTCAATCATTCACCCACGCATGTTCAGAAAACAGCTTAGATTGCTTGACTTTGGGATAAAGCTTATTGCACAAGGTATCCACCTCCTTTTGATTGTTAAGAATAGAATATTTAAACATGGTTATTTTATACTAATATTATAAAGCTGAAGAGTTTGTTTGATTTTGTTTGTTTACTTAAACGCACTAATCTCGGGAACTAATGGTCCAATTAAAAAAAATATTTCAGTGTTAGATAGCCTATTTATCGAGGAAACTATTTATGAACCGCGAGCACAGCTTGTAATACTATAAATAGTCTCTCTGTCTGTGTGTTACCCTTTCATGGTTTAGATAGTGACACCGCAGACAACTAGCGGTCAGACTCAAGTGACCGCTTTTAATGAAATTTGTACTAAAATAGATAAAAGATATTAAACTTTAGTGGTACCATTTTTTTAGCCTGCGCAGTCCCACTGTTGGACAAATGCCTCATCTTGTAATTTTTTTTTTATTGCAAAAAAAATTTCCACACTTTATCCCGATAAATAGATACATCCAGCGAATAGCATAATCTTTATTTCTCGACAATTATTTGAGTTCTACGCTGAGGGTAAATCTGGTTTATTATAAAGTATAGCTGAAGTTAAGGCATTACCTATGGAGTAGAACTTAAGTAGTAGAATTGTGTCGATAATATCGGAACATCCGCACACATGCCGCTCCCACAGATAACAAAAACAACAGGTCGAAAACACCTGTCGCTGCCACCCTTAGCCCTTAGTGAGCGGTGCACCGTGAAATTCGACCTTAAGTTTATGTAAATTGGGTCGCAAGTTGAAAGTTAAACGATAGCTTCCGGCTCTTGTAAAGAAATTTGAAACAATTTAAACTCTAAATGATTACAGATAACATAGAAAATGGATAAGCTGACTTGGTTGACTATCATGAGTTGGTGTTCAAAAATTCCCGAATGAAGCTGTTTAATATATTTATAAATTTCATGCCCCATGTTGGTCTTCGACTTAAAAAGAATTTGCCAACTATTTTTCTTGCTTAGCATGTCGTAAAAAGCGATTAATGTTACATGAGGTTTTGGATATGTGATTGTGTAGGCGACAAGCTAGTCACTTGTCACTACTTTTGCACAATTTTCCATCTAACCCAGCCCAGTTTTGTTTTTGGCTGAATGTTGTTAACTCGTTGTCGTTTGTGACTCTGCCTACCCCTTCGGGGATTATGGGCGTAGTGTTATGTATGTATGTATGTATAAATTTCATATTACCTAGTTGAAACCTAAAAGTCTATACAGGTACCTAATACATGTCCGTCTACTATAAAGTTATTTGGGTCAAAACTCGAAAATGCAATGCTCCTACAACAACTTTTGAAACAACTTGATTTAATATTAAAGAGATAGAACATAGATAGACTTAATATAAACAACATTTTCAAGCGATATGATCAGTTCCTAGTAGAAGGCAGAATGGTCTATGATCCTGGATTGAACTAGTCTGGTTATTACATTAAAGCGACTACCCCACTCATGTGAAGTACTTGTTCTTATCGTTAAGTTAATTAAGCCAATCTTCCATGAAACCAATGTTCCGTTAAGTTTATAAAGTTAATTTGCATTGAAAAGCTTATTATTTATATTAAGCTTCTCTATCTTTAACAATGTAAGCAAATCTGAAGAGCATTAACGATTTGACATCACGTTTCAGCGAGATTGAATGGTATCACCCCTCATTTAGGAGGATGTGGTCACTCTTCACTCCATACGGAAACCTTTCAACTAATCGCTGTGGGAAAATTTGTGAGCGTATTTGGATAACATCATGACATCACGCCCATAATCCCCGAAGAGATAGGCAGAATCAAAGGGACCACAGCCCCTTTAACCACGTTCAGTCGAAAATAAAACTGGGCTGGGTTAGGAGGAAAATTGTGCATAAATATGATATATATAACTAAAATATAAAAAAAAATTAGGCATATTTAATAGCCTTTCAACGTTCAAAATTAATGTTCGCACAAGGACCCAATATGGGGCCGAACAGTTCATGATAAATAGTTAAAAATTAAATCTTAAGTTAATTTCTACAAAACAAGTATTTAGCCTCTAGTTAACAAGAGTAGTGTATTTGAGTTATTTAATCTATACATGAGTCCCCAAATCCCCAGATATTCTCAAATTATTAGGAGTGTCCTGCTAAAGATCTGGTTCTGCCCGAAAACATCGTCGATTTTTTAACCCAAAAGTAATATCATCAAAGGAAATCAAAACCGCCAATCCCACCATGCAATTAAGCAATGATTAATAGTTGCCTTAATTAATTAAGAAAAAAAAATCCAGTCACCATCATTTGTGTCTTGCACTCTTTCCATTGTTCCAAGATTGAGATCACTTGTGTAACCATTTCCTTGAGTACCACTCATTTTAGCAGATACTTAACTACGAATGATTAATCGGATTAATCGAATTCGAGAGAATCGTTTCGTAATCGAATGGCGTGAATATGATTTAAGTCGTTTGATAGTTCCGGTTTATTACACAATCAATTAATTAGTGTATCATCGACATAAACGTCTTACGACAGGCGGAAACCTTTAGAGTTGACATTCACCAACTTTATGAGATTAAGCATGTGCTTAGGTGCTAGGTGATGATGTCATCACCAATGTCTTTATTATTAGTTGTACAAGCAACGGACATAATAGTCTTTAACCCTATCTGTAACCCTTTGCAAAAGTGAAGCAACTCTCACCACGGTCAAATAGATAGGTGATCAAAATAAGCAACGATTGAGGCTTAAATAGCAACGCTCAAACTCCAACGTAGGTTTATATCAACTAGATATACTTTCAATATATATAATAACACTTCATATTATAAAACAATGTTCATCTGCTACGTTAGTTTGTCTGTCCGCAGAATGCAATAAACTTAAATAGAAATAAACGCGTTTTTATAATATGGATTTCATCAATGGATGAAGTAATTTAAGACTGTTTAGGCATAAATGCTCTGCTAACCGTACGAAGTCAGGGGGTTCCCTAATACTAAAAATTTTCTTGCTAAACTTTTTATGTCATACCTACATAATATATGTATTATCTATTAATCATATTATGTATTACATAAACATCTGTATGAGTTGTTTTCAACGAATCTACATTTTGTGCTCAATCTAACTGCTTAGCCATGTCAGATGTGTCATGGTAATTTTAAACTGACACGCATATAATATATAAAAAAGATTACAGGATATTTCATTATTTGTGTGTTTGTTTCCATCGAATAGTCTCCGAAACTACTGGACTAATTCATAAATTTCTTTCAGCAATGGAAAGCTCATTATCCGCAAGAAGCATAGGCTATATTATATTTCCATTTGCCACGGGAACGAGAGCTACTCGGATGAAACTGCGGGGCGCTAGTATTAAAATTAAAAAACAACTGAACTATCCCATGTTGGTCTGGGACTTAAAAATAATGTGCCAACTGTGTTTATTGCCTAGCATGTCGTAAAAGGCGACTAATGACATTATGGGGTGTCGGGTATGTGATTGTGTAAGCGACAGGCTAGCCACTTGTCACTACTTTTTCACAATTTTCTATCTAACCCAGCCCAGTTTTGTTTTTGGCTGAAGGTGGTTAAAGGGGCCTGCTGCCCCTTTGACTCTGCCTACCCCTTCGGGGATTATGGGCGCGATGTTATGTATGTATGTACAACTGCATTTTAAGTAGATTAAAAAAATATATGTAGCGTTCCTGTAAGACTTGGAAAATATTCCTATAAGAGCCTGGTTATTAAAGTAAAGCGATTTGATTAACTAGACCAGGAACAAATAAATCAAAATCAAAAATAATCCAATTTTCTTGGGTTTGAACCACTAGCACTTATAATACTGAAACATAAGTTTTTTTCTTTTAATCTACAATACTCTAACTTATGTATATTCGTCCTATTACTAAACTTTGTAAGTTAACATGTCTTTATAGGTACTTTCATCCCCACTTAAAAATGCATTACATGCAGACAAAGAAATTCTCCAGTTTAGAATAACAGTCTGACGCTAACATAACCTTTAAAGGGTTAACCGTTGTCTTAATTAAGTTCTTGTCTGTACTTAGCACCTGCCATCAAAACCTAATTCTAGCTTACAATAGGTCGCATGCTATTTTTAAACAACAAAAGCTGGAATGTGTTAACCGTTAGACGCGAAAATAACATACATCTCACTAAGGATTTAGGTAGTCTTTTATAAATCTCATCATATACAAATTGTAGCTTTATTTATACGTTCAAAAAAAATTTGCTTTCTTTATTTTTTTTTTAGCCATTTAGGCATTTTTTTTAAAGCACCATTTCAGTGTTGATTGTGGCTAATGTCACTTCACTAATGACCGCTAAACATAACCTAACTTACCGAGTTCACTCAAATATTTGCACATTCTTATCATCCAAGATTTTACGAGTCTGGCATTATTGAGGAGCAGACACCTTACCTTGGCACACCTCCCCTCCACTAAAAAGTTAGGGGAACCAGAGAAATTAGCTAAGCCGCCGCTGTCCGTGCATTCTCTCTCTGAAGCCTAGATCCTCAAGTATTTGTAGCTTCATTAAACATTGAGGAAAATTTTATCCCAAAATGTTGTTCATGATCGCGTCGGAAGTGTGAATCGGTTTGAGCGCAACGACCGGTGTTTTGGCTCGCCAGCTGAGCGGACCGGCCGTAACGGTGAAGTTTGTAGCCGTCGGAGCCAGTACATGATACTGCACCGGTATTCTATGATGGTTAATCGGTGGTCCGTATTAGAGAGCTGTCACGCGTTTGATTCAGAGGGGTTATCTGCGAAGAATCGTTTTACGCACTACGGATGGTGTGTCATGTGTCGGCCTGAAAAGAAACGTACCACTGACGTCCATTAAACCTGGTGATCTACCAAACATAATAATATAATGATACCACTGGTGTTGCAAAAGTCTAAAGGCTAAAATCTAAATTTATCTACAAAGGCGATCGATCCCCTCTTAGTAGATAAATTTGTACATACCTTAACGCCCGCAACCTCCGAAGGGCTAGCCAGAGCCCAATGAGCAATAAGTTCATTAAATTATATTTAAAATCGAGTTAAAGGTTAGACGTAAAATTAAAAAAACGCAGTGACTGATACCTACTTTGCTGCCACCTACATAATCATCAACTTAATACCTAGTACCCATTTGGGACATTCCTACCCGTTAGTATAATCTTATTACGTCCCATTAGGATAAAGGATTAACAATAAATTTGCTAATCCTTTATTGGTGCTTATCTGCTTTATACCTAAGAATTTCTTGTGCAAATGTCTTGTTTTTGGATCTATGGCCTTAGGCTACACTTTATAAACAACACCGGTCTACAGCTTTGCTGATAACGACAGTTGTCAAACTAGATATAACTGTTGTGCAAACTATGAGTATTTTGGAAATCCTGTCTACGTAGAATAAAATTTTTGTTCAACTCCAATCATGTGTCCTGGATCACTAACTATATTTTACAACTCATAAAATTTTCCTGCATTTTAATAGGGTTCTATATTTTGGCTTTACAACACACAACACAACTTTATTACAATTTCTTAAGGCTTGTTAATGTAAATGAGATAATTACTTTGACATTGGCATTTATAGTATTCGTCTTCTTCTTCAAAACGATATGTTCCTCTCTCAGTCTAGATCCGCTTGGACTACGATCGTAGATTAACGAGTCTAGGACATTGCAGAAACTTCCTTCTGATCTTCTTGCCCCTTAAACTGGGAAAACATATGAATTGGATTAAGCTTATACATTCTTAACGACTTGAATGTGCAGATTCCCTTACAACTTTTTCTTTTACCAACAAGTAAGATGGCCAGTCTTAAAATTTTAAAATCCAGATGTACGCTTAAGGGATTGTACCCACACTGTGTCCTTACCATTGAACTACCACAGCTCTATTTACTACTTACATAAATAACATCAAGCCTATAATAAGAAGGGGTAGGCAATGTCAAAGGGTAGCAGGCCCCTTAAACCACATTCAGCCAAAAATAAAACTGGGATGGGTTAGATGTAAAATTGTAAAAAAGTTGTGACAAGTGCTAACTCGTCGCCTACACAATCACATACCCAAAACCCCGTATACCATTAGTCGCCTTTTACGACATGCTAGACAAGATACACAGTTGGCACATTCTTTTTAAGTCCCAGACCAACATGGGACTCCATTTACTATATGTCTGTTTATCTCGTATTCGTAAATCACATGCGTGAAATGAGCACATTTATTTATTACATAAGCTTACAAAGATGCAGTGCCCTACATACTCGTAATTCAGCAATTACCAAAATGGCCGCTCCACGCAACTTCGGCAAATTGAAATATAAATTAAACGACTTTCTCACATCGTGGTACTAATGACAGAATTAAGGGGCTCCGGCAAAAAGTTAATAATATCAATTTAGTGTACGGTCGGAGTAATTTGCCGAGTTCGGTGCTTGTGTGCGTGTGCGCATGTGTGACGGTATATAAGAGTGCGATGCCACAGGAAATGAGCGAGGCTCTATAGTAAGCCCTGTGGTTGGTGTAAGTTACAAGCGAGTAAAACATGGATGAAGGAGATCATAGGAAGCTATGTTTATGATCATATGATCATAGAAGGCCGCAACTCAAGTGCTTAAGCTACTTACCTCGGAGTCAGATCAATAGTTGTTTATTAACCTATTTAATTTAAGTATGTCTATCCGTTCACTTAATATCTATAGGACAAGCTTATAGCTTAGTAGTAACGTCAAATTCGAAGTGTCACAGAACTCATCTTGTCCGAAATGGATCACTTCTTTACTGTATTATGAAGTTAATTTTTATCTTTTCTTTCAGTGTACTTTCATCTATATGGACAATAAATGTTTTCTTTCTTTCTTTAGTTTGGAACTAGGACATTCGTGTGTCAGTGTGGGGAATTTATTATTATTATTGTAATGTATGGGATGTAGTCGGATATTTATTTATTTATTATATTTATATTTGAAAGGGCCCTTTAATGCAATAGGGCGCATCGAACACAAGGATCAACAGTCCGATTCCCGCATTGAGACAAAATAATTTATGAAACAGATATTTCTCTCGGTTCTAGGTGCATAATCGCCTAATCATGCAGCTTCAAACATGTTAGATAATTTTCACTATCCTTATCAAAATTAAATACAAAAGTAACACTGTCTGTCTGTTACGTTTTCACACCGAAATCACATAGTGTTTGGAAATGTACGCCAAAAGTTTTGACACTTAGGACACAAACGATTTTTTTTTATAGATTCCACGGTATGTAAAATAATGGCTCGCTGGTACCTATAGCGAATTTTACGCCGGCAAAATCGACACCGGTAAGGAGTAGTGTGTCTTTTTAACCGACTTAAAAAAAAGAGGAGGTTCTCAATTCGACTGTTTTTTTTTTAACTAAAAAGACATAGGTAGACTACTTCTTTCCGGTGCCTCCCATCACTTACACCATAACCTTACCCTGAGAAAGAATCGCTTGATACAACGCCAGTATTATGGTCCACACGCTACTTAGTGGGAAAACACTGGAAAATGTGGTTACGTGGCTTTTCCACTTAGACGAGTTCCTATTATGGCTGTCGTATCTGATCTCAATCAGAGATCCAGTCTTAAACTCTTGATTAAAAGAAATGTTGATAATTAAATTAACGGTTTTCCGGGACATTAAGCGATAATCTTAAAGTAAGGCTGGCAGCTGATTAATTTGATTTGAAAAATGACAACAAATAGTCCAAGAAAATAGGCCTTTAAATACGAATTTTGAGGTAAATACTTGAATTTTTGATATAAGTTACTTTGAAAGATTTAAAAACGAACTGTGAAAGTTTTTTGTAAAATCACCCCTGAGAACATTGAAAAAAAAAAGTATTTGTTTTTGAAATTTTGGGGAAACGGTAAGTAGTAGAAAAAAAAGGTTTAAATAAAAGTTGTAGAGCATTATATATTATAAACAAATGCACTATTTATGTTTTCGCTTAATTAAAATTATCCGAGATAGGGCGGTTAGAAGCTTGGGGATTATAGTAATAGTCCGGTCAGTTTCCCATTTTGACCTGAAAGGATAGTACCAACGGGAAAATTTGTGTGTGTACTATATATTTAACAATCCAGAAATTCAGGTCTCTGACCCATCAGGTTAGCTAAAAAAAAAGCGCAATAGATCGAAAAAGGCAAATAACTCATGAGTAGTGCAAAATATTGTAAAAAACCAAATGGTATAAACAAAATATTGAAAAATGAAAAATTAAAAAATGCTTTATTACTCTCTGAATAATCTTACTTAGATTATACTTATAATCCGAAAGTAGTATGTTGGTACTAAATCAGGGTTGCCACCTTTAGGGAAAAAAAATCGGGACAATCAGGCATCCATCAGAGACGTTCGGAGTTTGGCCCATTAGAATATGACCCATGTGAGAGGGTCTAAGGAAAATGAAAGTTTATTTTGTGTTTTTATTTGTATTTATTTTATATAATTATTTTTTGTTACGAGCCGCTTATTTGTATTTATTTATGAAGTCTGAACAAGACATGTGTATGTTCATTGAAATTAGCAATTCTGCTTTTATCAAATCTACCGAGCAACGATTTCTGACATTAGACCATTTAATGGTCATTAGTGAAAATACGCGCTCAACATACGCATTTGAAGGAGGTATGGGTTGAGTACCCGTGAATGAATTGATTGAGCCTATCGCATATTGTAAAAAATCGGGACAAAATCTATAGGCCGTCAGGACGCGGGACAATGTCTTCGGAATCGGGACTGTCCCGGCAAAATCGGGACGGGTGGCAACTCTGTACTAAATATTAAACATAAGTTATATCATATAGAGTTACATAGAGTTATTTCATGAGTTATTTTCTGTCTAAGAAGTGTTGAATGTAACAGGGGATCCCAAACTAGGCTTAGCCTGTATCTTGGGTAACCAAAAACAATTATCTTGACAGTAAAAAAAAAAAAAGCTTCAGCAAATACAATACTAAAAACAACATAAAAAGCTAACATTATAGTAAAAGCAATAGAAATAGTGTCAAATTGTGGTGTGTGGAATGTGTGTGTGTAGAAATAGTAAGGAAGTAGTAGTATGAGAATGGAATGTTTTAAAATGGTAGGATAGATTCCGATGCCTGATAATCCAGAGTCTGTAACCACGCAGATATTGTTTGTTGTTTGTTTTGAATTCATCACGAAATAGAGTTTTGATAACTGTATTTCGTCTGTACCAGTATAACAGACTACAGTAATTATTAATTGGACTGGCCCGTTGGTCGAGTGGTTAGGCACCCTGGCCACGAAACCAAGGGTCGCGGGTAACCCGCTAGGGGCAAATGTTTCGTGTGATGAATATGGACATTTGTACTCGAGTCATAGATGTTTATAAACATATTTAAGTATGTCTATCCGTTCACCTAGTATCCATAGTACAAGCATAAGCTTAGTTTGGAACTAGGGAATTGGTGTATCAGTCTGGAGAATATATTTATTTAATACTGTTTGTACTTGTTTAATTTAATTATTACTACATTTAAAACTGTTTACGTTTTTGAGATAAAAGGTTTAACTTCATATCTCGTACTGGACTCCTTGTAACATGAATGCAAAATGTAATCATCATCTTCCTAGCGTTATGTCCCGTGCTTAGACGGGGTCCGCTTAGACCATGATCCAGGATTTAGCGAGTCTGGTAATTACATTGAAGCGACTACCGATCGGACCTTCGTAACCCTAAGATAGGGGAACCAGACAATTTTTGGATCATGGTTACAAATCCAAAGTTGTTTGAATTTGCAGGTTTCATCACGATGTTTTCCTTTACCGTCGAGCTAGTGGTATAAATACGTAGATAGACTTAAAAAATCCAGAGGCCTTGCACCCGCACTCCTCGGTTAAGAGGCGCGTGTCCTTACCTTCCTTGCAAAATGTAATGATGATCGGTTAAATATATAAGCCGTGAAAGAGTAACAAGCACACACTTTCACATGTATACAATAATATATATAAGACTACAAAAATGCTGACTCGACATAGTATAATTGGCAATAAACTGTCGATTTACGACGACATCGGGTTCAAGTATAAGTATGTATCTTTATCCGTTTCCGCTCGTTTTTATGACACTTTTGTAAACGACTGGAAGTTTTATTATATTTAATAGCAATTAAGTGAGCTTGTGAATCGATAGCAAAGAAAAGATTAGATAAATAACATGGTTTTATTCATGTAAGCGCCAACTAAACATCCAACTCAGGAGCGGACCGTGGAATGTAGGTGGTCTTGGCGAAATATGGGACTCTTAATATATTTTTAAAATACTGAAGTGATGTCCTGAAATTCTTGGTTATAATCGATAGGTACGTATGATGGCTCTATGCTTCTTTATCCACGGGGCCCTTAAAAGCCCCTATGTAAAATCCGCCCCTTCTACCATAAATTTAGAAAGTGCTTTATACCGTAATAAGACCGGGGTCCTATCGATAACATTTATGACTGGCTCGATGGCGCATTGGGTAGTGACCCTGCCCCAGGCGTCAAGAGTTGTGGGTTCGATTCCCCTCCAGGACAAACATTCGTATGATGAATACTTGTGATTGTTCTGTGTCTGGGTGTTAATATCCAATATTTAAGCATATATTTGTAATACCACTGTTGATTCTGATATCCGTAACACAAGTGCTTAAGCTACTTACCTCGGAGTCAGATCAATGTATGTGATGTAGTCGGATATTTAAATAAAAAAAAATAATTACGACCCTGTTCTGACCTCCGTCTCCCTCCGCAGGCACGGTCGAGAGCCTCCCGCCGTACAGGATGCCCCCGGCGCCTGAGGCGGCCCTGCCGGGCGCCCCCGCGCCCCCCACGCCGGCGGCCCTGCACACGCACTCCGCTAAGTTCCCTGTAAGTATTTATAATTACATACATAACATCACGCCCATAATCCCCGAAGGGGTAGACAGAGTCAAAGGGGCAGTCATAATTCTTCCACTAGATACTTAATAACTTGAAGCTATTTACAGTAATATTGTTCATACTACGAAAGCTCCGGTGTGGATGCACATTAATAAAATTATATTTAAATGAATAATTGCTTCAGGCTGACACACCAATTCCCTAGTTCCAAACTAAGCATAAAATCTTGTCCTATGAATACTAGGCGAACGGATAGACATACTTAAATACGTTTATAAACATCCATGACTCGAGTACAAAAGTCCATGTTCATCATACGAAACATTTGCCCCTAGCGGGATACGAACTCGCGACCCTTGGTTTCATGGCCAAGATCTCTGGCCACTCGAATAACGGGCCTGTTATTTTAAATCTATAATAATAATATAAAGCTGAAGAGTTTATTTGTTTGTTGGCTTGAACGCGATAATCTCAGGAACTCCTGGTCCGATTTGAAAAATTCTTTCAGTGTGATAGCCCATTTATCGAGGAAGGCTATAATATGCTACATTAACCATAAACGCAGGTGAAACCGCAGGCACAGCTAGTTATACATATTACTAAACTAAGTGCGACCACCACATCTGTCTGAACATGATAATTTCAAAGAAATTTAATTTTGGTACGATTTTCACCAACATGGCAGAAATAATTAACGAGGAAGATTTAGGGACGTAAGCTACCCGTTAGAGGCCAGGTTTAACCTCTAGTTACAAAATTAAAATCAAATAGCTTATAGAATTCAGTTAACAAAGACATTAATTGCTTAGCTCTTGCAATAACTTGGTCTAAAATACGTTATACTTATGTTAATTTAATTGCAATCGCGTTAATTGCAACAATTAAACAACGCAGATTGCACTCCCCGCTCCACATTTCATACGACTATGTACAGTTTTCCGATCGCGACGCGAAGCAAAAACTCATTAATAGATCAAGTTATTTTTTAATCTCGACTCAATCACCGTGAATTTCTCTTCAATCGACCATACTTATTTACTACTTAAGTTACTCGCACTTAATTGGCGAGACTGATAAAGCTTCTGGCCTCAATACACCATTAAGCTGAAACCGATTTCAATTCACTGGTCCGGAGGACATCTAACGAGCGTAGCCATTTTTATACTAAACTATGACTATGGAATTATATTTTTTCATTGTCAGTCAATTGTATGAGGATTGCCGTGATAAATTAATTAAGGTTATCATCTGAGTGAAAGATACATGCATACATACGCCATGGGGCGCTACCCCATGGCGAAAATGCGTGACATTTTGACACATGTGATCTCTGCCTAGAGATCACATCCTTGTGAAGGATACATTTGTTAAAAATGTGTTTAATGCTTTATTTAGATTTTGACGCAAAATACATATAAGTGTATATTGAATTACTGTCTCTCGGCACAATCATGGGACAAGCCCGGGCCTTTAAGGCTTGCATGGGGACATGGGTCCAACAGAGGCCTTTTGAGAGTTTGATCTAAATGTGTGATGGTAATGTAATGGATCATTTTCTCTTTAAAAAAAAAGGTAACAATACTACCTTGTGCTGTGATATATGCTACATAAATACTTTCCAGTACTCATTACAACGTGTATACAAATTATGTTTATTGCTTGAGTAGGTAAGGTGTGGAAAGTAATTAACAAACTTTTATTTCTAAAATATTTTGTATCCATAAAATTTATAGGGTACCAATTAAATTAAATTCTATTGTCTACTAGGCATTTTCGCGCGTCATCCAAATTTTACACTTCTTAGTAGGTGACTCAACCGAAACTGTTTAGAGCGATTATAATTGAAATAGATAATGGATTACATGCTGAGACTATCTTGACTGGCCCGTTGATCGAGTGGTCAGAGACCCTGACCACGAAACCAAGGGTCGCAGGTTCGAATCCCACTAGGGGCAAGTATTTCGTGTGATGAACATGGATATTTGTACTCGAGTCATGGATGTTTATAAACGTATTTAAGTATGTCTATCCGTTCACCTAGTAGCCATAGCACAAGCTTGTAAGCTTAGTTTGGGACTAGGAAATCGGTGTGTCAATCTAAAGAATTAATTTATTATTATTAGATTTGATACAGTCTTCAATTTTATAACTAGTACGCTATAAATGATTTTTGTACCTCTGGACAGCGATATTTGTTTAGGTACCCGATTCTGCGTGATAAAATTTTGATTGAAAACGAGATTAAGACGGCCAGGTGTAAAATCCTCATGAACCAATTTTTAGATTTGCGTGCCATATTATATTTGCTAATTAATTGTCAATCAATTTGTTTTTTTTACAAGCTTTTATCTAATATGCAGTTTCAAAATGTTTAATATGATTTTCTACTATTTGCTGACGTCTAATTAAACTAAAATTTGGCATAGGTACTTTTAGTAAGTAGGTTTGGTAGTTATACAATGGTAAACTATCATTGAGCTGGTCCGATTATGGGCCGTAAGCTGGTTATAAGTCTTAGCGTTTTAGTGCTGTATCTACTTAGAAAAGGATGTTAATTGATTTTTTTTAAATATACTTATTGATATGTTGCTCCTACAAATAATTTTTTGCATGCCGTGACAGCTTTTAATTAAGGCAACACTGTAAGCAAGTGTCGTTTTTGAAAGTGTATTAACGTATTTTTGATGTATGTCTTGTAAGCTGTCCTTAAATAAATAAATAAATAAATATAGAATAAGTTTTTTAATAATAATAAAACCACTTATTATACATAAGTATAACACTTTTATTCAAGACGTTCGGAACGATATCCTTTTCATATAACTAAAACTTTCAAATTTATTCATAATATTCATAGGAAAACATATAATTAAAGAAAACAAATAACTAAATTAAGTGATCAAAATATCATAAAATTAATGCAATGAGGGCATCGCAGCTTCACTTAATTTTCACATATGTTATAAAATATTATTTTTATCTTACAGCATATCTTACATTAGCATTTTAAATCACGTTCGCACTTCTTTGGTTAATTAATATACGTATCTTGTTTTAATAAGCAGAGGAGATAAAGTGCTAAAATGCGCATTTTAAATGCTTTCAAAGGAAATCGCAACTTTATTCAATGTCGCTTTTCAATGCTATATAAATATAGTAAGTGCTATCTTCCGTTTGTGTGGAATTTTGTCTGTAGGAAAGAGGACGCATTCGTTTTAATTTTTCCTGTTTTTTTTACTTTAATATCACAAAATACATTATTACGCTACATTGTAAGTTCTTTCTT
The DNA here is from genome assembly GCA_951394215.1 of Glyphodes perspectalis. Taxonomy (NCBI): domain Eukaryota; kingdom Metazoa; phylum Arthropoda; class Insecta; order Lepidoptera; family Crambidae; genus Glyphodes; species Glyphodes perspectalis. The sequence continues at coordinate 1,002,200 of OX596211.1, read as the reverse complement.
CTTCTTTTAATTTTTGCAGATTACCTATGCACTTTAATAGGACATTTTTTTGGTAAACCTACCTTTTTTGCAATGTTAGATATAGTAACATTCAATTTGACATGAAACATAAAAAAGTAAGTTAGTTGTCTATGTTTAAAAGGTTCGTTCATTTTTTATTGATGGAAAATCATTCTATCTATTATATCACTCCTACAACACCAATTCCACGACAACCTATATAGTATGGCAAATGAATGATGAATTTGATCACTGATCCACCACACAACAAAGAATAATGACTACATGATTAAGCACTAAGATTAATATTGACAGGGAACGTCCGACCTTATTGCACCTAACATGTTTTGTTAGAATTTAAATAACTTTGAAACTCAATCAGCGCCTGTCGTAAACATTTTATAGAAAAAGTTAGTTATTAGAACCGTTCCGAATTATACGGCTCATGTTGAGCCAAATGGCTTAACTTTCCACTTGTACGAATCAAAATGTGCTGACGAAGCTTTTAGTGATGTGCTGGAATCGAATAGACGAGAAGTCGATTGCCTACTCGATGGTAATGATAAAATGAAGCATTTTAGCGCCATTAGATCCCATAATGTATGTGATTGTGTAGGCGACAAGCTAGCCACTTGTAACAATTTTTTCACTATTTTCCATTTGACCCAACTCAGTTTTGCTTTTGGCTGAATTTGGTTAAAGGGATCTGCTTGCCCTTTGACTCTGCCTATCCCTTCGGGGATTATGTTATGTTTATTTGTTTGTTTATTTTACATAATTTCACAGATATTTAATGAATGAAATAATCGCTTAGTATTTAAAATCTGCCGGTATTCAATGATTTTAGACTATATTTTTAACCGACTTCAAAAAAAAGGAGGAGGTTCTCAATTCGACTGAATTTTTTTTTTTCTTGTATGTATGTTACTCGATATCTCTGAGAATTGTTAACCGATTTTCAAAATTTTTTTTTTAATCGAAAGGGTTTACTCCCGAATTGGTCCCATTGCCACCAAATCAGGATCTGATGAAGGGATCCCAGGAAAATCGAGGGCAACCCTCAAACTTTATAGGCACGTACAATGTGTTTTAGACATTTTCTAAGATTGTTCAAGTATTTACGCATGGTACTTATCATCTTATGTTGGTGAGCTGATGATGGAAGGTACAAATCCTTAACGATTAGGAATTAGTTTATGATTCTTTAAATATTGATATCTTCGAGAATTGTAAGACGATTTTTAGAGTTCTTTTTTTTATTCAAAAGGGTATATCCTGGAGTTGGTCCTATTAGTACCATATCTGGATCTGATGAAGGAATCTTAGGCAAATCGAGGGAAACCCTCAAGTATTATAGGCGCGTACAATCTATTTTAGTTATTTTCTAAAACAGTTCAAGTATTTACGTCAGGTATTCATATTCTCATGTTGCTGAGCTGATGATGGAAGGTGTAACTCCTTAACGATTAGGAGTTTGTGGATAATTCTTTCAATATTATAGGGCCATATTGTGTGTTATTCTCGAGATAGTCTCAATTTCACCAAGTCTTGGTCTAGTGATGGGATTCCATGAAAACGAGGGCCACTCTTAAATTTTAACGACATGTTAGGTGTTTTATTTATTTTTTCTAAAACGAGTCCAGTATTTGTGTCTCGTACTCATCATGTTATGTTACTTAGCTGATGATGAAAGGTATAACTCTTTGAAGATTAGTAGTTTTAAGTAATTCGTTAAACATTAAAGGCTCGTTATACCTTTTCGTCTTTAGTCTCATAAGACCGGCACTGTCTCATTAAAGCAGCTCGTTTTGATTTGGTCTACCTACCTATTAATAAATTTCACTAAAAAGTAACATCATATCATCTTCCTAGCGTTATGTCCCGTGCTTAGACGGGGTCCGCTTAGACCATGATCCAGGATTTAGCGAGTCTGATAATTATATTGAAGCGACTGCCGATCTGACCTTCGTAACCCTAAGATAGGGGAACCAGACAATTTTTGGATCATGGTCACAAATCCGAAGTTGTTTGAATTTGCAGGTTTCATCACGATGTTTTCCCTCACCGTTGAGCTAGTGGTATAAATACGTACATAGATTTGAAAAATCCAGAGGTACGTGCCCGGGATAGAACCCGCACTCCTCGGTTAAGAGGCGCGTGTCCTTACCATTGAGCTACCACCGCTAAAAAGTAACAAATAAGTTAAATTTTAACAAAAATAAAAACTGACTCCAAAAAACCCCGCAAAAAATGTTTATTAAAAAACACAAGTAAAAACTGCTTTGGTAGCTATTTAAATGTCTAAACACTAAAAAGTATAAAATAAATTCTTTCGACTGCTTCGATGAAAGTATTAATCTTTAACACATATTTAAATATTTACAATAATCAGTTAGTTTTGGAGTCGGTGCCAGCCAAACTAAAAAAAAGTAGACACTTAATAACAAATTACCTTACTAATAACAATATGAAACAAATTAGTTAAAATATGAGTATATTAACTTACTATTGATTTTGTATATTCAAAACCTATTTTACCACCCTTCACCAAGAAACAAATAATTGCAAATTCCGAAATGATGATATAATTACGCGGGCTGGCACCGACTCCAAAACTAACTGATTATTGTAAATATTTAAATACGTGTTAAAGATTAATACTTTCATCGAAGCAGTCGAAAGAATTTATTTTATACTTTTTAGTGTTTAGATTTAAATAGCTACCAAAGCAGTTTTTACTTGTGTTTTTTAATAAACATTTTTTGCGGGGTTTTTTGAAGTCGGTTTTTATTTTTGTTATTTAATAAATAAATGCCTAAATGATCGGTCTATCGGTCTGTATATGTGTGTGTGTAGAATATTCGTACGATATATACTTGTGTTTGTTCTATGTCTCAACTAATATACTATATTTATGTATACATATATCTGTTATTCTACTGTTGATTCTTATATCTGTAACTCTGTGTTTTTGTATTTAGCCTACTTAACTAGGAATCAGATCAATGTATGTGATTTAAATATCAGTATTTATGGAAGATTGATGTGAACGAAACATGCGAAAGGAGTGGCCAAAACCCATATTATTTTAGCTACATTTACTTCCTAAGACTGATTACTAGATGACCGGATATCGATCGCATCTCTACCGAGCTTCGAGACATTTCTCTAGCAAAAGTTTTTGCGCACACACGTAACATGCGCGCGCGCAGTGAAAGTGTTCATTGTTGTGTCTCGGATCGATTTGAGGTGACGCGTGCGCGGGCTTCGATCTGAAGATAATCACTCGACTGGTATTTTGTGTTAGTTTTTGGTGGTGTGATCTAATGGTGTGATAACCGGTGAGTAGGACCGGTCTTGTGTGGAACTGGTGAGATTTTTGATGCATATTACAACTTGGCAATGTAAAAGAGTAACTTCTGCGGTAACTTCCGATTTTCTTGCCGGATTTCTCGGTAGAATAAAACTTGGCGTTAGAATAATTTTACTAAGTATTGACTATTTATAAGTGCACTATTGAACAAATCTATTTTGATTTCTGTTATAAATTAAGTTATAAATTTTGGATTAAAATGCATGTCTAGTACTTTTTTGTACTAGCAGATAAAAATACAAAACATGCACACAGGGAAAGCTGTCTCCACGAAATCTATAATACAACAATGATATACTAAAAACAGCTTAATTAAACACCCGGTACTTTATGTGACTTTAGCCGAAATAAACCAATGAAAGTAAGTAGTGTATATGTAGAATAAGTTAAAAACGTTGTCCATATGTAAGCTTATATTCTGTTTCGCAATAATAAACGAGCAAAGCAGCGCAGAAAAAAAATCTATATATTTTATTGCCAGCACAAAGAAAATATACAGGAGCGGTGGTAGCTCAATGGTAAGGACACGCGCCTCTTAAACGAGGAGTGCGGGTTCAAACCCGGGCACGTACCTCTGAATTTTTCAATTCTATGTACGTATTTATACCACTAGCTCGACGGTGAGGGAAAACATCGTGATGAAACCTGCAAATTCAAACAACTTTGGATTTGTAACCATGATCCAAAAATTGTCTGGTTCCCCTATCTTAGGGTTACAAAGGTCAGATCGGCAGTCGCTTCAATGTATTTACCAGACTCGCTAAATCCTGGATCATGGTCTAAGCGGACCCCGTCTAAGCACGGGACATAACGCTAGGAAGATGAAGATGATGACAAAGAAAATATACAACAAAAAATAAAACATTCAAGAAAATAAAAATGTATCCCTATGTTACCAGGGGTGTCCAAACTAGGCTATGCCTGTATCTTGGGAAACCATTGTCCAGTTAAATATTGGTACTCGTAAAACGTTTGTGTCGGCTTTCTTACTCTCTCAGGAAGTCTTCAAGACTCTCACGTTACTCGTCAGACTAGGAACATTATAAACCGGTCGACTGGCCTGTTGGTCGAGTGGTTAGAGACCCTGGCCACGAAACCAAGGGTCGCGGTCGCGGGTTCGAATCCCGCTAGGGGCAAATTTTTAGTGTGATGAACATGGACATTTGTAATCCAGTCATGGATGTTTATAAAGCGTATTTAAGTATGTCTATCCGTTCACCTAGTATCCATAGTACAAGCATAAGCTTAGTTTGGAACTAGGAAATTGGTGTGTCAGTCTGAAGAATTTATTTATTTTATTATTTATAAAACACAGAAACGACACTCTCCATAATGCTGACGTAGTAGCCGGTAACTTACATACCTATTTTTTCTCACAAAGGTAAAACAAAGTGTAGCTAGTTATGCACTGGCTGAGCCAACGATGACGATCCTGTACACGCTGCATACAAATTGTAGAATTAAACAACAAGCGTCATAGACGAGTGTCAGTTATATTCCTGTGTGAATTGAAGTTCGGGTAATAGTGGCCAACTCGAATAAACTTTTTGCTATCGAATCAAATGGGACCACTTCTGTAATGAATATCATCAAAGTTAGCTATTAAAAACCCTGCGCAATATAAATCTAGCTGAAAAATCATTAAGCCCAAAAGCTTTAGACTTGCTGACATTTCATTCAACCTAAGGAATGCCAATAATTATAAAGCTATAGCTGAATACTGTGCTAGCCACAAAACCTAAAAAAATATTTGTTTTGTAATGCTCTTATTTTTAATTAATGGTATTAAGTGATTTAAAAGATATATATTTTTATGTTTTTTTAATCATAGAATATTAGTCCTATAGTGAGGATTGCTTTTAGGGTGACGTAGCTATAACGTTTTTCTTAATTTTGTGCTCTTTAAAACGACTTACCCCTTCGGGGATTATGATGATATGTATGTATGTATGTATAAAACGAAGACGTTTGGCCGTCTTATATAAAAATAACTAAGCATTTTCCATTTCCTCCTGTTTCAATGTTCAGCTCTTAATTTACTAACCTGTCCTTGCAGATTGAACGCGAAGTGATTCTGTCTTCAGGCGAGAAGAACTCCAAAGTCCCGATCCTGCAGGAGGCTCGCAAGAGAGGCCGGCTCGGCGCCGTGGCGCCTGACACTCCTCCCAAGGCGCTGTCCGCTTGGACCCACGCTGAGGTAAGCAAATTATAAATTATCATCATCTTCCTAGCGTTATGTCCCGTGCTTAGACGGGGTCCGCTTAGACCATGATCCAGGATTTAGCGAGTCTGGTAATTACATTGAAGCGACTGCCAATCTGACCTTCGTAACCCTAAGATAGGGGAACCAGACAATTTTTGGATCATGGTTACAAACTCAAAGTTGTTTGAATTTGCAGGTTTCATCACGATGTTTTCCCTCACCGTCGAGCTAGTGGTATAAATATGTACATAGATTTTTTTTAAATCTAGAGGTACATGCCCGGGTTTGAACCCGCACTCCTCGGTTAAGAGGCGCGTGTCCTTACCATTGAGCTACCACCGCTCCTTATAATTATAAATTATAAATATAATAAATAATTATAAAATTATAATTATTTATTTATAAATGATTTAATTATAGCAGTTTTTCTTCCAGGTTTCTTTCTGTATCATTTGTAGTCTCAGGCCATAAAACTCATGTAAGAATATGATATATGACTTCATTCATTAAGATTCGCGCATATTTTGTTTTCATGATTATTTTCACATTATCTAATTAATAGTCTGGTATAATTGTCAAATGATCTAATTAATAGTCTGGTACTATCTAAGAGATGCGAAAGTGAGACCGGTAGTCGCTTCAATGTAATAATTAGTCTTGCTAAAACCTGGATCATGATCTATGCGGACTTCGACTTAACATTGAACATGACGGCAGATGACGATGTATCTACCTACACTCGCTCGTTCTACGTCTACCCTACTATATTTTATTATACTTAATTATACCATTATATTTTTAACTAGCTGACCCGGCGCACTTCGTAACGCCTCGTGCTCGGATTTTCAAATTCTTTTTTTTCCGTGCATCTTTTTTTTTCTTTCATAAGATCCTTCATCTGATAATAACAAACACACGCGAAATCGGTTCAGCTGTTCTCGAGATTTGCGCTTACCAACACATTCAGCAATTCATTTTTATGTTATAGAAGATAGAAGATAGGTGGTTGTTGCTATTTCTTCACAATTTTCCATCTAACCCAGCCCAGTTTTGTCTTTGGCTGAATGTGGTTAAAGGGGCTTGCTGTCCCTTTGGCTCTGCTTACCCATTCGGGGATTATTATTAGTTAGTAGTAATTATACAATCGTCGTCATTAAACAACCAACATATTTGCCACAAATTATGAGAAGAAAGTTTCCTTATTCGCATAACTAAGTCGACTAACTACTTTACTTGCTAATCCAGGCTACGCGCTTCATAGTGATACTAAGTCGGGGCCTGGTCGAATGCAGGTCGCCTGACAAGGGGACGCCGCGTAACGGGACTCGAAGGCGCGATTAGGCGCGGGCGCTCCCAGCTAGGGCGACCAATCCTTGCTAATATTATTATATATAAATGTGAGAATAAATCTGTCTGTCTGTCTGTCTGTCTGACTGCTTTGGAGCCCCAAGTGTACGCTACGCTACTCTTTTCAACAACACTGACTTTCTTGCCAGATTTTTCTGCAAAATGAATTGTATGTAGGTAATCTGTTTTCTGCAGAAATAATTCCGAATGCGAAAGAATTAACTTCTCGAGGCCATAAAGTTTCATTTGTTAGTAGTAGTAAATGTTTATGTGCTTATTGACAATTATAAATGTGAAAGTCTGTTATACGTTCGCGCCTAAATCTGACTGTGATGAAATTCGGAACTCCGAAGTTTGCACCCAAACAGAAAATGTAGGCGTTTAAAAAAATTTCTACAGCCGGTCTATATATTTATCTGACATTGTTTCATGGGGGTTTCATTGTTTTGTAAGTTTAACATATCCTGCTCCTGCTGAGTCCCGAGTCCACGAGGTGGACAGGAATCAGGAAGGATTCCCCCGTTTCAACAAAAACGGATTAAGTATAATTTTGTTTCTTCATTAATTCTGATTTCTATGGCACAAGTGCTTTAGCTTCTTACAAACCCAGGGCTGGACCGTGAGTTTAGGGGGCCCTGGGCTAATACTACTTAGGGGCCCACCTAATTACTAAGTATAAGACGTACACTTGAATTAGGTAAATGAATTGAATAGGTTTGATTAATCGCAGGATTCGCAGGGCTGCAAACCGTACGATCTGTTTAATTTAATAAAATTATGGATTTTTTCGTATTATCGTCTATATTTTAACTTTGATTTGACTTAGCTGGGGGCTCCTTGAATCCACGGGGCCCTGGGCTGAAGCCCAATAAGCCATATGGTAGATCCGGCCCTGTAATAACCCAAATCCGCGCAGGCGGAGCCTTGAGTAAAATATATACATACGTATATATCTTGAACTATAATCTAGCTGTCATCAAAATTGATTAGTAGATAACGGGCACCATAATAACAGCAGTGCGCGTGAAAGTATTTTGCTTGTTGCGTAAACACCGTTTAGCACGACCTGATCGGAATGGTAGGCGGTATATGCTCTGATACACGAGGTCAAGCTGTGACTAGACGGTTTGAACTTACTTTTAATCTTTTACTTAATACGTAATACGTTTAGCTGATATAATAAGCAAATAAGTTCGATATTTAGGCTGCGTGTTACATACATACATACTTAACATCACGCTAGTAATCCTCGAAGGGGAAAGCAGAATCAAGGGAAATCATGCCCTTCTAACCACTTTCAGTAAAAAATATGTAGCGTGTTGTTGTGCGAAATGTAGGGTAGATATTATGTTTAACTTAATAAATTTAACGGAAAACATATTTAAAAAAAAGCTCATTCTACCTACATGTCACAACAATCATGACTTTTGGCCTAACACAACGACTTTATTTTATACAGAGCTTTTTATTAAATAAGTTCTATGTTAATATTAACTGTTCTGCAGATCCCAGGTTCCAAATAAATACATACATACATACATAATGTCACGCCTTTTTCCCATGGGGGTAGGCAGAGATCACATCCTTCCATTTGCTACGATTCTGACACACACCTTTCACTTCTCCTACATTAATAAGTCCTTTATACACGCTAGTCGGTTAAGGGTGCTTTTTACCTGACCTTCTAATACATTATCAATCTGGTCATGGAAAGTTTGTCTAGGTCTACCCCTACCGACGACTCCATTTACACTTGCCTTATATATCTCTTTTGTCAATCTTCCTTTATCCATTCTCTCAACATGCCCAAACCATCCAAGCATGCCTTTCTCAATTTTTGTGAATACATCTTCTTTCACTCCAAATAAATTGTTTTAATAATAATTAGGTATGTTATGCCTCTGACCGTCGTTCTGCGTTATTAACTTAACTTTTTCAAAAGTGGCTAAGGATTTCGTTGGGAGTGAAATACTTAAAAATACTTACTTCATTGACAATCTCGGTTTATTCCCATGAGTCATAAAAAGTTAAATGCTAAACCCGATGGTCACCATAGCGACCCGGTAGCCCCCGGCTCTTGCAAACTGTACCCTGCTAATAGGCCCCACTAACCTGCCTGTAAAATTAATATCGACTTATTAATAGGTATATCTCCATTCTCCATTGTTCTGCCACAGACGTTGTTTATTAGTCGGATGTAGACGATCTGGGCTCCACTATACAAGTTTTTGCGCGCGACTTTGACTCTTCCGGCCCTTATTGTTGTTGGTCGGGGACTCAAACAGAATGTACTAAAAGTGTCCTTGTCTAGCATGTCGTAAGAGGCAACTGGTGTATTGGCTATGGAGTTTGCGATAATGAACGCGGCGACGTAGGAACCTTTGTTATAATGTTCCATCTGGAAAGAAAAAAAAAGTTAAAGAAGAAAAAGAAAGAAGAACTCAATTATATCTTTAGCTCATTTTTAACGAGCTTATTGTTCCTTGAACAGTGTCTACTCCTTCGGAGATTACGGGCCTGGTAATTTCACATAACTTTTCATGTGTAGTGCAAACTGTACAACTGTAATTAGTTTATTTACTGACTGTACATTTTGATCAATTCCAAAAATGAGATAACCACTTTATACTGAATTAATGAAAGAAAAGCAATATCATGTAATGTAATTTGTAGATATAGATAAGAAGATAAAGCTTAGTTTATTTTACTAATCGGATGCGTCACCCAGCCGGCCAATGAAGCAGGGTGAATCAGAAACTGTGACGTCACGTTCTGCAGTGGGTAGCTGTATTTCCTCAGCTACAAGCAAGACTCGTTAGCTCAGTAGGTTAGAGCGCCGATATAAATTTGAATTTGAACATCGGAGGGCGGAGGTTCAAATCCTTCACGAGTCAATGCTTATTTTTAACTCCTATTAAGAGGATAAAAAAGGACCTCCTATTTGATTAGTTACCTACATATGAAGCGTAGGGGTACATATACCTCTACGCTTCATATGTAGATAACCAATTTGATTAAAAACAAAAAACATTTTTTGATGGATGAACTTGCCATTCCGAATTTGAGGATTTTTAAAATTTAAATTTTTTTAATAAATTAGCTACGTAGCATTGTGTACAGAAATTAGGCAAACTCAAATCAAAACTAGTATTCTTGCAGCAAAACCGTAAAATGTCGAAAGAAGAACGTGTATATATAAATAATAGTGAACTATACATATATATATATATATATATATATATATATATATATATATATATATATAGTTCACTAATAAAATTAGCAATTACAATACTTTACCTGTCACATGTCAAAAATAAGGTACCGACCAACTGTGTTCCTCGCCTAGCACGTCAAGCTATTAACGGTGTATCCAATATTGAGTTTGTGATTGTGTACTCGACGAGATAGCCTGTGGCTACTTACTTTTTCACAATTTTCCACCTATCTCAATTTTATTTTTGGCTGAAAGCGACTTAAATCTTCTACCCCTTCGGAATTGCGGGTGTGATAATGCATGGGACATCGGATGCGTCGCGTCACCTTGTCGGCCGACGAAGCAGGGTGCATCAGGAACCTACCGTTCGTATTCCGATTTCATCGGCTACAAGCCAGTTGTCACTTTTCTACAATTTCCTACCTAACTCAACTCGATATTTGGCTTAATGTGGTTTAACTAGCTTATCGCTTCTTGGACTCTGTCTACTCCTTCGGGGATTGCTGGGAGATGATATGATGATGAAAAAGCTTAATTTCCTTTAATATTCGGATCACCTTGTCGGCCGACGCAAGTCAAAGCAGGTGAATCAGAAATCGTGACGTCACATTCTGCAGTAGGTAGTTGTATTTCCTCAGCTACAAGCAAGACTCGTTAGCTCAGTAGGTTAGAGCGCCGATATAAATTTGAATTTGAACATCGGAGGGCGGAGGTTCAAATCCTTCACGAGTCAACTTTTTAACTTATATCGGGAGGATAAGCAAGGTAAAAGAGTCCTCTACGTTTCGTATGTAAATGTTAAGAGGTAAAATTATTTTTACAGATGAATAACTATTTCTCATACAAAACTTTTTATATTCTTATCTGTACATTAATAAATTAATTACATTACATTAGAAAATTGTTTACAACCAGTCAAATGCAAATCAAAAAAAAAAATCCTTCCAACAAACCATAAATATCCGAAGGAGAAACGACACTCAAAAAGCAAAGACGAAAATAAGATTTTTTTTCTTAAAGTTTATCTTACTTAAAAACAAAATTTCTCCTTCATAAGGCAATAATTTGGTAAAAGGATCTTACAATGCAAATACGACATTTTTTGAACTCCTTTCTGTACAAAAATGAATTTATTATGTATCAGTGTACAGGGGATGTGTAGGAACGATAGGGGACAGCATATCAGCTATACCGGGTGTCCCACGCAACCTGTACCAGCGAAAATCAGTGGTTAGCAGATAGACCCATCTATTGAACTCCCTGTTCTATGATTTTTTGTAGTTTTCGAGATATGACTATTTTTTGTAAAATTTTCCAATTTTATTTATCTATCTGTTAGCGAGTAAAATTGAATCACGAAACCGTGGGTCGCGGGTCCAATCCCGCTAGAGGCAAATGTTTCGTGTGATGAACATGGACCGTTGTACTCAATTCATGCTAGTTTCATCGTTCTATTTTTATTTAGTTAATATTTTCCAATTTAAAACCAAAACATCACATTATATTCTACATACAATATTTTACATATCCTATGTTGGTCTGTATGCACTGTTAATCTAGGACTCAAAAAGCACTGAACTAGCTATTTTCCTCCTTGCATATCGCAAAAGGCGACTAATGGTGTATTGAATGGTTCGTGATTATGGTAGGCGATGAGCTAGCCACTCGTACGTGGACAAGCTAGCCACAACTTTTTCACAATTTCCCATCAAACCTATCTGAATTATACTTTTGGCTCAATGAGGTTGGAAGAGCTTATCGTTCCTTGGACTGGTACCCCTTCGGTATTACGACCGTGATGGCAGTATGGATGTATGTAATTCTTGACCTTCTCAAAATCTGTGCTCCAGTCTCAAGGGCAAGGAACCCGTCACGGCTGCGCTCGCGCAGGAAGGCCGTCACGCGCCGCCGGACGACACCCCATCACTATTTATATGAGCTAGCGTTGCCACTTGCCTTTCCACCTGTAGAGTGTATCCTCTTTTTCGTGCAAGTGTACTTTAGTATATAATAAATTTATTTCCACAAAAAGTACATTATGCAGATAGCACTACATTACACTAGGCTAAGCCCAGTGGCGGATTTACAATCTTGACCGCCCTAGGCCCCAGGGCATAATTCTCAGAACTAAAGAGTCATCACTTAATTTTTATCACGATTGGCCGCCTCTAATATCTGGCCGCCCTAGGCCCGGGCCTACTGGGCCTTAGGGTAAATCCGCCACTGGCTAAGCCTAGTGTAATGTAGTGCTATCTGCATAATGTAATTTTTTATATAAGCCTGTCCTATGGGGAACGAGAACAGCGTAAGGTAATGAATGTATGATTCTACATACATATGTACATTTGATAGTCTAAGGCACCAATAAAATATCTCGGTTACTGGCTGCGGGTGGGTACCCACTTAAGGGACTAACAATCTTTAAGAAAGCAAAATTAAACAAATATTGTTTAATTTTGCGAAAAAAAATATGTTCTTAAAGATATATAAATAAAAAAAAAAGAACTGTATATGCTGTGTACCCTATTTTTGCTCTCGGTGTCAATTAACGTTTATTGCTAAGATATAGCAATAAACATTAATTGACACCGAATATGGTGTTTTTCAATTATTACGTGTCCTTATCAACTACCTACCGCTACGGCGGGATGTGAACCTGCACACCTCGCATATGAGGCGCGTGCAGTTACTACTAAACCACCACTCTCTGATTCAATTACTAAGTAAGTATATGCATATTTTTGATATATATATTGTAACTACATAATACTAAGTATGTAATATAAGTGGTGGTAGCTCAATGGTAATGACACGCGCCTCTTAACCGAGGAGTGCGGTTTCAAACCCGGGCACGTACCTCTGGATTTTTCAAGTCTATGTACGTATTTATGCAACTAGCTCGACGGTGAAGGAAAACATCGTGATGATACCTGCAAATTCAAATTCAAAAATTGTCTGGTTCTCCTATATTAGGGTTACGAAGGTCAGAACGGCAGTCGCTTCAATGTAATTACCAGAATCGCTAAACCCTGGAACATGGTCTAAGCGGCCCCTTTCTAAAGACGGGACATAAACGCAAGGAAGATGATGACTACATAATACTAAGTTACAAGCATTCGAAGGTATGAGGCAGTGAAAATGTTTTTCAAAACAGCGTTGTTCGCGCCTACGTTATTCGAGTTCGTGAGCTTTATAACCTACTAGCTGTGCCAGCGGTGTCACCCGCGTTTATGGTTACTATTATAAAGACTATTTCCGTCATACATGATTTCTATGAACTTTAACCATTAAGGCTGCACACGCGAGGAAAGCTTAAAAAATGGAGTAACTTCTCCCGTTTTCCCAACATTTCCCTTCACTACTCTGCTCCTATTGATTGTAGCGTGATGAAAAGTATACTATAACCTGCCCAGGAGTATGAAGAATAATTGTACCAAGTTTCGTTAAAATCCGTCGAGTAGTTTTTGTTTCTATAAGGGACATACAGACAGACAGACAGACAGACAGACAAAAAATTTACTGATTGCATTTTTGGCATCAGTATCGATCACTAATCACCCCCTGATAGTTATTTTGAAAATATATTTCATGTACAGAATTGACCTCTCTACAGATTTATTATAAGTATAGATAAGGCAGTGAAAAAATAATTCGCAACAGCGTGCATCGCAACAGCGGCGTTTGGAACTACGCAGGGGACCCGTATTTTGAATACCACTGTCGATTCAAATATCCGTGACACAAGTGCTTAAGCTACTTACCTACCTCGAGTCAGATCAATGTATGTGATATATGTAATATGATATTTATTATACTAATGATTAATAAGTAAGTATTATCGTATTAGTACCTTCTAATAATTAATTAATTTTTGTGTGGGTAGTTTTCATTTGGTACAATTTATGTTCATTTGTCCCATGTTGGTCTAGGACTTGAAAAATAATGTGCCAACTGTGTTTCTCGCCTAGCATGTCGTAGAAGACGTCTAATGGTGTATCGGGCGACAGGCTAGCCACTTGTCACTACTTTTTCACAATTTTCCATATAACCCATTCCAGTTTTGTTTTTGGCTGAATGTGGTTAAAGGGGCCTGCTGCCTCTTTGACTCTGCCTACCCCTTCGGGGATTATGGGCGTGATGTTATGTATGTATGTACATTGGCTTAAAATATTTTTAGTATAGAAACGTCAAGTACCATCCTCATCAATTAAATTCACCATTAGTGTAAGCATTTAGTATACAGTCTAAAGTATTGCGTCTGCATTTCATTATTTAAATAAATTTTAGTGCCAATTGCAAACGATTTCGCGAACAGACTCTCCACAGCACAATCCACCCTAATATTGAAGCCAGAAGATTCATTTCACTTTCCATGGCTACCGGACGACTAAGGGAGACGTGACGTCACTATTTTCCAACCGGTGGCGAATTTCCTCCCATTCTAGTAGGACTCGTTAGCTCAGTGGGTGAGAGCGCCGGTATGAAATCCCGAATATACGTCGGAGGGCGGAGGTTCAAATCCTTCACGAGTTGGTGGAGTTGGAAATATTTGAGCAACCACTATAGTTTTAATCATTTATTGTATTTTACAAAAAAACATAATAATAGAATTTACTTTATTATTAACTTTAGTGTAAAAAGAAAAGGATAGGAATTTTTGTTTGTCAACATGTTTATTATGGCTAAGATCCGAAAAGGCTAGATTCAATGTAAGTCTCTTTAAGAAGAAAACTTTAAACTTTTAAATAACTGATGTTAGGGACACGAAGCGTTGAATACACAATAAGCACCCGCTACTTGTTTTCTAGACCAGTGTTTTTCAATCTTTTTGAATACACAACCCCTACAAAGGGTTGCAAAATTCCCGCGACCCCCTAAGGGAATAGACAGAAAAAAGTTAGTAATTTAAAATACTATAACTAAATCTTTATGATTTTCTCTATTTTGGTGCCTTTATTCATTATTAAGACCTACACTACGAGCTCATGCGGTTCGTGAGGCAAGTTGGTAAGGTTATGTTGTTTCTTATAGTGGTGTAGACCTTTCTCAATAGGGAAACCGGAGGTCACCGGAGGTAGGTCACCGGCTATTGCCGGCTATTGCCGGTGACCTACCGAGTTAGGCTTTGCGACCCCTGAGGGTCGCGACTTACAGTTTAAAAAACACTGTTCTAGACGCACCAAGCCTCCCAGCTGGTCTCAACCAACTCCGATTCATAATTCGTAGGCTGGACAGCCCTATGACCATATATATTCAGCTAAATCAGAGGGACTGGCAATAAGTGCCTCATCGAAGGATCGCCTTTTATCCAGCGACCCAAAATGATGGTCAAGATCTGTACAGCGTGGTAAGAAACAGCATAGGTGAACCCGGCTCTAAATCTTTACACTCCACCGCTTCCTGCGATATGCATGTGGATGAGAGAACAAAATATCCACTCTCCCTCTTTCCCGAAAATGCAATTCCCTCCATAGCTCTGGCTGCGGCTGGTGCCGCATCCAGTGTTATCGGTCATGGCCGACTTTGGCGTTCCTCTGGGCTTCCACATACTAAGCGAGACTACCAGGGTGTACCATCCACCCGTGGTGACAACCCAGGAACACTGTGGGTAGGAAAGTATTTACTGGTTAATAACACCTTATGTTTATTGCCGGCTTTTATTTGCTAAGATCGACACTTCAAACCGGCGGTAGATTCACAATGTATTTTTTTTTTATTTAAAGATTTGATTTTTTTATGCTTTTTCAAGGCCTTTGGAGTTTCTTGACACGTCATTCCATTCGTGCAAGCACTTCCTTTTGCGCGTGAACGCCACTTTTACTCACAGTAATAATATTAAAATGTATGTCATATCACCAATCTATATCTATACTTATAATAAATCTGTAAAGAGGTCAATTCTGTACTTGAAATATATTTTCAAAATAACTATCAGAGGGTAGGGTGATAAGTGATCGATACTGATGCCAAAAATGCAATCAGTAATTTTTGTCTGTTTGTCTGTCTGTTCCTTATAGAAACAAAAACTACTGACGGATTTTAACGAAACTTGGTACAATTATTCTTCATACTCCTGGGCTGGTTATAGTATGCTTTTCATCATGCTACAATCGATAGGAGCGGAGTAATGAAGGGAAATGTTGGGAAAACGGGAGAAGTTACTCCATTTTTTAAGCTTCCGTCGCGTGTGCAGCCTTAATGGTTAAAGTTACATATAAATCATGTATGACGGAAATAGTCTTTATAATATTAACCATAAACACGGGTGAAACCGCTGGCACAGCTAGTTATAAATAAGTTACATACTCATGTATGTTTGGTATGAGACAAGTTTCAGCTTGCCTCAAATACCTACCCAAAAATTGGTGCCAGCTTTCCTACTTTAGTTAGATACATATGAGGAACAGTCTCGTGTATCACATCCATCTTTCTCTTCTTTAGAGAAACTAAAAAGAAATATTGACTCGTGAAGGATTTGAACCTCCGCCCTCCGATGTTCAAATACAGATTTATATCGGCGCTCTAACCTACTGAGCTAACGAGTCTTGCTTGTGACTGAGGAAATACAGCTACCCACGGCAAAACGTGACGTCACAGTTCCCTGATTCACCTGCTTTGACCTTGCGCCAGCCGGCAGAGTGACGCATTCAACCATTAATAAAAACTAAGCTTTCAACCTATAATGTTAGGACTTGTTTTCCTGTGCATGAATTGCATGTTTTTTAATTTGAATAGTAATTGTATACTGATAGTAAATGATAGTATTATCGCAATTGATTGATTAGGTCCATTATCTATACTAGTACTAGATATTATAAAGCTGAAGAGTTTGTTTGTTTGCTTGAACGCGCTAATCTAAAGAACTACTGGTCCGATTTGAAAATTTATTTCAGTGTTAGATAGCCCATTTATCGAGGAAGGCTATATAACTCTAACCTCAAACACGGGTGAAACCGCGGCTACATCTAGAATAGAATAGAATACATTTATTGACTATTAAATAATACAGACACGTGAGACACATCTAGTGGTCGATAAGAAAACAGTATTAGATCGGAATATAGGTAAGTAAGATAACTCAGGCAAGGGATGTTAGTTTTAAAGGACCTGCTACATGTCTATATTTGAGTAAATAGGTAATTCTAGATTGGCGATGATTAAAGATAAGGAAAACTGCAAAATCAAAACTATTACTAATAATTTCTTGACGTGTCAGCAGCTTCTATGAACCTTACTATTAAATTCTCTAAATCAAGAATAACGGTAATCAGAATATCCTGACTATTATGTAGGCGACGAGCTAGCCGCTTGTCACCATATTGTCACACTCTTCCCTCTAAAGCAACGCGATTTAATTAATGTGGTTTTTATGGATTATTGGAGTCTGCCTATCCCTTTGGGAATTGCGAGAGTGATAGTATTATGTACATACATACATAATATCACGCCCATAATCCCCGAAGAGGTAGGCAGAGTCGTAGCGGCAGCAAGTCCCTTCAACCACGTTCAGCCAAATATAAAGCCAGGCTGGGTTAGATGGAAAATTGTGAAAAAGCAGTGACAAGCGGCTAACTTGTTGCCTACACAATCACACACCCAAAACCCGATATACCTTTAGTCGCCTTTTACGACATGCTAGGCAAGAACCACAGTTGGCATATTTTTTTTTTAAGTCCCAGACCAACATGGGACAGTGGACTGGGTTGGATGTATCAGTATTATGTATTTAATATTTATTGCACTTTGGAAATGGAATGTTATCATAGATCTCTTTTAAAATAACTAGCTTCTATCCGCGGCTTTACTTGCGTGTTAGGTACATCGATAAAACACAGCCTAAATATTATTCGAGTGTATTAGGCCATATTATTGTAAAGTTTCATAAAAATCTATTCAATAGTTTTGGCGTAAAAGAGTTACAAACATCCACACATCCTCACAATCTCTCGCATTTATAATATTAGTAGGATAGCTACTAGTATTTTAAAACTAGTATTTTGTATTTTACTAATATTTTGATTGAGAGTCCAATTCAAACTCAAAATGCTTATTTATCTAGACTTCAAGAAAGCACTTATAAATCGTCAAATTTACATAGGTGATCCTTAAAGCTACATAAATCTACCACCGGTTCGAAATGTTGATTTTACCGAGAAGAAACCGCCATGAAACTGGGTAGTCACTCTTTTCAGCATCAAAGTTTAAAATTTACAATTTTGAGTTCTAGACCAACTTATACCATTAATGTCCGTTGAAGGTACAGGTAATTACGATTCACTATGACCAGACAGACCAGCCCCCAAAGATGTACACAAGCTACTATAAAAAGCAATAAAAGAACTTTAAAAATCAATGAGCAGTAAAGCCATTTACTTATCTATACTTATAATAAATCTGTAGAGAGGTCAATTCTGTACATGAAATATATTTTCAAAATATCTATCAGCCGGTGATTAGTGATCGATACTGATGCCAAAAATGCAATCAGTAAAATTTTTGTCTGTCTGTCTGTCTGTCTGTATGTTCCTTATAGAAACAAAAACTACTCGACGGATTTTAACGAAACTTGGTACAATTATTCTTCATACTCCTGGGCAGGTTATAGTATACTTTTATCACGCTACAATCAATAGGAGCAGAGAAGTGAAGCGAAATATTGGGAAAACGGGAGAAGTTACTCCATTTTTTAAGCTTCCGTCGCATGTGCAGCCTTAATGGTTAAAGTTACATAGAAATCATGTATGACGGAAATAGTCTTTATAATATTAACCATAAACGCGGGTGATACCGCTGGCACAGCTAATCAAAAATAATTTGTTATGTTTCTGTGACAGACAAACTTCAACGCAGGCGGAGCCGCAGGGCAAAAGCTAGTAGCAAATAAAATTAAATAGATGAAAAGTTTTCAAGCAGCCAATACATCATACATAATCACAACACAAAAAAAAACACAATTAATCGCTTTCAACGACAAGTTATGCAAAAAACACAGTAGGTACATTAATTTTAAGTCCCAAATTAACATGGGAGATGCAATGATATTCAATGGGGATAATACATAAAATGTTATAAGCGACATCTATCGGCTCTCACCGATAACAAGTGCTGTCTGAGCTTGCGTAGCGCCTAAACAAAACCTACCCCGTGAAAGCTTATTAGCTTGAATACGAATATTGTTGATACTGGTATGTAGTGCGATAATTTTTTATTTCTGTAAATGTAGATATAAAGCACTATTGGCCGTGACTTCATCCGCTATGAATATAAGTTTTCATTTAATTCATTATTGTTCTAAAGAAATCGTTCCTTATTGCACCAGCAATCAGCTAACGAAGGATTCGTCAAAGTCGGATCAGCTATTCCATAGATACTAAGTATCTATACATAACTTAACATACAAATAAACAAAAATAAATTGTTTCAGTTATTGGTAATTTAATTTCCCGTTATCCAAAAATTAGTTATCGATGAAGATTTGAATTTTATCTGATCTTTGGGTGTAAATTCCCGTCAACTCCTGCAAGATAATTATTATTTCCTACCCTCATTATTGATTTAGGCCCAATACAACGAAAATCCTCTATACGACGACGGGAATTTATAGCCGTCTTTCATCAGGTACAAACAGGACTCGTTAGCTCAGTAGGTTAGAGCACCGATATGAAATTTAACTTGAACATCGGAGGGCGGAGGTTCAAATCCTTCACGAGTCATTTACCAGAAAAATATACCATGCTTTTTGTCTCATTTTGATTTTCGGTTTCATTACACATTACTAGCTAACCCGGCGAACTTCGTACCGCCCCATTCACGGATTTTCAGTATTTTCTCTAATATTTTCCCTTTTAAACCACCACATTTTCTTTAAAAGGGGTAAAATTTTTTTGTTTCATGTATTATTATACAATAGATACAATAGATATTTTTAAAATTAACGTTTAAATCCTAAATGGTGGTCCTAAATGACCTAATCTCACCTTAAAACTATAAAAAAGACAATTGACAAACCTTTCAAATACCATATTATATCTTGTCAGTCATTCACATGTTTTTGAGAGCAAAAATCATGTGACCCGTGGAGGACTTGCACCTCCGACCTCCGACCGCCAGGATTTAAAGTTTCAAAGACGCTGGTCGGTGCTCTATCTGCTGAGCTAACGGGCCTCTGAGGGAGCGGCCGAAATACTACCCTGGGAGTGACGCGACCCCTCCATACAATACGTCTACTTAATTAGCATATTATCGACAGGCTCGTTGGACGAGTGGTCAGAGACCCTGGCCACGTAACCAAGGGTCATGGGTTCGAATCCCGCTAGAGGTAAATGTTTCGTGTGGTCAACATGGACGTTTGTACTTGAGTCATGGATGTTTTATAAACGCATTTAAGTATGTCTATCCGTTCACCTAGTATCAATAGCATAAGCTTATAAGCTTAGTTTGGAACTAGGGAATTGGTGTGTCAGTCTGGAGAATTATATTATATGGAATATATGTTGTTAGAAACGAAACATTTCTAGTGTGAGAATAGGGAAGGTAATAAAGAGTCGATTTTATTTAGACCTCAGTTAGCTTATTAAATATTTATATAAATCAAAGCTTGGTCGTAAGTAGACAGACGCCTCTCTATGTGTAAAGCACTGGGTAAGACTCGGGAACTTTCTCAGCTCTAAAACATAGTTTTTGAGTACAGAAAATCATAAAAAAATGCAAATTATACAATTTATTTTTTTATTTTGCTATTACTATTTACCTTTTGATCTTATTCATTAAAATCTATTTTATAGTATTTATTAGCTTCAAAATAACAATATTTTGCGATAAAGCGTACTTATTGAAGCCAAGTAGATTCGTAGAAACGCTTTTTCGCGGTAACGAGCTTCGAAGTGCAGCGGTTTCGCAGTGACGATCTTTCGCGGAAAGCGAGCATCATATTAGCATTCATCGATATTTTTTACAACAAGATACCGTATTTGACTCCATCAAAATCAAAAATATCCTAGCTTGTATGGGCTTCAATAAAGTTATACTAAACTAAAACTTAAAATGGTTAGCAAGATAAACAATATGTTAATCTACCGCCAGGTACGAAGGGTTGATTCTAGAAGAACCGGCAAGATCTAGAAAGCATCTAGAAAGTACACACAGATTGAGTGGGCACACTCAATCATACCAATTCCCTAACTACAAACTAAGCATATATATGTTTGTGTTTCCAATACGAAGTCTCGAATACTCATTCTTAAATACGTTTTTGATTCCCTCCGTCAAACTTAAGCAGCATTTTAAATAATATACACGGATTAACCTAAATAAAGATACCTGCATTTCAAATGCACCACATCGCCAGTTAAAACTAAAGAGGTTAGCGTATAATTTTATACGGCAACTTCCTCGGTCATAACAGATCGTGGCAAGGGCCATGATGATAGGAACCCATAAAAATTCACAGCGCGGCCCGGAGCTGTTAGCTACGTCGAAACACCGGACCAACGGTGCCGGTGAGCCGTGCCGTCTTGCTGCGACGAATTTTATTTGAACTGCAGGAACAAATACTATAGGGTACATGACACCACCAATAATATATGCTGCATACTTTTTAAATATAAGCCTTAAAACTTCTATGGCTGTTGTAAAAGAAACACTATCACTGTGTGACGTAATGGTTTATAATACGTAACTGATTTATCTTCATTGTTTTCAAAGAAATAACAACAAAATATGCAAATTGGGTACTGAAACTGATGAAAGTTTTTTGGTTTTAAATAAGTAATGTGTGTAAAGCGCCTATAGGCTACCCTATATTTTCGATCCGGCCATGATTTTTTCGCCCTTCATGGTATAGAAGATTGTTAACTGTGCTGTGTAGGTACTTAATATTCAACCGCTTTTCATTGTGGGAATTCCGATATACTGCGTTTTATATCACAGTTACACAATTCATATAGCGTTAATATACTCATCTTTTATGGTGATTCTCGATACAACGAGCATCCAACCCGTATGTGTGTTAGACACGAGCCCACAATAACCATCACAATTGGGAAAGTGAATTGTTTGTGGCGAATCTGTAATGACTTCATAAAATACGTTTTATCGATCTATGAGAAAGTATTCGGATCGATAGATTTTATTTTATTGTACTCTTAGTATCCCTGCATGAGAATGACAGCCTTATGTAAAAGTTAGTACGGCGTCTGAATGATACCAGAGAAAGTTAATTAATGCCAAATTATAATCATTTTAAATTGGTGGTTATAATTGAGACTTGGTTTTAGCGTCTTATTTTTTGCAATACTATTATTTAATACATTATGTAACCTTTTCTACTGAAGGTTCCAAGGGAGACGACATACATTTACTATCGTTTTCTTTTATTCATTTAATACCATATTGCATAGTCTTAAACAAAACCTCAGTTCATAAAAAAAAAATAGGAGTTAATACGTATTTAAATCCTAATCTCCAATTAGTTAAAAAAATCTGTCGAATTGAGAACCTTCTCCTTTTTTTGAAGTCGGTTAAAAATACGGGACAAACAGACATTTTCGCTACAATAATGAGCTTCAAGTTAAGCAAGTTCGTCGTAGCAAGCTCGCACTGTGCGCGTGCGCGCGGCGACCGATGAGTGCGCAAGCGCACCTCGCCATTACCCCGTGTGCGGTGAGCCGGCGCGCAGTGACGATGCCCTGGCGGTGAGCGCGGGCGCAGGGAACTGCCAAAATGGTGGAATTCGCGTTGGAAAATGTTTGTGATTTGTTTTTGTTGAAGTGCTGACATAAACTCAACTTCAATGATCGATCTATTGTGGTCCAGGGTGGTGTAAACCGTGTAGTGTAGTGATATTTGAAATTACGTTAATGATGCTTGTTAGACATGGTTGGTGGAAGGGCGATTCGATTCTCGGATCAAAAAAAATATAATTTTCGTTTATAGCTAAAAGTTTTTTTTATGTGTCATAAGCATCGTAATATAATAAAATTAGTTTTAATGGTTCTTTCTTGTTATCATATTGTAGATTAATAGGCGCTCTCAAATTTTACAAAATATTTTTTTCTCTATAGACGGATAGGCATGCACAACTAGTGCTTAATATTTACAACTGAGCTCCATACAATAGGTCGTGGAATCAATACCCGGAAATGGCGTTATGCGGCCACTTGTGACGGCTGTGTGATAAATAAACTCCGGATTATAAACAGCCTTTGTCTATAAACAGTTGTCGGAATATTTCAAGCTTTCGCCCGCGTAGGATTCACATTGGCACAGAAAGCTCCAAGCATACTTCCTCTGGAAGCTTTTTTCTTATTTTGAGTAAAAAGTATCGCATTTTACTTTACTGAGCTTGTTTGTGAAAAAGTAATTACTTCAATAAGAAATATAGAAAAATCCACATTACCTTCGCTTCATGTGTGTGGTTTCCTTTGGGCTCTTGTCACTTGTTAACAGACAACAGGTAGCTTTTTACAAATGTGTATACTTATTTGTAACCATAAACACAGTACACTAGTAAAAAGTAAATAAAAAATATACAGAGTTTAGAGTAAAGTTTCCTCAAAACTACGGAAGACTACTTATTGTTAAATTATTTACTAAATGCTAGAATGAATAGGTATTTAGATCAGTTGCAGCCAGACATAATTCAATTTCATGCATAGTTCGGTTCGTTATTATTTGTACCTTACAAAACTTTGTTAACTAATAAACCCTATTCGTGTCAGTCAATCTAATAAACACATCCATAATGAAAACGTTGCAATGACACGAGCCATTTCCTCATTAATTTGTAGAAAAAGAACAGGAATAGTACCCACATAAGCACATCAGCATTGTTCTAACACACTTTCATAATTATGCAAGCCAATAAAATCTACTCCGAATACCTAAACACATCTCTATGCAAATAAGACTGCAATTCTAATAGCTTTCATTATTTTTTCCTCACTGACAATCGAGGCCTTTCTCAAACGTGATTTATACTTAGACAACAGACGTACAGCTACGCGATATCAAACTAGGGGCAATTTAAATTCCATCTACCAATAGGCTATTGTTTCGACGATTCCCATCGCACAATGCAACTGTAACACCACAGAAAACTATGTCTTTTACAGAACCAACAAGCTGGCACATCGGGGGACAACTTCAGACAGTACCACGAAAACTACAGCTACGCGATGCATCAGAACCAGAACCAAGGAGCCGTTTCTAGAAACATCCAGACCTATGATAACCAGAAACCTCCAATTCCAGCCAAAAACATGTATGGGACTAAACCGGAGACTCCCAATAACTCACAATTGATCACAGTGACAGTTGAAACTGGTAAAGACAGTACCAGAGATGCTCCTAAAAGTA
Organism: Glyphodes perspectalis; assembly: GCA_951394215.1. Taxonomy (NCBI): domain Eukaryota; kingdom Metazoa; phylum Arthropoda; class Insecta; order Lepidoptera; family Crambidae; genus Glyphodes; species Glyphodes perspectalis. Next base: position 977,705 of record OX596211.1, on the reverse strand, counting down.
ATAAATCGGTTAGTAAGACGTACCACACACTTAAAGATATGATCTCAAGTAGATTTAAAAGCAAAGACAATAATGAAATCGAGAAGAATAACGAACAGGAGCCAAGTCTGAATAACAGCGAGGAGAGGAAGAGACCAGAACCGGAACAGGCGACGCCAAGAGATACAGGGACCAGGAAGGTGGAGCAAGGAATCTACGGGAGGCCGATGCCGCAGAACAGACCTGATATGCAGTATAGTCACGGCATGGCGAATAATATGGCTTATCCCAGTCCATCACCACACAGGTAATAAGTCTCGTCAGTTTATTGTATTTCTTCAAAGTTAAAAAAATACCATATACCAATAGATTTTTTTTCAGAATATTATCAAGTTAGAAACTGCTTGAAGCCAAATATAAAACATCATATGGAAATCCTGTAATCATCTAAAATCACGATGCAGGTCATATTACCTACTTCACATACTTAAGTGATATCTCAACATCAGTTGTTGAACAAGGTTACCCTATAAGTAGCTGAAAAAATAAACGTATGTACTTCCAACCCTAGAAAAGTATACTTTCAAATTCCCCAGACAACTGATGCAGCAGCAAATAGTCCAGCAACAAATGATGCTGAGCCACCAGGCGAGATCTCAGGAGATGCTGGCGTCCACGCCCCATGCCCGGCCGCAGCCACAGGCCCTGGGAGCGGACGCATTGTACCAGCAGTACGGGCCTCCGGGGAGGAGAAGCGCCCTTTACCAGAGAGATGTCGACGTCAGATCCATGGCGAACTTTACATCTTTGAAAACTGGACCTCAGACACAAGTAAGTACCATGAAAATATGTTTTATACACTAGTTCGTAACAAGTCTCTCCCGTATAATTGCTTCTGGCAATTTCTATATTTCAACAGTTCATTTGCCTTCATTATATCCAAAAACACCAACCTCTTACGACGTGCACACGAAACTGTGACTATTCTTTCTAAAAATAACGACTTTTATAATGAACTAATTCTTGAATAGCTTCGCCATGGGAAAATCTCTAGCACCAACTCGAAATTCTACACATTAACCAACGCACACAATTAATTACTCCATATAATATTCATTGACCAAAAACTTTAAATTACGGTTGAAACGGCTGCAACCTCTTGCAACACATTTCTTGGCCGTATGCCGTTCTCAGTGGCAACGGCAACAAAGAACAATAGCTCCCAACAATTAAACAGCTGTTCCCACGTACACCTTTATTACAATAACGTGTACCGCCGCTTTGTGATGCCGACGAGAGATCTTGGAACTTATTTTTACGTTCCCCGCAAGAAACTTTATTGAATCATTGTTTTCTTTTTCATAAATAAGTCAATCATGTCAGTCAACTCGAATTTCTAATTCGACTTCCTGCGAAGTATGTAAAATCTCACCTTCTTCCTCAGTATGGGTTTTTATTGCTCGTATATTGTTTCTTGTAGCTTTCACTTGTTCTAAATATTTATGATTACTTATTGTACTTTAATCTCTCTCGGTTTGGTTGCAAACAATCAACAATCTAAGATTTGAATGATACGTTCCAATTGTAATTTCGAACGCAAGTATTCATAGTAATAATATTTTCAACTTAGAATTTCGACCACAACTACATAAACTTCGAAATTTAATTCAGGTGCTTTTAATTATTATTATATATTTATATAACTTAACTAAGAATAAATTTGCACTGGATTGTAATGAGTGTTATATCACAGACCTTATTATTACATATTATTATTGACGAATAATTTTATCTTCTCAAAGATCTATAAACATTTTTAACTCCTCGCACACTGCCCATTTCAAAACTTAATAACTACAAACGGGTCTACATAACACCTCAAGTCCAAGCATTAATGTCCCAAAACAAGATATGACACAGAGGAAGTGGCTCTTGAACTGTATTTCAATTTACTGTTAGTTTAGTGGAGTGCCATTAGGTAGTCTCCATGGGTTTACGGCCAAATTAACCCATCTTTATTACTTCCTATACATGATGAGTGGAATCATTAACACTAGACACATACACCGACGACTTATTCACTCAATTATGTCTTCAGCTAAAGTTATGATGGCTATAAAAAGTGGTTTGATTTACTGTGAATTATGCTTGTTACCTTACCTACAGTAGCGAATACAATGGCTGCAATAATAGTCGGAGCCAAGTGTTTTTTTTTCACAGATGACTTGGAAGAGCAATCGGTAAAAGAATATTGTCTGACATCATCATCCTCTTGCCCTTCTCCCATTCCATCTGGGGTCGGCGCAGCATATCTTCTGAATATTATCTGACATATACAAGAACAATTACTTATATTACACGTCAGGAAAATGTTTTAAATGGCTGCATTATTACTATCATTGGGGTTGTCCCCATATTTTTTATATTTTTATTTTCTTTTGAAAAGTAAATAGTTATATCTGTTTTTATTTTGTTTACCTGAATATATATTTCTATAAAAATATTTTTCTTTATTTTCAGTTCGAAAACTCACATTCAAGAGCGGACCTCCGAAGTCCTCAGCAACTGGAAAGAGAAATAATTCGACAAAGAGGTTTAGTTGAGGGGAGACGAGCTGCATCCCACCCACATCTCCTAGACGACGAGCCACGGCCAAGAGTCGAAGTCACTACCCCACAGATCCACGACAGATCCAGAAGAAATTCCCATGGGAACCTCTTGGAAGTCCACGAGAACGAACAGAGAAGACATGAGGAAAGAGAATCCGATGATGGTGGTTTTAGAAACCGGTTAGTAGCTCAAGGAAGATCGAGTTTTGAGGAACGTATAAGGACGAGCGGGAGGTCGGTAGAATCGAGGATACAAGAGAACGTGTATAGAAGAACTCCAGAAATTCATAAGGAGTCGAGACGGACTCCTGAAATACATAAGGAGTCGAGGAGAACGCCTGATGCTCATAAGGAGAGGCGAACGCCGGACATTCATAAGGAGTCTCGTAGGACACCTGATTCAATAGGACAGAAGCAGAGGGAGAGAGAAGATATTCACGTGGAAAGGAATGATGAAAGCGCGAGTCAGAAATCAGCTGACAGCGTGTACAATTCGAGTGGGAAGGTTGAGGTTTGCCATCCGCAGCCGTCATCTTCGAGACAGACGCCGAATAGAATAGAAGACCTGAAGGCTCATGGCAAGAAGGGGGCAGGATCCGGGGCAAGCTCAGGTACGTACCGAAATAAATAAACAACCATAAGTTACACGCCTGTTTAGACTTTACGACAACAATACTTTTTACTAATATTATAAACGCGAAAGTTTGTATTGATGGATGGATGTGCGGATGTTTGATGTTGGGCTTGGATGTTAATGAAACTTTGCAATAGCTTACACATTAGAATAACACATAAGCTATCTTTTATCGATGTACCACTCGAGCAACGCTGCGGGCACAAGCTATATACATATTTTAATCTCCGTTAGTATTCTGTTTGATATGCAAACATAGTTATGGTGCTATTATAAAAATTGTCATTGTAAATTTTCTCACAAAAATATTCCATGTCTTTTTAACTGTTTTTTTATAAACGAAGCTGCTGCCAAAATAGTGATATTGGCCTCATTCGGACATAAATATAAAAAATACGCATGAATAAACTCTTTATATTGTAAAACATTTTATTGCATAATGAATGTAACGAAGACTATAATATTTATTAACTTCCTACCGAAAAAACATTAAGAGCGATCATTGTTAGCGGCAATCTTGACAATAATTAGTTTATTATGCAAATTGCTCTTGAACGAATGAATATTATTAATACGTGCTGTTTGGACGACACAAACAACGCCAATTTGTCAGTAGTTTATGAACATTTAGTTTAGATAAGGAAACTTGCTCCAATTTGTCGTTTAAGACTACGTGGGATTTTGCTTGAGAATTATAAACGCGGTGTAATTTTAATATTTTTCCGCTTATGTTTTTGTTAGAAAAGAAAAAACTATTTTATTTTTGAGTATTATATGATACACTTAAACAAAATGGTTTACGTTTTATGGAGAGGCAGAGATCACACCCTATCGTTGACATCCTTGCTCACAACCTTTGCTTCTTCCACTCGTATCAAAAAATTTTTGATTAGTAGATCTTGTCGTTAAATTTTAAGTCAATTGCCTCTTTAATGTCCGAAAATAGCTGCCGTGACTTACAGACGGATAGATAAACCTAGAAACTTAAGTGATTCTAGTGCCTACACCTAGCTATGGAACCGTAAAACGGAGTAAAAATTAATTTCCAAACTTATTCCGGTGAATTAAAGTTTATTATCTAACTTGTAGATTACGATAAGAATGGCGGACAATCATCCAATGTGGACTCAGGGCGGGGCAGCGTGGCGTACTCGAGCGGGCGTCGCCCCGAGGCGGGCCTGCACGACACGTCGGCCGACTCGGACGCCGCGCCGGCGCGCGCGCAGCCCCAGCCCGGCACCAGCCAGCAGAGCGCGCAGCAGAGTAGGTTGATAAGCGCTGTATACGAGAAGATTAAGATACATAGATACATTAATCGTTGCACGAAAAACAAATACAGAAATAAGGATACAGACAAATACAATACAATTTAGGCGGTCTTATCGCTAAAAGCAATCTCTTCCAGATAACTTTTAGGTAGAGGAAAATAAGTTACTGAAAAGAGAGTAGTAGGGCCGTGCAGTAAATTATACTAGATAATAAAAAGGGATACAAAAGAAAGGATGAAGAAATACTAAAATTAATTATACATACATACATAAATACAAATGCATAATTATGTGAATATCAAATAATTACAAAGTTACACGTATATATAAGTTATGTTACAATACGTAACATAACTTATACTAAATAGACCAAATCTATTAAGCTAATGTATTTAATCATATACGCTCTAAAAGTTGAGGTTCTGACTTTGAGCTATGAACTAAGAGACCGACGTCAGTAGGTTAAAGCTACCTTAGGTTCAAACTAAAAATGCAAGAAACTTGTAAATAATTATTAACAAGGTCCACAATTTGTCATATTTAATTACTCGAAAAATCATGTTATTCTATGTTCGCGTTATCTTGCCTTGGTCTTTCACATACCTACTAATAGACTCAAATTAACATTGGTATAAATTAAACAGTAAGAAGTGGTTAGGGTTTATAAGCAACCCTTTAAATAACATTAAAATTCTCCAGACTGACACACCAATTCCCAAGTTCCAAACTAAGCTCATGCTTGTGCTATGGATACTAGGTGAACGGATAGACATACTTAAATACGTTTATAAAAATCCATGACTCGAGTGCAAATGTCCATGTTCGTCACACGAAACATTTTCCCCTAGCGGGATTCGAACCCGCGACCCTTGGTTTCGTGGCCAGGGTCTCTGACCACTCGACTAAGGGGCCTGTCGAAAAAGTCCACCATTTCAAATAATTTCCTATTTTTGTGTTTATTAGGCGGTGAAAACGAGTGGGCAGACTTGGTTGAGTGCGAGCTCAGACAGATCCTGGAGCCGAAGCTTGCCAGCATGCGGCTGGACTCCTCCGGTAGCTCGGACAGCTCCGTCACTCCTCCGCTGCCGCCTCTATCACCTTCATCAGATATGCACAAGAGGAACAGGTAAGCGAGTGACTTAAATTTTTTAAACCATGTTACCAACATGGTGTAAAATTATCTTAAATTAATTATTATGGAAGGCGTATAATAGTCTTCCATCTATTATGTCTATCTAATATATACAATTATCGTGTCGCGGTGTTTGTTACCAAACTCCTTCGAAACGGCTGGACCGATTTTTATGAAATTTTATATGTATATTCGGTAGGTCTAAGAATCGATCGTAATCTACTTTTCATACCCCTAAGTGATAAGGGTGGTCCACCCCAAAGCTATAACTTGAAAACGGCTTCACAGATTTCGCTAATTGTTTTTTAGTTGTGTTTGTTATTGTTGAGTGAAGGTTCTTATGAAAGAAAAAAAAAATTGCGCGGTAAATTAAAAAAAAATGGGTATTGAAAATCCGAGAACGGAGCGTTACGAAGTGCGCCGGGTCAGCTAGTACCAGTATAAAAGAAGACTGTTTAGGCTTCAAGTACACGACGCCGGAACCGCACCGGCGCCGGACCGCATGTTTGTGTATACGAATGAAAACCGCGCCTGCGCCGCACTGAGACCGCGTGTTGTACTTTGATGCTGAGTGAGCAAGGATTACTGCGCGGCGCCGGCGCGGCGCCGGCGCGGCGCAGGCGCGATATTCATTCGTATACACAAAAATGCGGTCCGGCGCCGGTGCGGTTCCGGCGTCGTGTACTTGAAGCCTTATTATACTCAAAAGCCTGGAAAAATAATGGTGGAGTATTACTTAGTTCCCGAAGTACTTATTCAGGATTCGTCTCCTGTAGACGCAGAAAGGAACATATTGCAAAATTTTAACAATTAAAGTATTTGTGTAGTTGTCGCTCAGCTACTTGTTGTAAATATTTCAGTGCAAATAATTTTCGTATCGTTGGAGTTTTACCAAACCTAATAAAATACGTTGCAGTGCAATAACATTGCTTACTGATTATTTCGATGCCATATACACACATAAATACAATCCGTATATAATCATCTGTTACTTAGTCAAAATAGTGACAATTTAGAATTGAAATAGCTCCTGCCGATGACCGCTAATTTACATGTCAATATTTTTACATTATTTTATACATTATTTTCTTAATAACAATCAATCGTTTAATCGAGATTTTAGCAACTACATGCTAAGTTTTTAATGGTGATGATGATTACGGATGACGTAATTCGGTTTCGGTGACTCTTATACTACCTTCGCATATGGCTCATATAGCCAATTTCAATAACCTAAGTCTCATACTAGACGTATAATAAATCTGTATATTATCTCCTACAATCTGTTGCTGATAAACTGGTTTGACAGCCTTCCAGGTAGATCCACGGAGTACCCGGAGGACCGGAGGCGCGGCAGGGACTCCCCCCGCTGGCACGCCCACAAAAAACACTCTTCCAAGAGGGACCACCATTACAAAAAACATTGTGAGTATTACCACTGACTATGAAGAATCCAGTATAAAAGGGTATTTGACAGAGCAGTTCCAAAGGAAATTAGAATCCCCATGTGTCCTACCTGCCACTTAGATCTATCTCTAACAAAAAAGGGGGGGAGTGAAAACACGACAAACTGGGTATAGTTGAAGCTTTCCCAGGTATTAATAGTAAATAGTTTTCCAGAGCAACATGGGCAATATAAATTGATTTTCTGATATCTCTTAATGTGTTTATGTGTCGTAACGTGATGTTATGTAGCATAAAGCCTTCCTTGATAAATAGAATATCCAAACCATTTTTTTTTTTTACTCGGGCCAGTTCCTGAAATTAACGCGTTGAAGTAAACAAACAAACTCTTCAGCTTTATATGTTAGTATAAGTATAAATGTGACCGTTAATCTTCCTCAGTGTTTGGGCTGGACACCACCGACATGACGTCAACGACGACACGCAGTCTGGACCTATCGTCCCTACTGGACGGGCGCACCGACAGCGACGCGTCCACGGGCGACGCGCGCGCCATCCGCCGCCAGCTCCGCGGCCTGGAGAACATGTATGCGGAGGTGCTGCAACTGCTGGGCGTCAGGAAGCCGGCTAGCTTAGCGAAGCACCCTACTTGGGAGTCGAGGTAAAGAACCAACAAACGGTTAACTGTTTTAAAAGCAATTGAGTGCGGGATCAACCTATGCCTAAAGTGCATGTATGCAGAAGTGTTGCAGCTGCCAGGCGTCAGGAAGTCGGTTAGTTTGCCGAAGCACCCACTTGGGAGTCGAGATAAACGTCTTAAGGTTCAGTGCTAGATCGAAGCTTCTTGCAAATACCTCCTGATAACGCACTTTAAAAAAAAATTTACTAATGGCAAATTATTTTAGTCATGAGGACCACGGCAATCTCTATTCGTTACGGCACGGCAACCTCCAACAGTTAAGTCAGCGCCATATTAGAGACAGAAGTAATCCCTTCAGTTTAAATCTGGCGCTATCAATTCAAGACATGACAAAACTTCATTTTTTAAATAAATCCGAAAGTCATAATATGTGACTAAATAATGCTAAATATGAATATAATAATTAACTAACTTCACGCCACTTCCCTGGCGGGGTAGGCAGAGAGAACCGAACGCCATATGGCACGATCCTTGCACACCTCACTCGCCTCTTCAACATTCATAATCCTTTTCATACAAGCTTTACGATTTTTATGACTCCTAACATCACCTTCTTTTAATACACGACCAATCTAGTCGTGGTAGGTGAGCCTGGGCCTTCTGCGGCTCCTACATCCTTCCACATTCGCATTGTATATCTGCTTAGTCAATCTTTCGTCATCCATTCTTTCCACATGTCCGAACCACCGGAGCATGCCTCTTCTTACCTTGACTCCGACGCTGTCCTTCAGACCAACTCTCTTTCTTACATCATCATTCCGAACGCAGTCTGTGAGCGATACACCGCAGATTTTCCGCAGCGCACGCATCTCGACCGCGTTTATTCTACTTTCATGCTCTTTCTGCCATACCCAACTCTCGCTTCCATATGTTAGCGTAGGAATCAGCACCGCATTGTGTATGGCGAGCTGGGCCTTCTGGCTTAAGATTTTGCTGCCTAAAAATTTTCCTAACGCTCCATTCACCCTATTCCCTGCATTCACTCTTCTTTCTATATCAGCGGAGTACCTTCCATCTCTATAATAATTATAATAATTATTATTATTATTAAAAATAATAACCAAAGACTTCCTGTGTTCGCCTTGCAGACTGTCCTCAAAGCGGCGGTACGGAAGCATGTCGTCTCTGCCGTCCAGCTCAGTCAGCAGTCGACCCGTCAGAGACAAGAGGCGCAGTTCCAATGAACACCGGAAGAAACACGATCTCAAGGTAAACCCATTTGAAGGTTATGCTTTTAAATTGTTTATTATTTGTTGTATTCTTATAGTTGTTCTTCTACTCAACAAATACCAACAAACATCACTCTTTTTAAATCCATTGGATCATCCCATATTGACTTGGAATTGTAAAAATGATGTACAATTGTTCCACAATCGTCCTTACCTAGGATATAGTAAAAGGCTACTATTGGAATGTTAGGTATTGGGTTAGTCTTTAGTAGGCTAGCCACTCGTCACTACTTTTTCACGATTCTCCATCTAACCTAGCTCAATTTAATATTTGGTCAAAAGTGGTTATAGAAACTTACTGCGCCTTGAATTCCATCTACCTCCTATGGAATTGCGGGCATCAGATATGAATGTATGCATATTCCTTATCGTTCTTCCACTCAATACCATCTCGCTGTTTATATTCAATCATCATTTAAGATCTCCAAAACCGTTTCCAGGGCATCAACAAGCGGTTCCAGCGGCTGGAGTCGCACGTGGTGACGCTGGCGCGGTCCGTGGCGCACCTGTCGAGCGAGATGCGCACGCACCACCTGGTGATGCAGGAGGTGGACGCCGTGCGCGCAGAACTCGCCGCGCTGAGGCACATGTACAAGTAAGGAACGGTTCATTATAAGTATTTTTTGACGAGCTCGATAGCGCATTCGGTAGTGACCCTGCCCCATGCGCCAAGAGTTGTGGGGATCCCCACCCAGGACAAACATTCGTGTCATGAATACTTGAGTTTGTTCTGTGTCTGGGTGTTAATATCCAATATTTAAGTATATATTTGTAATTCCACTGTTATTTCTGATATCCGTAACACAAGACGTGCTTAAGCTACTTACTTCGGAGTCAGATCAATGTATGTGATGTCATCGAATATTTATTTATTTACTAGCTGTGCCAGCGGTGTCACCCGCGTTTATGGTTAATATTATAAAGACTATTTCCGTCATACATGATTTCTATGTAACTTTAACCATTAAGGCTGCACACGCGACGGAATCTTAAAAAATGGAGTAACTTCTCCCGTTGTCCCAACATTTCCCTTCACTACTCTGCTCCTATTGATTGTAGCGTGATGAAAAGTATACTATAACCTGCCCAGGAGTATGAAGAATAAATGTACCAAGTTTTGTTAAAATCCGTCGAGTAGTTTTTGTTTCTATAAGGAACATACAGACAGACAGACAGACAAAAATTTTACTGATTGCATTTTTGGCATCAGTATCGATCACTAATCACCCCCTGATAGTTATTTTGAAAATATATTTCATGTACAGAATTGACCTCTCTACAGATTTATTATAAGTATAGATTTAAATTATAATTAATATATAGTGCATTCGCAAGACTTCTCTCATCAAGGTCATTCAATATGTGGGCTCCGTTGCATTAATAACTTTTAACAGCCAGGCTGATGAAAGCTCAATGTTGTAGTCAGGTCTGGAATACGTACCTCACGTACACTATAAGTACCTTTTTTAAATCAAGATCTAAAAAAGAATCCCCTATCGAACCCCATTGATTTGTAACCTACAAAGGTTAGATAGGCAATTGGTTCAAAACCTATATATAACCAAATTTGTTAAATGATACTCAGGAGGTTTTATTCTTGATTCACCTTTTCATTAAAATGGTTATACACGTGGAGTATTAACTAACTAACTAACTAGTTAGTTTGTGGAGTATTAGCTGAAATATATACATTTGCGCAGGTCCCAACAGTACATCAGGTCAGGGCACCACCGGCACTCGGATCCGTTCTCCTTCAGCAACCCCGACCGCGTCAAGAGGCTCACCAAGTTTTTCGGGGACGAGCCGCCGCTCATGAGGCTCTTCTTGAAGAAACTTGGATACGAGGTTTGGACTACTTTCATCTCTCATGGCATAATAATGCATACTAATGACATTTGAATTAAAAAATATCTTAATAATCTCATTGATTAGACATCCGTGTTTTATTGGCAGAACACAGTATTAACAAAGTGAGAGAAAAAACGCGATTTCATTTCAAAAAAATCAACAATAATTCACGCCTTTTGTTTAGTATTGTACTATACTTATCGCTAGTTGGATTAGTCGTGAAACCCATCACACTAAACACCAATTTATCCTGATTAGGGATTCTGGTTTAACATATTTATCTCACGTTACAGAAATACGCAGCGCTTCTGGAAAAAGAGAAGGTTGGAGCCGCTGAACTGCCTTACGTCGGCGAGGACAAACTGAGAGCGCTGGGGGTGCCCCTGGGGCCCCGGATGAGGATCCTAAAGGAGGCCGGCATCCACCAGGAGCTGCACCACCTGGCCAGAGACGACCCACACAACACCACCACCACGTTAGCTATCGTTTGACAGGGATTCCCATGGCAGTTACTTCTAATAAGCTTTAAAATAAAATTCTTTGTAAGCACCTGCGGTGCAAAGTGTATCCAGAGATTACAAGCGTCAATTAGATCCCCACCACATTGAAAATATTTGTGCTGCTAAATATACGTATGGACAAGTGCTTAATTGTAATTCAACTTAAATATTTTATTTAGACAGACTGGATAGATTAATATATGCGCAGGAGTCAAATTTACCGCATTTTATTTGTCTCCATAAATATACATATAGTTGTTTTTGAAACATGTCTTGTGTGTATTATGTTAATTAGTATACAAAGCAGGTGCCAGGCTCAACACTTACTATAACAAAGTAGTTTAATGAACATTTGTATGAGTAAAGCTTTGAAACTATAAATATAATTTTGATTAACTTTAGAAGTGAGAACTTACTTCGTTAAGTTTGTTCTACTACTAACTTTGTGAAATTTATATTGTAAGGTCAAGAAACACGTCAATAAAAATACTTCATATTAATGAGAAGGCATCTGCAATATTTATTCAAAGGCATAGGTAAGAATGCCGTAATGAAATATTGATAAATTAATCAACATGATTTTTGTCTTAACTTTACAATGCTCATTTAAGCTATTCAATACGAATTAGATTTATGCGTAGAACATACTTTTAATACTCTTAGTGTAACTAGTGACCATGACAAAACGTTAGGTACTGCTCTAATATATTCTCAGTGCATAAATAAATAGATTAAGTATGGCGATGTACTGTAAATAAATAAAAATGTGTTCCTTTCAACGTCATCGAATTCTTTTAGCTAATACATAGTTATATAACATCTATTCATGTGCATAGTAGTATAAGGCTCAGTAATTTCACGTGCATCGTTCACGTAAATTTGTGCTATTAAGCTATAAATAGCATAGTCGAATTATTCCAGAAATTATTGTTCTGGAGTTGAGAATATGAAAGAAATCAACTTGATTTTTCTTAAGTGCCTTTTATCTTGAAACATAAATTATCTATACGGAATTAATCATTAAATTATATCTTAATATTAATTTTAGTTTATGACTGTAAATAATTTTACCGAGAAAAAGAAATTATCCAGCGAATGCATACCTTTTTTTCCTATTATCTACATTCCTACGTTGCTGTTAGTTAGAAATTTCAACAAAACTATATTGTATTTTGTAACTCTTATCATTCCATTGGTGGTGAATTATTACATTGGTTTACTAATTGTTTCGGGAATGATTTCACTGGGTTATCAAAAGTGTTGCTAAACGACCCATAGTGTTTGACCTTAAATTGTGTGACCTACCGTCTAAAAACGCCACAAAATCACCCTAGCCTAGCTAGGTGGTTAAGACCACGTTCTTCCATCAGTAACCAATTGAACTTGATGTATGTCAAACATCGTAAACCGATTCTTATTTTAGCTATAATTTTTACTACTATTTTTACGACAACGTAAAGTCATTTTGAACTAGTTTGTTGTCAACTTAGGTACTTATTTAAAAATAGTTTTGTCGCATCGGTTATTAATGTGACCCGACATTACATTCTGCACACTCCAATGACATGCCAAAGAGTTGACTCTGTGTGTGTAAGCCCTCTGTAAATAGCAATTAGTTAAATATGGTTGTAAATAGTCTTCAACGGAACAACGAAAATGGATTGCTCTTTTTAATTTTGATACTTTTATATCCCTTGTTATACTTAAGGGTGTTTTGTACATAAGTTTAAGCGTCGAAATAAAATATGTAAGAACATTCAGTCTTTCATTATGTTTTCTCGAATATAAGGGAACTGACTTTTATATAGGTATTTGACGTCGATCGATTAAATAATTAACGTTGACCTACGTTTTATATAAGATGATTTTATTACAAATGTATGGTGTCATATTATACAATATTATGTAACTAAGTTTTGCTCGCTGGTCCGACCGCTTATATTCGGTCTTAGACTATCTTGTGAGGTCTATGTATATTTCTTCCAAGATAATAAGGACATTCTAAATTTCTCTAAGTTTAAGCGTGCCTTACTTGGTAATCAAAAAGGAGCGGTGGTAGCTCAATGGTAAGGACACGCGCCTCTTAACCGAGGAGTGCAGGTTCAAACCCCGGCTCGTACCTCTGGATTTTTCAAATCTATGTACGTATTTATACCACTAGCTCAACGGTGAGGGAAAACATCGTGATGAAACCTGCAAATTCAAATACCTTTGGATTTGTAACCATGATCCAAAAATTGTCTGGTTCCCCTATATTAGGGTTACGAAGGTCAGATCGGCAGTCGCTTCAACGTAATTACCAGACTCGCTACATCCTGGATCATGGTCTAAGCGGACCCCGTCTAAGCACGGGACATAACGCTAGGAAGATGATGACTTGGTAATCAAAAAATATGACCAAAAGATACCTGAATCCGATAAACACACACGCACATCATTGGGAATATCGGAAACACCTACAATTTTGAAATATATGACGATAAGTATCTACTCTACAAACATGATATACTCATTAATTAGATGAGCATAACAAATTTCGTGGAATTGATAAAGCGATTTTGCCATAAACAAATACAATGTAATCGATTACACCACGTGCATAAATCGTATTAAGTAATACAAAATTATTATTAATGGGCAAGTAATTATCCCATTCAAACAAAAGACCAAACGTGTTATTGGTCTGTGTGTGATTTATTCCAGCTCCGGAGCTATGTCAGTGCCAATATTAAGGTTCAGTATTGTGCTATCTATCGTCTATCCGGGTCATAATGTCTTCCGATAAACGGTAATTATATTATCGGTGTGTGTTTTGAGTTAACTGGCAATAGTGAGGGTACTGTTCATTTAAATCTTATCGATGGTTTAGTGTGTAATTGAAACCAGTACAGAATTATGTTCCTTCAAGCGGTACAATCGAATTTACCTCTGAGATCGACTATGCACTTGTGATACGTCTGCTGTTGTAAATGATTTATACTTATAGTGGCATAATGACGTCATTTGTTATAAAAAGCGATCATGAAAACTTTTCGTATAAAAACTAGAGTAAGAGCCTAAATGTATAGATAGATAAGTTTGCAAATGTTCATTAAATCAAATAAAAGTTTGCTATTGTTTTGATGACACACTTGGATTAAAATATTTTGTAAGCTTTGCTACATTCTTGGCTTTCGTTATTTTACTCACTAATATCTGCTGAGAGAAATATAAATGTAATGAAATATTTTTCCATAACAAATTATAGGTACTAACAGATTTAGCTGCAAGTAATAATAGTTTGTATAAAAATATCAAAAGGTAGATCGTGAAATAAGTTGAGCTGTTTTCTTTTCAGTGAAATGGTTACTATTTTTGTTCTACGGTAAAAAGTTGTGAGATCCATGTAATACCAAGTCGGTTATTAATATATTCAGTCTCTACTTAAGTGACATTCTGTCTTAATACGTCCAGTCCCTAAGACCACGATTGTGGTCTCACAACTCTTTACCGTAGAATAACTGAGTTGCGAGACTTGGTTTTTTTGACAAGTATTGTTTTTGATGGGATCTCATTTCTTTTTGTATTTTGTAGACAGTTCTACTTTTTCCTTTTCGGTACCTTCTACTTATTGTATATATGTATATCTACCAGCAACGAATTTTCTTAAAGCCCTCTCTCTGACATATGAAATTTCCTTATTTTTGTAGGTAGCCTTCCGTTTTCTCTTTTCCGGTACTACTTCTCGAGCTTCAGCTACAGTTTTTCTAAGAGCCTGTCTCTATGCGTTTTTTTGGGAGTTAAAATTTTTGACAAATCTGGACGATAAATGCTTCTTGGTCTGTTGTATTCACAAATTGAGGATTCCTGCGCTTTAACACTTCCAAAGTCGACATTAATTAGATGTAAACCGCCCGTTAACAGACTTGTAACTGTAAGACTTGTAATTGTGGAATGAATTCGCATGACGGGAATACCCATTTTTTGCTCGACTTGGCAGGGGCACTTCCGTGCGCCATTATATTTATATGGTATTACAAAGTTATTTAAGTAAGTAGTTAAATATTTATAAAACTGGACCGAAATTGAAAAATTTTGCTAGACTTAGCGGTTGCACTACCGTGCCCCCAAATATTTTAGTTTTTCCTTAGTTCATACACCAAACACTACTTATATTCCAAATTTTGATGCTTCTAAACTGCTAGAAGTGCCTTAGAATTTTGATGATCGGTCAGTCAGTCAGTCAGTCAGTGAGTGACAACATTAAGAAACCTTGACCCATTATAATTCTTAAAGTACTGGTTCAAATTTAATGAAATTTGAAATATACCGTGTCTTTACATTGCCTGCATGGTTGCTGAAAATTCAGTCTTCTAGTTTTATCCACAACGAAGTTACAGGGGGTCGAAAATGGCCTGAATTGCTTCGAGAAAAGGATGGTACGGCCGTGCCGCTTTTTTGCTCGACTTGGCGGGGGCACTGCCGTGCCCCCAGATATCCGTTAGCCGATTTTGATTCGAACTTTGACATTACAATCGATATCGGTGCCGCCGCGTCGCGTCACTACGCTCAGGCACATCGTTGTTAGTGCTCCCGAAAGCGACAATTCTCATTTAGCTCTAGTGCTGGTAACACGTGAAGATGAAGGCTGTGCTAGCTAGTGCTATACTTGTGGTGGTTGCGGCCATGGCGGCTGGAGAAGTGGTCACCCAGATGACACCATGTGAAAACGGTACGTGTCCAAAACTTACATATCAGGGGTAGCCAACAGGTCGATCGCGTTCGACTGGTCGATCGCGGTTATTAGTCCAGGCAATCATGGCAAGATAACGGAGATATAAAGTTCTTTAAACATTAAATTACGAATATGTACTAATCTTCATTGTAATTTTTATCTAGTATTAATAATAAAAAAAATAGGAAAACATCGTTCTCGCTTGATACATGCGCATACGTTGGATTCCTTAAGGTTGGAAATGTTCAACTACAAACCTTATCACATCATCATCTTCCTAGCGTTATGTCCCGTGCTTAGACGGGGTCCGCTTAGACCATGATCCAGGATTTAGCGAGTCTGGTAATTATATTGAAGCGACTGCGGATCTGACCTTCGTAACCCTAAGATAGGGGAACCAGACAATTTTTGGATCATGGTTACAAATTCAAACAAACCTTATCACATACTTTATCATTTAAATTTCTAGAAACACCTAATTGGTAGATGGCACTTTGTTCACATCCAGTAAAGAGAAGATCTTTAGTATAACCAACTTGGCTACCCCTGTTATATATCATTTTCTTATATGCAGTTTTCTTTACGGCTGAACGTGGTTAAAGGCGCTTCCTGGTCTGCCTACAGCTTCAGGGATTATTGGCGTAATGTTTAGTATGTATGCTTATACGAGGGCGGTTCGAATATAACCCGGAATTTCGTAATAAAAAATTGTTTCATTCAATTACAGAGCTACATTCTTTGACAGTTATTCTAGGTAGTCTCCGTAGTCAAAAAAGGAGGAGGTTCTCAATTCGACTGAATTTTTTTTTTGCCTATAAAATCGAGGGAAACCCTCAAATTATATAGGCACATACAATGTGTTTTAGACATTTTCTAAGATTGTTTAAGTATATACGCATGGCACTAATCATCTTATGTTGGTGAGCTGACGATGGAAGGTACAACTTCTTAACGATTAGGAATTAGTTTATGATTATTTAAATATTCATATCTTTGAGTATTGTAAGACGATTTTTAGAGTTCTTTTTTTTATTCAAAAGGGTATATCCTGGAGTTGGTCCTATTGGTACCACATCTGGATCTGATAGGAATCTTAAGTATTATAGGCGCGTACAATCTATTTTAGTTATTTTTTAAAACTATTCAAGTATTTACGTCTGTTACTCATAATCTCATATTGTTATTCTTGAGATAGTGTCAATTTCACCAAGTCTTGGTCTAGTGATGGGATTCCATGAAAACGAGGGCCACCCTTTAATTTTAACGGTATATTTATTTATTTATTTAAGATAGGTACTAAGTGTTTCATTTATTTTTCTAAAACGATTCCAGTATTTGCTTATGAGTATCTATTAACTATTGATCCGTATCTTCTAAACCTTTTTTACCACCCTTCACCAACATACAACAAATTGCGCAATTCCGAATTAATGACGACCGTATATAACTACGCAGGGTGGCACCGACTACAAAACTAACTGATTATTGAAAATATTTAAATACGTGTTAAGTTAAATGCTTTCATCTAAGCAGTCGGAAGAATTTATTTTATACGTTTTAGTGTTAAGACATTTAAATAGCTATTAAGGCAGGTTCTTACTTGTGTTTTTTTTTTCATAAACATTTTATGCGGGGTTTTTTTGTAGTCGCTTATTATTTTTGTTAAAAAAATATTGTTGTCAGTTAATGAGGATATTCTTATGAGTGTGTTTTTATGTATGTCTAAAGACCAAGAGGTCCCGGGATCAAATCCTGGATCGGGCCAAAAAATTGTGGCCGAGCATTTAAATTTGAAATTATTCAGTAACAGCCGTAGTTGGCGGTTTAATATCCCCGTACCTCGGAAAACTCGTTAAGCCATTGGTCCTATGGCAATATATAAAATATATTTTAAAGCTACAATAAATGGTAATCTTAATCAAAATCCAGTGTAAAACATCATTCGCTTAAAATGTAAATAAGTACATAACATAACATCACGCCCATAATCCCCGAAGGGGTAGGCAGAGTCAAAGGGGCAGCTGGCCCCTTTAACCACATTCAGCCAAAACAAAACCAGGCTGGGTTAGATAGAAAATTGTGGAAAAGTAGTGACAAATGGCTAGCAAGTTCCGCGCCTACACAAGCAATATACCCAATATACCATTAGTCGCCCTTTACGACATGTAGGCAAGAAACACATTTGGCACATTCTTTTTAAGTCCCAGACCAACATCGGACTAATTATAATTTAAAAAGTTCCATATTGATCCGGGACTTAATATGATTGTGCCAACTGTGTTCCTTGCTGATAATATTGTTAATAAGCGAATAATGGTAATTGGACATAACTCGTCGCTACTTTTTCACAATTTAATATTTAATCTAGCTCAATAATATTTTGATTAAAAGTAGTTGAAGAAACTTGCTGCTCCTTCGATGCAGGATTGAGGGCGTGATAAGAAATGTATGTAGATGCTTTAAAAAACTAATTTTAACCTACAAAAACATATTTCTATACAATAACACATTTTTAAAAATAAATCGTCTATTACACAAGGAAAATGATTAATCTTATTTTTTTTTTCGTTACCATTTGTTGCGGGATAAATGAAAGATAACCTTACGACAAATTGCGGGAATTCCGGAAGATAGCATTTCGACCTGATAGTTGTGGAACATTTGACATGAGTCTTCATCAAAAGGAACATTCTACTGATGGTCCCGAATTCATTAGAGGGGCTTACTGAAAATTAAACTGGGTATTTCAATATTAAATTTACCAGTACCAGTCTGGAGTCAAGAAGTCGGCGGTTTATCACCCCGTGGGTTGGAAAGCACGCTAAATCGTTGGTCATGCCTGACCTCTCCAGTCATGTCGGGTTGCTGTCTCACCGGACTATGAGAGTGATGGAACAAAGGGTGCGCCTGTGTTTGCACACTTGTGTATTGTATCCAGGGATATTCCGGTATGGGCTATTAGCATTTATAAAACGGTACTTATCGAATCAAAATAACGACAGGAGAATCATTCGGTAATCGACTCATAAAGGTTATACAGTATCGAAATAAACCGGTAGTAGGTATAACGTTTGCATCGTTAGTTTGAGCAGGAAATTCCCGTTTTGTTCTGTGGCTGCGCTGCGCTGCGCTAGCTCGGATCGCGGTTTACCTTCTCTTTTTCGCGTTAATGTTTGCATTCTATATGACCAGTGATGTATAAGATACCCTATACAAAGTATCTGAAATACTAGACGCAAGATACTTAAAAAAAAAGCATTTCAGATACCAGATTCAAATATTTTTTTAAAAAGGTATCTGAAATACTAGATACTAAATACCTATCTTTCAATTACTTTTTAAAGATAAAATACTTTTGTAAGAAAACCATATTTAATTGAATTTAAGTTTATTTGTTAAAAAAAAACAATTTTCTAATAGATCACGTTGATAACAAGGATTCGGCAAATGTGACAACACAAAATATAACCATATTTATGAAGGTATTAATTAAGACTTCTTATGTGTTAGTTGAGATTTGAGTAAAACTAATTCCTCAAACATTTTGATTATCTTCCTTTGATAGGGCTTCATTATCATGCCCCCAAAGGAGTAGAGTCGCTCCACAGGGGCAGAGCTGGGCAAACAAGTATTATATTTTAGGAAGTATCTTAAGGAACAAAGTATCTTCAAAATACTAACATACCAGGAAAATGTATCTAAATATAAGATACAAAATAAAAAAATTAAACAGTATTTCAAATACAAGATGTAAATACGTATTTGGTATCTTGTATCTGTATTTCAGATACTTTTATCTAAGATAAGTGTATATGACGAACAATTCAAAATAAAAAACTTACATACTTGGTTGAAGAAGCCAGAGTTATAAAAAATAAGCATTATCAATGAAAGCAAAGGAACAGCACAGATTCTTCATTTTAAACGATGGCTTACAGATTTTGTCTCCCTCTCACTTTTTCGTAACATTTAAAACCGAAAAACATACTAAAATATAAATAATATGTTTTTCGGTTTTAAACCGAAAAACATATTATTTATATTTTAGTATACAGCTTAATCGGTAACCGTTTTATTTCGGTTTTGGAACCGAAATATAACGTTAACCTATTCAAACAGTTTTTGGCGAACCCTGATTGTAACAACTCCTGCGTAGTTGGGTAATCGTCGTTAAGATTGGTTCGCCGTAACCGTAATCGATTAATCTATTATTATGATATGTGAATTTGTTTCCAGTGAAGGAGTCCATGTGCACAGTGTCGGAGCTGCGCGTCACCCCGTGCAAATCCCAAAAAAGCTTCTGCCGCTTGAAGACGGGTCGTGACTTCCAATTATCGTTCGACTTCACGCCCAGTGAGTACAAGCAGAGAGCAACTTAACAATCTAAGTTAGACAGAATCATCAAGCCACCACATCTTCGGATCTTCTTCGTCATATTCTTCGTTACTGAAGAAGAACATGCCCGTGATAGGACTAAATGGAAGGATTGATTCCATCACACTTTTGTGATCCGTAGAGATGCCTTACGCATGTAAAGTCGTTAGGTCTCCTCGATTACTGACAATAAAAATCCTTGCGGTGTCCCCACCGCACCGCTTTTAGAAAGAGCACATGGTACCGCGTGGCTGACGACCCTTTTAACTCCGAGTGTCTTTGTGAGCCCACTATATGACGGCTCGGAAACTCAAGAATTGTTACAGTGTACAATTCATAGAAACTAAATACTTTACTTTAAAGTAAAGGATATTTTTGTTTAGAACCTTAATATATTTTAGGGTTAAAGTTTATGATGGTGGTGTTAGGAGCCATAATAACCGTAGAGTATGAAAAGGATAATGAACGCTTAACGAGCACGTGAGGTGTATAAGGACCGTGCCGTATAGCGTTCGGTTCTCTGCCTACCCCGCTAGGGAAATGACGTGAAACTAGTTGGGTTTTGTTAAAGTTTATCATTGTGCAATCATTGTTGAGGCATTGTCGCCTTCAAAGGTTAGGTTACTGAAGACTATGATCTTCCAATTGACAGACTTCGACGCTACGGAGCTGATGACGGCTGCGTACAAGACCGGCACCCCTGAAATGCTCTTCGACACCCTGGGGGTGGCCGACGCCTGCCAGTACGCGACCTGCCCCGCCGCCTCCGGGGCCAAGAACACCTTCAACTACAATCTGCATATCGGCAGGCTGCTGCCCAGAGTAACAATCAGTTTTCTTACTCTTCTAGCGGTTAAATCAGTGATTTCTTGAAGGTTCATGGTCTATCAGGCCTAACATTAATAACTGATACGGACTGTACTTTTACACGGTAAAGGTAAATATTGGTCGCCTAGAGAAGACATAAGTGTAAAAGTTATAATAACACGTAATTATACAAACTAAGTAGAAGATATTTTCAATGGTTAAATTAAGCTCAAGAAATTCACATTTAGCGATTATTCATGTATAGCATTATCTATTATTTTTGAATATGGGATAAGCGTCTTAAATTGTTCGTCTGTACGAAGTCAATCAATTGATAATTTGAGTCCCCTTTATTTATTTTATTTTTACATGAGGAATGCAGTTACGCACCGTCCAAGTAAACCTAGGCTCGGCCTACGAGGGTGTATCGGGCTCAGAGCTTAGGGAAATCGCTCCACTACCGACTAAACCTCACGGTGGTCATTCACGGGCGCGACGCAGATTTCGGGTGCCCCAATACGGGATTCTTCGCGAAATCATTTGAGTCCCCTTTGGTAAGCCAGAAAATTAATACATTTATTAAATTGCACAATTATTTATTCCAGGGCACTTTCCCTTTGAAATGGACGGTCTGGAACAAGGCGAACGAGTCCCAGATGTGTTGCTTCGAAACCACTGTCACTTTAGTTTAAATCTTTGTGGGCTGAATACTGTATGTATTTGAAATGAATAAGAAAGATTTTTAACAAATCAACTAGGTCTTTGTGCTTTTATTTCGTTTCACCTTTCCCGGCGTTTGTTTGTCTGTAATTAAGTCAAAGTCAAAGTCAAAATATTCTTTATTTATATAGGTTTCAAAGAAACACAATAAATCGTCAAAAACTGTTAAGAAGATGTGATTCTACCACCGGTTCGGAATGTTGCATCTACCAAAAAGAATCCGGCAAGAAACTCGTTACTCTTTTCAACAACAGTATAAAAAAGTTGTAAGAATCATATTTAACTTTGAACCATGTTTCGAAGTGGTGTTAAATTAGAAAATATAATTTTATTATTACTAGGAAAAAAATGATTGAAAAAATTTACCCGGCCAGAGCAGACCAGTCTCCAAAGGCGGCACCTGTTCCCAAGCATGACGTATGTGTCAGCCATCGCTTAACTCAACCATATTTTAGGGAATGTAAATCTTGGGAGTTAAATTAAATCCACTTCCCGGTTACCGAATGAGCTGCAATTGAAATTTTGCATGCCCGTGTATACGAGCTATAAGGTAACCATAGCCGAAATTATGTACGCACATTCAGTTTGGATAACAATACATGATTAGCTGTGTGACGTTATTTTAAATCAAAAATGACGGACTAATTTTATTTTTAACTACCCTCTGCCCGCTGCTTCGCTCGCAGGGTACATCGATGAAACATAGCCGATGTATTATTCAGATGTATCAGCTATATTATTCTGAAGTTTCATTAAAATCCATTCAGTAGATTTTTTGTAAAAGAGTCACAAACATCCATTCATACATACAAACTTTCGCATTTATAATATTAGTAAAATGCATTCCTTCAATTTATGTATCAAATATAGGTAAAAAAGGGCCTGCTGAGAATGAGTCAAATAACTAAAAAGTAAAAAATAACTTAAAAGGAAAACAAAACTTTTTAAAAACAAGCTTTCGACTTCATCAAAAACCTTGTCGCGAGATTTACTTTTATAAATAAACAAGTTAATTAAATCACTTGAAGTGATTAATTTTACCTAAGCATTAAAATGTTCATACTTAGTAAATACGTGAACTTTCATCTCGCGACATGCTTTTTTAACACATAAATTGTGTAATGACGTTATAATAATATGGTAATAATAGAAGTTTGAAAGTAGTTTTTTTTAAACGCCTTTATATCTTTAACTTACAATATACCTAGCTAATTGAAACTTTACTTTTTTATTAATTAAAACAAAAAATCATTTATTTTCAGATCAAAGATCCATAGATTGTTAGTAACAATATAACTTATAGACTATGTTTGTATACATGGGAACAAAAAAAAAATTATATATATATTGTAATTAATAAATAAAATTATTTATTATATTTTCCTTATAGTAGGGAAGCCCATGATGCTAAGTGGGATTAACTCGAAAATCATTCGAATGCTTTCTCTTTAAATCTTCAAAAATCATTAGACTTTGATGATCTATACTTATAATAAATCTGTAGAGAGGTCAATTCTGTACATGAAATATATTTTCAAAATAACTATCAGGGGGTGATTAGTGATCGATACTGATGCCAAAATTGCAATCAGTAAAATTTTTGTCTGTCTGTCTGTCTGTATGTTCCTTATAGAAACAAAAACTACTCGACGGATTTTAACGAAACTTGGTACAATTATTCTTCATACTCCTGGGCAGGTTAAAGTATACTTTTCATCACGCTACAATCAAAAGAAGCAGAGTATTAAAGGGAAATGTTGGGAAAATTGGAGAAGATACTCCATTTTTTAAGCTTCCGTCGTTACATAGAAATCATGTATGACGGAAATAGTCTTTATAATATTAACCACTAGCTGTGCCAGCGGTGTCACCCGCGTTTATGTTTAAAAATTTACTGGTTGCAGTTTTGGCCTCAGTATCGATCACTAATCACCCCCTGATAGTTATTTTGAAAATATATTTCATGTACAGAATTGACCTCTCTACAGATTCATTATAAGTAAGTATAGATAAACGCGGGTGACACCGCTGGCACAGCTATTGTTTAATAAAAAAACAAACGTTCTAAAGATTTTTTTTAGAAAAACAGTTATATGTCTAGCGTTCATAGGTTTCCAATAATGTAAAAAAAGCAGTCACATGAAAATATGTTTTTTTTTATTCGTGCGCATTAGGTATTTATTACGCGTATGGCTTTTGCTTCTAAGAATTGCATGATGGGGGTGGCCCGAAGGAACTGCTGACTGTTTTTAACAAATAAAAAAAAACAAACAAATTAATAAGGCAGATTAATGTTATCAGCCCTATTAAAAGGGCTTTTTAATTTTGATCTCAGTTTTGAAGCAACACTGTTGTGTTTCGTCTTCTTCATTCCACATCCGCCACACCATCATGAACCGACCCTGAAATTAAAGCAAGAGATATAGAAAGCGATTAAGCCGGTTATGGTATCAAATACCCATTCATCCATGGGCAACCCCGGACAAGAACCCTTTGTTTCACCATAGACAATTATAACTACCTACTTCTTACTTAAAGTGACCAAATGAGATTGACCAAATCTTCAGACCAAAAAGCAGCTAAGTCTCTATAGATCACAGTCATTTATTATTCTCCCAGATGAAATCCTCATGGATGGCCGGGGAGCACAGGGCTGGGGAGCGACGTATGTTATTCATCATCATCATCCTCTTGCCCTTCTCCCAGTTTATCTGGGGTCGGCGCAGCATGTCTTCCTTTTCCATAGGTCCCGGTCAGCCGTCATCAAGCTATCCACTCCCATTTCTCTCATATCATCTTTCACACAATCCATCCATCTCTTATTTGGCCTTCCTCTTCCTCTCCATCTACTAACATTCATACTCATCACTCTCTTTGTCACATGTTCTTCCTCTCTTCTCATCACATGCCCATACCAAGATAAACGGTTTCCTCTCATCTTATTTACCACTGGTGCCACTTTCATACTTCCTCTTATATATGTATTTCTTATCTTGCCTATTCGCGTCACTCCACACATCCACCTTAACATTCTCATTTCCGCTGCATGCACTCGTCTTTCATCCGTCTTCTTCACGGCCCAACACTCCGATCCATACAGTAGGGCAGGTCGTATTAATCGTTCTGTAGATTTTTCCCTTAATCTTTAAGGGCATCCGTGGATCGCAAGTTGTTGCAGTGACCTGCCGCCATTTCATCCAACCTGAGTTGATTCGATGCCGAACATCCCTGTCAATACCGCCGTCACCTTGCACGAGAGACCCGAGGTACCGAAAGTCGGAACAGACCGGTACGGACGTTCCGGCAAGGGTAATGGGAAATGGGCTGGAGAGACCGCCAAAATCGCAGAACAGATACTCAGTTTTGGTTCTGCTGATTCTTAGGCCAACACTCTTCAACCGTTGCCGCCATTCCTCCAATCTGTTCTGGACCTCCAGGGCATCTTCGCTTACTAGCACAATGTCGTCGGCAAACAGCATACACCAGGGAGCCTCTTCCTGTATGTCCGATGTCAGCGCATCCATTGTCATCAGGAAGAGGTACGGACTAAGCGCTGAGCCCTGGTGGAAGCCCACAGCCACATTGAAACTAGCCGTAGTGCCGGCGGTTGATCGGACTTGGGTATTGCATCTGCTATACATAGCACAAATCAACTGCAGGTATTTCTCAGGCACACCTTTCGTCTTAAGGGCCCACCACAAAACCTTACGGGGAACGCGATCGTACGCCTTTTCAAGGTCAACGAACACCATGTGCAAGTTCTTATGCGCCCGTCTGTATTTCTCGCAAATTTGGCGAATGGCAAATATGGCGTCCGTTGTTCCTCGACCAGGCATAAACCCGAATTGGTTTTGTGAAATTTCGCTCTCTTCTCTCAAACGTCTCTCAATCACTTTTTCCCAAACTTTCATTCTGTGCGAGATTAGCTTTATTTCTCTATAGTTGTTGCAGTCCTGCACGTCACCCTTGTTTTTAAATATGGGCACCAGTAGGCTGTTGCACCATTCATCCGGTATTGATTCTTCGTGCAACAACATATTGAAGAACAAAGCCAACCACTTCCATCCATCCACTTTTAATATCTTCCACACTTCAACTGGTATTCCATCAGGTCCTATCGCTTTCCCCCTTTTTATTCCTCTCACGGCCATTTCCACTTCTTCCATACTTATATTTTTCACCAATCCAACATTTGTCCCTGGGTCTTCTAACACTTTATTCCATTCATTCTCTTCATTCATAAGTCTTTCAAAATAATTCTTCCATCGCACTTTTATACTATTCTCGTCCGTCAGCACCTTTCCTGTTTCATCCCTTACACACTTTATATGCATTACATCCCTCGTCTTTCATTCTCTTGCCTTTACCATTTGGTACAGTCTTTTTTGCCCTGCAGGGCAATCCAGCTTACGGTAGAGCTCGTCTTGGGCTCTTCCTTGTGAGACTGCTACAGCTTTTTTGGCTTTTCTCTTGCATTCTATATATTCATTCTTCTTTTCTGCTTTCCATCTTTCATTACCTTCACCCATACTCTGCCATTCCTTAAATTTATTCTTCTTTTCTTTAAGTACATTTTGTACTTCTTTCGACCACCACCATGTATCCTTGTCTATCACACTTTTTCCATTTGTCTCACCGAGAATATCTTTCGCCGCACTTCTTATACACCCTGCCATCTCATTCCAACACTCATTCACGCTTCGTTCTTTCATATCCCCCATTTCAATCATCTTATCTACCACTTTCTTTTTAAATTTGCTCACACACTCATCCTTCTCTAACATATGCCATTTTATCCTGGGAGGGGGTCGCTCCTTGTTCCTATTTGAGCGAAAAAATATTTTTGTGTCCATTATTAAGAGCCTATGTTGCGAGACCAAGTCTTCTCCTGGCAGCACTTTACAATTTCTGACGTGGTTAAGTCGGGAACGTCTAGTAAGAAAATAGTCTATTTGTGACTGATATGGTCCGCTTTTATAGGTAATTAGATGACTATTTGCCTTTTGGAACCACGTGTTTGTCACTGCCAGTTCGAAGGATGACGCAACTTGCAATAAAGTTTCGCCCTCTATGTTGCGATCTCCATATCCCCACCCCCCATGCACCCTTTCATAACTAACATTTATTCTTCCCACATGGCCATTAAAATCACCTCCTATGTAGATCTCCTCATGCGCCGGTACATTCATTATCACTGAGTCAAAGTCCTCCCAAAATTTCTCTTTTACACTTTCCTCACATCCAACCTGTGGCGCGTATACGCTCACAACATTCATCACTACATTCTCTATTATAACTTTCACAACTATCAATCGATCATTTACTCTCTTTACGTCCGTGACACTTTCTTTCAACCTATTATCCAACACGACACCCACACCATTCCATTTTCCATCACTACCACAATAGTAAAACTTGTATCCCTCACCAATTTCTCTTGCTTTCATACCCTTCCACTTCGTTTCCTGCAAGCATGCCACATTTATTCTTCTTCTTTTTAATACATCCGCTAACTCTTTAGCTTTTCCAGTCATCGTACCAACATTCCAACTTGCTTACCTCAATCTCATTTCCCGGGCTCGCTTCTTACGTTGCCCCCGCCCGGGGTGGTGCAACAACCCTCGTCCATTTCCCACAGGTGCCGGGTGCTGCTCCTGCGCGTCGCCTGCGGGGGACGCCCTAGCCCTGTCGCGCTTCTCTTTTATTTCTATCATGCTGCAAAGGTTTTGGCATTTACTTTTACAGCCGGCCACCTGCCTGACACCAACCCTCTTTGGGAGTGCATTCGTTGGTAGTTTACCCGCCACCATACAGGTGCCCTACGGCGCTGGTTTGTCTGCACTGGGCTATCTCCCATAGCCGGCTTATACGGCACCCCGGGGTTGCGATGGGGCTGGCACATTTTTCTTTTTCTCCCAGGCCAGCATGGAAGCAACGTATGTTATATGAACATAATAACGTATGTTATTCATACGTACATAAATAATATCACGCCTTTTTTAAATTCTTCCTTTCGAACGATACTGGTCCATTTCTGTCTTACGCAATTTTTTTAAATTGGACTAGTAGTGTAGTTCTGAGATTAGCGCTTTTAAGCAAACAAACAGACTCTTCTGCTTTATAATATTAGTAAAGTATCGATTAATTAAAAAAAAAATACCAGTGAGAATACCAGTGGTCGTGAAGCGCACCCTGCTCATCATGGCTCGATACTGAGCGGAGACCATTTTGGTACCTACCCTTTTGTGTTTGTAAAGTTCCTATTTTCGGTAAACTGTATTTTTATTACATTTATTTCGTTTTTACATGTATTTTTGGTACCAAATAATGTATTTTTTTCTTTCTTTCTTTCTTTCAAAATCATCTCTATTATCGCCATAGCTATCATCCACACCAGCCACGTAGACTTACGTCAAACATCAGCTTAGGGACTACAAGGTCGGCCGTGATGGTATTGATCATGAACTCCTCGACTGGCCACGTGCCGGAGGGGCATCTATCAGCGAACAGCAGAAGAGGAATTTCAATATTGTTGAATATGAATTTTAACTTTATATGAAGCTGACTCACTGGGAAATCTGAAATAAATATTGATTTATTTGTTTTTGACATTATTATATGTCATTCAGTTAATTATAAATAAGACTTTAAGAATCGACAGTAATTATTTAATTATAATCAGATTCATTTTACAAATTAAACTTTCCTGTTGCATCATGTTGTTTGGTCCATTGATCGAATGGTCAGAGACACTGGCTACGAAACCTAGGGTCTCGGATTCGAATCCGGCTAGAGGAAAATGTTTCGTGTGATGAAATGGGCATTTGTACTCGAAACATGGATGTCTATAAAACGTATGTAAGTATGTCTATCCATAACCAAGTATCAGCTTATAGACTTAGTTCGGGACTAGGGAATTGGTGTCTCAGTCCGAAGAATTTATTTATTTATATACCTACTGTTTGAGAAGGAACAGATTGTATAGATCTGCCGTTGAAACACTTGCTGTGCGTATTCTATCGTCCTACAGCTCTGTCTATTTGTAATTTGAACCTGTGCTGCCTACACAAATAAGCTTGTAAACAGGGGCCTAACAATAGGGGGGCAGGACTGGCAACATTCTATGGGCCCCCAGCGGTGGGGGGGGCAGGGTGGTGTGTGGGACTCCCGGGGACCTCTAGAATTGGAGAACCCTGTTCCGGCCTAGATGTTAGTGGCCGGGTAACTCACTAAAACCCCGCGACACCCCTCAGCGCTCGAGTGGAGGAGCGTCATGGGTATGGCTGAACCTTACTACCACAACGCCCTCCAGGACGGGGGTCCCCTAGGCGCTAGCATAGAAATCGAATACTATCATTGGCAGAAGGCCACCATTCATATAAAATTGTCATGGGCCTCAGACAACATAGTTTTGCCATGGTTGCTTAACGACTATAATAATACTCACGCGGTGTGTAGTCAACACTGATAGTGTTCGTATTACTTCGAAAAACGTAGCATATCGTTCGGAATTGCTTTTTGTTTCTTTGTTTAAGACATGGCGACAAGGTGACGTTGTGTATCGTGCAGGCATTCGTCCCTGAAATTTATAAATACAAACATAATATCACGCTCATAATCCCCGAAGGGGTAGGCAGTCAAAGGAGCAGCAGGCCCCTTTAATTCAGCACATTCACATTCCACATTCAGCCATAAAGAAACAAAGTTAAATGGAAAATTGTAAAAAGCAGTGACAAGTGGCCATATACCATTAGTCATCTGTTACGACATGCTAGGGAAGTAACACAGTTGGCACATTATTTTTAAGTCCCAGACCAACATGGGACGAATTGACCTTGTATAGCAAGTTAATACATTACTGATCTCAGTATTTAATGATTGGTTGGTGGTGTATATCTTATTGTATTGTATTTTATGAGTTCTGGCAACCCGTTGGTGCAATTCACAATGGTACTTATACGGTATTACGGAACAAATGTGGCAGGATATGGGTGTGGGTTCGATACCAGGAGCACAAAAAGTTGCTGATGAAACATTTATTTGTCTCTGAGCTATTCTAGCCATTTGTAGCACCTTAGTTAATACATACGTTAATTAATTTTCAAGCTTATTTGCAAAGAGATCTATGTATAATTATGCTGTCGAATATTTACACTTATTAACTAAACTTACAATGGCCTACACAATTATATTTTTCTGGCATATATTTTTTACTGTAATCATCATTGGTGGTAATATAGAAACGTAAAAAAAGTTAACTTGATTGGCAGGTCGCTAGGTCTAGTAATTAAGACATCGTTTATGGTTAATGTTATATATAGCCTTGCTCGAAAAATTAGCTATACCGAAAACACAAAAATATTTTTTCAATTCCTGTACGTCAGTAGGACCAGACCTGGACCAGTAGTTCCTGAGATTAGAGCGTTCAACCAAACATACAAACTAGTCAACATTTTAAGTTAGTAGAGATAAAAAATTATCAATTACCATCATCACATTCTTTGAATGAAACTCTTTTAAGGGTGGCCAATCCGGCGAACGAAAGAATTAAAACAATATACACTTTCATATTACATTAACAAGTCAATTGCAAAATAACACCAAACCTACTGAATAAAGTGTTATATTTAATAAAAACAATCGGCTTATCATCTTCGGAATATCCCGAATAGCATACCTAATCTATATTTACTAATAATATTATAAAGAGGACAGATTTGATTGTTCGTTTGTTTGTATTGAATTCAAATTCAAAATATCTTTATTTATATAGGCTTCAAGAAAGCACTTATAAATAGTCAATATACAAAAAAAAAACAAATAATACTACCACCGGTTCGGAAGGTAGAATCTATTGAGAAGAAACCGGCAAGAAACTCGATAGTTACTTTTTTAAATGAAAATTATACAATTTTGTAAACTTAATTAACCCACACTTAAGACTAGATATCACTGCAGATGAACAATTCATTATGAAGTTAACCATAAATCTTTGTCATTGAGGAATTCTTCGAACTTGTAATACCCCTTACTCATTAAAAATTATTTAATGCATAATTTGAATCTATGTAAGGGTAATGTTAAAATACTTTGTGGTAGTTTATTGAACATTTTAATACTTAGACCAATAAATGAATTACCACTTTTTTGGAGTCTATGATTTGGAACAGCAAGTTTGTGTTTATTTCTCGTATTTAAACTATGAGTATCTGGGGGC
Organism: Glyphodes perspectalis; assembly: GCA_951394215.1. Classification (NCBI taxonomy): domain Eukaryota; kingdom Metazoa; phylum Arthropoda; class Insecta; order Lepidoptera; family Crambidae; genus Glyphodes; species Glyphodes perspectalis. Next base: position 946,570 of record OX596211.1, on the reverse strand, counting down.
ACGGCAGTGCCCCCGCCAAGTCGAGCAAAAAAGCGGCACGGCCGTACCATCCTTTTCTCGAAGCAATTCAGGCCATTTTCGACCCCCTATAACTTCGTTGTGGATAAAACTAGAAGACTGAATTTTCAGTAACCATGCAGGCATTGTAAAGACACGGTATATATCAAATTTCATTCAATTTGAACCCGTAGTTTAAGAATTATAATGGGTCAAGGTTTCTTAATTTTGTCACTCACTGACTGACTCACCGATCATCAAAATTCTAAGGCACTTCTAGCAGACCTAGAAGCTTCAAATTTGGAATATAAGTAGTGTTTGGTGTATGAACTAAGAAAAAACTAAAATATTTGGGGGCACGGTAGTGCAACCGCTAAGTCTAGCAAAATTTTTAATTTCGGTCCAGTTTTATAAATATTTAACTACTTACTTAAATAACTTTGTAATACCATATAAATATAAAGGCGCACGGTAGTGCCCCCGCCAAGTCGAGTAAAATTTTTCAATTTCGGTCCAGTTTTCTAGATACATAACTGCTTAAATAACTTTGTAATCCCATATAAATATAGGCGCACGGTAGTGCCCCTGCCAAATCGAGCAAAAAATGGGTATTCCCGCCATGCGAATTCATTCCACAATTACAAGTCTTATAGTTACAAGTCTGGGCGGTTTACATCTAATTAATGTCGACTTTGGAAGTGTTAAAGCGCAGGAATCCTCAATTTGTGAATACAACAGACCAAGAAGCATTTATCGTCCAGATTTGTCAAAAATTTTAATATCAAAGCCTCCCAGAAAAACGCATAGAGACAGGCAGTGGGCTCTTAGAAAACCTGTAGCTGAAGCTCAAGAAGTAGTACCGGAAAAGAGAAAACGGAAGGCTACCTACAAAAATAAGAAAAGTTCATATGTCAGAGAGAGGGCTTTAAGAAAATTCGTTGCTGGTAGATATACTTAGATACAATAAGTAGAAGGTACTGAAAAGGAAAAAAGTAGAACTGTCTACAAAATACAAAAAGAAATGAGATCCCATCAAAAACAATACTTGTCAAAAAAACCAAGTCTCGCAACTCAGTTGTTCTACGGTAAAAAGTTGTGAGATCCATGTAATACCAAGTCGGTTATTAATATATTCAGACTCTACTTAAGTGACTTTCTGTCTTAATACGTCCAGTCCCTAAGACCACAATCGTGGTCCATAACAATTGTAAATCAATTGTGTCTGGAATCTCCGTACTCGAAGCATTAAGTTGTTACGTAATAATTAACAGCATCTTATAATGACGCATATCAATATTAAAAATCAATCAAACAAGTTTCTACAAGTCTCTTTGTTAATAATATTCCAAGTTGCTTTAATTTTATCACTAGAATTTAAAATCTTGAGCCTGAGATAATTAGATTTTGCTACTGCACATACTTTTTTAAATATTTTAAAGTAATTTCTAACAAATTCAACAAATTTTGGATCACTTGAATTTGCCTTCAAGTTATATAAATCAAATAACTTCCTTCTACTAGTGAAGATACCTGTGGTGGCCCAGTCACTAAATTTAGTTTTAGTATTATTAATAGTGACTTTTTTCTTAGTGAAAACACTTGCAAATTCTTTTTCAAATAAATTGAATAACATGCTATACGAATCATTAATTTCCCTATCCCTGAACTGTAACAACGAGACTCTTTTAGCTATATTTTCCCTAAATTTATCCAGGCGGTGTGCTGTAATTGGTCTACAGATGAAAGTAGATGAAGCTGTGTTATGATCATGTTCCAAGACCACAATCTGCCCGCTATGGTCAGAATTTATAAAATTAATTATTGACCTATCAACTATATTACAATTACAAAAAACATTATCAATACAGGTGGCAGATGTAGGAGTAATTCTTGTAGGCTGGCAAAATAGTTCATGTAGATAATAGCTTTTAAACAAATTCAAAAACATTATTGAATTTTGAGATGAATCCAAAATATTTACATTAAAATCCCCACATATAATGATATTTTTGTTACAATTACATACTTTTTTTAATAATTCTTCCATGATGGACTCAAAAATTTGGTAATTTCCAGATGGAGGCCTATAAATGCATACAATAATGAACTGTTCAATCTCTGCACATGATATTTCAATAGTTCGTTCAGTTGAAAGTGCAACTATATCTTTACGCTCTTTGTATTTTAATTTCTTGCTTAATAGTATAAGTGACCCGCCTCTAATAGCAGACTTTCTTGTGAACGAGCTAACGACTGTATAATTATCGATATTAATTAGGAGTTCACCCTGTCTCAACCAATGTTCTGTCAAATATAAAACATGTATATTCATTTGGTTGAGGCAAAGTTCTATTTCTAATTCCTTGCCAGAAAAGCCCTATATATTTTGATGAACAATATTCAAAACATTGGACTTTCCTGTCGATTCCAAACTAGATATGATATTTAAGCTAGAGGTGTCCTCTATTGTCTTTGACTTAAATTTAAATGATTTGGAACGAGTTCCAAGGTCTGACTAAGTATATAATTAAAATTATAGGCTAATAAATTAGATATTTGTTTTTTAAGTTTAAAAGACAAATAAAAACTTTTGCCTGTCAACATATTACGAGGAATAAAATTATTTGTGTCAAAAAACACAAATTTGTCACTATGACAAGTCAAATTGTATATTAGAGTATTCAATTTATGAATACTATCATTTTGTGCAGATGAATATAATTTACAATATGGTAAAGCACATATGTAGATACTTTTTACTGGTAAATCAGACAGAAGGGAAAAGCCCTTAAGTATGTCTTTTTTTTTGGTCAATACATTACTAATCATCAATATAATTATGGAATTTTCATTAAAACTACTAGCTACCACTCGTTTACATATCTCACTGAGAGGAGCATCTGGCATGCAAAAATTAGACACTTTACAATTTAATCTTCTATTTAATAGGGCCCCATAGCCAACACCTATCTCATCTGAGAACATTATTACATTATCATCTAATACTACATTATCATCTATACTAGGAGCTATCATAATACTAGTGTTAACTTTACTCATATTTGAAGGTGATGTTGACATGTCGCATGGGGGCTGCTGGACAACATCCATGCTGCTGATCAGACGGATCAGTACCTTGACAGCTGCACTGGTCCACAAGTGTGTTAACAGCTTGAATGTGTTCATTAATTTGGGACCGAGCAGACTTGTATCTGTCAGTCATAAGTTTAAGTGACCTTTGCAGCCGCACAATATCAGCCTGAAACCCCTGCGTGTCCCTATCATGCTTCAATCTACTCTCGTCTATAGGATCTAGAATAGGCTCTCCAACTACTGAACCGATTAGAAAAATTCGTTCACCAATAGATAGCTATTTTATCAGCGAGCAACATAAGCTATATTTTATCCCCGTCTTCTTACGGGAACGGGAGCTACGCAGGTGAGACCGCGGGGCGCTGCTAATAACATAAAAACCACTGAAGGCCATAAGGTAAGGTAAATTTTTTATTGATATTATAACCGTAAAATAGTTTCCCCTGGAGGCGTCTATAATCTGTGGTTTAGGTAACATAATGTATTTTTATTTTGCAATGAATCATATGCGTAAAATTCATTTATACTAACAGGAAATATAGTTTTCCCTGTAAAATTCCCCACAAATGTACCTAGTTGCTTGCCTAAAATTAGGAGAACCCCCGCCGGGTTTGATAAAGGACGATTTCAGGAACTTGGACATAATATGAGGCCCCCCAGAACCAGAGGCCCGGGGCAGACCACCCCTTCCGCCCCCTGGTTAGTCCGCCACTAAGATGGAACATTGTTATCAGTGTATTCAAAATTATTAGATGTAGTTCATAATAAGGGTCATGGGGCAGCAACCATATTTGCTGTAGGACTAGTAAATCAGAAACTTCACTTATATCACGATGATAACTGAAGGTCTTAGATGAAATCGCTCACCTCAATATTTTTTTTTTTATTATGACAGTTTCTTAATTCAAAATTGCTTTATTGGTTACTATTTATTTGTTGCAATGTTTGGGAGTCTCCAGGTTAGTTTTACACTTGTGATAAAAGACTACACTATTTCACAATTTTCCATCTAAGCCAGCCCATTGTCCCGTGTTGGTCTGGGACTTAAAAATAATGTGCCAACTGTGTTTCTTGCCTAGCATGTCGTAAAAGGCGACTAATGGTATATCGGGTTTTGGGTATGTGATTTTGTAGGCGTAGTTTTATTTTTGTCTGAATGTGGTTAAAGGAGCCTGCTGCCCTCTGCCTACCCCTTCGGGGATTATGGGCATAATGTTATGTATGTATGTATAAGATGCGATACAAACCGGTAAGCGTTATCCCATCAAAAACAATACTTGTCAAAAAACTCGATAATCAGTTGTTCTACGGTAAAAAGTTGTAAGATCCCTGTAATACCAAGACGGTTATTAATATATTCAGTCTCTACTTAAGTGACTTTCTGTCTTAATACGTCCAGTCCCTAAGACCACGATCGTGGTCCATAACAATTGAAAATCAATTGTGTCTGGAATCTCCGTACTCGAAGCATTAAGTTGTAACGTAATAATTAACAGCATCTTATAGTGATGCATATCAATATTAAAAATCTTTAACGTTTTATATAAATATATTGAGACTCGGCCATCGCATGAAAACACGTGCAAATTAAATTATTTAGTGCGATGGCCAAGTCAATATATTTATTTATTAATCATATTATCATGCCGTGACACTGGTATACTGTGACATAGGTGAAAGAAACGCAGCATAAACTTATAATAAACCATAGTTAATCTCTTTTTCATTTTACTTAGTCTAGTATAATAATTGTAATTAAAGTAATGTGCACACTGACCTGCGTGAGGTCAATGATAAATCATTATTTGGGATGTCCAAATAAAAACCCACGCATAATGTTATTTATGTCGCAAGTTGATTTGATACCAAACCATTCCTCGTTATCTCCCCACAATTAATGTACCAAACAGCCAATGGACTCTCTTATCGAAAGATATATATTATTATTATAATATATTGAAAATTTTTATTATGTTATAAAATTTATCAACACTAGTTCACACTATACAAGCCTAACGATTTTATACTACTAAACATATATTATTGTATTATGCCGTGTAAAATAGTAAGGCTTTATAATATATTGAATGAGCATGTATAAAATGATAACATATTAATAAATAAATAAAAAAGAATGTGCCAACTGTGGTTCTTGCCTAGCATGTCGTAAAAGGCCTCTAATGGTTTACGGGCTTTTGGGTATGTGACTGAGTAGGCGACGAGCTAGCCACTTGTTACTCCTTTTTCACAGCTTTCCATCCAACCCAGCCCACTGTCCCATGTTGGTCTGGGTCTTAAAAAGGATGCGCCAACTGTGTTTCTGGCGACTAATGGTATATGGGGTTTTGGAGTTTTAGCCACTTGTCACTACTTTTTCACAATTTTCCATCTAACCCAGCCCAGTTTTATGTTTGGCTGAATGTGGTCAAAGGGACCAGCTGTCCCTTTAACTCTGCCTACCCCTTCGAGAATTATGGGCGTGATGTTATGTATGTATGTATGTATATTGTAAAGTTATAAGCAAAATTATCTGGTCTCACTCTCTTGATATCAAAATAGCGGGAACAAACTAAACCATTCGTTGCTAGTAAGTACATTTGATTTTAATATTTACTACCCCTTACGTACCCACACATAATCATACTTCAAAGTTTCTGTGGCAATAATTTTGTAGTTATGAAATATAAATTGTGATTTCGCCAGTTTAACGATCGGATTTTATTAAAATAACAATTAGTCAATAGGTATACTTATTGTCTAATAGTTAAAATATACTACCGAATTTCTACTTTACCGTACAGTAATTGAAATTAAATTATTTCAAGTAGTTTTGCATAAAATAAAAAAAATAAACGTGTCTCAGTCATCGAATTCATTCTGCCAGCGATAGAAGGTCGTATAATAGGGCATTATGGATCAAATTGTGCAAGATTTTTTGGGAATTGGGAATGTTATGACGATATTCCCGGTATAAGGCTCAGTCGTGACATTACTGTCCTTTGTTTCGATAGTCGATAATATCGACGAAAGGCATGGTGTCGCCCTATGCTTACAGAGTTATCTATAATGTCCGGTGTGAGTACCTAGTCGTATGTTCTGTTTGATTACCGCACCATTCCGGGAACGGCAGGAACACAGCAGCCATGACGCTCCGAGCCCTTCTCTTGGTATCCTTGTGCTTCGTGGTGAAGTCTGAAGTGGTCTTCATAAAGAACTGTGGGACCGGTAAGTGCAGAAGTCTTTTTAAATCATTTAGATCCTACTTTGCGCATATATGGCACCAGAGGCCTGTCCCGGCTTCGCACAGTTGGACATTAATGTTTTTAACATTATGGGTATTAAATCCTAAACTGCCGAGTCCGAATCATTTCAATGATGGAATATTATTTTTAATCGGTTGAGTGGTTTATGCGTTAAAGCGCAACACACAAACACATTCACATTTATAATATTAGTTAGGATGTTTTAACCCACTATTGTTATAGTATATATGCAGAACTTGGCCCCAAGTAATAAACAAAACAAAAAAAAATATTCAATAACGGATTTCACGAAGTTACAAGGGTAAGGTGAAGAGTTATCGCCCAGACAACATTGAGTTAGCGCTCCAATCTCTAAAATTTTTTTTAATTTCAAACGTATGTATCGGTTCGGACAGATTGTCCAAACATTTTGTGTCAGAAACGTCAGCAAGCCTATTTTTTATATGATGAATACTTGTGTTTGTTCTGTGTCTGGGTGTTAATATTGAATATTTACGTATGTATTTGTAATACCACTGTTGTTTCTGATATCCGTAACACAAGTGCTTAAGCTACTTATCTCGGAGTCAGATCAATGGATGTGTGTGTAGTGTAATATTTATTTATTTATTGATTACCAAACCTCTAAAGAAATTAATATTAGTTGATCGCGTAAACTTTTTATAGGAACTTTGTAGTGTATATTTGAAACGTGATCAATTTAAACATACTTAGCTTCATGTGCTGGTTCAATGCCGAAGGATTTCAATCCCGAATAGAGATTGCAGTGCTGAATTTAGCAATTCACTTGGATCCAGTATAGTTTCCGCTCTGCCAGTACCAGCGTCATGTGGATTGTGATCCCTGTGGGGATCGAACAACTGTCGGCGCATGGGGCAGGGTTTTAATAAATAGATAGATAGAATAGAAATATCTTTATTCATGTAGGCTCCGCAAAAGCACTTATTAACATTCATAATAATACAAAAAATGATTCAACTGCCAGATTCCGAACGTTGATTCTACCGAGAAGAACCGGCAAGAAACTCGGTAGTTACTCTTTTAAATTGCCATAGGTTACTACCGAATGCGCCATCGAGCCATTCAGATAGCAATAACTTAATGGTGTCCCATTTTCCGCAGATGGGCCACTAGCGTGCCAGGTGACCCGGGTGGACGTGGGGGGCTGCAGCAACGCCCCGCGCTTCTGCAGAATGGGACACGGCAAGCGGTACCCAGTCAGCGTCAGCTTTGTCCCCTGTAAGCACAGCATATTAGCTTAATATTGTATAACTAGCTAGCTTTACGCTATTTCCCTAGCAGAGTAGGCAGAGAGAACCGAACGCCTTTTGGCACGATTCTTACACACTTCACTTGCTTCTTCAACATTCATGATCCTTTTCATACAAGTTCTACGGCGACTGGCCCGTTGTTCGAGTGGTCAGAGACCCTGGCCACGAAACCAGGGGTCGCGGGTTCGAATCCCGCTAAGGGCAAATGTTTCGTGTGATGAACATGGACATTTGTACTCGAGTCATGGATGGTTATAAACGTATTTAAGTATGTCCATCCGTTCACCTAGTATCCATAGTACAAGCATCAGCTTAGTTTGGAACTAGGGAATTGGTGTGTCAGTCTGAAAGATTTATTATTATTTTATGGCTTCTAACATCAGCTTTTGTTAATCGACCAATCTGGTCATGGTAGGTGATCCTGGGCCTTCCGCGGCTTCTACATCCGTCCTTCTGTATCGCCCTGTTATTGAAATAAAAATGGGTGTAAAATACTTTTAGATCCATTCTCATGCCTACCAAACCAATTATACAAAGAAAATTTTATTAAACTTGGTGGAAGTCGAGTTTCGAAGGTATTCAACCACAAACATGAGATTTTTATATAGGAAGAGAGATAGAGATACATTTTTCAATCCCAATGGCTAAGTCTCCGTGTGGTAAGAGCAGAATCTGAACCCGCAAAGGAAAGACCTGATGTGATATTATTATAAGTAATTTATTTTTTCTCTTCGAATCTCCTTTAAAAAAATGAGGAGCAAAGCCGCAAGTAGGTAAATTGTTGTTTAAACCTTTTTTAACGATATGTGTCATGTTAATATAACACATTTAAAACCTTTGTTTGTAGGCAAGCATGAAATATAAAGCATTATTCAAAATATTTATTTAATTACAATTAATTGTATATCCCATGTTGGTCTGAGATTTAAAAAGAATGTGCCGACTGTGTTTCTTGTTGGTACAACACGTCATAAAAGGCGACTAATGGTGTATAGCTTGCGGCCCCTTGGTCCTTAAACTCGGACTATGTGTATTCATGCCAATAATATTACTAACTAATGTTGGTCTGAGACTTAAAAAAGAATATGCCAACTGTGTTCCTTGCCTAACATATCGTAAAATGCGACTAATGGTATATGAGGTTTTGGTTATGGAATTGTGTAGGCGACAAGCTAGCCACTTGTCACTACTTTCTCACAATTTTACATCTAACCCAGCCCAGTTTAATTTTCGGCTAAATGTGGTTAGAGGGTCCTGCTGCCCCTTTGACTCTGCCTACCCCTTCGGGGATGATGGGCGTGATGTTATGTTTATATCACTAACAATGGATAAAAACAAGTTCACTTCTCTTTGCTAAAATACTATTATATAGATAACTTTTTAACTCTCAAAGCTTTTGAAAACCTTATTATTTCATTGCACAAGTTCGTTGATTAAATATGTGCTTTTTGTTGGCTATTTTCAGATTTTACATCACAAAAGATGCTACTACAGAACATGGTGGATCTCCACAACGACGGCGCTTACCACCCCATGAAGTACAGCAAAAACCTCTGCGAAGACCACAACCTGGTGTGTCCTTTGGAGCCTCACGTTAAACAGACCTTGGACTTTGAATTGCACATGACTGCAAATTTAAGCGTACGTATATAAACCCCCATTTATAACCCTCATCTTCATTGAGTATACGAAAGTGGAATGATTCAGGTATATATATACCTACCACGATTGAGTTGGCCCCAGAGACGTCTTTACCTATAGTGCAGTGTGTGCGTTGAACACGGGCGCAGCAGTCCTAGGGTTTGTCTTCCCTCAGATCAGACAAACCGTATTTCTCATTGAAGCATGAAGTTACTTAATAGTTTTGTTATGCATTGCAGGGTTCTGCTCCGGTCCTGGTGAACTTCTACAACGCAGACAACCAGACTGAAAGCTGCTGCTTCACCTTTAAGATCAAGTCCACTGGTGCTGAGCAGCTTCCGTGACATGTCATGATGATCTACTTTTACCTATGGTTAAATTTTAAACTATAGCCTCAAAAATGTATTTTTGATTTATAAATACTCAATTCAATGATATATTCTGTGTTTTTTTTTTTTTATTATTGTATATTACGGATGATGAGAAAAATTATATATGAAAAGGATCATGAATGTTGAACTTTCGAAATACGACTCCCTGCGGCCAGAAGTCCTCCTTTATGAAGGTCGCCAGGTTATACGTCGGCACTGGTACCACAAATTAGTTGAAGTTCACTTTGTGGCGCGGTTCAAGCCTTTCGATCCTCAGGTTGAAGTTCGTCTTCTTCATGATGTAGTCTACGAGATCTTGAACCCTCGTAGACCAGTGCAGTCGGGACACATAGCTGCGTTGAGGTTTGAGGAAAATAACACGCAAAAAGGTAACGTTTGATAAGTTTTCAGATTCTGTCCTCTTGTTGCTGCTGATAATTTTATAACCAAAATAGCGACATTAAGACAAATCTAAGTTCGTATTATTATTACTAGCCCAGCGGTGAAAGGAAACCTAGAAGATCTTAGGAAATAATTAATAAAGATGTATAATCATCATCCCAATTGTCCAGTTCCCCAGTGTCAGGTTTACGAAGGTCAAATATCAGTTGCTTTAATGTAATATCCAGACTTGATAAATCTAGAATCATGGTTCAAGCACACCACAATCCGTGCCACAACTGGAGTTAGGACATAATGCTGGGAAGTCGATGATATTTTGTCCATTTTGATACTGAACCCCAAATGCATATCAGTCAAAACCATAACCCTCTTTTTTCTGCGCAGGTAAAAATAACGGAATAACGCAAATCATATCGTTACACAAAACGTGACCTCAGAACTCGGTGTCACCGAGGCAGAGTTCACTTTCCTTCAGGGAAAGGTCGCCGAGTCGAATCGGTGGCCATTGAGCGGTCAAACTGTTTATAACAAAACTGCAGAGGCTGCACGGGAATTGGGTTTTTATGTTATAGAATTACGGTTGTAAATAGCATGTGAATTTTATGCGAAAAATGCGGATGTTACATAAGTGGAAGCGGGTGCGTTAGCGACGAGTTATAAAAGGTTAGAAGAATTCATAGTGTTTTGTATTTAACACTAAGATGTTGGTGACTCAAAAGGCAATTACGAGAAACTATGTTAATTTCAATATTATTACACATTTGTTTTATACGAGAACAATATCTGACGGATTGTCAGGCCATTAGATATGTTTTATAACTTACTAGCGTTATGTCCCGTGCTAAGTTGGAGTCCGCTCAGACACCAATCCAGATTTAGCGAGTCTGGTAAGTAAATTGATACGATTGCCGATCTGACTTTCGACAGAGAAACAGGACAATTTTGAATCACGATTCACTTAAAACACTATAGACAGGCCACCCACTTATCACTACTTTTTCACAATTTTACATCTAACCCAGCCCAGTTTTGTTTCTGGCTGAATGAGGTTAAAGGGGCTTGCTGCCTCTTTGACTCTGCCTACCTCTTCGGGGATTATGGGCGTGATTTTATGTATGTATGTATGTACAAATTAAGTAAGTATACTTTGTACTTGTGGCCAAATGAAAAAAGCCACGTTTGAAACATCATTCTTATTGTAGTTTTCAAAGTACAACCACAACACGTTGTGGCAATTAAGTAATGCCATGCGCAATCAATTTAACATCAATGAAAATGTCGCTATCGGAACCTCTCGTGTTCCGCAAAACACTAATCGCAGAGGTGAACGCACGAACACAATTCAATTTATACTAAGTATTAGATAGCCCCAAACGAGGCGACGGAGATATTTCCGCGAATCCCCAAACAGTATGTTTTTTGCACGCCCTGATTGTTGCCAGATTGAATATCAGTTCCGGATCAATTACTTTTTATAAGGCTGATGTCACAATACCATATTGGGATAGGACCTAAAAGAATGTGCCAACTGTGTTCGTAACAAAACATAAAATGTAACAAATGGTATATTGAGTATTGGCTCTGTGCTGGTGTAGGCGACGAGTTAGCTACTTTTCACTTTCGTGAGGAGTGTTGGTTCAAACCCAAACATGCACTCCTTCATTTTCAAATTAATACAAATATAGAACTTTCGCCCAACTAAATATTACGCCAGAAAGTTAATGATGATGTATCTGTTGGTACGCAACCTACTCGCAACTACCACAATCGAATCTAAATTTCTCCAGGCTCATGTCATCCACAGAAAATGACACCATATGCAGGCAGCAGTCACTTTCATTTCCTTTTACATCGGATCACGACTGTCATTATCGCCCATCAGTAATTACGAAAGGGTAATAGACTGCCGTTACGGTTCAACACCAACATAATATGTACCGTTGTTTACAGATTAATTTCTCAAAGTGATGTGGAAGAAATGCCATCTCATGATTAAGCGAGAGTTGTGCTTAGCAATCCTTATTAATGTTATTAATGCGAAAGTGACTTCTGCGAGTTAAATTTTGATGTCTAAAAACATTTAGTAGACGACGCCATATACAAGTAATTCATAACATTACATAGGACGTATTATTTTTATCATTAAATTCTATTATTTAAAATAAATAGAATTCTCCAGGCTGACACACCAATTCCCTAGTCCCAAACTAAGCTTATGCTTGTGCTATGGATACTAGGTGAATGTATAGACATACTTAAATAGGTTTATAAACATCCATAACTCGAGCACATTTGTACTCGAGTCATGGATGTTTCGTGTGAACATGGACAAATGGACAAATGTCCATGTTCATCACATTTGCCCCTAGCGGGATTCGAACCCGCGACCCTCTGTTTCGTGGCCAGGGCCTCTGACCACTCGACCAACGGGCCAGTCAAAATTGTGAAAAAGTAGTGACAAGTGGCTAGCTTGTCGCATACACAATCACATACCCAAAACCCGATATACCAATAGTCGCCTTTTACGGCATACTAGGCAAGAACCACAGTTGGCTTACAATAAATTATATGAGTACAATTTACGAGGCAGGTAAGAAAAGAGAACTGTAATTGTTTGTTGTAATTACTTACCAAATCAGTTTTACAATACACCTATCAATTCACTCTCGTAACCCGAATGATGGATAGACGGACAGCTCAATTTTATTACTCTTATACCCGAATCGAGTCCAATTGAACGCCGATCTCATTCATCGACCGTAGTTAAATAACCGCAGAGATCTTTAATTGAAGTTTTATCGCAACATCAAAGATACAATAAAATTACATCCAATGGTTTGTATTGTCTTTGATACAATAAAGAGCAAAAGAAACAAATTAAAAGACCAATAAATTAACAGACTTTAACAGCGTCTGTTATTATCTTGGTCATTTCATCGCTAAACCTTTTTGTTTTACTTTTATTTGTTAACAAGCTTTGGTCGCGGCTTTGTCTGCTTATAGGTATGATACACATGTAGGTAGGTATGTTTAAATGTACATTGACAATCATATTTCACTAGCTGTCCCGACGACTTCGTCCATGTGTTTATTCGGTATTTCGGTGTTTTATTGAGCATTCATATTATTGAGGTTGTGTTAGGAATATTCATCTTTCCGGTATTAAACATATTTTCTATTCATTTTAAAGATAACTATTTCTCAAACTTTTCATGGTAATCACTTCAGGGGCTTGAGAATTTGTGAAGGAATTTGACCACCTTAAAGTTTGAATGCTTAGAAAGGACAGATTACTTTTTATTTAAAGATATAAATCCCGCGAAGGGTGCAATAGTATAATAGAAGGTCCGAGCCAAAGGTCTCTGTCGCATAGAATTCCAGTGCCGCGGTGAAAAGGTATTATTTATATTCCTTAACTAGTGGTCGCCCAGTGGTCGAAATTCGACCATTATTCATTTAATTTTCTTATTAATTAAATAAAATAAATAAAAAACGTTTATTGACTTTTTTCAACATAAAATAGTACACAGTTTAACATAATATGTAGGTAACACAAACATAATATATAATTATAAGTAGCTTTTCCCCACAGCTTTGCTTACGTTAATATTGTTTTTTCTCAGCCTGGGGAACAGTGCATATTTTATAGCTTTTCTTCACCTCCAATAACGTGTTATGCAAAATTTCATGATAATCAATTGAGTAGTGCCATCTAGATGTAAAAGAGTAATAAACAAACTCATTTGACATCTACCTTTATTACCTTATAATCAGTTAGGATTAAAACGGAGTATAAACACCTATGTTACTAATTCAGGCTACTGCGAACCTATTAAGTTTTTCCCCGCAAGGCGTGGTGGACAGACGCTATGACATTAACCCGATACCAGACCAGCACTTAGCCTGCGACAGGACGTATGATGGGGGACCGGCTCCAGGGACACACGGCACGCAGCTATGAGGAATGCGGCCCCTGTGGGTCTAGCGATGTACAATCTGCCGTCAACAAAATTATAGTCAACATTTAATGATATCGAACAATTAGAAACCTGAGTCTGCTATCATGATTGATGATAATTCCAAAATTGTCTGGTTCCCCTATCATAGAGTTAAGAAGTCAGTTCGGCAGTCGCTTCAAAGACTCACTAGATCCTAGATGATGGTCTAAGCGGACCCCGTCTAAGCAAGGGACATAACGCTGGGAAAACGATGACTCTGCTAATATCATGGAAAGGATTTCCTACGTAAAATAATTCATCGATTTTCTGTGACAGGGTGGTACGTCCTTCCCCTTGTTACACATGGGTTTGTAACAACACCCTTATTCATTTCTGAGATTTCGATAAACTGGACCGAACTGGGACTCAAAAATATTGTTAGAACTGTGTTCTTTGCCTAGCATGTCATAAAAACGACCATAATGGGTGTCAATCTTGGGAGGCGACGAGCTACCCACTTGTCACTAGTCTTTCAGAAGTTTTCATCCAAACTCTTCGAGAATTGTAGGCGTGTTGTAATGTATGTTTGTATGTAGATAGAATATCGTGTGCAATGGACACAGTCAGACGCCTAGCGGATGCGGTTATGACATGCGCTTTTTACAGCCGACCCGGGGAATTGCCTTTTTAATGATAGCCGTAGGAGCGCGCGCGCAGCCTGGGAAAGGAAGCTGGGCGCGCGGTGAGCAGAAGATGTTATTAGACGAGATAGCAGCAAATTGTTATGTGTAAAACACGTTTACGAGGACTTAGAAGGGGGTTGTAATGGATGGCGTTTGTGAAATCAATGCTAATTAATATTAAATGGTAATGGTTATGAAGAAATTGACTAGTTTCGCTATCTAAGGATTACGTAGGTCAGATTGCAGTGTCTTTGATGTAAGATCAAGGTCCAACGGATTATAACTAGGGATGGGACTAAACAGTTAAACTGGCTAACTAACAGTTCGACCGCCAATTTTTGGTAAACTAATATAAGCCTATATAATTTTAAACTAGTGGGATTTATTGCTCTAATAGTATCTATAGTATTTAAAGGCATAAATAGTATTTTCATACATAGATACATTCATACATATTATCATTTTCACATTTGCGCAAATACTGTAATAAGAGAGAACGAATCCTTCTATGTTGGTCTGGGGCTTAAAAACAATGTGCCAACTGTGTTCCTTTCCTAGTAGGTATGTCGTAAGCCACTAATGCTGTATGGGGTTTTGAATAGGTGAATGTGTACGCGACCAGCTGGTCACATGTCACTTTTTCACATTTTCCATCTGACCCAGCCCAGTTTTATTTTTGGCTGAATGTGGTTAAAGGGGCCTGCTGCCCCTTGACTCTGCCTACCTCTTCGGAGATTAAATGCGTGATGTTATATATATGAATCTTTCTATTTTCTATAAATATTTAAGGGGATAAAAAGTAGTAGGTATATGTTCTTTCCCAGGGTTCAAACTGTAAGTAGGTATGCCAAAAAAATGCACAGCAAATAGTTTTAGCGTGAAAACGTAATAGACAGACAATAGATAGACAGTATTTGTTAAATGTTTTACCCGCCGAAAGTTGTTGTGCAGAATGATAATTCCGTACTTTTAATTTTTATAAATATTTATTTGTTCCGATACCATTACAATGTTTTTTGCCTTGCCGCGTTTTTTTTCCCATCTGTCATAATTACATTTCTTTTTTATGAAAAACAATGTATATATTTTTTTGGCCAGTATCTAGCAAAAAGGTTTTATATTATCATGAACAGTATTTATATAAAACAAAGAATATTTGTTTATAGTACCTACACAAAGTACATACATTTAAATCCATTAAAGTTCTCTTAATGCTAAAGCGAACTATAAACTCCGGTTACTCAAGAGTGTGAGAAGAGCGCAAGCCCTGCAGGGTTGGTCAGCGGAGGGCAGCGGAGGGCGTCGACCCCGTGCGCACGCGCAGCCTCCCGGGAAAATGGCGGACGTCATCTCGCATACCAGTACTGTCTGAATGCGTCACTTGCTAAAAACATTCAGATCCGTTTAGCGTTCTCTGAATTCTATATAGCTCGGGACTTAACACATCACACGCCACACAGTTTGACTCTGTGATGTGGTTTAATAAAGACTATCACACAGGTCAGGTCAAGGTCCATATTGTACGCATCCCACTTTGACTTAAACATACAATGAAGTTTCATCAAGATTATATTTTTTTTATACTTAGGTACAATTAAGGTTTAAGACATTTCTAATAGCTATAATAGCTGAATTGCGTTAACACTTACATAGGCAAAACCGCGGGAAATACCTATTCTCTTGCTAAAGTAATAGAGTAATTAACATCGCGGAGAGAATTGGACATCCGCGAGATTATTTGCGTTAGCAACACTTTCTACGCAATTAATTCAGTTTGAACGTCTTTTTGTTCATGGCCGGTGCGTATGTACCAACAATTAACAATTAATCACAAATGTTTATAAGTTGCCTATTTGGGTCATCATAAAGAACATATTTTAAGACAGAGGTTGGAATACTGTATGTATTTACACTTGTAAAAGTAGTTTAATCTGTAGTATGAATGTACATTTGAAATAGGTATCAATCACTGTATTAAGAAATCATGTACGTACATCTAGTCTTTGTGGTGCCGGAATGCATCGTTAGGTAAGGATAACTCCATTAAAAATAAAGAAAATAAATATCAGACTACATCATATACATTGATCTGACTCCGAGGTAAGTAGCTTAAGCACTTATGTTACGGATATCAGAATCAACAGTGGTATTACAAATATATACTTTTATATTCAATATTAACAACCAGACATAGGACAAGCACAAGTATTTATCACACGAATGTTTGTCTTAGGTGGGGATCGAACCCACAACTCTTAGCACACGGGGCAGGGTCACTACCGTATAAGCCATCGAGCCAGTCGACTCCATTGTTTACATATTTTATTTTCCTCTGAAATTTACATAAATAAGAATAACATTCGTTACATCCACAAGAATTATTTAACCCAAAATTTTACTTCGAATTCGGAGATAGTTAGAAGCCTAACACATGAAATATAGTCATCAGTTATGAAGATATGACATATAGCTATACATATAGTGAATATATAACTAAATACACATAAGCATCAAACCCGTTTTTAAATGGAGTCGCTTCTGTATGCGGCTGTTCTATGGGCGTAGTTAATTCATTCATAGCATATCACTTTCACAGACTAGTCCGTTTGTTCATCCGACTCCCAACAGCTCTCACTGATTCTTGTTACGGCTCGAATTACACTCGTCTTTCGTAATGTATTGTAAGTATATCCCCTCGTTATGTGACTTGTATGGTTTCAAACAATCTTTCATTTCATCACTAAAGTCAGTACATCGTTAAAATCGGTCTAGAGAATAGTTAACAATTGAGAAAGTTGACACTGTGTATTCCAATGGGATAATGAACACAGATCATCGTCAGTAAATGCTTATCCATTGTAGATGACATTGATATCACAGGGATTGACTGGTCCTTTGGTCGAGTGGTCAGAGAGAGAGTGACCCTGACCATGAAACCAAGGGTCGCGGGTTCGAATCCTGCTGGGAGCAAATGTTTCGTGTGATGAACATGGACATTTGTACTCGACTCATGGATGTTTATAAACGTATTTAAGTATATAGTCTATTCGTTCTCCTAGTATCCATAGCACAAGCATAAGCTTAGTTTGGGACTGGTGTGTCAGTCTGAAGAATTTATTTATTATTGTCCTTGAAGCTCCTGATGCGTATTCCTCTTTAACGCTGTTCCATTTTTAATCGGAGTCCAGTTGGACCGTGACTTTGGATTATGGGAGACTGGTTATACCATTGAAGCGACTGTCATCTGATCTTGCCTTTAGACAGGAGAATTCTCTGTCTGATTCAATGGTAATATTAATATACAGGTTTCTCCACGATATTATTTTTTGGCGAACAGTTAAAATGGCACATATGTCAAAACGATGTCAACACTCCAGAGGCACGTGTTTAAGTTTGACAAAACACCTCCAGACAGAAAATTGTGCCTGCGTAACACTAGTGGCACACGGGCCCAGTGCCCAGGGCAGCAATTTTTTGAGGGTCGGTGAAATATTTGTACGGTGTCCAAGGTCGGTAATAACCATAAGGCTTCTTTTGTTCAACAAACTAAAAATGACTTATCATTGTTTTTATACAGAGCGTTAAAGCATAGCGTGAAGTCACTAGGTGTGTAAAATTTTATTTCCCAAGTGACGTAAAGCGCTAAATTTCAGATCTCTGAAGCGCTGTATCTTTGTCATTTTTCGTATTGCTCCAGTCGTCGGGCGGATTTATCATCATCCTCCTAGCGTTATGTCCCGTGCTTAGACAGGGTCCGCTTAGACCATGATCCAGGATTTAGCGAGTCTGGTAATTACATTGAAGCGACTGCCGATCTGACCTTCGTAACCCTAAGATAGGGGAACCAGACAATTTTTGGATCATGGTTACAAATTCAAAGTTGTTTGAATTTGTAGGTTTCATCACGATGTTTTCCCTCACCGTCGAGCTAGTGGTATAAATATGTACATAGATTTTTTAAAATCTAGAGGTACATGCCGGGGTTTGAACCCGCACTCCTCGGTTAAGAGGCGCGTGTCCTTACCATTGAGCAACCACCGCTCCGGTGGTTTATATTCTATTTATATTTATATTCGTCTTATAGCCAACTTCTATAAAGACAGAAGCGAATACACGTATACACATACACGTACACGATATCACGTAAGACACATCCATATGTGTCATGATGTCATGATAAGCATGACGGATGACCAATTCCCCAGCTAAGGCCTATAGCTTATAGGCCTTAACTCAAGTTTGATTGCTGATCGGATCGGAGCCGTTAATGGGTCATTGAGGCGAACAATTGCTGCGACAGATGCGTGAACCAGTGGCTCTCAAACTTTCTATTGCCGCCCCATCGATATGGTTCTTGTAATATAGACTGTATTTTAAATGTGTAGCTTCACGCCATTTCTTGGGAGGGTTAGGATTTTTTAATGTGTAGGTAACTGAGCTTTTCTTACATTTAAAACAGCATCCATATTATAAATACAAAAGTAAATTTTAAGCCGCCCGATTAACTAGTAACCGATTGCCACAGCAGACTGAAAATCTGACTCTGAAAAAGAACAAAGGTTACTTTTTATTCCGGTTTTTTTTTTATGTAAAAAAAAAATTATAACAATCTCTATGATAATTTAAATCAACTGCAACCGTTAGAGCAGGGAGTATTAGCTGGCGCCCTGCAGGGGGGCTCCGAATACTCCTGAGGTATCCCTGCCTGTCGTAGGAGGCGACTAAAAGGGCCTTTGGGGTCTTGGGGGTTAGGGGAGGTGGTCCTCTGGCCCTCTTTCGTCCCCGGAGAAGCCGACTGCAGGTGTTACACCAGGTCCGTCAGGATAGGGTACACAGCTGTCTATGTGGTCGTGAAACACCACCCTAGGTGTTCTGGGGGAGAATATCACTCCCTCGAGATGGGCCGCCAGGCGGCAGCGCGCGCTGCGTAGACTTTACGAGATGAATTCCGACAGTGGGGATCCCGTTGGTTTTGCGTTAGCGCCCGAAGAACGACAGCCTTGAGGTTTAGTCGGTAGGGTCTCCGGAGTTTGCTACCGGTTTCGAGCCCGACTCACCCTTATAGGTCCACCCAGGACTCTGTTTGGATGGTGCGTAAATGCATTCCTCAAGTAAAAAAAAAAAAAAAAAAAGGGAGTATTAGCTGGTCTATTACAATTATATTATCAAGTTAATATTTTGAATCTAGATTCCTAATAATTCATTAATTTAAGTTGAAACTACGACTTTTTTCCAATTTTGATTTCAAAATATATCAAAGATATAATATTGACCAAACAGAGCAAGAAAATTCTCATAAAATTCCCATATAGCCTCCGTCTCTGTTGGGAACCAGTGACCCCAATCGGTGATTGCACTTTCTAAGAGACAGGTGCATTCTTTAAGAGCTTGCATTGTTTCCGTTTTATGTGCCCGACTTTCTACATCGTTAGGTGATATAGTTGTTAGTGCCGTTGTGTTCTACTGTTCTTTAATCAGAAATTTAATTTGGAATTCTAAATAAAAATTGCAGAAGTCCTTTCATTGACAACCATGTAATTGAAACCATCTTGTAATTGAAACCTGAAATTACAAGGTTTATAGTTAACTTGATAATGAAGTGTGCAGTGATAATATAGGTATGTGTAGATTATTTACTTTACAAAACTCTATAATTAACATTTAAAAGAGTAACCGTCGAGTTCCTAGCCGGTGTCTTCACTATAGAATGAATCTGCCTTCTGAACCGATGGTAGTATTGCTTCGTGTCCTTTTTTTTTTAAATATTGACTATTTACACGTGCTTTCTTGAAGTCTATATAAATAAAGATATTTTGGATTTGATTTTGAAATTGTTATACCTATAGGAACATTTAAAACTTGGTCACAATTTTCCGTTTAACCCAATTCAATGATACATTTGGCTTAATGTTATTTAAGCTTATTAAAGTCAGCCTTTATAGTTGCATATAAAAAGCTATTCATCAAGTTACCATTCAGTTAAAATTAATAAAATCTGAATAACTCCCAATTTGTATTGAACTAACAAGGCCATTCACTAATAAACTGAGAAATATGTTAATAATTTACATTCAATATAAGCCACTAAATATATAAATCACATATGGATATAGAAATTTATGTTTATATCTCCAATAAAAATACTAGACACATATTAGCACCTATTTTATCATGTTAATCAATATGAAATCTATCATAATTCCTAAAGTCAACTTTTAGAGAATGTTAATAACACCTCTTTCGTTTTATATGGAGAATAAAAATCGTTAAAGTAAATTAAAAATACAGATAGTCGCTGTAAATTAACGTTAGTTAGTCTGTTATGGAAAATGGAAAATTCGGTTTATTATCAACTTAATAAAATATAACAATGAAGTTATTGTCACTTAGATCAAATGTCGCTAAAGACCATAGATTGTATATCATATACGGTGCCAGTGTAGTTAGTTTGTAAAATGAGGCATTCTGTTAAAAATCCGAGAATCTTTAAATAAGGATTAAATTTTACGAATATAAGGAAATCGTTTTTAGAAGTATGTATTTAACATTTGTTAATATGATATAATGCCAGTATTATTTATTTCAAGTTATAGCTCTGTCGTAAGAACACGCATCCCATTTCCGAAGGATGCTGGTCCAAACACCACAAGGTAAACAGCACATCCAAAAAAAATATGGATGTGTTACCCTGACCCTATTTGTCTGGTCTATACATCAAATTCAGTGTCATGGTTCAAGCGGACCCTTGTGAAATGGACGCACGGGTCATAATGTTAGTCAGAAATTCAAAATTCAAAATTCAAAATTTCTTTATTCATGTAGGCCTTAAAAAAAGCACTTATAAATCGTCAATTTTACAAAATCTTTAGAGCAATGTAAATCTACCACCGGTTCTGAATGCTGATTGGAAGATGATATGATGAAGTGCGATGTTGGCTCAATCAGTAAAACACGCTCTCCGATGCAACACTTGTTGATTCCAGGCTTTTAGGCAGAAAATTAATATCTACATGATACCTAATGCATTCAATCATCATTCAATCCCTTACTAGCTTTTCCCGCAGCTTCGTTTGCGTTGATGTAGATTTTCGAACGCATCGGAGATTCTTTTTTTAACAATAAAGCAAAGGAATCTGAACGTCCTAATTCCCAGTCGTTCTGCAACATAGACACAAATGAGTCAGACCTAGATATTCTGGTCGGGCCAGCTCCATATCGTGACTACAAAAGGATAGGAAAGGCCGTCGGCTTCGCCTAGATTGGAGTTTCCATTCAACCTGCTCCGTGGGCCGATTTTATGTTTGTTTTTACAGCAAACTTGTTGGTGAGTCACTTATATATTTTGGTCATGTCCAGGACTGAAGAAAAGAATATTAATATCTGAAACACCAGTAGACAGATTGGGAGAGTTGTCTTTTAAATGATAAGCCTTTACCAAATTTATTGGGTTCAATTAACTAAACTTCACGCCACTTCTCTAGCGAGGTAGGCAGAAATAACCGCCATATGGCACGATCCTTACTCATCTCACTTGCTTCTTCAACATTCATGATCCTTTTTATACAAACTCTACGGCTTTTATGACTCTTAACACTTTCTGTTAATTAATACACGACCAATCTGGTCGTGGTAAGTGAGCCTGAGCCTTCCGCGGCTCCTACATCCTTCCATTTTCGCATTTTATAACTGTTTCGAGTTGAAGTAATCGATACATTTTTATTCTATGTGGAACTTAAAAATGTGGCAACCCCTGCCTACCATATAGCAAAGAAGATTAATGGAAGTATATTGGCTTTTGGGTAATTTTTCACAACTTTCAATCTAAGCAATTTTTTGGTGGTTTAAAGTGATCAATGGTGCCTTTGGACATTGTAATAATATGTACCTAATGTGCATTACTTTATACAATAATATAATTTTGTAATACAATTTTTATAATCCTATATGTAGAAAATATATACCTAATGTAGAAATAAATGAAATATATTGAAACATCATCAGAAATATATCGAAATACAAATCAAATACATTATACAGAGAAGCAAGTGAGGTGTGTATGGGCCATGCCATGTGGCGTTCGGTTCTGTTGAAATGGAGTAAAGTTTACATATATGGTACTGCTAGGATAAACAGACATGACGTAATTTTGAATGAACTCCAGCGCAACGCTACAGCTATTGCGCCGACGCAAATTTGTGTGCTGTGGTGTTGCCTACCTGTAACTGAGTTATGCAGGACCACAGAACCTCGCTTATAGAGTGCCAGCAATGCCACATCTGCACCGGGGTGGCGTCCGCAAGGTCACCCGGTCGCCATATGGCGAGCTTCTATAAGGAGTTCAGCCGGTATTGTACTAGCCGATGTGCATGTAAGTACTTATAGCGTTTTTATTTGACATTCTGAGGACAGTAGATGGGACAGGTGATCAGTGTTTTGAGCGATGCGAGACAAAAAGTAACTAGACGGTGCTGGCGCTTAAAGACAAACCCAAGACATGAATAATAGCAGGAAACGCAACTTCAAAAAATTTAAAAACTAAAAACATTCTAAAAGGGGAGGGAACAGGCAGTATTATTGATATAGAAGAAGTTATACAAGCTTGATCCGGGAACACAAAAACTTGTTGCAGCGCTGAATGACGACATCAAATCATATTGTTTGGGGGAAATTAAACTTGACGTCCATTTTTGCTTTAATGTTTTTGGCGGGAATCCTTTATTGACTGGCTCGATGGCTCATTCGGTAGTGACCCTGCCCCATGTGCTAAGAGTTGTGGGTTCGATCCCCACCCAGGACAAACATTCGTATGATGAATACTTGTGTTTGTTCTGTGTCTGGGTGTTGATATTGAATATTTAAGTACCTATATATTTGTAATACCACTGTTGTTTCTGATATCCGTAACACAAGTGCTTAAGCTACTTACCTCGGAGTCAGATCAATGTATGTGATGTAGTGAAATATTTATTTATTTATTTTTAACCGACTTCAAAAAAAAGGAGGAGGTTCTCAATTCGACTGAATTTTTTTTTTTTTTTTTTTTTTTTTTTCTTGTATGTATGTTACTCGATATCTCTGAGAATTGTTAACCGATTTCCAAATTTTTTTTTTTAATCGAAAGGGTTTACTCCCGAGTTGGTCCCTTTGCCACCAAATCAGGATCTGATGAAGGGATCCCAGGAAAATCGAGGGCAACCCTCAAACTTTATAGGCACGTACAATGTGTTTTAGACATTTTCTAAGATTGTTCAAGTATTTACGCATGGTACTTATCATCTTATGTTGGTGAGCTGATGATGGAAGGTACAAATCCTTAACGATTAGGAATTAGTTTATGATTCTTTAAATATTGATATCTTCGAGAATTGTAAGACGATTTTAGAGTTCTTTTTTTTATTCAAAAGGGAATATCCTGGAGTTGGTCCTATTGGTACCACATCTGGATTTGATGAAGGAATCTTAGGCAAATCGAGGGAAACCCTCAAGTATTATAGGCGCGTACAATCTATTTTAGTTATTTTCTAAAACAGTTCAAGTATTTACGTCTGGTATTCATAATCTCATGTTGCTGAGCTGATGATGGAAGGTGTAACTCCTTAACGATTAGGAGTTCGTGGATAATTCTTTCAATATTATAGGGCCATATTGAATGTTATTCTCGAGATAGTCTCAATTTCACCAAGTCTTGGTCTAGTGATGGGATTCCATGAAAACGAGGGCCACTCTTAAATTTTAACGACATGTTAGGTGTTTTATTTATTTTTTCTAAAACGAGTCCAGTATTTGTGTCTCGTACTCATCATGTTATGTTGCTTAGCTGATGATGAAAGGTATAACTCTTTGAAGATTAGTAGTTTTAAGTAATTCTTTAAACATTAAAGGCTCGTTATACCTTTTCGTCTTTAGTCTCATAAGACCGGCACTGTCTCATTAAAGCAGCTCGTTTTAATTTGGTATACCTACCTATTAATAAATTTCACTAAAAAGTAACAAATAAGTTAAATTTTAACAAAAATAAAAACCGACTTCAAAAAACCCCGCAAAAAATGTTTATAAAAAAACACAAGTAAAAACTGCTTTGATAGCTATTTAAATGTCTAAACACTAAAAAGTATAAAATAAATTCTTTCGACTGCTTCGATGAAAGTATTAATCTTTAACACGTATTTAAATATTTACAATAATCAGTTAGTTTTGGAGTCGGTGCCAGCCAAACTAAAAAAAAAGTAGACACTTAATAACAAATTACCTTACTAATAACAATATGAAACAAATTAGTTAAAATATGAGTATATTAACTTACTATTGTTTTTGTATATTCAAAACCTATTTTACCACCCTTCACCAAGAAACAAATAATTGCAAATTCCGAAATGATGATATAAATACGCGGGCTGGCACCGACTCCAAAACTAACTGATTATTGTAAATATTTAAATACGTGTTAAAGATTAATACTTTCATCGAAGCAGTCGAAAGAATTTATTTTATACTTTTTAGTGTTTAGACATTTAAATAGCTATCAAAGCAGTTTTTACTTGTGTTTTTTTATAAACATTTTTTGCGGGGTTTTTTGAAGTCGGTTTTTATTTTTATTTATCCAACCAACAGATACTTCGGCAATACCTGGCCAATTCCAGGATGAACTACTCCACTTTGTATACGCGCATGACCTTATCCTTGTTTATAGCTTTTAGTAGTACAATCAATCATCTACACAAACATCAGATAAAATTAAATACATTGATCTGTTTCTAAAATAAGCATTTGTGTTATGGAAATAAGAATCAACAAAGGCTCTAAAAACCCCTTCCTGTGGTATTTCCCGCAGAGCAGAGATCGAACCCTTGCCTGCGTTAGTCAGCCAGAACCACTGCACCAACAGAACTGTAAAATAAGTGCTAGCCCAAACACGCACCCAGTGCTCAATGCACTAATATTATAAAGAGGAAAGAATTTATTGTTTGTTTGTTTGAAATTAAAAGGCTCCAAAACTGCAAGACCGATTTGAAAAATTCTATCACTAATGGAAAGCTAATTTATCAACGAGTAACATAGGCTATATTTTATCCCGGTATTCCCACGGGAAGGGGAACTACGCGAGTGCAACTGCGAGGCGCTAGTGTAACAGAAAGTGCGACCTCGCTATCACTAGTCGTGTTCTAGCGCACGTCGCCGGCTCGCCTTGGCCCTCGCGTGTCGACATTCGCGTCCAGCGGTGTTGCCCACGCGCACCTCTGCACTAGCAATGGTCTTCGCGCATACATGCTATCTATCACATATATTTGACATATGAGGGGACTGAGAACTGCACTGTTTTTATACTTCTTGTTGTAAATCTAAAGCAACTGATTCAAAAAACTAAAAAAAAACAGTTTATAAAATTTGTAATTAACTTAACAGGGAATAACGAGTAATTTATAATGTAATACAATGTATTTTAAATACAAATCATGAGGCCTGGTATCCCTGAAGGGATATGCATAGACCAAGGAACAGCATGCATATTATTAAACCACATTTAGCCAAAAATATAGTCGAGTTGGGATAGATGGAAAATTGCATTGTTTTTCTTTTTTTAATTAATTAGTTTGCTACTATTAAAAGTTTACGGCGAAAAATTGTGACCTTCGGAAAAAAATTGTTTCCTTTCTTTCTAAACAGTAATAAACCTTATAACCATAGATCCTAACATTCTACGGAGTGTTCTCGGGAAAACTTATGGCCGATGGAATTGCAGTCCCCGTAATCGGTGTCTCACAAAGTACGGTGAAAGTAAACAGAATTATGGTGCTTAACTGCATGCCACTCTGATACAGAATAATGCACCGCTCCCTGCCTCGGGCTGCATCAGTCGTCATTATCGTGGTATAAGTAGACCACAGGATAGGCTATGGCAGTGAAGTATTAGAAAAGTCATTATTTTCTAGACACACTTCTTAAATAAGTATTTTACATTAAAATGTAGTATAATGAGGCTTTTATTGTCCAATTGAACCACCCCTGGTTCGACGTTGGCTATAAATATCATCTTCTTCGGCAAAACAATCAATTTGAAGTTTCGATTGAAGTTTTGACCGAAAACACCGCAGATTTTGTACCTAAGCATTCAAATTAAATGTACTGGGAGTGCATTAAAACAGTCCGCGTATATTGTAAAGTAATTCTGTTGAACTTGTTTCTATACAGTCAACATAAAGTTTGCAATAATTATTAATACTATTTTTGGAAAACTTGTTGTTGAAACAAGTTCTGCCGCCCATGGTGTGTAAAAACTACATCATAGCATGTATTCGTATCCATTACAAAATGAGTCTGTAACGTTGCACTGTTTCACATCCCGCAGTGCCATCGCCAAACTGCGGATGGGAAAGTGAAATAATAGAAAGGTTAATCTTGATTTTGATTAATCACCTTAAGTTTTGACGATGCGAGGGCCTCCGTTAAGACCGCGATTATGATGTGAGAACCAGTGTAATTGTTGTATAATTAAATAAATGAATACAATCTATGTTACACGCCGACGTAATGTATGTAATTATGTGGATTAAACAATCAGTTTGACTGCTATGTAGTATTAAGAAACGGAAGAAATTAGCCTACGAGCGCACGTAGACTAATTTGTTTCTCGTCTATACGTGGTAAAGTAGATAGTGATTCTATCTACATTAAATATGATTTATGTGACTGATGGAATCGAAATTTAGTAAGTATGTATTTTTTTTTTTTTTTTTTTTCGTTAGAAACGTTACCTTTAGTCTTGATTACGTCAGATACTCTAAATCAATTTACTAGCTGCTAAATCGTGATAAAATGACGAAGCACAAAATCATGAAGTTTATCAAAACACTTACGATGACGCGGTACGATGCAGTTGCACGACAAATCAAACGGAAAGATACATGTTTCCGGAGTTTCAACAAGTCTGTTTAATATCAAGTGTTTCAGAGTTTAAAATCTATAGAACAGTCAGAAGTCTTTTGCTTTGATTTATGTTAAATAAATTGATACAGAAAAGCTGTACCTGGTATATTAACGCATTAAACCCTTTAAATAAGTATCACGATGCAGAGTCAAAAATATAGTAGTGAGAACCAAGAACTTGTCAATCATCATGTCTTTCATTACAGGTACAATTTGACTATATTACAATATTTCACGTTTACAAGCATCCACTTCTTGTTAATTTGTGTCAACCGACCTGCCAATATTGCGAGTATTATCTTTTCAAATGCAAAATAGTGTCTTTACAAGGTCGTAACAAGTAATTACAGTTAAATGTATAACTTTTGCAGTTTGTTCACCTTTTTATCGAGTTTTTGGCGAAAATAATATATAAAGAATGATAATTTATTATTATATATATAATTATCATTCTTTATATATTACCTATAATATATAAATAAATTAATATTAGGTACAACTTTGATGCCGTTGTTTCCACAGGTGAGTTGTTGCGAATATATTTCTGGGGTTGAAAATTTTTCGTTAAGACCTCTATAAAGATAATTAGAAACTTATATGATAAAAAAAATAGAGGCAAAGAAGAGATGAAACTGTAAACCAGCGTTAAATCATGAAAATCCAGACCGAGCTCTTACATACATACATAACTTAACAAAGGATTGTTCTCCGTTAAGTAGTCTAACCAATACGTACACTCACCATTGTAGCTGGATGTTGTATCTAATCGCAGAATATAGCTGCAATTCAAATGAAATACAGGGAAAAAAAAAGTAGTCCAACCCTAACCAACTTAACCACCGAAACCTTAAGTCCCTTATCAATTTGGCCCTGGAGTCCTGAAATACAGAAATATCCTAGCTTAGGCTCCAGTCTTTCCAAATATTACGTGTTTTACCTTAATTAACCTTAACTTATCTTGTGACATTCTCAACTATGCCTATTCTTGTATAGAGTCTCCTAGTTTAAGTTTATCGGGTATGACATGTAATGTATTTGGTGGAAAATAAACAATTTTTTTTTATTTTTTTAATTTGAACTGGCCGTTACCAAGGAGTCGCCACGTCCACCAACATATTGCTACTCACCAGACGCACCTGCAAAATATGGAAAAATGTGTGGACTCTTCGAAAACACTTCCCACATCTTATGTTAAGCGCGTCTCTTTAATATGACTTTAACGCTCTATAAACTGCTTATTTATTTCCCTTGCCTTCAAATTGGTATATTATACATCTAAATGCCGGTTGACGGCCAGATCCTCGTAATGCTAATCTTTATTGAGCCGTTCGAGGGCCATGTGGCTGATAAAACCTGTTCCTGCATCACTCGTGACAGTATTAAGTTACTATTTAGTTTTACTGCTCAATTATTTATATGTCTACTAGCTGTTTCCGGCGGCTCCGTCTGGGTGGAACTCGGTCTAGAATTGAGCCTGTATTTTGGCTGCCGCGGAATCTTTCATCGAGGTATAAGGGTCTATATACGCATCTGCTTGATGGGTGTATAACTTTATTTGGATACGATGATGTCTTGCTACTACGAGGGAGTAGTTTCTACGGAATTCATGATACTCAATGATACTCATCACAACAACAACTACAATACGCGATATTTGACTTTCAAAAACAGTTAACCCTTTTTATAATATTGTCATTGACAGCAGTGCCAAATAAATAAACTAATTAAACTAAACTTCACGCCAATTCCCTAGCGGGGTAGGCAGAGAGAACCGAACGCCATATGGCACGATCCTTACACACCTCACTCGCCTCTTCAACATCCATGATCCTTTTCATACAAGCTTTACGGTTTTTGTGACTCCTAACATCACCTTCTGCTAATACATGACCAATCTGGTCGTGGTAGGTGAGCCTGGGCCTTTCGCGACTCCTACATCCTTCCACTTTCGCATTGAATAATTGTTTGGTCAATCTTTCGTCATCCATTCTTTCCACATGTCCGAACCACCGAAGCCATGCCTCTTCTTACCTTGACTCCGACGCTGTCTTCCAGACAGACTCTCTTTTACATCATCAGTCCGAACGCAGTCTGTGAAATAAATACCTTTCTTAGATACATTCCGTTCACTTTCTGCCAACCCTCCTTTTGTATTTAGAGTTCCGGAGTGTATTGACGAATCTAGCACTGATTGACAGACATGTGTTATAACAACAGCTAATTTAAGTGGCCAATCATTAGCTTATTGCTAGACAAATATAACAAAGAGCTAGCACGTCTATTGAATATATCAGAGCTTGTTGCTAACATTGCCACAACTACGTCACGATTTGATCTAGATTCAAGGCATTTGTTTGTAATGCCTGTCGCCTATTAGCTATAGGCTGCGCGTACGCCGCGGGTCACGATCACGCATGCGACGTGTCATTACCTAAATGGTGATTGGTCGTTTCACTTTTACTTGCTATGTCGCAATAGATAACGTCACTTGTCAATACAAGTGAGCTACACATATGAATTTTCTAACTACCCAATGGTAGTTGGAAAATTCATAAATACATTATTAGCCATAAAACAAATAAGCACTATGACTCGTACACTAAGCATAGCCTGTTTTTAATTATCATCCTGGTCAAATCGCTAAATGAAGTTGTGTGCGAAGAACATCAAATAATACGTCTATTATATGTTTTACATATAGAGCAGTTGTAGCGTAATAGTACGGACACGCGTTTCATAACCGAGGGATGCGGGTTAAAACCCGAGCACGTACCTATGGATTTATCAAATCTACGTACGTATTTATATCACTAGCTCTGCAGTGAGGGAAAACATCGTGATGAAACCAGCAAATTCAAACAACTTTGGATTTGTAACCATGATCTATTTACCTGGTTCCCCTTTTTTAGGGTTACGAAGGTCAGATCGCCAGTCGCATAATGTAATTTCCAGACTCGCTAAATCCTGGATCATGGCCTAAGCGGGCCCCGTCTAAGCACGGGACATAACGCTAGGAAGACGAAGATCAAAAATACATATAGACGATACGGGTCCAGTGGTTATAACGTCCGTCACAGCACTCAATAAGGCCATGTGTTATCCTAGCCAGTGTAAATAGCCTGCCAAATGTCCACCTGTTCGAACGTCCCCTTGACACACATACACGTATTTTAGTTAACAAAACGCGGGAAATGATTTGTCATCCATCATGCTTGATCGACAATACTCCTAGACGTTAACATAAAAATAGAACTTATAGTTAGAGTTCTTGGGGTGAATTTGCAACGAGGTATTGTAGTCTATGGTGGACTATCGCAAGGCTTGGTCAAGGTTTTGGAGTTTGAATGGGACAGGAAAAGGCATTCCGACGGTCGGAAATGTCGTAAAGTTGAAAAGTTCAAGGTTCAAGTCTATTTCTAATTATATAACTGGAAGTATAGAATAAGTACGCATACTAAAATTTCTTTATATCCGACTACTAGCTTTTGCCTGCGGCTTTGCTTGTGTGGTACATCGATAAAAGATATAGCCTATATACAGTGCTTTCTTTAATCTAACGGAGGCCCTGGGCACATTTGCGTATAATTATGTTTGTGGGTAAAATATATGTCGATAATCCATTATTTTGTAATCTAGAACTAGGGGGCCTTTTAGATTGTAGGGGCCCTGGGCACGTGCCCAATATGCTCAGTGGGAAAAGGGGGACTGCCTATATGTTATTCGGGTGTATAAGCTATATTATTGCAAAGTTTTAAGTTAAAAACCATTCAGTAGTTTATGCGTGAAAGATTAACAATCATCAGTAGGGATACGAGTCTTATAGGTACCTATTAGTTAAAAAATACATAACATCACGCCCATTATCCCCGAGGGGGTAGGCAGAGTCAAAGGGGCAGCAGGCCCCTTCAACCACATTCAGCCAAAAATAAATTCGGATTGGGTTAGATGGAAAATTGTGAAAAAGCAGTGACAAGCGGCTAACGTGTCGCCTACACAATCACACATATACCATTAGTCACCTTTTACGACATGCTAAGCAAGAACCTCAGTTGGCACATTATTTTTAAGTCCTAGACCAACACGGGACAGTGGGCTGGGTTGGATGGAAAAAAAAAATTGTTAAAAAAAAATTAAGTATTTATCTTAAAATGTTTGAATCTAAGCAGGTACGTTTTTACACCAAAATACGGTACGGAAAACACCATGAGGAAATCTATGGTAGTGAAATTATGGTTCAATTTGACTGAATATTAAATCAACCGTAAACTCCCCTTCATATAGAATTACGGTCCTCGACTAGAATCGATATAAATACATACATCCTACATATTGTATGGCTCGATGGCGCATTGATAACAAGAGTTGTCGGTTCGATCCCCACACAGGACAAACATTCGTGGGATGAATACTTGTGTTTGTTCTAATAGCGCGTTTGTTCTAGTATAGTAGTAGTCTAAGAAGATAATTAACGTTTTGATACCAAGCAACTTATTAATCGAATTCGAATCATACATATTCGTCTTGCCTATGCCATCCAAACACCTGTATTAATTTGATCGATCCGTAAATATTGAAAAAAACCCAAGCGCCATCCTCATTTCCATTCACACCTGCTTTAATATTGGAAACAGGTTACCCGTCCTACCTGCGAGAAATAAAAACTTCTATTCCAAATATAGCTACACCCTTAGTCACAAAAAAGGACTCGTGTCCGCAGGTTGCAATATAAAATTAAAAATACCTTTATAGTTAAGCTACATAAAAACCATTTTTTTTTCATTACAATCGTTACATACCTAATTACTTTACCTACTTATCATAGTATCGATAATAAAATTTACAATTGATTGAATAAACATGGATGCTGTTTGAAGTTATAAACTATCGTAGGTATATTCAACTTACTAATCTGTAATAAAAATCAATTCTCGACAAAGCTCGGCATACAATTTATTGCAGGCCTTTTTTTTTATTAAAGTAATATTACTTAATAGTTTTTTACTTATGTAACTTAAGGATAGGTATCCTATCAATATCTGCGTAATAAAATGAATCCCTTTGAAAACGGTAGGTAGGTATTCAGCTCTTTTAGTTATTGATTTTCCAATGTACAAGCGCCTAAACATCACAAAAAGGAAGGTTTTTTTTTCTTAAATACTAATGTAATTCGCATAATTACTTGCGATAAAAAGTAATGTTTTTGATTACATTAGTTTCGCTCGACAGCCGCTCGCGCGCCATCTCGCTCCAGCGCTAGTATCGCTCAAAACACGGTTGAGATAGGACGTCGCGCGTGCGTCGCCCATCAAACTCTTTACGACTCAACGTAAAGATTACGACAATTAAAATGACCAAAAATCACCAGTGGTAGTGCGATTTGAAGTGAAAAGTGCTAGATTAGAGTGTGAACAGCGTAACTAGTGGATTGTTTTGAGTTTTCAAGTGGTTTTGCAACTAAAAATCACTGGTAAAACTCGTATTAACGGAACTTTGGTCGAGTCGGATTCGCAGTCTGTTCTATTGGGTTATTCGGTGAGTAGCGTTTTGCTATGGTGTTTAGTTTCATGGTGGACTTTAACGGTGCAGCCTTGGTTTCAAAATTAATGAATTATTCGTTAATTTCTGCGACGGAAACATGCTATTAAGGTGGCGTAATTTTGAATTGTCAACGGTCTTTCTGAAACAAAACATTTCATAAAGTTTGTTTGATCCGAAGTTTTTAGGTTTATTTTCACAATTCACGAAATTAATTGGTCTTTTATATTTAGTAGATGCATAATTAACATGCCTAATAGCCTGGCATTAGCAAATAGGTTGTCGTCACTAGTTACAATGTTTATGGTATGTACGTAAGTCGCATTCTTTTGTTTTATATTAAGTAAATGTAACTATAAGTAAATCGCGTTATCGGTGCGTTGTGGTGACAGGCGTACGTTGAACGCGGAATTCAAGACGAAAGGCTGCCAAACGGGATCTGGTAAGGATGAATCGGCCGCCACCCAGAGTTGTTTACCTAGCCAATGCGCTGGTGACCAGACTGCTGAGTAGAAATTAATATAATTTTGCAATACGGTCCACGTAAAATATAACAATTGGTCAAAGTGTTTAAAAACCAAGTCATTGGCTTTGAACATGTCGCAAGAAGTTAAAAAAAAAAATTAAGTACACGTAATGAACAGATAATGTTAAATGTTTTTATTCAGCGCATATGCTTTATAGGTAACCTAGTTAGATAATTATGTACGTTAAGTAAAGAGTCGAAAACAAATATCTACTCACTAACTTATAGATATAATAGTGTGTGCGTGACAGCAACTTAGTTTACAGTCTAGATATTGTATTAGGTAGGTACCTACATTACATAGCCATCTAATTATAAAGATAATTGAGAGATGTGCTAATGAAAACATGTTATCTACCTACATCCGTAACTAACTATGTTATTGATTACACTGATACGACCCGGCTTAGGTACCGAGGTTGCTGCGACTAGGTCCTACTAAAGCGGTACTTATGTAAATCTATAACCTTGTCAAGCATAATTTTAATTCCAGGATATTTATTAATCAAACATTGTATACGTCTACTTTCCATGTTGGTCTGGGAATAAAAAATAATTTGCCAACTGTGTTTCTTGCCTAGCATGCCGTAAAAGGCGACGAATGGTAGGTATAACAAGGGTTTGGGTATGTGATTGTGTAGGCGACGACCTAGCCATTGTCACAACTTTTTCACAATTTTCCATCTGACCCAGCTCGGTTTTATTTTTGGCTGAATGTGGTTAAAGAGGCCTGCTGCACCTTTGATTTTGCGTACCCCTTCAGAGATTATGGGCGTGATGTTAAGTTTGTAGATACTTACCTACAATGTATAAATAGAAATGTTTAATTTGGATGATAGGTATAACCATCGTCAGCCTAAAAAATCACATTTATCTGTTTAATTTGGACTGTGCGAATATATAGAAAACAACTGCTAGATAGGTACTAGGTATGTTAGGTTTAGTGTTAGTTTGTTATACCCAGTTGCTTAGTCAGGTCGTAACACCAACAGAAATACATTGATCATGGAATGTCGTAAAGCTTGGTCGCCACACTCGCAAGCAGGTAAGCATATTGGTCGGGGGTCGTCGCCCGCGCAGCTGCCCGGTGCCCAGCCCTTAGGGCTGCTATCTCACGAAAGTACTAACCACACCCACTCCACTCAGTCTATATACGTAACCTATACGAATCTCGAAGTAGCTTCTAATGCCCATAGCTGTTTATATTTTTCTAATAAATAAATAAATTCTCCAGACTGACACACCAATTCCCTAGTTCCAAACTAAGCTTATGCTTGTGCTATGGATACTAGGTGAACGGATTGACATACTTAAATACGTTTATAAACATATGGATGTTTGGACATGGACTCGAGTCATGGGACTCGAGTACAAATGTCCATGTTAATTACACAAAACATTTCCCTCTAGCGGGATTTGAACCGTAAATTAAAGTAGGTATCTAAAATTATGTAGGTATGCAACTTACTTTTGTATGTAGGTGGTAATCTAAATTCATTGTTGTGTCAAAAGTACATTGTAAATTGATTGTCCCGGTCAGAAACCAATACAGAGAAGGTTAAAGTCAGTAACATCCAATCCCCTTTTCCTTACAATCGTGACTTGACCCCAAAAAGATTAAAACACTTTCAAATGCCTCCGGCACGTTATGAGGTGATAAAACGGTCACCGTTTGCTCTCAGATCATAGATGTGATGCTACGAAACTAACCAAGTCGAACGCATTAGAGTGGTATGTCTTTTAATATAGTTTTATACGTTAACCACGTGATGCTAGTAGTCCATTCCAGCTCAGTCTTCATTTTTTTATAGGGGCCACAAACACGTTTCAGTCATTGTCGAGATTTACAATAAATTTGTAACTTCAGATGGACCAATAACACGGAGGGCCGCATGCGACCCGCGGGCCACAGGTTGAGAATAGCTGGTCTAGCTAATTAGCTACGTTAGCACATATTACTCGTACTTCACTTTAAATAGCGGATTGAAATGCTACCATAGTATCCAAGTAATAATTTGATCGAATTAGCACCCGGGCCCTAGCTACAAACTAAGCATTCTTGTATTAACGATTATATGTATCTAAAAAACGTCCTAAAATGTATATGTAGTGTAGGTACCTGTGTTTCCTTAATTCTATTAAACCAACTACATCACACAGTGATTCCCTCTGCTGGATTCGAACCTATTTTGGGTTTCGTAGACCCAAGCTGAAGCCATGAGTAGGTATGATGTGAGTCATACCTTATGAAACTTATTAAACATTTCAGTTATACTATAGTAATCAGATTTTCGACACACATGACTCATTAGTTACATTATATTGATTAATCTGGTTACAAAATACAATTAAGCATCAGTCTCAGTATGCCTGAGATACTTGTTTCATCAACAGCTAGTTAGCTCTGTACAGATCTCGGTATAAAGATATACCCACGGACCGTTGCGTAATGAGGAGTCAATAAAAATATCTCAAATCGACTGTTTTACCTCCCAGCCTATCTCTTAACAAGCCCACACGCTTCTGACATTGAAAAGTTGCTGAATGAGGTAATTTTACAGCGAGCATTACGGTATACTGCACTTTCTAGTCTGCCTCGCTTATTTGGTACCAGCCTATCCTAATGAGATCAAACCGACTGATTGCGCTGACTCATAAACTTAGAAATGGTGGGATTATTGCCGTAACTTACGGAATTTATCGCTCAATATCACCCTGGCTTTAGGATTCGTAATATCAGTTAAAAATTATAGCAGTCAGTTACTTACTGAAATATCTTTGAATAAACCAACGTTTTAAAGGCTTTTAGATTTTCCTTCAGTTGCCATCATATGAGAATTATTATTAAGGCATCATTGCTGTTTCTGGAATCTCACTGGCGGTTTACCTATTCTGCTTTGTCCCTATCGACCAATAGGTTAAAATTACCATTCTCAACTCTTTTGGAAAGTAGATTGCGTTACAATGTAGCTATTGCCACAATTTATGACACTCCGTTCGTAGCTTGATTGGACAAAATCTCACAGCGCTTAATGTTTTCATTAGTCTGCCATTAGAATGTAAGCCAACCTCCTTAATGATATCCGTATAAGGTGGGTCCATACTAGAAATGTAAGCAGTACGTATTAGGTGCTAGATAGGTTAGTAGCTGGTATTGAATTCTGCAGTATTAGATCAAATACTATTCAACAGGCGACCCCATACAGTATTAGCAAAAGTCAACCGGTGCACGGAGGTAATTCCGAATGCAACGATTTTGCATTCCCTCACGTACTCGTAACAGATGCCTCTCATTACCTCCGCCGTTTAAGGCCAGTACGCTACTAGCGTAGTGGAGGAATGCTTTCGTTTGAATGGTGTTCATTTCTAATGCGCCATAAATCTGTGGGTTCATTATTAAAGTAGGTAAGTTTCATGTGTCCAGTTGAGTATTGATCGTGATTCAATATCGTGAGAGCAAATAATATGTAAGTACACGTTTCTAAAACACTTGACACCTGATTTTCTCGAATCTTAAACAGGATTATCTTTTAAATTCTATATCTTTATTAAACCTCATATTAGCACTAACTATTACTTGCGTGTGCAATTGATACTTAGGAAATCCCAATAAAAAGATCCAATTCTCCATAGTCTTGCTTTTACCCTATAGTTCACCACCACAGACATACCAGGTTATCACAAAGTCTCCAAGCCTTCGACTTGCAACTGTAAATATCGACAGCTTTTGTTATGGGCAGTTGTTGTTAGAACGACCTCTTGACATACTCAATGTCTCTATTAATTTTGGGAATTAATCTATTGATTGTGTAATTGTGTAGGCGACGGGTTAGCCGCTTGTCACTTTTTTCACATTTTTCCATCTAACCCAGCCCGGCTTTATTTTTGCCTAATTGTGGTTGAAGGGGCATGCTGCCCCTTTGACTCTGCCTACCCCTTTGGGGATTATGGGCGTGATGTTATGTATGTAATCTATTGATTTAATTGAGCCTATATTCAGAAACATAAACAATACCCATGCATCGTCATAACTTTAGTCAGAACAACCATTTAATTTCCAGAAATTGTTTAAAAACGGCATTCGACCATCGTTCGAAATCAAACCTTTCGCAGCTTGCAAATTTAAATAAAATTTAAGGCAAGATGTAACTAGCGAGGTCGTTAGTTCGATAGAGCGGTGATAGCGAACAGCGAGCGGCGTTCTCACGCTGCGCGGGCGCAAAGGTGGCTGACCGGTCGCGGGTTGCGCTTGTGTCACGGCGCGGAGGAACTGGAGCACTCCTCGTTAGGAAGACGTCACGGCGCCGTTAAGACTTTAAGTTTGAAAACTATCCTAAGAAATGCTTCCAGTTCTACATTCAAGACTTGAAATAAGTAGTAGGTAGGTTAGTTCTAAAGTTTTGTTCAGAATTACGATTAAAAATTAGGCTAATGTACGTTTAAGATGTTGCAACGTCCCAAAAATATACGTTTGCATATAAAATTTTTCAACTCGAATTTTTCGTGTATCTATTTTGATTTATGCAAATATAACTTTAAATAGACATTGTTATCAGGGTGAGACAACAGTTAAAAGCGAATAAAGTCAACATCGTAATGAAACAACCCTCATAGAAAAAATACCTACTATAATTCTTATTATCATTGTTTATTAGCAAAACAAAAATACCGCTTATCTTCTCAAATCCAACTTAAGTAAATACCTACACGGAATCTAGTAGTCAAGCGCTGATATTTACAAAACTACACAAGATGATCGACATTGGAGCGGACAACTCGATGACGTAGGTAGAGAGAAAAACGTACAGCGCAGATCTAAATGTTGATGACTTGGGAAAATGGAAAGAAGATGCTGACACTAGATCTCTCGCTGAAAGTCCAATCCAATCCAATGTCCTCCTAATCGATATCGGTTACGGCGACCAATCTCAACGAGGATTAGCCATCTGCGCAGGAGATATTATAGTGCACAAGTGTGTGCGAAAACACAGGTGCACTCTCTATTCCTTTACCCTCATAGTCCGGTGAAACGGCAATTCGACATGACCGGAGAGAGGTTAGGCGCAGGACCAACGGCTTAACGTGCTTTCCGAGGCACGGGGTTGATTAAACCGCCAACTTCCTGACTCCGGGCTGTTACTGAGTAATTTGGATATTGAAATACCCAGCCACAAATTTTTGGCCCGTCCCGGGACTGAACCCGAGACCTCTTGGTCCTTAGGCGGCGCATGCTACCA
Organism: Glyphodes perspectalis; assembly: GCA_951394215.1. Lineage (NCBI taxonomy): Eukaryota > Metazoa > Arthropoda > Insecta > Lepidoptera > Crambidae > Glyphodes > Glyphodes perspectalis. Next base: position 907,689 of record OX596211.1, on the reverse strand, counting down.
CTAGACCAACGAGGCAGTCAAAAAGCCGCTGAAAGTACCAAGTAGGCAACATTGATCGAACTCGTTACTAATCGGCGTATTTTACTTCGAACAAGGAAGTGGATCGCTAAAATCGTAGGGCCTCGTTATCGGCTCGCAAAATTATCTTATCGGGTGATAACGCGAATGTTGTAGTCACGCGTTGCTTATGTTACGAAAATACACAAACAAACACGTGGCTTATACAATATGTAATGTAAAACGGTAACATATAAGCGTTCTTTCACATTGATCCGGGGATAATCTTTTGCAATTATTTATCTCGATGCAGATATCAAACTTGCCCCTTAGCTCTCAACGATATTCATATCTGACCCAGTGCAACAACAGAGCCTGTAGCTCTGTTGTTGCACAGTATTAAATGCCCAAAAGAGAAATATCATTGACTTGAAAGGTAAATTTGCGGATGCAATGATAAAATCTACATTGCTATAGCTACAAAATTATTGGGTCAACAATTCAACCGGATAACGGATATTTACCAATATCCGTCGGTGATAGTAAAACGCTACTGGCTAACTTTCAACCAAGGTAAAATTCTAGAATGTAGATTACCTTATAACCACTCCTTGTGTCCTTACGAATATTATAATTGCGAAAGTAACTATCTGTCTGATTGTCTGTCCCGTTGTTTGTGTTGTTGCGTGTGATGAACATGGACATTTGTAATCGAGTCATGGATGCTTATAAACGTATTTAAAGTATGACCATCCGTTCACCTAGAATCCATAGCACAAGCATAAGCTTAGTTTGGGAATGGGAATTGGTGTGTCAGTCTGAAGATTTTTTTTTTTATTATCTATCTCTGAAAGTAACTATCAAGTCTACGCCTAAACCTATTATGATGAAATATTTGTACTCCGTCTCCAAGAAGGGTGTAGCCGGCGGCAACTCCACGCAGGCCGAACCGAACAAAAAGCTTGGGTAAAGTATAAAACTACATAAATAATAAATTTGAAAAACATAGTAAATACGTAATTGTTGAACTTTCACACTGCTAAACAAGTACATAATAATGATCTACATAACTGCCATATTGATAAGCCGTGCTAATGATTTAAGCTAGAGCTCCGTTTTACCAAAACTAATTTCTAAAATTCCACATGAGTAATCTGTCATGTAAAATGAGATTACTTTTAGCAGCTGTCAAAACAAAATCTCTAAAGAACGATTATTGCAGAAATATGACGTCATGAGATGCTAATCAACTGAATGTACAATTGATGATTAAGTAATACTTAGACAGTGAAACACTGTTCCTCACATCAATCACTTTCAGGATAAAAGAACTGATCTATCTTTCTGGTAGATTCGTATTAAATCTTTAATTTATGTCGTGAAATGTACGATTTTTTAATAATGTTGACTATGCTGATAGCCGTATTTACGGTCGATCCAAAGGTTTTCGGCTTAAAATAGCTGATGATGTCAAATCACTTAAACTTATTGTTAAGTAATATTGAATGGACTAATTTGCATTTCTTAGCATTTACTGAACTGACATCCTGGTCTGTTGCCGCCTAGCTGTCCAGACTGGCAACGTAGGTAGACAGTGCAACAATGTACCTCCATGTTTGGGAGCGGCCCTGTAGCCAGCGCACATCGGCAGATATGGACCGGACTGGTTCGCGACCTTTGCTGCAAAATGGCTGCCTTATCGCTAATTATATAACACATTGCAACTGTGTGTTATCGTTCCATTTAAGACATGCACTCCTTGACTTCAGTACAACAGGAATACCCTATTCTGTGGTGATGGTGTAAACTGTGACACCACCATTTTGTCGTACATTTTATTATATATGCTGTGCCTCACAAATAGATACTACTAAGTAAATGACGTTGATGTTGAGAGAAAAAATGCACGAAATAACTAAGCGATTTGTTGGCTAGTCGCGTATTAGCAGGTCCGATGCAATGCAATACAATACATACATTACATATATTATACGCTCTAAAGGCAGAGCTCATCATCCGAAGACGTTAATTTCACAAGAGGGGTGACGTGGTTTACAATGACGTCCCAAATAGTACTATTGTTGTTAATCTCAAGGTTGCATAAATGAAAGACTTAGGCATCCAGAATAACAGGTACTTAAACTATTACAAAAGTGTTTTGACAAGATGGCGAAACTGTAGCGACCTCAAATATGTAAAACATGTACGTGGGTGGTACAGCTTAATCGATTCTGTGACAGCCGCAGCGCAGACTTGTCGCACCATCATCGATAAAATCATAATGTCTACACCACTCGAGATGAACACCATTGTGGAATACTAATCGAGATGCAAGTTGAGCATGCAATTACATTATGTAAATACTGGATTATTCTATTATGTCAACTCGCTTTCGAAACTGCCGACCATTTATTCAATTATGTAAAGAGATTGATTGTGTGTTCCCCTTTATGGTATGATACGAGAAATACAAATAGATCGACCGCCGAGACAGAGTCATTAATTTTCATCGTTAGATTCATTCTGAATATCGACGTGCATCTACAATTGAAGTTACGTATCATATTATGGCATATGACCTCGTTGGATAATTATTTTTAATTTGCGGATAATGAATATATTTAATATGCGGAAATTCGGTAATCGAAACAGATGGACAATCATCAAAAATGGATGCTTAATAAATTCCTACAATCTATTAATTGAATTAAATGAAATAGTTTTCACCCTTAACTCTTTTTAAGTAATATTGATATTGTAAATCAAAGCGTTACTTTAAAATTTTCTGTTTACGAATCATAGACTGGATTAGAAATTACTTAAGTCAAATTCATACCACGGCAATCTAAACTTTAAATAAATTAGAGGCGTGCCAAGTGTCGCTTAAAAATCTAAGCCTTCACACTTTTTATTTATCATATTTCAGCCCCTCATATGAGGAATGACCCATTTCAAGCATCACCGTTATGCTCACGTTTGCCGAATCAATCAGCATAACACGGGAAATCTGCAAACAAGATGCGGGGCCCGTTACCGAGATTGAGGCCAGGTGGGCACATTCGGAAAGAAAGTCAAATACTGACGGTAAACTGAAAAGGCATAGTGCGGCGCGAGATCAGAATACAAGCTCTAATTAGAGAAACGTTATGAGCGGTGCTTCGTTAGCGGGCGAAAGGCTTGCCCGGTGGGCAGGGCTGCCAGACCCGCCACTACTACTTCTTGTTAATAACTGTTAAACAAATCTTATTGCTCAGGCAAACATACATAATAATAAATATTGGCATCACATCGTCCAGTGCTGACTCTGATGTGCTCATCTCTTTCTGTGTCCTGAGCGATAAATAATGTCTCATGTTTCTCCACCTTCAAGCAGCTGCTGTTCTAGCATTCTTCGCTGCTACTGAAATTAGGATTAGGGGGAAACTGAAACCTTAGCACGCCTATCGTGTCCAAACTGCCCTAGCTATCTTATACTGGTCAAAATAATACGTCTGTATATAAAATACAGACGTATTATTTTAATTATAAACAATCGACACTAGCAAAAAAATTTTTTTGGTTATCTTCTGATTAACCCAGCGGGAAATCCTGTGAATTTTGGTAGCGATCGGATCTATCAAAATGTTTTTCCCCTTGCGAACCCATGTGTGTTTCTAATAATGAAAAGATATTGTTTCTTAATCGTCGCTGATGCTCCGTTGATAGCCCTGGTAGACAATTCAATTCCGCAGGGAGCTGCTTTCGCCATCTGTCACATCTGCATACAATGCTCTCTTTAATTGGAGCCATGAGAACGGCGATTAGCGCCCGGGGATACCTGCTTAAGCTTTACAAAATGAACTACCGCTCGTATATCAGCTTATATAATTATTTAATTACGCGGTCCACATGTTATTTAAAAAATTTACGTCGCGACTGTCTCTGTCAACGCAATGTTTCAACAAGAAAGCCGCTCCATCGTTGGAGCGTCTAATTTACGAAATCTGGTTTGCTGTATTGGTTACTTGTATTTTAAGGTATGTTTAATGCACGGCCCATATTATATCCTAAGAAATTAAAGTAGTTGGGTCTGAAGGTCTGCCAAGTGGAAACGATTCGTTATTGAGAACTCGAACTACAGAACTGACCACGATAACCCAGACTGAGTTAGTTATATTGGATAATGGACTAAATTGAATGATTGGTGTGTGATAAATTAGACCTTATTCCAGCTTTGAAAGCTCCTGTGTCGGCTGGCGGGCGGCACTTATTTTTCGTTTTTGTTGCAAATGTTGTTTTTCAAAATCTCAAAGTACAATACTGACTACACAGGTCGCAAATCTGCTTCAGCAATCATTTAATCGATGCATACTGCCAGCTATATTTACACGTGTATCTTATCGTAATCTCTGTCGTTACGCTCAGATGTTATGGCAACCAGTTGCAAAGTTAGGCACACACACTCCGCATGGAGCACTCACACACTCGCATGTACAACAAAAAGACATTATTAGCGTCATAGTCATCAAATGGGCCAAATTTATTTTCTTTTTTTACTCAAAAATAATTTTTGCGCCATGTTGGTCTGAAACATAAAAATAATTTATCAGTTGTGTACAAAGATCTACTTCTCACTTCCCCCTTTTTCACAGCTGTACAATGTACAAGTCTGTACATAGCAAGTATAATTATGCCGCACATTTGTAACCCATTGAAGCCATTGCGGCGATCGCGATCAATCGATTGATTGCGCCAATAGTGTTTGAGATCAACTTGTCGATTGGGCTATTAGGCACGTCAGTGCATCCTCATTGTGCTGTCATCGCTTGTCAATGAGATATTGTTGGCGAATCGATAGCTCCAGCTACGGATACAGCTGTGACACGACTTGGAACTGGAGTCCGTTTTGAATGAAATGGGTAAGATTATGTGGAGAGCCTACATAAAAAAAATATTTTTGTGATGTATAATTTCTTAACATGTCGTCGTAGTAATACAGAGACTTGATAACAAATATTAGTGAGAAGTTATCACGGACTAGTAAAAAAGAAGGACTCCATGCTGTCCTTCTATAACGTGAGGCCACGTTTATGCATCTGTGAATCAGATACTTATGGATACCAGATATCGGATATCTGTCATTTGAAGCGCTTGTTATGTCAATGTTTGACGTAAGTTGCGTGGCAAGTTGGAGCACCTGAGGAGCTTCAATGTCTAGTTAGTGGCCCGGAGTCCTTCCCTTTTTTTACTAGTCCGTGACAACTATGTTTATTATAGCCACTGATGCATTATTGCTTATCTTTCAGTTATTGTTTATGAAAAATTCTTATAAGTATATTGATGGCTAAGGCTTGCTTTACCTTCTTATTTTTTTTCTCACAAATGTTCTTAATATCGACAACACTTTCTAGTTTTCTTATTTTACATTACGAAATAAGTATGTCATCACTTAGGCATCGATATTTAGAAAATCTCCCCGAAACCAATACGGTCGTGTGTCTATCCAATGTTCAAATAATATTACTCTCAACCATTGGACTTAATCTACATAGTTCTCAGAGCACAATGTTAGGTAACAAGTAAACGGGATTTTGTATACAAGTTAATGTTAATCCAATTCCGTTCGACACTTGATTAGTTGCCCTGTGTAATGGGCAAGATTTGCAAACCTGTAGCGATCAGGAAGTCTGGATTATTACAATTAGCCAGTGCAGAATTCTGTATCGTATCTAAGATTAGAGTTGTTAATAGTTTGAGGAATGTTAAGATAAGTGGATCGTGATTTTTTACAATAACATGGTGCGTTCCTTATCTAGCCTATCGTCATTCTAACGATGATAGATACGTTTATGACACGATGAGGTGTTTTATTGTTATATTGGTTGTTTTATTTTTCAAACGAAAACAGAAATATTCAGTAATTTCCTCTATACAAGATGATCCGTAAATAAATTTGAAAAGTTTTGAATGTAGATTATTCGAGTTAGTATTTCTAATTAACAAGACCTATTTCGAAAGTATGTTTAACGCAATCACTGAGCCTTATATGAGGTCTACAAACAAAACTGTCTTGTTAACCACAATCACATCTAATCTAACGTTTACCATCAAGACTTTATATGACACGGGCATTAACATTTACCGTGGTACTTCAGGACAATTTTCCTAATCCCGATGTTGCAACCTACAACACATTGTTTGACGTGTAACGTCAGCCGCAAACAAAAAGTGGCGCCATCATTGTTTATTTTTTTAATTCCCACTGCAGCCTGCGCCGACGCATCGACCTACGCCGCTCCCTACACAGGTATACAGGGCTGACACCATGCTTATAAAGTTTATTTATACGTTGGAAATTGCCGTTAAAATATAATTAAGTGAAAAAAACATTACATATACTTGCATATGTATGTATATTTATAAAAAGCAAGTCATGCACGTCGAGGCCGGTTAAAACATGCAATAGACAGTTTAAACAACCTTGAAGCATATGACCTGCTAAGAATTTTATAAGCTCACAACTAACACTAACGCCTAAGTTGTATTGAAACTAGACCGTAATTTTAATAACTACAAATTCAAGTATCGGTAAAGATGTAAAAGAGCATATTATTAAGTATTACAGAGAATCAATATGAATACCGAGTTTCCATCCTTCCGTAAATTAATACGACAGTTTTTCTGAAAAGGGGCATACTTAATACAAAAAGGCAATTTATAAAAAAACTAGCTGTGCCCGCGGTTTTACCCGCGTTTGTGGTTAATGTTTTATAGCCTTCCTCGAAAAATTAGCTATCTAACTGAAATAGTTTTTCAAATCGGACCAGAAGTTACTGAGATTTGCGCGTTAAATAGTATAGATTTGCCGAATAACTCCAAAAAATTGCGCCTTTACTGCAAGGTTTGATTAAAGTGCCTGATCTGCATTATCAAAGTGTGACATTAATATATTACATTTCCAATAAATCCAAGAAAGTGCGATAACAATACGAAAACAATATTATAAATCATTCTCGCAAGGCACATTCAACGCAGCTTCCCATTTCCTCAAAGCGCCGATATTGTGAATCAAGACGAATTTATCGACAAATTGACAGGCTATGACGTAGATGTCGCTCGTAAAAAATAATCTACTTTCGATAACAGTATATTCTTCCGATATAACTTCGTTTTATCTCATTGCCTGACCTTGGTTTAGATTGCAACGCTAAATGCATTTACATTTGCCCCTTCAAGGTCGCGCCTTTGATGGTTTGGTAAGTCATATCCTAAGGTATTTTACGGTGGAACCTATAAATTCAATAATGAAAGGATAATTATTTCATTACCGGTTTCTTAAGTAAAATCATCGTGCCAGAACGATGGTAAATATTTTTATTAAATCCTATTTTACAGACTGGCTCGATGGCGCATTAGGAGTGACCCTGCCCAATGCGCCAAGAGTTGTGGGTTTGATTCCCACCCAGGACAAACATTCGTGTGATGAATACTTGTGTTTGTTCTGTGCCTGGGTGTTAACATCCAATATTTAAGTATATATGTGTAACACCACTGTTGATTGTGATATCCGTAACACAAGTGCTTAAGCTACTTACCACGGAGTCAGATCAATGTATCGGATGTCGTCGTGTATTTATTATTAAGTATTTATTATTTTCTTAATTTACTCAGATTCCATAGAAGTCGCATCAACATATGAAGCCGACTAATTTAAATCGAGAATCAAGATCAAACGCAATCTATACCAAAACGAAATGAAGCTCTAGAAAAACACCATTTACTTAAATTTGATGCCTAATTCCGGTGTAGCCAACCTTAGCACAGGCATCACCCATGATGTGACAGCTGCAATGCGTGTCGCAACCCTGCTCGAACGCCTTCCTGTTGCACCTAGCATGCACGCATGCAGAACATTGCACACTGCAATTGATATATTGTTCGCATTTGAATTGTAAAGGGGCTATTTAACGGTTGGTGATAATCAATGTTAATAGTCTCCACTTCACTTGATCTGTGAAATTATCCTGGACTGAAGACTGGTGAAACTAATCTACTTTAAACATGACCACGTCCACGTTCAAATAGTAATGATTTAAATATATTTGCAGCTTTTCATACTTGTCACCAGATGTCAGTTGACCTACAAAAAAATATCTCTAATATGGTTTATAATATTTTATAACCATCTAGATTTTAAAATTACGCCAAATATGAACTTTACGTGTTTATAATGATTACATTATAAACTTTATCCATAAGCACCGGTTAGATCCCAGTTAGTCATCAACTGATATTCCTAGTACCAACTAGGTATGCCTCATTTTGAAACCAGCCATTAATATTTAACATCTACCCCATTTGTTTACCGTGTTCAACAATATTTTCTCGTTATTACTACACCGCGCTGCCCGCTTTTGCAATATAAAATATAATACAGCTGATATCGGTAAAGGTCGCTTGTATCGTCGTAACTTCGATTAATTGATAAGAGCGAGTAAATTATGTTTGGTTAGTAGAACTATTTCAGCGCAGATAAGAGTTGTAGCGATATTTACTTATTATGGCAAAACAAAATACTGTATGTTTACGGGGAAACGAAACGAAAACGTTTTTCAATGTTGGTTTGTTAATTGAATTTAATAAATAAGTAAATAATAATAAATTCTTAGTACAAGCATAAGCACTAAGCTTATGCTTGTACTATGGATACTAGGCGAACATATAGACATACTTAAATACGTTTATAAACATCCATGACTCGAGTACAAATGTCCATGTTCTTCACACGAAACATTTGCCCCTGGCGGGATTCGAACCCGTGACCCTTGGTTTCGTGGCCAGAGTCTATGACCACTCGACTAACGGGCCAGTCTAGTCTATTTAATATGTATAAAATGCTTTATAAACCTTTAAAATAAACACCACCACCGCACCACGCTCAGGAACTAGCTTTTATTTTGAACGCCTGGACAAGTTTGAACCTTGGGAATGTATCTGTAACCCTATAATGCAATGCAGTGTCCTCGTTGCCCGTAGGCAGCTCTGTTCATTAACCATTAAATAAACTAACGATCAAGTGGATACTCGCCAGCCTCTAATATACCTAAATAAATAAAAAAATTGTCTAATTTTTTGCAAAATCATTTAGCTGAGAGATCATTTTATCGTTATTAGAAACGCGTCAATGTACTAGTTACAAAAAGCAATCCAAAGTAAAAACTGTTTGGTACCAGTAAGTAAGTGATCGTTTAACTTGCCGCTGGATTATGGCGAGTCGGCGTAGCCACCCATTAAGCCGCCTTTCATAATTTCTATAAAATACGCGCCGGTTTGCCAACAATAATGGCATTACTCCATTTATTACTCTGCTCTCAACCGATCACGCGGATTTACACGGTGCGATTGGCTGGTATAATTATAAACTAACTAACTAACTAATTTAACCAAAACTTAATTTGCTGCATAAAAATCATATAATAGTTTGGCATAATATGACTATTTTAACAAAATGTTATACATAATTCTGGTTTCAAGTAAATATTAACTTAATCTTGTTACAATCAGAATCAAAGAAGGTATCACAAATATTCAGACAGAGACGAGACACCTATTTGATCAACATCTAGGTATTTATCACAATGCGAAAATTGAATTCCCGAATATTTCATTAAATGTATGTTAAGTAATCATTAAAAGAACAGATCATTAATTACTCATTTGTAAATATTATACCATCATCCTTTATTTCTATTACACTAACGCGTCTGTGATCTTTATAAGACCACATCTCGCCCTAAAAGCGTGACATGCCGAATTGCATACTAGCCTCACATTTATTGCAACGAGGTCGCTCAGTATAAACGCTTAACCCAGATCTGTAATGAAATTGGTCAGAAACAATATTGTTCCGGCGTGGTTATCGGCCATTGTGGTTGCTGCTATAAGCCTTTTGTAATTGGCGAGGCCGGTGCAACGACATCGGACCACAATAACGACGTATTGACTGGCCTGCCAGGGCTATTGTCGAACTAACGTGATTCACGGCCAAGTATGATGATAATAAAAGCAGGGACATAGTCCGAAGAGCACCTTCAAAGCTAATGCATCGGACATATAGTATTAGATTAAATACTGTTCTCTATAATTCTTAGACGGTGGTAGATTCATGTAGCTTTAAGGATCACCTATGTAAATTTGACGATTTATATGCTTTCTTGAAGCCTAGATAAAGACATTTTGAATTTTATATATACTTATTAGAAGAACGAGGATAGCGTTGCATGAAGAATAAAACATATAACAAATGCCCGATTTTATATTCCGGCCATCGATTCTTGTCAATTTTGTCGAAAGCCTTTCAAGGCAATTTGTAAATCATTACATTCCTATGATGCAATATTATGCGTTGCAGTCAGACCTCAAGATATGTAGTTTTTAGAAGAGAGAGCTCCGTCAGCCGTGCTTCAGAAGCTCTTTTTTTTCTTTTTTTTTTTACAAATATCCGACTTCATCAAATACATTGATCTGACTCCGAGCTAAGTAGCTAAACCACTTGTGTTACGAATATCAGAATCAACAGTGGTATTACAAATATATACTTAAATATTGGATATTAACACTTAGACACAGAAAAAAACACAAGTATTCATCACACGATCATACTCTTGGCGAATGAGCCAGCGTCACTACCGAATGCGCCATCGAGCCAGGAGCTAATAAGCTTGTGTGTGTCAGATGCTCAAAAAATGCCCAATAAGTTGCTCAAATTTGGGGCAATTGTCCGACAATTGGTAATACATATTGCAGCCCTGAGTGGGCTGGTTCTGCGTGGGAGAATAATGGAGTTGATTTGGACTACGTGAATCCTTTTATGGTTTAATTCAAATTTGGAGTAGGTCAGCAATTCTGATTCAGAAGTGAACGCCGGCGTATACTTTACTGGTTTCCTAAAATGTATTAGGATGATAGACTAACGTACATAACTAGCAAGATTAACTGTTATTATTTTTCTGTATAACATTTAACAGCCACTTGTTCTTATAATCCTGTATGCAAAGAAAATCATCAAATATCAAGGGAATTCCGGATATTCTGATCAAACATGTCAAATGGATGTAGATGATATTTGGGGACCCTTGGAAACATTGCGTAAACATAAGTTTTTCTTTTCTTGAATGTTTTATTTTTTGTTATATTTTCTTTGTGCTGTCAATAAAATATTTTTTTATTTACTTGCTTTCCAACTGCATTTGTGAACACCACTACAAAACACTATGCTTACCACGGAATAGTTATTCTGTGATCCTCACACTCGGAAAAAAACAAAAAAGGGTCTCCAAAAAGTTCAAAATTTACGTCTAATCAGTCAGTCATCTTCATTCAACCTCCAAAACCGCGGTTGTAATCAAACGAGGATTGCCCAATCCGGTCGTCGGTCAACAGCCCGCGCCGAATTCGAAATGCAATAAATTACGAAATGCTTTTTGCAACTTAGCTTAATGTTGTTCATTGGTATTTCGAGTGCGTTGTCTCGTACAATTTAAGATTTATTGCGCTAATAAATAAAGAAGAAATTTCTTAATAATTTGGTCAGCGTTTAGCTCATTTAAGGATGTCGGAAGGACACTACACTATTGAAAAAAACACATTTTTTTTATTTACCCTTAGGAAATAATTGATTACAAATCATCGAACAGTTTATTATGGCTACTTTTCTTTGCCATCAGAAAAGATATGCGAGTATTGTTATGTTTGTTGTTAAGATCTTTAGTAAGAGGATGCAGCTTATGCAAATAACGGTTACGGTTATTTAACAATGATCTTACAACATTACTTTAGTATGCATCAATGACAAACCCTGTTCGACTTCTACACCGGAACTGAACAATCTTTGTCCAATTGTTGACGGCAATTTTCTTGCTGGGTGGTCTTCAAGCCCATGAACATGCAAACATCTTCATTATGCTACTAACTATCTATTGAAATTGAAAAGTAATATATATCCAAGGCTTCTGTAAAATTATATATATATTTTTTTTATTATATGTAACGTCGACATCATCATCAACATTATAATATTCATTGTTCTAGTTAGCAAAAAATTACGTAAAACTTTGTTAAAAAAAATTGTTAAAAGAAAATCTCGTTAGTTGTTTCTTGTCGTAAATATTTATTTAAAAATATGTTTAGAAATGTGCACTGCACACATTGCAATTCTGTGATTGTGGAGGTAACGAGCTTGCTACTTGTCACTACTTTTTCACAATTTTCCATCTAAACCAGCCCGTCATATCTTTGGCTGAATGTGATTAAAGGGGTTTTGCTGTCCCTTTGACTCTGCTTACCCCTTCGGGGAATACGGGCGTGATATTTTAATATATATTGGACCTGGTAATCTTACCTTAACTGAAATTAATATTGTTTATTTTTGCAGGTAGTCGCGATGTTATTGTGACACCAGCGACCACGGCGTGATGATGAGGCTCGACGCGAACGAGAAGCAGCACCGCTACCACAACCTCCTGCACGAGGATCATGCTAGTGAGTACCATTTTTAACCGACTTTAAACAAAAGGAGAAGGATTCGTGAAGAAGTTTGCTATTGAAATAGCTCCAATATCCAGACTTTGTTGCTGTTGACAAGGATATCTGTCTAGGTTGAGGTAGGAAAAATTTGTCAATAAATTATTTTTTTTTGTATTAAGACCGAAAAAAGAAGTTTGAAAATTACAGTCACAAATACCGAGTTTTAATGTAGGTCTTCAAATATATGTTACAATAGACGGCATTATGATGATATTTTGGTAATGGTTAAAAGACACATCATTCCAGTTATTTTTTTGTTTTTTAAACATTGTTACTCATTAATGTTAAACATATTATAGATTAGTACGCATATTAATGAGACTTAAATTTAAATTGTATTGTGCATTTGTCATCTTCATTTAGAATTCATAAAAGGAATGACTCAGCTACGTTTTCCTGCGAATAAAAGCAATCCCAAATCACCAATTTGTCAAAAGAAATTTGACCCTGGAATATACATTATACTTTTGACAAAGTCTAATCCACGGAACAACCAAGCATAACAAAATTCGCATAATATACTAAATTCGTCCGTAAATATATTGCTGCAGCCTTTTAAGTAAATTTTATTTACGTTTTAACCCGAACAGAGTTAATGACCACATTTAAGTTTATAGTTGATCAGCGATGGCAAAATTCTAGCTTGCGTGTCCATGTTTAGATCGCACGCAAAATGACTATTTGAGCTAGTATTAAATTGTATTGAAATCCAAGTATCATGTCTTAATAATTACCATAGTTCCCAACTTTTTGCTCGTTAATTCTTCAGCATATTCTGCAAATCTATTTCTTTTAGAAGCACGGAAAATATCTGCACTAAATTCTGTCAAATGGTAAGAAATCTAAAAAAGAAATCATAAATAAATAACAAATAAATATCAGACTACATAACATACATTGATCTGACTCCGAGGTAAGCAGCTTAAGCACTTGTGTTACAGATATCAGAACCAACAGAGGTATTACAACATTTAAACATTAAATATTAACACCCAGACACAAAACAAACACAAGTATTCATCATACGAATATTTGTCCTGGGTGGGGATCGGACCCACAACTCTTGGCGCATGAGGCAGGGTCACTACCGAATGCGCCATCGAGCTTGTCAAAATGACCACTACAAGTAATATAAACTTTAAAAAGATACTAAGTCATTTCAAAGTACGTAACCTTATATTTGAAAACAGATACACCAATTTCATTTTGGCTCTGAACAAGAGCCATGGAATGAGCAAATCCTCAACAATACGAACTGGATTCATGGCTGATTATTATAGGTGAATAATTAAAACATCTAGCAATTATAAGAGAGCGATGGATAATGCCACACCAAGAGAACAAGTTCCTAAAGAGATATAATAAAATAAAATTTTATACGGTGCTAAATTAAGCCGGTGAGAAATGAAGCCGATTGAAATCCGACGATTTCACAATACACCAATTAATTTGGCCGTTATCACCTCGTTGAGTTAAATACCTATTATGAGCACTATCTCAGAACCTTGCTCTAAAACTTGAAACGTGATTGTCATTGATTACGCGCGTTAGATAATGATTTTAATAACATTTCCAGCTTTAAAAAGTGCATCAAAACGCCGCCTGAGAGTCGATCGAATTGTTCTCGATTTCTCAGAGTTCTTGCTACAATTAGTTTCGCATGCACGACTCAAACTCACAACACGTACCGTACAGTCGGTTCGAAAATTAACTAATAACTTAAATGGAATTGCTTTTAGATGTCACTTTTAGTCTGGCAATACTAACAAGAAATTTCTTAGTAATATGCCACATATACTAGTTCATTAATGTCATTGTCGTCATAATGAAAATATAATTTGCATGCTTAATTGTAAAGTGACGTAGCTAAAAATTTGTTGTAAATGTAAATTAATATCACATGTTTAAACATTTAGTTTATTTTCTATCAGCAGCTTATTTTGAGTTAAGTCAGTTTATCATGTGATATGTACTTACTAACTTTTAGTGATGAAATCAATTTTCTAAATTTATCTCGCCATACAGTTGGTTGTCTAGTTCTGCCAATCTTTTTGTAAGTAGCTGAATTACAGACCACAAATTTCGTGTGACTTCACATATCTGCGGCCACATTTCTTAAATGGTTTATTCAATCATAAATTACTTATTACAAAAGTTTCGATGGCTTGGAATTATTGGGCTTATCCTACAGGTCCAGATTATGCAAACACTTGAAAGAATACAATCTAGTTTTAATCACAAACACTTACAATAATGTGGCCGACTGTACTAGTAAGCATATGAATGAGAACCCCACAGACAAAGGGCACGACAAGCGAGATGGTATCGTTTGTGGGAATATTCACCTCACGACGGCTGCCATGTCACACGCATCGCCATTTGAATATGGGCTCAACTCTTTGTTGCTTTTGAAAACACACTTACTGTACTGCAGGAATTACATTAAAGCCGCCGGCTACCACACAGGTATTTACTTTTTTGTCTCGGGAATAACATTGCAGCTCTTTGGCAGTATGTCAGAGATGTTACCAAGGAAGAAAAATAAACGTTGGGTTGATATAGGAATTTATTGGTACCGACGGTGTTCTTTGCTTAGCATATCGTAAAAAGCGTCTAATGTTGAATTGAACTGAGTGTCTGATTATGACGGCGGCCAGTTAGCTACTTGTCACTTTTTTTTCACCCAAAGAGTTTTCTTTTAGAATATGATGCCGCCATTATTATTGTTTAATAATAATGGCGGCATCATATTCTAAAATATCATCAGTGTTAGTCATCAGACTTCTATATTTTTTTTTATATAGACATACAGTTTACATACCAACACGCCTGCAATCCCCGAAGGGGTAGTTTGAGCAATAAGCATCCTAGACCACATTCAGTAAAAAACGTAATTCAGACAGGTTGAATTATACGACACAACGTTTAACGCACGGGTTGACCCAACCCCACAGCGGGTGCGCGAGCGCACCTGACTTCCCGTCTGCTTCCGCCGCTTTGTGCTCGCCCGTGACGTCACGGGTCGCTGCGGTCGCGTGGCCAGCCGCTATAAACTGGAGGGGTATCGAATGAACTGTTTTAACTCATGATCTCATCTAAAATAAAAATTGTTTTTTGGTTATAAGTATCCGTAAATTAAATCATAACCATTTAATAAATAATATGCTTTTTGACAATTCAAACAGACACGCCAGTTTTTTTGTCTATAAGAATAGACGAAGATTTTAAAATAATTCCCCGACTATAAATTCACAAACGTACATACATAAATATACATATTACGTCACGCATCAGAGATTATATCCTTCCATCTCTCGCTTGCACATTCATATTCATACCGCAAGCAATAAAGAATCTATCTACATTACTATATTTACGGGAATCGCACGAACAGGCAGTACTTACTACCATCATTGTCCCGCATCGAGAGGAAATGTAAATGGGTGCTAAACAGCAATTATTGCTATTGTGCAACGTCGGATGCGCATGCGCACCGCGACGTGCTATTATGACGGCCGGCGACCCTGGCCCCGCGGCCGTGTTGCGAGCGCCCACCGCGCATTGTCAGCCATAGATCCACGAACATACGTGACAGCTTACTGATCAAGCAAAATTTTGCTTCACGTCTGATCGTGGTCCGGTGATCTAATGACGAGGAAGATCCCGACAATGAAGGTGCTTTTGTGGTACCATGTCCCAGAAGGGGGAGAGTGATAAATAGTCAGTGTGTGGTATAGTTCGAGTACTATCTATCAGGTATTATAAATAATACACCTAATAACATCAATTATAGACCTAGCCAATATAAAGTCATCATCATCTTCTTAACGTTATGTCCCGTGTTTAGACGGGGTCCGCTTAGACCATGATCCAGGATTTAACGAGTCTGGTAATTACATTGAAGCGACTGCCGATCTGACCTTCGTAAGACCCTAAGAACCTTAAGATAGGAGAACCAGACAATTTTTGGCTCATGGTTACAAATCCAAAGTTGTTTGAATTTGCAGGTTTCATCACGATGTTTTCCTTTACCGTCGAGCTAGTGGTATAAATACGTACTTAGACCTGAAAAATCCAGAGGTACGTGCCCGGATTTGAACCCGCACTCCTCGGTTAAGAGGCGCGTGTCCTTACCATTGAGCTACCACCGCTCATGTTACATACGTATAAAGTAATTGCCAATAATACATTATACAACTTATCCGAAACTCGTCATAACTTACCAAAATCATACCTCTTCAATGTGTTATTGACGCGGAAACTTCGCCGGCTCTTCCGAAGTTCAAGGATTTATGTAAAAACTGTTTTCGATAAATTTTAATAAGTATATAAATTTAAAAACGACATTATATGATGATGAGGTTTTCAATGTAGTAAACAAGATTGTGGTACATTTGAGACTTGACCCTTTATTTTTTAACGACTTCAAATAAAAGGAGGAGGTTCTGAATTCGACTGATTTTTTTTTGTCTTAAATAAAGATTAAACAAAAAGAGAAAAAAAATTTGAACAGTGCAGAGGTGCTAAAAGATGTTTTTTTTAATATTATAAATGGGCATTTAGATGTTTGGTACTTAATCACTCTTAAAGGCTAAACGAAATTACACTGCAACTACAACTGTAATCTTGACGGAGAAAAGTAACGTCTCCACTTATCGATTTCTCCTCATTATGTTTAAAGCAATTAACTTGTACAAAATACTTGCCACTTAACACGGACTAGTAAAAAAAGAAGGACTCCGCGCCGCTAACTAAACATTGAAGCAGGTGCTCCACCTTGACACGCAACTTACGTCACACATAGACATAATAAGCGCTCCAAATGTCAGATATCCGATATCTGGTATCTATAAGTATCTCACTCACACATGCATAAACGTGGCTTCATGCTATAGTATGATAGCGTGGAGTCCTTCTTTTTTTTTACTAGTCCGTGCCTCATAAGTCGATATTCTATGACCTATGCGCCGGCGTTATCCCACCTCCATAATATGCTAATAAGTCTGAATTTTATTAAATACAGAACTTACTCAACCGATTTAAATTAAAGACAACTTTATGGCGAAGACAATAGGGAACAAGATACTGTAGTTTATCACGCGATTATTAATAAAACAGATCGTATTACGTGGGATGCGGCTTCAGGTTCAATGACTGACGACATTGAATAACAATTATTGTAATTTTTAAGTGCAGAATATAATAGCAATAGCCAATCATTTAAATATATATTTTTTTAAAGAAGAATTGTATACTACGGTCTTATTGTGGATATACTCTTTGGTTTTTCGTGCCTCGGTAAGCACACTTAACCATTGGTCTCGCGCCTGACCCCTCGAGACATATCGGATGGCCGTTTCACCGGCCTATGAGAGTGTAGGAATAGAGAGTGCACCTGTGTTTACGCACTCACTTGTGCACTATAATAATCTCCTGCGCAGATGGCTAATACTCGCTGAGATTGACCGCCGTGACCAATATCGGTTAGAATAGAATAGAATAGAATAAATGTTTATTTGGCACATTAGGAGGATATCATGTAGTTACTCTTCAGGTAACTCGATAAATTAGGCAGCTCACTGCGCCTACTCTTACGAGTAACATAAAATTGCTCTGGCCCAGCAAGTGGAACGCGCCCAGTGAGCTGCATGCTCAACTAGACATTTTTCTTCTTGAATTCTTCCTGACCTGCGTAATACGCATTGTGAAAAAGTTAGGATGGCACCTCCAGCGCAGTGAGTTGGGTCTTTGTCTATGAATAATTGAATTTAGATATAAAGAAAACTGTGAATTATGCAGAATAGTGTCAAAAAAACACCTTACAGTTCAAACAACAAACGCGGATCTTTTTATCGGTTGCAATAATATATGATTCGATTTAAATGAAATGAATCAGCGATGGATGAAGTAAGAACGTTTCTTTGCCAACAAAGCACCGATCTCGCTACGTAACGCTGATCTTACACCTTTGGCCGAGTCGTCTTCATTAGCTGTAATCGCAGATTAATTGCAACATTATTGACTATTCGCAACGACGCCACGTCTTCTGATACAAGGTCATTAGACGTAGGGTTGTCTTTACTTTTGTTTTTTTATTATTTAAAACCGGATCTGTGTTTATTTGACATCGCATAATTCATTGGAATATTATTGCTAAGGCAATATAACATTTATATTCGCTCTCTTGAACAATTCAACTTCTTGAGTTACACAGTGTTAGATCTTAAAAGACTGTGTGGATTTTCAGTCTCTAGATAAGATTTAGTACGTATGTTATATGAACGGAGCACTATGTTGACCATCTGTTACTTACATACGGCAGGAAGCCATCGTAATCAGTGTCCAAATTTTTCCTAACGCTCCATTCTATGCAGATTTTTCTTAATATACTATACTATATAAATACAAAAACCATCTAGCAAGTGGTCTGGAACGGACACACGCAATATGCAGACGAAAGGTATTGTCTAATCAATTATTACAGACTTGTGTAATTCTTGCTCAGCGCTATAGCCGAATAATTGACATAATTTTTTGTGGAAAGCCTAATCATCAATCGATACAACTAAGTGCAACCACCGAAGATCTTATATTTCAAAACCGTTGCAATCCGTGTGAAAAAACGTATTAATCCTAACCTTGGGCAGAAAAAGTTAATTGAAAGTAATCGCATCGTAATTGCCTCAATAGATTCGCTGACAGCCTACAAAAGCTGTGGGAATCCGTAACTGTATTGGTAAATTAGAGTGCAGCTCAATGCCGATAACAGTATCGGAAGTCAGTGTGGTTGACGTTGCTCCTATTAATTCATCAACTTACGATAGTTAGGTCGAATACTAGTATCATCTTGTCTTTATCTCAGGACACCTGAATTCGGCGTAGTACGTTTTTCTCTTCCTTACCTCACACTCAGTCGTCATCGGGCTGTATAGATAGGTATTTCCATTTCGCTCTTATAATCTTTCATACCTTTAGCCATATCTTTTTGGTCGCTATCTAAAAATAAAATCGGGATCTCTAAATTATTTTCTTTTGGTACCTTACGTTTAGCGTATGTGAAACTTTAAATAATCTTTGAAGTAAAGACGTGAAAGATGCTGACAATTTTATAGAATAAAAAAAATAAACATAAAATAGCAAAGTACGAACATGGATTTCCCGTAAAAGCAATAAAATCGTTATCCAAGGCAATCTGTTGCACGTCGTTAAATGGAAATTTAAAATGCTGCTGACATGCCCGACAAATGTTAGCATTGCAAATCCTGTTTCCATAGATAGGTGCATTAAGAAGTTTACGGTCTGAGGTGTTGTAAAGATAAAACTATCTTTATTACCACCTAACTGTACGTTCACAATTAACGCACAACGGTATATTCGCTAACTACAGCCATTGCTTTGGTTTATCATCCAATTGCCTCAAAACATTGCCTCTGGCGCCTTCGCAAAATCTTGAAAAATTACCAATATATTGTCTATCTAGTCATCCTCATTAATTCTTTTTTTGCTCAACTTGATCGTCGAGAAGGATGTTTTTGATTTTACTAAAGTATGCAAACACCAGACAACACCAGACTTATCAATGCGTTACCGACCTATTTTAACAAGGGCCTTACGGACCGTGACTCCATTCGAAGGAAACAGCGCGATGTGTGGGCCTCCTAGGGCCCTTCGTATAAAATAAACCCTTCCGGACAAGATGGTGGCCGGGGTATACCCATTAGAACCCTCGACCCTCCTACATTGCTCTCGGTGGTGACTCTCATCCGAATCCGAATGCGTTACCGACCTTACGCTAACATTAAGACGTACATCCCCTCTGCCTCAAATGAGATCAAGGCGGCTGAACTGTTTGCTTATCCCAGATTCAACATCGCAATGTATGCAAATAAATGCTGGTTTACTTCAGATGAACGTTATCAGATAAGCTGGAGGCTATCGGATCGGTTGACAGCAAGGTCGTGCGGGAATTCAAATGTATGTGTGATGTCAACGTTACATCATCTGGGGCCTTGGGTGCGGACCAGCGATGTTTCAAGTATCTGTTTTTCCGTAATTGTACCTATTAGGAAAATAATGAGCTTCATTGTACCGATTTCCCAAAGCGGTTTATTGGTGAATGTGTTTTAAACCTGTAGCTACTGGTTTATGGGGTTCATTACCGACATGATTTCAGTTTATGAATTTTTTTGTACCGTGAAGAAGGCCAACCAGCGACTAGTCGGCCTAGAATGTACGAAGATATTGCTTGAACCGGCTATTGGTAGGTATAAGTGCTATTTAGTCAAACTATGATAACTATCTAGGACATTCATCCATCTTAGTCTATGTTTCACTGATTCCGTTAACATTAGAAACTTTGGAAATGAACATGTACCGACTTACATATATTTAAATTTTAACGGAAGCTATTATCGGCCTCCTCAGTTATTACCGATTCGGACCGATCCTTTCCGATTTAATCTTTAATTACCGCACTACGCAGACCACATCTAAGTGTGTACATAATGCTGGCTTGTTTTGATCTTGAAATGGCGTATTTACCTTGTATAGTACGACATTTGAAATTAAGATAGGAGGTGTAGTGCTGAATTCTTAATTAATATTGTCTTTTAAGGGCAAATGTAAGGACAATAGCCATATCAAAAGATTTTAATCCAAATAAGGCTCGTTGTTTAGGTCAGACGCAATAGATTTAGCAAGTAGGAGTAGTGGTAACTCAATAGAGCACACCTCACTCACATGCAGTGTTGGTTCAAATCCGAGCTTGTATCTCTGGTTTTCTTATATCTAAATATGTAGCTATTTTCAAAAAAATAGCTACATTTTCACCACTAGTACAGAGCGGTGGCCGGTGGATGAAAGCATAGTGAAGGATTCGGCACGATCGAATATCTATGCGTTACCATGATCTGATTAGATTGTTATCTAAGTTAGGAAGGTTAGATGGGCAGTCGTTTTAATGCAATAACCTGACTCTTTTAATCTAGGATCATACGGGATATAATAAATTAGGAAATTACTGGTATTTATGGGCAAGTGATGATGCTAGACTGGCTCGATGGCGCATTTGGTAGTGACCCTATCCTATGCGCCAAGAGTTGTAGGTTTTATAATCGTAAAAAGAAATGTATCTTATATTTCCATAGTTTTTTAAACTTATAGTAGTTAAAAGTGAAACATACACCTTTGTTTTTCAAGTCGTCAAAATGGTGAATAATTTTACATGTCTAATATCTGCTTGTAGAAAAATAAAGACAAAAAGAGAAAGACACAGATAATTAGGAGTACCTCAGTTATTAATTTACTTCCAAGGTTTGATTACGCTACGTATATTGTTTAAAAATTAAACACACTTTGTTAAACTAATAAAATTATAGCATAGTAATTGCTAAACTTTTGTTAAAATTAAATTTGCTTATAAATAATCTTTTAGTTACTTTTTTTCCATTACGTTCTTATCGTAATGCTATACAGGTCGCCTTTTGAAAGCAAATACATAACAATACCCGCGCAAAGTAAAACTAATCTTGTTTACTTTCGAAAATTTCTTGGCAACTGTATATTTACACGCGTCCACAGGTTTTTCTCGGGTTTTACCCATTAATAACTTCGACTCCGTACGAGAATTGCTAATGAAACAACTATGTGATAATAATGTTAAATCCTCCAATACGCCGAGGCGATATTTAGGAATGTATGAATGTAGATGGGCCATTGTTCCAATTGTTCAAGGCCCTAGTGTTAGCGTTACCTCCATACACGTGACATACCGGCGTACAAACTAAGCAACTCAAACAGAAAACATGTGCACAAGTGCCTCGTATTTCCTTGGTTACTGTTTGTAAATCCTCCGACAAAATATTTCAAATATTTACTAGAATACGACTTGCAACATACCACGCATGCGCGACATTCGTAATCAACCAACTTTCACTTCTATCCTTTTAACAGTAAAAGCCAATTTCAAAACGGCAGCTTCGCATTTCGAAACCCCATTGTGACACCCCACGCATGCGTGCCAACCTACCCCACTTACTGCGACAGGGTCCTCCTATACAACCTCCTTACACTTTCTACTTTCATGTCTAGTGTTTAAGGTTCGTTTCTTTCCAAATTCGAAACATAGAACTGTTTCGGTTCTATGTTTAATCAGCTGTCTGGCCCCAATTGATAATTCAGTTAGTGCTGAGGCTGCCGGCTTCATCATACCTGAGCCTATTTTCCGAGAAAAAAAACATTTAAGACTTTCGTGTTTCTAACTGGCTGGTGCTAAGTTCTGTGATTGTATTGCTTGAAGAAAAGTGAGGTTAAGTGTTAAATTTTAGGTTATTACCGTTGTCAGAGCAACTGGATATCGTGCGTCTATTGTTTTTGATCTGTTTACGGCATTTAGATAGCGTTTTGTTAATGTTGTAACGGTTTCGCGTGTGTTTAACTTTTTGCGTGTTCCCTGAGATAATCTAATTTGTGGGTGCGCCGCTTCGATGATACTGGGAATGTACGGCAAAGAGTTGCTTTTAGCTGATTGGAAGAATAAAATCGATGACTAACAAATAGGTGCATCCCCAGTACGGCATTGGAAATAAAATACAATAATGCATGCATTACAATGTTAAAGCTAAGTATCTGCTATCCAACAACTGTATAATATGCAGTTAATACAATTGCGTGCATATACAATTCGGTACTACTTTGTGAATGGTTAGATAAGAACTTCGTTGAAGATATTCAATGTTCTCTGGGTTGTTAATAGCAATGCGTAAATAATACACTTTCACTAGTGCGAATTTAATATCTAACATTCCATCCCAATGGGTTGTGATTTGTGAAGGGCCATAAAGGCCTGTTTCGTAACTATCCGTAATTCAAAGTAAAAGTAACGTATACTCTTCATCGTGTAGGTAATGTTGCACAAGCATCAGTAGACAGTATCATTTGGACTCAGGCTAACATTTGAGATGGTATCATATTCAGCTGGACGTCAATCATCAAATGTGATATGTATTCGTCGTTTTTTAATTACCCTGAGCAAGACTAGTCGACTTATAGTTAGTTTTCTTAATGTAATCTTATATTTTTGCAGTATAAACTTAGATAAAAAAAAATATTCCGATAACCTGTTAGTTATTTGAATTTTATATAATTGTGTATTGACACAATAATATAGTTGTTCCATATTAACAAATAAAGGAAATGATAATCCCAAGTAAATATGGAGACGAAGAAGAATAATTAATTTTCTTCAATAAGTTTTCTATGGTTGACAGTTGCGGTAAATCAATTTTCACCACCGTCGGGCAAGTGCAATCTGAGTTTGGGCGAAACAAACAGACGAGGGTCACTTTTGCATTCATAATACAAATTAAGGATAATTATAATATTAGTTAGGTAATGTTAAGGATTCCCGCAATCTCCGTAGGCTGAGTCCAAGGAGCAGTGACCTCCATTATCTACCAGCCTAAGATAAAGTTCAGTTGATTTAGATTTAAAATTCAGTCCAGATTAGAGAATTGCTGGGTAGTTTTTGTCGTGGATCTCACAGCATCACCACTCTGGCGATGAAGGGTGGCGCGGGGTTTAGTGGGAATACCCCGGCCACTCCATCTTGGCCGGATAGGGGTCCTCTGTTTCAGAGTGCCTTGGGAGTCCCACACACCACGTCATCCTCTGTGACAGTGCCCAATGCATTACTCGTAAAAAAAAAAATTTGAGAATTGTGCAAATGTGGTGATCAGTGGCTAGCTTGTAAGGAATTTACTATACTAATATTAAACGGTGAAGAGTTTCTTTGCTTGAACTCGATAACTCCGAAATTTGAATGAATTCGATTTGACAAAATCTTTAGAATTAGATAGCCTATTTATCGAAGAATGCTATAGGCCATATAACATTAACCATAAACGCGGGTGAAACCGCGGGGAAAGCTACTTTTAAAATATGTAACTATTTCATTTAGCTTATGCTAATTTAGATAGTCACTTATTTCTATCGGCAGCCTATTCTATCTCAAATGAGTTTGCGCACGAGTGGTTTTTTCCATGATGGCCATTAAACGTCATCTTCAACGCTTCTTTGATCGTCTGTTAGTCGAATGGCCGATCTTCATTCTTTTACAAACGAGCGAGATTGTATCTAATTTCGCGAGATAACTTATCCCATTGTTCCGTGAAAGTTCAAATTGTGTTATCGTGTTCTGAGAATTCTGAACTCTTCTCCGATGGATTTTTTTCCATATCTTTTTAACGATTAGTTCTACTCTATATTCTTTATAATATAATCATGAACAGTACTTTTTAACAATGTACTTAACAAGTACATGTACTGGTGAAAGCTTAGTAATTCAGTTATCATTTTATTTACATACCAATCAGTAATAATAACGAATGAGTATAGCATCTTCATTATATGGAATTCAAATAATTCATCAAATCTGAAATGAAATTCCTTAACAGTCCAGTTCAATACATTGATTATCGAAGTCTATACTCCATGTATTGTACGCCATTTTTAACAGTACTCCAACGAGACTGTTTGTCAAGAGTCTCAATATAACAATACGTACTCAAGTTTTGTATTAAGCTGTCGGTTTAAAAGCCCGGCTCGTTAGCAAAGCTAGTATATTGTGTGCGATAATTTGCTCTAATAGCCGGCCGTTTGTGTGTGCTCGCGTATTGATGGGTGGCCTTGCTTTGTTTCCAGATTAAGGTTTTTAGTTTTCGTAATTTTAAGACGTTTAGTTAATGGGTCAGGGACAGAAACACCGTTTGCTAGTTTAGAAGTGAGTTCGTCATGTGTCTGTATTTGGCAATTTGGTTATAAATGAAACGGTTTCATAAAAACATATAATCTAACTAGACAGGCCCGTTGGTCGAGTGGTCAGAGACACTGGCCACGAAACCAAGGGTTGCGGGTTCGAATCCCGCTAGGGGAAAATGTTTCGTGTGATGAACGTGGACATTTGTAATCGAGTCATGGGTGTTTAAAAACGTATTAAAGTATGTCTGTCTGTTTACCTAGTATCCATAGTACAAGCATAAGCTTAGTTTGGAACTAGGGAATTGGTTTGTCAGTATAGAGAATTTTTTATTTATTATCTTCTATTTGCCAATGTGTTAGGCTTAAATTGAACAGGGTTGTCGCAAAAGAATCTCAAATTACGGGTAGCTTAAATAAGTGAGCTTTCGTCCGTGTAAAATAATATCTTAATACTAAGTTAGCAACACCAGTTATGATTAGCAAACATTTTAAGCTGGTACATTTGAAAACTATTGTCAGGTTCTATCTCGTTAATCAACATATATCGAAATCAACTCGATGCGAAAAATTCTAAATCCTATTTTAAAGTATGATCTTCTATCCATTTAAGATACCTACTAACTATGCAAATATGTAAAGCTAATATTATGATGGCGTCCTTCGCATCGCCAGCATGACATCACCCATATAAACTATACATACATACATACATAACACGGCTTGGCTCACCTAGTCTCATTGCAATCACGCCAATATTTTTAGACTTTAGTGTTTTTATGTTCATTGGTCATACGATTTAATGTGCATTGTTTGACTTGATGGGCGTTTCAATTAAAATGTCATCCGTCATATGTCATCATTTAAATGTGCATCAGCTTCTGCACTGAAACTCTATCTTTATATAAGATGCCTTGTAACGCGGCACCTACCAGAACTTTTAGGATATAAAATGCAATCCCTGATAAGGGACAGGTCCCTTATCAGGGATTGCATTTGGATGCACCTACGCATAAAATACTTTGTTATTAGTAAAGGTTACTGAATTAAGTCCCAATAGATTACGAAAAAGTTCTAATATTTATATTATTTTGTTCCTTAAAGTATCTGTTCTTTTCCTTGATGAAATTGTAAGAATTTTAACGATGGGAGCCAACTGTACAGCTACCTTTTTCAATTCACTTTCGCTCTGTATTCCAAGAACTGCGGATAAAGTTAATGAATAAATCTTAACCTAGCCCAACATTGGAACAGCAGTTTCTTCCAAAAACTGGCCTGCACAAAAACTAGAAGTAAACATCGTCGTAATGCGGCAGTATCGGGTTTTCTGGTAAACATCACGAGCTCGCTATTCGCATAGATCACGTCCCGCGGCACAATGGTGTCGTTTTGCCGACCGAGGCGTGACGTTGCGCGCGCGCCGGCGCGTACTAACTATCGGCTGGCTAGACTAAATGTGGTTCTAGACAAAGATCTGTTGCTTTTGTCGTCTGATCACCATTATTAGTAAGTATTTAGTTTGTTGGATTAGCCTTTTCTTGTTAGGTATGGGAAAAGATCACATCCTTTCATTTACTGCTACGCTTATTCATCTTTTCATTCATTAATGACACGAATGACAAGATGAATAATAAGCGTTTAGTATGCTTCTGTCGTAATTTTTTTTTTTTTCATTTTGTCTTAAAATTCCTGTTTAAGCCTTGTAGTTCCAATACTTTTTGTCATTTTCACATCCTATTCTTTAAAGACATTATTTTTCTAATAATACTCGTCTATTCCATGCTAACCTCTCTTTTAATTGTTATACCTTGAACTAGTTCATCTTTACCTTTAAGTGGGAGTTACGTACGAGATTCATAATAATCACATAATTTACCTTAACTAGAGGCAGCGACCGTATCTATCCGTGTCTTGGTGCTCATCTCTCACAGTCGTAACATACTCGTCACCTCATTTTATTTCATGATATAACTATGCTATAAGGTTTTTCTAACCATTGTTATATCAAAAGAGATTAATAAAGAGTAAGAACAATTCATGATGTCCCTTATAGTCTGGGACTCAAAAGAATGTGACAACGAACTGTGTTCCTTGCCTAACATGTTGTAAAAGGCGACTAATGGTATATCCGGTTTTGTATGTATGATTGTGTAGGCAATTTGTCACTATTTTTTTTACAATTTTCCATCTAACCCAGCCCAGTTTTATTTTTTAGCTGCCCCTTTGACTCTGCTTATCCCTTTTGGAACTACGGATGTATGTATGCACGTATGTATTTAGTATCTAACATTTTACGTTTCCATTGATAATTTCTAAAAAAACATCATAATATGCAATTCGCTTGGCTATGTAACGTTGCATTGCATATTTTTATCGTTTGATACTATCGAATATTATCTGCTTTTAAAGATTTTGACATATTGGCCATAATCATCTTTTATCAGCTTTTTAATTATTTCTTATCATTACGCGAATCCCACTTCTATAGATTTCAGAATGTAACATAAAAATATTAAAGTATCATTCAAATATTTATAAATAGATAGTCTCTCTTCTTTTCTCTTCTCTTCTCTCTTCTTTTCTCCTCTCTTCTCTTATCTCTATTCGTTTCTTCATTCCTATTGAATAATCGTATTTCCTACTAGAAAACACGTGTATATACATTTTCTTCCGTCAGATGTACGAGTATAATATTATTAATCGTTTGTGTATGATTGCTACAACCAACACAAAATACGCCATATGCGTCTATCAAACAATCTTCAATTTACATTTGATTTGTTGTCCTCCATCGGTCCCCCATTAATTCCAGTCATACATTACCCACAAGTCGCACGTCGCACGCGCAGATTTCCAATCACATCTATATCCGACATTGGACTTGCCATTAGAAATTGAAATGGCGAGTTGACGTCATATCCGGCGTTTAGCCTTCCATAGAGTGAGCTGAAATCAAAGTCACCTTTTATATTGGGGTCGGACAAATATGGCTGTAATTTGTAGTTACGTGCTTAATAAGGGTTATTATGTTTGCGTTGCGGATCGTTGAAACTTTGTTGGGCGGTCATTAAGGTGGCATATAGAAAGCTTACTCGAACATCATAATGAGCTAATTACTTACCGATCGCCATGATTGATTTTCGGCCTTGTACTTGCCTCAGTATGGAAACATAAAATAATGTCACTTTTTATCACTGGCCAATTTTATACTCGCAATTACAGCTACAGACCTTCGGCTATTATTGGTATATTTTTTCTCTATTATTAGCATTACTTTCCTTTTTTTAACTATAGTTAATTCCATTTTGCTAGTCATCAAGATTTCTTATTCTGAGTTTTCAAAACTTCTTCATTTTACAATAAATTTAGCTTGTCTAGTGGCCATAACCACAAATCCTCTTACCACATAGGTCAGATGTGTTTAATTTACATCTATATATATAAAAATCAATGCCACTTTTCGTTGTAATTTTATAACTCAAGAAGTGGCTCACCTATCCAAACCAAATGTTTAGGCTTTGTTCGGACTATTTAGTAGATGGTTTATGTGAAGTTTGCGCAATATCGGTAGAGCGGTTCTTTATTTATCACATTTTTTGTAACAAATAAATTCAATAAATGGCGGATGATTTTGTTAATGAGGATTTTGTCAAATTGAATGTTTTTTATTTTTAAATTTCACTTTATACGTAGCGAAGCACGTACCGGGCTTTTAAGTGAGACAAAGCAACAGCTTAAAAATGTGCTTATAGATATCATCATAGCAATTTCAATTCATATTTAGCTATATGTACAACTAAATGACTATCAATCGCTAAATATACTTTTCTCATAAACAAAGTGTTCTAAATATTTAAATTAGTTGCTACAAAAAAACTGTGATGTTTAATGCAACATTTAACATCATGGAAACATAAAATATGAATGAGATCTGTCCCGTGAATTGCGTATTGCACTTGCGGAAGGAAAAATACGCCGTTACTATGACCGGAAGCACGGAATTGCTGGCTTCCAAATGCTCCTGTCTAGACTCGCTGTCGCCAGGAAGAGATAAAGCAACAAATTTGGAGCCAACCGCGTGGGCTGAGCGGAAAGTTATGGGACTATGTATTAGACAACATGCGTATGGATCTTTTTGGTCAATGCACAATTTGTTGTTTCCTTAAAAAGGTGATGGTGTTTGGGCCATCTTTTTGACCAGCCGGCTGTAAGCAATTGCTTTGCCGTATTATATTTGCCATTACCTTTTCCTTTGGTGTCAACTGCATTTAACACAAAAGGTGTTTACATTATACTTGTCCATTATCTCTAAAATTTTTAGCTTGTTTAAAATTTATTTGATAAAGTAACTAATATACCTACATATTTTAATAATCACAAAGGTGTAAGGTTTTTTTGAAAAAGCGTTACTCCCTAATAGTAGATTGATTTCAAATGAAATCATTTATAAAATTGCCGATTGTACTGAACTACAAATAATGAACAATAGTAACTGTCCTAGATGTAAAATTGATTGCACAATTCTTATATCTTTCATTGTCTTGCTTGAAATTTATTGTTGGACTGCTTGAACTTCATCTATAACTTAATAGAAGATAAGAATCGCGAGGCTCTCTTTCACAGCAGCACGGTACACGTCCAGAAGATTCATTAGCAGACAATATTATTGTTCTCTGTAGATGGACATATGTGGATTGACTATAATGTTACTATAATAGTTAACCCGCAATTAAATAGTGAGCGAAGAAAACTGCAGATTGTGGTATCTTAAGTATACATTTTTAATTAAATAATGTTAAATTCAGGGAGACCTATGTTAAGCAGTGGATCTTTAGATTCATGATTATGATGATAATGAAGGGACAACTACACATATTGATTCTATGTAAATAAAGAGCAAGAGGAGTCCGCTGATTACCTTTGAAACTTGTCCCGATTTTAAAGTACTTCGTATTAACTTCTCTATAACACTAAATAATTTTGAACTGTATGAACTTTCTGACACCCTTGACTTACACTCCAAGGAATTTTAAATGTCATCATGGCATTAGAATTTTGGAGATCATCTTTGGAGTCTTGGTAATTGCTTGTACTGTGACAAGACTCCTTTAACTGTTATACCTTTAATTTTCACTATATAACTGTTGGCAACTTTAGTTCTGTACAAAAAACGTCGTATACCTACTTGTACTTGATATTTCAAATAGTACCATATTTAGTTTGATTACATAAGTACGCCCTAGGAACAGACAGGTAGACAAGTTGCGGCCCAGCCCTGCCTTTTACTTCAACGCGTCAAGTGCTGCAACTTAATACTTATGCAACTTTGTGCTACGCCAAATGGTCGCGATAAGGCCGGTGACATACAAACACGTTTAAGGGCCGCTCAATACACGAAGTTTCTATATAATTTCATTAAATTATCAAAATGTAATTATAAAAAAAGGAAAAAAGTCAGTTTTACACATTTTTTTTTTATGTTAACTAAGAAGGTAATGTCAAAATAATACGCCTTATCTAGAATGTAGATGGACGATATAAAAGCTTTTATTTTATAACTATTTGTTATTTTTTTTAATTTTAGGTTCCTTTTTTAGATGTTTAAAGTCTGTCTTATCCCATTTGGAGTAGTTTTGTTTGCTAATAGCTGATTATTTCTGACTCTTAACTCAAGACGATGTTATCTCGTAACTTTCAAGACACGTTTATTATACAGATTATACAGAAACGTTTGAAGAAAGTGCGTGTATAAATGCTTCTATCATCATTTCCCATAGTCTGTCTCCAGCTTAACCAACTCCAATTACAACTAAGTACGATCCATACCGTTTATCACTTCAATAAACAACGCGATCCCGCGTCGCCGTATCTCGTCGGCATAAGGTCGCAATTCGCACACGACTGACTTCGTGAACAATACCTGTTAGGTATTTTCTTATACCTTCCCACGTTAAACTTTCTCACCCGTGAGATTGTCGAGTTGTTTTTCTCGTGTCGTGTTCTTACGATTTGTTGCCTATTAGGGTTAGAGCGTCAAAGTAAATCTGTTGTTCTAGCAATATTGATATTTTTCTATGAATATCTAAAAGATTTGAGTTGCTTTGTAGGTCGGACAGAAGTTTCGAGTTTATGAGATTGTCTATTAACAGCTAACCTGCATTGAACTTTAACAATTGAAAACTTAAACTGTTGCTATCCTGCAGACGAAATGTCGTATTTTCATTACCTAAAATTGCATCTTAGTTTTTAGCATCTAAAATTTCAAGTATTATTTGCTTTGCATTCGGTAAAACCCTTCTGGTAGTATCGTCACTTTCATTTATAAGTGTTTTTTCTCAATTTTGAATTTTGAAACGTTTTTCGACTGATTAAAAAACTTCCTACATGGCAACCCTACAGTGATGGTTTTACCACACTGATGTCTGGCTATTATTATTTCCGATTAAGTTTACTTATTTTCTCACACGATGCTTAACCTCTAAACGGTTTGCAATTTAAGTACAACACTTTCAGCATTATGCAAGTTTTTGTTTGTTACTTACATTACATAAGCATTACTATTAATATACTGAATATTTTGGGGGTTTAAGAACCTAAGAATACTTTTGACTATAATCATAAAGTCTTTATGGGGGTGATGAATTGAAAAGGACTTAAACTATAAAGCATTAAATACTAGTAGAAAATAACGTTTTTGGTAGGAGAAATGTATGATATAACCAATTTACTACAGGGTCATTGCTCCACCCAAATATAGTGAACGCGTGCCAATAACATAGGAATTGCATCATATTAATATGTCTGGGTCAAACTTGCGAAAATATTGCTGACTGGGCTGCTATAGTTATACTAATGGCCGAGTCTAGACTGGATGTCCAACTGAGCTAAAAAACAAAAGTTTCATAAGCACTAATATTTGAGCAAGATTTTTCTAGAATAACGTTAACGTTAATAACGCAATTGACAATACTTATGTGATTAAAAAAAACCATAGAATGTCGTATATGCATACATAACATCACGCCCATAATCCCAGAAGGGGTAAGCAGAGTCAAAGAGGCAGCAAGCCCCTTAACCACATTCAGCTAAAAATAAAACCAGGCAGGGCCAGATGGAAAATTGCGAAAAAGTAGTAACAATTGGCTAGCTCGTCGCCTACACAATCACATACCCAAAACCCGATATACCATCAGTCGCCTTTTACGACATGCTAGGCAAGAAACACAGTTGGCACATTCTTTTGAAGTCCCAGACCAACATGGGACAATGGGCTGGGTTAGATGGAAAATTGTGAAAATGTAGTGACAAGTGACTAGCTCGTCGCCTACACAATCACATACTCAAACCCCATATAACATTAGTTGCCTTTTACGACATGCTAGGCAAAAAACACAGTTGGCACATTCTTTTTAAGTCCCAGACCAACATGGGACAAACAACATGGAAGGCATTTAAGCAATTTCGTAGTTAACTAAATACCACTTAAAGGTCTCGTGCTCTTAACAAATATTTGGATAACCTCATAAATTATTCACCGCTACTTATACAGTACAAATTTTAACTTGCATAACTTGCCCCACGCGACCCACTCCGTAGTAAGACTCAAGTCATCATCATGTTCCTAGCGTTATGTCCCGTGCTTAGACGGGGACCGCTTAGACCATGATCCAGGATGTAGTGAGTCTGGTAATTACATTGAAGCGACTGCCGATCTGACCTTCGTAACCCTAAAATAGGGGAACCAGACAATTTTTGGATCATGGTTACAAATCCAAATTTATTTGAATTTGCAGGTTTCATCACGATGTTTTCCCTCACCGTCGAGCTAGGGGTATAAATACGTACATTGATTTGAAAAATCCAGAGGTACGTGCCCGGGTTTGAACCCGCACTTCTCGGTTAAGAGGCGCGTGTCCTTACCATTGAGCTACCACCGCTCCTAAGTAGTAGTAAGACTCAAGTGTCAACCCATAAAAATACTCGTGTTCATTGTTTACACTACAATTAGGCTTAAACGGCAATTATAGTAATCATGCAGTCCACTTAACCAAATTGCACGGATTACCCAACCCGGTAATTGTATAAAGAGTACAATCGTCTGTTCGGCAACAATCACGACGAGACGTCTAATTGGTAGCATTGTGATATGACGTCATATCCCGTCCTATATGAAGATGGATATTCCTTTGCAGAGGGCTTTTATACATACATAAAATAAAAAATAAAAAGTGATTATATATTTATATGTAGTATGGATGGGTACTGGACAACGCATTGATATATTAAAACACTTATCCATTATTCGACTACATATAACATTCATCGTACAAACACTTATCTATGTACCTCACAGGGAATTCGAATTCCCCCCCACGGTTCCCCCAGGATAATAAAACAGGCAAGAATTTCATGATTTCAGACATCCTAAATGTATTTATGACGTAATTTAAGATAGCCCCTATACAATTAATAACCGTCACTCCTAACTTGGACGAAAGCTTCTTCGACTAACCTATTTATAGCATCTTCAATGACCCTGATGACTTTATAGATGCTGTCAAATGCCATCGCCATATATGACCGCTCCTTGTCTATACAAGTGGTAAGATATTGACGGTATTAAGTCAAGCCTTGATGTTATGTAAATCGTGATTAAAGGATTGAATAACAGCTAGATTCTACCGTATAGGTATTAGCTGTGCCCGCAATTAATCTCGTGATTATTTCCGTGCAAATTAAGTGTTGAGTGTTGTGAGTCATATTTCGGGAACAGTAATTAATCGGTTTAACACTTTGGTATTTCTATTTCATGTCAATGTAAGGCGTGTCAATATTTTTAGTATTTAAATACATTCAGTATGTTTTGCGTCAATAGGTCGAGAGGCCTATGAACTCTAAAACCGAAAGTAGAAGTGGAACGACGTACTTTTTGCATTTAAAATTAAAATCCGAAAAGAAACATTACTTTCAATTTGTTTTAGAAGAAAAAAACAGCTGCTATTTGCTATCTACTTAGAAGTTAAGATTTTGTGTGAAAGCCGCATTCCGCATCGGAAACTGGTACATTGTAAGTATGTTACGTTTATCTGCGACTTTGTCTTAATACCTAAGTACACAAGCGTCGTAAGAGCGGCATTCGATCGTTTATGCAAATCGTTGAAGCGCACCGTTACGGCGCGGATACTACGGTTCACATAAACACGGCACACTTGTTGAATCCGACCTTACTACGAATAACTTGTTTTACTACAAAATCGAGGCAGAATGGAGCTAAGCGTCAGAGTACATTCATCAGTCTTACATTGATAGAGTAATTTAGATGTGCTACTGTTTTTGAGAGCTTCGCTCTTCGAGGGCATTGGTAGCTCAGATTGTAAATTCTAGTAAGTACTCTTCCCGTAATAATGAGTTCAAGACTTCACAATAGATCCAAATCATGCAATCCACGCGGCAAGACATATTCATATAATTATTAATTTTCGGCGTTAATTCATGTGTTAACGATCCTCTACGTTTCCATATTTTCAAACTCCTTCATATTGCCGTAACATCTGTCACCTCGACTCGAAATATTCCAAACAAATACTTCACTTAAATTATCTCTGTCAAGGTCGCGTTGCAAACATTTTTCTTGCATTCATAATAATGTTCACATATAAATGACAAGTCATAACGACATCTTGATGCGTTCTAAAATTATCTCGCTTGTAAACAGGCCGTGAACCGCTTGTGTGGTTTGCAATACAATTTATTGGTACATTTTGTTTGCTCAATTCGCTCATGAAGACGCTGAGTCATCGGCTGTTAAATATTTATTGATTTTATTCACTCAATTGTGCAATTTACACAAAACACCTATTGAAATTCTGGTAATAAAAATGACTAAATACCATGAGTGTGTAGAATTTCTTGTTATAGAATACGTCAAGTTGATTATGTCATTTAGGAAAATCGTCTGGCAAAATAATGTTTATTTAACAGCTCACTGGTTAGTTACTTCATATGAATTGGATGATTTGGTAAATTTTTGACATGCCTCTTCAATTTATAAATTTATTGATACAATATGTTACACACTGATAGTCGTGCCGTTACAAAAAACTATTATCGTGAATGTGACCCGTGAATATTCGTCTTTAGCACCTACCAGACATAATGTTTTAGATTCGAAATTAAACAGATCAAAAATAAAAGAATTGAATCGGTACCCTGTTCAACGTTATTTACGTACTTTTTACTGAAACAGTGTCGAGCAAACGTAATTAGTTAATCAAGCCTTAAGACTGACAACCATAGAAACATGTACAAGTGTTGAAACGTGTTTTTGACTGAGACCAAGTTTCAAGTGGAGGAGAATGTTCCAGAAGAATTGTTAGTTCCTAACCATGGAGGCCCAAGGAGACAGGGACTCTAGGAGCTCCAGGGCGAGTGATTCCCCTGGAGACACCATGAACGAAGTCTATGCAGCATGGCGTAAGTCATCATTAACATTTTTCAAGAATAATATCCTACACCACACATTCAACAATAATAACTATAGTTATATACTGAGACGGTAGGTTTCATTAAAATAAGATTGAATCTATTTATTGTAGAAATAATTAATTTACCTGATAAGTTTGGTAAGAAACCCTTACTGGATTGTTACGAAATAGCTATATGTATAGTGTGTAAATAAACTTATAAGTTTGTCCATCCAAATATCTCATTATCAGGTAATATTTAGGTTCAGAAATATATTTTAGTTGTAATATAATCATGGATACTTCTGACACCCGCTCGCTGACTCGCTGATGTTTGGTAACAAGTATAAATCTATTACACACATCATCTCAAAATAAATGTGACCTATTCAAGGGCACATACGCAATGCAAATTCCGACCGGATTAACAAATCTTATTCAATGTTTGTTAAAAGATAAGATAAGGAACAGTGATATATCACAGTGCATTGCCAGGCTGCAGAGATTTTGCACTACATAATACAAATAAATAATGATATTCAACTTAAAGTTACACACACACACACACACACATCAACTTACACTGAAGTGGGTTAAAAAATTTAAAAATACAACAAAATTTTAAAAATATAAAAGTAACCTGTCTTGGATCCTTCGTACGTTAAAACCAACAACACATCAAGGCCTACATTGGTTTACAGGTCCCTAAAGACAGAGGACAATCTGCTACGGTAATTTACCTTTTTTTTTGAGAGGACATTCGGTAGTTGAACGAAGGCAGCCTTTATTACCTACCAGACTGGCGGGTTAGCGGGAAGCTCTCACTCATAATAATAGGGTTTCTCACAAATATGAGATTTGTCATTAAAAGCATTTCACCAATAGCATAATAACACTGTACATCTATACTTATAATAAATCTGTAGAGGTCAATTCTGTACATGAAATATATTTTCAAAATATCTATCAGGGGGTGATTAGTGATCGATACTGATGCCAAAAATGCAATCAGTAAAATTTTTGTCTGTCTGTCTGTCTGTATGTTCCTTATAGAAAAAAAAACTACTCGACGGATTTTAACGAAACTTGGTACAATTATTCTTCATACTCCTGGGCAGGTTATAGTATACTTTTCATCACGCTACAATCAATAGGAGCAAAGTAGTGAAGGGAAATGTTGGGAAAACGGGAGAAGTTACTCCATTTTTTAAGCTTCCGTCGCGTGTGCAGCCTTAATGGTTAAAGTTACATAGAAATCATGTATGACGGAAATAGTATTTATAATATTAACCATAAACGCGGGTGACACCGCTGGCACAGCTAGTACATAATATTATGTAACCATGTTAATGTGACGTGTCGGTATACACAAGCAACATACTACCGAGTTTACATGTTTATCTTGCCGCTTTGCACATTTGAATAAACATCCCACAATGGATGCTCACTCGGAATCTACCTGACTGGCTGTAATTGAACCATATATCACATGCAAAATAAACATACGTACGTAACAAGTCCTTCAAGACTGCACAGTATATTGAAGACATCAGTACAGCTTTTAACAAATTTTCCTAGACGAATCACATACTACTTTGGGTCCAACGTACGTCATCCGCAGTCCATAATAAGTTCAATTTACGATACAGACATACTTGTATGCTTAGTTTGCTAATAAATATATCCGAGACATCACATACATTGATCTGACTGCGAGCTTAATAGCTAATTTTATTGAACGGATCGAACCGACAACTCTTGGCGCATGGGGCAGGATCACTACCGAATGCGCCATCGAGCCGGTCAAAATAATGTGGTAAATGTTTTTGTCATTTTATCACTCTGAAGCATCCGATACTTGGTCTTGAACAAAAAAAAAATCCAATACCTATTAAAAATACACATTACGCTTTCAGTAGCTTTACTGTTATTTACATAACTGCGACTTTTGAAACTCTTTCCAGTACATTTCTTATATTACACAATTACCTAACACGCTAATACCATGTCTGTTCTGAATCGGTTAAAGTTCATAATGAGTTTAAAAGTTTTGGGTGACGTTATTTTGCATATGTGAGCACTCAAATCGGGTACCATTGTTCTAACACAATAGCATGTCAACACTTGTACGGAGTTGAATTCGCGAATGCAACGATTCGGAGCGGACCACGTGACCCGAAAGCCGAGTGACAATACAACAATAAATCGTTGCGTGCGATTCGGTGAATGACGTTTCTATACGCGTCAGGAAAAGCGATTGAAAAGAAACGCAGTGGAAGCCGAATCGAAATCGGTGGTGACTAATTTCGGAATAGTGCAAGAAGTAACGAAAGTTTGACCTACCTCTTTCATTTTGTGTGTTCTAAACGAGTCGAACACAATACCAGTAATGATAACGTATTGTTAGACCAACATGCAAACCAAAATATGTATTCCAAAAATAGTGAAATAGTCTTCTAGAACCACTGAAATTTACTGTAGCACAGTGAAATAGTCTTCTAAGAACCACTGAAATTTTTCAAATTAATTCTTCATCAAAGAAAACTGATGTAAACTAAAGACTAAACCCAAACCAGTATTATATTTAGCAATAGCCGGTTCTCAAGACACTTCCTCTGACTTGTCATTTTGCTTTGGTAATGACCCAATCTGATTTCCTCTTGCAGCAACAACAATAACAATAAGCCATTCATCAACAACAATATTCGACCGCTCTTGGCCTCTTCTATTGTAAGCTGAAAACTTTTCCCTTACTTTGTTATACTTCCGTAATTGATTTTTTTTCTGGACAGACCTATTAAAAAGTTATATATGCTACCTAGTTCAGACATCATATCTATAAAATATAAAAAAAAATATATTAAATGATTCCCTGTTTAATTCCAGATGAAATGTTAGAAGGCGAGGGGGCCGGCCTTGCGGCGAGGGTGGCGGAGCTGGAGGTGCGGTGCGCGCGGCAGGCGGAGGAGCTGCTGTGCCTCCGCTCGACCCTCGCTGACGCGCTCAGGAGGCTCAACGCGCTCGAGGGCCGGGCGCCCACCGCCTCCTCGGGTCAGAGGAATGGAGCGTACACAGGTAAGAATATTGTCTTGACTCGATCAAAGGGGCTTGTTCGTCTATGTGTGCTACACGTAGTAGATGTACCTACATACATAACATCACGCCCATAATACCCGAAGGGGTAGGCAGAGTCAAATGGGACAGCAAGCCCCCGTAACCACATTCGGCCAAAAAAAGAACCGAGCTGGCTCAGATCAAAAATTGTGAAAAATTTGTGACAAGTAGCTAGCTCGTCGCCTACACAGTCACGTACCCAAAACCCCATATACCATTAGTCGCCTTTTACGACATGCTAGGCAAGAAACACAGTTAGCACATTATTTGTAAGTCCCAAACCAACATGGGACAAATGGTAGTAGATGTAACCACAAAATGTAGGTAGATAAATCGTACCAGTTGAAGAAAATCCTCCGTTATATTCTGGCGCGTTGTCTTCGGTCGTCACAGTCACGTCGAGGAGATTTCTGATCAATTTAAATACTTCAATCTAGTCCTAGTTTTTACATGTTTCATAAAGCTATAGATTGGTTTAGCTCTATCTCTTGATAGATAGTTATTTTGTAACATCATAAAGGATCATCATTGTCAAAAATTGGTTTGCTATGATCTGCTACAAGAAGTTAATTGCAACCTGCAGAAATCAACTTTTGTTCCACGCCCACTCATTCCATTTTTTCATATACGAGTATGTAGAAATATTTAATCAATTCGATTTCTCAATTAAATAACACTGAATTGGTTCAACTGGGGCACTTAATCGAATGTTGTATTGATTAATGTTGCGATTTTGAAAACCATTTACCAAATGCGGAAATGTCAGTCGGTGTAAAAAGCTATCTGACACAAAGACACGAATGCATTGAGATTGGGAACAAACACGAACTTAGAATATGTTACATCAATAAAATGGTGAGCATTTAGCAGATTTCATTAGCAACAGCTTTACTCGCAGTGACATAACGCGATGAATACATTTCCTTGTAATAAGCGCTTGTCATTAATCACGGAGATCTAGGAAGCGATTACTGGTATTGGTGACGTAATGGACCAGACGTCCTTTCACCATAGCCGAGGTATCCAGAAATTCGCCGTGTTTAAGGAAACAAGATATTGCCGACGTAAATTCCATTCGATCAGGAAACGGCTGGTATCTGAATTGATATTTCGTTTCTAACGTTAAACCGTACTAAAAATCTTTCATGCATCACTTTAATTTTCAAGATGTTTGTACTGAATATCATTTGCCGTTGCGACAACAAATCAGACGGTCGGATAGTTTCTTCCGCATATGCAATATTGCTATAAATGCAGCTTACAACTTTATGAGCAATTAAATTAAAATTTATATGTGATGTGTTATTTCATTACACCATGTTGGAACTATCTGCAACAACTACATAGTTTTATTACTTAAAAAAACGTATAAATACATAGTTGATGACGAAACGAACTGCGAGGTACCTATATACTGATCTCGTCAATTACAAATCAAAATGTGCAAATAATTTGTGTTAATTAATTATGAAATGCCTTAATAACATATGACTTTATTAAATAGTGTCATGTGTATGGTATCATTAATTTACCATCAACTTTATTCACCATAAAAGTAAAAGACGTCTTATAAGCAGCGCCTTCTCAAGTGTCTAAGCAAAGCCATTAACCTACCACTTCACTTTCCAGGATCGTCGGGCACTCCCACACGTGAGTTGAGGCTTCGCCAGCCCTCGTACCGAGAGACGGCGAAGAGGACATCCAGCTACGGCTCCACAGCATCTTCTTTGCCGCAGAGGTAAATAAGTCTACTATACATCTACTAAATAAACATCCTAATTTTAATACTCTACATAGAAATGTAAAGAACCTAATGATCCCCTGTGAAGGATGCCTTCGATCGAAATACAAAATTTACATTGAAATTTCTTTTAATTACGTATTTGGAATTTTAATAAGGACTCTACCTGGTGTAGAGGAGGCTCAGTGCCCCACTCTAGGAACAGATTATCTTTTTTAAACCACGATTGTGGTAAACCTTGGAAGGTTGCTTAACTTCACCTCCATACGAATACGATGAAGAACTTAAGTTTTGCGGTCGCTGTTTTAAAGAACGTCCTGGGCGCGAAATAACGGCTCAAAAGCTAAACACCGGTGTCAAATAAAGTCTAGCTACATCTTTACGAGTAGGAGTCTTCCACTATGCAATGTTTTTTTTTAAATATGTGCCGAATCCAAACGATATATGGTGTCGCCTTGAATCATACAGATAAAATACCCTGCTGATTCATACGTAACCACGTATACTGTCGTTCCAGACGCGGCCCGCAGCACCAGTCGACGGGCTCCCTGCAGTCGGACTCGCCGGCGTCGTCGTCGTCGCTGTCGCCCGCGCCGTCGCCCTCCCCGCGCGCCACGCCCGCGCCGCTGCACACGCCGCACACGCCGCACGCGCAGCAGCCGTATAGGTACGACAAGTACGTATTACATTACATGTTTGTTTGTTGAAGTACTCCTATTTACTAGTAAACCCGACCCGAGAGTAAATACGATACTAGTATATACATATGTTATTAATTGTATAGTATAGAATAGAACACGGACTAGTATAAAAATGAAGGACTCCACGCTGCCATACGTATAGTGTATGGTATATGCCATATAGCGTGAAGCCACGTTTATGCATGTGTGAGTGAGATACTTATGGATACCAGATATCGGATATCTGTCATGTGGAGCACTTATTATGTCAATGTGTGACGTAAGTTGCGTGTCAAGGTGGAGCACTTGAGGAGCTTGTCTAGTTAATGGCGCGGAGTCCTTCTTTTTACACTAGTCCGTGGAATAGAATAACTTTATTGCCAAAAACTGTGTAACAAAAACTTGGTCAGTATTGAAATTACTTACCACAGCCCGGAGTCAGGAAGTTGGCGACTTAATCACCACCGTCCTGCACCTGACTCTCTGCGGTCCAGAGTTGCCATCTTACACCATTGCCATCTTGGACTATGAGAGTGAAGGAAATGAGTGTCGTTGTTACCTACAGAAAAATCAAGGCAGGCAGGCAATCTCTCAAATGAGAAAAAAATATGCTTATGCTTCAGAAAGCAAACAATCGATCGCTAATGTTAGAGAAAAACTTAATAAGTCAATGGAAACCTAAGACAGATCACGCCTATCGACCATTTTATAACCCAATAGGGAATATAGTTAATTATTGTACCAGTAGCAAATCTCTAGTTTTACTATTATTTTGTTTCAAATTAATTTAAATTCAAATTATTGTACACTACAATAATAGTTGTGATTCCGAATACAATCATTTACGTTAACACCATAATTACTCGTACTTAGGAGACTGTTTTAGTATTTTACGACGGCATTCGCTTTTAAGAGTCTTGACATGATATATCCATTAAGTAAGATGCAATATGTTGATTATTGAAGTGCAACTAGATCACATTGCAACTTACACTATATAAAAAATATAAAAAAAACATAATATTAAGTTTATTTAGCACAACACAGTTAGAAAAAAAAATGTGTTATAATGTAATATAATAAGCCTTTATTGCTGACAACTTATAATCTATTTATAAAGTTATTGTTAAACTTCGGTTCTGATCAGCGACGCTGATTCAGCGTGTCCGTTGGCACGTAGCCCTCCCCCTACATTTTCCATGATGACCTATCCTTGGCAATTCTTGTCCATAGCGCACAAGCAATTTTCTTTTCTTTCTATTGGTGTCTAGAGCAACACCACAGTGTTTAAAGGAGTACGTTATCTAAGTTTCTAAATTTGTATTTTCTAAGAGCGTAATGTTGAAAATTCAACCTAAATTTTCAACGTAATAAGCCAAACAGAGACCACTTCAAACGTATTCCGGTAAGTAAATTCTTTCATTAGGTGGTACATCGCCTTTAAAGAATGAAAGTATTTGCGGGAGTAACGATTACGACACTAATTCAGTGTTACCGCGGGGAGGAGTAGAACTACTGAATAATCCACACTAAATGTACCACTTACCGTTTCCCATATTAGTGCTAATTCTGTAATTTTATATTCTAATGGATAACTTAACAAAACAATATAACATACAGAGCGCTAGTTTTGAGTGTCTTATATACATATATACATACTTAATGCCACGCCTTTTTCCCATGGGGGTAGGCAGAGATCACATCCTTCCATTTGCTACGATCCTGACACACACCTTTCGCTTCTTCTACAATTATAAGTCCTTTATACACGCTCGTCGGTTAAGGGTGCTTTTTACTTTTGACCTTTTATGAATACATTACCAATCTGGTTGTGGAAAGTTTGTCTAGGTCTACCCCTACCGACGACTCCATTTACACTTGCCTTATATATCTCTTTTGTCAATCTTCCTTTATCCATTCTCTCAACATGCCCAAACCATCCAAGCATGCCTTTCTTAATTTTAATCACTACATCTTCTTTCTCTCCAAATCGCTGTCTTATTTATTTATTTCTTATTCTATCACTTAAATTCACTCCTAAAATTCTAAGTGCTCTCATCTCTACTGTAATTATCCGACTCTCGTGCTTCTTCTGCTATACCCAACATTCACTTCCATATATAAGTGTGGCAATCATAACTCCTGTATGAACTGCCAGACGTGCTCTCTTAGACACTTTCTGACTGTTCACAAAGGAATACAGCGCATCATTCACCATGTTACCATCATCTTCTTCAATATCACTCTCACATTTTCCATCTCTTGTAAAACTTGTTCCCAGATATACAAACTCTTTCACTTGTTCTACTTTTTCACCTCCAATCAAAACATCACATCTAGTCATATTTTCATCTTTTTCAAAGACCATAACTTTGGTCTTACTAACATTAACAATCATCCCTATCTCTCTTAAAGATTCATACAGCACGTTCATCATCTCCTGCAAGTCCTCAACTGAAGAAGCAAGTAGCACTTGTCATCAGCATATAGGGGGCATTTGATGAGTAACTCATTCGCTCTTAGGCTCTTATCACACTTTTACAAACCTGCCAAGCACTTATCCTAGAACAGGTTGAACAGCCATGGCGACGCTACACATCCCTGTCTTAGACCCTTCTTGATGTTAAACCATTCAGTGCACGTGCTATTTATCCTGACGCAAACGCTAGAGCCCTCATAAAGAGACTTAAGCGCCTGTAACAGTTGCCGCCCACCATACACAGACAGTGCTGACCACAACTCATTTCTCACTACTCTATCATAGGCCTTTTCCAAGTCCACGAACACGCAATAAACCTTTTGGCACTTACCTGACCTGATAAAATACCTGTTTCATGCATCCCATTCCCTTTCGAAAATCCGCTTGCACTTCCCATATTTTCCCATCAGTTATTTTTAACACAAAAATATTGATTGTAACAATCACAATATACAATTTTCCGACGACGCTGAGAAGGCTGATACCACGGTAATTTTTACAGTCCTGCTGCGACCCTTTTCCTTTATAAAGTCTTATATATAATGTTATATTAAGAAGCTTCCAGTTATATGAATGCTAGCAGCTGAACTATCGTATAAAAAGTAGCTAGAGTATAATATAAAGGTTTTTGTTTATTTATATTTTATTCTAGCACCAAAAAGGTGCAATTTTTGTTATAAAGTACATACGAGACGCTACTCTTTGCTAGTTATATGTACTCCCATCTAATCAGTGGTTCCCAACCGATAGCCTATAGACCTATGGTCCGCAAGGCTGAACATTAGATCCGCAAAAGACCTAAAGCTTTTCTGGTTTCAAGTTATTTTGTAAATTGACACAGTTTATTTTAAACCATAGTCCTAGTAACAATAACGAAATGAAACTGGTCCGCGGTCACTAAAAGGTTGGCAACCACTGCACTGTTGTGCTACTATGATTGCTACTGTGCTATAATGTGACGTAACGCTTCCTAGAGCTGTAGCTATAATGTGCGCTTGCGTAGATCTCGGAACAACTCGACGTCCAGCAACCAGAGCGCGTCGCCCGGCGTCAACCTCACCAAGCGCTGGAGTTCCACTGGAGACTTCAACGCGCAGGGCCTCACCAGCAACGCCAGGTTCGTAGATTAACTTGTTACCCAGTGCTTT
Source organism: Glyphodes perspectalis (assembly GCA_951394215.1). Taxonomy (NCBI): domain Eukaryota; kingdom Metazoa; phylum Arthropoda; class Insecta; order Lepidoptera; family Crambidae; genus Glyphodes; species Glyphodes perspectalis. Next base: position 862,750 of record OX596211.1, on the reverse strand, counting down.
AAACGCCATTCCATTGAGACCACGGGAATCAACGGGTTACATCCCGTTTATTCACATTCTTCTTGGTAAAAGCGGAATTGGTGGCCAACCTTGGTCTTACCCAGGAGAATGAATCATGAGATCTCTCTCATGATTTTCCGTCATTAGGGTTGTCGGACTATTGTGAACAACCTAAGCTTTAGACAACAAAAATTCCAGGACTAGTTTACTTGTTATTACTAATAGTTAAATCTTATTGATGCTGATTATAATGCTGATAGTTGAGTCGGAGCGGTGGTAGCTCAATGGTAAGGACACGCGCCTCTTAACCGAGGAGTGCGGGTTCAAACCCGGGCATGTACCTCTAGATTTTAAAAAATCTATGTACATATTTATACCACTAGCTCGACGGTGAGGGAAAACATCGTGATGAAACCTGCAAATTCAAACAACTTTGAATTTGTAACCATGATCCAAAAATTGTCTGGTTCCCCTATCTTAGGGTTACGAAGGTCAGATCGGCAGTCGCTTCAATGTAATTACCAGACTCGCTAAATCTTGGATCATGGTCTAAGCGGACCCCGTCTAAGCACGGGACATAACGCTAGGAAGATGATGATGATATAATGCTGATAGTTGGCTTGAGCATAAGTTTATTCTTATTGTTGAATAGAGATAATTCATTATTAGACAAATAATGAGGAAAGCTCTGGATATACATATAGATTGATTTCGTATTTTTTTTTTCCACCATTTTCGTAACAATACTGTTTATTATTATTAGGAATCAATTCCATATTAAATCTTTAGATTAATAATGTAGATAATTTTAGGCTACAATACGCCATAGAAACTTTTTACCAGTCCATAAATATTTTATTATAGAATGAGCCGATAATTCGATATTTAAATGCTACAAAATCAAAATTTATTGCTAAAAACATTAGGCATTTCTCATGTATACTATCCGAATTAAATATATAGTATAATTACATGTATTATTAGACCCGGGTATCTATGCCAAGAGTTATAGAAGACATACATTACATCACGCCCATAATCCCCGAAGGGGTAGGCAGAGTCCAAGGGGCAGCAGGCCCCTTTAACCACATTCAGCCAAAAATAAAACTGCGCTGGGTTAAATGGAAATTTGTGAAAAAGTAGTGACAAGAGGCTAGCTTGTCATCTACACACATTATAGATGACAAAACACAAATTTTGATTTTAAATAATTTATTTTGACATGAGAAAAGCCTTTTTCAAGTATCCTAGAAGTCAAGCATGGACATTGCATTAATTCGCATCGTAAACATAACACACATGAAATGAAATAAAATAAAATAAATTATTTCTGCAAGTGAATTCATAACAAATTATTTTGCCCGTCAAACATTTTTTTTGCCCTACCAACACCTCGACGTGAATAGCTTGCTGAGAAGAGGTGCCGCAAGAAACTCAATAACTGTCGTTACGTTTACTATACGAATTATTCAAATATTCATGCTCGGCCCTACAAAATTATATTCCACATGCACCGCTGAACTCGTAAATCACAGAAAACCTGTCGGCTTTAAATATTAGGCTCTCTTCTGTGTTCCGTCCATATTACCTTTTAGTTTAGTCTCTAATGTTATGTTTTTCTTCGTTTCCTCTAGATTTACAACTACAAAGTCGTTGCTAAATTTGTATTCTAAGCCGTCACAAAATGGGCCTTTGTTGAAGCACGGGTAAGTCAAATGTGCCAACCGGTGGTGGGTCAGCTTAGCTGTTAACGAGTGCTGAGTTAGCCATACAGCAGGTGGTAGCAAATGCTACGGCCACTGGGGCCCGAGTTACATTTATAAACGGGGCTCCATTGGATGAGTTCCGAGCAAAGGCATTTTTTTTTATGAAAGGGCCTTTTGGTAAGCATTTGCTACTTTGCTTTTTGGCTTGTTCCAGCACTGGGAGTGGGGTAGCGGGCCGCGTGGTGCTGGTTTTGGTTTCAGTTTGGATTCACGGTGTTGGCTATGACGTCACATTGCATTAGCACTCTTCTTTCGGTCAAATGTTTGCTGGATTCAGTGTCACCGCAAATTTAACTCATCTATAGGTAATCTGTATTCTGTGCGCTTATTTCTCCTCTGTGTTTTCGATACTGCCTTACGCTATGCTTTATTTTAGTGCATTTTATGCCATATCAAAGACAAGGGGCGTCCATTAATTAAGTGAGTTCAAGGTCCCTGTCGGAGCGACGACCTATACAAATATTTCGACTGTTTTGCAAATTCAAGAAGAAATTCTAGTCGAAGATCACTGAGCGCTTCTAATATTTTTATAGTAAATTGCACTCTCTTTGTGCAGTATTGGCTTTACAGTGTATTATGAATGTAACGCTGAATCTTAATATTTTTGATCAAAGAGTTCATACATTTGCTTGCGACACTGCATCCATCGACAACATCGTAATATTTTACCGCACCTGGAAAATATATACTACAGTATTTGTAACATAATACAAGCTCAATCTTCAATAGGTATTATTCACAGATTAATATTTTATGTCACAAGTAATTGAATAACGCTTCATTTTTTATTAAGCTACAAGCTAACATAGAGTTTTCTTAACCATACACAGTCGTTTAGTTTTCTAACTTTAAAATAAGAAATATATAATTAAGAACTTATTACACAATATTGTATAAGTAACTTTGAATCCACTGGTCATCTTAACTATAAATTATGCCAAACAATCGAAATCAATATTTTATTAGTACTGCATACTTGTTAAATCGTAAAAGTGTCCAAAGAAAGTGTAAAACCTGTCTCTCAGTTTTAATGAGAACATATTTCCAAGTCATTAAGATTAAGTACCTGACAAAAGATGTATATTTTTTTGTATTTATCAATCCTTTTCGGTCTCGCTTATTAAAACTAAAAAATCTGATCATATACCTATAAGCTATATTGTTGCGCTGACAAGCGTCTGACCCGGTTAGCCCTGTAAGCAGCTCAGTAGCAAAATAAAATAACTCCGGACAAGATAGCCATCAGTGTTGAGCGGCCTTGGCGGAATGAAGCGATGCGGTCACACTGCGCTCAATTTAACGTACAATACACAAACATGGACACTCTCATACACTCCACGTGTGGTTTATTTTTAATGCTCTTCATTTGTTGCACAACGGTCATACAAACTGCAGATTTTATCAAATAACAAGCAATATGCCCTGTTCCTAGTCGGGTTCCTAGCCATAATAATAATAAATAAATAATAAAATAAATATTACACTACATCACATACATTGATCTGACTCCGAGGTAAGTAGCTTTAAGCACTTGTGTTACGGATATCAGAAACAACAGTAGTATTACAAATATATACTTAAATATTCAATATTAACACCCAGACACAGAACAAACACAAGTATTCATCAAACGAATGGCGCATGCATGGGGCCGGGTCACTACCGAATGAGCCGTCGAGCCAGTCAAAAAGACATGATCCAACATTTACCGAATTTGGTTACTAAATTGAGTCTACCGCTATTTACTCTTCGTAATCCTATGCTGGGGAAACTGGCCAATTAGATCTAGGATACACACATGTAAATTAAAGTAAGAGTTATTTTCTTTAACTGCCAAGCTGCTGGTTTGTACTTAAATTTAATTATCTAACAAACACTTGATGATCGTTTCCTTATTGAACTACAACCACCGACCTTTGAAGCGGGAAACCATATAGATTATTATTCTCGAAACTAAACATAAAATTGTCCAAAGTAACGGATTGTTGTTGAGAACAAAGTAGTCGCGGCAAACTTCACTGGCGACAAATAGATCACAGACCCAAACATGAATCAATTGAAGAGTTCTAAACTGAAAGGTCACCGCTACTTCAGCACAGCTACCAACTGGTGCCCACGCGCATCGCCGATCAAACTAATAGCTTATATAGTCTGTGCTCGCGCACACAATAGACTTTTTGCTGTTATTAGCGTTTACTAAAACCGGTCTTTACAAGGACGTTTATGTTGATAACTATCTGACGTATTAGGCATGAGGATGCTCTTATGAGACTTCTAGGCTCGGTAAATTGAAGCACATAGAAATATCCTCATTTTTGTAATCAGTCAAAACCCAAGAAGCTACCCTTTTGTAGAAAACAATGACGAATTAAAGGGTGATAATACAATTTTTTTTTAACCGAGTTCTGAAAGAGTGTTCCCAATTCGTCGGGAACTTTTGTGGTACCTATATTTATCTCATTCAGTACTAAATATTTTAATCCTTATGCCTATCACATATTATATAGGATTTTTTAAAGCCATGGTGAATGACCTGAAAACATGCGGGTACTATGTTGGTATGTTTCACGGCACAGTTGTCATTATTAGTTAAGTCCTAGGACTGGGTAATGTTTTATTAGATTAATTCATACCCACCACGAACACTGGACCAAAAAGCTTGTCATTTAAATATTACATTCCATATCATTTATTATAGTATATTCAAGACACGACTACTATTACTCGAAACAAGAAATTAGTCAAATAATTCACTTGAACCATGTCTATCGATTACGCGTACTGGCGAGTAGTAATAGAAATTTATACTCGAGTATATTGTCCTCGAATAAAAGTCATTGTCTATATAAAAATTACTTTTTAACAACTAGGTATTCCAGTTACAAGATGATCGGTATGACTACAAAAATAAATACTACTAAATGTTATAAATATTTATTACGTTTACGTTGAACTTAGTGTTTATTTACCTTCAAAAACTAAATAATTAACTAAACTTCACTAGCGGGGTAGAAAGAGAAAACCGATTACCGATTCACCTTCAATGTTTAAGGAATTAAAAAAATTAGATATTCTCGAGTCGAAGTCAGTTCTATTTATAAGATAAAGTCTTAACCTTGCTTATCCATTCAGACATCTTCAAATGAGTAGGCGAAGGAGACATTTCCTCGCATTGACCGATTGCATAAACAGTAAAACACCCACAACGCCTACTCACTTCAGACTTGCAGTTTATTTACCTCTTAGCTGACTTCAATGCAAAACGTCATCCGTACATACAATTAAGATTAAATGTAGATGACTCATACATAGAGGTAAGTTGGTATAGACCGTAATTCCTATGTACTCCTACCACGACATGATAATTTATGTAATTCCGCGCGGTATAGACCTAACTTCACTTTGGTAGGTTTCCATTACGTCCTATTAAAATATTAACAAAAGTTAACGTCACTAAAACACGCAATGTATAGCGAACAAACCGCAATAACTGCTATAGCGATAGTTTCGGAATACCTTCGCGATCCGTTCCATTCTCCTCAGACGCAGTCTACCGACGTTTTTCTCAGTCGCCGGGTGGCTCGATTCGTTTAACACAAACCAGTTCTTTAAAACTTATCCCGTGGCCGTGTGCTCGATTCCTTTGCCGTATTTGGCTATAAAAAATATTATTTATTGTGTTTTTGGCGCCATGGATGACAGGTACCCGTCAATTATTTATTTGTTCGGCTTATCACTTTCGTATCAGATAATGGCCAATTAGCGTATACGCTCATGTAACAGGATAATAACATTTGTTTTAGATTGTATTGTATCGAGTAGTCGGACATTTGGACGCTTGCCTATCTACGCGGGTGGTCGTTTCATTAAATAAAAACTTGTGGGCGAATCTAAGCGCCAAGTAGCGAATAATTTTACGCAAAAATGTCATTCACCCCGATGTAAGTCGCTTTGGTTACTTAGCTTTGATGCAACGGTACTTCTGGATAAGTATTTTTTTACTAAAAACCGGCATGCGTACTAACATCTAATGTGTGGAGTGTTCATTCTGTACAATATCACGATATTAATACTTGCAACAGTTTTAAAAAAGCTTAATACCTACTAACCATTAACAAAACTAATATTTTGGATGTTATTCATATATTATTATGTACGATAAAATTGTTTGTAGCAAAAATATAATATTTCTTTTGAATAGATAATGACGTTTTTTTTTTAAAGTTATATTTGGAAGTAGAAGGTAGATACTTACTAAAGTATACCCTAACCTTTTGAGATGTAAAGATAATAAATAACCGCAATTTTTGTGTATGACCTGACAATACTTAATAGTTGGCTGCTACGATGATCTTAAATTTTTTATTATAATTCGTGTTCTTATTTTTTTATTCATTCATAATTATATTTTATCGACGAATAATATTTATTTATACTTACAATATCATCATCATCATCATCAGCCTGTTGCAGTCCACTGCTGGACATAGGCCTCTCCAAATGTTCGCCACTCTGATCTATTTTCGGCTACTCTCATCCAGCTCCTGCCAGCCGTCTTGCGAAAATCGTCACTCCACCTGGCCTGAGGGCGTCCTACACTACGTTTTCCGAGGCGCGGTCTCCACTCCAGAACTCGTTTACCCCAACGGTTGTCGGCTCTGCGGCTGATATGGCCAGCCCACTGCCACTTCAGCTTGCTAATCCTGTGAGCTATGTCGATAACTTTGGTTCTCTGCCGGATCACCTCATTGCGGATTCGATCCCTGAGAGAAACGCCGAGCATAGCTCTTTCCATAGCCCGCTGAGTGACTTTAAATCTGTGAACCAGTCGTGCCGTCAGTGTCCAGGTCTCGGTTCCGTATGTCATAACAGGTAGGACGCACTGATTGAAGACTTTCGTCTTTAGGCACTGTGGGATGGACGATGAGAAGACTCGACGTAGTTTTCCAAACGCTGCCCAACCCAACTGAACCCTTCTATTCACCTCGTCCTCTAAGTTGTTTCGACCCAACTGCAATGTGTGCCCGAGGTACACATATTTTTGAACAACTTCGAGGACGGTGCCGTGAACCGCAATCGGTTCCGGTAGAACATGTTCATTGAACATGACCTTGGTTTTATCCAAGTTCATCCGAAGGCCGATGCGTACAGAAGAGTCAGCTAGGTCATTCAACATCTGTTGTATGTCCTGCAGCGTCTCTGCCATTATGACGATGTCATCTGCAAATCGCAAGTGCGAGATGTGTTCACCATTTATGTTGATGCCACGTCCTGTCCAGTTCAGCGTCTTGAACATATCCTCCATTGCATTTATGAACAATTTCGGGGAGATGACGTCCCCTTGTCTCACTCCTCGATGCAATGGTATAGGCCTTGTTTGCTGATTTTGTACTTGGACGGACATATTGGCGGCTTCGTAGAGACATCTCATCACTTGGATGTATCGCCAATCGACTTGGCATCGCTGCAGAGAGTCCAAAACAGACCAGATTTCAACCGAGTCAAAGGCCTTCTCATAGTCCACGAATGCTAGACACAGGGGCTGATTGTACTCTTCGGTCTTCTGTATAATCTGCCGCACTGTGTGGATGTGGTCTATAGTGCCGTATCCGCTCCGAAATCCAGCCTGTTCCGGCGGTTGAAACTCGTCGAATCTTCGCGCAAGACGGTTCGTGATCACTCTTGAAAACAGCTTATAGACATGGCTTAGAAGGGAAATGGGTCGATAGTTCTTCAATAGGGTTTTGTCCCCTTTTTTGAAGAACAGGACGACCACACTCCTACTCCACGCTTCCGGAGTTCTTCCTTCAAACAGGACAGCGTTAAAGAGCTTTTGGAGTTCCCTCAGTACGGGCTTACCTCCAGCCTTTAATAGCTCTGTTGTAACGCCGTCCGCTCCAGGGGCTTTTCCATTTTTAAGCTGTCCAAGAGCAATCCTGATTTCGCCAACGCTGACTTCCGGCAGGTCTTCAGTGAAATGGCGTGTTAATGTGGCTCTAGAGTCTTCATTTTCGGGTACAGGTCGAGATGTATGCGATGCATATAGTCGGGTATAGAAGTTTTCTACCTCCAAAAGGACCGCCGGTTTAGAGGCAACAACTTCTCCACTTGCTGTGGTCAGTTTCGTCAGGTGACTTCTCCCGAGAGATTGAACGAACACCTTAGACCCCCGGTTTTGCTCAATAGCTCTTTCGATATCCAGAGTATTAGAGCGCCGAAGGTCGCGTCGCACAAGTTTATTGATCTCCCGGTTAAGAGCCCGTATGCCCAACGAAGTGGTAGGTGGGTCTTCACGTCGTTGCCTCATTAGCCTCAAGGTCTCTTCGGAAAGTTTTGACTTCTTACCTTTACGCCGCATGTTGCAAAATCTCGTACCTTCCTCCCTGAGTACCCGAACCACATTCTCAAGGTTCTGGTTAACGTCAGTTGTGGTTTCCACGGCAGCAAAACGGTTCTCCAGGTTCGACTGGAACGTTTCAGATCCCGCCATGGTTTGGAGCAAAGTAGGCCGGAGTCTAGACTTCATCAGACGGACACGTTCGGCTTTGAAATCGATATTCAGAGTGCCTCGGACAAGTCTGTGATCGCTGCCGGTGTTAAACCTGTTGATCACAGAGACATCTCTGAATATGTGCCGCCCGTCCGCCAGAATGAAGTCGATCTCGTTTTTGGTCATAGTGTTGGGGCTACGCCACGTCCATTTCCTTTGGGGCTGCTTTTTGAAGAATGAGTTCATTAAGAACAGCCCCTCTCGTTCGAGGAAGTTTACGAGCATCTGCCCCCTATGATTCCTGGCTCCAAATCCATGGGGTCCTACTACCGATTCATTGTGATTCTGTACTCCCACTTTGGCGTTGAAGTCTCCCATGACAACAGTGTATTGGGTCTTTATAGTGAAGTGGAGGGCCCTCGATATGTCATCGAACATTGCCTCCACTTCATCATCTGAGTGTGTCGAGGTCGGTGCGTACACTTGCACCACCTTGAGGCTGTACCTCTCGGTGAGCTTGATGATCAGGTACGCTACCCTGTTAGACACACTGGAAATTTCTACAACGCTGTCAAGGAGAGACTTATTGACCAGAAACCCGACGCCACCTTGGGATTGTTGGTCTCCCTCGCGAAAGTACATCAGGTGGCCCGACTCTAGGGTTATGGTGTCCTCCCCCTCTCTTCGGACTTCACTTAGCCCCAGAATGTGCCACCTAATCTTCCCAAGTTCCACCTCAAGTTGTGCCAGATGCGAGTCAAGCCGTAGAGTGCGTCCGTTGTACGTAGCAAGGGTCAGTTTGTGGTGGTGGCCTACCGTAGCCCGGAGATTCTTCGCACCCCCCGCCCCGCCGTTACCGTGGTCGCCACCATGACCAGGAATAGCGAGACTGCCGGGAACTGGGGGCCGTGGCCTTTGTGCTGTAGCCATTTGGAGGATTTGCCCATAATCGCCACGCTGGGCAGGCGGGTTGGCGATCGCAGAGCGTTGCTTTTGCCCGGTGACGCTGCTGCCCGTCATCGGCATGTGGTATTTGGCTACGCCAAGGGTTTGAATGGTTATACCGCCATCAGTCGGTTGCCAGAGCCTCGTTCGTTAGTCAGCAGGATGCTCCACGCGCAGGAGAGGTTGGCTTGGGGCGAGATGATGATGGTTCGCCCCCTTACACCCCTTACAATAATTGTGTATTAAATGATACGATATGTTTAAAAATAAAATACTTTATTATTCCAATTCTATATATATATCCATGTTGATAATTTATACATAAACTCATTAGAATAATCTGAACTTTTCCCGTTTGACCTACAAATATAATCGTATGTAAAAAAAAATGCATCAATTAATATAACTTACCAAAAATATTTATTGTATTTCTCTTCAGAGTTGTTTTTATTTGTCCGTGTCCTTGTTTTTTTTTCCTTAAACATTTGTATTATTATAATGTAGTAAGTTTAAAAATTAAGTCGATCCTTTAGTACGTGACATTTTAAAAATATAATCATGAATCATGTGGTCCTTATGTTCTCGGAGCCGCTTATGGTTACGGTCCTTAGTATTGGATAAATAAATAAAAACAAATCTGAGAATTTGTTAGTAGATTAAGATCTTTTGATATAATGTAGGTATGTATATATAACTTTTTATTTGACGATATTCGCAATGGTCACTTAAAATTTGTTGATTACGGACACTTCGATAATAATGAATAAAATAAAATAAAATAAATAAAAAACATTTATTATCAGATCAAAGATCCATAGATTGTTAACAATATAACTTATAGACTATGTTAGTATACATGGCAACAAAAAAATATATATATATTAAATAATAATGATAAGATTGTTCCGCTAAAATCATCATAAAAGTTACATCAGAGGCACCATTTTTTTCTCACCACATATTTCCTTTTTATAAATCTATTATTATTCACTGTTTCAAAATGTCATACCTTACATTATATATATACTCATATTATGAATCGTTGGTAATCGTCGCTGCGCCTGCACATTATAAACCGATCCATACACTTAAAACATGCACATCGTCGGGTGTAGATCTTGGATGTAGTTAAACTAGATCCACCTCCCACCAGAATTCACAAATGTTCATAGACATTTTTGTGAGCAAAACCTTTCTCTGAACAAAACTCCATTTTGACCGAAATGTGCATTGGGTCTGATTTACAGAACTATAAAATTAGACCTTACATCAAATAGTTACGCGATTTAAAATTTAGCAGGCGCACTGACGAAATATAATCAACTCCTCTGATACTCCCCACATAAGTTTCGGAGTATCGGACGAGATGCTCATCAGGGACAGTATCGTTTAACATACTGCCTTCCTTGTCCAGCACGCACACGTGTCAGTACAACGAGGAGGATGGCTCGATGCGCATGTACCTGCGCGGGCGGCCCGTGGTGCTGTACGCGCCCAGCGAGCACGAGGGCCTGGACCCCGCCAAGGTGGCGCCTCCGCCGCAGAGCAAGCTGAAGCTGGAGTGGGTCTACGGGTACAGGTATGTGGAACACATGTAGTAACAGGTAAAATGATGAGATGATAAGAGTTATACGTCACTTGATGGAACAGGACATTCAACGGTTCATCGAATTACTTTTGACAGATGCAAATGTTGACCTAAAGCACGTTTCGCCGAACTCTGTATTACAATGGAACAGGTAACAGTCGCAAACGATGAGCTACCTCGTTAAAGTAAATTGAAGTGTGGTATCCATCCATGTAGTCGTCATTTGTCTGTGTCTACTAAGCCGGGCCGGCTTGACCATGGAAGTACCACCTTCTCACATTATTATCAAATGAGCATAGATTAAGAGCACCGCAGTGTTGCCAACTCCTAGAAATTCGAGTCGCTAGACTCAACATAAAAAGTCGTTAAAATTAATTAATAGTCTCAAGACCTACACGAAAGTCGTAATTTCTAGCGACAAAGTCGCTAACTTGGCAACACCGAGCACCAGTGCTACTATGTTGGCATGGTGAGTGAGAGTACCAGAGGCGCAACCTCCTAAAAGGCCTGCAATTGCAATTGTCCATTGGCGCCGGTTATTATTTACCATCAGATGAGTCGCCGCCAACTGACCATTTGCCGCCACCAATTAAAAAAATGAAGTGTATGTGAATGTGTACTGTGTAAAAAGAGTTCAGAGTCTAGACATCTACAGGTGTCTAGACTCGGAACTCTTTTCAACAACTAACGTGAAGTAATATAAACAAAAAAAATAAACAACAAAAGTTGTATAAATTTACTTTTTCGATTTTATGAAGTTTCTGTATTGGAATTGTAAATTGGAAGAAATTTTGCCACTCGTAAAAGATGTGAGGCGAGTGAGGTGTGTAAGGATCGTGCCATATGGCGTTCGGTTCTCTCTGCCTACCCCGCTAGGGAAGTGGCGTGAAGTTTAGTTAGTTAGTTAGTTAGTTAGTAAAAGATAAAAAACTAAGACTTGCTAGACTTAGGTGGCAAGAGCTGGGCACATTGCCATTGATCGGATGGCCGATGGGGCTAAAAACTACTGGATTGGTGACCACGCACTGGAAGACGTGGTGTAGGTAGACCTCCCACAAGGTGGTCCGACGACCTGGTCAAGGTCGCGGGAACCCGCTGGAGGCAAGCAGCGCAAGACCGGTCGTTTTGGCGATCTGTGGGGGAGGCCTATGTCCAGCAGCGGAAGTCTTTCGGCTGTGATGATGAAAGGATAAAAAGGCTAAATATGGTAATTGGGATGTAACACAAATTAAAAAATATTTCATAAAAAAGCATCTTAAAATATTGAAATCGAAATCATGCAAACAAGTCATATCATTGGCATTTCCAATGCAACACGGTTTAATTTTCTGCAATCTAAAAATCTTATGCATAATACGCGATTACATATAATCAAATATACTACATATATCATTTCAGGTTCAAAATATTAAATGTTTTTATTAAAAATAAAAATTTAATTCAATTTGAAGCCATACATTTTATTAACGGCAATTCATTCAAAACATTCGATCGGTATACTCAGTGTCCCGAGGAAAATGGTATTGAAAGTTGAATTTGAAGTATAAAGCGTCAGTATCAGTCCATTAACCAAAACAAGCCAGTCCATATAAATATTAAATGTGCACACCCGGTCTGCTATCGATTCGCTGAAGGTCATACTGTCCGATAACGCAGGGGCATGGAATAATATATTTAGTTTCCATGGGAAAACACGCGAGGCCATTTTCCAGAACGTAATTATTACTTTTACTATTATGATAACATCATCTATAGTCTATTGTGTTCTAGTTGATGAGTAAAAATGATACAATCGTTTTAAAAGTCTTCATTACTGAGCACAATGGATATGGTGGTTTGTGCTACCTAGTCACGCGAGGGTTAATACGATTTTTGGGTTGTTTCAATAATTATTTATTATTAGGCATCATTAACCATCGTTCGATGGCTAAGTCAAGCTACGTTCGCTGCAATCAAGAACTTGCTGGGTGGCCGAAATTTATACATTACGAAATAGTGCCTAGTAGTAATACAAACGTTACGGTAAAATGTCAGCCAATGCCACAATATTAAACATTTTTATAGCTATACAATATTATTGTCTAACTTTGAGATTATTCCTAATCCTTCCATCTTTCCTATAATTTAAAATGTATTTATAGTAAACGTTTCTGTTATCGCCACTCCAAACTTACAAGTTAATCTCTTTGTGCAAGTACATTATCTAAACCAAATATTTAAGTTAACTTGAAACACTATCATCAGAAATTATGATAACCAGTACCACATTCCGTCCTGCAATATCTTTTACACAATACTAAAAGCATTAACTCGTTATACGTATTAAGTGAGTATTAATCTATTGTGAACATATTGTGAATGACTAAGTCTTTCAACGAGATCATTAATCAAATTTCTATTGATAAGATTACAAAAGAAGTGTTTGTCCAATTTAATAACTGCTTGAACGATCATTTATCATTAATATTACTTAAATGTCTTTATAGACTTGCTTGGGTTGACCTGGGAACGACCTAGGTCATCTAGGTCGGCTCAATATGTTCCATTCTTCCTTTCATCTCTACTAGTCACCGTTGGAATTGATATTAGAAAGCTGTCAAGCCGATATAATTATTTAATATCCTGTTCAAAGGACCATTATCTTTAAAACGGTTGACAGTAGTTCGTATCTTAGTTTATTCAATTAATATAAGGTGTAGGTATAAGTAATATTTATCATGACTCTCCATTTATCAACAATAAGATAGAGGACAATGAATCTCATACCTGTAAAGACCACAAACATAGCTGATATTGCTTATGCATACCTGTATTTATTTTAATATAACATGTTTGTATTATTATTTTTCTCCTTTTTAGATTATTTGTTGCATCAGATAGATATCTTAAATATTGAGATGATAAATTCAACTATTTATAATCATTTAATAAAGCTGTAAATAGATACCCACGAATAAAAATGTATAATAATGAAAGCTTAAGATTGTATCTATACTTATAATAAATCTGTAGAGTCAGGGGGTAATTAGTGATCGAGACTGATGCAAAAAATGCAATCAGTAAAATTTTAGTCTGTCTGTCTGTCTGTCTGTATGTTCCTTATAGAAACAAAAACTACTCGACGGATTTTAACGAAACATGGTACAATTATTCTTCATACTCCTGGGCAGGTTATAGTATACTTTTCGTCACGCTACAATCAATAGGAGCAGAGTAGTGAAGAGAAATGTTGGGAAAACGGGAGAAGTTACTCCATTTTTTAAGCTTCCTTCGCGTGTGCAGCCTTAATGGTTAAAGTTACATAGAAATCATGTATGACGGAAATAGTCTTTATAATATTAACCATAAACGCGGGTGACACCGCTGGTACAGCTAGTTTTAAAAACGTAACGTTCACACAACGAATTTAGAGTCTAACTCGGAAGACTATCAGGAAATAAACACAGATGGTTTTAAATTTAAAATGGCGGATTGTCATCAACTTTACTTTTTATTATTGACAAATAATAGTGTAACAAGTTGCACCAAGATGTCACCTTCGAATTTCCCGCTCGCGCGTTCCGAAACGTGGTCATTTACCAATTGTCCCGATTGGCGTAATTACTGCCCACGACGTCGCTGTATTTGGTGTTACGGTCGGACAAGCGGTTTTTGGGACTAGTGAAATGTCCAGCGATCGTAAATCTTTATAACTAATAACAATCGTTTTGTGTGTGTTTTAAGGACTGATCGTAATAGGCCAAAGACGTGGATTATCTTTATTCCCGACTAGAGCAAAGAGGAAGGTTTAGGATTTTAGCATTCATAATAGTGTATGTAACATTTATAAATGTTCTACTGATCTGATGTTGAGCTAGAGGAGAATGAGGTGCAATTGATTTGTTAACAGGTAACAAAGACAACATTTTAACCAATTCCACAGAGGAGACTTTTCATATGTTAATTTTATGGTATTTCATTTTCATGCGGTCAGGTTTTAATCTATAGGGAGCTTTTAATTTAAAACAGAATTCGCTAACCATTTTGTAATACCTTGAAACTAGACATAATCTGATGGGCTTCCTCAAGATATACTACTCGTTTAATCCGTTAAATGTATTTCCACACGTATATCAAAACGTGACATCGTTTGTCACGGTCTTCCAGTACCCTTTACATGGGCCAGTAAACAACGAAATTTAAGATCAACTGCTTCAGTTAAATGACCGTATTGCTCACTTGCGTCATTATCTGTAAACGCTGTTAATTAAAGAAATTAACCAAGCAATTCAGTTGTGAAACAGTGTGCATAATTTGTTTCGAGTGGTCGGTGGCACATTGTCGTGTAGCGTGCAATACGTTAAATGCATAGGCACGCAATACTTCACCTGAGTGTTTTATTTAAGGACGTTTTTTCTATAAATTACAATAGTCATATGAAAATGTACATGCTAATATTAGCAAGTCAAATGGGACATTTTGCATAAAAGAGGTGAAAAATGCCGGTCACATATAAACTTAATGTAACCTGGATGACATTTCAACCCATCAGTTTTTATGAGTTCCATCGCTTGCCATTTAAATAATTTAATTATACAAATCGAAATATGAGTATTGCCCCTAAGTTAGGTGTATAAGTATCTACACTCTAAAAAAAATCAGTCTAATTGCGAACCTCCTCCTTTTTTTTAAGTTGAAAGAGGAAATATTTGATTGTGTTTGCATTGAATAAGCTCCTATACTACTGGACCGATATGAAACATTCTTTCACCAATGGAAAGTAACTTTATCAGCGAGTAACATACGCTATATTTTATCCTCGTATTCTCACCGGTACGGGAACTACCTGGGTAAAAACGCGGAACACTGCTATTGGCTTTATAAATAGAGATAGGTACGCAGTCCACAAGTGATTACCAGCTTAATGTAATTATGTTAGCTAGCTGACTCATACATTTTACCATCTATCGTGTTGACATATGGAGGACGTTTAGAACACCGTGTAACCTATATTAACTACTCAGGGGAAATTAAAATGGGGCAATGGCAACTGTATTGTAGAATTAATAGACGCCGAATTTAATTATGTGGTTGCTCCTTTGTATAATATAACTAATTACTAAATTAATAACAATAAGTATAGCGACTCTGAATAGTAGGTGGTGAGACTGGCTACAAAATCATAGATCGAGGTTCGAGTTCTGCTAGCGACATGGCCGTGTAAATAAAATGTAAACTGCAAATGATATATTCAACGCATACAGAATACACATATTTGCATACATGTCATGTACAATATAAGTAACTCGAGAAACTGCTTTTATGATGATAAAAAGTTATGAATGTAACATCAAGTGCCATCTTTACTCATTATCGTTATCTGTTATAGATTTTAAATCTGTTAGTTATTTAAAAATATTTTTTTTATTATATTTAGTCTAGCAATCCCAACATTTACATTAGCGAGTTTTGTTTTTCATTAAAGAAGCATACTTATGCTTATTTAAATAGAATTAAACACCTGTTTCAGAATGTCAATCATATTCTAATATGTTGATCTTTGATCCTTTTACATGACTCCAATAAAGTATAAGAGGCTACATTTTAACAATCTTCAAAGATAGAAGAAATCACCTACAAAACAAGATTGTTTCTAAATCGGGTTCGTTATATACCTCACTGATGTGTTATGTGATTTGTTTACATTTTACACAAGTACATAGTACAATTCCTTTGTCTTGTTCACTCATTAAACCGGCCAGTCCAGCCGACCCAAGGTTGGCATTGTTCTCAACACGCATGGCCGGTCAACCACCAACCACTAGCCAGTCTAATAAGAATTTAGCCAATTTCCTTGAAAATAGTCATGCGTTATCATCAATCTATGTCAGAGGGTTAGCGAACTTGTTAATATTCGGAGCCTAACAGTAACACGCAATGGGATTCCTGATAAGCGGAGTTCACGAACTATGTGCCTTACTTAATGAGTATATAAATCTAAATTAATAAACAAAGGGTAGTAATTACTACCCTTTGTTTATTAATTTATTTAAGGATAGCCAACTAAGCAAACATCTAAACATGGTAAAAGAACATTTCAAGGTAAAGTGTTTGACGTTACCTTAATTAAAAGCTACCACGACATGCGTATGAGACAGTTTTGTATGTTATGTAGAACTAGAGGCAGACTTGTTCTCCATTTAAAAAAAAACAGACCATTTGACAAACATAAGTCCCTTTACAAACTAAAAAAGTACAAAAACAAGATAGTAACTTACTTAACACATTTTTACAAAATAGTAGTAATAATAATATAAGTAAAATTAACTCTTATAATAATGAGGAAATATGTTTATGCAATGCAGCTTTGAATGTAATTTGTTAACAACATAGGGACTAGTTTTAATATGTAAATACTTTTTGTAATATTTAAATCGGATGATGTTGTAACCTCTTTAGGCGATACCTTGGATAATATTTTTTCTGGACAACTACTGATTCCTCATTAAGATAAATAATTTTACTTATTTGAGATTGTGCTTTAGGTGTACTTTATTCCATCAAGCAAGCAATTATTTCTGGTTATGTTTTAACTTGGACTATTAAGCCTTGTATCCAGCTTTTTTAATTCGGTTAACTAATAAACGTATGTGAATTTATGAAACGACTGAAGTAAAACATAGTATTACAGATCGATCTTTGACCTTGCCCAACTCAAAACATTACCTATAAAATACAAATTAGGTTCTTTGTTTAACATTGATTGCGTGCTAATACCTACCTTATTCCTTGAAACAAAAAGACTTCCGTAAATTAGGTAAAAACATCCGTCCACGCCAGGTTGTACGGTTTAGAGTCAGAATAATGATTATCATGATATGAGAATAATCTACTCGCAAACATTACTCATACGCGGAAAATATCCGAAAAATATTGTCTGCCATAGTTTAAGTATAACAGTCATAATTTTAGGAATTTCTGTTGAAGCATAATGTTAGCTCTTTGCCCAACAGATGTTACTTTTTAACCGACTTCACAAAAAAGGACGAGGTTCTCAATTCGACTGATTTTTTTTCTTTGTATGTATGTTACTCGATATCTCTGAGAATTGTAAACCGATTTAAAATTTTTTTTTTCATTATTATTATATAACAATTACCTATTATTAATATCCTTATCAGGTCTCCCAAGACGTGTACTTCGTGCACCTCGGCACTCGTGTGATGTAGACCATAATAACTAGTTCTTTTAAATAATCATCATATTTGGCCGTTTTTCTACAGTCAAAGACCCACTTATATGTAAAAAATATGTGAACCATTGTACTATCATGTGTAATCTTTAGCGGCTAAACGGAATAAAAAAGAGAGATTTTATTTTTATTTTTATTCAGTACACGTGAATAAATACATTTTAAACAATACAAAGGAATTATTACATACACGCTGAAATGGTCACCACTCAGCCTATGTCGTGACATCAGGAATGCCATAAGCTGAATGCGCGCATATTAGATGATGGTCTACTAACTCAACACATACATTATATCCTTTATCCAATTTTATGTTCTTGTCGGATACTATCCGGGACAATATTTAGCTCAGTATCATTCTGAAGACTACGCGGAACAAGTCGCAAGCAGAAATAGGTAAACGCGAATTCAGCGGGCAGAAATTAGTGGTAAACAAATTGTAATTAGACGATTAGTCAGTATTGTCAGTAGCTCTAAAGTGCTGCATCATCCAAGGCTGGTCGAAGCCGCGTCTCGCTCCACTGCCCGCCTGATGACCAATTATTCACGGCAGCAGTGAATGGCCGCTGCGCATGATCGGTTTCCACGACAACTTTTTGTGCCCCAATTGATAAGTTGAATCAACAGGCTATCATCGAAAGTACTATCAAATGTAGGTATTAGGTGTGCGCTACGGAAAGTACAACAACAAATAAAAATTATTTACAATTTTGACTAAGCTTAAAAAAAAAGATCTCGCTTATAATCCCCAAAGGAGTAGGCAGAGTCAAAGAGACACATTCAGCCAAAAATAAAACTGGGCTGGGCTAGATGGTAAATTGTGAAAGTAGAAACAAGTGGCTAGCTCGTCGCCTACACAAGCACATACCCTCAACCCCATATACCATTAGTCGCCTTTTACGACATGCTAGGCAAGAAACACTGTTGGCACATTATTTTTAAGTCTCAGACTAACACGGGACACAGACTAAGCTTAGTTTACGAGATATTAATAAATTCGCTGTTGGTTCGATTTTTACTTCGCATTACAACAATCTGTCATTTGGAGCGCTTATTTCAATGTGTGATAAGTGATGTAACTTGCTTGTCTAGTTGGAGCGGAAACCTTATTTTTTACTAGTCCGTGGTTTTTATAATAGGTACTTATTTACCATAATGTTACACGAAGCAATTATTAAGCGGTTCAGATTGTCTTTACATTTTTTGTTAATATATTTGACTTCCACGTTTGTACATTCATTGTAGGAGTAACTGCTTATTGATAATTGTGTAACTAGGTATCTATAAGTATAATATAATTAATGATTTCAGTTCATTTGGAACATATAAAATGTGAACAACGTTGACTAATTACAACATAACGATGGGCAGGACCCCGACAGCTGTTGTGACTACAGTATGATTGTTTTGTAGTGTATATATATTATTCCTATATGCAAACCAAAAATATTCAGTATTTCCACCTTCAAACTTCACTATTATCAAAATATTGGCATCTACTCCACCTAACCGTCACTAATCGTTCCAGAGGCAAAGACTGCCGCAGCAACCTGTACCTGCTACCCACGGGCGAGATCGTGTACTTCGTAGCGGCCGTGGTGGTGCTGTTCAACGTGGACGAACAGTGCCAGCGCCACTACACCGGGCACACGGACGACGTCAAGTGCCTCGCCGTGCACCCCAACAAGCTGGTCGTGGCGAGCGGCCAGTGCGCGGGCCACGACCGGCTGGATGCGCGGGTGAGTCCGATAAGTTAGCTATGAGCGCAAGGTTATGTTTCGGATCGATATTGTGACGTTAATTGTTAAATCTAACTGG
The DNA here is from genome assembly GCA_951394215.1 of Glyphodes perspectalis. Classification (NCBI taxonomy): domain Eukaryota; kingdom Metazoa; phylum Arthropoda; class Insecta; order Lepidoptera; family Crambidae; genus Glyphodes; species Glyphodes perspectalis. The sequence goes on along the minus strand of OX596211.1, from coordinate 842,912 downwards.
AGTCTTGAAATTAAGTTTATTGGTAATAATATTATGTGCATATCGACAATCGGTAATTGCTGTTCAAATCCTGAAAACTCAGCATAAATCCCGATAGAAGGTTATCCTCGCACTGAATGCTTAATTTTGTAATGTAATCAAGGTACCAAAGTTCATCTAAAGTCTAACAATATGACCCTGGGTTAGATCTTCCAATTAATAAATAAATAAATATCAGACTACATCACATACATTGATCTGACTCCGAGGTAAGTAGCTTAAGCACTTGTGTTACGGATATCAGAAACAACAGTGGTATTACAAATATATACTTAAATATTGGATATTAACACCCAGACACAGAAAAAACACAAGTATTCATCACACGAATATTTGTCCTGGGTGGGGATCGAACCCACAACTCTTGGCGCATGGGGCAGGGTCACTACCGAATGCGCCATCGAGCTTGTCCAAATCTAGCATTATCCCGCACATGTTTGGCCAAACTCCGGACCTAGTAGTGCACAATGGTCCACAATAAGCCAAACCCAAAAACAAGCAACGTTACAACAACTTTAATTCCGCGCAAAAACACCACAAACTTTATACATTTCACTACACTACATACTTCAGCGTTTACTTAGTTAGAATGCAGAAGTAACAATTTGTTGGTTGTTTTTGGCCAGGACTAAAAAAAAATCCGGACTGAAAAAAACATTTAACGCGATTACAAGTGCTGGTTGTTTTTTTTAAGGAGCGGTGGTAGCTCAATGGTAAGGACACGCGCCTTTTAACCGAGGAGTGCGGGTTCAAACCCGGGCACGTACCTCTGGATTTTTCAAGTCTATGTACGTATTTATACCACTAGCTCGACGGTGAAGGAAAACATCGTGATGAAACCTGCAAATTCAAACAACTTTGGATTTGTAACCATGATCCAAAAATTGTCTGGTTCCCCTATCTTAGGGTTACGAAGGTCAAAGCGGCAGTCGCTTCAATGTAATTACCAGACTCGCTAAATCCTGGATCATGGTCTAAGCGGACCCCGTCTAAGCACGGGATATAACGCTAGGAAGATGATGACAAGTGCTGGTTGTTTTCGACCAGGACTAAATCAGGTATTTTTAATTTTTCTACTTACTTATGTATACCTTCGATGCCAGCCTCACGTGCGCGTGTGGAACTCGGTGTCGCTGGCGACGCTGGCTGTGATCGGCGCGGGGCACATGGAGCGCGCGGTGGCGTGCGTGTCGTTCTCGCGCGCGGACGGCGGCGCGCTGCTGGCGTGCGTGGACGACGGGCCCGACCACACCATCTCCGTGTGGGAGTGGCAGCGCCCCGACAAGGGGCACTGCCTCGCCGAGACCAAGGTACCTGCAGCTTTATACCAGGCTTGAGGCATTTCGACAAAGTCGACAACGACCTTACGTCTTTTTTTCCGCCATTTTGTTTTATTTTCAAACGTACACGTTACGCCATTTTGACAATAAAACAAAATGGCGGAAAGTTAGTTGAATCAATTATTTGTATCCGATTAACTATATAAGTCTGAATGGTCATATGTTGGTCTGAGCCTTAAAATAATGTACCAACTTTGTTTTTACCTTGTGGTAAAAGGCGACTAATGTTGTATTGGATATTGGGGTTATAATCGTGTAGGTGACGAGCAAACCCCTTGTCACTATGTTCCATCTAACCTAATCCAATAAATTCTATCATAGGCTGAGTGTGGTTTAAGAAGCTTATACCTTCTTTGACTCTGCCTACCACTTCAGGGATTGCAAATGGTATGTATGTAAAACTAACAAAATCTTTATTCCCAGTGCTCGGTGGACACGGTAGTAGCGGCGGAGTTCCACCCGCTGGACCGCAACCAGATAGTCACCTGCGGCAAGAACCACATCGCCTTCTGGACGCTGGACCAGACCAACATGCTGTACAAGCGACTCGGCATCTTCGAGTCCAGGGACAAGCCCAAATACGTCACGTGTCTCGGCTTCAACCACAATGGTGAGTGATGCTGATGATTAAATGATGATTCTGAAAAATTTATTGTCCGTTACCAGTGCATCATAGCAATGCATTATCAGACATTTGTATATTGGTGTTCTTAATATATATTTTTCTCCTAGACTTCTTTTTTTTTCATGTGCTCCCGCTTTTTTAAAATGTGTATTTTTATATAATAATATCGATGGTTACTCGAGAAGTTGTTTCGCGTTTTTTTTTCCTTTTTTTGACACGAAATGGCATGCATGCCATTTCGTGTCAAAATAAGCGACGATAGCCGATACGTTTTGGCGCAGGCGACGTGCTGTCGGGCGACTCGAGCGGCAACATCACGGCGTGGGCGCGCGGCACGAACACGGCGGCGCGGCTGGTGCGCGGCGCGCACGACGGCGCCGTGTTCGCGCTGTGCGCGCTGAAGGACGGCCGCGTGGTGAGCGGCGGCGGCAAGGACGGCCGCCTCGTCGCCTTCGACGCCGACCTGGCGCCGCTGGGGCGCGAGGCGGTCGTGGAGGGGCACTACGGCGGCGTGCGCGCGGTGGCCGAGGGCCGCGGCGGGCAGCTGTTCGTGGGCACGACGCGCAACTGCGTGCTGCGCGGCGACCTGCAGCTGGGCCTGGCGCCCTGCGTGCTGGGCCACGCCGACGAGCTGTGGGGGCTGGCCGCGCACCCCGCGCTGCCGCAGTTCGTGTCGGCCGGCTGGGACCGCCTGCTGCAGCTGTGGGACGGCCTCAGCCACTCCACCGTCTGGAGCAAGGACATCGAGGTACTGTCGGCGAGCGAACCTTCACTTGATACATTTTTACAGTTGGAGATTTATCGAGATCGAGTTTTGGCTGGACGTAGCTTGGGCGTACCGTAATAAAAGGTTAGCGTTATTATATAAAATAACCAGCAGCACCCCGCGGTTCTACCCGCGTAGCTTCTGTTCTCGTGGGTATGTAGGTATAAATTATCGCCTATTTTACTCGTTGATAAAGTAGCTTTACATTGATGAAAGAATTTTATAAATTGGTCCAGCAATTTTGAAACCTGTTTAATGCGAACAAATCAACAACCAAATCTTTCGTCTTTATACCTAATATTAATTATTAGTATGATATAAAATCACTACTGAGGCACATCTAGACCACTATTCTGGCCGTGCTGTGTTACAACGCCTTTACCTTTTATAGTTTCCCGATGATGATAATGACCGTGTGTCGCAGGAGCGCGCGCAGTGCTGCGCGTGGTCGGCGGACGGCGGCGTGATCGCGGTGGGCGCGCTGTCGGGCAAGTGGCTGGTGTTCGAGCCGCACTCGCGCGAGCTGCTCGCGCAGCACCAGGACGGGTGAGCCGCGCGCACATACACACATACATACACACATACATACACATATATACACACATACATATATACATACATGTCATCACGCCCGTTGTCCCCGAAGAGGCAGGCAGAGTCAAAGCAGCAGCTAGCTCCCTTGGTGAGTGTGATGCTGCAACCAACGTATGTGATAATACGCATTCGAGCTCAAATATCAGACCTTGTCAAGGAGTATATATAAGAAGAAATCGGACGATTTGCCTATAAATAAAATGAGGAGGGCGGAAGGCCTTCTTCTAAAATTCAGGTAATCAATACTGCTCGTGTCAGTACTATAGGTCAGCCATTGCATCTCGGTATCGTGAAACGTAAAATCTTTTGATGAATGATTAGGAATAAGGAAACCAAATACTGCCACAAAGACAAGACTGCAACAACAGTTTAACCTCTAGTCACACTGAAACATGAAATAAAAAACCCAGCCACACACCGAACCTCTACAATATCAGCTGACCCTGTGGTCCCCGCAGCACGGAGCCCATCCAGACGATCCAGTACTCGCCCGACAACCGGCTGGTGGCGCTGGGCTCGCGCGACAACTTCATCTACGTGTACCGCGTCGACGACGGCGGCGCGCGCTACACGCGACAGGGGAAGTGCTTGGTAACTATTCACCTTGTGTCTCTCTAGATCATGTCAAACTGCCTACACATTTGTAACTGTTTTGATCCTCACTCTTTTTTTCTATCTCTCTCGTCTCTCTTTTTTCTTTCTCTCTCGCATCTTTTCTCTCTCTCGTCCGTGCTTTCTCTATCCCCTCATTTCATATAAACTAAAAATATAACTAAAATTATCTTAAATATATTTGGATTGTAATTACATTGGATAAATCTACTTTCTTACTCATTAAATTTATTGTAATCTTCTCACATGACATAATATTTTCTGTTCTGTCATATTTCTAACATGTTGTTATTTCATGCATCACTCACTCAGTGCACGGAGAAAAAGCGTAGACGGGTAAAATGAATACAATATGAGAATACATAGTCTAGTATAGTGCGTAGCCTGCCTGCTTAGTGAACGAATGCTTTAAATTCATATATGTATAGATGTAAGGCCTTGTTAATGTTTGCTCTTAGCTTAGCGTACTTGACCAATTAGGACTTTAGCTACGTTAAATATGCTTTTTCTATAGAAGAAAATTATAACCATTTGCTCTAATATATGATAGGAAGTAACTTTTCTTCTACATCGAAGATTTATAAAATGTGAACATTTTAGATGGGTCAGATTTCGCGTCGAATGCAAGGATGTTGTCTCTGGTCTGGATGTTTATGACACCCTTGAAGATGCTTACGAATTTAAAATGTTTACTGTGAACAAAGTATATTGATAAATGAAGTGCCAAATATATTTTTTTAATTTATCAATATACTTAATACATAACATCTAATTTGAAATAAATGTTTTCTATTCTATTCTAAAAATGCTTAATTAAAAATAATTATGTATTAGTGCAGAAAATATATGTAGGTAGATGCTTTTTTTCAGATTTTTACTTTTTATGCTCGTCTGCCTCCTCTTATATATAAAAAAGCAGTAAACAGTATTAGGTAAATATTGTATTTTCTCCGTGTCCATAAACATTATCATAGTATTAGTTACATAGTTTTTTTCTTATGCTAATTTAGGCTTTTATCGTCCTATTGATTAATAGTTTTAGCTATTTTTATTTTTTTATATATTTTTTTTATATTTGATGCTCCAAGGTTACTGTAGCTTTTCTTAACAATAGTTTATAAGTATCGTGTAAAATACATTTAAGTGCATTTTTTAATTAACTCCATCATAACTGTTAATATTTGTACAAATGTTAGTATGGTTTAATATAAAACTTTTAATGAACTAACTTTAAACAAAACAAAAAAGTCCACTGAAGCACACTAGCAATCCAAGAACAGGTAGGTGGAGGCCCGGAAAAAGCATACCCCTTGGGCCACTTTCATACAAAATTTGTATTTTTTATGTTAAACCAAAGTTATAGCGTAGCTTATATAGGTTCTTATATAGGTTCTATTCTATATAGTAGCTTATATAGGTTCTGTTAAAAAAATTCCGTCGTACTAAGTTGTGTTGTATCCCAGGGCCACTCGAGCTACATCACGCACCTGGACTGGTCCGAGGACAGCCAGTACATCAGGAGCAACTCCGGCGACTATGAGCTGCTTTTCTGTGAGTTTCTGTCGCCCTGTAATACCTTACTTTTATAAACAAGCTTTTTCTTATTTTGGCATCTTTTAAAAGATTCCTATATAATAAAAATATGTATTTACATATTTTTGGTAACGAATATTGTCTCCGGTCTTGAGCCTAGGTTTAAATTTTAAGTAGAGATGTGAATGTAGAATTTGGGTCTCAAATTTGGCTTTGTAATCCTAAAATTTTATGCGGTCTCACAGTGTTAGTGTTAGTAATAATGTGTCTGTGTGTGTTTGCAGGGAACGCAACAACATGCCGGCAGGTGACGACGCCGACGTCCCTGCGCGACGTGGCGTGGGCCACCAACACTTGTCCCATCACGTTCAGCACCGTGGGCGTGTGGCCTGAGAGCGCCGACGGGACCGACATCAACAGCTGCGCCAGGTACGCGACCCGCCGGCAGGGGATGGGTGACAGGTGGCGTGGCCTCCAACACGTACAGGATCTGACAATAGCCAGTATAGAAACAGGTTCCTGAGGCTACAGTAGTCGGGGAGATCAGAGGGACAATTTTTCTGAAAGACAGAAGGACAAATTCAACGACAGTCAGGAGATGCTAGTCGCAAGTCCGACAATTCTTGACTTCTTTATTTATTCTTAAAAAAGGATCTGTATCTGGCTCGAAGGACCAATTAAATTTTAAACTTTTCATTTCAGATCTCACGACGGCCGCCTAGCAGCGACCGGGGATGATTTCGGCAAAGTCAAACTGTATGCGTACCCTGTAACACAACCTAAGGTATGAATAAACTTGTACCATTAATTGCTTTTGCCTCTGGTAGTAATTTTGCTCAATAACCTTGTTAAAACAAATTTCACCGGCAATAGCAATATTGGCTAAATAAGCAGAATATGGAGCAAATAATGGTTTCAGAATTTAGAATTGATCTGATTATACTCCTTAAAAATTTACATCGCTCTCCATTAGCAAGTACACGGTGATCCCTCGGCATGTGATTCGCTATGTGAACTTAATATGGAAACAAAACAAAACGATCTCATTTTCTTTTTGCTTCCAGTAGAGCCTCCTCTTATATGTATATTGAGAGCGGACATCGGCGACGATAGTAGCTGAATACTGGACCTTATATCTAAGAAAATAAAAACAAATATGTTCAGACAGTTCTGTCGCCAACCGTGCAGCCAACTTGTTAGTATTCTGTCACGAGCTGTTAAAGTTAGTGGTGTTGTGTAACGTATGGCATATTCGTCGGCAGTCGCTGTGCCACCAGTACGGCGGGCACTCGTCGCACGTGACGGCGACGCGCTTCCTGCGCGACGACTCGCGCCTGGTGTCGGCCGGCGGCCTCGACACCGCGCTCATGCAGTGGCTCGTCGACTAGCGTGCGTGCCGTCCGCTCCGCTTGCCTCCCCCGCCCACCGCGCAACAGTCCTCACGACACGCAATATCCGCGCGCAACCCTCTCTGTCGTGATGCATTTTAAATCATTTAAACTCGCCCCTACCCTACCTACCTCCCACGCACTGTGGAGAGCAACAGTCCTCAGGACACGCAATATCCGCGCGCGTCTCGCGCATCGCCCAGAGAGGCAAGATCCTCGAAGTGGCCGTCGGAGGTGGTGGGCTTGTCACCTCCCTTCCATCTATCCATAGATGCAAAACCCATAATCTAAAGTTATAGAATCATATCAAGCAATTTTCATTAAAAATAGAAGAAACACGGTCACAGATCGATACAGCTGTTCCTAGAAAATCTTGGTTCACTAAATTGTGTCCTGATTTAAACTGTAAATGCAATAGACACGCCTCTTTTTCCCCTTACTGCTATTTAATAAATTAATTTAATTTTAAAATTTAATGAGTAAAAAGTTACAGTAACTCCTACCGAAACCAAGTTTTTAATCTTTAAAAATGTATGTAACTCCATACAATTTGTTCTAAATGTATAAAACATTGCAGGTAACCCCGGCTGAGTGTCCACTGCTGAATCTGAACGACACAGAACGGACCCAGCTCCTCATCTCCCGGGCGACTTTACTCACTACACCTAACATGCATAAGGTTTCTTTTTACTCCAAAGCTCATAAAAGATACTGCTTTATCCATCCCCCAATCTACTACTCGAAATAAAAATACAATCAACATTACATTCAGAAATACAATTACGAAAGATATAAGAATTTTATAATCATGTCTTTCGCAGAAAAATAGAAACTTAACCGTCATTACCCTAATTACAAATTGAAAAGTACAAGGATTTATGTTCGTCATTAAATCATATTTAATATCAGTCGGATCAATTTATAATAACTTTTATAGCACCAATATTTAGTGCACTGTGTTGTTGTCACGGAGTTTTTGTAATCGTGATTTTATCTAATAACTATCATGTGGTATGCCTATCGAATTTTATATAAAATCCTTACTACTTATTATATGTATTAGTAAAAGTACAATTTAGGTGAAAGTGCAACTTTTGCCATGATTTTTTATATGATAATTGTAATATGCAGGTTAGTTATGTATTCCCTGAAAGGGGTACGAATAAAATAATCTCTGATTTACGGTGATGTATTTTTAAACTTGAATAGGGAAACAGTAAAATATGATTGAAGTTACAAAGTATTATTGCATTTATATACGAAAAAATCACTTACAAATAGAAGTGTTCACAATTTATCACATAATATAAACTATTTGTTTAACCTATTTTAAGTTTAAAACTATATCACTGAATTGATTTAATGTGGAATTAATAAGTATAATGAGCAAAAGTACACATTCGAAAATTTTTATATAATTTGCTATGCTATTTATACAAAAGTAAGTCAACAAAGAAGAAAGGTTTTATTAAGCTTCTAATTAATTTAGAATCTGATTTTTTAAGCGTAGGTTGTGAATACGGGCTAGAATATGGTAAGTTAATTAAGAAGGTCCGTCGATAAATAACTTTATTCACTTTAGTAGCGGAACTAGCGACACCTGAACTAACATCGGGTATTTTTACACTGGAAACACTGCATTCTTGTTAAATTGTGATTGAGCTTGTTAAGAGTAATTTTAGTATTTATAAGCGTAATAATAATTATTGAGCACTTTATTTTAATTGTTTTAAGCCATGTAGATCAAGTTTTACAAAGTAGGTTCATTTTAATTTAGGAATTTTGTAATGTGGTTCACGAAACATGGCAAATTGGTCTACAAGTACAATAGTACTATTGTGTCAACGCCTTAGTCCGCATCAGAATGAAGATCCAGAGAAGAAATTATCTGAGATATCTTGCAAGGTGCGGGACATCCAAATACTTTTTACAACGAAAGTATTAGCGAATAACAAACACAGTATATTGAGTCTATTTGCCATGTTTACTGAAGCACAGCGCTGCTAATTTTACGAAATAATGAGCGTACGTGGGGACACATTCCGTTAGTTTTGCGTTTGTATGTAACCTAGTCACCGTCAGCAGCCCGCGTCGCGTTACGTCAAGTCGTGTCGTGTCGCGTCGCGTCGCGTCGTGTCGCGTCGCGTCGGGTCGTGTCGCGCCGCAGCGTAGCGTAGCACTAATGTAGAGCTTGTAAATAAATAATGTACGAAGGCGATGCTCCGTCTTTATGAATGTGCCTCTAATAAACAAATGTTTTATCCATACGTCTTATTATTGTCCCTCTCCCTCTTCCCTCAACGCATTTAATAAAAAATACCCAAAATGGCGTCATGTGAATAATTTTATAGCTAAATAAGGTGTTGCGCAAATGTGGACGCTTTTGTGTCTTGTGTCGGATTTAAGCTACCAACGAATATGGAAAAAAATGAAATGAAAAAATATTAATTTTCCACCAGATTTTAACAATGTTTCACTACTCTTACATTTAACATATATTTGGATGGACTGGAGCCTAAACTAGACATTCCTGTATTTCAGGACTCCAGGTCTCTCGACAACAATCGACAATATTTTATTTCTATAATTATAACCATGTATGAAATCAGCCACTCCCGGCGCAGACGTGAATATTTGCGTCCGTTGCTTCCACTCGACCAAAAAAGTGTTCGGTATCAGTAACTGGAAAGTCACAGTCGTCAGTTGAGGACACAAGTGACATCAACAATCCTTACGGCTACCAGTGACCAGGAGAAGCAACCAGCGTCTGTGTCTGATCGCCGCTACAGGACACGACAAATACGATTTCTAAGATTACGGAAAAAGTGTCTACGTTTGCGTAGCGCCTTACCTCATTTTTAGAACGAAACCTGAAAACTGTATAGAGAAGTTCCTAGAATCGATTGCAATGGTTTTTATACCTTATTATATTTTGACCAGATAATATTAATACATTAAAAAATTAAGTTACACCCTACAAATTCTGTATGGCGCGTGCTAAAACTGCAACCGCCGCACGTGAGAACAGGGCAACACAAAAAGGCTTGTAATTTCGTGAGTTTTTCAGATACCATTTAATTTTTTTTGTATAGGTACTAATTGTGTAAATTAAAATATTTGACCTGTGTTTCGGTTTTCGTATACACTAAAAATAAACTTGTACAAATATAGGAACACAAACAAATATCTCACGTTAAGCACAGCACACAGTATTTATTAGCACGTTATTTGTGACGCTGGCATGTCTGCGACGCGTGAGAACACGATAAGTTAATAAAAAATAGAGAAAATAGCAATAAAATGTAGTAGTCTGTATACAGTCTAAAATAAAAAAAAATATCAGAAAATAACATTTCTCAGAAAATTATACCACTTTTCTCCATGTCCCAGCACTTTTTGTGTTCTATAGGATATGTCCTGTCAAGTCCATGTCAAATAAACGCCGTTCAATCTACGTCCACAGTTCTAAAAATCCATAAAATTGTATCGACGAACAGACCACATAGGGTCTGTGGACTGATAGTACTCTCCGTCCACAGACCGCATGTGGTCTGTGGACTGTGAACCTGTTAAGCACAGCACACAGTATTTATTAGCACGTTATCTGTGACGCTGGCATGTCTGCGACGCGTGAGAACGCGATGGTGGTGATAATGCTATCGCCACCACTACCTATAACCCTTATCTTGTCAGCGGCACAATTGTAGCGAATGTTGATTTTATTTTAAATGTGCACGTAACTAACTGAAAAATATGTGCCGTACGTAATACAGCCCGCCCATCGGCGGTCCCGGCATCTCGTTTAAGTATCATTGCCCGCCCAAAGGCGTTTTCGCCATGAAGTTGTAGATTTCGACATTAACCGTTTGATATTTTCAGTTTATTTCATCTATACCGTGCGTAAAGCGTGTATGTGTAGTTTTCTGCGATATTTGTGACAAAATTGTCACAGTTTTATTGGTTAAAGGCTGAAATAGTAATAATAATTTAGGGTAGTAAAATAGTAATAGTATTTTAGGGTAGGTTTAACTACTTTTTGGGAAGAAATATTACAAACGACAGAGAGATTAGACACGTTTTCACAGAATGATTGACATTATATTTTTTTGAATTCCAAACCTAACCCGCGGCTTAGGATTTCGGATCAGGTTTGGAATAATTCATTTTGGTATTTAGGTAACAAATCAATTTTATTAAAAAGAATCATTCCACAAAATCTTTTTTTTACATGGTATTTGGCTTAGATATCGGAATTTGACATCATTGTCAGTTATAAAGTTTTAACCGCCGTTGAGCGGGCACGGCACTGAATGTGTTAATATGCAAATTACCTGTTTATTAAAGCTATTATTATTATTAGCCTATTCGGGCCATAAATAAAAAATATATTAAATTTGTTGTACATTTTTAATTAACATTCTGGGCTGATGATTCTTTTGTAATAAATAAATAAATACATCTCTTGTCCGTGGTATTCAATCAACAAACAAACATTCAACTGAGCAACCTATTGAGTAATATGCGTTACATACTTTCACTGTTATTTCACAGGATAATATTACACTCCTGTTTAAATACGATATAAAACGTACGTACGTTTGTATGTAAATATAACGTGAAATAAATGGCTTTATTAAACAAATAATAAATCATTACAAAATATACTAATACATAGTTAAAAAATAAACAAACTAAAACTCAAAAGGCACAAAACTCGCGGAACCCCAGAATGCCACAACAATTCGACTAAGCGGAACTTATTTCAATGGCATAATTATTAATTCGAATCCCCTAATATTTGAGTCGCAACAACACTGCAGGAGTTCAGCGAGTCCCAAAACTTAAAATAACAAATTCCTGAAACAATATAATTCACTAATTACTCGCGGTAATCCGATTGCAACTAAAACGCATCTCATTCAACTACCACCAACAGAGTGGATATTTCAACGTGTCCGTCACTAAAAAATATTACAATGCAACTCATCGTTATAGTTCAAATTGTCAACTTTGTAAAATATTAACATTTACCGCTCGATCCTCGAGAACATTTTAACATTAACAATAATCGATGTCTTCTCAAATCAAGCGTCGATATCGATTTTAAAGTTGAGCAATCACTTCTATATTGCCAAGTGTGTCGTCCCTCGGGCGCAGGGTCGGTGAACGCTTACGCTAGTACGTAGAAGGCGGCGCAGGCGCAGGCGCAGCTATATGAGCTGCTCGACGCTGTTGGCGGACAGCTCGAGCAGGCGCAGGCGCAGGCGCAGCTATATGAGCTGCTCGACGCTGTTGGCGGACAGCTCGAGCAGGCGCCAGGCGGCGAGCGGGTCCAGCTCCTGCGGGTCGCGACACAGCACCCACACGTAGTTGACGCGCATCACCTTGTCGGGGTCGCCCTCGATCACGTTGTTCTTCGCGTCCCGCACGCACATGATCTGCTGCGACTGGAATGTGATGACTAGAACGGGCCCCTGGTCCATCATCTTGCCCATGACCAGTTCGATCTGCTCGATGTCCAGGATCTTCGAGTCGAGCCGGTAGCCCAGCTGTTTACACTGCTTGATGGGCGTCGCCAGGATGTTGAACACCCCCTCGTAGCACCAGTCCTTCAGGATCTCCAGGTCGCCGCGGACCATCGCCTCGAGAATGTTCGGGATGATGTCGTTCGCGCAGTCCTCCAGGAACTTCTGCTGGGTGAAGTTAGGGTCGATTTTGCAGATCTCGGTGAGGGTCTTCGACAGCTCCGTCTTCTCGAAAATGTTGCCGAACAGACTGCCCATTTTTTCGGTGACGAATCGCGATGCTCGAACTACGGGGTTGTTGGATTCTTCGTATTTAATTTTCCAATCTAAGACCTGGTAGATGAATAAATAAAATATAGGTAAATAACATTGCATAACTACAAATAACTTTAATAGTAAAAAAAATTTACATAGTATGTTTAATTTCGCATCTTGGAACAGACATAATATGTCGGAGGAAGCTATGAGTCGAGTTGATTGTTGTTTTCATGCATAATGCTTCATATTATTTGTTTACATGTTAATTACTTTAACCTCTTTGGCTTTATGAAATTTAATTCCTTTGTTATTTTTTTTTATAATTTAAAATATTGTGACTAACGTAATGACCAATCAGAGCAGAGCGCGGGTCTCGAGCGAGGTCGAGGCGCCTACTTCACATACCTACTTAAATTGGATTGCGTATTGTTTTGGGCGGGACATTTTAAAGAACGGCGGATCAGGTTGGATCATAGAGAGTGAATCTGGCTATTAAAGTAAGATTGGTACCCTGAACTCGCTGCTCAGTCTTGATTGTTAATTTTTATTTCTAAAATTATTGTGAAGCTTAGTAAAAATAGTACGAAACGGTGATCATTGTGTTAGGTGTTCGCATTTCACCCTGATGACGCCCACTTAGCCCGTAGTTACTATCAACGATATTGAGGAAAACAATATATGCTTCTCCGACATATATAATATTAGAATCGTGGTTCGAAAAACAAAACTAATTATTCAATAAATAAACGCGAAACGATGCGTGCGCTGCGGAAAATCCGCGATGTATCGCTCACAGACTGCGTTCGGAATGATGATGTAAGAAAGAGAGTCGGTCTGAAGGACAGCGTCGGAGTCAAGGTAAGAAGAGGCATGCTCCGGTGGTTCGGACATGTGGAAAGAATGGATGACGAAAGATTGACTAAACAGATATACAATGTGAAAGTGAAAGGATGTAGGAGCCGCGTAAGGCCCAGGCTCACCTACCACGACCAGATTGGTCGTGTATTAAAAGAAGGTGATGTTAGGAGTCATAAAAACCGTAGAGCTTGTATGAAAAGGATCATGAAAGTTGAAGAGGCCAGTGAGGGTGTAAGGATCCCTCTGCCTACCCCGCTAGGGAAGTGGCGTGAAGTTTAGTTAGTTAGTTATTAATTATTCAACTTGTTTATTCGTCAGGTCAAAATAAACCATGACGAAGAATGGGACATGGTACTAAGATGTCAATGATAGGTAGTTCTACCAATGAAGTTGGGTGGCGCTAGCGACGTTACTCGTTAGAGGTGAAACCTAGCAGACGGCCTATCCATTCCAGAGTGATTCATTGGGGGGAGACATCGCCGTTACACAGTAGGGTACAAAGGTAAGGTATGATGGTTTCACATCACTAGTATTACGACACTATAGCTTATAGTGTGATGCAGTATAGTCACCTTGTTGATGTACTGGTTGTTGTTCTTGAAGTCCTCCCACTGCTGGTAGAAGCGCGAGTCGCGGTGCAGCTCCAGGCCCGTCGTGCTCGTGTCCGCCGCGAACGTGCGCGCGCCGCCGCACGCCACCTGGCGGCGCGGGACACACTCCACTCATTATATTTGCACGCATTTATCACTACTCATACTATTTTGCATAATACAATAGGGTATTTTCCTTATTTTCAAAACCGCTTTCACAATATAAATAAGCACATAAATGAATAGTTTAATTTAAGGATAAAACGATCAAAATTCGCAAAAAAAAAATCTGTTAAAACTGTACGAACTATCATTTCAGTTTGCGTAGACTACCGTGGTGCCATTATTCTGTCGTGCTCAGCAGAATGTCGGACATTATGCCAAACAGAGCAGCGTACCTCGATGCGCTTGCGCAGCGCGGCGGGCGACACGTACACGCGCCCCTCCAGGCCCTTCGGAGACATCTCGTTCTTCACCACCTCGGTGGCCTGCACCGGGAACACAATAATACTTAATGCTTTTTCATTCATATTTATATGATATATGTCTTATCACTCAACAAAATTTTGCATTTATAAATAATATCCTCATTCGTAATTTTTTTTTTAAATTTTTAATATGGTTTTAGAAATATCAATCATTAAACAGACAATCAGTTGAGTTTGACATGCATGATATAAGCAATAGCCATATAAAATCATAGTAAGTGTCCTCAGAGCAGTAGAATAATTGCAAGCGTGATAGCATGCATGATCGGATAATGTCTGACCTGAGATATCGTCTTAAAGGCGGACGTCTTCCCGAGCTTCTGCCGCTTGTCGGACAAACTCTCCGCCGCATCTTTAGCTGTCTTCGAGATATCTTCGGTGAGTTTGCCTTAAATGAAAAATCGAACGCATAAGTTGACTAAATCAGAAATACATAGGTATACACAGAGTAACTCAACAGTTTTCTTATTACTATAAAAAAATTAAAAAAAAACTTTTTTATTTTCATAATACAAATTGTTATAAATAAGCATATGGCCAGCTTTTATGTATAAGCACCATATTGTTGCCTATAATACAATGGTTTAACCATTGTATTATAGGCAACAAATAGCTTTCCCATTAAGGATAATTAAACAACTTTTTGTTGCCGTGCGCTAGAAGTAGAGCTTTCCAGACCTTTAATACCCCCCTTTATACACAACTTATTTAAACCAACACTATATTTATTTAAGCCCTCACCAGCTTTCTTCGCAAGATCTGTCTTGCCCGCCTCTTCAAGCACATGTTCTACTTTGCCTTTGATGCCTTCTAGGGTCTCCTTCAACACTTCTGAACTCTTGGAAGCTTCTGACTCCACTGCATGGAACTTCCGCCTCGCAGCCTGCAACATAAAATAAGCTATCAAAACAAAATAAGGCTATTCATATTGGTATATCAATAAATGCACAAGCACAAGATTGTGCAGAAAAAGTTGATAACTGAGATTTTCAAAAGGAAATGAATATATTGTGTAAAATTATATACTTTATGTTACAACAAATAGCTATCAACTTTGAGAATAGTCTGATGCCGGATGGCATTAAAATTTTCTCTGTATGGATGCAAAACCATAACAAATTTAGAGAATAAAAGTTTATTTTTAGCTTGACATATTCTTATATTAAATAAATGTATGAATAATTTTTTTATTTTATTATTTTCTATATGTATTTACTTGATAAGTGATATAGACCAAATAAACTATTCTTATTCTTATTCTTATTCTTATTCTTAAATGGTAACTTTCTGTAATTATTAAATGTCTTTTTTTACTTTTTTAGTTCTGCAATCTGCCTTGTCAGGGCATTTACCCCTGGTTAAGAGATTCATATTTAGCATGGAAGGTATATGCCCAGTCGCATATCCATATCAATATAAGGTCTTCCGAGGTCCTGTTCTACTATGGTAGGAGATCCAATAAAATGATATAATACTACATAATTACGTAAATATGAAACTTTACCTGCAACGCTTCAGAGTTCTCAAGTTTCTGCGCCTCCTCCCGGAACTTCTTGATGTTCTCCTTCATCTCCTTGTTCTTGGCGATGTCGTCCTTGATGTTTTCGATGATGGATGAGAAGAAGCCTTTGCGTGCCGAGTACTGCCGACATTCTTGCACTGCCAACTGACAATCAATAATTAAGTCTTCTCATTTTTATTAAGACACTAATTAGAGTCCTGTGATATAGACCACTGCATTGCAACAACTTTATTCTTTAACAATTAATTTCACACTTTATTCTTTCGTATGATATAAGACATAGATTAAAAACTGAAAAGTTGCCTCATTTTACTTGTTTGTAAAGGTTGTATTTTAATTGATTAGATAACTAAATACTTAAGATATTGTCATGAAATTTACTTTGCATATATTTATTTCTTATATTATTATCAGCAAAAGAAACAAAGTCCAAATACAGAGGTCATATATTTCATACTTTTTTTCACAAGGATACTTATCCAAAAAATTTCAATTATAAATAAGAGAAAAGTGATTATGAATGGATCAATAAATTAGCACAGATAGTTCATTTATGTGGATTTCTTTTCTTTTCTTTCATTCATTTATTCCTTTTTTTTCATACAAAAATTGGTAAATAGTATGACACAACATCTACCGCAAATTACCAATAAGATTTAAACATTTATTTACCTGATCAGGTTTGAAGGCATAAACTGTCGGTTTAATATTAGCGGGTAAAACGCATTTCCACCGAGCAGGACTGTAAATCAACTGTCGACATGTATGCTGAAATCGAAAAATAATCACAGAATTATTCGTTTCACAAGGACACTTCACATAACCTCAAATACATAAAAATTGCTATCGTAGACCAATTAATTACCATTTCTTTATAAAACCTTTCTTGTACACACGAATTAAGGCTTATCCACGTTTACGTGATATTGTCTTGTTGTATTTTATTGAATATATCAAAATATTTGGTTTTTACTACAACATTTAGGAAAACTCATTCATAATCCGTGCAATCATCTGTCAAAAAGACTGGGTATGTTCTCATTGCGGAGATAAGTAATTTATTTTTTTGTAACCAATACATTACACTGTGACGAGCAGTAATAACGATATTTAATATTCCCGTATATTTATCAATAACTAAGAAATGTGCTATTTATTTAAAAATATTGAATCGCTATAATAAAGCTAGATACAAGAGTAGGCTTATTACGAATACATGGATACGGTCCATTATTTTGGTCAAATAATTTGTATTTGCTAAATTATTTCTCCGACTACGCTGCTCTGAACAAAAGAAGTATCAACTACATCGTATAGTGGTAACAATTTTTAAACAGTTTAAACCCATATTTGCTAAGTAATATTTTACACGATGATTGTATTGAAGGTTAAATATCATGTCTCAAATTATAGGTACAATACATACGCTACTTGATAGGATCTATGTTTTTTTCTATGAAAATATTACTTCAACTGTTTTAATAATATTCGTCAAATCAAATATACATTTTTCGCAAAAAAAAAAAAAAACAAAGCATTCCTCGATACAAGATTTAAACTTTAAAAAATGTATACGGTAAAATTAAGTATTAACTATAAATATTGTGTGTACAAATATTTTTCTATTGACTAAAACATGTTACTTTACCGAATTACTTTAAAAAGTATTTTATGCAATATATCAAATTATTTTTGTAATATAGAACAAATGGACTAGTGTCATAGACAAGGGACGAGCAGCTGAAATTTAAAATATTTTCTGTTTCCGTTTGTCAATTTTAATTTTTGAGAAAGAATTTTGCTTTTTCTGACAATTAAAATCGACATAAAAATTTTCGTTACTGTTTTGCTTCCGAATACATAGAAATGAAATATTTTTTCAGTCCAAATTCCTATAATTCTAAATATTATGTTTTCATTGTTTCATGTTTAAAAAAATGCTCGCTTCCGGTGTGAATATAGTTCCAGAAACATAAGAAAGTGTACATTTTCATTTATTTTCTGTCGTCATTTTTAGCCACGAAAACGTGTTGCGTTTGATGAAAATCAAATTTATTTTATGTTCGTACTTAGTCGATCGTAAAGTGGTGCTGGTGGTCTAGTTGTGTGTCTCGTATCAGAAGTTTCACGAGGTGCTTCGCTTCGTCATAGACAGTGGAAGGTACCGACGTAATATTGAATATCTCGCCTATATTTACGTATAGTAGGTATTCGATCGTGGTCACCACGTTTTTGCCAGCTGGTGCGTACATTGCGGCTGTAGAATTTGGTTAGAATAGTAGTTAGAATTGTGTGGATTGTAGTAATGGGCTAGTGTTTACGATACTTATGTCTGATAGTGTAGTATGTGGCATTTTGTGGCAGGTGTGCGCGCCCGGCGAGTCGTGCGGACGTCTCTCTGGAGCAAGCTTCGTAGAAGCCAGGATCTACTATTCCCGTTCGCCAGCTCTCGTCCATTGGGGCGTTACCGTTTTATATGACTTTAGCAAGAAATACAGGTAAGGAATAGCATAGTTTCACATATTGCTCTACTTTGTGCTTATTTCTATTACCACGTTTGTTCATGTTTGTCTCTGAGGGGGTCCTTCCAGATGGCAAGTGATACATTATATTAATTCGTTTATTTATTGTTTCTAATTGGAACAGTGGCTTAGAATCTTCTAAGATCTTTTGTCTAGGCACCAAATGTTCCTACCTTCTTTTGAAAATTATTTTTGTTACTTGTCATTAAAATTTACAATATCATTTCAAACCCTTTCTGATTAGTAAATCAACATTTTGCTATGTCATAAATGTCATTAACTAAAAGTGAAGAAGTGACGAAAACCATGTGATACCAAATCTAATATCAGGTATTATTGCTGAGCCACACTTATGAATATTATGTTGGTTGCAAAGCTTTTGCATTTTAAATTTAGTCATTCTGATAAGTGCCTTGTCATACTGTTGATTAATGCTATACCGTGGGCATTAAATTTTAAATTGCAAATAATCTTTAATTTCCTAAATTCAGGGTACTAAGTATTTACTGTATTTCATATTTGAGTATGATAATGTTTTAGTTTTAATCAAGGATTATCTGGCAATAAATTCTAGCATGACAAGAGCTAACTACACTAATAGATTATGATGGCTTTTTTAAACTGTACAACTATGTAATGTGATCAGATCGAGTTCTTCAACATTTTATATGTGGGTAGGTTACGTGACTGTACCACGAGGCTGGCAGATTTTTTTATTGCCACCTTTTTTTTAAAAAAGCTTTGAAAGTAAATTAGAAAGCCATTATTGCAAAATATATAAAATTAAAGCCAAGGCTTTTTTATTACAATATAGACAAGGTTAATAATGTGTAAAGGAATTTTTTCATTATGCCTTAGGTATATGGCCATAAAAAGGAGACTTAATTTTATCTAAACGAGAAGCCATTTTCTAACAATTGCTTTTTTTGGAACTTAAAATGTTTTAAAAATTACAACAATTTTATCTATATTCAAAAATTGTATTGCAATCACCATTATGATTTAACTTTATCGAACATCATACATGTCATGTATTCAGAAGACAATTCATTTTCAAACTGACTTTGCTCTTCTTAGCCATGACATATTTCTTATAGGTAGCATAGACCTCATTTTGTTTAACATTTTAATTTCAATTTAAATAACCTACCTTAAACTTCCCTGTGATGCCAACTTGGTAGTTCTCATTCAAATCTATTAAGATGATTTTAAATGATGCATTAATAAATACACAGGCTTGTTGGTCCAGTGGCCAGGGTGGTCGCTCGGTCCTCGATTTGTAGTCGAGTCATGGATGTTTATAAACATTTATTAACATTTATTTATTTATTTCATACTTATAAGCTTATAAGCTTAGTTTAGAACTAAGGAGTTGGTGTGCCAGTCTGGAGAATTTATTTATTTATTATTATTTATTAGAGATAAACTTCATGCTAAAACATCAAAACTATTGTTAAATATTCTGTAATCAGTTCTAAGTGCCTCTCATAACTTATTTACAAATATATCTTCCGACTTTCGACATGTGTAGATAGAAAATTATTTGCCTGTATAAATAATAAGCAAATTCAAGTAAACTATGTTTCCTACTATTAACATATTAAGTTAGGCGCAAGTAATCTGTATTCGTCTTACGGCCGATATCAATCCACTCTAATCTAGTACTCCAGCGGCGCCTCCATTTGCCGCGCTCCGCAATAAATCTGGCGCGGAGCAGGCCTCGCTCCGTGCTCATAATGCAAATATTCCCGCTGGATTTCTTCAAATCCAATAACCTATTTAGCGTTTATCGTAAGTGCTCATCCGACACGACATTGATTGACGGCCCCGGGATCTTTTGTCGGGAAAGTGCGAGGGAAATACTCTAATCTAAAGGGACGGAGGGCTTAAGATGTTCTGACATCCCAAGTGTGATTTTCACATATCCATTTATTTCCCATCGTTTCAACGGTCGATCGCGGCCCCCTTTACGATTGCACCGCTCACTCTGTGCTTTTTTTTTTGCATAATGATGTTTTACGTAAGCAATGCTGAGAGCTTCCTGATAGCTGGTGTTATTAATCAACCATTAACGATACATACACTATTCTAGTGGAGAATTGTCAACTGTTTTCCTATGTATATTATATGGCGCCAAGGAAATTCGATGCTATTGACGCTATCGTTAAGAATGCCCGCAATTTTTTTTTGTATTGGATTAATAAAGCTCCATTCTACCAGATTCAGATTTCAGATATCATAACGGTAACTCTTGGTCGTTGTAGAATTTTACTTTCTCCTCTTGAAGTATCAACGATAGCTAGCTAGGTTATATTTCTCTTTTATATATTAAGACGTGTATCTATATTGGAGAATCGGATAAAGCTTGTTGAGTCCTTCATATTTGTCTCGAAGCTGTCAGCACTGTGTTTCGTACACTACCTATGATACTGAGAAAAACACGTTCATTACATATATGTCTATATGTCTAAACGCCAGATTATGATTAATCAATTTGTTCAGTATGTCGGCCGCCCAATCCAGACGAATTTACTGAAGTCTGCGTGTAAGCGATTAATACCGGCAGTGTGAGTCGCCATGCAGTGTCAAACTGGTCAGATAACGCATGATGTCATTGAAGGACTTTTTCTGTTGAAGTCGTGTGTGTTCCTAAGAGGCTTGGCTTTCACGTTACTTGGTGAAAGTTAAGAATAACTTATCATTTTCACAGCCTTTTTTCTTGTTTTGTGTCGGTTCCGCTTCAAATATGATCGTGGACTTCTAATAACTAGAACTGGAAATTCTGGATGGTTACCCATATGCGACTCATTAGTTTTTCTAGGCAAAGGTTTTATTAAATCTAGATTCGAAACAGTTTTTCGTATTATATTATCAGAACATCAATGAATGAGTGTCGAAAGTCATGTTTCTCGATAACAAAGTCGAATTTGCTACCGCGAACGCTCCATAATTGCCATGCAATCTGTCCGCGCGTCCCACATGTGTACGTGGTCCGTATCGCGCTATTTATACGGCGCTGATAGCGAGCGGCTGGCAGACGGCTTGTCGGGACACTTCCTCGCGTAACTGAGCTGGTCACCACCGACGCTATCTAGATTAGACTGTTCGTTCTGAGCGAAGTTATGAACACGAATCTGAATGACCACACGTGCTTCATAAACTCACATGTTATATTACTTTTTTTTTTTTTTTTTTTTTTTTTTTTTTTTTACTTGGGGAACTCCCACGAGCCGTCACCCTCCGGACGGGGATCCAGAGGGCGGTGTGTCGGACTCGAACCGACTAAACCCCAAGGTGGCCTCCATCGGCGCAGTTCCGGAGGAGCCGGTATCCCCACTGTCGGGACTATACAACAACTCCTCCGGTAGTGCGCGTGCCGCGCTGCGCGGCTCACCTCGCGCGGCGGTGGTCGATGCTGTGCAGCCCACGCCATCAGTCGTCGGATGCACAGCACCGAGCACGCGCGCGCGTCGAGACATGCCAGGCCACCCAGCATGTCTCAACTACTCCGCCCAGGATTCAGACGCCGATCGTCCCCGAGACCGGCGTCGTGGGCCCACTCTCGCGCTGTGCCCTCTGCTAAGTCAGAGGGCACGCGGAGAGCGTCTCGCCAGAGGGGGCCGCCTTCCGCCCGGCGACCCAAATTGAGGGCAGAGCCCTGTCGTCGCGGAGGGAGAGCATCGAGACGCTCAATCCCTCCGCGACCCACCACGACGCGACCCAGCGCGCCCCTGTTGGGTTGCCGAGGATAGGGAGGCGAGCAACGAAAACACTCCGCTCCTCCTCTTCCTCGGCAACCCTGGTCCGGCTGCGGAGGTTACAGCCGGACCGCCGCAACTGCCCGTATGCCATTTGTGCAGTCGCGGCTCACCTCGGGGTCCCTCTTCGCTTCAGCCCTGCCATGGCAGGGCCTACTAAGCCCCCCCGGTACGACAAACCGAGGACCCCGGCGGGGGGGACATGTTATATTACTTGCGGTAACACAAACTATCTCCTTTTTCTTAATTCTACAGCCTACCTCATGTCCATTGCTGTTCCCCGATAACGATTTTGTTCCACCTTCTACGTAGTAAAAGCAATATGTTCCAAACAATTTAAGACATGTGTCTAGAATCTGCCTATCCGGTCCACGCTTTCGAAGTATCGTCAAGCATTATAAATTTGCAAAATGCCTATTGGTGTTTCACAAATTGCAATGTTTTGATAATATTATGTTGATTTAGCGCGTTGATTTAACCTTGATACCGCCTATAATATCTATATTAATAATTTCGTGCAGGGGTACGGTAGACTCGATCGAAACCTTACTTGAATAATAAAACATAAAAAAATAAAAAATTCGAGTCGGCAACATATATCCGCAAAATTCGGTTTGTCGAGTATTTTGTTAAATTCTAATGGTGCTGACAGACAAATCGCAGTCGCCATATTCATAAACGTCACTCACACCGGATGACATTTTGAGTACATACGTTCCGTTTTAGCTATTAACGTAGATACTCTGGTTAAGTGTTTTTTCTTAAAACCTGAGATTGGCCAATTGCCATAACATTAAATAAATAATACTGTCCGTAACCTTAAACTTTTTAACTTGAAGTTCTTTTCGAATGTTATTCTACATGTTTCAGTATCCATTTAGTTTTGTATAGTGATTTACTTTGTATGGATATACAAGTAAGGAGCGGTGGTAGCTCAATGGTAAGGACACGCGCCTCTTAACCGAGGAGTGCGGGTTCAAACCCGGGCATGTACCTCTAGATTTTTCAAATCTATGTACATATTTATATCACTAGCTCGACGGTGAGGGAAAACATCGTGATGAAACCTGCAAATTCAAACAACTTTGAATTTGTAACCATGATCTAAAAATTGTCTGGTTCCCCTATCTTAGGGTTACGAAGGTCAGATCGGCAGTCGCTTCAATGTAATTACCAGACTCGCTAAATCCTGGATCATGGTCTAAGCGGACCCCGTCTAAGAACGGGACATAACGCTAGGAAGATGATGGATATACAAAGTAAATCACTAAATATATATCATAATAGCTAAATGGATATAATAACTAAATGGATATCATGCCGAAAATCGTAAGTATTTCATAAAATGGATGTGAAAAAATGTTGTATATAGAAACATTTTATGATAATTAACCTGTGGAAATAGAGAATATTTATGATTTTCATAATAAGTACCTTTGCCAACTTCTCGGATGAGTAATCATTGAAAAATTGCAATGGTTTTACTTGGTTTCTCAACATCATTATTGATTTAGTCAGTTTGTATAACAGAGAGAAAATATTTTTTTTTTTTAAATAATAGTAAGCCAAGTAATAAACCAAACCTACCTAGCAAAGTTAAGAAAAAGCCTGAGTGCTTAAAACAGAGAGGTTTACAGAAAATAAACCATAAAAGCTATTTGTTTTGTTAATTTAGTTAGTTTATTTTGAAAGTTGATTTAAAATTAAAATTATTTTCGTAAGAACTTTTGCAGTTTTAATCTACTATATTTATTAAACGCAATGAACGATGCTCTTAATAATAAATGAATAATGATGAATCGATGCACGAAAGGATGATAAGTAGTGTTGCCGCTTGATAGTCCTATCGATAGACTATCGATAGTTGGGCATAAGCAATAGTATCGATAACAATGCCTTGCTTTGCCTATAATATTCCTTGAGAACCGATAACTACAGAAATATCTACCTACATGTGTATTATCACATTATACCCGAGCGAAGCCGGGTTTTCATCTAGTCTATTCATAATCTCGAACTATCTGACTCAACCTATGACATATAGGCCTCCTAGACTATGATGTAGTTATGTGGTGTCATCCGAGTAGATAGACTGCACAATCGAGCTCTCGAACCTGCAAGCGGGGTGCACCCCTCCCCTTGGCCCCCCGTCCCCGGCCGCTCCCGATCGATAGCCATTTTGCTCCCAATTGCAGAATATTGTTATATCAGGTTACTGCACCATTACGGCGTCGAGTGGGTGCTTATATCTACACGGGGATGTTTCGCTAGAATTTCGTTTTAATTTTAGCTTTCACGAAGGAATTGTATAATGGTGCAGTGTTTACTGCAAACATAGACGTGTATTCTACAAAGTATAATTTTTTTGTAGGAAATATTTATTTTGTATTTTTTTTTTGTTGGAAGGTGTAAGTAGTTTTTACGCTGTTCGTAGCCCGTCCGTTTGTTATCATTGAAATGAAATGAAATAAATGAAATCGGCTAAAGGACATCCATTTTCTGACGTAAAGGGATACAAATTTAAGGGTTTTTTTTTTAAGCTAGAGTCAAAATAAGACGTTTAGACAATTTAAATTACAATACCTATGTCAACTGCTCAAATACAGAAAAGAGCATATATTGATTGTATGTTTCCCAGATATTATAAAATTTATTATTATACTATAGATATACATAAAGATGTCAAGGTAGGCCTTGACATCACGAGCCATTAAATCTACCGAAGACACGATTCTCCGATGATTTATTTAAACTCTTCACTTCTGCTAAACCGCCGCCAGTGTCTCGCTGTTATCTCAATATTAGCCTATAATCTCCCGCCCGCGGGCCAGACCCCGCATGACTCCATAAATCCTCACGTGATCTGAATGAATGCCGATAAAGCTCTTTTATACTGCCCACGCCAACACTGTTTTAACATTGCGTGCGATAGAGAATTTTCTATGAGGACCCGGAGTTAAATAGCTGAAGCTGGCTTTTTGCTATGTAAACCTGAGGATACATGTATTTTTTCTTCGGTTGTAAAAAGAGTAACCCAAGTCAGAAGCGACTGGTCTAAACATTATTTGTATTCTACGATTTTGTATTGGTGAATACATAAGTGTTTTCTATATTTGTATACAAATTGCCTGACCTTATGGTCTTGAAGATTTTAGTTGGCTTTGCGACTGTCTCATAAAACAGATAAATGTTGTTCTTATAAATAGTGAATAATCATAGCGCTAAACAAACTACGATAAATCAATCATTAAACCAGAACAATACATAGCATAGCAACAAGAAAAAAGACAGAACTCAGTCTAGATTTCTCCAACTGTCGGCGATCCGTCCATATTTTATCATTTGTCACCGTCGAAATGTTTCTCCTCGTTGTCCTCCGCTCGGCCGCGTGGCTTGCGCCGGCGCCGGCAGATTCGCGAGTCGGCGTTACGTCGCCGCGGTTGCCGAAACGTGTTGTTATATCATCAAGGGCGTTGAACCCACCTTTCTCGTCTAACACACAGACCTCGTTTGCTCTAACACGCACTGTCTGGGTACTTGCGGACAGAACATTTACTACGATCTATGTATGCGGATGGATTGATAAATTTACCTCATATTATTACCTATTCAAAGCGTATGGTTAAACTTAGAAGAGGTCATTTGCTATAATACGCACATGGTTTAATACAGAGAAAAACTTGAACTGTGATATTTCCAGCAAGTACTTTGTATTACCACCATTAGTCTGTGTCTATTAACATGGTTGTGCAATATCCTTTATGTTGTAAGATTTTAAGTTCGCATTTGTGTGTCTGTTAACTTAGTTGGCATAATAATCAAATTACAAAACAGTTTAAACATAAATAATAAATGTTTTATTCAACGTTCGATTTTTCGAGTTATTTATACCAAGAAATTGACGAAGAGTATGTCAAAAATATTGCCCTTTATTGGGTTGCGTCCCACTGAAATATTCAAACGTTTGCAAAAGTCGCAGTGAGATCCGGGAAGCGAGATCGATGTAAATGCCGCACTCGAATGCGAAGCAGCAGGGCCGACTTGAAAATCCCTCGCTGCGGATGTCGCAACGTCTCTTCGCATCTTTAAAATTCAGATCTCCGCTCTAATCCCCTCATCCGTGCGAAGGCGCTGGCATTTCGCGAGTAGCTAGCTATATCGCCAGATGGTACCTATCGCTTCTTACATTTTTGATGCCTTTATATCGCAAAAAGTATCCCCCAGAAAGTGGAAAGTTTGAAAATTCTCGCTAAGAGCCTGACCCAGTTACTCTAGTAGCTTAGTACGAGGTTAGGCTTTAGACACTGTCTTTGTAATTCTGTTTTATACACGATATATATATTTTCAAATAGAATCATGTAATGTGCGATAAGAGTTGACCTACAATTGTTGGTTTTAGTTATTCTTACATTTAACTATTGTACAATTCTTTTTAGCACATGTGTTACCTCAGGGTGCTAGATTTGGTCCATTTGTGTAAACTAAATGAACCCTGTACTCTATTACTTTCCTTAGCGTATTGTGGAAACATTGTGCAGCTATAGGTGATTAGCCAATTAGTGGAATCTTTCTGGACATATTTCCCATTTGGCACCACAGTCCCGCGACACACCAAATGTCAACTGGTGCACGTTGGACCTTTATTTGCGGACGGGGTTGAACGGCCGCGGCGGACGCTCGCCGCATCGGTAATGCGACTTATCGATCAATCGCGATGCAATCATCGACGTCTGCCGGCCTTGCGCTGATCTCTGTGGGAAGCGACTTGCACTTTTTAATGAGCTCTGCAAGTGTTGCGGGGAGAGTATGGCTTAGATTACCTGATTGGTGCTTAATTAATTAGTGTGAATAGCTTTTTCCTATTGGCTTCGGATCGCGGCTACGCGTCCGTTATAAAAAGTCCGATATAATCCCGTCTGATATAAAAAGTGTCAATTGCGTATGGTAGTCTGATGACGCCTTACTCCTCGTATAGTCCTCTTAAACCGTCGGGTTAAATAATTTTGAAAAAAATTATCTCATGATCAGGGTATACCTTCCATTCGTATGTATATGTATTTATGTGAATAAAATAAAACGAGTTTAATCAAATTCTTTAGTTTTTTTTTTCTGATATAAAAGGGGAATCTGTGCCGCTTTGCCGCTGACACGTCCATTCTGTCGTCCTCAATCCCACATTGCTATTTTATTCTACCGAAGTCGTAAAGTTTCTCGTGACGTATAAGATTCGGTCTGGCGATTCTTTTGGGCCGAGTCTGTGCTCCCATTTTTCTCTAATAAATGTAATACGCTGCACGCAATTAATACGAGAGTCAAGTTAGCGAAAATAACACCCGGTTAAAAAAAATACAAGCGATGTATTATTTTGTAGGTTTCAGAATACAGTACATAATTTTTTGTCACGAGGGTGATAGCATCTTATAATAACAATCGTAAGGGAAATCACTTTCAAACCAAACCTTACCTACCTCTTGGCACTTTCATCAAATTGTTGACGTATTCCTAGCCTAGACCGTTTGATCGGTTGACTGGTTTATCTTACATTTATTAGTTCATGTCTTGGTTATATTGGGATTATCTCGAAAACCAATAAATCACATACATTTAACGACATGTTATATATAAATATTTTTTGTGACGTACCCGAATTACACGAGCGAGCTGGTCGGATCGCCAATAATACGTACATAAATTTATCGCAAATCGAGTTACGTTGACGCGCTTATCTTATCGCGAGCGATCCTGCTCGGGCGGGCGCGAATTTGGCAGGAAAATTCCCTTCTCAACTTCTAGCGTCGCCGGTGAAGTACAATAACATTCTCTCCTTAATGTATAAGCTTTATGAAAGCACTTGATATGTACTTAACAGTTCAGTCTTTATTTAATCGACTATTGTTACGGCGCAATGTAACACGCGCTGTGTCTAAAAAAACTTATGTCTTGTCTATGCGGATGAGAAGCGAGTATTTGCTACTAAAATTGCTATGAGTTGCTAGCGTTGACTTTGTATTAATAAAATAACTTGGGCGATTTATTTTATTTATATTGTCATCGCTATCAAATGAACCATTATAATTGGCAAATAAATTGGTTCTCCTACGAATGCTTAATAAATAAAAAAAATCTCCAGACTGACATACCAATTCCCTAGTTCTAAACTAAACGTATGTTTGTGCTATGGATACTAGGTGAACGGATAGACATACTTAAATACGTTTATATACATACATGACTCGAGTACAAATCGAGTTCACACAAAACATTTGTGCCTAGTGGGATTCGAACCCGCGACCCTCGCCTTTGTAGCCAGGGTCTCTGACCACTCGACCAACGGGCCAGTCATAGCCATACTTATACATAGCCTATATTTTTCTCCCAAGAAAATGAACAGCTATATCTTTTCGGACACGAAATAAATTCGTTGAAACAGCGGTTACAAATAATTTTAGAAACAAAAAAATAAGATTCCGAGGGCCTTGAGACCCGTGGGGCGTGGAGGGGCGAAAGTGGATAAAAGATTTTCTCGTCCAATGACCCGGTTTGTCGAATTTTCGTCGGGGTCAACGGTTCGCCCGACTTGCGAGGTTGGACGAGATGTTCTTGGCTCGGCATCTTCAACGTTTACGGATAGTCGGACAAACCTATTGCATCAATCCGCTTGTACCCTGTATTAAGAATGTTTCTTCCATAATACATGTATAGATAAGTCGAAAATTTTAATTAAGGTTACCCATTCACGATGTCACAATTTTTTGATGTGGTGTATACGTTATCAGATACTTCAAACTAGAATTAGAAGAAACTTTACCAAATCAAGTATTAAGCCTGGCATTTACGCTTCAGTGTTACGTTGGTGACATACACATTTGTCTTTGTTATGACATTTTGGTATTGTATGACCTGCTTTGCGCTTCTACCGTGAGGAGCTAAGTATCCTATTAGCTAGTGCAAGCGAAGTGTGTTCGCAAAAGTCCAAACCTTTGCTATGGTATATGTTCAGGTATAAGTGACCTACAACTAATATCTATCAAGTTGTTAGTTCAGGGCAGTTCTATACAACTCTACTTGAGGCAAGGCAGTTTCAATACTATCGGAAACGAGGTTAAAAAAATATTTTTATCCGTCGTGTTACAAAAAGAAAATGACCGAGTAATTTCATTTTTATGTTAGATCAGATTATGTTTTTAGAAATGGTGAAAATATATCTATTTCAAACTTCTAATGATCCACATCAGACCTATTTCTAGTAGTGACACATCTATTATATTGTTCGTAGTAGCAAAATAATTAGTTAGTAACATCATTTAACTACAAAACAGCGCACTCTATATCAAATATGATATTTGATTCAAATCGGCCGCTCGACACCCCAACCGGTCCACCACCCCATCTATTAGGCAATTACATACCTATTACCTATAGGCAATGATTGTGATGCAAATTTTAAAGCTGTATTTAGGCTCTGAAAGGGACCTGGGGTGGCTGTTACGTAATCGATCGCGCGAGGGCGCATGCGTGCGGCGCCCGGCGCTCCCCCGCCCCCCGATCCTGAAGCCTTCCAGGCCGCAGGCGATGCGAATAACGCCTATGTAGGTAGGCTAGCATATGTACAATGCGTTTGCAAGACCTATTGCGCTCCACACCGTACCGGTTGGTAGTGAGATTTATGTCGCGTACAACTATGCGGTTTCTGTTCTTTGGTTCTGTTTCGTAGGTAGATCTTTGGTATTGACAGTTTTTTTTTTACTATTCTGCTTGGGGCTACTCTTCTGCTCGTCTTATACTGTTAGCAAGGCTGCTTTTCTATCATTGCGGCTCGATATGTTTATCATTTCAACGAAAACCTGATAGTTTTTAACCAATGAGTTCAACAAACTTTGAGAGCTTGCAATGAGCAATGTGATTTCGTGACATACGTCGATAATCTTTAAAACCAATATAAAAAATAGCACCTTGCGCTTTATGCGTCCAAAGCGAGGTGTTGATCTAAAAAAAAACATTAGACATGTTAATTATATCTGATTGAAATTTAAAATTAAATTATTTTCGAAGTTGTTTAATTCTTTCTTTATTATTTTCACCAACAATGCAATTATTTCTTCATTATTTTCACCAACAATGAAGTAGTTCGTAATAATACGTAGAACTACTAATTAATTAACTAAAACTTCACGCCACTTTCCTAGCGGGGTAGGCAGAGAGAACCGAACGCCATATGGCACGATTCTTACACACCTCACTCGCCTCCTCGTAGAACTAATCACTTAAAAATGTTATCCCTAATTCGATTAAATAATTATGTACAATTTTGAAGCGAGAAATACTATTGTTTATTTATTTATAAACAACTTGAGCGGTGGTAGCTCAATGGTAAGGACACGCGCCTCTTAACCGAGGAGTGCGGGTTCAAACCCGGGCACGTACCTCTGGATTTTTCAAATCTATGTACGTATTCATACCACTAGCTCGACGGTAAGAGAAAAAATCGTGATGAAACCTGCAAATTCAAACAACTTTGCATTTGTAACCATGATCCAAAAATTGTCTGGTTCCCCTATCTTAGGGTTACGAAGGTCAGACCGGCAGTCGCTTCAATGTAATTACCATATCATGGTCTAAGCGGACCCCGTCTAAGCACGGGACATAACGCTAGGAAGATGAAACAACTTGTATAAATACAAGGACAATATGAAAAATAGCACTAGTTAAGTCATAACTGAACTCGACTATATTTGTGCGAGGGTGCAGCGGAACGCACCGCAATCTGTGCGCTTACTTTATTACTCGACATTGGTCACGCAATGGCGACTTCCTCCCTAATCCCGTAAATATTTATGAAGAGCGCGCTATTGTCTAGCTGGAGGCGATTCGATGCATTGGGCGTATTCAGAGCATGCGAAAAGTCGCATCGTCGCCATTGGCCCCGTTGTCGCGTCG
Organism: Glyphodes perspectalis; assembly: GCA_951394215.1. Lineage (NCBI taxonomy): Eukaryota > Metazoa > Arthropoda > Insecta > Lepidoptera > Crambidae > Glyphodes > Glyphodes perspectalis. The sequence continues at coordinate 811,557 of OX596211.1, read as the reverse complement.
GGTTTAAATGCGCCCGTGTCAAATAGTGGTGATAACAATGGTTGGGCGGAGGCTGGTCTGGACTCCATGGCTTAGTGATTCGTGTGTAGCAGCTAAGGCTAGGTTAGGCTAATTTTCAACCGACTTCAAAAAAAGGAGGAGGTTCTCAATTCGACCGCATATATTTTTTTTAATGTGGGTTCGTTCGCGCATAACATCGTCATTTATGAACCGATTTCGATTATTCTTTTTTTTTTCTTATCCATTGTTTGAGCAAACGATACCTCGGCTGTATTACAACATTACTGCTGACGTATCGCACTATCTAAAGCTTTTCTAATAGTCTACCGCCATTTGCATAATCTAATCTTTGTTCTTGGACCTGTTCGATAGTCTCGATAAAGTGACTTCGGAACGGCTAGAGCAAAGGGCGTAAGGCGTTACTCCGTGTTTTTATGCTAGAAGTCATTTATTATTACTCCTTTCTCAGTAGAAAGGAGTTTTTTAATCTAGTATTTGTAGTAAAAGTTGGTAAGTAAAAAACTACTCGACACTGAAGAATGATATACATTTATTAATTCACCTTTTGGCAAGTCTCTGTAATCAGAGATAATTCTTAAATTGACATTTAAAACATAGGAAAGTGGCGTGAAGTTTAGATAGTTAGTTAAAATATATTAAATCTATATATAATATAATATAGATATTTTTTTTCCGTTTGCCGAACAACCGATCGAAGCGACGCCGGGTCAGAAGTAAACCTTAAATATCAGCTGTGCAATAACCCCTTTACTCATAAATGTTTAATGAACTTTACTCATTACGCATAATGGGTAATTCATATTCATTCGCTATAATAAGTTTTCTTTACGATCGCTGTGCACTTGCATTTCATTTGGGGACAAAAAAAATCAATAAAGGACATGGTCTCGCGTTTCTTCCTTAAAAGAGCCAAGCCCTTTCCACCTCTACTAATCCATATCATGGTCACGATAATTAAGACGAATTATTATGACTTGCAGTGTCTTTTTCAACTCATTATTCATATTGATACGATGAGATGCTATGACAGACCAATGAATTCAATAACATATTAATAAGCTGCTATTAATAAGACCAGCAATCTGCGATGAAATTGTAATTTTATCATCGCTACTCCATGAGATTAACACAACCAGTTGCGTTTCAAGCAACGAGGATCGCTTGTCCGCTATGATTAGGGATTGCAATCCTGCGGCATTCTTGCAGCAGAGCGAAAATTGTGCTAGGCCCAGCTGGATTGCTTGATACCTACAGTGTTCCAATCCCTAGTTATGATATAACATCGACCTGAAGTTCAGACATTGGGGATCAAGAAACAGACGTGGCCAGGCTTTGGGGATCATCTAGACGTCTGTAAGCAAGCACGTGTGTGACGTTTACTTGGTAGAGAGCTAAAATGTAGTGTACCGCGTGGGCTGAATGTTAAATGGGTTGACTGAATCCCGCCGTGTCGGCATCTATGCTGCTTCGCGTTTGTGTCGGCGCTGAAATGTACACGAGTGTAAAGGTTGATTAGCGAGTGGTAATCATCGCCATTATCATATTTTCCTAGGGCCTATCCTGTGCTTAGTCGGCGTCCGCTCACACCGTTGTCTAGGATTGAGAGTTAGACAGTCTGGTAATTACATTCAAGCGACGGCCGATTTGACCATCGTGATCTTTAGATAGGAAAATTAGAAAATTGGATCACGGTGACACAACTATAGTTATTTTGGATGTGCAAGATTATCATCACGATGTTTTCCCTCACCGTCGAGCAAGTGAAGTGGAATTAATCCGTACTTCGATTTGAAAAATACAGAGGTTCCGGTTTGAAACGGCACCTATAGCATAAGGGTGAATATACGCTATTTGATTTTTTTGTGTCCCAGAAGGAAAAGTAATCTATTCCATTTAATATTTATAATTTATCTATTTGTCACTATTTTTAAATTTATAATGATGAGGGCCAGAAGATTTACTATTATTTTTGTGTTTTATAAGTACCACAGGAAAATGTGTTAACAGAGGAGTGACACTACTGGCAGAGTAGTGACAAATTGAACCAGAAAAGTGACACACCATTGTTATAAGCTGAGCAAGAAGACTTATATTAAATAAAACACGTATAAATTACAGTATTAGAATATTTTTTATTATATGAGATACATTAAGTCATCACAATTTCTAAATGCAACCTTGTTATTATATTAATATTAATAGTTTTTTAACCTTTAAGTTTTCAATACCCGTATAAAATAACAGAATGACGTATATTCTGCTGATCAGTCTCATCTGAGATAAAAATCACAGTAAATATTATTACTATTTAATAGTCTTAATTATAAAACAATCAAAAAATGAAAACTTTGTAACATTTAAGGCACTGTAATCTTAATCAACTTACTAAATAAAACAAAAATATAAACTTCTTTCACAAAACAAAACAATAGTACTATCTAATGATATCTATCAGTCTCAAGGTTATTTAAACAACTTAAAAAATATCAGCGTACAGTATACATGAAGTCTTTCACTTTTTGCAAAGAACAGAATCGACACGAAACTAAATATTTTTTATTAAAATACTGAACGATCAATAATTTACTTTTCAAAAACATCAACTGGCTTTGCAAACTTATAGAGTACTCTGTTACCTTTCATAAATATATTTGGCACTGGTAATATGGTCAAGATTTGTTCCCATTTAACATCAGACATGTCATTCTCATTTATTTTAAAAAGGGTACCATCTTCATTGGAGACCTTTAAAAATGTAACCCTGATGTCTCCTTCTTCTTCATCAAAATCTGACGAACATACGCCAGCATATCTATATTTTTTATTATTAATTTGGTATTCCACCAGAACAAAATCTCCATTTTTGACAGACATAGGAGTGTCTGGATTATCTATATCAGGTGAATTAATCAGATGAGTAGATGTTTGCGCAACCTCATTTGGCACATCTTCCTCAGAATCAGTATACACAGCAGCAACATCCAATTTGCTTTTTTTTTGAGGGTATTTAATGTCCCCTAAGTGAAAATGAGGACAAAAATTGCTACAAAAAGTTTCTTTTTATAGTCACGTACCTTTTGACGTAACTCTTTAATTTCATGTTTTTGTTTTTTTATAAGTTTATTTCGTAGCTTTCGCTGAGTTTCTGATCGTCTTTTAGCAGCCTCAGCGATATTGTTTCGTGGAAGTGGAGGTTCGTCTTCATTATCAGACTCTGGTGGTGTTACTGGAAAGTTTCTAGTTGATTGTACCTTCACACGAGCTCTATGCTTTCTAGTCTTCTCTCTCCATATTTTTCTAATTGCCCTTTGTTCCCTTACAGTCATATCACGTATGCTCTTAATTTGTCCCTTTTCTTTTTTTTTTGGTATTGCTGCCTTTCCTTTTCTTTTAATTCTGCATTTTTAATGGGATCATTTTTAATTCTTTGATAGCGTAATCTTTCAGCTTGTCGCTTTTTTTCTAACCTCTCTTCCCTTGTTTGCTTTTTTTTAACATTCACCATGATGTCTGATTATGCTAGAGTATCTAAAACAAATAAAATGAAGCATTAACATATTAGATATTTAACGGAACAGAATTTCGTCACTTCTCTGTCGTTCATGTATTTCCTCTGGCATGAAATCTGCCACAGAAGTGACGCCAGAGAAGTGACAAAATCGTAAATAACCTACAAAAACAACATCACTAGATTTTCGTACCACAGTTAGACGTAACCCATGACATCTATACACAATAAACCTTGCATTGAGTAAATAAACAGTTTTGTTACAATAAAATAGAAAAACATATGCTTACCAAAGGAAATACTCCAACGACTGGCACAAACACGCTCGTCGAGAGCGAATCGCAAACTGACGTAATATTATTTAAGTTTTGCTCAAGATCGTTAGCTTGCTTCTAACTTCACACTGTTGTTCGCGCGTAATTCAAGGTCAAAACATACATCGGCAATTTTAAGTGGATTTTTTCTTCTTTAGAGTTTCGCCAGATGAAGTGACGTTTTTGTAACGTGACATTAAAAAAAGTTAATTTTTTTATATTTAATAAATATTTTTACATTATATTTTGATAAAATATATTTCGATGTTTATTAAAGTAAGTGAACATTTAAAATTAAAACATGTTTGCATACGCATTTAAATAATATTGCCGTTGAATCATTATAATGCATTAATGGGGAGGCCAGAGGAGTATACATTTTGAGTTTTTAAGACTAATAATGCTTTTAATTAAACAATTATCGTGAAAAGACTATGTGGGCCAGATAATAGGCCATTTTATTTATTGTTTAAGCATAGATAATTAATAATATAATAAGTTTGACATAAAATTTGTCTATAGACCATTGAAATTCAAATAGCGTATATTCACCCATAAGCATGAGGATGGTGGGTGATCGACTCTATTATACCTTGGTTGGCAAGTTCACCGAGCTGCATGTGGAAAGGGTTCGGTGAGCCTGCCGATTGGAGGTGTTAATTGACTTTATTGATGCCATGTATACTAACATAGTCTATCTATAAGTTATATTGTTACTAACAATCTATGGATCTTTAACTCTTTCCGTCTTGGTGGTTAGCATACTAACCACCTAAAAAAACAAGAATATTTATTATATATTTTAACATATGGTAAATAAAATATTGAAAATTGAATCCAAATGCGTAAGAACATTTATTCAGAATATTTATGTAAAAAGATATAAAACACAAAATTATTTTTAATATATGTATTAAAAATAATACATATATTAATTTTTTTTTTTTTTTTTTTTTTTAATCCATATTGAAGACGAATATGTAATTTTTATGTCTGAGCTATTAAAAATACAAAAGTGTGACTGAAAGAGTTAATCTGAAAATATTTTTTTTTATAAGGCGTTTCTCTTTACCATTGCTACCCCTGCTGATAATCGCACGTCACGTACAAAAGGGCGCTTAGCGGGTAACGGCGACGGACCCGCTCCCGGCGCCCGGCGCGACCTTGACTCGAGCCGGGTTGTTGCGTCGCCAGGGACGGCGATCGTGCTGAAAAACAACGCTTTTCACCAATCCGACTAGTATACTTGACATTGGGATTGAGCGATGTTTAATTTCGGCTGGTCATACAAGCTCGTCGCCTAAATTATCACGAACTCGATACCCAAAACGCCGTTAGAGTCGACATTTGCGACATGCTAGGTACGGTACTTACGGTACGGTAGTTGGTTCATTCAATTCGGTTCCCTCCAATACCAACATAGACAATTATGCAGTTTTAAAAATTGCAAGATCATAAGTGTATTAGTACTTAGTTATGCGCTTTATACGTGTTCGTTTGTCACACGGCGGAAATAGCAACGAAGTACTGTCGAATGTAATAAACATTCGCCCAAAAGCGTACAATACATATGGCGCATTGTTGGCCTTCATCCACATTTCCATTTCGTAATGAAAACCGTTTTATTACAGCTAGTACACACCCGAAGGACACGTGTTGTTGACTCGACGCAGTTTGAATCGGACACTGGTTGAAATTCCACCATTATTGGTTGGATTTTTTTTTTTTATTAAAAGTATTTCTAATACATGTTTATTGAAATATTAGCTTTCTGCACTTCTTCTCTATATAAACATTAACTGCGCCTAATCTCATACTTCTCCGTCCGTATAATTCTGAAAAAAAAGGGTACAAAGTTTTTGCTTCACATATTAATTAATATACTAATGTCACTTGAGTGGGGATTAAATTGTTACTTGTCATGTCGTTTCCTTTTCTTCAATATTTCAAAATGTAATTTTTTTTGCTATAATTTTTTTTAGAATGAATTGAATCAAAATGGCACTTTTAATTACTATAGTTCATGTTTGTACATATACACATACCATCACGGAATCCCCGAAGGTGTAGGCAATCCAAAGAGCACCGGCGAGCTTCTTGAACAAAATTTTTAACCCAAAATAAAATTGAGATTGGTTAGATGGAAAATTGTGATTAAGTAATGACAAGCAGCTAGTTCATTAAATAATAAATAAATAAATATCCGACAACAATGTATATGATACATTGATCTTATTCCGAGCTAAGTAGCTTAAGCACTTGAGTCGTATCCGTAGATATCAGAATCAACAGTGATATTACAAATATATACTTAAATATTGGATATTGACACCCAGACACAGAACAAACACAAGTATTCATCATACGAATGTTTGTCCTGAGTTGGGATCGAACCCACTCTTGGCGCATAGGATAGGGTCACTACCGAATGCGCCATCAAGCCAGTCTATCTCATTGCCCACATTATCATAAACCTAATACTTAATATACCATTAATCGCCTTTTACGACATGCACTAGCCAAAGAACACAGTTGACTACATACATTCCTTTTGAATCTCAGACCAACATGATACACGTTTGTTCATGTTTGCGATATAGTTATATTTGAAACATTTGACGTCATTATCGTAGGTATAGATAGAGCTCCTGCATCCATTATCTGTAGAAGACACTATAACTTTATAACTAAGTATAACTTGTTATATAACTTTCAGTTTTCGCCCACGCTCGTGCTACATATTAATGTATGCCGAATAAATTTGCTTTATTATAGTTAAAATATTGCGCTGTATTTACATAATTACATTTATTTCACCATATTTACCGGGGTAGGTACTCGTTCATTGTGTCTGGTTTCATCCGAGTTTTATCTCCGATTTCATGAGTCATGCGTCACCGTTAGCGCACGAAGCTCCCACGGATATTCGTACACGACAGTATAAATACCTTTGAATTTATCCTACACCTTCCAACGTCATTAATTTTATTTTCGGAATTCTTGCGTCTCATATTTTTCTCCTTTTGAGTCACTTCGCGATGTTTGGTGAACTTTTTGTCCTGAAAGTGTGTTTTTGGAAGATAATGTCGAGCTCATACGAAACTCGTCACCTGTGAACACATTGCTCAACGAATATTAGGCCCTTTAGGACGAAACTGCCAAAGCCATTTTAGAGGTTATTGCCTGGAATTAATACCTGATAGGTACACGTTTATAATACTTTCGTATATTTATTCTTCCATTTGCGAATCTAGTATTAGTTACTTGCTATAAAAAGTAGCTAGAACTTGTCTGTGGGGATTATATAGGACAGTCTTTGTAATCAAAATGTCTATTAAAATGCAAAATATATCCTCTGGACAACATACGTACTTCACTTCGTATTAGGGACATCAGAGTCTTATCAATATTTCGAACATCAGAATTATATTACTGTAATAATTTAATTAAATGTAAAATCCTTTCCATTATGTATATTGCACTGCGGAAAGCAACTAAAATTTTTTACAACAACGCCGCCGTTCTCGTATAAAATAGGTCAAGTGAAGGATCTCGTTAAAAAGCTATTTACTAACCGACAAATTGCATACTAAGTGGATGTATTGAATTCGCTCTGCGGGTCTTGCGGACCGCGGCCGTGTGGGCGGTGCAAGGCGTAAGATACGAGCGATTGTCATCTAGATATATAATGGTCGATATTAAAAGTTCATTTATACCATAAATTTAGTTTACTTAGTCGATTTTATCGGATAAAACTGATCCAAGGCGTACTTTAATAAATAAATAAGTTCTCTAGACTGACACACCAATTCCATAGTTCCAAACTAAGCTTAACTTGTGCTATGGATACTAAGTGAAAGGATAGACATACTTAAATACGTTTATAAACATCTATGACTCGAGTACAAATGTCCCCACGTTTATCACACGAAACATTTGCCCCTAGCGGGATTCGAACCTTGGTTTTGTGGCCAGGGTGTCTGACCACTCGACCAATGGGCCTGAATTCGAAATATTTTTTTTATTGTTATGTCCTGTTTCTAGTCCAGGTGTACCTGGACTATGATCCTAAATTTAGCGAGCCTTCAAATTCAAAAATTCAAAATTCAAAATTTCAGCCAAACTAAAAAAAAAGTAGACACTTAATAACAAATTACCTTATAAAAACAATATGAAACAAATTACTTAAAATATAAATATATTAACTTACTATTGATTTTGTATATTCAAAACCTATTTTACCACACTTCACCAAGGAACAAATAATTGCAAATTCCGAAATGATGATATAATTACGCGGGCTGGCACCGACTCCAAAACTAACTGATTATTGTAAATATTTAAATACGTGTTAAAGATTAATACTTTCATCGAAGCAGTCGAAAGAATTTATTTTATACTTTTTAGTGTTTAGAAATTTAAATAGCTATTAAGGCAGTTTTTACTTGTGTTTTTTTATAAACATTTTTTGCGGGGTTTTTTAAAGTCGGTTTTTATTTTTGTTAAAATTTTTAAATGTTCTAAACCAAATCATACAATCAGTGACTGTGGGAGATGACATAATATGATTACTTACAATACCTTGTTATTACAATTACAATAATATGACTGTCGCCTGTCGCTTTTTTAAACCAGGCTAATTGGATCATGGTTTCATATTCGTACTTGTTTGAATGTACAGTCTTTATGTTGTTTTTCCTCATCTTCAGTGATCCTCAGTGATAAAAAGCTATCACTCCTAGTATGTGGGTCGCATCGCTTTTCATTTGGACCACGCCGCCCTCGTGCGGTGACCACCGGGCTGTGAAACTCCCCACATTTCTGTAATAAGGCCATATGCCTGTTCTAGCCGACGATACACACGACCTGTCAATATTTTATTTGATATTTTATGACACCAATGTCGGCGCATTAACATTTATCGTTAATATATATATATTTTTTTTTTTAATAAATATCAGACTACATCACATACATTGATCTGACTACAAGGGAAGTAGCTTAAGCACTTGTGTTACGGATATCAGAAACAACAGTGGTCAGTGGTTACAAATATAAACTTAAATATTGCATATTACAATTACACCTAGACACAGAACAAATACAAGTATTCATCATACGAATATTTGTCCTGGGTGGGGATCGAATCCACAATACTTGGCGCATGGAGCAGGGTCACTACTAAATGTGCCTTCGAGCTTGTCAACATTTGCCTGTTAAGGTTGGATTTAGCTAAACCTTCAAATCCCTTCTTCTTAGTCTTGTCACTTAACACGTTTGTTTCCAGCGAAGGGTGAAATTCGCCCTCGTATAGAAGTATGTAATCGACCTTATCCGTATGAGGCTTCTTTTCTCGCTTGGCGCATCCAATTAACTTTACCAAAGCTATTTTCTCTGAAAAACAAAATACCATCTACCAAAATATCAGTCCGTAAGATGATTTTTTTAGTATAATAATAATAATTTTATTACAACACGGTGACTTTGTGAATAAACCCCCTATTCCCCGTTTGATTTTGTGTGGTCGTTGATTCATCAACTGCCACATTTTATTTAAAAAAAAATCGAATTTCAATATGTTTAAGCTACATCTAAAATGGGCTATTTTCCTCAAAAAAAAAATATACTCACTATTGTGATTATAGGAAAATATTTCTTACGCATTTTTTCTCTTGTTCAGCAAACTAAAAAATATGAAGATACAGCGCGTTAAAGTACCGCGTGACGTCACTAGGTATGTAAAATTTTACCGTCCAAGTGACGGTAAAGCGCTAAATTTCAGATCTCTGAAGCGCCTGTATCTTTGTAATTTTTCGAGTATCAGATAAAGCAAAAAATACGTATTTAATATTTTTTTATAATCTAACTTACGGACAAAATAAAATTTTGTGGATAATACCCTATTAGTTATAAATACAAGCAATTAATATCCTTATTATCTATTTCATATGTCATCGTTCCAGGATCACATAATTTGCGCATCAATATCTCGGTTTTGCTTTATTGTTCTATGGCACTAGTATGTTTTTCATGCCCTTTTTTACTGTTCACTCGGAACGTGTTCCCGTGTTCAATTATGCACGTAGCGAGAACGCAATTATTTGATTAATTAGAGCGACTCGACGCAATTATGTCACTGCGCAGCTCCACTGTGTTTCATTGCCGCGGCAGGACCTCGTATTGAATGTGTCTTTAGGAGTGGCTGTTAAGAGACGCGTGGCAGTAGGCAGTCTCTGTTTTGCGACGCTTGGACTACTAATTGGAGATCCTTAATTAAGCTGGGACGAAAGTATCAAAACTGCTTTTATTTCAGTTTTCTATGTCGACTGCGTCATGTCACACCCAACTTGAGGAAAATTATTGCGCTAAAAAGGTTTTTCTTTATTTATACCCTGTAGGTAACTTAATCAGGTTTCACTTTGCGGAATTTGACGGAAGAACCTGGAACCATCTCAACCATGACGTTATGATGCTACTCCGGAGCTTTTTCACAAGTTATTTTCATTGTTAAGAAACACATTTTTTATGAGATTTTAGATATTAATTGCGTTAAAAACGATTATTCTTACACATTTAATTTATAAATTCATGAATATTTTTTTCACTGCGTGCTCTAATCTGCTCCCCTTTGCATTCGAAGTCTGAGTAATTGCACTAACGGTATATTGTATTGTATTGGAATATTTTTCCAATATGTCTGTCAGCAAATTGGAATCGTTGTCGACTCGTATTGTTATCTATGGAACTGGCGTGAAGCTGGTCAGTTCGTTATCTAATTAGTGCTTCCGCACTGAAGTTAATTGTTCTGAAACGCTAACTACGACTGTCTCGATGGTTCGATTAGGATGCTTTTGACACGGCTTGCAGTGTGCGGGCCGGAAGCTCACGAAACCGCCGCGACGGATGTTTGCCTTCGCGCAATCTTACACCGACAACGGCGTTACCACAAGTGTATGTGGTTAATAATAAATAGTAGTATGACAAACTGTTTAGACATATCCATAATTAATAATTTGTTGGTCAAACTATCACAAGTTTTAAGCCCCATTATTCTGGGTACCATGACTGGCGTTAATAGTACAGTTAAAACCGCAGTATGTACTGTCAGCAACAGAAATTAATGAACATTTATTTTCGTTCTTTGTCTACAGACAAAATGTTAATTTGCTAGTGACGATGATGATTGGAGTACTTTTTAGTTATACAAACTAAATGTGTGGAGTAGGTCCATAGCGCTTTGCACTTAAGAGACATGAGTGTGAGGGTGGTTCTCTAGATATGAGTGCGATCTTTTGAGAAGGTGAAATTTACATAGACACACGCGTACGCTCTTTATTCTCTAAGCTAACTAACTAAACTTCACGCCGCTTCCCTAGCGGGGTAGGCAGAGAGAACCGAACGCCATATGGCACGATCCTTACACACCTCACTCGTCTCTAAGCTACCACTAGATTATCGCAATGTACTATTTTTTAATTACCCACCTCCTTCGCGCGTGGAGTATCGAATCGTAGGTGCGCCGCAGCGATCGGGTTGCACTGCGCCCGCGCCGGTGTCGCGTTTCGGCATCATATCCGACGCGTATGCGACACCACGATTACCACGAGTACCACGACAGCCTTGGGGCTCGCGTAAGCGATTGCCTAGTAGCGTGATTTGCCCTTATTTATTCCAAACGAACTTTATAGGTTTAGTAAAAGTGTACAATTATAAAAAAGATCCCTAACAAGTTATTTGTGAAAGTGAGCATGGTGACGAGGTATTCAGACACGGTGGTTTCTTAGTGTAATAATATATTCTAATCGTGTTGTTATGGTACTGACTGCAGTTAAGAGCAAGTTCTGGTTTAACAATTTGTAATATCAATTGGACAAAAAAATAAAATAAATGGTAGCTCCATTTATTTTATTTTTTGAGTATTCATTAGGGCATAAACCATATGGTTTACAGGATATTATATTATATCTACTCCTGGGGGGCAAAGATGGGGAAATTGTGATTTGCTGGTGTGTATGCATGGTATAGCGAACAAATAGGATCCCGATCGCATCCAATGATTGAATGGATGTCGTCGTTGTTCGATCGTCTGGCGGCGAGTCGCGTGAGCTCGTCTGTGTAAATAATAACATTGTCTGCATTCAATGGATCGTGTTGCTGTCGCTGGGCGGGGGGAGGGACCGCTTCCTGTCGCGCCGGTGTTATGATTTCTGCTTGTTCGCAGAATAGCCTCGCCGATGACGATGTGGCGAACGCAATAATTGTAACATGTTGCTAATACACACTTAAGTGTATGTAGACCTATGTATGAAGCCTTTATTATAGATTCGCTAAATAGTAGTACTAATTATACTCATTTAGTTAGATGACTCATGATAGCGAAGATTTTGTGATTTATATGCATTATAATTGTTTCCGTTTACGAGTATGTCCCATGTTGCTCAGGGACTTTGAAGGAATATGGTAATGGTTTATTGAGTTTGTGATGTGATTGTATATAGGTCACAGGCCAGCTACTACTTGTAATAATTTTCCATAAAACCAAATCAATTTCTTCTTTGGCAAAAAGTGGTGAAATGACGTGTACTATTCCTTGGATTCTGCGTACTCATTTGGAGATTGCAGGGGTGGTGGTGATGAGATGGTAATTCTGTTTATGTTGTGTTATGACATTTACCAAAAAGCTTTAGGCAGGAACCGAAGTACGCTTACTGTTGTTCGTTATTACGCCTCACGCGCCGACGGGTGACGGAACGGTGTGCGCAGCCTCATGCGCTATTGCGTTTTAGTTTTGAATTCCTGCGCGTGACCTTTAAGTTTTGCTGATGTAACAGTAGTGGCGTTTGAATAATTCGCTTGACTTGATTTATGTTTGCGCTATTAATTTTAGTGGGTAATGTTTACCGCGAATTTTATTCTTAATATAGATCGCGCGTTCTTTCATTTTCATATGGTGGAACTTGTGTGTAACTAGCTATTGCCCGCGGCTACGCCCGCTTAGCGGCTTATTATTTCCGACACTTACAAATATCGTTGTATTTTAGCCAATGTACACAAACACTTAATAAATTATATACCTAAACCATCCTCAAGAATCACTATCTATTGGTGAAAACCGCATGAAATTCCGTGCAGTAGTTTTTGAGTTTACCGCGAACAGATAGAGTCGGCGGAGGACTGTTTTATAAATATGTAGTGATTATACCAATGTGTCATATTAGCTAGAGATATTTGTATATAACCTGAGTCTTTTCGTGGCTTTCAAGGCATACAAGAGTCCGCAATCGATTAATTTTATCTCCTCTTCTACTTTGACAAGGCTACGTTATTTGGCATTGCATCAACTATATCATGAATTGACTCCATTCATTATTGCAATACAAGGATGTGCGCATTTGTCAAGCTGAAAGTCAGAAGGGACCGGTTGTTAGTCTTGTGTAATACTCCGCAAACTCTTTTGTATTCATAGTTGCGGTGATACTATAACATTTGCATAGTTCAACAAACATCCCACTCGGTAACCGGTGCCCGCGGGAATACGGCTCTTTGACGTGCGTGCCAGTATGTGATAGTACGTCAGGATAAAGGAAATATTTACTAAGACTTTACTGAATATATTTTTTAGCTAAATCTACCCACTTTCATTATCAGGAAATAGAGATGGTTTGGACGGTTCATTCATCTATCTAAGACACTAGATTTTTCAAATTGTATGAAAACAAAAAAGACGGACAGACTTATTTTTGACGCAGATCACGTTCGTGCGATTTATTCTCGTAAATCTTATTAGCGATTAACGCCTACATACATAACATCACGCCCATAATCCCTGAAGGGGTAGGCAGAGTCAAAGGGGCAGCATGCCCCTTCAAACACATTTAGCCAAAAGATGGAAAATTTTGAAAAAGCAGTGACAAGCGGCTAACCTGTCGCCTACACAATCACACACCCAAAACCCGATATACCATTAGTCGCCTTTTACGACATGCTAGGCAAGAACCACAGTTGGCATATTCTTTTGAAGTCCCAGACCAACATAGGACAGTTAACACCTATTTATTAGAACTTGAAATTCGTTCTGATGCGAATATTTTATAGTTTGACGCGTGTTTATCCAAGTTTCGGAATAAAACGAAGCGAGACGTCTGGTGGATGTGTCGATACCAGTTGTTTAAATTAAGCGCGCGCGCCGACACTTCGCGAGTTATAGTTAGCTATTTTTAATGAGCGGCTAGGCGCACACCGGGTGCCGTAGAAATCTCGCCGGCTAGGAACAAGTAGGGTTGTCTTGTTTTGTCAATAAGATGTCGTAGTTGATATTAAAAAAGTAAGCAGACGAATACAGAACTTTTTCCTTTTTTTTTCAAGTCGGTTGAAAAGCAGCCAGGCTGGTGTCACGTCAAGCGTATTCGTAACTTGAAAGTCGTTTTCATAATTCGCGTTGATTTGTTTGGTTTGCCATTTTCGAAAATATTTTGAAGTGTTCAAGTCGGCAAAAAAGTATACCGAGTTTCATAAATTAATAATAAGTACTTAGATATGAGTATACCCCCATTAAAATGGCAGATGGTCTCGATGGATATGTTCGGACTTGTAATGTGTTTAGACGCAAAATGTATTCAAATTCAAACTTTTATTGCATGTCACATTACAAAAACAGTTACATAGATGGTATGTGTAGAAGGTATACATGTGACGCCCTGCAAGGGCATAGCAAATAGAAGAGGGCTTGTTATTATCATATATACTATATACATACATAAGCATTCTACTAAGGCACTTCCTATAATACTTTCTCAGAATGTATCTCGTATTATGTATCGCTGATATTATACTAGGAGGAACCGTGTGAAGTTGGCAAAGTGTCATCCCTACCAGGAACCTCGTGCGCAGGTTTTAGCATGCCGAGCGCGAGGCGCGGTGAAAGCGGAGCTGCGCAGGCGACTGCGGACCGTTGCAATTGGAATTAATTGTTACAATTATTGATTTTAATTTGGCTGGCCGAACCGACACAGTGACTTAGGATAGAGGAATCGATAAGATGTTGATTCCGTCGGAAGGGAATTTCTAGTATGCCTCTCTTTCTGCAGTTCAGTCAGCAACATAATATGTCGTATGCTATGCAAGCTTGTTATCATATCCTCTTTGTATTGTTAGACTAATATACCGAGTCATTTGAGGCTTCATTTGTCATAATGGATGCATCCGACCTATTGTAATTAAGAGTTTGCCGAAGTTTATGAACCGCCAACCCTATCTGTCTGTTTATAATGTTGTATTCGGGATTTCCAGCCAGAGAAAAGAGCGGTGGTAGCTCAATGGTTAGGACACGCGCCTCTTAACCGAGGAGTGCAGGTTCAAACCCGGGCACTTACCTTTGGATTTTTCAAATCTATGTACGTATTCATACATTTAGCTCGACAGTGAGGAAAAACATCGTGATGAAACCTGCAAATTTATACAACTTTGGATTTGTAACCATAATCCAAAAATTGTCTGGTTCCCCTATCTTAGGGTTACGAAGGTCAGACCGGCAGTCGCTTCAATGTAATTACCAGACTAGCTAAATCCTGGATCAAGTCTAAGGGGACCCTGTCTTAGCACGGGACAGAACGCTAGGAAGATGATTCTGGATTTCCAGCCGTAGTTTCTTTCATGGCCATGATTTCGCCCGATAGACGTCCACTGCTAGCCACCCCCCAATGTCCGTCACAACGATCGGTCCTGGTTCCATTGATTGGCTTTGTGTATGGGGCCACTAGGCATTGGCTTTGTGTATTTCTATAATACCGGTTCCGCAGACTACAATGAGAAATAGGCTTTTTAAGCCACATTCAATAGTATGTACACTTCTTTATCTTTAACACGGGAGCAATAATCCTATCCCGATTCATGTGAACAGCGATTGTCCCCTTTGCAACATTGTTGCGGTTCCATTTCTTCACGTCCGTTTAATTGGCGCTGTTGTTTTCGATCACGGCGTGTTTGTTGTGTCGACCTGTGACCCGGCTAATCTGATCACTCGCCGGTGGAGTGTGCACGATGCGCTAGCTTGACGGTCGCGCGGCTGACAGCACCGTTTCCTTTCCTCTTGTGTCTATTTATAGTGCTGCTTGTGATTTCAAGTCAACAATAGGGGTAATGTTTTCTGGAAATGCCAGGAGAAAGGAAGGTGGTAACGTCAATATCTTGAAAAGATAAACGGATTTTACGGATAAAGTTGGACATGTTATATTGTATGCTTAATTAAATAGTACAGTAATTTAATTATGCTGATGTATATGATATGAGTATATAATATGCATGTCT
This sequence comes from Glyphodes perspectalis, assembly GCA_951394215.1. NCBI lineage: Eukaryota > Metazoa > Arthropoda > Insecta > Lepidoptera > Crambidae > Glyphodes > Glyphodes perspectalis. The sequence continues at coordinate 795,408 of OX596211.1, read as the reverse complement.
AATAATCCCTTGTTTGATCTTTCACTAAATAAATTTATTATTTGCTCGCGGTTTCGCCCACGTGGATTTCGGTCTACGAATATTGTATCGTACGTCTCGCTGGATTTATATTTTTTTTTCGGGATAAGAAAGTAGCACATATATTTTCCACCAGTCCCAAACTGGTGTCCTAAAAGATATTACGAATAAACAGTTGTGTACTAAAATGGCTGGTTACAATCATGGTATCGATTAGATGCGAAATGGAACAGGAAGAGCCATAGATAAAGTTTGGAATGGTCACGCCCACGTGCTTAGATGTGGAGTACCCAACGAAATCGTTGCGGAAAAATGTTCCCCCACTACGTGCAAGCTCTTAGTTATTTGTGTCTGTTGTTAGATGGACATTTGTGTAGATGCCCTGTTGTCTAACCACGCCTTCCAAGGTCACTACCTATGCTACCAAGACAGATTTTTATAGTGATACATACATACCGTCACGCCTTTTTCCCTTGGGAGTAGGCAGACCTCACATCATTCCTTTTGCCCAGTTTCTGGCACACATATTTTTTTGTATTTATCTTGTAGTTTTTGGGACCTTGTAGCATTGTTAAGTACTTACTAAAGAGACTTAATTTTAACCACCCATCTGAGTATGACCACTCTGTAAGAATTGCAACACTTGCGGTTGAATATTTTTTGCATTCCGCGATTAGTTTTGCCATGAAGGAGCTCTTTGATGGTCTACCGTGTGAATGCACCATTTCCTTTCGCGTCTATTTATAAATACTGTGTAGTGCAATTTGCATCTTTAACTACTTAGTCATAAAATTTAGTGTTGAATGCGTCGTTAAGATGCAGTGATTTTTATTTATTTTCTTAACAATTATTGCATTCTCGATTATTAGATTTTATTTGTACAGGAAATGAGGATTTTGGAATTGCCACCATTTAAAATGTTATTTTGTCTACAATTAATTAGGTTTTACTTTTGTTAAAGTTTGTTAAAGTAAAAGGCCATATACAATTTATGAGTGCCAATTCAAATATAACAAAAGCTAATATTTTTATATTACAATGATACAATTCTGAACATGCCGCAACTACAAACTATGCCACTTGCGAATTCCATCTCGTGACACTCGTGTCGCGGGCGACGTATGTGCGGAACATTTTGAAGTCGCTACGAGGACTGGAGATGTCGAGCGCTCGCGGCAGCCGCACTGCGGCCGTAATTGGGGACTAGTGGGCACAGCTCAGGAATATGCCAGCTGAGCCACCTGGACACCCGCGATTGTGACTTTTTTGGTTCAAGTTGGTCTGCGATTAAAGAAAGATGTAGCAACTGTGTTTATTGCTTGGCATGTCGCAATAGAAGTAATAGTTATGGAGCTATGTGTATTGCGTTTACGATTACGTAGGTGATAAGGGGTTTTTATGAAAAAAAATTAACGCAAGCAAGCAAGGATTTAAAAAATAAGATTGTTTAAAATTGTTGAGGTCCCGTTTTAGCGCATTGCGGCTGGTGAAATTGGACGATTGAGATTAGCACACAACCACCGCTTATGTACACGTATACTGCATTACATAAAAACTAACTTTCAGCACTGCTACACGTATAACTTAATTGTGCAGAGCGTGTAGTAAAACTTTGAAGTGTTAACATCTGCAGTAATTTTCAGTTATCGGAAGTTAAGTTTAAATTAGTATTTAAATAACATGCACCAACTGTATATTTTAAATTTCGAGCTCTGTATGATCCTCCATTTATAATAAGTACCTAATTGTCTCTACGGATATGTTCCGACTCGAAATATGTTTAGTAGCAAATATATTAGTACGTGTAATAGCAAATTCTGCTTAAAAGCCTTCGGTCGTATCTTTATAACGAATATTTAGGAAATGTTCGAAATTCTTCCGGTAGTTTCTAAGTTAAATTAAGGATAATAAAAAATAAATGATGTATATCGAGTGTATGTAACTCCTCGACTATAAGCTCCTTAATATTTTTTAATAGGTTGTGTTTGTCGGTTTCAATTTCCCGCGGAGGGCGCGCCGCGATGAGTGGCGCACTGCGGAGTGCGGAGTGCGGCCACCCTCTCGCCACGCAAGAGGGTTATCACACCAGGTCATCTAATTAAATCGTCTTGCCCTCCATGTATGACCTTTGTGCTGTTCTGGGTAAACGTATATTTTTAGGGTAATTGAATTTTTAATCATATTCCCATCTGATTTTTCAACTTTTCAACTGGACTTGTACGGGATTTGATACACATTATCTCCACGTAGAATCAAGACTTAAAATACTTATAGCGAACGAGCTGAATATTTCAAAGATGAACAATTTAGGTTCCAATACGTGCTTGGATAAAAAAAAATTAAGTTCCAAAATGTTTGCACTAAAAATGGAAGGTTTCATATTTTTTTACGGTATGACTACACAGACTGCACAGCGATTGGAATAGGAGCCATGATTATTGTATGTAGCTGACTTACTGCCAGTGTCTAGGCTGCGCAAACGTGCCTAGGGGATGCGGCAATTAAAACTAGACTTGATCTAGTTCGCTTGAAGCACATTTATATTAATGTTGTATACAAATCTTTTTTTTTTTCTACTAATAAGTTACTGTAACTTGTGATCTCATCACAGGTGGGGCAAAATGTTACTTTATTGATGGGTTAACTTTATGTGGGCTGCATTGTCATGTGCTATCAAGTCTAGGTGTTGTGGTGTAATATAACAATTTGTTATTTACATACATACATACATAGCATCACGCCCATAGTGCCCGAAGGGGTAGGCAGAGTCGAAGGGGCAGCAGGCCCCTTTAACCACATTCAGCCAAAAAAAAACTGAGCTAGGTTAGACGGAAAATTGTAAAAAAAGTTAGTCACAAGTGGCTAGTTCGTCGCCTACACAATCACATAATTTGTTATTTAATAAAAAAAATTACCGAGGCAAAATATATTCTAGAGATTTTTACAAAGATTCGTAAATTGAATAAAAAAAACGCAAGTGCATTTTATGTGCATGCGTAACCAATCGCGGATGATTGCTTTCAGCCGTGAACTTTAGGTAAATTGCACCGCGCGACATAAACAATACATTACTTCCTCTGTAGACCGCGTCGAGGACGGCTAGTGACGCGAGTGGCCAATGGAATGTGCTGCGATCGTGTAAGTGATTGCAACTATACGCGGTTGCGTTTTTCTTGGCATATATGCCAAAAATGTCTTCTTATCACATAAAGCTATACGCAGCTTCTGATTTACCAGGAAGTTTATAACGCCAGTGTAGCATTTGTTTATCTTGCATGAAACACTGAAAAACAGCATCATTCCTCACTTTTATAGTTCAAGAGTTTTTAAGACTACTCCGGGATGCTATGCCTTGATATGCGGTTATTGATATACGGGTATAATGAAATTTAAAAGGTTAGGAGCGCGCGGTCGATACACCTGGTGTTGCACGGTTCCATTAAGCTTCAGCATCCGCTTCCTATCAGTTAGGCCGTATTCTTGACCACCGCCTTGGAGGTATATACAAAATAAATATAAAGAGCAACTGAGTCCCAGCACGTGTTTGATTACCTGTCCACGTTTTCGTTTAAACTAGTAGCGACTTTATGTTTGTGTCGCAAATGTGTAAGGCTGTGTAAAATTTGACGTATGGTGCGTTGACCAATCGCGGCGGTCGTCCTTGCGTCGCGCTCGCGTGAGTTTGATAGCGCTCGGAACGTGCTGTGTCTAGAACTAGTGCTGGTTTAGTGCTCATATCGATGTACAGTGCCTGTGTAACTTTCTCGATGAGGTCAGTTCTTTTGAACAGTTTACAAATGCTAATTTGTGGCGGAAGTTACAAATTTCATGAGGATATAGTAGCGCATTTTGATGTACGCAGCTTATTAATTTAATGACAATCTCTGTATCTCCGTCAACAATTTATATCGCTTGTCGTCTCACATGATCAATCAGTGCAGTATGAGCCCTAGGTCAAAATCCATGCCAACAAAACGCCCGCAATCCTCGAAGCGGTAGTGTAGAGTCCGAGCGATAAACTCCTTAAACCACACTTACCTAAAATTTAGTACGGTAAGATGGAAAATGACAATAACTATGACAAGTGGCTGGCTCGTCGCTTAAAAAGTCCATTTCAAGGAAAGAGATCAACTCTCAAGATCCATGCGCACATCAAGAGGCGATTTGAATTAAGTTTGCTCGGGTTTTCGATTGCACTTTAAGGAACATAATACACTGCGTATTGCCGTGCCCACATTAAACGCACCCATCACTAGCTCAACAAAATTCCATTCATCGCTTTGTCGACATGCGTTCCTTGATCACCTCCCTACGCAACACTAGCAGCGCGCGCGGCGCTCGAATGCGGCCGCAAGGCTCCGTCACCTTGCATCCTTCCGCACCGCAATGGCGAGGAGATAGCGTAGCCCGTGAGTGCTCTTGTTTATTTACTGCCGGGAATGTAAACAATGTGCAAGGTGATCGTGGTGGTCCGGTCACCTGCTTGCTTGTACTTGGATGAGAGGTGTCGATTGACTTTAATGTTTACTTTTATAGCCGTAAAGATTTTTTGTAGCTTGTGAAATTGTTGTGTATACTTCTTGAGATGTATTTTTTTACGGCGTAGGTTTATCACGTATTATTCTATTCTACTAAATTTTATTTAACCCGCTCATGATTAAGAAAGCCCAGCTGGTGCAAGGGGTGACTTCGCGTCACACGCAGAGATTTATCCATAGGTTGCCGATTCGATCTCCGCTCCGAGACGTTACCGCCAATGTCAGTCATTGATGGAACACCTTCTGGTGTTTATGGTATCTACATTGAATCATGAGTACTATGATAGCGTTACTTATTTTCATCGTGAGTGATGTTATGTAACATTTGTATTTGCATTTGTATAATTTACATAAAATCTTGAGCGTTTTGTTCTCACCATGTTCCTCGGCGTGTAGAACAATTGATAAGGGTATTAGTTTGGCTGCGTGGCTGACGTCACACTGAACGTTTTATCTCTTATTCGCAATATTAATCGGTTCAGACAACGTTTGCCGGCGTCTTATTGGCTTTGGACTCGGTATAGCTTTACCCGGCATGGTTGGTAGCTAGTTTAATCGCCAATTGTGGGTTTGCCTTAAAATAATCAAATTTAATGGATTTTTTTTGTTGCAAATAATTTATCAATTTGGATGTGTTTGTCATGACGAAACACATCCATCCATCAATTGATGGATGGATTTGTCATGACAATCCATCAATTGATGGATGGATGGATGTCCTTTAATAATAACGCTATGGATAAAGTAACACCAAGGAAGACTAAGTTAAAAATACCATTCTATTATAAAGCAAAACAACATAAAACGTATGTAGGTACTAATAGTGACTCGCTTGCCTAATTTGCGTCTGTTCTCTACGCCATTATTTATAAATTAGGTTGCAACGTCAAAAGTCAAGTAATTGGATTCGGATACTTCAAAAATACAATTGAATGTCTATGTAAATGACCTAAATGCACTTGGACAATTGCAATGATTACATATCAATTCCCTTTCGGTGCAATCTACTTGGAAACATACCTACATGTTTGCTTCTTGGACAGTCGACAACCTTATTCGCGTAAGTCATATTTGTTGCCGACGCGCACGTCATCCTGTGTTGATATTGGGAAATCTCTTTTGTTAACTATTGTTGGCATAGGTGTTTTTGTGTAAACTTATGTTATATTAAATAATCTAGGTATTGATATCATTCTAATCTAGGTATTTTTCGGAACGGGAATTCTGTAATTTTTCGTAATAATATTATTACAAAATCCTTTGATGTTCGGACGCTGGTAAATAAATGGTGTTTTTTTTTGTACCATTCGCTTCCCATTCTATTTTCAAAGATACGCCCACTGACCCGAAGCCTAGATAACTGCGATCCCTCGGGAAGCCTTGTATCTTATCTTGCTGTAGCGTAACATCGGATGGTTATTAGTTTGAAGGGGTTGCTGTCTTGACCCTGGCAATCCTCGGACTGAGAAGAATTAAGGAAATAGACGATTAACGTACTTACACACAACAAATTGGATGCACAAAATTTCTTATTTTCTGAAAATCAAAACTTCATAGGTAAATGTAGTGATAGTCTTACGGATGTCAGTGGAATAATTTTTGTGAACTTTTATTGATATTGACAGTAGGCGGCATGTCTAAATGTATTGGCTCCCTCGCTAACAGCGCAATTGGCATCATCGTCTAGGTCCTCACTTTAGAAACCCGTTTGAACTAAATCAAACAGACGCGATTTGAAGTCTGTTAAAACTGACAACAAAATTACATGACAAGATTAGTCATGTAATTTTTACGGATGCAGAAACTGGGTTTGTATATAAATAGGTTTAGACCTATCCAAAGGTTCTACTCCTTTTTTTTTATTCGGTTTAAAGTAGTTGATTTGTAAAAGAAATTGCTCACATTATATTTTCGCTGGAGTGATTTGGAGGCAGTTTCTAATATTAGTATATAATATAAGCTGTTCGAGGCGTCGATGGCGGGACGACCTCGCAAATTTTTTGCCCAAGTGGGAGGAAGTGGCACAGTGCAGAGAGGAGTGGCGGTCACAGGGGAGGCCTTTGCTCAGCAGTGAAATTTAAATGGCTAAATAAAAAATATAAAGATTACTGGCGTATAGATTACGTCAACAATGTTAACCAAGAGCGTAGAAGTTAGTTGCCTTAAGAATAACGCTATAGCATAAAATAATTCTATGTTAATTCGTATGATATTACCCCGTTGAGCTTAGTATATATTAACAAGTATTGTTCGCTTGTTGCAGAGACATCAGTACAGTGCGAGGAGAGTGGTCGGTGTGTCGCATCGAAGACAGCGGCCGGCTGCCGTCGAGCGTGCATGACGCTGCACACAACGAACAATACTGTCCGCAGGTACCCCCCACCCCGCCCCACCCGCCCACCACCCACGGGCGGACGATCCGCCCCGCCTCGCCACTCCCTCACCACTCCTCCACCACTCAACCATCAAGGTGGTTCCTGAGTCGCCAGACTTGGAAATAACAAATCTTTTTCTATCATGTTGATTTCTAACAAGCTTTATAAGGCTACGTCACTAACTATTCCATAACACAGTCGTAATTTTCTTTCATTATCTAGATTTTGAATCAAGGTCCGTATTGACTATGACCCTAGATTCAGTAATTAGAATAAAACATTAAGCTTATCCATAAGGATAGGCTTTGGTAACTCTTGGTTAAAGAATCCAGAACCAAGTCTTGGTTGGTAACCTAAATGAGCAGGATTTTAAATAATATTTTTATCACCGCCAAGCTATCAGTGGAGATCCGTATTTCGGTATTAGAAATTCAGGAATTTCTTCTTTTAATATTAAAAAAAAAAGCCAGGCAAAGCTATTTTTAGTGAAAATATAAGTTTTTTTTCGGAAACCTTTCGTACATCAGAGTGTTAGCAAGTTAGTACCATGTCGCCTTTACAATCAAAGAAATAAAATGAGGACTACATTGAAGAAGAGTAGCTGCACATAATAGATATAGACAAAAGGCTGATTTTCAATATTTCCTGCGAGTACGCAACACACATACGTCTGCCTAAGATGTAAGACAGCATTCTGTATTACAGTCTTTATTCATGTCGTTTAAACCGGGGCCGAAAAACATCTACCAGTTACATTCTAGACTGTCTGACTAAAATGTCTTTAATGTCACGCGCCCGACATGATCTTAGACCGGTGCAAGTACTAAACGCATGCGACGCGAGCTTATGTTTCGCGCACCATTACTAATCCAGCCGTTCATCTATATCTATTTAGTGTTAGCCGCCCCGATCAAGGTGGTTCAGGCGCACTAACGGCACGGTACTGGCTTGCCAACATGCTATTGAAGGCAGCGACCGTTCTGTTGCAGAACATCAAAATTTTGCAGTAACAGGCATCGGAAGCTGCTGCCGCTCCGGCAGACGTGACTGGCGCGAGCCGCGGGAGCCGACCGCCCGCATGCCGCCCCGCTGACGCGCCGCCCGAGCCGCCCCCAGCCGTCCCGCCCACACATGCGCGCCAGCGCCTAGTCGCCTACTCGCCTAGTCGCCCACTCGCCCACTCGCCCACTCACCCGCCAAAACCTACCATTACATACAAACATACTATATCTGGTGAGTTATAACTTATATATTTGATTAAAATACTAGTCATTTTAGCATGTAAGTACATTCTGCTCTTGACTAATGATAATACGGAATGATTTATCACTGCTCAAAATTTTCATAATTTAGTGCCGAAATAACAGTTTTGGGGCAGGAGGCAAATATCAGCGGTCTATTTTATTATTTAATAGGTAATTTATTGCGATATTTATGCATTTTAATCTATAGAGCTTCTATGAACACCAAATTCGCGAGAGCCTAAATTGCAGTAGTGTGAGTGAACCTAAGGGCACGGATAAAGTAGCGAGCCAGCACCTAAACCGGTTTATTGTTTATTGGTTGCTTCAATGAAATGAAATGAAATTGTCGAAATGAAATGAAATGAAATGAAATGAAATTGTCTTTATTTACGTAGGCTTAAAAAAAGCACTTATAAATCGTCAGAATAAGATCAATATCTACATAGATTTTGATACAATCCGATTATTTGGTTATTTTGATAAATTTTAGAATTAATGTTTTACACGGCTGTTCCAGATTCAGTGTCAAGAAAACGCCAAACAAACGTCGTTCAACAGCCCCCATTACAATTATTTAGTGTAGAGACGCGCGAGAGCAGCAGCCGCCGCCATGGGGTCGGTGAACGTGAACCGCAACGTGGCGGACGCCTTCTACCGGTACAAGATGCCTCGCATCTGCGCCAAGGTCGAGGGCAAGGGCAACGGCATCAAGACCGTCATCGTCAACATGCCCGAGGTCGCCAAGGCGCTCGGCAGGCCCGCCACCTGTGAGTTGATGGTTATCATGTAATCAACTGAGTAGGAGAGTGATAGAGGAAAATAGAATGAGAGCGAGAGAGCTGTGGGAGAAAGGGGAATAGAATGCTACGAGAGAAGAGAAGGAGATAGACTAGGTACTACGAAGGAGAAGGAAATAGAATGGGTAGAAAGGTGGAATATATTAATATGGCGGGGGAGAATGAGACAAAATGCTCTATGGGGGGAAAGCGAGATAGAATGGGAATGGGGGTAGGAAGGTGAAATAAGTAGGGAAGGGAAAGATAAATTATGAGGAAACAAAAAAGAGTAAAGACAATAGGCTAGATGACAAAAAAAAATCTGTTTAGTCAGTCAGATAGATTATAAAACAATATTGATCACTTTTTTTTTATTTGCCAAACGAACATTAACGAAGATACAATGCATTCAAGTTGCGCGTGACGTCACACTTTCGTACAATTTTTACTAAATAGTGACTTCGCAAGCTCCCACTCCAAAACTTTCATGCTCTTTATCTTTGTGATTTTTTGTACATTTCATAAGGCAAAAAATATCTGTCTAATGTACGCAAGTAAATAACCTTCAAGTGAGCTTATCGAGGCCAGTTACTGTAGTGTGTATTCATCTTGTGTTCCAGACCCGACGAAGTACTTCGGCTGCGAGCTGGGCGCCCAAACCCAGTTCGACTTCAAGAACGAGAGGTTCATCGTCAACGGCAGCCACGACTCTGCCAAGTTGCAAGATCTGCTTGACGGGTAACTATAAACTAACTTATAACTAGCTACACGCTATTTCTCTAGCGGGGTAGGCAGAGAGAACGCCATACGGCACGGTCCGTACACACCTCACTCGCTTCTTAAACATTCATGATCCTTTTCATACAAGCTCTACTTTGATCTGTTTTTTGGGACTTTGATCAGTCATAAACAAAAAGACAATTGTAAAACGTGTCCTCTTCGGGATATTACATTTTATTAGAATATTTCGTAATAATTGTACACTGTACAATTATTTAATAATAATTGTTTGTGACCACGGTCGTTGCAACACGGCCGAAACGTCAAGCTGTAAGTACTCATGTACTACATAATGCATATCGCGTTTAGTCCCGTCAGTATTATTTCCAATAGGCAAGTTGACTAAAAAAAAATAATTAGTCCATTATAGAGATTACAAAAAGATATTGCTCACGTATTTTTTCTTTTGTTCAGCAAACCAAAAATTACGAAGATACAGCGCGTTAAAGGTGCGCGTGACGTCACTTGTTCTGTAGAATTTTAGGAACAAGTGATGTAAAAGCGCCCCACTCCAGATCTTTGAAGCGCTGTATCTTTGTTATTTTCCGAGTATTTGATAAAGCAAAAAATACGAACTCAATATTTTTTGATAATCTGACTAGCGGACTAAAAAAATATTTTAGTCAACTAGCCTATTATAAAGATTATGTACGACGCGTCCCGGACTTCGTCTCTGTAGTCGGGATTTCTTCTAAACTGTTTATTGTGACGTTTGATTCATACTTGTCTTCCTTATAACGTGCCCCGTGCTTGGTAGATCCGCTTAGACCTCGATCCTAGATATAGCGAGTCTGCCGACGATCTCATCCCGGCATCTCACGTCGATGACGCGTTCAGCGAGCCAATTACATTGAATGACACGAGGGCGCCATTTGACTCCCCAGATTCATCCGCAAGTTCGTGCTGTGCCCCGAGTGCGACAACCCGGAGACGGAGCTGATCGTGTCGACGAAGCGCAACACGATCTCGCAGGGCTGCAAGGCGTGCGGCTACCACGGCCAGCTCGACTTCAACCACAAGCTCAACACCTTCATCCTGAAGAACCCGCCCGCCGCCGACCCTGCCATGCAGGTCCGTGGGGACTATTGCGCCTTGCGCCGCATCCGAACTGGATTTAAATATCTCTGTACATTTCGTCGTAGTAACGTTGCTTCGGTTACGCCTGCGCGTAGGCTGCAGCTGTTTTTTTTAACGAGGTGGGATAAGCTCATTTATAATATGACTTTTCTTCACTTTCGTTCGCTGCTAGTGTACAGCTGTTGTAGTTGTGAAATTTTAAGGCCATTGACCTTTTGACTAGCTTATACTTTACGTCATTATATAAAATTTTGTTGCTTTTTAACAGTTTGCAATACTTTACGGAACATTTTTGATAGTATGCGTTAGTTTTTTTGTTTATTACTTCAGGCAATTTAGCGTGCACCGTTTTGGTTGTTAAGTAAGGAATATACCAAAATTTATGTGAAATAGAAAAATCTAAATTTAATCCGAGCAAATCCTACCTATCTATTTACTCTTGTTTCACGATGTTTTAAAGGTATTTGTGTTAATTGAGGTAAAATGTGTTTGTCGGTGCAGGGGTCGTCGCTGACGGAGGGCAACCGCGGCAAGCGCTCCAAGCGCTCCGGGCCCGGCGCCAACGGGAACCACGAGCCGCACGACGCGCACGACGCCAAGCACGTGCGTATTGCGTCCGCCATGCCCAACTACCTCCTCTGGGCCTCCCTGGGCTGCGTGACAGGGTAGGGAGGTGTACCGAGCTGCGGGCAAAACCAGACCGGAACAACGCAGACGCAGGCTGTACACTGAGGCGTATGGAAAAAAATATCGACTAGACACTGCATTTACGCAGTATCGTTTTAAGAATGCTGTGGTTGGTGTGTGTAGAGAGTATCCTGTTTCTAAAAGCAGCGGCAATAGTATGTCGGTATAATGGGAATCGGGGGAACTTTGGGTTGACACCGATGGATACAGGCGATTTACTGAAGACGTATCTTTAGTCTCACTAAAAATGTAAATAATTTCCAGGACGGTGAGGCGCCCAACACGCCTACCACGCCGCACGAGGGCAAGCGGAGCAGCAGGAAGGCGGCCGCCGACGCCGACGACGACGACGCCAACTGGACCGTCGACGTCAGCGAGGCCGCCGTGCGCGCGCGCATGCAAGGTATGCGCCGACACGCGTCCGCCTCGGTGACGGGCTGAGCAGTTGCGGACTCGAAACTACCATGCCACTGTGTTGTTTAAGCATTTCAAAAGTTAAAACGTAATGCTTGCGGCATTTACGGCATGAGCACGTTGTGACGTCACTACATACACAAATTAGTTGAATCCGTGGTAGGAGTTTTCTTATTGTAACATTAAGGGAATATAGCGGAGATTTTAACTGCGGAATTGTATTCCTACTTCCTTCTAATTTATTATAAACGCAAAAGTTTGAATGGATGGGTGGATGGTTGTGTAGATGTTTGTTATTCTTTCACGCAAAAAGTACTGCATGGATTTTTAGCTTGAAGCTTTGGCGGACTTATTTTTCAAGTCGGAGAAGTTTTGAACACGCACTCTTTTAAGCTCAGATCTGCGCTCACTTCCAGGAATGCTTAAGCGCAGATCTGCGCTCTGGTGACATTGGTGACATTTTATTTGATTTTGGTCCTAAATACAGTAAAATAGAGCCTATTGTTGTTTTTAAATTGCTCTCTAATAAATGAACGAACTGCGAAAAATAAAACTCATTGAATGAAACACATAAAACCGTTACTACAAACAGTTCAAATTCGGACGAACAAGTGTCAACAACCCTAGAGTGTAGTGCTCCTGGAATTTGGATTTTTAGCGTTGAAAAGTCATTGAAGTCATGTTATTCATTATTTTAGACTATATTTTAGACGAAACGAACTATTGCGTATACGAATGAAAGTCCTAACTACGTCTAATTTTGAATAATCTCGCGTCAAACATTTTGAACTTTTGAATAACGGTTGTAAAGATCGTATTATTTTGAATATTGCGTACAATTTACATAATGATTTCGTTGATTTGGAATCATCATTTCATAAGCTATGTATAATATCAATAAAATATAGTCAGAAATACTAAATAGTTAGGAAAATCTTTATTTATTTGTGCCTCGAGCATAAATCACACACACACATGCACATTTCCAAAATGGCCGTTGAAGTATATAGATACACAGTAAAATAATGGGATTTATAGGATGTTGTTATTTTAACAAATGGGACATTTGGGTTAAATGTATTTTATTTGAATTAATATATGTATATACATATATGTATAAAAAAATGAATTATTTATTTTCTGATGGTAGATATTACTTATTACTATAGATTTTTGAGTTTATTTTTAATCGTGAAATTGTACATAAGTGCATTTACGAAGTGTAAAAAAAAAATCTGATGATATTTTAAAATGATAAAAAACAAGAATATTCATTAAATTACCTATCAAACGATATATAACACATGTATGTTTTCTAATAAATTATATTACTAATTCTAAGTTCAAATCCTCAAACGTTATCTACACTAACAATGTTGAAACTATAAACATCACATTACGACAAGCAATAAAAACTTAACACCACTTCAAACCCAATGTTTACAAAATACGACACTTAGCTACCGTAAGCGGGCGGTCCACTTGTAACCTCGACAAAAAATTATGTAAACATTTCGTTGGGTGGTCTATTACTACAGTTGCTACCTACTTGTCAGCCGTCATTTGGCACTCTGATAAACTATAGCGTGTAACTAGAGGCTATACTACGTTCGCTTACCAATGCGATTTGTCGCCTGACACACCATGGGTAAATTTATTTTTATTTCAACCTAACTACAATAATACAATATTTTATTTCAGTACCTAATTACATATTTTTTAGATTCTCAAATGTATAAACAAACACTATGTATAGTGGCGCAGATCTGCGCTTCCCGCAGGCGGCGTTTACACAGTACACGCACACATGCACACTTTTAGGATAGTATAAAAAACTTGAGTCCCTTCTTTGTATATTTTTTTATAAATTTTATTGCCTTGGAACAATTCTAGTGTAGAATATGAAATGAACGGCCATTTTGTCTACTCCATCACACAACCGTTTCCATAAACTAAAGAGCATTATAACTACTTGAAATTTGTTGTTGAAAAAACAGTTTGACAAATGGCATACCGTTTCGATTTTCGGTCGAAAAAGCGAGCTAATTATGTATTTCAAGTGCTTTTATACATTATTAGTAAAGAATAATAGATATAGTATCAGTTTAAAATAATAATTTCGCCATAGGTTGCGTACAAAAGTGAATTCAAGTAAAAAAAGTTTGCTTTGAGAAAGTAAAAAATGGCGAGATTTTGAAAGTAAACAGTGTTTTTCAAAACGATTTATTTATGTGATTTTGCATTAGAAATAATATGTTTCTTATATTGGTAGATTGCTGTGTTATTGAATTAACGTAAACATACAAAAATCGTACAATAACGAAACAGATTTATTGAAAATATTTTGATTCTTTACACTATGTGCGCAAGTTGCGCTTATGTTTTTTTTGTCTGTAAAAAATAAAAAGTTAGGAAAGGTTTTAAAAATTAAGTATTGCTTAGAAAGGTAGATTGGTTATCTAGCTATCAAATAAAATCGTTTGATACATGGGTACTAAACAATTTATTGGAAATATTCAATAAATTTCGGGCGCTAGTTGGAGTGTTCGCTAATCGTACTAAACGGCCGCCTAGAACGGTTAGAGATTTTCAAAATTTTCGCGGACGATAGGTTAAAGCCTGCGCCCAAGATTTGTCAACTAATGTATTAATTTTTCAATGTTCCGTAGATCTGACGGAGGGCGCCAAGAGCATGACGGTGTCGGAGGACAGCGAGAAGAACGAGAAGCAGCGCATGGATCTGTTCTACGCGTTCCTGAAGCAGCGCGCCGCCAGCAACGACGTCGACGGCACTCGCGCCATCAACGACATCCTGCACGAGGCCGAGCGGTGCGTGCTGTCGCAAAATTGACGATCCCTTGGAATGGTCCTTCGAGCCGGATCATAGTCGGTCATTGCCGGATGGGCGGCCCGATCCGGCTCGAAGGACCAACAACTATTCGTTTAGAATTCGAATTAAAAGGCGGCTGGGGCGGTTGTCGAAGATGAAGTTACATCGGGTAGTATGATTGAGTGTGTCGTTGCAGGCTGGAGGTGAAGTCGAAGGCGCCGCTGGTGATCTTCGAGGTGCTGGTGCGCGCGGCGCAGCTGGCGGGCGACGTGCGCAAGCGGCGCGCGCTGCTGCTGCGCTTCACGCGCGGCGACGCGCGCGCGCAGCGGGCCGCGCTGCACGCGCTCTGCGCCATGTGCGACCACGACCGCTCGCTGCTGCCCAAGGTGCCCGCCATCCTCAAGGTGCGTGTGCTCGGAGGACCGGACACTTAATATTTCAGAATTTTGGCGATTTATTTCCTTTTTTGAATTACTAAAACATATATTGGTATCTTCATAAATAATCTGGACATTCGTAAAATACTGCACACGAACTCTTTTTATCTCACCGGCCTACCATTCTAGCTGCTGTACGACATGGACATCGTGGAGGAGAAGGCGTTCATGGAGTGGGCGGCGAAGCCGTCGCGCAAGTACGCCAGCAAGGAGGTGGTCGCCGACGTGTACAAGCGCGCCACGCCCTTCCTCGAGTGGCTCAAGGAGGCCGACGAGGAGGACAGCGACGACGGGCAGGACAGCGAGGAGGACTTCGAGGTGACCATCTCGATTCTAACTTGTCTTACAGTTATGGTTTAATATTAGAAATATTGCTGATGCATTGCATACTTTCTTGGTAGTTTTACGGCAATTGCAATAAAGCTTCTCTTTTATATAGGTTTTTGGTGAAATAGTTTTCCGGTCGAGCAGGAATTTATAAAGCCATCGACCAATAGTGACCGTTTTATTACCTTTTTGTATACTCGGTGATTGACGGCTGGCCCCAATGGTATATTATAATGCTTAGTTTTTGATGTTAATCAACCGCACATTCGTTTCACGGCCGGTGAGTGGTTTAGACTAAAAATACTTTTGGGAAAGATATCTTTCAAGTCGACTTATGTCACGATCGAATAGCGCCGACTACTTTCAAATAAGCAAATCGATATATATTAGGTTTCTATTGTTACGCATACCACAGTAAACGGTTATTGGTAAGAAATGATTTCCGTGCGGCAGATCCAGTACGACGACCGCGCGAAGGCGACGCCCATCAAGGGCGCGCACGGCGCCGCGCCCGCCCGCGCCGCGCCGCCCGACGACGACGACGCCAACGACGTCGACATCGACGCCATCTAGCCGCCGCCGCCGCCGCCGCCGCTGCTGCTGCTGCGCGTCCTCGCGCCGGCCTCATGGGACGCCAACAAATACTTTACATAACTCGCGCTGGCATGTTCTCCGCCGCCCCTATAGCCGCCGCGCGCGCACGCCGCGCACTTATCGCTGCAAGTGTGACGATCGCCTAGTAATAATTGCAAACCTAAATAACGCGGACTGGACGTCGAATCGGCTAAGACTAGAGACAACTTTACCGCCGTGAACATGATTGTTGAACTTGTCTGTTCGCTGATGCTTACTCGCTTTCTGTTACGAGCGGGTTCGCTATTCCCATCAGTCTCTGAAAATACATTCTGTTCATGTTCATTAGTTTTCGGCTCCCGTGGAGCGTGTTATTTCGGGTTGCGAACTGTATCGGCGGACGCGTCCTTATAATATATGTAATATCTGATATTATTGCTAGAAGGTGGCCCATATGTCTTCAGTGCGCTTTTATACAGTACTATTGGTTCAACTTATCGTTGAAATATAACTCTGTAGTATAAATATATACTAAGTTTAAAATACAGCAAAAATGTATGATGTAATATTAAAGACAATTCTTATATTAAACTTAGATATCAAAAATGTGTTGACAGCCAAACTCTAAAATGCATTTATTTTCGTAAATTTTAAGTGAAAATATCAAACATTGGTTGAGCGTCTGGATGTATAATATGGTATATATTTACGATACGTACGTTCCAATATCACTGCCTAGGTAATCCTCGCAGTTCAACTAATAGTACTGTAGTGTAAACCAATAAGCCCTCTTTGGCCCTGCCGTAGTCGGGTATAAATTAATCCATAGTAATAGTCCCGTCGGGTAGATAAATTGTCACCGCGGCATATTTTTTGTTTTCCAAAATAGCATGTTGAAAATATCAAACAAATTCATATTTTGAAATTACATAAGTACTTTTTGGAAAACAAAAATTTTAATGAATCTGTGTTAACGTTATTTAGTCGACCTTCGTATCTTCGCTTAACACGAGCAAGATTTAATTCTAGTTAATCTCAACGTATATAATATATTACTTGTATAGAAATAATGACAATTTTCTACCCGCCTTCAATGAAAAACTGTAGGTGCCTCCCCTCCATAGCTTGTGCGCGTCGCGTCGACGCGCGGCCTAGACGTAGCATAGTACCGCTGACGGCGTGTTATTTAGGCTGTTGAACGAGTGTCATATTAATTAAATTGTATACAATGCGCCAACTACACTCGAAGTGACGTCGGTCGCAAAGCGTGACCGGGACCGTCGGGATACGACAATTATATCGATACTATTCGCTAATTATATCGTCTCTTGATATGATTTATTATAACGATTATTTACGCAACTTTCACTATTCTGATCTTCGAATTTCTTCCAATCTTCCAGTAGTAGGTACGCGTCTATTCACATCGATATATTAGCTAACAGTCGACTCGATCGTCCCCGGTTCAGTTCCATCATCACTATTTGCGACTGTTTCTATAAACTTCTCGAGCTAACTAGAATTGCATGTATACAAAAGTTAAAAATTATCTCCTTACGTTATTCTGGCATAGCGATCACACTAATAAGTGTGCATTTTTTATTGGAGCGACACGGCAAGTAAGCATCGAATCACAGAATAGATGTAATTATAAAATGCCAGAATAATGTAACAGCGGCTTGAATCCTCTGTGTAGCTATAACACGTCCCCCACTGTGGCACTGAGTCCAATATAGCAAAGCTTCTTCATCATACGACGCTAACATTTTCTATTCCCAACAATATTTTGTTCCTATACATTTTTAATTCTATTTTTAATCAATTTTACCGATATTTATTTTGGGATGGTTTATACGCACCGGAGCTACAAGGCTCGTCACTCGGGGATCTCAGTAAGTCGTGTTTCCAAGTATGAATTAATTACTAATTAGTCACAAAATGTAAAAAAATGCGGTTGAACGTGACAGCGATGCGGAACGCCACAATCAGTGTGCCGTAATCGAGGGCAATATACGTTTGTATGGAATATTTAATATGAAATAGAAATTGATTTAGTATTTAAAATTGTAAAATCTGGTAACTGTCGCGGCGGTCAGTACGGAGGGTGCGAGGGCGTCGGTCCGTACTCAGCGCCGCGCGGAACTATTTTATATGTATATGTAATTTAGGTTAGTTTATTTTCTACGGAGCCCCAGGTATGCGTGGACGCAGGTTATTTGTAATATATAGGCATATTACCACCGCCTCGGCGACGCGCCACGGCGGGCAAATTTCCTCTTACTATTAACTATTATTAAAATAGAATATTTTGAAATTGCCACTTGACAATTTATTAGATTTGTTTTGTATTCAATACATTTGGATTCTGAAATGTTTGCGTTTTATTTATTGGTGCCCCAATAACCGTACCTTAATATCATCACAACCGCAAGCCCCGAAGAGATCCAAAGAGTAGTAAGCATAATAAAGCACTGATACAAGAAGTTTGACTAAGAAGCAAAATAGGCTATTTGACTAATTTCTGGAAACCATCGCACTATATTTAATAATGTATGAGGGCTCTAGAAATAACATTTATTTTAATTTTTGATAAGTATTTCATATAAAAAATTTTATATTTAAAAATACACTGATTATTAGAGCTGTCCAAACGCCTACTTCGGCAAAATGGCGTCGAGTGTCGTCACATGTTAGTACGAAGACATTGGAAGAAGGTAGAATCGTTCATCATTCTTCTCATTCGTTGGTTTATTTGAGTTTTTACCTGTAATTTACTAGAAAAAAAATTGCTATAAAGAGTACAGTGCCAGAGTGTAAAAGTAGGGATTATAGTGGTTTAACGAAAATTCCGATCCAAAGTTTCAGCTGTCTGCTTTTACAAAATCATTCACCATGATTATACAAGTGAAATGTTTAATCATGTGTCAGTAATCTATTACTGACCATACAAATAATGTACCTACGTACAATGATAGACTTAAAAATCCTAAGAAAACAAGGAACTCGAGCGTAAAGCAATGGCAGAACTGGTTGGCTGTTCACAGACGTGGGACGTCACAATCCATTCAGCCAATTACAACCGTTTACGGTCACGTGGCTTAAAATAAATTAATTTTATTTTAAGTACGAGAGGGTTTTTTGGTGAAAATATTCAATATTTTTTATATTTATTAATGGAAATCGCTGTTAAAATTCGAAAGGAACGCGGATGACAAAAAATAACTCAATATATTTTTCATACTGTCAAAATAACCTATTGTGAAAAACTTGTGACAAGTGCCTTCTTGTAGCTCGTCGCCTACACAATCACGAACACAACTCCACAATTCACCACGTCATAGGCAAGCAACACATATTTTGGCTCATTTTTGAAATTCCAGATCAACATAGTACCTACATTTTTTTTTCTTGCATATTAAAATTACGTGCGTGTGCATTAGGTGTGTGCGCTTACCCAGTTCTCACAAAGGGTAAGCCGTGTATCTCCGTATATAATGACTACAAATACCAATAGTGTACTATTAGTAAAAATCTATAGGGTTTCAAATTTCAGTTTCACAAGATCCGTAATAATAAAATTACAAATTATTGATTGTGCTCACGTTATTAAAAGGGCCGATATTCTAACGAACTAGCAATTTAATGGCATGGCATTCATAATTTACCCAGCTAAGGTGGTCCCGCCTCAGAACGGCACGCCATTTTTAGGATAATATTGGTAATGATTTCTAAATAACAGTAAATTTTGTATTTACAATATTTTATTAAATTTAGCATTCACAATTCAAATACATACATCACATCACATAATATGTATAAAATAAGATTTTGATTTTGGTCATTATTATAGTTAAAAACATTTAAAAAAAATTACATGTTATCTTTTAGCAAGCATCTTGGCACCACCAAATGGATATATAGATACTTCCGTTACTCCACAAGATGGACCGGTGACCATAATCATCGAAAATATCTTAGAAGCTCGCCCACATGAAACTTTTTTTTGCAACTTAAACATAATAACATAATAAACGCCAATTTTTTTATCCTATTTGTGAATTACATCTACAAGTATACCTACCTATATATTGAATGAGATTCCTATTTATCGGATTACTTTAACGTCAGCAGTCAGATCCTTAAGTATTTCTTAAATTTGGAAACATGTCATTGATGCCTTATCCCTATACAGTCCAATCTTGATTAAAAAAAATACTCTTTCGGGCCCATAGCACCACCGGCTTGCACTACCGGTAGTGTAATGAGACTGCACTACTAAAGAGACTGGCTTAAGGTACAAAACCGTTCTTTGAAACGTTTGAAAATCAGATGAGACCAATATGGTCAACTGATGGCTACACAATCTCTATTTACTTTATTAATACTTAAATAAATGCAAAATGCACGGGTATCTACTCCATTATTTACTACTGCACATTGAACACAAAATTAACCGATTAATTACAAAGACTGCAATTTGTAAGAGGAGTACTTTCCTGGCAGAAAATACTAAAGGGTGAGGTCCCAATTAGTATTAAATAGGGGAGGGGGCTAACAAATTCTATTTAGTCTGCCAGTTAGATCATAAAAAAACATTTAGCACGTATTTTTTCATTTATTTGTCAAACACTGGCTAAGATACAGTCGATATAAGTTTCGCGTGACGTCACAAGCCCCCACTCCAAAACTTTAATGCTCTTTATCTTTGTAGTATTTTGTTATCTTAATAAAGCAAAAACTGTGTATATTTTTTTGCTCGAATTAGGCATATTTGTTTTTGTTTACACTTTTATACTTATGTCATATAATATTAAATTTAACTACTTTATTAGGTGACTTAAATTATGTACTGCATGTTAGGAGTTTGGTTATTAAATCGAAGCGAGTGCCTATCTGAAACACAACGTAACCTTTATATAGAGGAACCAGACAAATAAGGATTATGGTAACACATGCATATAGTTGTATGTGCAGGTTTCATCACGTTTTGTACATCAACGTCGAGCTAGTGGTTTAAATACGTTCAAAGATCTAAAAATTTCAAAGGTACGTGTCCGCGTCTGAACCCGCACCCCTTGTGTATGAAACGCGTGTCCTGGCTAATGAGCTACCACCTCACTTATTTTTATTATTCCGGATGCACCAATGCTTAAAAAATCGTCTGGAGCAAAATTTTTATTACTTTCCAAGGAATAGCATTCTCATGCCACGTTATGTGAAAAAGGCCAAAAATAGATAACTACAGTAATAAAATATATTCTGCCATATATTCCCGTCGTAAACATTAGATATTTTAGTTTGTGCGACAATTTTTTCAGTTCTAAAAGCCTTATTTACTTCGTTTATTTACTCTTTAACTTTCAATACATGGTCCGCTTCTAAGAACTTTTAACATTTACACATATTTTGGCTACGCTGTCGAGCGTTATTTATAATTTTTATCATATAAAAAATAATGCAATTGAAGATATAATTTTGTTTACATTATTCACAGTACGATGACAGGTCTAATATAAGCTTCCTTTACTGTCCGCATAGTGTCTCTTTTGTTGATTTAGTGCTGCCCCCTATAGTTGGTGCACGTTCCCTATAGCCTGATGTGCTGCCGTCAGTACAAAGATTCAATTTAATTGAGATTTATATATATAAACTTTGCTAACTATACAAAATGTACTGCCTAACTGTCCTAAAATAATTAATATAAATATAAACATCCAATCTCATAATTTGAAATGTGTGCTTAAAAATCTATTGGTTATTACTTATCTACCTTATACTTTATAATGAGATTTAAATAATAATTCACATCTCTAAAGGACTAAAGTTGATGCTTTTATTATTATTGATATCAGTACTTATGTACAGATGATCGTGTAGTTGGTTTGTATCACCATTTCTATTGAAGTTTCTATTATTAATTTACAAAAGTATTTAAAAAGGTTGAGATCTAAATATCAAAATATTTTGCTGTTGGTTTGCAGTGCATCTCCCTACTTTTCATGCCGACGTCATTAGTACTATTATAGTATCGGTGTTAGGATGTAGCAGCATACCTAATCCCTGCCTGAAAAACTAGGAAGAGGCACCGAACATGTTACCAATATAGTGGTTAGTCTGGAATTATCCTATTGAGGTTTCACTTAGAATAGTTGTGGGGGTGTACTATATCCCCTCCTGGACCACGGCGGGTAAACCGGTGCTGGAAGGCGCCACGCTGAAGGAGGTGATGAACACGTTGACGATGGTGACGAGGAAGATGCCCAGCACGGTCATGTTGTTGATCTTGTCCGCCTTGCAGATGGCCTTTTCGTCGTTCACGTTGTAGCGGCTGTTCAGGATCAGTCCGATGCCCACCGCGACCTGGTGGAAGAGATAGGTACTTTTAAGAGCGTAGTTGAGATTTTAACGAGTGTAAGTAAGTGATCAATATGAGGTTTAGATGAACTGATAGTTTGTATATAACAAAAACTTTTATCTATAAAAAAAATATGAAAATCTCGTGCAAAATGACGGGGTTACGGTTCCATACGTAGGGACAATTTTTTTTTTCTAAACACTTCGACAGTCGCTTTGGAGCAATGGTTCTAATTTCATGTTGAACACTAGGGCGCCAGCTTTGATCCTCGCACCCGGACAATCTAATTTAGCTACTTACTTTGTAATTTATCCAATGTAGATATCTATGTCATGTTGTCTAATAAGTTGGCCAAGTGGCAGATGCAATCGTTTAGATAAATTCATGAAAAACGTAGAAATAGTTTAAGATTTTCTAAACATGAGATATTAAATGGAACTTGGCTGTTAAACTTACTTGGAGTATGATGCTGAGGATGATTAAGGTGATGCTGGAATAGTAGTATGGGTGGCCCCCGGAGCTGGACTCGATGACGTAGCGCAGCTGATTGGCGTTGGCGGACAGTAGTGCCAGATCCATCATGCCTTGTGCCAGGTTCTTTTTCTGCTGGTACGTGTTCACGTCGGGTATCGACTGCAGACAAGTGTCTTACTTTAGATGGTTTAATGAGGATAAAGTTTATGGAGCTAATATAGGTTGAAGTTGAAGGTAGCCCGTTTGCGGATTGAATTAGCTAGTTTTTAATAAGAATTAATCTAGGCCACTGAAGACGCATAGCCAAAGGGGATTCCCACAAAAAACGCGATCTAACGCTAGGATTTGCTTTTAACTACGCATTTTTTTAGTAGACTATCTAATAGATAGAATAAAGAATTATACCTAGGTAAGCCTTATCTAGAAATAAGACGGATATCTACTCACTCCGGGTAGCGGTGATACAGGTCGATCATCCACGCCAAATCTGTTAACATTGATATCTGAAACATTAAAAATCAAATAAAAAAATTAGACTTTAGTAATATTCATAAAATTAGCCCTCTAAAGATTGCATGCAACCATTGACAAGTTTTGTCAAGACTAATATACGATTCATCTAACTTCAAATAAAACATATTACTTAAACGTATTTAACTCGGGGTCGAAATGAAAAAATACCGTACTTATACCTATGGGATTTGAAGCGGTTGGCTTTTGGTTTAGGTACTTAAATTTTAAATACCTAGCTACTGTTTAAAGGATTGGTTGTCAGATCTAGCGATAATAGATCAGTCTTAGCCCTCTATTATTGCTTTATTGTCCAACGAGCAATTTGTATTACTCGTTTGCACCACTTATATAAATTGTCCTTAGTTGGCTTGTAGGCCAAGTCAACAATAATGCAATCTATAAATGCAATCTTAACCGTGTATTGCCATAAAAATTATTAATATTATTGTTATTGCCTCTTATGGCTAGATGTGAGTGCTCCAATTCTTGTAAGTATAAAGGTACCGACAACGATCTAACTATGTAAGAACTCATAAAATGGCTACTGGACGCAAGTCATTACATAATTTACATTATTAAATTTTATTGACACAGAGTATAAAATTATTAAAAGTCGTAAAAGGAGTTTAGTTGTTTAACGCATGCGACATGCATTCTTTCATGCAGTTTAATAATAAATTGGACCCAAATGAAATTAAGTAAGTAACTGTAAGTACAGCAAGGGCATTGAGTGTGGTCTGAGTGGACCCCGGTTAAAATGCATTTAGACGCCTTTGCTAGTAATTACGTTGCTCATGTATGAAATGTGTATCAGGTCCTAAGTCTTCTTAAATTTATTTTAGATATTTATGTGTACATATGTTTAATGACTTTTGGAACGTGCATACTTAAATTCAATTTACAACATTTGTATATCTCCTAGGTCTAGTGTAGTGTGTAGCAAATAGAGCTAGAGGAACGATAACATGCAAATTTTGATTGAAAAATTGTTATAAACCCAATTATTTATTATTGAGCACTAGTTGCGTTCAAGCGGCAATCGAGGTATCTTCAAAGTGTAACGAGCGAACGGGTATTATTTTTAATCATAAATCGACAAAATATGAAATCTCCTAGCTGTGTGTTGTGAGAGTTCTGTGAGGTTCCTGCGCGCTAAAAATGTTCATATGTATTGCCCAGAGATTTTTTTTAAGGCATCCTAGTGTAGGTACCGGAACTATTTACATAAGGCTTACCCGGCCTGCTGAGTAGGACACCCACCAAACCACCATAGACAGAAAATGCCTAATGAGGGGAAAGTCAAAGCACGCAAGGTCGACCAAGTATTTGGTCTGCCTTTAGTTCTATTATCTCTTGCGTTAAGAAAGGTGTATAAAAAAGATGTTAGAGCCATCGTCTCAGATAAGCAAAATTGATCAAAGCTAGATAGATTATATTCTGCTCGGTCAAAATCTGTCGTATTTAATTCATTTATGTCATGATATACTTTAGAACGCATATAAAAGTAGACTTTCTTAGTCCTAGAAGTAAGATTTCAGAACTAATTAGCTAGCAAGGACCCTCACAAATCACCCAGCTTCAAACACGCATACAACAATGTGTGATAAGTTTGATGACAGAAGCACTTTGAAGATCCTCCGGAGGCATCGTTCCCCTAGCGAGTGCTCAGTCCATTCACCATAGGGGTAGTCGGTTTCGTCGTGCGGCCACAGCCATTTACCGTCCTCCGTGGCGACGCCGTCGTCGTGCGTCTCATGGGGCGCCTCTGCATCCGTCGTTTCTTTGTTACCTGCAATAAATGTATAAAGTATTCTCAGAATAATTATACACATACATAGCCCGATTATTTTTATACAACGCCAGCAATCCCCTAACGGGTGAGCAATGTCAAAGGGGCTGCAAAACCTTTAACCACTTTTGTTTAAAAAACTAGGTAAGGTTAGATGGAAAATGACAAGTTGCTAGCTCGTCGCCTACACAGTCACACACCCTACACGTATTACTTATTAGCTTTGTAAGCAAGCAACAAAGATCATTATTTTTAAGTCCCAGATTAACACAGGACATTTAAGTACTGTTTGTTTATCTGTCTGTGAAATTTAAATATAGACCTCTGTCGCTGTGTAAATCCAAAATTTATAAATTGATAACCGGTTGTTTAAAAAAAATGTTACCAAATTACAACTTTAACAGAAAAAAACCATAGGAATTCGTAATGCTATCACTTATGTAAATCTACTATAATTAACCCAGTAATTCGTCACGCACCGCCTCTATAAGATATTTTTTCTACGAAAGGCTCTCAGATGATTCGTACAGTCTGTCTACAAGGATGTTAACTCCTCAAATATTTGCAATACACGGTTTACGTATGTAAGGAGATTTCAGACAACAGAGTTATTGAATTCCTCAAAATTTGTCCTCAAATAAAATCAGTCTAAAACTAATATTGTTTAATCATTAATAGATAAACAAATAATACACCAGTTGGTTGGCCAACGTTTGTTTCCCTCTCAGTTAACGTAAATGTGCCACGAGTCAGTTTTTATGGGTGGACGAAATATTATATTGATATTTTTTTTGCTAAATACGACTAGCTCAAAAAATATATCACAATATTTAGGTATATTCATATATATGCTCCTAGCCAGCGGCTGTCGCGACCCGTCAAATATTTTTTTTTGACGCTTGAGGGACAAAACTCTCTTTTACTATCATCTATACTTATAATAAATCTGTAGAGAGGCCAATTCTGTACATGAAATATTTTTTCAAAATAACTATCAGGGGGTGATTAGTGATCGATACTGATGCCAAAAATGCAATCAGTAAAATGTTTGTCTGTCTGTCTGTCTGTCTGTCTGTATGTTCCTTATAGAAACAAAAACTACTCGACGGATTTTAACGAAACTTGGTACAATTATTCTTCATACTCCTGGGCAGGTTATAGTATACTTTTCATCACGCTACAATCAATAGGAGCAGAGTAGTGAAGGGAAATGTTGGGAAAACGGGAGAAGTTACTCCATTTTTTAAGCTTCCGTCGCGTGTGCAGCCTTAATGGTTAAAGTTACATAGAAATCATGTATGACGGAAATAGTCTTTATAATATTAACCATAAACGCGGGTGACACCGCTGGCACAGCTAGTCAAGAATAAAAGCAAATACTTATCTGTGTCCGATGGGTCGATAGAATTATCGTTTTATTTTCCGGGGCCTAGTCAGTATTCTCTTCGGTATTTGAGTTATTTATAATTAGACCCATAGTTTAGGATGTGGTGTGCTAGTTTATGTCACAGTGCAGACACATTAATGAGATTCGTCATCAATAGATTTATATTATTAAGTTTACCATAAGTTCGCTGCCAACAGGATTATTTACATAATTCATTTCCTTTTGTGCGTTCTAAGCTAGCTTAGTACTACATATGTGTCTTGATTGCAAATCAAGTGGCAAGGAGATTATTATAACGAGTATATGTATGTATATGTTTAAAGAATCTTATTATTCAAAAGTTTAGTTCAAGTAAGGTATGTTGATTTAATAAAATGTTTATTGCATTACGACAGTAATATGGTTTTCCTAATCTATATAATATAAAAATGAACCTCTATTTCTCCTGGTCACGCTATAACTTGGGAACGGCTTTACCAATTTCGCTAATTCTTTTTTAGTTGTGTTTATTATGGTCAGGTGAAGGTTTATATGAAAGAAAAAAAAAAAAAATGTTGCGCGGGAAAAAAAATGGGTATTGAAAATCCGAGAATGTGGCGTTACGAAGTGCGCCGGGTCTGCTAGTTTATTATAAATTTTGATTGGTGCTGTAGGTCTAGAAATCCATGAGACCATATTTCGTTCAACTATGTAGGTACTGCGTAAACAAATCCGCACTTTGTGGTAGTGCTAGTTATCAGGAACCGCATCCTCTGTATATGATGTGATAACGTGCCCTGGATTCGAACCTAGTACCAATACAAAAATAATTAGGTGAAGGAAACAACAAATGACAATGTTTAAATAACTAGTATTATACTTAGGGTTGCCACCTTTTTATTGTACAAATATCTAAAATATATTAGTTATTAAAGGCAGGGCAAAAAACGTACATTATATCTAAATACGATTTATTTTACTTTGTAATGGATAAAAAAGTATTTTGCATTGCTTTTAGCAACTTTTAACAAGTTATGATCACTTCGAATCAACCCCAGTATCTATCTGTCGTTTAATTATATACAACATTTTTTACAACCACTTTCTTTTGTATATTGGGTATACGTAAAATGAATCTCAGAGAAATCAAATCGTGCGAAATAAAGTATTTTCGCGTACTTTTTTTTTTATAACGTATAGAATACAATTACCTTGGGGTAATTTATTTAAATAAAGTATAATACTTGATAATAAAGTACGGTTGGCAACCCTAATTATACTGTCAAGTTGCTAGTACACTTTAACACCATGAATAACTAACTATATTGATTAAAATCAATCAAAACAAATGTTTGCCTAATTATTTAGGATATCTTACAAATAAATTCTTTTTTGTTTATGAAATTCAACACATAGATAGGTACTATTTATTTTTCGTAGCACGCCACAATTATAAGATATTAATGTCTTTGTTTATGTTATTCTATTCACAATACTTATTTTAAATATGTTTATCATTCTATTTTGTAAATAACTGTATGATAACTATAACACCTAAACCAATATTGTTATGTTTGTTGTAAAATTGTTCAGTTAAATAGAGAATAGTCACTACATTTTCACAATTTTCTTTCTATTTTAGCTCCATGTTGTCTTGGCTAAAAGTTATCAGATAAAGAAGCTCACTGCTTCTTTGACCCTACTTACCCCTTCAACAATTAAGGGCGTATAGGTAGTTTATTTACGACATATGGATTACGCTTAATCTATTAATTCGTAGAGTTTTTCTTGTACGTTAATTTAGTTACTGTCTACATAGTTGTGCTAAAAACGATTGAGATATTTTTATCAATGTTAGATATAGCGAGGTGCGTGACCTGTCATAGGACTCTTGAAATCATTATAAAATATAACAACAATATGCGATAAATAACAAGACTATTTGACTTTGCTTGACATTTATATTAGACAGTTAAGGGCACTCCACTTGACACGTTAATTTTGTCTCCTTGTAATAAATGCCTTCACACTGTAGCTTTTGTATAGTTATACATGGGCGTACGCAAGGGGACAGGGGGAGGCAGCTGCCTTACTTTACTTTAAGTATTTACTATAAGTACCAATAATATTATTGCAGAACAATTCAAATTAGTTTTATGTAAATTTTGTTGTATAATGGCAAATGGCAGTTTTTAGATTAATAAAATCGCAAACTGAAGAATAATGTCCAAAGAAATACTTTTCATAAACTCTTAAAGAACAAGCATTGTACAATCAATGTGCTGGGTGATGATGTGATGTACTTATGTGTGTCATCATCATCTTCCTAGCGTTATGTCCCGTGTTTAGACGGGGTCCGCTTAGACCATGATCCAGGATTTAGCGAGTCTGGTAATTACATTGAAGCGACTGCCGATCTGACCTTCGTAACACTAAGATAGGGGAACCAGACAATTTTTGGATCATGGTTACAAATCCAAAGTTGTTTGAATTTGGAGGTTTCATCATGATGTTTTCCTTCACTGTCGAGCTAGTGGTATAAATACGTACATAGACTTGAAGAATCCAGAGGTACGTGCCCGGATTTGAACCCGCACTCCTCAGTTAAGAAGCGCGTGTCCTTACCATTGAGCTACCACCGCTGATGATGTGATGTACTTATGTGCGTATGTTTCGAAATTCAGCAACGTGTAATAAGTATACCTAATAGTTCCATTTGCACACAAAGCGCTGTCTGAACTTAAAGAAGACAAATTACTTAAGCGGTGTCCCTGTGTTTGCAACGTGAGTGTAATTATATCGTTTGCGCTTGTAATTAAGCGATTATAATTGCACTTATTACACCATGGGATAATCCTAGTAATAATTACTGAATCCACTACTGAACCGGTTGGGAAGCTATTGTGTTGCCTCGTTATCCTTGCACAAGAGTGGTCTTTCGTTTTTTACAAGGACGCTTATTAGAAATAATATTAACGTGACTAAACGACCTTGTGGCAAGCAATAAATAAATAAATATCCCACAACATCACATTCATTCATCTGACTCCGAGCTAGTAGCTTAAGCACTTGTGTTACGGGTATCAGATTCAGCAGTGGTATTACATATATATACTTAAATATTAGATATTAACACCCAGACACAGAACAAACACAAGTATTCATCACACGAATGTTTGTCCTGGGTGGGGATCGAACCCACAACTTTTGGCGCATAGGGCAGAGTCACTACCAAATGCGCCATCGAGCCAGTCAGATGCGCACATACCTACAGTTTTTTACGGTATAATTTTATTTGAGGGTTTGTAAAAATATTTTGGTCAAAATATAACATGGTATAAAAACATGCAATTGTTTCTATTAATGAGTCTGTAGACTAAAAATAAGATAGGTAGTTATGTATACTACAGCTGCTGTGCTCATACGCACCATCGCCGAATAAGTCTGGCGTCTTGTCGGCTGGCTGGACAGGCTCAAGCAGGCCATCGTCGATGCCGTGGAAGCCTTCTACGCTGGTGTCCGTCGGCTTCTCGTCCAGGTCGTCTATCTCGGGCCCTGGTGCGAAAAGTCTACGTAAGCATGTGCCGCGAACATAAAGTAAGTATCTCCGTTTGATTAAAAAAAAATCAGGCGAATTGAGAACCTCCTCCTTTTTTTTGAAGTCGGGTAAAAAAGCATGCAAATGAAAATCCAAAAGCTGTGCCGTTCTTATACAAGAAAGAAGACTTTTCAGATCAGAGTGTAAATAGATTGCAGCGTTATGAAATCTTGCGAAAAACTAGTGCTTATGTTTAAAGTTAACAAGGTAAGGCATATACGTGACTAATTATATGTCGTTGCTGACCAAAAAGCAAGTCTTTCACGTCGAATTCTAGTAGTAGTATGATTGACAGTAGGTACTTATTTAGGAATACACATAGTGGCTGAAATCTGAATGCTCTCTTTGGCATTTTCATTATATTATTAATGAACATATCATTATCACCCTTGGAATGTATACTTGACGGGTCACGTAATTGAAACCTTTACCAAAGGTTCATCTAAATCTTTAAAAGTATCTTCCTTACCGGCTAACGGCGGGGTGGGTTTTCCTTTATCAGGCTCCAGGAGGGGCATTCTCGGCACGTGCAGCGTCTCCACGTCATTGGCCTTGTTGCTATTGTTCTGGTGTGCGGTCTGGAACAATTTATCATGATCATGACATTGTGCAGCGGCATGCAGTCGATGCAGTAGACGAACAAATATCTTATATAAAAGCAGGTGCTTACACCTGTCAGATAAGTCATCGCTTACACTCGGTGCCAATAAATTCCTGTTCATTATCATGTAATTAATATGCACATTTGTAACTTCGCAAATAAGTACGCGCTAAACCTTATGCTTAAAACAGACCTGATATTCTTGTAGGTTTCAATAAGACTGAAGACCAATTAGGATATACGTATAATACATAATGCGTATAATATTTATTAAATTTTTTATTGTAATCAAAAATTCTATGTTAAAGCCATTTCGTATTCGACAATCACAAGTATTATAGTAGATACGAATCTCCATAACATGATTATCGTCATTACTCACAGCCTCCAATCAAAAAGACCATTTTTGATCTGAGCTCGAAGCAAAATTGTTAGCAGTCGGCTAAAGCAAGCTGTTCCCAGAAATAAAGGAAAAAATATTTTTGAAGCATCATCTATGCATGTGGATAGACGGCGATGTAATGACCAAGTGGGGGGGCTGCGTATAGGCATTTAGAATCAACCCTTTCAATATGCAAAACGCACCTGCTCGAGTTTGTAATTAAATTATACCTATCAGCGACACATCAAGAAACCATCCACGACTCATCCATTCAATACAAATTCCATTCCTATTAAACTCTGTGACGCGTCAGTATCCTGTCTATCATTATGCCTGACCCTGGAATGGAAGAATTACCAGGTTTTACGTCATGATTGTTGTGAGAAGTGCAGCTTGTCCCTGAAGGTGCAAGGTGCAGCTGTGACGTCACACACACCTAGATTCGGCTGGTTTCCCCCGTGATTCACCACTCAAGAATGCATGCACTTTTCGCGCTCTTAAAGCGCGTTTCGGTCAGTGCATATTTCTTTTTTAATTAACAGGTTTTATGTGGTCCGCATACATAAATCTTTAAACCATTTTGACAATTTAAGAAAGTAAGTGACTGAGCTGTCTAATGATGACATAATGACCCAATTATCCTATCCTATTACCTATGAAGGTTCATGAGATATGCAGCGCTCACAGCTTTTCATGAAACATGGGTCCGCGTTTGAATGTTAAAACGTCACTAGGGAAAAATTCTGGGCAAAAGAAAGTTGAATGCGTATTTTTGCTCTATCTAAGACTCGCAAATTTACGAAAACATAGCGCATTAAAGGTCTGGAATACGGCGATTTGACGTCACTAGGGCCTAAAATATTTAGGGTTTAGTGACGTCACGAGAAATTTTGCGGCGCTGTATATTATATTCGTAATTTTTGGTTTGCTGGAGAAAAGGAAAATGTAATACAATAGATACCATTTTGCAATCTCACTGACGGATTAAACAATTTTTTAACTTAAGTAGACAAAAGGTTTCCAACTATGGTCATCGGTAACCGGACATGTTGAGTGCATTTGGTGCGCCAAACGGGGGCATTAGTAATGTGATTGTTGGCGTGCCCGCCAGCCTTGACACCGCTCCTAATAACATGCCTCATTAACAGATTCTGTTTGTACACTATACTTGACATTGAACTAATTGTTTTGTTTGATAAAGCAACAGTTTGTAAGAAAATGAATCCAAATTAACATACGTTAATTTATAAGTTAATTAGATTATAAGTGGCGTGAAGTTTAATTACTTAGATTATAATTAGTTAATTTGATTTTGGAAAATGATGCTATATCTTTACGCACCTACCATAATTAATTTTCGATAGATACGCTTTGTCAATTTAAAAGGGTATAAAGAGACATTCACCAAAAAAAAGTACAGAGATAAAACACTCCAGATTAATATGAATGAGCCTCAAAAAAAGCCAGTTGTATAATAAAATACAAAAATTGTCGACATACAAAAAAAGGACATGACTAATTACCATAAGTACGATCATGCCGCAGTAGTGCTCAGTAACCCACAAAGAAGGGTTTAAAGTTATCCCTTTTATGTCGAGACATCTGAATGGTTAACCTAATTTACAGCAGTAGATAATTAATGAGTCAAGTGTGATTCACGGCGCCCGATAATTGTGCGGTCGCAAGGGCCTCAGCTTTTAATGGCGCAGTTTCCTCTTCGTCACGCAAGACTATTAAGATAATTGCGACGTTAAGCTGATCCATGGAGTTTTGTTACAGTTTCAGGAAAGTGCATTTGAGGGGTTTAACTGCAAGCGCAATAAGGTGGTTGCTCCTTTTTTTTTCGATTATGCAAACTTTCTTTACGTGTTTTAATTCGCGTTGTTAAAGTTATTTTCATCAATAAAACTTAAAGATTTTATATGTAAGTAGGTATATATTTTTTTTCATAATTTTCTTGTATAATACTCATATAGAATGGAAGTTAGTTGAAAATGTCATGGAACTTTGCAAGTTGCCAAACAAATTAAGTTTTTAATAAAAATATCTCATCTGTTTAAAAATTAAAACACAAAATGACACCCATTTTATAAATCCTCACAAATTTTCGCGTAATAATATTAAATAGAACGTAGGATATATCTAATATCAACGGTCTAATCATAAAAGGTAGGGAATAAATTGCCTAAAAATATCTTAGAAGACATTAAAAGCACTTTCACCTCCCACCTCGCAATATATTGCCAACAAATACTATGCCTTTTAATCTTCACTGTGATACCTCGTTAACGTGCGGTAGGGAACTCCTCTTAAATAATAGCGCTGCTATTTATAAGTCGACGCACACGCACGGGATTTGTTGCCAAAAATATACAACATGTTATGTGTAAGCTTTTCCGTGAAAAATGTTTTCCTTCTTGTATTTCTTGTCTAGTTTATCATAAGCTTACTCAATATTTTTTACAATGTAGGCAAGTAGGTATATTCTTTCTGCAATAGGGATTTTTGTAATTCTGAACCAACATATTTTGCTAAAACCCTTAACATTTGTTTGTTGTAGAAACGAAATGAAATTATCTTTATTTACGGAGGCTTAAAAAAGCAATTATAAATCGTCAGTACATACAAATGAAAATTTAGCACGTTTTCGGAAAGTAAGCTTTTACCGAGAAGAACCGGCAAGAAACTCGATAGTTACCTACTCTTTTCATCGCCAATTTCACAATAATTGATTTATATCGGCGTGTTATATAGGTACTTACAATTGATTGATATTTGATAGATCGTTTGATAGAAAGTTTTCAGTTTGCCTCTAATACCTACTCAAAAATTGGTGCCAGCTCTCCTACGTTATACGTGTCTATAATCCTTACTATATAATTTTATCACATGGCAGTCAAACATATTCTAAATGTGTAAGTAGATACGTATATACAAACATCCCATCATTTAAAGCGTGCGCGGTATGTAGGTATTATGTTCTACCAAATATTCAAAAGAGTATTTAAGACATTTACTTAAATTCGATGTTTTTATAAGAGAGTTTAATAACACTTAATATAAGACAAATAAGTTACAATTAATTCGCTAGGTACCTATGTATGTAAGAAAATAATCTTATTAGGTACATTAAGTTAATCACAACAAAATGTTTAATTTTTACCGTTACCTTTTTCAGTAACTAACAAATGTAATCTCATACAGTATCGTGCATCATCTCCAATATCGCTTATAGATCTCGTCTTGGCGTAACTTAGCGCGGTGGCGTCGGATCTGTCTGATCATGTGGTGTTTACCGATTCAATGTATGGTCGAAGGCCACATTACAATAACTTTATGTTTAGGTGTTGAGTCAGGGCGTGGGCGGGGTCATTGATCTGTCTTAGTCGCAGCGAGCATGTTATCATCATCAAGTTTGGCTTTGAAATTGACTTTGCAATTATAAGGATGGGGAATTTGATAACGTTGCAAAAATGTTTATTTATCAAGGAATTAGCGACTGGGGCCTGGTCTAATAATATGTAGATACGACAAGCGTTTTCGGCGCTGTATCTTGTATCCAATCAGCTTATTTCCAATTTCATTGATTGTTTAATATTAGTTTATGATTGCGTTCAGCAAGGTATATCATAGGGCTCAGAGTAGAGGAAGTTTAAATGATTAAATAGGTATATAAATACATAACAAACGGCGATGAACTGCAGACCAACAAAGCACCTGACTAGACGGAACGATAGACATTACTTATTTGATTATCATCATAACATCACGCCCGCAATCCCCGTAGGGGTAGGCAGAGTCAAAGTCTGGAGTCTGAAGAATTTATTTATATTAGTCGCCTTTAACGACATGCTAGGCAAGAAACACAGTTGGCAAATTCTTTTATAGTCCCAGACCAACACGTAACTACTTATTTGAAATTTAATTAAAAAACAAACATTGTCATTATCATAATCATATGAAGTCTGATGGCCAGTTCGTAACAGACATCTTTCATTGTGAATGCAAGTGGATATATCATCGTGTGATCACAAAAGCGTCGTGACAGGCTACGGGGAACAGGTTTGTAAGAATCCAGTAAATTGTTCCAGCGAAAATTCGGTCTTTACAAGCCGGGCCTGTGCTGATAAGAAATTATTTCTAGACATAAGAGGAAGTTATTCTCGTCACGTATGTCAATACTACCAAAATAAATAAATATATTAGTAGGTAATTTGCGAACGCCGATTGCCTATTCGTACTTAACTCACATGACTTACAAAATTCATAAATAGGTTCATAACCACTTTGACATACAAAATAATAGACACATATAACTTTCTAACTCTTTCTCAGAAACTCAATAATTTCTCCGAATTACCAAATTTGTTTCGAGTTGGTAGCTAATTGAATACCGTCCTAGCTGAGAAGAATTGGCTAAATTTGTAATACAATTGGTAACTCTAGGCGCCTTTGAACTGAGGTCATTTAGGTATGTATTTAACAGTCTTTAGCAACGAATTCAGCTGGCATTTAAGATTAATGATGTGCTTTACTCGCAACCTACGCTCTTCTTAAAGTAACGTCACCGACAATATTGAACTGACAAAAAACTATAGATACTAATTATTGTCAGTCAGAAATAGGCTGATTCACTGTGCAAACAATCCTTATAACGAATATGTTTCAATGTTTTGAAATTCTGTAATGCGCTCTCTACAGATTCAGATACAGATATTAACAAAATAAACAATTTCATATTCATAGTGGCATTTTTGCACGAATTGCAGAGGCTTGAGGCATTTTAGAAATTACCTGACCGTTGTTGCATGGCTGAAGTAATCTTAAACGTTATGAAATTGAATCACTAAGAAGGTTCTCATTTCTTTGAACATATTGAAATCTCACGAAGATACAATTTTGTCCCATGTTGATCTGGAACAAAAAAAAGGAATGTGCCGACTGTGGTTCTTGCCTGACATGTCGTAGAAGGCGACTAATGGTTTGACTATGGGCTTTTGGATATGTGTCTGAATAGGCGACGAGCTAGCCACTTGTCACTCCTTTTTCACAGCTTTCCATCCAACCCAGCCCACTGTCCCGTGTTGGTCTGGGACTTAAAAAGAATATGCCAACTGTGGTTCTTGCCTAGCATGTCGTAAAAGGCGACTAATGGTATATCGGGTTTTGGGTGTGTGCTAGGGTAGGCGACAGGTTAGCCGCTTGTCACTGCTTTTTCACAATTTTCCATCTAACACGGCCGGGCTTTGTTTTTGGCTGAATGTGGTTGAAGGTGCATGCTGCCCCTTTGACTCTGCCTACCCCTTCGGGGATTGTGGGCGTGATGTTGTGTATGTACGAAGATACAATAGATAGATAAACATATATAAGCCATCACGAGCTACCTTGTTCCTCCGCTATTTAAAATTCATCTGGAAATTAAACATCTTTGGCTGTCCATATTTTAAGCCGCGTGTTAATAATATCCATTATATATAATTTTAGAGGTAAAAACATCAAGCTCAGGATTACCCTTTGCCATTTCATTATACTGACGGGCCATTCGGACCAGGGGACAATAAAATGAGGTATTATTTTTATAGGTCAGCAACGAAAAAATATTAGACTCAATATAATATTATATAATATTAAGCAGTTTTTGTAAAATTAAAAATCTTAGACTCAATATGATACAAAATCAATAAGGCTTAACAGCATACTACGATACTTTCTTTTTCAGAATTGATATTTCAAAATTAAATATAAATGGTGTCAACATCCCAATTGAGTGCATTGTCTTGACAATTCATTATCATTAACATAACATAACGTAACATCACTCCCATAATCCCCAAAGGGGTATGCAGAATCAAAGGCGCAGTAAGCCCCCTTAACCACATTTAGCCAAAAATAAAACCGGGTTGAGTCAGGTGAAAAAATTGTGAGTGTATCATTACATTAATAATAATAGTTGATTACCATAAATATGTAAAAAGCATATATTTATATTAAATAACGTAATTATTATATTTGTGAATATTTCGCAAGGATGACGAGATCCGTAGATCTGTGGATGAACATTGCCATGGCGTAATTATTTAGATCCGTGAATCGCGAGATAGATGGAGGCCGATGAACTATGTGTCTAACGTTACGATTTTACCCGGAGGCCAGCCGATATTAGCTAAACATAGACGAAGCTATATACTGTTATCATAATTGGCTAATTAAGTTGACGAAATATAATTTTAAACGATTGTTTTTAGGGAAGAAAACAAGTTTATCTTACCTAAATAGGTACAGAACATAGAATATAAACAATTACACGATTAAAGATACATTGGAAATATACATTAAATTTTCTGCGGTTGTATATTTTTATGTTTGCATTTTAAACATTTATCCATTAGCAAAATATTTCAAAACAGAATTGATGCTTCGAACAGGAACTTAATTGGGTTTAACGTCTTTCATTCAGACAGTTTACCTTGATGATTTGGAACTTTGACAAAACGACACTTAACCGTTTGACAGTCACGGGTAATAGTTATAAAACTATTTAATCTACAACAACTTACATCAACATTTATCTAAATTTCTCCCTAATCTTAAAACTAAAAAAGAGTTCCAAATATCTATTTGCAAAACAAAGGCATGACCGGCATCGAACGGCAACATTCCGTGCTTACGCATGGACCACTGCGTCACCAGGTTGTCTCAATATGGTAATAAGCTTTTTATTTTTTCTTAGCCAGTCTGCAATCAGTCCCAAACTGTAAGCAGATTCGTTTCTTTCGCTACCATTATTATGGAAATAAGCCAAGAAGATTTCATCTTCGAGACAGGTACACAAACTTACCGATTCTTTCCCTGGTTTGTGTTCGTTGGCGACAGTGTGGACGTCCGGCTTGGCGGCCCGGGAGGCCGAGGTGCCGAACACCATCTCCAGGTCATTCATGTCTATTGGCACGCGGGTACCCCTGGCACCAGCCTCCAAAGTCGAATCCCTCGACATGTTTATACTTTAAGAAAACTCGAATAACTCACTCCACGGAGTCACTAATTTATTAATTTGGTCACGCTAAGTTTTAACAATGAAAAACTAACAGATTTATCGCAAAAGTACACGGAGTGCTGTTCTCTATACTTCTGTTGTGTTTATTGTTCGTACAAGTTGTGATTTAATAAAAAAAACTTGTTCAAAAACGTTCGTAAAACTCTTTTATAGCGTAAGCGCGTGCGGCATGCGCGCGCGGCGTCTGGCTTCGAACTGGCGCGAGTAATAATGTAGACAACATCCATTAACAAATGATCTTGAAATGCCGTCTGTTACGCGACTAAATTCAGTGTACTATGACAAATCGAATTATGTATAAAATAATTAATTAATTATTTATTAAACATACCTAGGTACTTTGAACATAGGTAAAGCTCGGAATCTTAATAGGGTAATTACCCAATGAATACTGGCAAGGTTCAAATTCCAATACAAGCAAGAATCTATCCTGTAACTTTAAAGTGAATTTGTAGATTTTTGGACTTCCCCTATTTTTTTCTGAAACGGTCCTTTGAGTCGCCCGTTGAAGATCTTAATAATCTTGTTGCAAGACCCCAAATAAAATATATTATAGATAGGTATTTAAAAAACCTTCGAACACAAATTAAAAAGTAAAAGCTTTACCAGTCATATAAGTTAAATGAATACCTTTAACTTAAATCTGTCTTGGAGTAGTCTTCGATGAATTAAGTCAGCTCGAATCAAAAGTTGACGATTAAGTCCATTGATGATGTTTCTAGGTTTGATTCTCAGTTTATCTTTTAAATAAATTGATGACCCTTTTTCTTCTTACTCTGTTCTTCTTTTGAATAATCATCAGGAAGAAGGTCTGCATTTACTATTAAATTATTATGTACTAAGTTTAATTACTCCGTTATTTTCTTAATTAATGTGATGAATCGTTACTTAATTTACACCATTGTGCGTCACGCATAAACATTTCCTAGCAGTTTATATAAGTAGTATTCATTTACCTCGCATCTTGTGACAGCACACGGTAACAACCATGATTGGTGCTATGTCTCGGGTGCGTTAATTACTCATTTGGCTCGTGCTTCCGTGTCTTAGAGAATTACTCCAACTGGCGGCGACTTGAAGTATGGATCGACTCCAATGAGGTTGTCATTCTTAATACGTTACTAGCTG
The DNA here is from genome assembly GCA_951394215.1 of Glyphodes perspectalis. Taxonomy (NCBI): domain Eukaryota; kingdom Metazoa; phylum Arthropoda; class Insecta; order Lepidoptera; family Crambidae; genus Glyphodes; species Glyphodes perspectalis. The sequence goes on along the minus strand of OX596211.1, from coordinate 756,072 downwards.
TATAATGCTTAACAATTTACAATAATAGTTTATTTCAATTTCCTTTGTAATAAACTGATTTAAAATATTTAGAGTTTTGGAAAAGAAGAAAATTGTCACGACAACATATTTTAAAAAATGAATGATATGATTTAGGACCAAAATACTTGTGGGTATTTGATTGATAGAGCGTTAATTTAATATAATTTACTTATTGCTATAGGCTGCTGCTGCATATCTTACAAAAAACTCAAGGTCCAATTGGGTCTTCGATTATATTTTAACAAAAAAGTAAAGACCACGTATTGCCAAGTAATTAAACATCACAGTTTTTAGACAATTGTTTGCTCAATAAATTCTTCGAGTATGTTCGGCTAGTAAAATATTTTCAACATTGACTCTCATATCTACGGCTACTCCATTAGTATTGCTCCAAGTACCGCGCTGTTCAACGCGGGTGCAGTACTTAACGCAAATAGTGCTATTATTATAACAAACTACTGGTCCGAAACCAAACTGGGGAAAATTAGATTCGTTAGAAAAACCCAAAATACTGTGACAAAGTACTTTTTAGTACTTATATAATTATAACGTTACAAAATCATTACATAAATAATTAGCTGAATGTATTAGTTAATTATCGGCCGCCCACGACATTATCCGCACAGATTAGCTGAAAAAATCACTAGAATTTGTGCCATGTTGGTCTGAAACTTAAAAAATGGAGGTGCCAATGTCTTCCTGCTTACCATGTCGTAAAAGACGACTAATGGTGTACAGAGTGTATGGTATGTGATTGTGTAGGCTATGAGCTAGCCACTTATCACTACTTTTTAACAATTCTTCATCTAACCTACTTATGCAGTGTTAAACAATTTTAATTTATTTTTCAAAATAGCAGCCTGGATATTTGCTGTGACAACACATTTTTGGGGTGTGTTTCTCGGATATTATTTTATTTTATAAGTTATTATTATTGTTATGTTAATTTCACAGTTTTAGGATATATTTTCTTTATAAAATTGTAAATGTTTAAAGTTTAACTAAGTTGTGCATACCTATTATTTAAATACATATATAACACCTCTCTCCTAAAATGTTGTAACACAAGCCACTTTATGTATTTAGTTGGTTAGCCTTATTAAATAAATAAATGAACCTAACCCAGTATAGTTGTTGGCCAAAAGTGATGGAAATAAAGGTTAAAATGTTTAGCGACTTTTGTTTCTGATCATGCAGTACAATATCTAAGTCAAGGCTGGCCATGGGAAAGTTTATATGTAGTTTGCTATTGTAGTTTTACTATTTAGTACTCTACGATAAGGCTGATACATACACATTCATACATAACATCACACCCATAATCCCCGAAGAGGTAATCAGAGTCAAAGGGGCAGCATGCCCATGATAAGACTGATAAGTGTTGCTAAGCTTGTTTATGTTCATATTATAAGCTTAGTGGTGGATTGATTTGTGATACTGATAAGGCTTTGTGAGGTTGATAACTAATGGGTAACTGGAATTATAATTTTGCTGATTTAACTGTGCTTTCACGATGAGTTTCGTTATTGGTCCACCTATTCAACTTATAGATCACCCTACATACTGCAGATCGTTATCGTCGTTCGGCAGTGAAAACCTTGTAAATGCTTTTGACAAAATTTTACAGAAGGAAGAAAAAACTGCCTTCTGAAAAAATGTATGGATCAGAATAGTACTGTTTATTGTTATTTTTTTAAGAATGGTTGTAATCAATAGTACATAATTGTAAGAATTCAAATATCTCGTGGCTAAATAAGTGTAATGTAACTTACAAAACAAATAAATAAAAATCAAATGCGACTTCCAAGGTTTTCACTGGTGAACGACGTTATATCCATTTACGAGTACATATCTTCCAGTTTGACTACACATACCACAACCTTATCATACAGATAAATATATTTTTTGACTGGGCAAGCCTTTTTGCTACTTAACAAAACTAAGCATAATATAGTAGTAGGTAGCAGAGAAACATACTTACAATTTTTTTTTAAATTAATAACTCGAGAGCAACTACATATATGTTTGTTGGCGAATCTGCATCTTCTCGTAGATATAATGGCCAGTATTGGCCTATGGCTATTGGCTAGACGATTCATACATTATAATTTGGTAATAGAACCTCCATAGAGGGTTTCCCCTAACAGCACTCCACTTCGCACTTACCTCACGCAACGCTGTTCTATCTTTTTAAGAATCGTGCCCAACTGACCATTCAAGAAACAAAAAAACCTTCTGCGTCTGTGAAAGCTACAACTGTTTTTATCAATAAATTAATGAGTTTAAAACTTATGCAGTAAGATACCATTTCTTATACACTAAACTGGCTTACACGGGCCGCTCAGACGCCATCGCATAAGGCTATCTCAATTTTGTCGCGTATCATTTAATGAATGCTAAACATTTACGTTTGTGATTCAAATACCGGTTTGACACTTCCTCGCGGGGAAACCGCGGCATGAATCTACTTATAATATATGGCATAATTGTACAACTATGACGTTACTGAGTATTGATGGTTTCCCCACCAATACTAATTGTTTGTACAGTCAATAAATGGGTCCATTTTTGGGTAACAGGCTTAACCCAGACGTATAAATATTTTTCTAAAGGTATAAATTTATATTGTCCCATGTTGGTCTAGAACTAAAAAAGAATGTGCCAACTGTTTCTTGCCTAGCAGGTCGAAAAAGGCGACTAATGGTATATCGGGTTTTGGGTGTGTGATTGTGTAGGCGACAAGCTAGCCACTTGTCACTTCATTTTCACAATTACATCTAACCCAGCCCAGTTTTATTTTTGGCTGAATGTGGTTAAAGGGGCCTGCTGCCCCTTTGACTCTGCCTTCCTCTTCAGGGATTATGGGCGTGATATGTATGTATAAATTTATAAAAAAACTTTTTTTTTTTACCATTTCCTTCAGTTACATCCATCCTATTGCACATAGGTAAGGTCTATTTCGATGGATGTTTCAGGAGTCTAGAATGCTCTATAAATAAGCAAATTGAGCTTAATTTGCTTATCCTCTTTAGTGGCATGTATTTACTCAGTAATCGAGAAGAAAATAAACATAAGAAATCATCGAACTCAAGTGCCATCTTTCAATTTGTGATTCATCGTCATAATTCGTGCATCATCGGGCTCGAAAGCTTTTAATGACCTACTAAATTATAATTGTATTAAAGAGATACGACTACAAGGGTGGTTTTAATCTTCAAGCACCTGTTTTATCTGTAATTAAATTGAAAGAGAAATTACTGTTGATAATTTAACTTATATACAAAAACATACATACATAACATCACGCCCATAATCCCCGAGCTTTAACCACATTCAGCCAAAAATAAAACTGGGCTGTGTTAGATGGAAAATTGTGAAAAAGTAGTGACAAAGTGGCTAGCTTGTCGCCTACACAATCACATACCCAAAACCCCAAAGAATCTCATTTATTTAACATGGCCATGGGTGACGGAATCTTACAGGACAGATTGCCGTCACTAGTGGTCGTCAACATTTCTAGTTAATGTAGACGTAGTGTTCGGCCATGAGAGTTTACACCAGTTCATCACCGGCGCAAGCGCATGACGTACGGCGCGACCTGTGACTCACCTAAGCGGAGATCCTTTGCTGCGGTTAAAGCCGTCCGCTTGTCGCTTTATTGGCGATAAATGGTATTCCAAACACTGACTGACTAACTGTATATTATACTGCGGGTAGGTACAATTGAATAATTATAGTGTAAAGGTTTTCAAGATGTGTTCTATTTGGTGTCATCAGTATCCTGGCATTTTGTTCGAGTTTGAGACCGAGATCGTTACTACTCGGTCCTCTCGGACTATGATCCCAGATATAGTTAGTCCAGCCAGGCAGATGAACGTGATTTTTTGTATATTTATCTGTTAATTACAACAATCATCATCATCCTAGCGTTATGTCCCAAGCTTGACGGGGTCTGCTTAGACCATGATCCAGGATTTAGCGAGTTTGGTAATTACATTGAAGCAACTGCCGATCTGACCTTCGTAACCCTAAGATAAGGGAACCAGACAATTTTCGGATCATGGTTACAAATTCAAAGTAGTTTGAATTTGCAGGTTTCATGACGATGTTTTCCCTTACCTTCGAGCTAGTGGTATAAATACGTACATAGATAAAAATCTAGAGGTACGTGCTCGGGTTTGAACCCGCATTCCACGGTTAAGAGGTGCGTGTCCTTAGCTCAATTAATTACAACAAGAATTCACGTAGATATACGGCTAAATATATAATTTGATGTGACTGAACCCTAAAAATGTGAACTTGTATAAAAGCAGCATGCATTATGGTTCCTATATAAGCTCATATTTATATGGTTTACATATTGTGGAGTAACAGCATCGATATCGGCCCTGGTAGTGGCCAACCACACGATAAGAGGTAGCACCGCAGTTTGATATTGTTTGTGTCAATAATAAAATAAATATTAGACTGTTACATATATCTTACGAAGAAAATGATAATAATAACAGAACAGGGCTGAACTGACCCTCGGTGTCGCGTCCCATGCGAAATCTATAAAACGGGAAAATGTGGTTAAAGGGGCCTGCTGTCGGGGATTATGGGCGTGATGTTATGTATGTGTGTATTAAACGATAAAAAATAATGAATTCCTATCAATAATGGGCACTGTAATCTTATTCGGTTCGGTCGGTACTGTCTGCCTACCCCGCTAGGGGAGGGAAACGGCGAGAAGCTATTTATTTAGTCATTTTATTCAGCGCCCTATCAATGACTATCATCCTATCCGTGTGCGTCGCTCATTTCTGACAGAGAAACAATGCGCCCTTGACTAGTAAAGTAGTAGATATCCGACATCCATGTGGTTTCTTTAAATACCAATAGTTCACAATAATCCGAACGCGTTCACAGATCTTGGCACCATCGTTGTTTATAAACGTTATCTGTGGGAAGGGCAGTGCCCGTACTGTAGTTGCCCTTGCCAGATTTATTTTTACGAGGCTCTTATTTCATCATGCTATGAATGAATTAACCGACATTACCTATTACTATATTCGTCCGTATTACTCGTCCGGTTTTTTGGCGCCTTTTGAAATAGAGAGAGAAAAATCTTATTGGTCTTTAGCTTATTTCCTTGTTACCATATTTCACGATGTTTCCTTTTTTAAATTGCAAGTTCGAGCGACATGACAAAGACAATGGAACCGCAGCAAGTAATGGCACCTGCCTGCCTACTCAGACCCACGTAGGTAGTTTCATATGAGGGCTACAAGGAAGGTGGAGTAATTGCGAACACTTAAGGGAAAACTAAAATAAAACGAAACCAAATTAAGTTATCAAAGCTATGTATTAATCAATCTTTAGTTAAAGTAAACAACCTTATGTTTTTTATAATCAAGTGATATTTTTTTTAAGAAATCAAAATGTTATAAAAAAACAAAACATCTGGTGTCCGGGATTAACCCACGTCATGTGGGGTAATTACGGATACTGAATGGGGTAATCCCGGACACACTCTAATTAGCGCAAAAATCACATAAAAAGCCCTTCGACGAGCTGTCACCATTCGTGCACTTCTCGTGGGCCCATAATCTACATTTATAACACATTATCCAATCTTCGGTGATTGGTTGTACATATGTTTCGTTACAAATCAGACAATAATACTCTTCTTGATTCTTTGATTTAACTTTTTTATTATTTTCCTTTTTCTTGCATGTATCATTTTCAAATGCTTTCAAATTCTTCACGCCTTTCTTAGTTTTATTTTTGCTGTCCATCTTTTCATTAGCTTTAATTTGCTTTTTCTTCTTGCTTATTTGTTCTTTTTCTTCCAAGGCATCTTTCATGGGGGTGCTGGTTATTATAATTGAATGCCTCTTCCTGGAAGTTTGCCGTGTTTTGGGTTGTGATTTTTCCGGAACTGTAATAATTTCCTGAAATGAAATTGGTTCATCCAACTGAGCTATTTCGTTGATTGGCTGTACCATCTGAGCCTCAGGTGTTGTAGGTTCTTTCGTTAATACTTGTGCTTCCTGAGCCTCTGTTTTTTGGACATTGGACGACAATATTGTTTGAGTATCAGGCAATATGGCTTCTAAGAAGTGCTCGTCAAACTTTGTGTTGTCTAATGGCCAAATACCAGCTGCCCGGAATCCACTTGCTGCTTTCTCAATGTTGCTGATTCGATTAAACGCTTTAGTAAAAAGTTCGACGACTTCATACTGAGTAATTCTGTGGCCTACGTTGGAAGCCATGTATAAATCACATTCGCGATTATATGTCGTCTTGAGGGGTCCAAAATATGTTAAGTCCAGAGGTTGTATTCGATGTGACGTATGCGGTGGAAAAGATAACAGTACTATTCCATTCTGGCGACAAAGCAGATGGCAAGCAAGGCTCACGTGGCTTTCATGGTTATCTAAAACAAGTAGAATTGGTTTTTCAATAGATGGTTTGGCGTGTGAGATAAAATGATGTAACCAATCTACGAACAGGTCTTCGTTTATCCGACCCGAATCGCTAACTGCTGCTATCATATCAGAATTGCCTCCACGCAACAACTGAACATTCATTATTTTCCGCTTAAAAATGAAAAACGGAGGAACATAATTCCCTGAAGCACTGAACGCGCAAACAACTGTTGCTGTAGTTCCTCTTTCACCGCTTGTTATCATACCGACTTGCTTCTGGCCTCTTGGAGCTAGTATGCTAGAATTGCTCTGCACGTTAGATATGCCGGTTTCATCTACATTATAAATGCGATTAGCATCAAACTGATATTTTATTTGCAGTGATTCTAAGTTGTTGAAAAACATTTTTACTTCCGTTTCATTAAAGGCTGTAATTCTATTACTAGAAGTAGACTCAGGTCTACGAAGCGAAATATTAGGATGCCTCTTCTTGAACCCATGGAACCAATCTTTTCCTGCCATTCGGGATTTTTTGTCAAAATTGTGCTTTAAATTATTGACTTCGGCAAATTTGTAAGCTATTTTGCGGACCATCTCAATAGTTAAACCATAAAATTGCTTGCAGAATTTCAAAATATAGTCCACTAGTTCTGCTTCTTGTTCTTCAGAAAATATAGCCTTTCTTCCAGTTTTTGGAGTCTTAATAGTTTCTAGCTTAAGATAGTCATGAATAGTACTTTTTGGTACAGAAAAAGTAATAGCTGCCTTTCCTAGTGAAAGTGTTTTGTTCTTGACAGCTTCGATGGCATTCTCCAAGTCCACTAATTTATATTTAATCTCAGTCTTTCTTTGGTAATTTCTTGGCATCTGAAATATTAATTAACATTTAATAATAATATCAGAAATTTCATATATTCTAAATACGTATGTAGTAATTGTGATAAAAAAATAGTTATCCGGCCTATTGTAGCCTATCTCTACACCAAAATACACTTAGATATATTTATGTATTTATTTTAAACTTATTTTATTTACAATTTTGGTTATACGGTATTCGACTGTTAGCCGAGTCATATCCAAAAAAAATGTACGTCAGGAAATAGTCAGGAAACGGTATTGTCAAGAAATGTTAGGAAATGGTAATTGTAAAGGTGTGTTTAGAATAGTAAAAATGTTTCATAATATTCTGTCATCAATTATTTTTATTTATTTTTGGTAGTTATTTAATTAAATCCGCGTGACAAGGCAAATAATTTAGTATATCAGCGGATTTTCTAATCTAATAATATGAATTTTTAAATTTATATTAAGCGAAAATATGAATATTAATAGAAAAAATCATATTAAAAAAATAAAGTTGCCCTTATTACAAATTTATTATTGTAGGTAGATAGTTACTAATAGATTATTAAATGTTTATCCGAAATAAAACAAAAAACTTTATTTTGAAAATGTCACCTTACAGCTGTCTTCCCATTGCATTATGAACTTAGCCTTACCATGATTTACAATTTACTGACGTCAGGAAGTCAAGAAATTGTATCAGGAAATTGACGTCCCATAACCTTACTTTTCTAATAACTTGTCAAATTGTTGAATTATTAACTTACGCATGATATTATTTTATGAAATGGTATATTTATTATGTAAAGCAATACGTAACACGTTTCTTACGCACTTATTTCCTTAATCCAATAGCGTCAGTATATAGGTAACTTTTTTTTCCACATACCGAACACGATCCAAATAGCGGCGGTGTAGCAATTTGTCTATGGTGCATGCCAGTGTTGCCACCTACATTTTCATAATGATACCAGGGTTCTGTTTTGAAGCAAAAGTTGAAATTTGCGTCATTAAATGGGTGTTAGGAAATGGTTTGATTGGTTAGGACAAATAGTTAAATAAATACGTTTCTTTATAGTTATTTATGTAATGTATTAATTAAAGATCGTGCAATTAATGGGTTCAATCATTTTTAATTTGTTTAGTTCGTTTAAATGAACAGATTAATAGCACATTTTTGGTAAAATAAATTTTTAATAGTTAATTTTTAATAGGTAAATAATTTTTAATTTTTAATAGGTAAAAAAAGTTGACTTTTGTCAAAATTATGACTTTTATTTTTTGCTAGAATTTATTTAATAACTCAGTTTTAGTAGTAATTGTTTATTTTAGCATGTTGTTATACAATTTAAACAACATTCAGAATATTTTTTGTAAAAATGATTAAGATAATCCTAAAGGATAGTAGCCATAATAAAAATGTACAACTTTTTTGAATATGACTCAGCTACAAAAAGGAAGTTCAGCACTCAATATACTTATTGTTTGGGGGTAAATGCGGACGTTCGTAGTTACCCCACTCAAATCGTCCGCCATTGGCCGACTCGCCAAAAAACACAATATAAATATTTTATTTTAGGTTAGAAACAAGCGATGCCTGATACGAGTGCTTAAAAACGTTGTTGTTAACAAAAAATACATCATGCTCTAATGTTTTTGTACAGTAAGAAGCACACATGCAAATTTACACAAAAATAAGATGAAATTATTGAAAAATCATTAAGTTAACTTACCTTGAAGCGCGAGCGCGTCCTCACTTTAATACTTTTGGTTTGGCACTGGGTTGGGGGTAGTGATGCCGATCGATAGTCGACTATCGATAGTCTATCGATAGTTGACGTCATATCAATAGTATCGATAGCCTATCGATACTATCGTTACTATCGATAGCTTAGATCCAGGCAATACTATTGCATGAAAGCAATACTATCGATACTATCGATAGTATTGTTGGTCGCGAAGAATCAACTATTGATAGTATCAATACTATCTATAGTATTGTTCCTCGTAAATAAAAAACTATCGATAGTATCGATAGTTTTAAACTATCGATAGTCGTTTTATTTTCGATACTATTGTTTAGAAATTATTGGTATAATGGTCACTAGTACGTATAGGTTCTTTTATACGGTAATTAATTACTAAGACTTCATTACTTCTCTAGCGGTAATGCTGTATAATTTTAATCTTAATTATACAGCATTACCGCTAAAACTAAAACTCTTAAACTCTAAGTAATACTATCGAAAATTAAGGGACTATCGATAGCATAAAACTATCGATAGTTTTTTTATTTACGAGGAACAACACTATTGATAGTATCGATACTATCGATAGTTTGGTGAAATCTAGCCATAATACTATCGATACTATCGATAATATTGCAAGTCATCAATAGTATTACCCCAATTTGGACTATCGATAGTATCGATAATCTAACTGATTTTCGAGGTCAACTATCGATAGCGAAACCATCGATAGTTCGGCATCACTAGTTGGGGTCTACAAACGATTGCGTCATTCAAGATATCTCCTGTCTCGTTCTAACATAGTCAAACCTATGCGTCCGCCATTACCCGCCGTCCGTGGTCCCCCCACCCTCCCTTGCCTACTAAGGTTTTTTTTATACTTCAAGCATTTTAATTTAAGGTCGGGTAGTTTATTTAGTACTAGTGTATCCCTTTTCGTATTTTATGGGTGAGATTTTCGCCATGAATGGTTAAAGCGTTGGGAAATCAGGAGCGAGCAAACATATGTAGTAGATACCTTAGATAAATCATTTTGATTTAATCTAAGGTAGTAGGTAGCACTATAAAGGATTTCTGGATTATTACTAAAGTATGTCACTTAACAATTTTGACAGAAATCAACATGATGAGTTCACTTATAGGAAACCCGGACCTCTACACTCGTTGGCACAATGAATTACGTATCTAACTAACTAGAGAGATAGATATAATATACATACAAAATACATAGATATAACTAGATATCACCGAAATTTAGACAATGCTACGTCGGCCGAACGGGGGTCCGGGAGCCACCCAATTTAGCCACTGACGCTGACTCATTACCGTTGCGTTGGTGTCGGTAATTTAAAAAGTTGATGTAAGTAGTTATATTATTCATCAATTCAATTTCAATTTCAATTTTTCCGTACATTAAAAATCGTACCTAAATTGACCTATAAAAGTAGAATTGCTGAGAAAACGCTTTCCCTTTTTCAGAGAACAAAACAAATTTAAGTTTTTAATATCTTTATTAGTCCCAAACATATAGATTTGAGACAGATCATTTGCAAAATAAACAATACGTTCCGTAATGTTCCACTGTGTTGGGAAGGTAGGATATTATGGTCTAGAAAATAACTATTATATATAAATAAATTCTCCTGTCTGACACACCAATGCCCTAGTTTCAAACTAAGTATGTATGCTTGTACTATGAATATTAGGTGAATGAATAAACATACTAAAATATGTTTATAAACATCCATGACGCGATTAAAAAGGTGTTCCAATTTCATCAAACGAAACATTTGCCCCTGGCGGGATTCGAACCTGCGACCCTTGGTTTCGTGGTCTTTGACCAAACGACCAACAGGCCACGTTAATTTAAATACTAATATTGAGAGACTTGATAGTTATCCTCTTTAAAGTAGCTAATGATGTGAGGCGTAACTTTGACTATTTTTGTAGAAATATTAGGTATCCGCACATAAATGTATACCTGTGAATTTCTTACGTAGTGAGTAATTTCCGATACTAATTGATATATATAAACATTTTTATCCAGTGAGCAAATAGGTGAAGGACTGGTCGAATTCATGTCGCACACTAAGTTGTTACTATGTAAAGCAAGTTGGCAGAAAACCCTCGCGTGGCGCTAATTACCATTAAAGTGCATTATGCAAAAATATTTTTGTTAGCTACTATTTCCTTAATTATAAACATTTTCCTTAAAGAATTCCGAGTATTGCAGGCGGTCTAACCGTTATGTTAATATATGTACAACGCCTGTGCATGTCACAGAGCAATGTTTTAATACACCTTTGGTATGATATACAATGTAGGAGCTTTAATGTATTTGTTAAATTCAATATGTAAGTATATATGTACTTATAATACAATTGTAGGAATTATTTGATTGATATATTGTAAAGAAACACGAGAAACTTGGTGGTTATGAATAATTATTACGGAGCGATTAAATTAAAAGTTACAATACAAAGATGATGGATGACAGATAGAAAGAAGCAGTTTATGAATTTATGCACTTAGATGGCGCTTTTCAATAAATAGTCCGATGTTGGTCTGGGGCTTAAAAAATAATGTGCCAATTGTGTTTCTTGCCTAGCATGTCGTAAAAGACGACTAATAGTATATCGGGTTTTGGGTATTTGATTGTGTAGGCAACAAGCTAGCCACTTGTCACTACTTTTTCACAGTTTTCCATCTATCCCAGCCCAGTTTTGTTTTTGGCTAAATATGGTTAAAGGGGCCTACTACCCTTTTGACTCTGCCTACACGGGGATTATGAACTTGATGCTATGTTACTATGTTTTGTTACTTACAATACTTACATACCTCGGTATGTTGGACTTGGCAGTGACAAGTAAATCGTTGATCCGTCATGGTGTTTGCTGTTTTATGGAAAAGAAACTGTTACAACAATATTTTTTCCTAATTAATGCTGTCTATGTTCTATTATTGTTATAATATCTATTACCTCACTATTTAATGTTAAATTTCTCTCTGCCTACCCCGTTAGGGAAGAGGTGGGAAGTTTAGTTAGTTTTTAGTGTTAAACGATGTATTTGTAATTGTACGTACATAGTACGCAACTATTATATTTATAGTACATATATAGACATATATTTTTGTATACGTACTAAAAATAATTAAAAACCTACTGTGAGGTCACTTATTCTGCCACATTTCGATCTAACCCCACTGCTACGCTATGTAGTTAAATCATACAAACGAGTATGACTCCTCTACGCATAAAAGACGAAACTTTGAATTAGGTCAGGTCGCACATCAGCATATTATCAGCGGCTAGTCGTATCTAATCGCGATTATTGCCCGCTATCTAGCTGATTAGCCCGTAACGCTGGCTGAAGTACGTACCTAATAAAAAATAATACATTTCGTCAAAAGAAAATACTACTAAAAATACATTAGAGAATTCAAATGCAAGATTCAACTTCATAGGTACGACTACTTATAGATAGATAAATAGTAGATGTATATATTTGTATAGTCTTAACAATAACATTCGACTTTAAATCCAACGATTTAAAATTGTTATCAGGCCCCTGATTTTTTTGTTATGTAGACAGATGAACTAGATTATAATTATGACATGCCCGTTGATCGAGTGATCAGAGACCCTGGCTACGAAACCGAGGGTCACGGGTTCTAATCCCACAAGGGGCAAATGTTTCGTGTGATGAACATGAACTTTTGTACTCGAGTCATGGACGTTTATAAAAAACGTATTAAGTATGTCTGTCCGTTCGCCTAGTATCAATAGCACAAGCTTATAAGCTTAGTTTGGAACTATGGAATTGGTGTCAGTCTGAAGAATATATATTCCGCTTTACAAATAGGTTATATTAACAAGTTAACGGACCTTTGTCCGTTTCACAAATCGAACGTGGCGAAGATACAAGGGTTCCTTATTGTCTACGGAACCTTGGAGCCATAGATAAATACTTCAGTGATCAAGACATTCTAGAACCCTGAGGCAAACCGGCGCCCCATTTGTATGAAAAAACTTATTATTTGAGCGATTCCACTCTAACTAGCGTAACCCAATTTATAATAATCAAATTAGTTTAAGAATTCATAAGATAAACACTACAATGTACCTAATGATAGCTGGCTTGTTCGTTTTCTCAAATATAGCCTGCAAATATGCGTCACCGGCTTAAATAAAACCAAGAACAAACACGGTCAATGATAACCGTTTTGCTAGTATCCAATAGATAAGTAACTCATTCATCAAATATTTATATCAACTCATGCGCAGCTGAGTGTGTCGGCTATTTGTGTTAACTCAATATTGTGCTGTGTCACATCACAAAATGTGCCGAGTGACCTGTGAGGTAGTTGCCGCAGGACTTGCCAAATTCACCCCGTCTAGAGTGGTGCGACAAGCACTAACAAACACTTTTTAAGGAAGTGTGTTGACACCTTTTCAGGGTTCTGTACCTAAAGGGTAAAACGGGACCCTATTACTAAGACTCCGGTGTCCGTCCGTCTGTCTGAACCGTGATAGTTAGACAGTTAAAATTTTCACAGATGATGTACTTGTGTTGCCACTATAACAAGTACTAAAAAACAGAATAAAATAAATTTTTAAGGGGGCTCCCACACAACAGACATGATTTTTTTGCCGTTTTTAAAGATGATGGTGTAGATCCCTTCGTGTGCAGCGAGTCTGACTCGCCCTTGGTCGGATTTTAAGTGAGGTACTGCGAGAAACAATTTTTTTTGAACCCAGGGAAATGCTTTACGCACCATCCCGCTAAAACTGGGGGGAATCAGCGAGATCTTCGAGAGGTGGCAGGAGGACCCTGCTCCGCCCTGAAAACGACGGGGTATACCGCCTGGGATGTACCGTTTACACCTTCATCTAAGGTGACCACGGGAGTTGACACCTCCTGTAAAATGAGTAATGTTCTTGAAGTCCATTCATATGAAATCTTACGTCAGCGATCTCTGGAGGGATAGACACTGTCCAAGGAATAGTAGATCATTCGAACATATGCAGCCAAAATGGAATTAAATTTAGATAAATGAAAAATAAAAAAAAAATGTGAAAAGTTTTGGTTAACGGAAAATAGTAAAAAGGGTCGTTCATCGCGTATATAATCATACATACATACATAGCATCATGCCTATAATCCCCGAAGGGTAGGCAGAGTCAAAGGGGCAGCAGGCCCCTTTAACCACATTCAGCCAAAAACAAAACTGGGCTGGGTTAGACGGAAATTTTTAAAAAATAGTGACAATGTGGCTAGCTCGTCGTCTACACAATCACATGCCTAAAACCCCATTAATCGCCCTTTACGACATGCTAAGCGAGAAACACAGTTGGCACATTATTTTTAAGTCCCAGATCAACATGGGACAATGGGCTGGGTTAGATGGAAAACTAAACGAATACAATTAGTTTGAAGTCCCAAGCCAACTTGTGAACATAGATTTTGACGTATTTATTTCCCGTGATCAACTTCCTTTAGACCGTATGACGTCACGTTTTGCCACCGTGACGTCTCCTGGCAACGGTTCGGGCAACTGATAAAACTAATTTGGTAGTTTATATATGCCGGAATTTTTATTAATGCGTAAAGCAAAAACTTTGTACCCCTTTCGTTGCCCTCGGTGCCATAAAATCTGTGCGCTGGGGCGACCCGTGCGCGGTGCGTCACTTATCGATAACTGCAATTATTATTATAAGTAGTTAGTATTATTGTCTCCACGAAAATGCATCATTAATCCTAAGAAATGGGATTCTGCTACGCAATAATTAAGAGGAAAAAAGCAAGAAAATCTATATCGTTTTGTAATTATAATTGAAAATAAGATACATACTCATTAGAGTTAAATTAGGCAGGTATCCTTATTCTTCATCTTACTAGCTAATCCCATGCTTAGTCGGTAATTATAGGTAAAAAATCTTTTGTTCTTAATTGTGGAAAAAAATTGGATCATTACTATAATTCCAATAGGTAGTAAAAAACATTAGGCTGTTAAATGTTTTTGTGCATCAAAATTAAGTCGACGTATTTTTTTAAATAAACATAGTAAATAAGAAATTGTAATTAAATTCACGAAAATGGAAAAAAAAATGGTTTGGAAAACTTTGCAATTAAATGTATAAAAATTACAAAGATTCATTCACTGTAACCGTATTCCGAGGTCAAAACCTCCAGGCACTCCCAGTGGCGGACCGGGGGGCGGCCCGGGTCTCTGGTCCTGGGGGTCCTTATATTATCTCCAAGTTCCTGTAAATTATAGAATTATCTATATCAAACCCCTCTCCCCATTTCGGGCAAGCTACACTGCTCGTATCCCTACTAGGGGCCTCATATAGCTCTTTGCCGCCCCAGGCCTAAAACATCAAACACCCCATCTGGGGTTGGAGGCGTGATGTCCGTACAAGACGACGTTACCCGGCGCTATTACGTTACTACAGACTACACAGTACGCGAATAACAATTTCCCATACACCCCGTTATCAATCCGCACACACATCACCTCGCTCAGTACTGCGCACGCGATCGCGATAGACCGACGTACACATTGTTTCCTTTGTTTATACCTAGTTAAAAAAAAAACATTCAACATGGGGTGCGGCGAATTCCTAGTCAAGTACATTCTCTTCTTCGCCAATTTATTCTTCGCCGTAAGTACATTTTTGGAATATGATACAATTGCTACCTACCTTCATGCAACCTTTATCAATTTTATCTAAGAATTATCGTTACCACAGGCACTTAAGCAACAGTGGTCGTATAAACAGCTATATTATAGTACCATGGATGATCTAGAAACAACTTATCTACTATCATCACACTTTGGATATTATAGCTCCTGTGTATTGTTCCTTTCTGTGATCAACCCTCGTTTGAAATACCTAGATTTAATATTTAAGACCGTTATCATTTAAATATCTTAATTACACATTAAGATTAATTGTGTAGGCGACAAGCTAGCCACTTGTCACTACTTTTTCACAATTTTCCATCTAACCCAGCCCAGTTTTATGGGCGTGATGCTATGTGTGTATCTTAATGTGTCACCTAAACCTTTTGTAATTGTCGTCACGGTAATGTCAAATATTATGTTGTGTAACACTTAAACAACAGAATTGAACTACCATCCAATATCATTTAAAACATTTTAATATTGCGAACAAACCCTGGAATAAGAATGATTCAGTAGCACAAGCACGAATTAAACTTCGGTCCTTCCTTGGTGCAATAGGGAGTAATTGGCCGCATCTTAACTATGATGCAGCAGATGCAATTGTCTATGTCTGTTCAGAGATAATAAAGGTGCAGACGTCATACACAAATAACGCTAAATCATCATTACTAAACTTCACGCCACTTTCCTAGCGGGGTAGGAAGAGAGAACTGAAACCGAAAAATCATCATGTTCTTCAAATAGCACCTTATGATAGCTTAGATGAACCTATTAATTAATAATATATATTACTTTTTTAATTGTTAAGTAGTTGGTGCAGCATACGAGTAGTCATTGAGCATCATAAACTGTGATATCTAATGATAAGTAGTTATTGAAATACAAATTCGTGGAAGTATCGCGTTTTGCGTTCGGCCAAGTCAATACGTACACTAATTACCTATAAGAACACATTATCACATACCTACTAGCTCCTGCCCGCGGCTTCGCTCGCGGTACATCGATAAAACATAGCCAATGTGTTAGTCGGACTTATTCGTCAACTCTCTTGCTTAAGCCAGTTGGCACCTACAGGTTTTGTCTATGTTATCCAGCTATATGAGCTCATTTTAAGGTTTCGTTAAAATCCATTAAGTAGATTTTGCTATTAACATCCATATATTTATCCATACAAACTTCGGCGTATTTAATATTAAGAGGATTAGAATGAAATTGGAATGCTGATAGATATCATAAACATAAATTATTTATCCGTTAACAGATTTTTTTTAATATTTTCTAATTATCTCATCAATCTGGAAGCGATAGTTTTCAATATTATAGTAACAGCACATAATAAAATCAGATCAGACTATTATTATAGGTACCTACGTACCTATAATAATAGTCTGATATGTACTCCTGGTACGTGAGTAACAAATATCGATAGGATGTGAAACATATCCTTGTATTAGTAAGTAGATATATCACCTAACAATGAGCTGTCTATAGATAGCACTCATATGTAATCATTAACAATAAAGTTCAGCTTTTAATTACTCCTGCAAATATCCTATAGATGAAATAATTTTACTATTGCTCTGTAATATAGGTATAAATGTTTTTATTAGTCCCATGTTGGTCTGTGACTTGGCTCATGTTGATCTGGGACAAAAAAAAATAATGTGCCAACGATGGTTCTTGCGTAGCATGTCGTAAAAGGCGACTAATGGTTAACGGGCTTTTGGGTATGTGGCTGAGTAGGGGACGAGCTAGCCACTTGTCACTCCTTATTCACAGCTTTCCATCCAACCCAGCCCACCGTCCCATGTTGGTCTGGGACTTAAAAATAATATGTAGCATGTCGTAAAAGGCGACTAATGGTATATCGTGTTTTGGGTGTGTGATTGTGTAGGCGACAGGTTAGCCGCTTGTCACTGCTTTTTCACAATTTTCCATCTAACCCAGCCCGGCTTTATTTTTGGCTGAATGTGGTTGAAGGGGCATGCTGCCCTTTCGACTCTGCCTACCCCTTCGGGGATTATGGGCGTGATGTTATGTATGTATGTATGTTTTTATTAGTATTTACATACATACAGCACTGGGGACAAAGATTTTGTTGGTGTGACACACTATCGCGCCTGCGATGCCCGATGGGTTACGCAGAGTTCAAAAAGCGATAAGCCGAAAACAAAATTGAGTTCGATCGGATTGTAAATTATGCAAAAGCAATGACAAGAGGCTCCTCGTCATCAACATTATCACAAAACAAACGTAAGTAGGCAACGACTGTAATAGTTGTCAATTAAGGTCCATACCGACGTGGGACGAATAAGTATATCACTTGACTAGCTTCTGCCCGCGGCTTCGCTCGCATCGTACTTACATCGATACAACATAGCCTATACGTTATTCGGGTGTATGAGATATATTATTCTAAAGTTTCATTAAAATCCATTCAGTAGTGTTTGCGTGAAAGAGTAACAAACATTCATCCATACATACAAACTTTCGCATTTATAATATTAGTAGGATTCTAAAAACAAAGAATTTATTTGTAAGGGTTTTGGGGCGTAGTCTTACATACATAAAAACTGATTATTCAATTCCTTTTTTATTGCGGCATGTGGCAGATGATAAATTTATATCAAAGTCACGTACAACGAAATGGATAAAAATGTTAGATACTAATACCTATACGTGAAAGTTTGTATGTTTGTTATTGAATCAGACTCTAATAGCTGAACGGAACTAGCTGAACATTTGCATATATACGCATGCTTAATGGTAAAGTGACCTAAATCTAAATTTGTTTATTTGTATAAGGACATATTACAGGTAACAGATAAAGAAAGTACATATTTTTATATATAAGGAGCTTAAGACTAAACTATCACCTAAAGACATGAATCCCTGACATGAGTGAATCGACTGGCCCGTTGGTCGAGTGGTTAGAGACCCTGGCCACGAAACCAAGAGTCGCGGGTTCGAATCCCGCTAGGGGCAAATGTTTCGTGATGAACATGGACATTTGTACTCGAGTCATGGATGTTTATAAACGTATTTAAGTATGTCTATCCGTTCGCCTAGTATTCATAGTACAAGCACAAGCTTAGTTTGGAACTAGCGAATTGGTGTGTCAAGTCAAGTGATGCTTGAGTGATGCTTGAGTAAATTACAACATAAAAGGAAAATAGCTTGTGTTACAATAAAGTGTAGGTACACAACTAGTTTACATTATAAGTCATAGACGGCTCTAAGAGCCCTTTTGAAAACATTTATTAAATTTTTGTCGTATATCTAAATTAATATTACCTGTAAAAACATTTAAGTTTATTTTCAATCAGCAGCAAATATTGAGTTACGTCACTTTACCATTAAGATTACCATATAGATTTGATATTCATCTAATTCAACATATAATACCTAGTGTTACAAATGTTTTACATACATACATATATAACATCACGTATATAATCCCCGAAGGGATAGACAGAGTCAAAGAGGCAGCAAGCCCCTTTAACCACATTCAGCCAAAAACAAATCTGGGCTGGGTTAGATAGAACATTGTGAAAAAGAAGTAACAAGTGGCTGGCTTACCTACCATAATCAAAACCACTTAGCCTACACAATCACATACTCAAAACCCGATATACCATTAGTCGCCTTTTACGACTAATCAATTTCTTAAAAAATATATAGGTATGCATATGCTATGCTGGCATACTGACAACAACACTATTAATACTACAAATGCGAAAATAAATATGTCTGTTACGCTTTCACGTCTAAACCGATTTTGATAAAATTGGAATGCAATAAGTTCATCCCGGAAAAGTCGATAGATTCCACTGGATACTCGATATGTCTATTTCTGTCTCTGTGACAAGTAGTATCATACGTAGACAGAGCCGCGGGCAAAAACTAGTAGTTAGTTAATTAATCAGCCAACCGATTCTGAAACATTTTGTATACAATGTGTGTAACAAATCTGTGATGTAAATCATTAATTACGTTATAACATAATTAGTAATTTACATCACAGATTTGTTGTGAGTAAAATGTTTGTCCCATGCTAGTCTGGGACTAAAAACTAATGTGACAACCGTGTTCCTCGTCTAACATTTCGTAAAAGGCGACTCTATTGATGTTGGGTTTGTGATGATGTCGGCGACGAGGTAGCCACTTGTCATTTTTTCACAATTTTCAATTCCAACCAAATAAATATTGTTTTTTAGCCTGAATTTGGTTTAAGGAGTTATCGCTCCGTGAACTCTGCATGCTAAGTAATATAGGTATATAGTATCGTTTCGTCACTTCGAAGAATACAACAATCGAACGAAGCTATCTCATGTGGTTGACCACACGACCAGATATTTAAATTTTTCCGCTAAATTTCGCAGAACAAGACGCACCTACATATCTCTTATCGGCAGATAAGATTACTTTAACGTATTGTACAGCTGAAACAGAGTTTGAGAAATCCAATGTATCTTAGGCACATATGCATAAAGTTCAAATTACTGCACAGAAATATAAATCAATACTATACACACTATCTCCTTAAGTTGAGCGATCGTACTTCGACACAATTTTTTACATATACATTTATATATAAACAGCATATTGACTATTTGTTTTTACCTTTTGTATTCTCGTAGTGATATCGGCATTTTCAGGGAAGGGCGTGTTGGTTATACTTTAGGATATGGAATTGCGGATCAGACAACAAAGTCGTTATAGGCATTATTCCTTAAATCACGAATACTGCATTTAGCGAACATTTTCATTAAAGCGACCTCTAGCCGATCTTTGTAACCCTTAGAAAGAGGAACAAGACAAATTATGGTAGTTGTTTGAATATACGATTTTTTTTAAAGTTTTACTGAAGGGATTAATGAAATACGAGTCTGGGACTTGGCCCATGTTGATCTGGGACAAAAAAAAAAGAATGTGCCAACTGTGGTTCTTGCCTAGCATGTCGTAAAAGGCGACTAATGGATTACGGGCTTTTGGGTGTGTGATTGTGTAGGCGACAGGTCAGCCGCTTGTCACTGCTTTTTCACATTTTTCCATCTAACCCAGCCCGGCTTTATTTTTGGCTGAATGTGGTTGAAGGGGCCTGCTGCCCCTTTGACTCTGCCTACCCCTTCGGGGATTATGGACGTGATGTTATGTATGTATGAGTATGTTGCCACAAAACCTTACTGAACATGTTTTTGCGTTTTTCTGTTTGACACCTCAGTTTTCATAGCACAAACATAAATGCTTAGTTAGCTAGAACATTTATACGTCTGAAAAATTTATTTATGTATGCTACAACTACAATGGTAACTTTGACTAATGTAAGGTCGACTATTCAATTTGTTTTAAGAGTCGGGGCAAATCGACGGCTCGTTATTTCCATTTTCGCAACTGAGATGATTTTCACTACAGTTTTTTTTTAAACTTACATACATACATACATAACATCACGCCAGAGGCAGCAGGCCCCTTTAACCATATTCCGCCAGAAACAAAACTGGGCTGGGTTAGATGGAAAAATGTAAAAGGTGGTGACAAGTGGCTAGCTCGTCGCCTATATAATCACATACCCAAAACCCCATATACCATTAGTCGCCTTTTACGACATGCTAGGCAAGAAACACAGTTGGCACATTCTTTTTAAGTTCTCGACCAATATGGGACAATAATTGCTTAAAACTTGTACAGTACATACAATATTCCGAACTTTCGAAACTAGCTTACAAACAGAAGTCGCCCACAGTTCATGTTGTGGGTTGGGTTGAGCGGTGTTTGACCAGTGGATCTAATTTAAGTCTAGCAGCAGATACCTTAATTCGAAACCTATGCTTCCAGCTGTCGGGGTTGGCGCTTCTGGCCCTGGGCGTGGTGGTGCAGCTGCAGGTGTCGGAGGTGGTCAGCATCGCGGGGCTGAACATCCAGGTGGCGCCCATCTTCACCATGATCCTGGGCGGGGTCGTCTTCCTCATCGCCTTCTTCGGATGCTGCGGTGCTATCAGGGAAAGCAACTGCATGCTGGTTACCGTGAGTATTTGATCTTGCTTCTTGTTCAATTTTATGGAAGAAGAGAGTTCATTCTGTTTCTGCGAGTTATCCCATTTCTAGGCGTGGCACCCGCTAACCATGATCATGGCATGGGGCTTCATTAACAGATCGAGAGAGAGAGATTTAAAATCTAAGAAGTGGAAATAAATTGTTACAATAACAATGCATATATAATCTGTTTCTAATTTCCAAATTGATTGACATATTTTTGTAAAGTTTTTTTAAAAGTTTTAAAAAAGAGACGTACCAAATCATCTGATTTGGTAGTGATGTGATGTCTAAAGTGAAGAGAAAGTGAGGTCAATATGTTATATTTACATAAAGGCAAATCAAGGGTCATCCAGAAAAACTGTCTGTAGTGCCTGATTTGAGATGCAATTTCCCCGGATTTAACATTATGTCCGTCTATTTCCAGTTCTCGATCTTCATGCTGATCCTGATGGCGGCGAAGATCGCGCTCGCGACGCTGATCTTCGTGCGGTTGGACGACGTGGTGCAGGACGTGCCGCGCTGGCTGCAGGCCTCCTTCACCGCCAACCAGGACAGCTTCCACGAGATTGAGAAAGCCGTGAGTACTTGTAGTTTCTTTTTAAAAATGGGATATCTGGGCATCAACTACAAGCCTAGAAGAGTGCTAATGCATTGTTGCTGGCTAACAAGAAACTAAACATTAAGTCAAAATAGAATCGATTTAGTTGGTTTAGATAAAAAATTGTGACAAGTAGTTAGCTCGTTGCCTACATAATAACAAATCCTACCCAAACATCATTAGTTACCTTTTACGAGATGCTGGACCAGGAACATTTAGTATGTACATTCCTTTTGAGTCCCAGACCATCATGGGACTAGAACTTATATACATACAATTAATCTGAAGAGTATATTTGTTTGTTTGAAAAATATTTAATAAACTTCCAGAAAGTCTATTAGCATTACCTTCACATAAGTTCAAATTGTGCATTAAAACGTTATTAATGAGTAAGGGCTACTATAAGATTGAAGACTTCCTAAATGATAAGCATATATGTTTAACTTCATAATTAAGTGTTCACCTGCAGTGTTGTTACCTAGAAGGTGTAGATTATTAAGTACGAAATTGAAAATGTTGGCATTTAAAAGAGTAACTATTGAGTTTCTTGCCGGTTTCTTCTCGATAGAGTCTACCTTCCGAACCGGTAGTAATGTTTTCTTTTCTGTTTAAATTGACTATTTATATGTGCTTTTTTGAAGCCTTTATAAATAAAGAGATTTTGAATTTGAATTTGGTCGAACGCGCTAATCGCAGGAACTACTGAACCGAATTCAAAAATATTTTTGTGTTGTAAGTTCATTTATCAAGGAAGGCCGGCTATAAAACATTAACCATAAACGCGGATAAAACCGCGATCACAGCTAGTGTAAGCATACATTTATTGATGATTGCAGTTCTCGTGCTGCGGGCCAACGGGCCCGCTGGCGTACCGCGATATAATGCTCCCCAACTCGTGCTGCGCCGAGCCGCCCTGCACCGTGCTGTCCGCGTACCCCGGCTGCGACACCGTCGTCAAAGACTTCTTCAACACCTTCGGCATCGTCATCGGCGTCGTCGCTATCGTCATCGTCGCTCTAGAGGTGACCACTCTCATCTAGATTGTGAAGTAGCTGCTCCTTAAAGCTAGTGTAAATGTTAGACTAAATCACATATATATTGTACTGATTGTGAGCAATCAGAATCAACAGTGGTATTACAAATATATACTGTTATGGTGTTAATATTGGATATTAACACCCAGACACAGAACAAACACAAGTATTCGTTCACACGAATGTGTGTCCTGGGTGGGGATCGAACCCACAACTCTTGGCGCATGGGGCATGGTCACTATCGAATGCGCCATTGAGCCAGTCAAATATGTATTGCCATGGCTACGATTTACATTCAGCAGGACTGGAAACCAGAGCATCTACTTAAATGTCCTGCTTTGAACCAATGCCCTTCGTATGTGACTTTATATACGATATAGTCCATCCTGCTAAAGCCGGCCCTGGGTAATTACCGGTTTTTGGCCACTTCCTTTAAGTCTAACGCTCCATAACATCTGGCGCCCCAGTCGCCTAAAGCCGCATTGGAAATACCTTTATGACGTTGGTCTACTTAGCAACTGAATTACACATAGTATAACAATATGTTTGCGTGTTCCAGCTGGTGGCGGCGGTGTTCGGGCTATGCCTGGCCAACCACGTGCGCAATAAATACAGGAGGCGCGCTTACTGAACACGCGTCTCGTACTACGTGCTGCGCCGCTCCGCCGGGCCTTAATGCCGACCGCTGCGCCGGCGCAGGCGTCGCAACAAGGAGACGGAAACGAGGCATTCAAGGATACAATGCATTTCATCTCTTCTCTCACTGTCATTCTGATTTGAAAGAGTCTTGAGACCGTGGAAAGTTATTTTCCGTTTCATACAAATTTCTGCACTATATACTTAAAAATAAGTATATATCATGTTGTATTACAGTTGATAATTTTGTACATATTTATTATCTTTCTCGTAATTCGTCGTCAAAGTCTCCTATTACTTTTTTTTTTGGTTTTTTTTGATTGCACAATGTTATTAGTTTTGTTTACATACATTTTAATGTAAATTCATTTACATAGCAGAAGTACAACAGTTCCTCTCCAAATTAGGAAGCTGTCTGATTTGTTTAGACTTCAAGGTTATTTTAAACTATAACTAACTTTTTTCAGAATCCAAAGAAATATCCTCCTCCTTTTTTCATAATCAATGTTCTTAGAAGATTGTTCATTGATTTATTCATTACTATAATTATAGTAGTGCCTTTATTTGTTAACCCAGGTAGCTGTTGTCATGGGCATAGGCAAGGGGGAGCCCCCCCCCCCCCCCCTCTTAAACTGCCCCTCCTTGTATTGCCCCCCTGGACTAATAGCTGCGTACGCCTATAGCTGATGTAATAGTTATCGTTATTCATGACTGTAAACATAAAATATTTATTCTGGTGAGAAGCAAATATCAAAATGAATATTATGTAACAATAACCGCTTTAAAATATATTGACTATACCAGTTAATCAGAATCTAGTCGCAGTTATTCGCAGAGTAAATATTTCAACAAAATAGACCAAAAATAATAATATACCCACCGCCGTTGATAGAAACACTTTTGATTGAGCATTTGCACTATATTCAAACATTTTGGGTTATATTAGATACGTACCTACAATAGTGACTAGGATGGACTGGTTGTAGGTTAAATCATCAATATATTTGTAAGCGATATGGTTGTAACACTGTACAAAATATAGGACAAAGTCATGTAAAATATTCATGTTAATTTAAGAATAGATTTAGGAATTTAAGGTTTTGTATAATGCGATTAAAATATACAAAGTAAACCATTTATTTTTATCAATATCCTTTGTGATGTTGACCCAAATATTCATGTACTAGGGCTGTAATGACGACGTGCTTCTGGGGTCAACGGCGCCCCGGTGGTATTAATAAATAAAATAAACACGAGCCTAAGACTGACACCCCAATTCCCTAGTTCCAAATTAAGCGTAAGCTTGTGCTATGGATACTAGGTGAACGGATAAACATACTTAAATACGTTTATAAACATCCATTACTCGAGTGCAAATGTCCATGTTCAGCAGACGAAACATTTTTCCCTAGTGGGATTCGAACCCGCTCCCCTCGCTTTTGTGGCCAGGGTTTCCGACCACTAGGCCAACGGGCCTGTATATTGGTAATTTCGTATGGCTGGACCAGATAAGACTAGACAAAGGTTTTTGAATCATGCTCATGCGTGGGCGCAGTTAGGGCGCGGCTATACCTATCATGACCGCGCAAGCTGAACAACGACAAATAAAAAAAATATTAGTCAGCACGGATGGAAGTCGACATGACATTGATTCAGTTTCATAGTTTTAATCCTACTAATATTATAAACGCGAAAGTTTGTATGTTTGAATGTTTGTTACTCTTTCACGCTTAAACTACTGAATGGATTTTAATAAAATTTAGAATAATATAGCTCATACAACCGAATAACATATAGGCTATGTTTCATTGATGTACCACGCGAGCGAAGCCGCGGGCAGAAGCTAGTCTTTTATAAAGTGTAACTATCTCGCTGGTCTATTAGCATGACCCACTTAGAGATCCAAAAGGTATATAATTACATATACATCACGCCCGTAAACCCTGAAAGGGTGACCCTTCAGGTATCAAAACAAACAGTTTTCTCTGTTAAATATAATTTTAACCTGTCCTGTACCAAATCATAAGTTTTATTCGACAAAGAACTTAGATATTGCACAACAAAATTGACCTCTCGATGCGTTGATGTCTTTAACACGTAACTAAATTCAAATAGGTTCCACAAGTGTCCTGTTAATAGGGTACTCTAATGTCATATCTATACTAACTTGTGGTCACAGTGGTCGAATTCGACCATAATTAATTAATTTTTTTTATAAATTTCTAATGCAATATTTATTAAAACATTAGCTTTCTGCATTCCTTCTCCATATTATAAACTTTAACTGTGCCAAATCGCATACTGCTCCGTTCACGGAATATTCGTAAAAAGGGGTACAAAAGATTATGCTTCTATAAAGAGTTTGCGACTGGCTCGATGGCGCATTTGGTAGTGATCCTGTCAAGAGTTGTGGGTTCGATCCCCAACCAGGACAAACATTCGTGTGATGAATACTTGTGTTTGTTCCGTGTCCGGGTGTTAATATCTAATATTTAAGTATATATTTGCAATACCACTGTTGATTTTGATATCCGTAACACAGGTGCTTAAGTTACTTAGTTCGAAGTCAGATCAATGTATGTGACGTTGTGGGATATGGGGATATATATCGGGGATTACGGGGGCAATGATATGTATGTTATACGTAAACATAAATAGTTTTTTTTTCAATAAATTCGAGATACAATACCCTTCTTGAACGTTAATTAGTCACTAATTATTATGTGATTGATAACTGCTCTTCAGTTACGACTAAATTGACCAAGCCCAGTTTTACATAAGCAGATCAATCACATCAATTAGTGACTAATTAACGTTCAAGTAGGGTATTGTATCTCGAACACTTAGCTCTGACTAATTGAATACGATATTACAACGACTTGACTTAAAGTAATATGCATGTACGGTATGACATGTAAAGATGTGTTATAAATCATTGATTTTAATAATCAAATACTTATAATCGGGGGATATTAAAATCACGACGAGCGCATTATGCTTAAAATCGCCAACGCAACGTGCGCAATTGAGCATGACAGTTTTAATTTGTATAACTTTCGATTCGAGGATTACTATTTCGTGGACCCAGTCGCGGGACCTTGGCTGGAACATACTCTACATGAGCGTACATGTTCCTAAGGGATTAAGGAACGGTAACAGAGGTTATGGAGGTGACTATAATCAGTAATTGATGGATTTTAGCTGCTGCTGATGACAATATTGCGAATATGCGATCAAATCCTGCTAGGGACAAATGTTTCGCTTGACGAACATGGACATTTGTACTGGACTCATGGATGTTTATAAACGTAAGTACGTTTATCCGTTCACCTAGTATCCATAGCACAAGCATAAGCTGAGTTTCGAACTAGGGAATTAATGTGTCAGCCTGAAAAATGTATTTATTTAATATAGTTTAGCATGTCTAATCCAAAGAAGTTGCCATTTGACAACCTTTATGCGCTACTCGCGCTGTGATATGTACTTAATGCAAGATTTTATGTAAAAACGTATATTTTTAACATTATGATATTAGTAACGACATATACTTATTTTAGTTATTTTGATATTGGAAGCGGTGACTAAGTGCATGCATTGGTGTCTATCGATATTCTGTTTTATCTATCGGCCGCGATAACGTCAGCCTATACCTTTTGTAAACAGCGGCTAACCTCAGTTGTGATACACGCGAGTTACCGCGAGAGAGCAATATTTGTCGCCATGTGTTGCGCTGAATTCATTGTCAAATATGTGCTGTTTGGCGCTAATCTCATATTCGCGGTGAGTGGTTTATTCAAAATGACAGAGTTTCATTTAAATAATCAGCTGTAATCAACCTTTTTAAAGGTGTCACTTAATCTTAGCTTATTAGGTTTAGTTTATCTGATGAGTGCCAAATTTAAGACGGTTTAAAATTACAACACCAGGCCAACCAGAGGCTTGGTGGTGGGATTATGGACATATAACGATTCCCACAGTTCCCACCACTCGAGGAGGAGCGCTGCGGGGTTTTGTGGGTATTCCCGTCCCTGTACAGGGCGGGTGAGTCCCACACACCACGTCGTTCTCCCGGACGGCGTGAAGGTGCGCAAATGCATACCCCGCGTAAAAAAAAGGCCAACTAAAGGCTCAGAGCTGCAGGTTAAGTATGGCTGATCCAAATGGGTCTAGTGTCTGTGTTTGGGAACATCCATAATACGGCTTGGCGGTGCGTGCACCGGGGCTCTGAAACCAAAGACATACTACGTAACCAATTTTTCGTCTTCTGTCTAAAGCTCACATACAACTTATTTATTAACCTATAACAATATATATATAAATTTTGTTGTATTTTGCAACGCGACTGGTTTGGGAGCATTTCGGAGTTATAAAGTGTCCATACTGTTCTTGTACTGCCGTTACGTGTTACAATATTGAGTTTATTGGCCTAACATTATATTTTTGTGCTGGAAAACTAAATAAATTAGTCAGAAGTCGAAGAATGAAGAATCCGCAAATAACGCAGCGTCAATACGCTATCCCAGGTTCATTATCTCTTCAATGCAGCGCAACAGGAATATAATCAGATACATAAGCTGTCTTAAACGCGTCTGCAACACAAACCTATCGCGCTGAAATTAAAGTGAAAGTGTTTATCTCTGCAATGTACCGACGTGAATTCAGAAATTCGACTTAACTGTCAAACCACTTAGATATATTTGATTTATATTCTGTTAAAATTTATTTCCCGTAAACAATATGTCCTTTTTCTTGTTAAATTCCGATTCACTTACATAATTATCCATTTCTCACTTATAGTACCTATTTTAAGGTTTTTCCTCAAATATTATAAAGGTATTTATTGTTCTCTACCTTCATTCATGATACTATCTTATCCGTCTATTGGTTTTCCCATTCCACTAACATTTCCGACAAAACAGTAGGTAATATTTGTACAAGAGCACCACTTCAGTGCCGTGAGGAGGTCCCACTTGATACAAGCGCCAGATTTAGGATCCCTCAATTAACCTATCTGTTAACGGAATATTATTGTAATTTATTTACACTATATCGAGAGACTCTAATAGAAAACTTAACCGGGCAAAAAAGTTATAGATTATATTAAGTCCGTTAATTAGATTGAAAAAAAAATTGAACGTTATAACGTTATATTTTTTGGTTAATATACAGGAAATATTACGAAAAATGAGTGCATCAGAATTCTGCAGTGCAGCTATGACGTCACAAGACTAAAATTTGTAGGGCTTAGTGACGTCGCGTAAAATATTAACGCGCTGTATCTTCGTAATTTTTAACCCTTGACGGAAAAGGGGTTTTCCCAAATTTTCATATTGCTCATGTGATTAATCTGTCAATGCGGCAGACATTTAAACAATAATCTATTATAATTGATTTCATATCTATAATGACAGTAATCACTAAAGTAATAATAAAAATAGGGAAAAATTATTACAACTATACTAATTTAGGTTCAAAGTAATGGGAAGTATCCATTCACTTAATGATAAAACCATGTATGTTGATAAAAACAATCTTTATTTATCTGCAGGAAATGACAAATCAGATCTTTTTAAGCTACGAAAATGCTCATTATGAAAATTTACACTTAATGAATCATATTTCATAATAACTAAATGAAACAAAAATGTAGTCGTATTTCTGACAACAACTCTTAATCTTTTTTTTTAATATAACATCAATATAGTTATCGCTATCTTAGCTAGTGCCATTTATTATACACAAACTTTTAGGAATTTCCACCGCTTATCTCTAGTATCTAGCGTTTAATTTTTGAATTTTCTGCTAGATATTTATTTATGAATATCAATCAAACCATATCTCGTACATTGATCTGATTCTCGGAATCACAATAGTGTTACGGATATTGTGCATTAAGCATGAACGTAATCAATAGATATGT
This sequence comes from Glyphodes perspectalis, assembly GCA_951394215.1. Taxonomy (NCBI): domain Eukaryota; kingdom Metazoa; phylum Arthropoda; class Insecta; order Lepidoptera; family Crambidae; genus Glyphodes; species Glyphodes perspectalis. The sequence goes on along the minus strand of OX596211.1, from coordinate 726,133 downwards.
TCTGGGAATATGTTGACCTAATCTATAGAGAACCAAGTCAAACCAAAATTATTCACCTGTTGTTTCACCTGCGTTTATGGTTTATGTTACATGTCCTTCCTCGATAGATGGGCTATCTAACACTAAAATATTTTTTCAAATCAGACTTGTAGTTTCTGAGAGAGACCCTTCCATTAGAACCTTCAATTACGGCTGATGAATCCCAGTTAAAATCTATTCAGCCGTTTTTATAAACAACCCTGTAGGTACAATTTTATTATTTAAGGTTATTTTTATATACGAAAACCGTAAAGTTTATGAGTTTGTAGGGGGTAATCTCGGAATCTACTGAACCAATTTTGAATGTTCTTTTACCAATAGAAAGCCACATTGTTTGTGAGTGTCAAAGACTATTAATAGGCTATATTTATCCCCATATTACCACGGAAACAGGACCTACGCGGGTGAAACCGCAGGGCGCTGCTAGTTATCTATAAGGAGGTTGGTTACCCAACACCAACGAAATAGGCTAGTTTACCCAAAAAAAAAAATTAAAGTCAATTATTGTGATTACAAAATAATTTTGCTTACGTATTTTTCTTTTGTTTAGCAAACCAAAAATGATGAGTAGACAGCGCGTTTAAAGTACCGCGTGATGTCATGTTATAGTACCGCGTGACGTCAGCGCCCCATTTCAGATTTCTGTACCCCTAGAGTTTTTCGAGTTTTAATTAGAACAAAAAATACTTGTTAATATTTTTTCACTAGCTTTTGCCCGCTTCGCTCGCGTGGTACATCGATGAAACATAGCCTATATGTTATTCGGGTGTATGAGCTATATTATTCCAAAGTTTCATTAAAATCCATTCAGTAGTTTTTTTGTGAAAGAGTAACAAACACCCATCTATACATACAAACTTTCTCATTTATAATATTAGTAGGATAATCTAACTTATGCTATAAATTTTTTTTGGGGAAACTACCTATCCTATTAGACCAGCGAGGTAGTATGTAGGTAGTATGCACAGTAAGGTGTGTGTTGTGTGAGGCAGCTGGCGGGCGTGGCGCTGGTGGGCGTGGGCGTGGCGGTGCTGGTCCAGCTCACCGACGTGCTGGAGCTCATCCCAGTCAACGTGAACGCCATCCCCATCTTTATCATTGTCATCGGCTGCATCGTCTTCCTCATCGCCTTCTTCGGCTGCTGCGGCGCCATCAAGGAGTCCAGGTGCCTCCTCGTTATGGTAAGCACAATCTCTTCTTGCCTTTATCTCAGGTTATCATATTCTTGTTTGATATTCTGATTTATAAGTGTTTATTTCAATGCGGTATGTCTTTCTTTTTTGGGAGAGGTTCGATGGCGGTTCTAGATTCCTTGGCCACCTCCCCAAATCCATGAAAACACTCTGAGTGTTTAGATAGTGTTTAGAAGTATTTACATTCTGCTTCATGAGGAATTCACCCGAAAAAGAATATCTCTCTCTTTCATACCTTCCGGTCAGTCGATTATATTCGTTTAGTTTTTGCATCTGAATCGAACAGCATCATTCTTTCCATTTATTCAGAATTTAGCTCTTTATAACAATGTCTCAAAGAATACTGACCAGATTTTTTGCCAGATCCATCCAATAGTTGTAAAACTTTAGTCACATCTCTGATGTGATTTTCAATACAATTTACTTTGGTCAGAAAACGTTATACGTCACTTTTTGAATTTATTATTGCAGTACTTCGTGTGCATGGGCATCCTGGCCGCCGCGAAGATCTATGTGGCGACGGTGATATTCCGGTCGCTCAGCGAGTTCCAGCAGATGGTGACGGACTGGCTGGAGGACGCCTTCGTCAAAGACAACCTCCGGCCGGCCTTCCATGTCATGGAGACGTTTGTAAGTTACCACCAAGGGCTTGAATGGTATAGCTAGTACGATGTGTTAAGGCCTGTGGCAATTGAATCAGAATGGAGTCCTCATTCAGTGACAGCGTCCGAGTTCAATACAAGAGCATAGGGGTCCCCCATGCTCATGAGCTCCGGGGCCCCATTCCGAGCTGGGGCTCGTGGCATTGTCAATAAATAAACTGTAGGGTAGCAGCCCTATAGATTATACGACTGCAGCTAATCACCAATCGATAAAAGATAAGACTGTCAGCCTAAACACAAATGCCTTCAAACAATTTCTCAAAAAAATGCCAGTTATTTGTTTTGAGTCTGTAAGTAGAAAGGTAATTTCTTTAATTTTGATTACCATAACAAAAGTGTTTATGCTACTTATCTACTTATACTATATGATTGGCTCGATGGCTCATTCGGTAGTGACCTTGCCCCTTTCGCTAAGAGCTGTGGATTCGATCCCCACCCAGGACAAACATTCGTATGGTGAATACTTGTGTTTGTTCTGTGTCTGGGTGTTATTAATATTGATTATTTAAGTACATATTTGTAATACCACTGTTGTTTCTGATATCCGTAACACAAGTGCTTAAGCTACTTACCTCGGAGTCAGATCAATGTATATGTAGCAGTGTAATTATTTATCTTGGAATCAGATCAATGTATGTTATGTTATGCATGTGAGTGTTCGTCAGCGTCTGTTATACGTCGTACTTGTTCCAGTTCCAATGCTGCGGCACTTCAGGCCCGGGCTCGTACAATGGCGTGCTGCCTGCGCTGCCGCCGTCCTGCTGCGCGGGCGCCGCCGCTGACGCCTCCTGCGTTACCGAGGAAGCCTTCGACGGCTGCTCCGAGCGGCTCAGCAACTACTTCGGCACCTTCGGCGAAGCCATCGGTATCTCTATCATTATCATCATCACTATTGAGGTAAGGCATAAACATACATAATACTTTTTCCCGACTTGCTATCTAAAATAACTCAGTCAAATGTTTTTGTGGACGATGTGGTTTAGAGAGCTTATTCCTGCTTAGACTATGCTTACTCCTTCGAGGATTGCTGGTGTGTTGGTATGTATCTATTATTGTTATATGATGTATGACAGATATGTAGAACGGAATGATGTGATGTGTGTAAGTAGGAACGTAGTAGAGTGAGAGAAACGGAAGATATTTGAGAAAGTAATGGGAGACGTCTGGCGGACGACGGATGGTGAAAGACGCGTGGAATTAAATATTGTATTGTGTTCAAGCTAAAAGAAGAATAAACTACGTGTTACCGAAGGAATCATGTCTCATTTGCTGTGAATCAACCGCGGATGTATTCTGCTCATTACATGTATTTTGTATGTCCATATACTAAATGTAATGTAATAATGGTAAACGTAGAATCTTCTCAAGGTGTGGGCTAATAAATTCAAGGCACGGTTTGAGCTCAGAATGATGTATTGAACTCACAAATACAGTACATGGAGAACAATTACCGAAAACAAGAGGTATCAGAGCGTTCGTAAGCGCGCGTGTCGTGGTCTTAGGCGGACTGTCGAACCGGGCCTCTCATTCCCGTGATGCGAGCTTCGCGCTTGGTTGACGAAGAGGCGCGAATGAGCTAAGCCCGAACATGACTAAATAAGGCGTATTAAGCCACGCTGCTTTCGTTCCGGATTCATTTCCGGATTTAAAGATATGTGACAGCTACACTAGATAGGTATTACAGAGCGAAGGCGTAGAACAGACTTGAAGTCGACACTTTGCCTGTTACACCCATAAGCACTGTCCACTGTTCATCATCATCATTCATCATCACCGTCCATCAAGGGGCACTTTTTGAGTATTAACGGGCGCCAAATAAATCTTACCCAAAGCGCCGATAGCGCTAAATCCGGCCCTGTACTAAATCGTAGAAGAAAAAATTTTGGTCATTAAGCGTCAGTTAGTGTTAGAGAATTTTTACAGTTAGAAAAAAAAATATTCAATTACTTACGAATCAATTCAAAGCCAAAGTCAAAACGTTTATTGCATTCATGAATGTAAATTAGTTGATGATACAAGTTGCCAGTACATCATGTTACCCTCTTGGGCGTAGCTTATGAACGTGTAGTGGTGTTTGTTTTATATCTTATCATTAAAGTATTCACTCAAACTATAGTAACATTTGCCAAATAATCGTTTAGATCACACTATAAGTAGGTATATCTAATCGGATACAGATAGAACGCAATCGCTGCCTAATAAATAACCGTTGATTCCTTTTTCTTTCAGTTGGTGGCGATGATATTCGGAATGTTCTTGTGCTGGTCCGTCGGGAATAAGAGTTATAATAGAAGATAGATACTCCTTCAATAGATCAACATTGGTGGATTGATGATACTGTAGTATAATAAATAGCGAGATATTTCGTTCAACCTAACACGATCCAACTTTAAGAGACAACCGTTTTTTAAAAGAAGGTTAAATGTGGAAATAGTTGAACAAAGTATGGTTCCCATATTTTTATGGATTTATTGTACTAGTCGAATTCTTTATTTACATCAAAAGTATGCCATTATTACCTTTTTATTCGATATGTAAAATACCCATGAATTTTACAATTTACATGTACTTATGAGTGATGTCGTCCCATGTTGGTCTGGAATTCGAAAAGAATGTAGGTACAAACTGTGTTCCTTGCCTAGCATGTCGTAAACAGCGACTAATGGTGACACCCAATACACCATTAGTCGCTTTACGACCCAACGCACGTCGCTTTACGATTAGTTTACGACCCAATAGGTATGTGATTATGTAGGCGACGAGGTAGACACTTGTCACTACTTTGTCACAATTTTCTATCTAACCCAACCCTATTTTAGTGTGAATTTGGATCAATGAACTCACCGTTCCTTAAATCGAGTCTCCACCAAACAAAAGTTGGCAACTTTTGTGTTGGCAACACAAAAGTTAGCACCTTTTTTTCGGTGAAGACTCGCCTTTAAACTGTGCCCACCCTTCGGGGCCTACAAGAGTATTGTATGTAATGAGAGATGTCACAATGGAATTCTCTTGTCGGCCTACATTTTGGTAGAACGACAAAGATGATACCATTTAGGACACATATAAATATAAATAAATAAATATATAAATATTAGACGACATCACATACAATGATTTGACTCCGAGGTAATTAGCTTAAGCATTTGTGTTATGGATATCAGAATGAACAGTGGTTTTAAAAATATATACTTAAATATTGGATATTAACACCCAGACACAGAATAAACACAAGTATTCATCACACGAATGTTTGTCCTGGGTGGGGATTGAACCCACAACTCTTGGCGCATAGGGTAGGGTCACTACCTCAAGCGTCATCGAGTCAATCGAGTTTTAAGTGAATTGTCGCATCGATAAATTGGTATATACGGATGACTCCTGTGGTAAAATTAGGTAGTTGACAGCACTAATAAATCAATATATGTACTTATAACGAGATAAATATAATAATGTTTTTTTTTTTCAAAGAGTATTGTCGGTGATGTCAACTACTCTGGTAAAAATTTTCAGATTATGGAGTCAAGGTTTGCATATGTACCATGATCCAAGGTCAGGACGGCAGTCGCGTCAATGTAATTACCAAAGCTAAAGGATCATGGTCTAAAGCGGACCCCGTCTAAGTACGGGACATAACGCTAGGAAGATGATGATGGTTTGCTTAAGTTAACTTCTTAATATGTAATTTGAAATTATAAAATTAAATTAATTTTTATAAATCTATTTTAGAAATTATTCGAAATGGTTAATTAATTATCTTCATAAATAATATTGATAGTTATATCTAGACATTTCTTGTTTCTTTGGGTACTGTGTCGTTTAATGTGTATCAATGTGATGTTGCGCAAAATGATTGAATGGTTTTGTGAATTGAACAATGTTTTTATCACACCTTTAATTTAAGTATTTAAGCGTTGATATATGTAAAAGTTATGATATTGTGATCTGTATTTAAAAAAAATATGTTCATTTAGTATAATTAAATCTTTTATTGCTTTTCCTTCCTTATATTTGCAACCATCCTATATAAAATAAAAATAATAGTACCTATCAAAGTTTTGGGCTGAATTTCAATATTACTCAGCGATAAGATTGTTTGTTAACAGAAAACTTTTATGAAACGATATTACAAAATATAAAATCCATTATAATAATGTACATGCGCTGAAAAGTATCCATTTTTATAACTATTTATCTATTTTATTAGCATATCTTCTCATATAACATGTTCGAGTATAAACTTACTTAATTAATAGGGACGATGACTGCATTAAATCTATAATTTTATTTATATTTAGTCCGTCAGTTAGATTATACAAAAACACTAGACACATATTTTTCGCTTTATTAAATTAACAAAAAATCACAGAGATAAAGAGCATCAAAGTTTTGGAGTGGGGGCATGCGACGTCACTATTTAGTAAAAAAATTACGAATGTGTGACGTTACGCGCAACTTGAATGCATTGTAACTTCGTCAATTTTGGTTTGACAAATAAATAAAAAAAACACGTATATAATCCATTAGAAATACATAATAATAATAAAAAAGAATTTTGGTCGAATTTCGACCGGTGGGTGATCATTAGTATGATTTAATAATGCCAGTAAAGACAATTTGTTTTTATCTCTATTTTGGCATAAACTAACTTAGATATATCATAAATGCTAATGTTTGTTTATTTCATATCAAGGCAACAGCTAATAAATTTATAGAAAAAAATCAAGGACTATTTAAAAAAATATATCCGAAGTCCTAGTGAAAGCTTATTCAAATGTAGCCCGTTATGATTTATTTTTTAAATAATTATGCGATAACATCGTATTCATTGATCCGACTCCGAGCTAAGTAACTTAAGCATTCGTGTTACGGATATCAGAATCAACAGTGGTATAACAAATATATACTTAAATATTCAATATTACCACCCAGGAACAGAACAAACACAAGTCTTCATCATTCTAATATTTGTCGGGGGTGGGGATCAATTTTATAAATATATACAGACATATCATCACGCCCGTAATCACCGAAGTAATTTGATTATTTTATGACTTACTAGCTGTGCCAGCGGTGTCACCCGCGTTTATGGTTAATATTATAAAGACTATTTTCGTCATACATGATTTCTATGTAACTTTAACCATTAAGGCTGCACACGTGACGGAAGCTTAAAAAATGGAGTAACTTCTCCCATTTTCCCAACATTTCCCTTCGCTACTCTGCTCCTATTTATAGTAGCGTGATAAAAAGTATACTTTAACCTGCCCAGGAGTAGGAAGAATAATTGTACCAAGTTTCGTTAAAATCCGTCGAGTAGTTTTTGTTTCTATAAGGAACATACAGACAGACAGACAAAAATTTTACTGATTGCATTTTTGGCATCAGTATCGATCACTTATCACCCCCTGATAGTAATTTTGAAAATATATTTCATGTACAGCATTGACCTCTCTACAGATTTATTATAAGTATAGATGTTCTGCCATCTAAATCCATCCATTCAATTCATTTTCATCAAGAGTTGTCAGAACACAATTTTTATAAAACGCGTAACCTTCTTTGAGGCCTTGTCTCTTAACAATGTTTATTATTCAATATTTTATTCTTAAATGTTGTGAAGGCGTACAAAGCTGAGTTACTTTTGTGAAGTTTTAACGTAATTTCCGTTTGAATCTGGCGTATTTCCGGAACTTTTAAAAAAGGCCGCGTATTCCCCGTTTCCGTGGGATTACGGGGATAAAGTATAGCCTACTAGCTTCTGCCCGCGGCTTTGCTCGAGTGGTACATTGATAAAACATAGCCTATATGTTATACGCTAATATATAGCTAAATTATTATAAAGTTTCATTAAAATCCATTAAATATTTTTTGCGTGAAAGAGTAGCAAACATCCAAACAAACTTTTGCATTTATAATATTAGGAGGTTGTAACTCGCTGATAACGTAGCTTTCCATTAGTGAAAGAATTTCTAAAACAAGTTCAGTAGTTTTAGAGTCTAAAGTCTAATCTTTCCTCTTGATTATATTAATGTAGTTGGCATTAGTAATATATAGTTCTAGAACTATTCAAGAAAATTAATAAATTTGTATATGGTCTTGCTCGACTTAGAAAAAGACGTGGCTTTTCATGGTAATCTTCTATCCATTCCAGTTTTTTCAATAGATGAACAATTAATTAATTAACAATTTTGCCATCACAATAACGCACTAGTAGCGCCCCGCGGTTTCACCCGTGTAGTTCACCTTCCCGTGGGAATACGGGGATAACATATAGCCTATATGTTACTAGCTGATAAAGTAGCTGTCCATTGGTAAAAGAGTGTTTCAAATCGGTCCAATAGTTTTGGAGCCTATTTAAGTCAAACAAACAAATCTATTCTCTTAATAATATTATTATAGTGAAGATATATGAGCTGCCTTCGTGATATATCGTGACAAAAACGCAAACATGCATTCTGTACCCGTTGCATCGATCTCTTTGTACTTATGCTCCAGAAGCGCTGGTCCATAGACGATATTGCAATAATTAACATGGGGCAGATTAATAATAACAAAAGTCCTTTCAGAAGTCTATTAACAATTATTAAGTTAGATGGTTAATTGTAAAAAGTAGTGACAGGCTTACTTATCAAAACGACTACTAACTACGACTACTTTTTTTCTACTAGTTACTTACACACATACGTATTATCATCACGTCTGTAATCCCCGAAGGAGTAGGCAAAGTCAAAGGGGCAACAAGCCCCCTTAATCACGGGTCACAATCACCCCAAAATAAAACGGGTTTGATGGAAAACTGTGAAAAAGTAGTGACAAGTGGCGAGCTCGTCGTCTACACAATCACACCCCAAAACCCGATATACCATTAGTCGCATTTTACGACAAGCTGGGCAAGGAACACAGTTAGCATATTCTTTTTAAGTCCCAGACCAACATGGGACTCTACTAGATCTGGATTAATTTTGTGGAGCCTATTCAATGTTAAACTTTGATCTAAATATACGGACTGTGTGCCTAAATTTACACGATTATATTTTTAGAAACATATATAAACCATGAATAAGTATTATGCAATCATCAGTTATATTATGAATAAGTATATGACATTATTTAACATGATTTATATATATCTTGGAGTTCAGTTTCCCATTTTGAATTAATTGAATCATTACCTGTTTTACCCGACGCGGTCCTGGTCGCTTCAGTTGGACAATTTAATATTTTTTTTCTAAATACTTTATCAGTAAAGATGTTTTTTCTTTATAATGTAGTGAAGTACATTATATTTGTTCCAAACTTTATAGGAGCGGTAAGTCACTGATTGTAATATTTTATTTTTGCATTTGAGAGGATCTCCGCCCAAGATTTATCTGGGTCATGTCTAGTTTCTGCTCGCTTAGTCCTTTTTGGAGTTTAAAATTTGTAACAATTTTCACGAGAAAAATGAGTTTTCTGTAAAAAAAAATGGTAGATATGCTTTTAATAAAACAGCTCAAAGCAAGATTAATGAGCAGAAGTATACTGTTAATGTCCATTGCCTTTATTCCTGTAGAAAATGATCTGTATTTACTATTTAATTGTAATGTGACATGTAATAAATATCTAGTTTAAGTTAGAGCGCACCGCATGTTACAAGGTCGTTTAGTTCCGTTAGTAATATTTATATTATGCGCAAACGCCGAAATAAGCGCAAAACCATACTCGTCGGAGAACAACGAAGCAACACAGAAAGCTTGTAACTTCGTGAGTTCCTAACATACCAATCTCATAATCTTATTTATACAAAATTTTTATATGAAAATATTTGACCCGTGTTTTGGTTTTCGCATATTTTAAAATAACCTTGTAGATGGCACTAAACCCTAATTTTATTATTCTTAAAATGTCAAATAGGATCAGATATAATTTCTGGAATGTATAAAAATAATCTTGATCGTTCGTTGTGAAAATTTAAAGCGACTGTGATCAAATTCGACCATTATTAATTTGATTTTTTTTTTATTCTTTGTTGAAATATTAGCTTTCTGCACTCCTTCTCCATATAAACTTTAACTGTGCCTAATCTCATACTCCTCCGTCCGCGTAATTCTCTTAGAAAGGGGTACAAAGTTTTTGCGTCACGTATTAATGTAAAAATTTGTAATAATATTGTATTTCAATATTGTATTGTATTGAAACTAATTACTCTAAGGTCTCTAGAGGTCTAGAAAAGATGAAGTGACAACAGATTACAGATTTCAATTACCTTTGTTCATGCCGCTACTATGTTGTATCACAGAGTAATAATATACTACGTACGTTGTGTGTAGGTTCTCGGAGCAGGATCCATCGTGGCGGGCTACATCTTCACCATGATGTTCGAACACGTTCTGGTGTTCGACATCCCATTTCTTAGCTTCCTCCGGGACATACCGGGCGTCCTCATAGCCGTGGGCTCCATTGTCTTCATGGTCACCTTCCTCGGAAGCTTCGGCGCTATTTTGGATGGGTTCATTGGAAAATGGGTACTGATATTGGTAAGGATTCCTTCGTATCATCATCTTTATGTCTCGTACTCAGTCGGGGTCCGCTTAAACCATAATCCAGGATTTAACAACTCTGGTAATTACATTGATGCGACTCCCGATCTGACCTTCGTAACCATAAGATAGCGGAACCAGACAATTTTTGGATCATGGTTACAAATCCAAAGTTGCTTGAATTTGCAGGTTGATCACGATATTTACCCTCACCGTCGAGCTAGTGGTATAAATGCGTACATAGATTTGAAAAATCCAGAGGTACATGTCCGGGTTTTAACCCGCACTCCTCGGTTAAGAGGCGCGTGTCCTTATTGGTAAGGATTCCTATCTTGCTGATAATAGTTTGCAATTATAGGAAGACTATTGGATAGTTGGTGGGTGAATTCAGACTTGGTTTAGATTATACATAGGCTAGTTTTTGTCACAGAATAATGGACAGTACTTTACGTTACATCACTATATTGTTTGTACCGACAGTATCTAAACAAAACAAATTAAAACATTTCCATATTTTATTAGCTAGAGGCCGTTTGGGTTGCTAAATATAGGTTGGGTTGCTAAATACTGCACAGTATTTAGAAACTATGGCTTCGGAACTGTAGGTTGTAAATTTGAATACCGCGTTCGTTTGAACGTAGTCATTTGTACTGATAATGGATAGAGTCACGCATTTTTAAATACATATTAAAGTATGTACTTCCTACTATCCAGTAGATATCCATCTAGTATCTATACCTCAAGCAAAAAATCTTAATTTGAAGCTGAAATTGTATATCTCAATATTAACTTTATCATCGAATTATACTTAATCGTTTAATTCTAATTTTCAGCACGTGGCAACTTTATCAATTTGCGTCCTGCTGAGCATTTATATAATAGGGGCCTTACATCTAAGTCACCGCGATGAATTGGCTCCCAAAACTAGTGCATTGACAGCAGACTTCAACTTGACTAACAATTATAACACAAAACTAAATAAAGCTGTTAATAAACTTAACTTGTTCAGTTATATACCGAATAAAGCGAGCATTATAGATAAAGCGGACACGATGACTGAGAATAATGACGTCAGTGCGGCTATTTTAGATGGAAACCGCCTTAGGAATCGTAGAAGTAATCTGCTTAGTGAAGACTATTATGAAAACTCTAAGGAAAAAATGGAGATTGAACAAAAAAAGAACTTCAATATCGATAACGAAAGCATCAAATTGAGGGAGCCTAGACAAGTCTATGATAAATTCTCGAGACTCGCAGGCAAATTTTCAGATACTGTGAAAGGGGGAATAGGCCTAATTGAAGGTTTGAGACTGACCGTAACAGAGACCGCATCTTTTCTCAAAACACTTTTTATGAAGTTGACGCCAGCAGAAGAGGAGCAAGTGAAGTTTGTGAGACCGTTGGTAAGTATTTTATTAAGTAGAAGTAGACTTTTTTCGTCATCATAACATAGATGTACGAATAGCGGATGTAAGCAAGGTATGTGTTGATTCGTATGAACAATCGTAAGTTAATCTATGCACATTACTTGACAGACTTTAACCAGCTTACCCACAAACTACTGGATCAAATTTATATTAGAAACCACATAACCCACATATGTGTAATTTTTAATTTCTCATGTGAGTAATGGCTTTTATTCAGAAATAAAAACATATTATTTTAACCTAATACAGGGCAATAGATAAATAAGAAGCTCGCTAGTTGCAAATCCTACACAAATTACCAGTCGGAATATGTGATTCCAAAACAAATAGAAAGAAAGAAAGAAAGAAAGAACATTTATTGGGCGCACAATTGTTTACACATACACAGGAAAACAAATATTTGACAACTAAGGACAAAATAGTACAAAGAAAAGGAAAATCAGTAATACAATAAGCAACAGATTAGCGCTAAATAAACAAAACCAAGAAAAAATAATCGCATCAAATATGATAATGTCAAGTTTCTCATGTATATATTTTTTTTTGTTTTAGCTAGGAAAACTGACTGGTCCTGCTTTTCGTCTTAGTTCGCGCCCCATTATCATGATGATCGCCGGCGGCGCCGTAATTCTGGAGGTACCGAGATTACCTACTGCTTTTCAGCAAATATTACTATCACTGAACCGCGATAATAATGGACATTATTGTTTATTTCAGATATGTTTCATATTTTTGGCCGCATACTTCAGCACAACGAAAGATAGGGCTTGCGTATACCTGCTTGAATGAAAAACAATTACTTACTAACTAATATAGATATTTTCATATTGTGTAAAAAAAATGAGGTTTGCACTTAAATTTATACGTAATCTACTCGTATATATGATTACTTCGAATTAAATTAAATATTTTGTATGAAATATCTAGTTATTATTTCTTGATGGTCTTAATCTTCTTAATGTACCTAGTTCCATTTTTAGTTGGGGTCTATTTAGATTATAATTGTACATTTAGCGGTTTTAACAGACTTATTGAAATGTCTGCTATCTGAGTTGTCCTATCATAGTCTGGGACTTAAAAATAATGTGCCAACTGTGTTTCTTGTCTAGCATGTCGTAAAAGGCGACTAATGGTATATAGGGTTTTGGTTATGTGATTGTGCAGGCGACAAGCTTGCCACTTGTCACTACTTTTTCACAATTTTCCATCTTACCCAGCCCAGTTTTATTTTTGGCTGAATGTGGTTAAATGGAGTGCTGTCCCTTTGACTCTGCCTACCCCTTCAGGGATTACGGGCGTGATGTTATGTTATGTCTGTTGGTAATTTTTCGCTAAAAATCATTGCGCTAGAGAGTCTATAAGTACCACTTTGTGCGGTAATTCTAGGGTACTGGCGTAATATTAACATCAACATTTTTTATCTCTTGTTTTTGCCCTGAGAACTTGCAAAGGCGTTTTTACATAGTATAAAACAAAGTCGCCGCTTCTGTCTGTTCGCTTATATCTCTTGAACTACCCGAGGGATATTGATGCTGTTTTCACCAATAGGTGTAATTATACATATAAACTTCCCCTTAAATCATTATTTTTAAGGGGAGGTTTATATGTATAATTTCATATTGTAGGTATCAGGTGCGAAAGTTAGGGAAAGATATTTCTCACTCAACTTAAATTCTGATTGGAGTTTTTATGTAACTTTTGAAGAATACTATTGGGATCTACAACTATTTTTATTATTCAAACCTTTGCGGGGTTTATATTGATGAAGAACTGAAATCGTAAATAGGGACGACTATTCAAAGGCAAGGAAGTCATTAAAACACAACAAAAAGCTGAAAGAAGACTTATGTCTTCTTTCAGCTTATGTCTTCTTTAGGTTTATACCTAGTACAATCAGTCAGAAAAATATAGATTTTGTTACTACGAGTGTGATGATCGTAGAGTGAGTACGTAGTTCAAATGGCTTGGCAGTTGATTCCACAATCAAGATCAAAAATCGATCCCGTTACTATAAAAAAATATATGTATTTAACGATAGGAATATATACATACATTACACATATATTATTACGCCCGCAATCCCCGAAGGGTAGGTATGGTAGGGCTTCTTTACCTTTTTCACCCAAAAATAAAACGGGACTGGTTTACATGGAGAACAGTCAAAAAATAGTGGCTATCTTGTCGCCTACACAATCAGATACGCAAACCCCGATATACCATTAATCGGCATGAAAGGCAAGGAACATGGCTGGCACAATCTTTTAAAATCTAGAAACCAACATGGCAGGAATATGATGACGAATCTGTCTTCAACATTTTTATATTTTAATAGCACCAAATTAATAAAGCATTAACTACTCATAAGAGCCTGGATAAATGTTATTAGAGTTGATGACTGCATTAAAAAACTATAATTCTACTTAGCCCGTCAGATAGATTACACAGGTCAACAGTGTTTTTGGTGCAGAATCAACTCACTGCTTTTTTGATTAATCAGTAACAGTTGACCCAGATACAATTATCCAAATTTGCCTATCACGTCACCTTTTTGAGATATTTGATTACAAAGTTATGAAATCTGGCTATCAGGCCTGGCTTTAGTATTGATAAATTAATTCATTAATACTAAATATCTAATACTTGTCATCTTTTATAGAAAGTAATAATCCCAATGTTTTTATTAATAGTATAAATTATATTGCTTTGTTGATGCCTGACCAAATATACGCATTAGAATGCTATAAAGAATTCGTCCATACTACGGGTACAGCTCACAATGTATGAAAAAAAAATAGAAAATCTTATCTAGCCATATCTTTGCCTAGAAAAATAATACAATTTTAATTTAAAAAGCATTAAAATATTAAATATTTTTACTATTAAAGAGATTTATTAATTTTAAACATCAATAATTTCTATGCTGTTAAATAAATCGATAAATATCGTTAAAATAAAAACCGACTTCAAAAAACCCCGCAAAAAATGTTTATAAAAAAACACAAGTAAGAACTGCCTTAATAGCTATTTAAATGTCTAAACACTAAAAAGTATAAAATAAATTCTTTCGACTGCTTCGATGAAAGTATTAATCTTTAACACGTATTTAAATATTTACAATAATCAGTTAGTTTTGGAGTCGGTGCCAGCCCGCGTAATTATATCATCATTTCGGAATTTGCAATTATTTGTTTCTTGGTGAAGGGTGGTAAAATAGGTTTTGAATATACAAAATCAATAGTAAGTTAATATACTCATATTTTAACTAATTTGTTTCATATTGTTATTAGTAAGGTAATTTGTTATTAAGTGTCTACTTTTTTTTTAGTTTGGCTGGCACCGACTCCAAAACTAACTGATTATTGTAAATATTTAAATACGTGTTAAAGATTAATACTTTCATCGAAGCAGTCGAAAGAATTTATTTTATACTTTTTAGTGTTTAGACATTTAAATAGCTATTAAGGCAGTTCTTACTTGTGTTTTTTTATAAACATTTTTTGCGGGGTTTTTTGAAGTCGGTTTTTATTTTTGTTAAAATTTAACTTATTTGTTACTTTTTAGTGAAATTTATTAATAGGTAGGTAGACCAAATCAAAACGAGCTGCTTTAATGAGACAGTGTCGGTCTTATGAGACTAAAGACGAAAAGGTATAACGAGCCTTAATGCTTAAAGAATTACTAAAAACTACTAATCTTCAAAGAGTTATACCTTTCCTCATCAGCTAAGCAACATAACATGATGAGTACGAGACGCAAATACTGGAATCGTTTTAGAAAAAATAAATAAAACACTTAACAATTCGTTAAAATTTAAGAGTGGCCCTCGTTTTCATGGAATCCCATCACTAGACCAAGACTTGGTGAAATTGAGACTATCTCGAGAATAACACTCAATATGGCCCTATAATATTGAAAGAATTATCCACGAACTCCTAATCGTTAAGGAGTTACACCTTCCATCATCAGCTCAGCAACATGAGATTATGATTACCAGACGTAAATACTTGAACTGTTTTAGAAAATAACTAAAATAGATTGTACGCGCCTATAATACTTGAGGGTTTCCCTCGATTTGCCTAAGATTCCTTCATCAGATCCAGATGTGGTACCAATAGGACCGACTCCAGGATATACCCTTTTGAATAAAAATAGAACTCTAAAAATCGTCTTACAATTCTCGAAGATATCAATACTTAAAGAATCATAAACTAATTCCTAATCGTTAAGGATTTGTACCTTCCATCATCAGCTCACCAACATAAGATGATAAGTACCATGCGTAAATACTTGAACAATCTTAGAAAACGTCTAAAACACATTGTACGTGCCTATAAAGTTTGAGGGTTGCCCTCGATTTTCCTGGAATCCCTTCATCAGATCCTGACTTGGTGGCAATGGGACCAACTCGGGAGTAAACCCTTTCGATTAAAAAAAAAATTTTGGAAATCGGTTATCAATTCTCAGAGATATCGAGTAACATACATACAAAAAAAAAAAAAAAAAAAAAAAAACATTCAGTCGAATTGAGAACCTCCTCCTTTTTTTTGAAGTCGGTTAAAAATAGCTTATTTGTTAAAATTTGTAGTCAAATTACTAAAACATCTGACGTGATGGAAAAATGTTTATAACAGAATTGTATTAGGCTGGTACTGATCAATTAAAAAAAATATGAATGATTTCGGCACCAAACAAAAAGTGTTATTTTGTTGGTCTGTGTTATTCAAAAATACTAGACATATTTTTCGCTTTATCAAATTAACAAAAAAGAGCATCAAAGTTTTGGAGTGGGGGCTTGCGACGTCACTATTTAGTAAATATTGTACGAAAGCGTGACGTCACGCGCAACTTGAATGCATCGTATTGTATGTTTGTTTGACAAATAAATAAAAAATACGTGTTCAATATTTTTTTATAATGTAACTGACGGATTAAACAGAACTTTTAGTCATCTTACCCATTGATAGCCGAAGCTCGTTCCGGGCAGATACTCACAACCAGCACGGTGGTAATTAGAAAATAATCGTGGTATGTTGGAATTTTTTTATGGCACCCTTTGGACCACGGTTTCCTATACTAAGACTAATCGTCAGCGAAACAAAAATGTATCAAATTTCGTACATTGTGTGATATTTTTGTGCCTGTCAAAAGTCGCCATTAACATTATTATTATTCTTGCCGAGTTTTCTGGTTTGTTTTTATCATTTCAAAGTTAAAAGAATTTTATTTCTCATAATTAACATTAAAGTTTCACTTAAAATGAGATGCAAGTAAATAATATTAAGCGGTAAAATACCTACTAACATATTACCTCTGGTGTATTATTGACCAAAGTAAGGTAAGTATCTTTAATATGCAAACATATTTTTTAAGTTTACTTTTGAAAACAGTTATTTAATCGCATTTCTTGACGTCGTTTGGCAAGTTATTGTATAGCTGCACCCCCTCAATTAGTATATTTTAGCACCATACGCTGGCGCTCAGATGGTTCCATCAGCTCTACCCTAGAGCCGGCACTGGATACTAGCATAGATTTACTATGGTATCTCGAACACCATGACGGTCAAAGGCTGGCGCAGGCACTAGCGACGCATGCGCCGCAGGTGTCCCGCGTGACCCGCGTAACGGTGCGCTGACCGGTCCAGCGCGGCGCCCGCGCAGCGACACAGCGCTGCAAAGCTAACACTAGATAATCATAATAGTACAAGTTTTTGTTTACTTACGTACATACCATCACGGCTGCATCCCCCGTAGCTATAGATCTAAGCAGCTAGGTTCTATTAGCCTACTTAAAAACTTGTGTAGCTCGTGATGTTTTTAAAAAATACCCAACCCAATACCTGACACACAATAAGCCGCTTTGCACGACATGCTAAGCAAGGAAACTAGTTCACATCTTCTTGCCCTTTAGTCAGGTCATCTTGCCGGTGCAGTATGTTTCTCTTCCAAACTTCCCGATCAGTTACCGCCAACCTATCTAATTCCATTACACTCATATCAAAAAAACACAGTTGGCATATTATTTGTAAGTCTCAGAACAACATGATAAAGATTAACATTCGGTCGGTATAACTACTTAACGTCGCGGCGCTCCTCATCGCCCGAATGGTGGTTTCCATGGGACTATTGGCCTGTTACATAAGTAGAAAATCTTTTCCGGCCAGTATCAATCAATCAATCAATCAAACAAACAAATCACCTTTATTACGCCAGAACTTATTTGTAAGGAAAACAAGCACGTGGCCCGATTTTACGGTAAGGTAATGTTAGGTTTAAAGAATTTATTTCTCATAAAAAACATAGTGTTCACTTAAAATGAGATTCATAGTAAACTAATATACATATCTTTCTTACTTATGGTACTCAAATTCGGAAGTTACATTGAACATACATATTCTTTTAATTTTGCTTTAAAAATGTTTTTACTATCGCAATTTTTAATGTGATCAGGCAATTTATTGTATAGCTGTACTCCATTAAACAATATAGTTTTTTTACCACAATTTGTACGTGCCTTAACAAGTGTTAATTTATTATGATTTTATTATGATTAATTTATTATATGTTTGGAGAACCACCCAAAAAAAAAAAAAATATCTACCAAATACATTAGTCAACTACACAGGAAATAATTATAATCCACAAGTGTCTGAGTAAACGTACCTACTCTCTGTTTCTTCTCTATCTTAATTAGTCCGGTGAGACAGCAATCCGACATGACCGGAGATGTTACGTGCTGGACTAGCGGCTTAAATACTTGCCGAGGCACGAAAACCCACGGAACAGATATAATTTTCCCTGTTCAAAAGTTCCCTGCGAAAACCTTACTTAACAAAATAATAGAAAAGTAAAATACTTTTGGTAAGCGCTAGAAGCGCTGCGCTGGGCATGCGCTTCGCTCCATCGGATGTTAGCGCCGGCGTTTGGCGTATAAAAAGCTATTGCAGCGAAAAAAGTTGTCCAAAATGTAGCGTGCGAGTAACGGGATCGCCCGGGGCAAGGCACTCTGCTCTCGAAATAACCTGTTGTTGGGCAGGATGCGGCGCCCAGCTCTGATAACTGATATCCGACTCTAAGGAAACCGGAGCGGCGGACTAGATAACACATTTCGGCTATGTTTTTTTCTATGTTTTTCTGATTCAAGTTTATATGAATGCATATGGGTAGATATGCTGAGATGCGGTGGTGAATTGGACAACTCAAAGGTTGCCTTATGAAGGGAATAAAAAGACTATCGTTTCTCATAAAACGTATAGGGGACAATACTGGGTCAAAAAACTATTATTCTATTTAGTCCGTCCAGTTAGATTATACAAAAATACAATACACATTTTTTTTGCTTTATCAATATAACAATAAATATAAAGACAAAGAGCATCAAGTTTTGGAGTGAGGGCTTGCGACATCACTGTAAGTAAAAATTGTACCTACGAGTGACGTCACGCGTAATTTGAATCCGCTGTATCTTCGCCAGTGTTTGTTTGACATATAAATGAAAATTGTTAAATATTTTTTTATAATCTAACTGACGGATAAATAGAATTTTCTAATAGTCCGCTCCCTACTCTTCATTCATCAATTACCTATAACAATGTTGTTATTTATTACATGATGAGGATGGAGAATGAAGAAGCCAAACATTGAATTTTAAATTACCATATTTAAGATAACTACATTGTGAGTGATCAATGATTTATCATCATTACAAGTAATATACCAGTAGGCGGGTATACGTCGCAAATATGTATATTGTAAAGTATTTATTTTTTATATTAGACTACATCACATACATTGATCTGACTGCGAGGTAAGTAGCTTATGCACTTGTGTTACGGATATCAGAATCAATAGTGATATTACAAATATGTACATAAATATTGAGTTTTAACATCCAGTCACAGAACAAAAACAAGTATTCATCGCACGAATGTTTGTCCTGGGTGGGGATCGAACCCACAACTGTTGTCGCATGGGGCAGGGTCACTACCGAATGCGCCATGGAGCTAGTAGGTATATTTAATCCATTAGGTGTGTAGTTATTAAGAGTCCTCAAAAACGTTTTCTAAAGATGTGTAAGGCCCTTGTAATAGAACTAGTGCATTCCACAGGATCATTCTCAGAGTTCATAAAACCCTTTTGGTGGTGGATGAGGAAAAACATTATAGACAAATAAACAAAGCTACATTCGCATTTATAATACTGCTAGTAAGGATTTCCGATGCTCATTTTCCTAAGCAGATGGGCTGAGCGAGAGAAAGGGTTATGAGAATTTATCTACAAGTAGTGGCCGAGTTCTACTCTTTAAGGAAAACTCCGGGTTCCCAGCCAAGCATATATTGAGATTCTTGTTTACAGATGTAAGGCTGAATAATTTCTTAACTGTATACGTAAAGTCCCAAAAACTATTTCACGCAAAGATTTTGGACTCACGTACCTGTGTAGACAAGTGAGAGCTCTAGATATCGTTAATTAAATAGGTAGATATGGGTTTCTTGACCTGAACATTTCTAACTGTCTCAATTGAATCTGCACCGCATCTTAATAAAAAAGGAATTTAATTTGACGCATTTTGAAATGGATGCATCAGGATGCAATCATTTGAATACAACTTTAAAAGAGCTGCTCTGTTTGGAAGATATCTTCTGCGACGATGGGTCCAAAAATGTAGATTAAATTAGAACTTATTTACTTTTTCTATCGAAATACATTCCATGATTATTTAAATCCCATTTTTTTTTCTTGTTTGATACATAAGCTCTACAGAGCTAAAGTTAATTGCAATAAAGCTACCGACGACTGTAATAAAGAAATTGGATAAATTGGCCAATAGTGAGTATATAAGTTTACCTACCTACAGAGCAGAAAGTAGATACTTTCTGTTACATAGGTTTAAAGTACATACCGCATCAAAATATTATTACGAGCTATAAATCAAGAGACAACAGCCATCATAGATAATCAAGAGAATTTCTAATGTAATCATGGCACATCATGTGTACTAAGTAAAGTAACAAGTTTATTGATCTTAAACGAGGTTCTCATCGATGGTGCGCGATAGCGACCTGCTAACGGTGCCCCATGTCCAAATGTTTAGAAATACCAATAGACCAGTTCAAATATTTGAATTTAAACCGTATATTACACAAAAAACAGCTAACCGTGCATATATTTGAATAAACGGATGCATACTTAATTTTAATTCGTGATAATTAGTGATCGAAGCCTACGAACAAATCTGGTTTAGGTTGAGTCAACGAACTCGTAAATGTACGAACTAAAAATAACATCTGTGAGTGCAGAATACAGAAAGTTCAGGAAAAAAGTGCAGAAATAAATGCTTTCACTTTGCAACGGGAAAAATAGTAGACCTAAGCGGTCTAACAACGAACTTTAATTACGTCTCCGGTAACAAGAAGGTAGATTTTCTAAAATTAGTTTAATTTCTTTCAAGCAATGAAAGTAACTGGACAATCGAACACTGGCTGGCACAATCAGCTATTTAGCATTAGAAAAGGAAATGTGGGTTTTTGTCCGCCATGTTTGTTTCAGCTGTCACTTTGACAGCGAGTCCTTCGGCGGGACTTTCGTTCGGAACAATGCAATGCACTTTCTTCGACACCTGACCCCCGATTAGCATAGGACGGATAATCCGCGCTCGAAAAACGAAAGTACTCTCTAAATAGTTATGTCATGTGAACGACACGTTATGAAAAGGAATGAACAAGATACGGTAGGGACGTTGTGATGTCATATTTAATTTTGTTCGAAGAAATAACAATAAGTACTTACTTACCTACCTATAATTTAATTTGTTTGTATATTTTTATATAATATACTTTATGTATAAAACTTGCCCGTATTCCTAGAACACAATGAAAATATCGTCAACTTTTAAGTAATAGAAGGACAACTACCCTGTTGGCGCAATGGTTAAAACTACGCGTCAAATTCAATGGTTTCGGGGTTTCGAGCCACCGGTGGAAAATTTTGTGAAAAAGGGATTTGTCTCAATATCAACGAATAAGACGTTATCGAATCAAGTATATTAAAAAAAGAAATGCACTAATAATACAAGGGAAACCATTTATTTATTGTCAACAAGAAAATATAGAAAAATATTATTACTATTAACAATAACTCACATTATTAAGGCAACGTTTTTAGAGTAAAAATCTTAAGTACACAGACATTTCTTCATACAAAATGGTCAAGTACTTCAATGGTTGATAAAGTTTGCAGATTCCACTGGCTCAACAGAACGCCACACTCCTGCGCCGCCTAAGCCTCCGTTGTCTTCTCGATTCGAACGATCGCAGACGGTTGCCGTTAGCTGCATTGTTTATTTACGCATTGAGTCCAGTGTGTTCGCGCGTTGGAATGGCCATCACGCAGGGCTGCGGATAGAATAGCTGCAACTCGCAAGTCTTATGCGCAAATCATTCGCGACAGTTAAACAGGGCTACATGCAATCGGAATTATCTGAATCAAAATTATATCAGTTCAAAATTGCCCCATGTTGGTCTGGCCCTACTTAAAAATAATGTGCTAACTGTGTAGGCGACCAGCTAGCCATTCGTCAATACATTTTCACAGTTTTCCATCTTACCCAGCCCTGGTTTAATTTTTTGGCTGAATGTGGTTAACGGGGCTAGCTGCCCCGTTGACACTGTCCACCCCTACGGGAATTACTGTATGTATGAATTGGTGTATGTATGTAACTGTTAAAAATTATATCTTTTCATTCAAATTATATGTCATTTTTTCATGCTGATGCATGTCATAAAATGTCTGTTCAAGATCCTGATATACATAGATATTGTTACTATTCTCAATATTTGTTATTTTAGATTAAATACGTACTTGAAGTTGGATGGAAATTTGTGAAAGAGTTGTGACAAGTGGCTAGCTCGTAGCCTACATGA
Source organism: Glyphodes perspectalis (assembly GCA_951394215.1). Lineage (NCBI taxonomy): Eukaryota > Metazoa > Arthropoda > Insecta > Lepidoptera > Crambidae > Glyphodes > Glyphodes perspectalis. The sequence continues at coordinate 703,374 of OX596211.1, read as the reverse complement.
TCTCAAACCCATTTTTAAATATACCACACCCAGACCAACATGGCACTATTAGCGATTAGCGCGTTTAAGCAAACAAAGTGGTCCGATTTGAAAAATTATTTCAGTATTAGATAGCCCATGTATCATATCATCATCTTCCTAGCGTTATGTCCCGTGCTTAGACGGGGTCCGCTTGGACCATGATCCAGGATTTAGCGAGTCTGGTAATGACATTGAAGTGACTGCCGATTTGACCTTCGTAACCCTAAGATAGGGGACCAGACAATGTTTTGGATCTTGGTTATAAATTAAAAGTTGTTTGAATTTGCAGGTTTCATCACGATGTTTTCCCTCACCGTCAAGCTAGTGGTATAAATATGTACATAGATTTGAAAAATCCAGAGGTACATGCCCGGGTTTGAACCCGCACTCCTCGGTTAAGAGGCGCGTGTCCTTACCATTAAGCTACCACCGCTACTAGCCCATGTATCATATATAAGGCTATATAAAGGCTATATAACATTAACCATAATCGCAGGTGAAACCGCGGGCACAGCTAGTTAAATATATAACACTAATTCCCTAGCCCCAATCTAAGCTTGTGTGCTTGTGATATGGATACTTATAACAAATACGTTTATAAACATCCATGACTCGAATACAAATGTCCATGTTCATCACAAGAAAACTTTGCGGCTGATATCATGCGAACCAACTACTATGCCAAATAAAAAATGGTACTTATAGTAGTCCCATGTTGGTCTGGGACTTGAAAAAAAGAGCTAATTCCATCTTAACATGTCGTAAAAGGCGACTTATGGTGTATCGGGTTTGTAGTTATGTAAATGAGAAACCAGCCACTTGTCACTACTTTTTCACAATTTTCCATCTAACCCAGTTTTGTTTTTGGTTGAATGTAGTTAAAGGGGCCTGCAGCCCCTTTGACTGTGCCTACCCCATCGGGGATTATGGACGTCATGTTATGTTTTATGTTTGTTTATTGAATAAAAGGGTTAATGTAATAAAATAACTTCATCATACACTATTCCATTTATACACCCCATTTGGTACACTGTAACGCAGACGTAAATTGGACACGCAACACTTCATACTTCTGTAATTCGTAATATTACTTAAAATTAACAAACTTAATGAAACGGTAACTTAAAAACACACCCGTCTAAATGGTAACATACATTCATTTCGTAATCAATGTTTTAAATGTATAATATATTTTATAATGTCGTATAAGTACGTAACATTACCATTGTTTAGCGATAAAACAACAAATATTTAAATATTCAACATTTAATAACTTTCAACAAAACACAGTAATTTTACATACATTTACATGTTTGATGTTGATTGTTCCAATTGTTCCGTAATACTTTTTAAGTTATCATCTGCGCTTCTTGGCCCTTCAACACAAACAACACAGCATTTTATGACAGAGCCTAACAGTTAATCATCGAACTGAGATGTCCAGATAATTTAAATATAAATAATGACATTTAGCGTGAAGCGAGCGAACGCGCAGCGTAAACATGTATGCGCCGGAGTGGACCGTTAGCCCGCCCGTATAAAGGCGGCTTCCCCCCCGGTCGCGCTAGTACTGCGCCACACGCCATGAGACTGCACGTTACCCTTTTGTTGACCGCGCTCGCGGTGCACGCGCGCGCCGCGACCATCCCCAGCCCGTTCGAGCTGGAGAAAAAGCTGCCGACCATCGACGACTCCAAAGATGTCGTTCCTGCCGAAAACGTGTCCAGCGAACAGGAACTCATCGATTCGGCGAACACCGTAAAGGATATCGAAAATAATCTCCGCGTTAAGGCTATTGACAGCATTCCCGTGTCTGTCATCGTGGACGGCGACGTCTCAAACCCCGTCGAGAATGAGGTGACCCCTGACATTAAGAGAGCACCCCTAGACCTGAAAAACCCTGGGGAACCTCAGCGACAGGAACACGAAACACAGAACGCTGTCCACTACGATGACGAGCAACAAATGGTGACGACAGTGAAGCAAACGGTTGCGGACACGCAGAACACTTTAAAGCAGGGCTTCCAGGGCATCACTCAGGGTATCCAGAACTGGATCGCCAACAGCGAGCAGCTCAGCGCGATCCAGGCCAGCCTTTATAATCTGCAGGAAAATTTCGAGAACCAGATTTCAAAGCTTAACAGCACTATCCATTCTTTATGGAACAATCGCATCGGGTCTGAGCCTCCAACGCAAGAAAGCACGGATTCCAAACCTCAAATTGAAAATGTCGAATCCCACCTCAAGATTTTAGAAAACAACTTCCAGACCGGTGTCAAAGCTCTATCGGAAGGTGTGGAGGCCTTTGCTACGTTGAAGGCTGAGAACGAAAACCCATCCTCCCCAGCACCCACTGCTCCAAATAACTTGTTTGTTCAGTACCTTCAGCTGTTCCAGAATACACTGACGCAAGGGTTTAACAATGTAACACATGCAATCCAGAACTATGTGGGTCAAGGAAACAACAACAAAAATAGCACAGCAAGTCCTGGCGGACTTCTCCAGGGTTTCAACACTGGATTGCAGAACATTTTCAACCCGGCAGCAGCTACCACGCCCTCAAGCGCTCAAGGTGATGTTGAAGGCAGTACCGTCAGACCGACCATTTGGCAAGGCATTCAGTCTTCGCTCCAGAACATTCTGAATCCGGGACAAGCTCAGAGCCAAACTCCAGGTTCACAAAGTACAAATGCAACCCCGAATCGTCCAATCGCACAGGCCATTCAGAATTTACCTTTCGTTCAAGGAGTGGTTAGCTTAATTCAGCCAAACAAGCCAGCGGCGCAGCCTACTCCCGCTCAGGCTGGTCAGGCTGCCCCTGCCCAACCTGCAGCCCAGCCAGAGAAACCAGCTGAACCGGCTTCAGCTTTAACTGAGGCAGGTAGCAACGTGGTCCCCGTGCCTGAGAAGCCCGAGGCTGACGTGAAGGAGCCAGCAAAGGAATCTGAGAAGCCTCAAGCCGCCCCGGAGCAGCCTCAAGCCGTCCCGGAGCAGCAGAACAACAACGGCCCCATCAGGAACATTATTCAGAACAACCCGATCGTGAAGGGTATATCTGGCGCCGTGCAGAGGCTGCAGGCGTCCATCAACAACCCTGAAAAGCCGAGGGAGGGCGAGAAGAAGCCTGAAAAGGAGACCAGCGAAAATGGCGCCGTCAAGGGCCACTTCGGGTACGGTGGGCTTGGGCACTACAACAACGCAGGTAACATAATAAACTCTTTTCCGACATAATTATTTATTATTTATTATTTTACGAATATTCTTTAGAGGACAGTTTTGCAGTACGTAGTCAGTCTTTTTAGAGGTTGGCATAATATCATGTATCAATAATTTTCTCATAAAAATAAGTTATAAGTATATTTTTTATTCTATTAATTTCCTTTCCATTTTTATTAAATATATTACCTACTATTTATTACTTATAAAACCAACTACTTTATCCTACGATAAAGTTTTTATAACAACTTATAAAACATTATCTTATTTTCTAATAAACTGTCACTGTGAAATTAACAATCATTTCACATCTTTGATCGCTCGCCTTAATGACATGATTTCACTGTTAATCCATGGATCGATTTCTTATTTTATGATATGATTATAATACGTAATTACATATACGCACTTTTCCATAATCCATGTTTCCACCTAATCTTAGCGGTCTATCTATACTACCGTTTGCCTTGCCAACTACACTTAGTACCTCTTGACTGTCCTTTCCATTATATTATTATGTATGTACCTATGTATTTATTCCCGATAGCCGTGATCACAGCTTGGGGCAGTTTTGTGAATGGGCTGATAGGTACAATAGCGGCGACCATCAACGGAGCCGCCACCAGCGTGTCGACCGCCGTCAACAGTTCTATCAACACTTTGGGCACCAACGTGCAGGTACCCTGCGGGATCTCGCCTTTATGGTCTTGCGATAGAGTTGCTTTTGTGTTGTTTGTTCGGCGGTGGTGTTCAACACCTTCAACACCAATGAGTAGGTGGCAGGCAGAGGAGTTTGCTTTATGTGTTTGTAATAGAGACTACTTTGTGTTCAATGTTAGTTTGGCGTTCGAGGCCAGTTTTTATAATCATTGAAAACTGAAGAACAGGTAATCGACCAGGTGAATGTATTCTTTGTATGTTTGTTGGTGATAAGGTCGCTTTTGGTTCTGCGCTAATTATTGTACATCTTAAACATGATCAGGCATCGCGTGATATTGACTAATTGTTATACGGTGCTTAACAGATTGAACATTTTCCCTCGTGACTCCTCGTGTCTGTCTTGTGTGTTCAGTACCCAGTATAAAACTAAATTGTAGGTTGAAGATTTAGGTATTTGCTTTTTATGGTGTTATAGAACAGCCTCACCAGAATAACGAGTATTAATGTTATGTCTTGAATATCTCCTGTGTATTTGGCTAATCCTCGTTGTGATTAACCGCCGCAACCGAAATTGGTTATTATAATGTTAGTGAAAAAGTCATTAAAGGTTCTTTCATCTTAAAAAACAATATGGAATCTACTTAAACTTGCGTTTTTATGAAATTTCTAACACAGTAAACTTTCCTAGCCTATGTTGTATGCGTGACTGATGAATAAGCCTTTGTGCGTAAGAAAAGCTTTCTAGTCTTTCTAAAGTCGGCAGAGAAACGGCTGTCTTGGATCCTTTTGTCTTATGTCCTTGTGTACACACTTAAGTACCACTATGTCATACTTACATAGTGTAGTTCTACTTCGCTTCCTTTATGTGTACGCCTACGCTCGTACTCATTATTAACATACTGTTTTAAATAGTTTTTAGGCCATTGCTGATTTCATTACAATAAACTAGGTATTGTACGTATTTGCGTTTACAATTATTTACGGTAGATACGAATTACGTTTAATTACATTTATGTTAGGTGCAAGAGGTATTGAAATGTTCTAGCGAATAGGAAAACTTTATTTTTCAATAAACGATTAAATACCCACATAAGTACGCCTCAGTTTATGAATTAAAACGAAGTAATTTCTTATATCAGGATTGGTATAATGATTGCATGGATATTCAAACCAAGTAGGTAATAGGTAAAACTTAAGTAGGTACCTAACAAAGGTAGACAGTAGATACAATACAATAACAATCAAAAGTAAATAAATAACTAAATAATTTGTTAATTTAGTTTTGTTTCTGGCTGAATGTGGTTAAAGCGGCCTGCTGCCTCTTTGAATAACCCTACTATGCCTACCCCTTCGGGGATTATGGGCGTGATGTTATTATTATTATGTTATTATATTAGCTAATTTAAATAAACTTCCATAAACTAGTAGATCAAATCGTGCTATGTGCGTTCAGATATATACGTAATTATTGTTCATAGACGTACCTACTTCACTATAAAGTAGTGTGGTACCTACAACTATGTTTGCTAAGGTAGGGTGGCAACATACCTCGGTACTGACCATCCGTTAAGTATTGCCCAATGTATAATGACCGTATTCGTGCCGCACGTAACGAGGAACTGTTAAGGTTAATGTATAACTAGATCATGATGTCTGACCGGCCGATCAGTCTATTACCTAGAGTTATTAATTTTTTTAATAGACCAATTCGACTTATCAAAACCATAGATGAGGCGATAACAACTCGAACCTACTACTGATACACCAAACCAAATATTTTCATTATTGATCGATTTTAGTTTTAGGTAGTCACTATTCGACTCACAGACAAAGAATTTAGAATAGATTAGAATATAATCTTTTTATTTCGACCAACAAGAATCATGATGTTAGTATACCTACAAAGACTTAAAAACCTAGTGTTATTAAAGTAGAAAAAGACACATGCAACACAATACAGGATAGTTTATAAGTCAGATTTAATTGTCATCACATGCTGCAATGATTCAGGTACTTAATGAAAATTAAATCTGTCTGAAAATGCTCGCAAGATGCCGCTGGAGCCGCCCCGAGCCCGAATTAGGGATGTGCACCGTTTCCTTATGGTCGTGTAGAAATCCTAGCCTAGATCTGTGCAGAAAGTACCGTTTAGGTGAAGGAAGCACAAACAAACGTACTTTCTTATTTATAATAGTAGTTACAATTACTAGTTACAACATCGTCTAGGTGGGTACTAAATGGTAAAAGCTACGTGTTATATCTTAAAATAGTAGACGTTATATGTAGCTAAGTATCTATAGGTGTTATAAAGCTGAAGAGTTTGTTTGTTAGTTTGCTTGAACGCGCTAATCTTAGGAACTACTGGTCCGATTTGAAAAATATTTTAGTGTTAGTTAGCCCATTTATCGTGCAAGGCTATAGGCTACATAACATTAATAAAAATATAAATAAACGCGGATGAAACCACGGGCACAGCTAGTAGATAAATTTTTCATAACGGCTTCTAAGTAGGTACCTAAATTATTATGTTTAGTAGCGAAGAACATTGTTCGGCAATAAATTCTTGACAGCACATTGATCAATATTTTTCTTAGGTACCTAAATAATAAATAAATAATTAAATTTGTGCCAAGCGTTTCCATAATAATAAGTTTGTATGTACCTAACTGCAAAACTAGGTTGAATAATATTGTAATATATCAATTTTTTTTTGCTTTAAAAACTGTGACCTAGCTAATCGATAAAGTTGATAGCATCTATATAATTTTTAGCATTCAGCTCATTTCGCTATTTTTAACGTCTTTATTTTTTTTTCAGGCGATAATAACGTCAGCATCGGCGTAGTCAAAAGTGTGCCAGAGAAGGCAGAACAAATCGTGGAGCCAGTCCGTGAAGAAGTCAAGGAAGAGGCAAAACCGCAGGTGGAATCCGACAAGACTGACAAGTCGTAATGTAGTGTGATATTTGTTAGGACCTTAATTTATTGTAACGTATTTATTTATAAGATATCATGTAAATAAATGAGACTAATAAATGTACGAAATAAAATACAAAATAAGTAATTTGCGTTTTTTTGTACATAAGTATATTTTTTTGTATATAAGTACCCTGTTGATAATACCTATTCAAGTCACTGACCTCAAAAGAGCAATAAATATATTTCATAGGTACTATGAACAAAAGATTACAAATAAGCATAATGATCTGCCTGCCTGATAATATAAATAATCAGATGAATACCTAGTCTGTTTTTTGCCTGGTTATTTTTTGTCTTAATTTGGTTAAAGGGTCTAGTTGCCCCTTTGACTTTGCCTACCCCTTCGGGGAATACGGGTGTGATGATATGTAGATAAATACCTCAATCACAGATCTCTTTGTGGTTACAAAGATAAAATTTCCTCAAATTTCCTGCCATCAGAAAGTGGTCTGAGGCCCTGGCTAAAAGCTACAAAATGGGCAAATACTTAGTGTGATGAACATGAAAATTTATATTCGAGTCATGGATGTTTATAAACGTATTTAGTTATGTCTATCCGTTCACTTATAGTATACATAGCACAAGCATAGAAGCTTAGTTTGGGACTAGAGAATTGATGTGTCAGTCTGAAGAATTTATTTATTTTATTATTTACTTATTTATTATTCAGCCTACAAATACAGTAGTAGCTATACCTATGATTTTATGTTAAAAAAATTTTTAGCGTTGTTTTAATATATTTTAATTGTAATGAAGTGACTATATAGTCATGATTAATCAATCCTAATGAGAAATACTCTCTAAAATTTTCTCTCTAATCTTATTTTCTCTCTAATTTTTTCTCTCTCTAAAATACTCTCTAAAACTCTCTAAAATCACACGTTCAGAAATAGATTTTTGACATTGACATTGACTTTGACATATTTTGACACTAGACGAGTTGGACGAGTGTAACATGTGTTAATGTTTGCCTAGTAACTGAGTGTTTTTGATATTTTCGAAAAGCTAAGCTAATAATAACTGTATTAACATGAATGGATTAACACTAAGGGTGAACCCAAGTAATAAAAAAATGAAGAATTCTATGGGGTTTCCTCCTGTAGTACTTCCCAACGATGCAAGTATAGGTTAGTGAACTCGATAAATAAAAAATCATTATAATAAGTATAATGGAAGAAATTATAAATGTGAATTGGTCAGAATATAAAACCTAAGTTGAACCTTTATGAGTTTACGTATATGAGTATTTTATTCAATAGTCTTTTTTGAATAAACGCCAATATGTCTTGAACTATATTGCATATGTTGTACCAAGTAGTAGTTATTATTATAAAAATACTAGCTGACCCGGGTTCTCGGATTATCATTACCCATTTTTTTTTAATTTACCGTGCAACTATATTTTTTTTCTTTCATAACAATCTTCACTTGACAATAACAAACACAACTAAAAAAGAATTAGCGAAGTCAGTAAAGCCGTTCTCAAGTTATAGCTTTGGGGTGGACCACCCTTATCACTAAGGGGTATGAAAAATTGATAACAACCTATTCTCTGACCTACCAAGTGTACATATAAAATTTCATCAAAATTGGTTAAGCTGTTTTGGAGGAGTATGGCAACTAACACGGTGACACTTTTAAATTGTGATGTTGTGATGATTAATGTGAAATTTTTATATATATAAAGATATCGCATAATATATTTTAGTACATCATATTGCCCTATTAAACATAATTTGAGAATAGAATTTTGAACTAACTGGAAACATAATCTTTAATATCAAATTTCTCTACCTAAATAATTTTATATATAATTTAGTTCATAGTTGCTCCCTATTGTAGAATATTCTTTAGGCCAAAATCATTTATATTAACTTTCAGAAATCAAAAACGAATTGTTTAAAGAGTTCATAAAGTCAAATACCACTGATGAGCAACTGACTGTGGTGAAGGCCATCGTAGAGTCCATTAGAGACAACTGTGATCCTGTAGTGATGAAATTCATGTCTCTAGTGTTCTTGCAAGCCCCACCCAAACATCCTGTGAAGTGTTTTGTGACGAGGTAAGTTTTCACACATACTTGACATTTAATACAAAAACACTAGTATTTAAATATTAAACCACCTAAATAAAATATGTAAATGCTGCATTTGACACTGTCTAAAAATCAACAACTAGACATACTGGTGATAATTTTTAAATAAATTTATTTATCATTGATTGCATCTCCAAATGAAGTAATACTTATATTACATGCACCTCAAAAGTTTGATTACATTACATAATAACCATTTATTACATTTACAGACACATCACAAAAAATGAACGGTTCCAACAACCTTTCTCTGAAGAACTAGCAAAGGAAATAAAGAATCTCACCATGAAGAGTTTGACGGAATACCCACAGTATGTAGACGTTGTGTCGAAGATAGCCACGTGTATAGAGAACTTTCCCGCAGGAGCTCTAGCCATCCAGACGGTGGAGATTGAATTGGCTGAACACCTAAACAATTGTTTGGATTGTTGTATAAAGACTCTAAGGTAAGGAATGAATAGCAAAAAACCTTTTTTTTTTATATAAGTAATTAAGTTCTTAATCTCTGGCCATTATTATCTGGATTTTGAATTTTGGAATACAGAATAAATAAATATCAGACTACAATACATACATAGATCTGACTCCGAGTTAAGTAGCTTAAAAACTTGTGTTACATATACCAGAAACACCAGTGGTATTAAAATATATACTTAAATATTGAATATTAACACCACAGAAAAACCACACTCAAATAGACACAGAACAACCACAAGTATTCATCACACAAATGTTTGTCCTGGGTGGGCATCGAACCCACAACTCTTGGCGCATGGGGCAGGGTCACTACCGAATGAGCCATCCAGCTTGTTGATGAATATTTCTCCTGTAGCTATAGCAGATACAATAGGAAGACGCTCTAGACATGAATCTTGCTTCATGTTAATATTTTAATGGGCTTTAAATTGATAATAATAATATAAAATCAAAGAAGTCAAGAGACTTAAGACATTAATATCATTCATATTATATTCAATGTTCTTTAAAACAATTGTTTGTATACAAGTTTTTTTCTAAAAGCGTACTTAATAAATTAATTTACGAATTTTTTTGTTTCAGGGAAGTCAAATTGGCACCCACAGAAAAAAATGAGATTTATAATTTAAGTCACTTAGCCTTGCGGCTCCTCTTGCACGTAGTTCAGAAAGTGAGGAAAGACCATGCCAGCACTATAATGTCGATGTTCAAAAGGCTGAGGATATTTATAAAATCTTTAATTTTTGATGAGGACGCACCAATGGACACCAAGTCTTTATGCGGGATCCTCTTTTTGACTATGGAGCTCATGGAGAGTGGCCCAAATGCTTGGATTGGTGTAAGTAATATAATGTTATAACCATACATGCAGAATTAATTAATGATTACCTATTTATATTTTTTTTACCATAAAATGAATCATTAGTTTATTAGTAAACATGATAAACAGTGATGTCACAATAGGGATGTTGACTGGCAAGTCAATTGAGATAATTTTTAAAAGCTGTCAAAACGCTATTACTTCATCGATTTTGTATGGGCTTGTAAGTTTATGACGTCACTTGTTTGTACAGTCAACTAACTAAATATTAAGTAGTTTTAGTAAAATTTTAAATCATAGACTTAATATAATTCAAAATCAATATGGTTTTACAACATACTACAATAGTTTCTTTATGGCATTGGTATTTCAAAATTAAATATAAATGGTGTCAACATCCCTATTAATTATTTCCATATAACAATTATGCAGACTGGGATTTCAAATCGAAAAAGTATATCAGTTGATTAATTTATCGATAGATTTCTTATTTTAGATATAAAACATGCTCATTCTATGTTCTTCTAGATCCTAGACCCATCTGAAGCTAACGAAGATATAAAATGGCTGCTTCAACACGAAGCAGGCCAGTTGTCTCTATACTCGGCCATCGCAACTGTTGTTCCAGTTGACAGGATAGAAGCACAAACAGTGTCTGGTCAGTCAGCTGTAGTGTATCTGACAGAGAAGATCATAGATATTGGAGAAAGGTACCATTTAATTTATGTGCTGCAGGTGCTACTGCTGAAGTTGGCATGCTAACGTAATAGGTTAATTTCCCATATAAAATGTTCAATTTTAATTGGTTGACCATTGACGATTGTCAAAAATAAAATTCTAAGTCTGTATAGTACGTGTAACTAAGGCCTAGAAAAAAAATTGTAACAAACAAATGTGGCCTTATTGACACTAGGGTTGCCAACTATTTTTTGGGCAAATAAAGTATATTGGCTATTTAAGGCAGGAAAAAAAAAGTACATACTGTCTAAATAAAGCACGATATATTTTACTTTGTCGTCTTGCTTAAAAATTTTTTTTTGCATTACTTTTAGAAACTTTTAACAGGTAATTATCATCGCTAATTAACCCCAGTAACTGTCGTTCAATTATTCACAAATATTCTAACAATTAAAACCAACAACTTTTTTTTGTATAATGAGTATACTCAAACTGTATACCAGAGAAATCAAATTATGCGAAATAAAGTACTTTCGCGTACTTTATTTTCTTCATATATTTTAGAGTACAATTGCCCAGAATAACGTATAATACTTTATAATAAAGTACGGTTGGCAACCCTAATTGACACCCTTGTTTAAAACCACAAACACAACAAAAAAGTGTGTATCACCCTTCACATCTGTTGTAACCCAATTCAGGTTTATTTTTGTGTGAATGTAGCTTAAGGAGTTCATCGTTCTTTCGACTGCCTATCTCTTAGGGGATTACGGGCGTGATGTGACGTGTATTAACAGCTTGAAATGTATACCCCAGATTTTCCTCCGAGTCCACGTTCATCCTGGGCGTGACCCGCACCGTGGTCCAGATCAGCAAGCTGCTGGGCAAGGTGCGGGCGGCCCCGGCGGCCGCGCTCGCCGAGCAGGTGCTGGCGTTCGCGTGGGGCCACCTCGACCACCACATGGACAGCGTGAGGCACCTCACGGCGCAGGCGCTGGCCAACGTCGTCAGGCACTGCACCAACCTGCAGGCACAAGGTCTGATCATTCAATAGCATTACTTTGTTACAATGTTATACTTTTTCAGACATTTATTAATAGGTTGTTGACACCACCAATCATTTTATATACTTATAAGATCTGTTAAAACGGAGAGCGGTGGTAGCTCAATGGTAAGGACACGCGCCTCTTAACCGAAGAGTGCGGGTTCAAACCCGGGCATGTACCTCTTGATTTTTCAAATCTATGTACATATTTATACCACTAGCTCGACGGTGAGGGAAAACATCGTGATGAAACCTGCAAATTCAAACAACTTTGAATTTGTAACCATGATCTTAGGGTTACGAAGGGCAAATCGGTAGTCGCTTCAATGTAATTACCAGACTCGCTAAATCCTGGATCATGGTCTAAGCGGACCCCGTCTAGGCACGGGACATAACGCTAGGAAGATGATAAGATCGGTTAAAACAAAATGCTTCACTAGGGGTGAGAGCTCCCCGCTCCCCCGCTAGCCCGGTAGGTAGTAAAGGCCGCCTTCGGCCAACTACCGATAGAACTCTCAAAAAAAAATGCTTAAGAGATTTTGAATAGAAATACGTAAGAGTGACGTAACGGGTTCACATGCTCAACTGACTAACTAATATAATTTTCTAAAATATAAAACTACAGCGTGCATATAATTGAAATCGGTGTATGATTTAAGCTCTTAAATAATATGTTTTGAAGTAAATATATCTTGTATAATAATGACACCACACTGTCATCATCCGGATTGATTGCCTAATTATTTTTTGTTTTTTATGTAGGTTAGTGTAGAGTAATTGTTATAACCCACAGACCTGGATTGATGATTTATTTTTCAATATATTATAAGGAAAAATATACGTTTTTATAAAGTATCGACCAGATTGATGCTTCGATATACAATATTGATGTCCCGCCATTTAATACAGGATAAACATTGAGCCAAAAATAAAAACTTATGGCATGGCAGGAAAAGTAATTATATAGGCTATCTGGTTGAATCCCATTTATAACTTTGTTTGAATATCATGTTGGTCTAGGGCTTGAAAATAATGTGCTAAATGTGTTCCTTGCCTAGCATGTCGTAAAAGGCGAATAATGGTATATCGGATTTTGGGCATGTGATTGTGTAGGCAACTAGCTAGCCACTTGTCACTACTTTTTACACTTTTCCATCTAACCCAGGCTAGTTAATTTTATGGGCTGAATGTGGTTATAAGGGCTCGTTGTCCCTTTGACTCTGCCTACCCCTTTCGGCATTACGGGCGGATGTTATGTATGTATATATTTGAATCAGAGCCACTCGTACAAGGCACATGACCAACAAATAGTAAACGGTCACATTACCATATTCCGTAAACGTCTGGTTCCGCTATCTAAGGGTTACGAAGGTCTGATCGGCAAATTTGGAGTCATGAAATTCTGGATCATGGTCGCAACGGATCCCGACTAAGCACGGTACATGGCGCTAGGAGATGATGTAGGTCAGTGTACAACTATCACTACCGCCAGGCGACGAGTCCGGCGTGGAGCGGCTGTTCGCGGCGCTGGGCGCGCTGGACCGGGGGCGCAAGAGCTACTACGTGAGCCTGACGGCGCTGACGGCGCAGCTGGGCGCCGCGCACGTGCTGCGCCGCCTGCCCGGCGTCATCGGCGACGCCATGGACGCGCTCGGCGTGCAGGCCGTGCAGGCCAGCGTGAGTACCGCCTTACACATGTGGCGACATCAATAGACATCTGTTTACGCCATAGTATAGTCGAGATTATAGCTCCAACAAATGTGTCATCAGTTATTTATTTTATTTCTTTTATATACTATAACGAGTTGACGAAGTTCTTTTTGCCACTAAGTAAACATAAATAAATAACGTAAATATACTATAAATATATATGGAATACTTCGAGACGGTTAGTTGGACCTAGGTTCGAGCCCACAATAGGCTATTTGACAGTATGAAAAATAATGACTTATTTTTTGTCATCCGCGTTTCTTACGAATTTTAACAGCGATTTCCATTAATAAATATAAAAAAAATATTGAATATTTTCACCAAAAAACCCAAAATAAAATTTATTTATTTTGAGTAGGAGTCACGTGACCGTAAACGGTTGTTTACGGTCACGTGGCTGAATGGATTGTGACGTCTCACGTCTGTGAACAACCACTTCTGCCATTGCTTTACGCTCAAGTTCCTTGTTTTCTTACGATTATTAAGTAGGTATATCATTGTACATTATTTGTATGGTTAGTACCTAATCTATTCACTTGTATAATCATGTTGAATGATTTTGTAAAAGCAAACAGCGGGAACTTTCGGTCGGAATTTTCGTTAAAAATAATCCCTACTTTTACACTCTGGCACTGCGCACCCTTTATAGCTATTTATTTTCAGTAAATTACAGGTAAAAACTTAAATAAACAAACGAATAAGAACGATTTGACCTTCTTCTAACGCCATATTGCCGAAGTAGGCGTTTTGACAGCTCAAATAAATCAGTGTACATATTTTTAAATATAATTTTTTATATGACATACTTATCATAAATTTAAATAAATGTTTTTTATAGAGTCCTCATACATCATTAAATAAAGTGCGAAGGTTTTTAGAAATTAGTCAAATAGCCTATATAGGTACCTAACTCGGCGGAAGTATG